>CM057452.1:340202857-341481785 GCA_016271365.2 Neoceratodus forsteri | reverse complement strand
CTCAAACCGTCAGATCTTTACGAGCAAACTCACTAAGACCCTGTGTGGAAGCTGTAAACCTACACTAGCCAACTGGCTACTAAACATAAAAAACAAATTTTTTGGTCCCAAAACAAAGACTCAAGTCAGGAGACTCAAAAAATGAAAAACACAACACCAAATCACCCAAGAAAAAGGGGGTGAAAGAACAAGGTGGGCATCTACTAAGTGCCAATGCTGCCAATGCCACCCACATCCCAAAACAGAGGTTCTGAGAGGGCAGGCAGGGGAGGTCAGAATACAGCAAGACTCCATCAGAAGAAACAACATTACTAAGGTGAGTAATTTTTTCTTCAAACAACATGAAGTCTTGCTGTATTCTGACTGTCAAACATTCCAAGCAGTACCTCCATGGAGGAGGACAGAACCTACTTAAGCCAAATACAGAAGCACAGCTGTGCCGAACGAGCATCACTCCCAGCCTGAATATCCAAGGAGTAATGCTTGGTAAAGTGTGAACGTTTTTCCAGGCAGCTGCTTGACATACCTCTAGGATAGAATATTCCTGGCAAGGCCAGGGAAGCAGCTGTACCTCAGTAGTGAGCCCTCAGGCCTGAGGGTGGAACTCACCCAGTTTTCCATAACAAATTGATACAAGAGACAATCCACCTGGCAATGGATCGTTTAGTGGCAGGTTTCCTTTACCAACCTCACCATAAGTGAGGAACAGTTGGAGGAGTCAAACCTGTGACCCTTGGTATGTTCTATGTAGTAGCTAAGGGCTCTTTTCACATCTAAACTGTGGAGCCTCGTCTCGCCAGAGGAGGAATGGTCAGTGAAGTACACAGGAAGAGACATAGATTGATTAAGGTGAAAATCTGAAACCACCTTAGGCAAAAATTTCATGTTAGTCCTGAGGACCACCTTATCTCATTGAAAGGAGATAAAATCAGGCTCCACTGACAAAGCTTGTAACTCACTTATGCGTCTGGCAGAGGTGATGGCTACCAGAAACACAGTTTTCCAAGTCAAGTACTTAAGCTCTGCTGAAGACAAAGGTTCAAAAGGGGGTTGCATAAGCTGAGCAATGCAAACATTAAAGTCCCAAGCAGGGGCATGGTCCCTGAAAGGAGGGTTGGTGTGAAGCAATCCCTTGAAAAACTTGGAGAATACAGGGTGAGCTGAAAGAGAAGAGGGCTTACCTGCTGAGATAAAAGCAGAGACAGCTGCCAGATGCACCTTCAGTGTAGCTGGTATGAGCCCTAAGTTGTTTAAATGGACCATATAATCAAGGACTGTGGGCAGAGCCGCAGACTCTGGGGAAGTATGCTTTCCAGAGCACCATATGGAAAATCTTTTCCACTTGGAATTATAAGTAGTCCTGGTGGAAGGTTTCCTAGAAGCCTTCAGAATGTCCATTACGCCTTGGGAGAGGTGTAAATCAGCAAACTCTAACTCTTCAAGAGCCAGGCCTTGAGATTGAGAGATTTGAGATTCGGGTACGAAACCCTCCCCTGAGCACAGGTTAACAGGTTGTGATTCCTGGGAAGACACAGGGGAAGATGGACTGCTAAGGACAGAAGGAGTGGATACCAAGGCTGTCTGGCCCAGTCTGGAGCAATCAGGATCATCTTGCAGGGTTGAGATCTGATTTTGACTAGCACTTTGAACAGGAGAGGGAAGGGGGGGAAAGGCATACAGGAACTTCCCTTCCCAACTGAGAACTAAGGCATCCAGGGGGACTAAGCCCAACACTGGGGGCCTGCAACAAAAAAGGGGAAGTTGGTGATTGTCTGGGGCTGCAAAAAGATCTATCTGTGGGGTGCCCCATCTGGAGAATATCACCTCCAAGACCAAAGGATCCAGTGACCATTAGTGATGGCCCTGAGATATCCTGCTGAGAGCATCTGCCAGGACATTGTCCTTGCCTGGGAGGTGTACTGCTGTGAGGGAGGTGTTCAAGGAATAAGCCAGGGACCACAACTTCATTGCTTCTGTGCACAAGGCCGTAGACCGAGTGCCGCCTTGCTTGTTGATGTACCACATTGTGGTAGTATTGTCTGTTCTGATCTGAATAACTTTGTTCTGAACAGACTTGGAAAAAAACTTGAAGTGCTAGAAATACTGCTCTGAGTTCCAACAGATTGATGTGGAGCAGAGACCCTGAGGGACCACAACCCCTGGGTGGTCAGGTTGCCCAAGTGAGCCCCCCACCCCAAGAGGGAGGCATCTGTAGTAAGGATTAAGGAGTGGGACTGAGAGACAAAGGGGACTCCTTGTCTCAGATTGCTCTGATCCTGCCACCACTGTAGGGCCTGGATCAGGGTTCGAGTCACTGGTATCAATTTAGTCAGAGGGTCCTTCCTTTGAAACCAGAAGGCTCTCAAATGGAACTGAATGTCCCTCATCTGAAATCTTGCTCCCTGCACCAACTGCTGTGGAAGCAGCCATGTGCCCCAGGAGCTGTAGAAAATGCCTTGCTGGTCGAGATACCTGCAGGGTGAATGAGGAGGCCAGAGAGATAAGGGTCCTTGCCCTGTCCAGGGGAAGGAAAGCTCTGGCCTTTTCTGTGTCTAGCTTTGCGCCTATGAAGGTGAGGAGCTGGACAGGCTCTAGAACTGACTTTGAAAGGTTCAGGAGGAAACCTAACGAGGTGAGCAGTTGCTGAGTTATCTGTGTGACTTGACTTGGTCTGGGGACTGGCCTACTATAAGCCAGTCGTCCAGGTAAGGGAAGATGGCAATCCTTTGCCTTCTTAGAGAAGCAACTACTACTGCCAGGCATTTTGTGAACACCCTTGGGGCAGAAGTTAGTCTGAAGGGCATTGCTCTGAACTGGTAATGGTCTGAGGGCAGCTCGAACCTGAGGTACTTTCGATGGGAGCTTCTGATGAGAATATGGAAGTAGGCATCCATGAGGTCCAGGGATACTAGCCAGTCCCTGGCCTTAGAGAGGGTAAAATTATTCCCAGAGTCACCATTTTGAATTTTGGTTTTAACAGGTGCTTGTTTAAGTATCTGAGATCCAGGATGGCCGCCATTCTCCTGTCTTTTGGGGTAAGAAGTACCTGGAGTACAAACCTTTGCCCTGGTGTGAGGTGGAACCCTTTCCACAGCTCTGAGAGCTAGGAGGGAAGAGACCTCTGCCTCTAGGGCAAGTGCCTCCGAGGGGTCTGCAGGTGGAAAGGATCTGGTTCTCAGCTTTGGAAATCTTTTGGAGCTGAGAACCAGTCCCTGGCTTACTACTTCCAGGACCCACTTGTCTGATGTTATAGACTTCCAGTCCTGGACAAAATAAGCCAGCCTGCCCCCTACAGGTGGTGGAGAATCGGCCCTGGCAAATCCATCAGGGTGCCTGCTTGGCAGGGGGTTTTGGCTGAGGGGTGGAAGCAGGTCTGCTGGTACCCCTTCTGCCTCTCCCTCTAAAGAACCCCCTCTGAGCATATGCAGAAGAGGAGGCCTGGGCTTGGTAGAAAGGCCTGTGAAAAGGCCTGCCTGCCCCAGGGAAGCTGCCTCTGAGGAGTGGCCTGCCTTTCCTTGGCCTGGGCACTCCTGTAGGTGGTCCTATACTCATCCATTTTCTTCATGTAATTCTCTGTTTGCTCCCCAAACAAAGAATTACCAACAACAGGAAAATCCATGGCCTTACTCTGGGTATCCTGTGACAGGCTAGTACATCTGAGCTAAGCCATTCTCCGAAGTGCCACAGATGTAGCCATGACTCTTGATGACACATCATTTGAGTCCACTGCAGCATGGAATTGCACCTTGGATGCCTCAATACCATTAGCAGCCACCTGCTCCAACTACTTGGCAAGCTGGCCAGGGACCTGTTTTGCTAAAGCCATGACAGTGTCCCATCTGGATTTCTGATATCTAGCAACATAAGCCATATAATTAGCCTGCCTGGGTCCCAAGGATGCTGCCATGTACTGTTTCTTTGCCATGGCATCAATCCTCCTGGAGTCCTTGTCAGGGGGGTGTGAAGCCAAGTAAATATTTGCCTTGTCACAGGCTGCAGCCTGCACTACCCCAACATGACTGCATTGTTGTGTAAGGAACTCCATATCAGAGCCTGACAATGCATACCTCTTGTCCATTCTCTTATGCACAGGAGGTATAGTGTTAGGAGTCTTTAAAATTTTAAATGTCTGTTTCCCAAAAGATTTATGCAAGGGAATAGACAGCCTCCTAGACTCTGGGATATCCATCATTTCCACCAAGTCAGGCTCCTCTTGGTCATCCACAGCTTCTTCCATAGGAAGCTGGAGGGTTTCAGCCACTTTTTTTATAAAACATGAAATGAGAAGGGGACTCAGAAAGCCTAGGAGGAGACACTCCTGAAGGTCTGTCTGGGGAGATGTCCGGGTCAATGGGCACATCCAGACTTTCAAATCCACATTCACTTTCCTCATACTCCTCTTCCCCCTCCTCCGGTTCATAATACTCCTCTAAATCATAATCTTGAACCGTGGAACCGACAAACCGAGTGCCTCCTGATGGTGCCGAGTTCGGTCGAACCGAAAGCGACTGGACAATTTTGATCGCTGGCTATTTCTTCAGCAGTTGGAGAGGAAAGTTTGGCTCCACACCAGCTGATTTTCTAGTCCTCTTTGCTGGAACCGACTCCTCAGTAGGATCTCCTCTTGCTCGAAGAAGTCTCGCCCTGGTCAGAAGGCACTCCTTCTGGTTCGGTTCGAACCGAACCGGGCTGGCCATCCGGTTCAGCTGACTTTTTGGCCTCCCTTTCCCTGAGCCTACCAACTATCTTTTCTAGGGTAGCTGCAGGAAAATTTTTTTACAAATTTGGCAGTCTGCATTGAGGTGGTCAAACCCCAGACAATAAACACAGGTAGTGTGGGGGTCAGCCTTGGCAAAGACTTCCCCACACACACTACAGTGTTGAAACCCAGTGGGTCCGTTTTTCTTTTGAGTTTCTCAGACACTGTACCAGTCCTAACCAAGCTTATCCTTTTAATGGCAATCCGCCCAGGCAAGACCCTCTATCGGTTCCTGACCGTGTCAGGGGTCGTGGAAAAAAACGTAATAAATCCGTTTTTTTTAGAACCGATAAGAACCGGTAACCACACTCTAAAAGTACAATTTAGGATTTTTAAACAACTTGATCGGTTCAAACCGAACCGATAAACCGTTTACAAGTTCCACACAGAATAAGACTAAAATATAACCTATCTAGTACTCACGAATACCACAGACAGAGACTGAACTGACAGGTTGCGGTTTAAATTCGGTCGAAAACTGAGAAAAATGGTACTTTAAAAGACAAACTGAACCGAACAGAAGGAGAAATCTCCGGAGCAACTGTTCAGTGAGGCGGAGTAAAGAATCTGACGGTTTGAGTTTAAACAGCAACAGACAAGAGTCTCAACCGAGCTCGAGCTCAGCGTTCCATGCCTGGCATGGAAAGTTAACTCTTTCATCTCCGGGGCAGTTCAAAGGTTGGGACTCACTGCTACTGTCAGAATACAGCAAGACTTCATGTTGTTTGAATACAATACAAGCAAGATAACCGATTCAGCAGAACCGGTTAAAAGTTTTTTGTTTTTTTTTTAACTTACAATTTCCACAATTTTTTACAGCTAATCCACTATCTAAGCACTTACTGTACCACAGACAGGGATCATAACTGAAAAAAAAAAAAAATTAAAGGATTGATAAACTGACTACTTTAACCAACTGAGAATCGTGAGCAGAGGATAAATCTCTGGAGCAACTGTTCATTTAGGCGGAGTAAAGAATCTGACAGTTACACTTCAAAATGCAACAGACAGAGGTTTGAACCGAACTCGAGCTCAACGTTCTATGTCCTGCATAGAATTTAACCCTATCCTCTCCGGAGCAGTTCAAGTGCTGGGGCTAACTGCAATAAGTCAGAATACAGCAAGATTTTATGTTGTTTGAATGAGCAGCTCTCCTCTCCTGGATTTGAGTAGTGGGTTATGTGGGTTCTTGGATGCCACCAGGTGAAGGCATGGTGGTTGTGCTGAGCTTAGGGAGGCAGACTGCAGTCATGGGGGAATGGAAGGTCCCGAAGGTTCCCGAGCACATGCTTCCTCCATGTTGACACGAGGCTGGGAAGGGAGAAAAATGAAATATGAAATTGCCAGCAGAAACAGGCCTCACGGTCTATCGAGTCTGCTTGAGTGTACAGCTAGTATCTCATCTTGCAGCTGCCGCTCCCACCCCCCTCCTCTCAGTATCCCTTACCCTGTCCCAACCCTTCTTAAAGCTGCCCACCATCTTACAGGACACTATCTCGTCCGGTAAGGTGTTCCATTTGTCCACCATTCTTTCAGTGAAAAAAATGTCTCATCTCCCTCCTGAATCTTCTCCCCTCCAATCTCAGTCCATGTCCTCTTGTGTCCCACCCCTTTCTCATCTGGAAAATCCCTTCTGTGCTGGTCTTGTTTATCCCCTTTTTATACTTAAAGGTCTCAATCATATCCCCCATCCCTCCTCTCCTCCAGTGAATACATATTCAACTCTCCCAGCCTGTCCTCATAGGGCTTGCTCTCTAATCCCTGGATCATCTTTGTGACTCTTCACTGCACCCCCTCCAACAATCTGATGTCGTTCTTCAGGAACGGGCACCAGTATTGCATGCAGTACTCTAGGTGGGGCCTGACCAATGACCTAAACAGGGGCAGGATAACCTCTCTCCTTCTGGAGGAGATCCCTCTTGCAATACACCCCAGCATTTTGTTGGCTTTTGGCTGCCACCTTCCAGCACTGAGCAGAGTTGTTCATGCTCCCTGTAATGATCACTCCGATGTCCTTCTCCTCTGTGGAGCTCCTCAACTGTACCCCATTCAAGTGATAATTCCTCCCCTGGTTCCTGGCTCCGAAGTGCAGAACATGTAAATTACGTACCTACCGTAATTCTTGATCTTCTTGGACAAGTCTCCACCACTCATTCACACTATTGGGATCTGCGCCGGAGGCACTAGGACCCATTGGGAGCAAACTTTTTGCTGGAGGGTCGGTAGCCAGAGATGGCGTCACGAGGGCTTCCACCATGAGCCTGGCAATGCTTGAGTAACGACTATCTCGGCATCGACCCTCCAACCGCCTCCAGTACCTTTTTTACCAAGGAGGTGCAGAGTAACTAACCTAGAAGGGTAGCTAATCCAAAAACCGGACATAAGATAGTCCGGGTGACCCGTGTAGAAGGGTCAACAAAGAAGTCTTCACGGCCTAAAGATTTGAGGCGAAGACCAACAAGAAAGGTGAGCTCGGGGATGGATGGGAGTGTAGGGACTGAGTGGTAGGAGACTGGTCTAAGAAGATCAAGAATTACGGTAGGTACGTAATTTTCATATCTTCCTGGACATAAGTCTCCACCACTCATTCACACTATTGGGAGAGGGCCAAGCTAATAATCCCTGAGAGGCGGCAGGAGAGACCAACAGCTCACGTTTCTAGGACAGAAGTCCATTGAGGATGGCTCTGCCAAAGGAAGAATGCCGTCTGGCATGGACATCCAGTGCATAATGTTTAACGAAAGTGTGCACTGAGCTCCAGGTGGCCGCATTGCAGATCTCTGCGATGGGCATGTTGCGGATTTCCGCTAGGGATGCCGCGACCGCTCTGGTAGAGTGAGCGTAAACTCTACCCTCCAACTTAACCTGCACCACGGAATAGCAGTGACGAAGGCACGCCACTAGCCATGATGAGAGACATCTGATAGCGACAGGTTGACCCAGCCGGGTCTCACTGAAGGAAACGAACAGTTGCTGAGCTTTGCGAAAATCCTTGGTTCTATCTAGATAGAAGCATAAGGCCCTCTTAACATCCAAAGAATGAAGAGACGTTCCCTTCATTTTGGAAGTCCGCAAAATAAGAGGGAAATACCAAAGGTTGGTTTAGATGAAATTCTGACACAACCTTAGGAAGAAATTTAGGGTGAGTACGAAGAACTACTTTGTCCTTATGGAACACAGTATACGGAGGGTCTGTGACCAGGGCATGTATCTCAGAGACCCTCGGGCTGAGGTAATGGCCACTAGGAAGGCAGTCTTCCAGGTGAGAAATTTTAGCTCACAGGTAGCCAAAGGTTCGAAAGGTTTCCGAGTGAGCATGTCTAGCACAAGATTAATGTCCCAGGCTGCGACTGGACGTCTTGTAGGGGGCCTGGTATGCAGAATCCTTAAGAAATCTCTTAACCATAGGTAACTGAGCCAGAGTTAAGAAATAACGGCTCATGATACGCTGAAATGGCACTAAGATGAACTTTGACTGTGAGTACTACAGACCGAATTTGAGAGGTCCAAAAGGTACTCCAAAACCTTATCTGGTGGACAGGAAAGGGATTTAAAGAGGACTTTGCACCAGAGCGGCAAACTTCCCCGTGGCTGTGTAAGTTTTCAGTGGCTGGCTTCCGTTGCAGCCAGAAGAATATCTGAAACTCTTGAGAGACATTGAACCGGTTTACTTGACCTCTTCAGGGCCAAGCATGAAGGTGAAGTGAGCTCAGGTTGGGATGGACCACCGGTCCCCGAGTCAAAAGGTTCATCTGCAGAGGAAGTGGTCTCGGAGGAACTGCCAACATATTGTTGAGTAGTGGAAACCACAGCTGCTGAGGCCAAAAGGGAGCAATGAGAATCATTTTGTCCCCCTGGGATTCGAACTTGAGGAGCACCCTCTGAATTAGAGGAAGAGGCGGAAAGGCGTAAAGAAAGCGTTTGTCCACGAACCATTGAAACATAGAAGTTGGCGACAGATAAGGACTGCAAGGCCCATCCAGTCTGCCCATTTCTTTTCTACCTTATAAATGTGCCATCGGCCTTTGCTCTGTCAGTGGCCTATCTATTCATAGTCATTTGTATTGCTCCCTTATGCCTATCCCATGCCTGTTTGAAGCCCTGCACTGTATTCATAGCCACCACTTCTTGTGGTAAGCCATTCCATGCATCCACCACCCTTTCTGTGAAAAGAATTTCCTCACATTCCCCTTAATCGGCCTCCTCCTAATCTCATGCTGTGCCTCTTGTCCTGCTATTTTCTTATATTTAAACATGCTAGACTCTTTCACCTTGTTTATGCCCTTAAGGTGTTTGAATGCCTCGATCATATCACCTCTCTCCTCCTTCGCTCAAGGGTATACATATTGAGCTCCGTTAATCTGTCCTCATATGTCTTCTGATGCAGTCCCTGCACCATTTTGGTTGCCTTCTCTGGATTGCCTCAATTTGGTTAATGTCCTTGTGAAGGTGTGGCCTCCAATACTGCATGCAGTACTCCAGATGAGGCCTAACCAGTGTCTTGTACAGAGGATTACCTCCCTCTTACGACTTGTGATACCCTACTAATACACCCTAACACCCCTCAAGCCTTACCTACTGCTTTAGAGGTCTGCTTGGATGATTTTAGGTCATCAGTGATGATGATGCCCAAGTCTCTTTCTTCCTTTGTGACTGCTAGCTACTCCCCTCCCAGCCTATAGGTGGCTTCAGGGTTTCTCTTCCCTATGTGCATGATTTTGCACTTCTTTGCATTAAATCCCAGTTGCCACTCTTCTGACCATTCTGCTAGTTTATCCAGATCTCTTCTCATTCTGCCCACCCCATCTACTCTGTTGCAGATCTTGGTGTCATCTGCAAACAGACAAGCCTTACCTCTAGTCCATCTGCAAGGTCACTAATGAAGATGTTGAAGAGGACTGGCCCCAGGACTGATCCCTGAGGTACCCCACTTGTGACTTGCATCTCTTCTGACTGTATACCATTATACCATTTACCACCGCAGCCTGAACGCATCCTGACAGAAAATGCCAGGCCCTGGATTTCTGGAGCAGAAGAGAGGCAGTTTTGCGTTGAGTGGGGATGCAAAAAGGTCCAGGTCTGGAGTTCCCCACTCTTCGAATAGTGACTGGACTATGGTTGAGTCGAGAGACCACTCGTGAGGGTCTGTCTCTTTTCTGCTGAGACGGTCCGCCAGTTCGTTCTGAACACCTGGCAGGTAGACCGCTTGAATTAGAGCCTCGTGCTCCAAGCACCATTCCCATACCCTCATTGCTTCTCTGCATAAGGGGTAAGAATGAGCACCGCCCTGCTTGTTGATGTAATACATCACTGCTTTGTTGTCCGTTTGAAGGAGAATGTTCTTGTGACACAGAATGTCCTTCAAAGCTCGGACCGCATAAAGGACGGCTCTCATTTCTGGGGCTATGTGGAGCTGGGACTCGACTTGAGTCCCGACCTTAAGTGTGGAGAGCCTGACAGTGAGCTCCCCACCCCATTAGGGATGCGTCCGTGGTAATGGAGATCTGATGGTCCAGAGGAGCAAAGGGATACCCCTCCAGGAGATTGCTCTCTTGAGACCATCAGGTGAGTGACCTCCTTAAGGGCTCTGTCACCTTGATGAGATAGGACTGTGGGTGAGTGAGTGGTTGGGGACCACTGAGTACTGAGCATCCACTGGGTGGTTCTCATGTGCAGATGTGCTAGGGGTACAGTGAACACTGAGGATGTCATGAGGCCTAGCATCCGTTGCATCGAGAGAGCTGAGACTGATCTGTTTTCCCCGATGTGGCGGGCCATCTGAAGGATATCGTTCCTCCTGTCTTCTGGAAGAAAGCCTTCACACAGGAGGTGTCCAGAAGAGTCCCTATAACTGCAGTTGCGATTTCTTGAGGTTGAGCAGAACTCCCATGGACGTAAGGAAGCGCGAGGCCTAGTCCACGGCGTCCAGAGTCCCTTGCCTGGAAGGGCTTGCCAGAAGCCAATCGTCCAGATAAGGAAACACCTGAATTCTGACTTTTCTGAGGTGCGCTGCGAGAACTGCACAACATTTTGTAAAAACTTGCGGCACCGAGGATAGCCCAAAGGGCAGGACTCTGAACTGATAGTGCTGTCCCAGAGCCACAAACCTCAGGAATTTGTGATGCCTCGGGTGAACAGGAATGTGCTGGTTAGCGTCCTGCATATCTAGGGAGGCTAACCAGTCCTGTTGGTGGAGCAGAGGTAACAGGGTTCCCAGAGAAATCATTTTGAATTTCTCTTTGGGGAGAAATTTGTTTAGCTTTCTGAGATCTAGAATGGGGCGCATACCGGACTTCTTTGAAGCCAGAAAGTAATGGGAGTAGAACCCCGTGTTTCGTTGGTGCCTTGGCACCACTTCTACTGCCCTGTTGTTCAGAAGGCCCTGAATCTCGGCGGCGAGAAGGTCTGACTGAAGGGTTGACAGCCTGGGCTGCCGTTTGGGGGACGATCCGGGGGGGTCTCCACAAGATTGAGTGAATACCCCTCACAAATTATCCGAAGGACCCATTTGTCTGAGGTTATGGACTTCCACTGGTTGTAGAAGTGCATCAGACGACCTCCCACCGGAGAGGAAAAGTCCACCTCGGGCAGCTGAGATGGAACTTGGGCCGGCAATTCATAAGGTAGCGCTGGGCGCTTTGGGCCCTTGCGCTTTCTGTTGCGTCTTGTTTTGAGGCTGGGCAGGTTGATTCTTATGGAAACTTCCTCTGCCTCGAAAGGACTGGCGATTATTGAAATTGTCGTTTACTAGCATGCCCTCGAGAGGAGGCAGGAGGGGGCCGAGCCAATTTAATGGCTGACCTAGTCTTTTGTGTAGCTTCTAGAGCTTGCTCTACCTGAGGATCAAAAAGATATGCACCATCAAAGGGCAATGCCATCACCTGCTGCTGCGCATCATTCGTAAAGCCCGAAGTGCGCAGTCAGGAATGACGCCAGGTGCAAATACCAGCAGTCGCTGAACGGAAAGCAGTGTCAAAAGCATCCATGGCTGCTTTAACTTGCTGGTTATTAGATTTAATACCTCTGGTAATGGTTTGAAGAAGCTCTGGCTTTGAATCCGACTCCGGCAGGGCTTCAACCATCTGTTTAATAGAATGCCACAGGATATACTCATACTGAGAAAAATAGCCTTGGTAACTGTGTAACACACACTTAGAGTAGAAGCAGCAAGACTCTCTTACCTAAGGTGTCTATCTTACAAGATTCTTTGTTAATAGGTCGAGCTGTAGTAGCTTGAGGAAGAACGACCTTATCATTCTCTGCCAGGACTACAATAGGATCCGCAAAGGCTTGAGATGCCAAAATGGGACGATCCTTGGGGGCTGAATATTTCCTATCAATGGATTTAGCCACTGAAGGGGTAAGAGCAGGATTATTCCATACCATTTGAGACAGCGTCTCGAAGGAAGGCTGAATCGGAGGAGTCAAATCCATAGGAATCTCCGAGGCAAGAAGATATTGGAGTCTCAACAATTTCCCAGGATCGATGTCTGTAGTCTGGAGAGAAAGTGTGGAACTCAGATTTTTCAACAGAGACTTAAAGGATAGGTCCTCGACCACAGGCTCTGCAGCAGTAATAGATCCTGCTTCGTCCACTTCATCGCCCAACCGAAGGTCTGGGTTAGGCTCAAAGTCATCTCCTGACAGTCCAGGAGGGACTGTATGGACAGGAAAGGAATGAAATTCATAAGAGGAGGAAGAAGGAAGCAAGTGAAAAGAGGAGTCCCCGGGAGCCAGCGGCGCCGAGGAGGCGCACAGCGCCGAGAAGCCGCATGGTGCCAAGAAGCCGCATGACGCCGAGGATGGCGCCGAGTGCAATGTCGACACCGAGGGCCACACGATGCCGAGGCGCGAAAACACTCCCAGACTCGAAAACAGGTTTTGAAGGAAGAAGAGCAGGAGATAAGGGCATCGGTGTGGCCCCTGCACCGCAGTCATGGGGAAACACCTAAGCGCGGAGTCGACGGCACCGAAGAAGGTGCTGCGCGACCAGGAAGGTCCAACCGCCCCACCTGGTCACCCAGAGAGCCCGAACGCCCACGAGCGACCGAGCCAGGTAGCCGAACCAACCTCCGAGCCCATTGCTCCATAAGAGCGGCCCACTGATGAAACTGCTCATCTGAAGACCTACCTGCGGGCGGGGTAGGGCTCCGATGTCGAAACCATTGGCTACCAGAAGCAGAGGTTGGCGACCCCGAAGGAGGAGACCGGCAACTAGCCCCGATAACCGAGCGTCTACGCGCAGACATATCAGAGGGCGACCTCGAGTGATGCCTTCTCTTTTTAGACCTGTGGGCTGAAGAAGAGCTCGAGGCCAAACGGTGCCGAGAGTGTGACCGTTTATTTTTATGCTTCCGGGGGGACCGCCCATCCCCTCGGGCACTGGACTGACTATTGTCAGACCCTCCCTCCGGAGAAGGCGGCGGACCGGACCCAGCCCGACTGACTGAACAGCTTTCATACGAAGTCTCTCTACCATCACCTGACCTGCTCATGGTCGACTCCGTCAAGGTAGGCTGAGACTTCTTTATTGTATTTATTTCAAAAATAAGAATAAATTTAAGCGATACTGTATCGAGATAATACTACAAAATAATAAAAACTGAAAACTATGCTGCTAGTTTGAAGTTTGACTCCCGACAGGCGAGCGACGTCGTCACTGAAGTGCACTCGACGGCGGGAAAAAAGGAACTGAGGCGGTTGGAGGTCGACGACGAGATCGCTACCGCACGGTGCCAGGTCGCGCGCCGTTCCTCGCGACGCCATCTCTGGCGCCGACCCTCCAGCAAAACAGTTTGCTCCCGATGGGTCCTAGTGCCTCCGGCGCAGATCCCAATAGTGTGAATGAGTGGTGGAGACTTATGTCCAGGAAGATCTTGCACTGGACCCCAACTGACATGTTTTCACCCACTCCTGTAGCTTTAGTCAGGTCCCACTGCAACCCCTTCCACCCCTCCACATCATCAACCACAGCTCCCATCCTGGTATGGTCTGCGAACAGACAGATCTTGCTCTGGATCCCATGTGAGATATCTGCTGAAAAAATCCAAAACAGCAACGATCCTAGTACCGATCCCTGTGGTACCCCGTTCGTCACCGCTCTCGGTGCCTAGGTCTGCCAGGGCTCCGTGAAGTCCTGTCTGCCAGACTTCCAAATCACACTGCCACCTGGCCAGGACCCAGCACTAGATATGGGTTTCTGGGTACGGAAAGGATGGCTACCCAGCCTCACCATGGGGGGATACCATGGGGGTCTCACAGACCTGGTCAGGTTGAGGCAGGTCACCAAGCGAGAGGGAGCAGGGATGGGACCGATGAGCACACCCAGGTGGACAGAGGGGAGAAAAAATATGATTGGCAGGGGAAGACAATGCCATGTCCTGCATTTCTGGAGCAGAACTGAGGCAGTTTGGTGCTGAGTGGGGTCACAAAAAAGGTCAATTTCTGGGGTGTTCCCCACTTACTGAACTGTTCATTTATTTATTTCAGGTTCAGATTACTACCTTTGAGCCCAATGGCTCTTTTACAAATGTTCTAAGTCAAACAGATGTAATACAGTAAATAATGTGCAGGCTTGTTACATAAGACTGGACAATGAGTACACAGGTATATAAAAATTTGCAGTTACAGAAGTGCAGGAGTTGTCACTAGAAGCATCTTTCAAAAACAGAAATAGTATTAAGCTGACATGCCACGGTAAATATGCTTTGTAAACATAGTGAGATTACGAAGTGCAATGCAATGGAGGTGGTAACAGCCCAGGTGGGCTTTGTTCAGACAGGGAGGGAGGGGAAGGATGGAGGGAGGAAGAAATTAGGAAAAACGGAGGTGGATCAACCAGAGGTAGGGCAAGGGGTAGCTTGCAACTAAGATGGATATCAAGACACCTGGTGCTAGTGACCACTCCTGAGGATCTGCCTCTGTTCATCTTGTCTGACAGTGTGTTATGGACCCCTGGCAGATAAGACTGCTTAGAGCAAAATTCCAGGCACCATTCCCATACTCTCATAGTCTCCCTGCAGAGAGGGGAAGAGTGTCAGCCTCCTTTCTTGTTGATATAGTATATGGCAGACTGGAGGAAAACTGTGATATGGCTGACCAAGTCCACTAGGGATTCCAGACCATACATAACTGCATGAATCTACAGCACACTGACATGGAGATGCATTTCTGACTGGTCCCAGACACTTTATGTCTGGAGAACCTGGCAGTGGGCTCCCAAGCACGGAGGTATTCATGGTGAGGGTCACCTCTGGTTCCTGTGGGGAGAAGGGGAAACCCAGGAAGAGTCTGCCCTCCACTGACAACCACATCAGGAACCTCACTAGGCATTTGGTCACCTGAATGGGATCGTTTTGGAGGGTGCAATGTCTGTGACCACTGGATACTGAGCAGCCACTGAGTTATCCTAATGTGCAGCCCTTCCAGAGGCACTGTGAACAGCGAGGAGGATAACAGACCCTGCATGCAATACGTGAAGTGGGCTGGCAGTCTTGTGTTACGTGATGTAGCATGTCATCTGCAAGATTGCTGTAGTCTGCTGTCTGGGAGAAAGGCCACAGCCTGGGTAATGTTCAGAATAGCTCCTATAAACAGCAGTTCCTGGGAGGCTTCAGCTGAGACTTTGAGGGGTTCAGCAGGACTCCCAATGATGTTAGGAAATGAGAAGAAGTGGCCACTGCCTGCTCTGTCTTGTGTATGGATGGGCTTGAAATTAGACAATCATCCAGATACAGGAAGACTTGGCGTCCTTGCTTTCAAAGGTGCGCTGTGAGTACTGCAAAGCACTCTGTAAAGACTTGTGGCACCAAGGAAAGCTAAGAGGGTAGGACTCTGAACTGGTAGTGTTGCCCCTTCATGCAGAACCAGAAGTACTTGTTGTGGTTGCACACCTATGGTGGTTGAGGTACACCAGTATGTTCTGGTATGCATCCTGTATATATAGGCATGCTAGGCAATCCTAATATTTCAGGTAAGGTAGCAAGGGTCCCAGAGAAATAATTCTGAATGTTTCTTGATCCGTGTATTTTTGTTCAGATTTCTGGGTCTAGAATGGAGCAAATGCCCACTAATTTCTTTGGTACCAGGAAGTAGTGAGAGTAGAACTCTGTGTTGCGTTCTGACTCGGGCACTATTTCCACTACCCTCTTTCTCAGAAGGCCCACAATCTCCTGTGCCAGAAGCTCTGACATGTGAGCTGACATGTAGAGTTGCATTCCGGGAAGCTCTTCTGGTGGGGAGGGGGTTCTGACAATTCCACAGAGTACTCTTCTTGGAAGATCCTTAGAGCCCACTTGTCCACTGAGATGGATTCCCAGTGACAGTAAAACTGGGTTAGAAGCCCCCTACTGGGGAGGAGTGGTCCATCTCAGGTAGCTGAAGCGAGCCACTCTGCTGGAGCTTTAGTTGATGGCACTGAGAGCTTTTGGCACCCGTGTCTTTGGGCTGTGCTTTCTTCTGGATCCAGAGAGGCTGGGATTTATTGTTTTGGGCTCCCTTGTCCCAACCATGAAAGGACTGCTTATTGTAAAGAGCTGCATCCTTTACCCCACTGTGGGTTATAGGGAGCCGGTTTGGAAGTCATTCTTATTTCATTAGACTTTTTTAGAAACTGCTCCCCCTGCTGTCCAAACATAGAAGTGCTATTGAAGGGCACATACATGATCTTTTGCTGGATGTGCAAGGCGAAGCCAGCAGTCCACAGCCAGGAGTGTCGTCTGATGGAAATACCTGCAGCCGCGGAGCGATCTGCTACATTAAAGGCATCTACAGAGACTTAAAGCTGGTGGCTGTTAGATTCAATACCTTGTTTAACAGCAAGAAGCAGCTCCTGTTTTGTCTCTGTGCTTGGCAGGGCCTCTACTAGAGACATAAGCTTGCACCAAAGGGTGTACTTGTACTTCATAAAGTGGACCTGGTAGTTAGCTATCCTCATACCAAGGGTAGCTGAAGCATAGACCTGCTTGCCCATGGTGTGTATCTTGCATGACTCTCTGTTAGTGGGGTGTGCAGTACCCCCCTTGGGCACTATGGCTTTGTCATTCTCAGCCAGAATAACAATGGCATCTGCTACTAGCTAACTTAAATACATAGGTTTAGAATTAGGCATCGTGTATTTCTTGCCACAGAAGCAGGCCTCCTCCAGGCCACCTCAGAGACTGACCCCAGGGCTGGCTGAATGGAAAGAACTAGAGAGATCTGGATATTAGGCATGTTTAGAAACTTCAGCTGGAGGTGCTTAACCTGGCTGGCTGCTGACTTGAAATTTGATGCAGAATGCATATTTCTAAGCACAGCCTTGAAGGAGACATCCTCTTGAGCTACAGTGACAGGAACCGGTTCTGAGTTCTCTGGATGGTAGTACAAGTCATCATCATCCACTCCACTGTAGATGATGAGGTCAGGATCTCACTCATCTCCCTCTACTCCCCCCATGGAGAATAATAAAAAGGAGTGGGTCAAAGGGCTAACAGTGCAGGTTGTGGTCTCGGCAACTCTGGTAACATCGATCCCGGATGCGGCCTCGGGAATGGAGCTAGAGACAGTACCAGGGATGGCCCTGGGACTGTCCCCAAAGGAAATGATCCCGACATCAAAGACCCGTGCGACACTGCCAGCATCAGAGTAGGCCCTGAAGAGCCTGACCCTGCACTGGACGTGGCACTGCCAACAGTGTTGACGACTCTGCTGGCCCTGAAGGAATCAATGGCAGCACCATGGCTGCCCCATTCCTGGAGGGGATAAGGATGACACCACAAGTGCAGCAGACATTAGCAGCACCAATATCAGCCCCAGCCCGGAGGCTGGAGTCAGAGTCAGCCACGCGCCTAAGTCAAGTGGCACTGAAGATGGCCCCAGCTCATCTACCTCAAGGGGGCCAGGAGTCGGCACAAAAAATGGTGCTTCTAGACTATATGCTGCACCCACTGTTTTGTAAGAGTTGCCCAATGGTCAAACTGCTCACCGGAGTCCCCCTCCACTGGACAGAGAAGGGCTCCTGGACAGAAACGTCGCCCTCGCATGCCCAAGTGTCCTCAGCATTGTCAGTGATGACACAGTGGGGAACCTGGGCCCAGAGAAGTTGAGTGTCTCACAGCAGAAAGACCAGAAGACAATCTCGACTGGTGCCATTTTTCTCTTATGCTGGTGAGAAGAAGTCGAGGCTGAATGGTGCAAAGACTGCCAGGCATAACATGTGCTGTATCAGAAGAGTTTCTTTTTGCGACTCTGAGAGGACTGTCCATCCTCATGTGCGCTGGCCTGCATATTGACAAAGCACCTTCCTAGGGAGATAATGTAAATATATGTGTATTAGACTAACTAAACTGAAGAACTGAACAGTGTCATTGTACAGACGGTGAAGTTCTGGCCCCAATGTGGAGAGTGGTGACGCTGCTGTTGCACACTTGATGGTGAGAATAAAGGAACTGAGGTAGTTGGGGGCTGGCATTCCTGTATACCAGTGGGCATGTGCGGCGATGTGTGTGTGGGACCTACTAGTGCCACCAGCCCTCCAGAAAATGTCTGGCTCTCACAGGGTCCTAGCACCTCCAGCACAGACCCATTAGTAGGAATCTATGGAGAAGACTGATTCTTGGGACGGTCATTGTCTGCCATAAGAATAATGGCCACTCAGTACATTTGAGCACCAAACAATGCAGTCCACTGTGACCAGATCCTCATGGGGAGAGATGGCCCTGGGGCCCAACCACAGGAAAGAAGCTGGGGAGGAACAGATGCTGTAAGCTTAATGGCAGATGGAGTTGGGTGGTTGCCTGGGATTAGCAAGAAGAGTAGAGGGACGATGTGCAGATGACTGGGATTAAAAAACAAAAAAAAAACATAAAACATTAGTATTGTTTCATACTACAATGATTCCTGTAGCAATCATGCTTTCTAATAACATCATCATCTGAGACACTTTTGTTTTGTTCAATTTTAATAGTCTTGGTAAAAAAAAAAGTTAAGGACAGAAGTGATCCTTATAAAACTTTTATGTAGGCTTTTTAAAGTACATTACTAACAAACATATTACAAACAAAAATATTCAGCCAAAATTTTATGAAGTGAAATGAAACGTTAGGAAAATAAATTTATCTGGAAACAGAACAGACTTTCTGAGAACCTTCTAAAACATCGACGTTTAAAAAAAAAAAAAAAAACTCACAGTAAGGCTTTGGTTAAATAATAGTTTTAACTTGACTCTTGGTAAAAGTGCAAATAACACATCAAACATATAATGTTGGAGGTAAATTTGTATCTATACACTGGTACTTCTCAAACAGAAGGAAATCAATGCACTCACCACCTTTGAAGAACACTGATGGCATCAAAAAAGGTGCTGACAAAGTCAATTCTGTGCAAAACCAAGCTTTATTGTTTATTTATTATAAGCAGGCACCAGATCCACCGAGAGTCAGCCGAATGGGTCCACCTGGTCTGAGGCATTCTGGGTGATGTCATCATGCTTCCTCAGCTTGCCACGTTGTAGCATTCCTGAACTTATTTTTTCTGTTTTTGCAATTTATGGAAGTCTCATATTATTGCAGTAATAAAGTTGGATTCTGCACAGAACTGATGTTGTCAACAACTTTTTGATGCCAACGAGTCCCTGTGGAGGTGAGAGTAACAATGTCCTTTTGTCTGGATATACTGTGACCATCATTAACCATTACCCCGGTGTTGCTTTATTTTTGTTTGTACATTGGTCCTGTGCTCTGACCTGTAAAAACAGTATTAGAGATTGATGTTATAATACATACTGTTCACCTGTATTTAGCAATGTTTTTAAGCTTGTTGTAGGTCTCCTGCTAACAAGTGCACTCATTTAAAATAATACCACATGTATACAAAAAAATGACATGTTGGAATGAACAACTAACTTTTTGGAATGGTCTGTGCTGCAAATCAGCTCACATGAAAAACAATTAAAAACATTTTTATTTTATGGGGCCACCCGAATGAGTAGATGTGTCGATGACCCAGGTTTGGTAGTGGCCCCAAGATACTGGAAATTGGGTGGGAGCTGGAAAAACCACTGGCCACTGAAGCACAACCAAGCCTCTGGGTATTGGTGACCCATTTCATCAAGGCTTCCTTTGGGCAAAGAATTCTGACACAGAGGGAGGGTCAAAGAGCATGAGGGGTAAAAATTATATTGCAGTTTCAATAACGGTTGCCAGCATACCGGGTGCTGTGTAAGGTTTCCTATGACGGGGTAGCGTCTGTTGGGGCTGCGAAGTCAACAGATAAGGATTACCTGATGATTGGGCAGACAACAGAGGCAAACATTTTATTTTTTTTGTGTGTGTTACATTTCTTATAAGTGCACATCAAAGATACCGCATGAACAGCATTATAGGCTAAGTCCTCTATTAAACCACATGGCCAGCATAGAACAAATTGCTGCAGTGCAGTATTCCTCACACTGTACTCCCAATGTGCCCCAAAAATGCCACAATCAGTTCTCAGGATCCACAATCCTACAAGGGTCAGGGTAAAGTGCTACAACTTTAGGGACTGGATGCAGGCACATAAATCTGCATGACTGCCCCCGTGACCCAGAGGAATGGGGGCAAGCAGCAAAAAAATTCATCCCACTGCTGCAGGAGTGAGTGAGGATTGGCATGGCACTGGTTAGTAGCATGTCAGCATCTTTCCTGACAAAGGCTCTCTATTCGTCTGGACCGAGCATGGTTTCATGAGTGGAACCCCAACATATGCTGTTTGTTTGAAGTCCCCCTAGACAGGCCTGTCATGGTGGTACTCAGCCATGGGGTGGGAAAGATGCCACAAATAACATCTTGGGCAGACCAGACTTCCAGGACCATTGTGAGAGAAGAGGGGCAGTGTGTGGAAAATAAAAAATGGGGGAGATGCTATAAAGATTAAAAAAAAAAAAAAAAAAAAAAGAAAACTATCACAGCTGGCTCACTGGCACTAAGCAAGAGGGGATTGTTTGGGCATGCTACTGACCTGGATTTGGGCTTCAAACATGGGATGTCAGTAGCAGAGGTTGATAGAGAGTGCTCTCCTCAGGGCCAGGGGTGCACCAGGGAGCTCACTACACCACTCATGTAGCAGCTCCTGGCGGTGGCACGTTTTTGAAGATGCCAATGATAGTGTTGCTGACCATGCACCATCAGGAATTCCCCAGGCAAGCCACAAATGTGCATGTACACATGTAGGAGGTGGGAGGGGCTAGGGAGTGAATGAAAAATGCCAGATGCACATGCCAGATGATGGCCTCCAAGTCCCACTATGCCATCCAACCTACCAGCATGCCACCAAGACCCCTCTAGCCAATGTCTCAGGTTACTAAACATCCCCCCCCCGGGCTCAATGAAGGCTCTGACAGAGACAAGCCAGTCCCGCAGGATTCAGAGGCACTAGAGGCCAAGATGGCACTCTGGTGGCAGTGAGGGGAGAGTATGGTGGACCACAGGGTTGTGAGGCCCAAAGGAGTGGAGTGTCACAGGCAGGGAAGGCACCAGAAAAAAAACAGTGGAACCACATCTAGTGGGCGAGAGGACAGTTCAGTCTCCATGACTATTCAACCCATGGTCTCTCATGTGAGCCTGTCAACACTGGTACCAACTGTGATGGTGTTTTCTGTGATTTACTGGACTGAGAACACCATACTGTGCCTTAGATCTCAAGTATTAAACAGCCATCACATGACAACGGCTATCATCCATTACTGCAAAGGGCCAGGTCTGCACAAGTGAGCAAGAGGTAAGAGGCACAGCAACCCACTGCCAATCCATAGATGTATTTGGTCGCCAAGAAGAAAAAATTACTCACCTTAGTATTGTTGTTTCTTCTAATGGAGTCTTGCTGTATTCTGACAATAGCAGTGAGTCCCAATCTTCGAACTGCCCCGGAGATGAAAGAGTTAACTTTCCATGCCAGGCATGGAACGCTGAGCTCGAGCTCGGTTGAGACTCTGTCTGTTGCTGTTTGAACTCAAACTGTCAGATCTTTATGAGCTAAACTCACTGAGGTCCTGTGTGGAAGCTGTAAACCTACACTAGCCAACTGACTACTAACATAAAAACAGATTTTTTGGTCCCAAAAACAAAGACTCAAGTCAGGAGACCCAAAAAATGAAATAAACACAACACCCACTCACCCAAAGAAAGGGTGATAACAAAAAGGTGGGGCACCTCCTGAGTGCCAACACTGCCACTGCCCACCCACATCCCAAAAACAGAGGTTCTGAGAGGGGAAGGCAGGAGGTCAGAATACAGCAAGACTCCATTAGAAGAAACAACATTACTAAGGTGAGTAATTTTTTCTTCAAACAACATGAAGTCTTGCTGTATTCTGACAATAGCAGACTACCAAGCAGTACCTCCATGGAGGAGGGACAGAACCTACTTAGGAAATAGGCTCTGAAGCACAGCTGTGCCAAACCGAGCATCACTCCTAGCCTGGATATCCAGGGAGTAATGCTTGGTAAAAGTGTGAACTGTTTTCCAGGTAGCTGCTTGACACATCTCTAAGATAGGAATATCCCTGGCAGCAGCCAGGGAAGCAGCTGTACCTCTGGTAGAGTGAGCCCTCAGGCCTGAGGGTGGAACCTTACCTAGTTTTTCACAGCAAAATTAGATGCAAGAGACAATCCACCTGGCAATGGATCTTTTAGTGGCAGGTTTTCCTTTACCAACCTCACCATAAGTGAGGAACAGTTGGAGGGAGTCAAACCTATGACCCTTGGTACGTTCTATATAGTAGCTAAGTGCTCTTTTCACATCTAGACTGTGTAGCCTCCTCTCACCAAAGAAGGAATGGTCAGTGAAGTAGACAGGAAGAGACAAAGATTGGTTAAGGTGGAAGTCTGAAACCACCTTAGGCAAAAACTTCCTGTTAGTCCTGAGGGCCACCTTGTCCCTATGGAAGGAAATAAAGTCAGGCTCCACTGACAGGGCTTGTAGCTCACTTATGCGCCTGGCAGAAGTGATGGCCACCAGAAACACGGTTTTCCAAGTCAAGTACTTAAGCTCTGCTGAGGACAAAGGCTCAAAAGGGGGTTGCATAAGCTGAGCAATGCAAACGTTAAGATCCCAAACAGGGGCAGGGGCCCTGAATGGAGGATTGGTATGAAGCAATCCCTTGAAAAACTTGGAGAAAACAGGGTGAGCTGAATGAAAAGAGGGCTTACCTGCTGAAATGAAAGCAGAAACAGCTGCCAGATGCACCCTTAGTGTAGCTGGTCTGAGTCCCAAGCTATTCAGATGGACCATATAGTCAAGGACTGTGGGCAGATCAGCAGAGTCTGTGGGAATATGCTTCCCAGAGCACCATATGGAAATACATTTTCCACTTGGAATTATAAGTAGTTCTGGTGGAAGGCTTCCTAGAAGCCTTTAGAATATCCATAACACCTTGGGAGAGGTGTAAATCAGCAAACTTTAACTCTTCAAGAGCCAGGCCTTGAGATTGAGAGATTTGAGATTCGGGTACCAAACCCTCCCCTGAGCACAGGTAAAGAGGTTGTAATTCCTGGGAAGAGTCAGGGGAAGATGGACTGTTAAGGACAATAGGAGAGGATACCAGGGCTGTCTGGCCCAGTCAGGAGCAATCAGGATCACTTTGCAGGATTGAGACCTGATTTTGACTAGCACTTTGAACAGGAGAGGGAAGGGGGGGAAAGCATACAGGAACTTCCCTTCCCAACTGAGAACTAAGGTATCCAGGGGGACTGAGCCCAACACTGGGGGTCTGCAGCAAAAAAGGGGAAGTTGGTGATTGTCTGGGGCTGCAAAAAGATCTATCTGTGGGGTGCCCCATCTGGAGAATATCACCTCCAAGACCAGGGGATCCAGTGACCATTCGTGATGGCCCCGAGATATCCTGCTGAGAGCATCTGCCAGGACATTGTCTTTGCCTGGGAGGTGTACTGCTGTGAGGGAGGTGTTCAGGGAATAAGCCAGAGACCACAACTTCATTGCTTCTGTGCACAAGGACGTAGACAGAGTGCCTCCTTGCTTGTTGATGTACCACATTGTGGTGGTATTGTCCGTTCTGATCTGAATAACTTTGTTCTGAACAGACTTGGAAAAAGCTTGAAGTACTAGAAATACTGCTCTGAGTTCCAACAGATTGATGTGAAGCAGAGATTCCTGAGGGGACCACAACCCCTGGGTGGTCAGGTCGCCCAAGTGAGCCCCCCCACCCCAAGAGGGAGGCATCTGTAGTAAGGATTAAAGAGTGAGATTGAGTGACAAAGGGAACTCCTTGTCTTAGATTGTTCTGACCATGCCACCACTGCAAGGCCTGGATCAGGGTTCGAGTCACTGGGATCACTTTGGTCAGAGGGTCCTTTTTCTGAGACCAAAAGGCTCTCAAATGGAACTGAATGTCCCTCATCTGAAATCTTGCTCCCTGCATCACTGCTGTAGAAGCAGCCATGTGCCCTAGGAGCTGCAGAAAATGCCTTGCTGGTCGAGACACCTGTAGGGTGAATGAATGAGGCCAGTGTGATAAGGGTTCTTGCTCTGTCCAGGGGAAGGAAGGCTCTGGCCTTTTCTGTATCTAGCTCTGCGCCTATGAAGGTGAGGAGCTGAACAGGCTCTAGAACTGACTTTGAAAGATTCAGAAGGAAACCCAGAGAGGTGAGCAGCTGCTGAGTTATCTGTAGGTGTAACCTGACTTGGTCTGGAGACTGGCCTACTATGAGCCAGTCATCCAGGTATGGGAAGATGGCAATCCTTTGCCTTCTTAGAGAAGCAACTACTACTGCCAGGCATTTTGTGAACACCCTTGGAGCAGAGGTTAGACCGAAGGGCATTGCTCTGAACTGGTAATGGCATGAGGGCATCCCGAACCTGAGGTACTTTCGATGGGAGCTTCTGATGAGAATATGGAAATAGGCATCCTTGAGGTCCAGGGAAACTAGCCAGTCCCCTGGCCTTAGAGAGGGTAGAATTATTCCCAGAGTCACCATTTTGAATTTTGGCTTTAAAGGTGCTTGTTTAAGTATCTGAGATCCAGGATGGGCCACCATTCTCCTGTCTTTTTGGGGGTAAGGAAGTACCTGGAGTACAATCCTTTGCCCTGGTGTAGGGGTGGAACCCTTTCCACAGCTCTGAGAGCCAGGAGGGAAGAGACCTCTGCCTCTAGGGCAAGTGCCTCTGAGGGATTTGCTAGTGGAAAGGATCTGGTTCTCGGCTTTGGAAATTTTTTGAAGCTGAGAACCAGTCTCTGGCTTACTACTTCCAGGACCCATTTGTCTGATGTTAGAGACTTCCAGTCCTGGACAAAGTAAGCCAGCCTGCCCCCTACAGGTAGTGGAGAATCAGCCCTGGCAAACCCGTCAGGGTGCCTGTTTGCCAGGGGTTTTGGCTGAGGGGTGGAAGCAGGTCTGCTTGTACCCCTCTGCCTCTCCCTCTAAAGAACCCCTCTGAGCATAGGCAGAAGAGGAGGCCTGAGTAGAAAGGCCTATGAAAAGGCCTGCCCTGCCCCTGGGATGCTGCCTCTGAGGAGTGGCCTGCCTTCCTTGGCCTGGCACTCTATAGGTGGTCCTATATTTGTCCATTTTCTTCATGTAATTCTCTGTTTGCTCCCCAAACAGAATTACCCACAACAGGAAAATCCATGGCCTTAGTCTGGGTATCTCAGACAGGCTAGTACATCTGAGCTAAGCCATTCTATTTAAGTGCCACAGATGTAGCCATGACTGTAGATGACACATCATTGAAGTCCACTGCAGCATGGAATTGCACCTTGGATGCCTCAATACCATCAGCAGCCACCTGCTCCAGCTCCTTGGCAAGCTGGCCAGGGACCTGTTTTGCTAAAGCCATGACAGTGTCCCATCTGGATTTCTGATACCTAGCAGTATAGGCCATATAGTTGGCCTGTCTGAATCCCAAGGATGCTGCCATGTACTGTTTTTTTTTGCCATGGCATCAATCCTCCTGGAGTCCTTGTCTGGGGGGTGTGAAGCCAAGGGAATATTAGCCTGCAGTACCCCAACATGGCTGCATTGTTGTGTAAGGAACTCCGTATCTGAGCCTGACAATGTATACCTCTTGTCCATTCTTTTATCCACAGGAGGTATGGTATTAGGAGTCTTTAAAATCTTATGTCTGTTTCCCAAAAGATTTGTGTAAGGGAATAGACAGCTTCCTAGACTCTGGGATATCCATCATTTCCACATAGTCAGGCTCCTCCTGGTCATTCACAGCTTCTTCCATAGGAAGCTGGAGGGTTTCAGCCACTTTTTTATAAAACATGAAATGGGAAGGGGACTCAGAAAGCCTAGGAGGAGACACTCCTGAAGGTCTGTCTGGGGAGATGTCTGGGTCAATGGGCACATCCAGACTTTCAAAACCACATTCACTTTCCTCATACTCCTCTTCCTCCTCCTCCGGTTCATAATATTCCTCTAAATCATAATCTTGAACCGGTGGAACCGGCCGAACAGAGCGCCTCCCTGATGGTGCCGGTTCGGTCGGAACCGGGGAAAGCGACTGCACAATTTTTATCGCTTTGGCTATTTCTTCAGCGGTTGGAGAAGAAAGTTTTGGATCCACACCAGCTGATTTTTCCTTTCTTGTTCTCTTAGCCGGAACTGACTCCTCAGAATGCGGTTCTCCTTTGCCTGAAGAAGTCTCCTCTCTGGTCAGAGGGGCACTCATTCTGGTCGGTTTGAACGAACCGGGCTACGGCATCCGGTTCAGCGGATTTTTGGCCTCCCTTTCCCTGAGCCTACCAACTCTCTTCTCTAGGGTAGCTGCAGGAACATTTTTACAAATCTGGCAGTCTGTATTGAGGTGGTCAAACCCCAGACAATAAACACAGGTGGTGTGGGGGTCAGCCTTAGCAAAGACTTCCCCACACACACACTACAGTGTTGAAACCCAGTGGGCCCGGTTTTTCTTTTGGGTTTCTCAGACATTGTGCCAGTCCAAACCAAACGTACCCTTTTAATGGCAATCCGCCAGTCAAGACCCTCTTATTGGTTCCTGACCGTGTTACGGGTCGTGGAAAAAAACGTAATAAAATCCGTTTTTTTTTAGAACCGATAAGAACCGGTAACCACACACTAAAAGTACAGATAAAGATTTTTCAACAACTTGATCGGTTCAAACCAAACCGATGAACCGTTCACAAGTTCCACACAGAATAGAAAATAATATAAACCTATCTAGTACTCACAAATACCACAGACAGAGACTGAACCGACAGGTTACGGTTTAAATTCGGTTGAAAACCGAGAAAAGCGGTACTTTAACCGACAAATTGAACCGAGCAGAAGGAGAAATCTCCGGAGCGACTGTTCAGTGAGGCAGAGTAAAGAATCTGACGGTTTGAGTTCAAACAGCAACAGACAGAGTCTCAACCGAGCTCGAGCTCAGCGTTCCATGCCTGGCATGGAAAGTTAACTGTTTCATCTCCGGGGCAGTTCGAAAGTTGGGACTCACTGCTATTGTCAGAATACAGCAAGACTTCATGTTGTTTGAAAACTGTTTTGCTTGCTTTTTGGCCCATTTCATTAAAAGTTTGTCTGCTAAATCTTAAGACTCCGCTATCTTTACCATCCACAATAAATACTTTTTACTTCTGCTAACTGTATTTTATATTGAAATAAAATGCAAAATGTTACTATGACTTTGGGAAACAGTTTCTGCTTTCTTTGGGCTAAAACGGCAGTGCATCTGTGAAACCATTTCTTTATAAGTAAACCTAGGTATATTAACAAAAAAAAAAAATCAACGAGCATTTATAATTTAACAGTCACAACACACGCTCCAGCTCTTCCAAGGCACAGCGATGCAATCTGTAAAGAAAAAAAGACAAAAAGGAAACTACTTTAAAAAATTATGCTTAACTTAAGTCTAACATATATAAGTTAAGAGAAGTTAGTCTACAGTAACAGTAAAATATTTAAAAGTAACACAGCCTATTACTTTGATAAAAAAAAAAATACTTTCATTGGTGGTGACTTAAGCAGGAACCCACAAGAAGGATTTCACTCAAAATGTGATGTTACTAATGTGATTATCATGCTGTGCATGCTTATTGAGCCGTTGAGATTGCACTTAATTTCCAATTAGTGTATAAGAAAAAATTACTCACCTTAGTAATGTTGTTTCTTCTAATGGAGTCTTGCTATATTCTGACATATGCAGTGAGTCCCGACCTTCGAACTGCCCTGGAGATGAAAGAGTTAACTTTCCATGCCAGGCATGGAACGTTGAGCTCGAGCTCGGTTGAGACTCTGTCTGTTGTTCTTCAAACTCAAACCGTCAGATCTTTACGAGCTAAACTCACTAAGGTCCTGTGTGGGCTGTAAACCTACACTAGCCAACTGGCTACTAAACATAAAACACATTTTGGTCCCAACACCAAGACTCAAGTCAGGAGACCCAAAATGAAAACACAACACCCACTCACCCCAAAAAGAAGGAGTGAGCAAAAGGGTGGCACCTACTACGTGCTAACACTGCACTGCCCACCCACATCCCAAAAACAGAGGTTCTGAGAGGGGCAGTGGAGGTCAGAATATAGCAAGACTCCATTAGAAGAAACAACATTACTAAGGTGAGTAATTTTTTCTTCAAACAACATGAAGTTTTACTATATTCTGACATATGCAGACTACCAAGCAGTACCTCCATGGAGGAGGGACAGAACCTACTTAGGATATAGGCTCTGAAGCACAGCTGTGCCAAACCGAGTATCACTCCTAGCCTGGATGTCCAGGGAGTAATGCTTGGTAAAAGTGTGAATTGTTTTCCAGGTAGCTGCTTGACATATCTCTAGAATAGGGATGTCCCTGGCAGCCGCCAGGGAAGCAGCTGTACCTCTGGTAGAGTGAGCCCTCAGGCCTGAGGGAGGAACCTACTGCTTTTCATAGCAAAATTGGATACAAGAGACAATCCACCTGGCAATGGATCTTTTAGTGGCAGGTTTCCCTTTACTAACCTCACCATAAGTGAGGAACAGTTGGAGGGAGTCAAACCTGTGACCCTTGGTATGCTCTATGTAGTAACTAAGGGCTCTTTTGACATCTGAACTGTGCAATCTCCTCTCTCCAGAGGAGGAATGGTCAGTGAAGTACACAGGAAGAGACATAGATTGATTAAGGTGGAAATCTGAAACCACCTTAGGCAAGAACTTCCTGTTAGTCCTGAGGACCACCTTATCTCTATGAAAGGAGATAAAATCAGGCTCCACTGACAAAGCTTGTAATTCACTTATGCGTCTGGCAGAGGTGATGGCTACCAGAAACACAGTCTTCCAAGTCAAGTACATAAGCTCTGCTGAAGATAAAGGCTCAAAATGGGGTTGCATAAGCTGAGCAATGCAAACATTGAGGTCCCAGGCAGGGGCAGGGTCCCTGAATGGAGGGTTGGTGTGAAGCAATCCCTTGAAAAACTTGGAGAAAACAGGGTGAGCTGAGAGAGAACAGGGCTTACCTGCTGAAATAAAAGCAGACACAGCTGCCAGATGCACTTTCAGTGTAGCTGGTCTCAGCCGCAAGCTATTTAAGTGGACCATATAATCAAGGACTGTGGGCAGATTAGCAGATTCTGGGGAAATATGCTTCCCAGAGCACCATATGGAAAATCTTTTCCATTTAGAATTATAAGTAGCCCTGGTGGAAGGTTTTCTAGAAGCCTTCAGGATATCCATTACACCCTGGGAGAGGTGTAAGTCAGCAAACTCTAACTCTTCAAGAACCAGGCCTTGAGATTGAGAGATTTGAGGTTCGGGTACCAAATCCTCCCCTAAGCACAGGTTAACAGGTTGTAATTCCTGGGAAGACACAGGGGAAGATGGACTGCTAAGGACAGTAGGAGTGGATACCAGGGCTGTCTGGCCCAGTCTGGAGCAATCAGGATTATCTTGAAGGGTTGAGATCTGATTTTAACTAGCACTTTGAACAGGAGAGGGAAGGGGGGAAAAGCATAGAGAAACTTCCCTTCCCAATTGAGAACTAAGGCATCCAGGGGGACTGAGCCCAACAATGGGGTTCTGCAGCAAAAAAGGGGAAGTTGGTGATTGTCAGGGGCTGCAAAAAGATCTATCTGCGGGGTGCCCCATCTGGAAAAAATAACTTCCAAGACCAGGGGATCCAGTGACCATTCGTGATGGCCCTGGGAAATCCTGCTGAGAGCATCTGCCAGGACATTGTCCTTTCCTGGTAGGTGAATTGCCGTGAGGGAGGTGTTCAGGGAGTAAGCCAGAGACCACAACTTCACTGCTTCGGTGCACAAGGCCGTAGACCGAGTGCCTCCTTGCTTGTTGATGTACCACATTGTGGTGGTGTTGTCTGTTCTGACCTGTACAACTTTGTTCTGAACAGATTTGGAAAAAGCTTGAAGTGCTTGAAATACTGCTCTGAGTTCCAACAGGTTGATATGGAGCAGAGACTCCTGAGGGGACCACAACCCCTGGGTGGTGAGGTCGCCCATGTGAGCCCCCCACCCCAAGAGGGAGGCATCTGTAGTAAGGATTAAAGAGTGAGACTGGGTGACAAGGGAACCCCTTGTCTCAAATTGTTCTGATCCTGCCACCACTGTAGGGCCTGGATCAGGGTTGAGTTACTGGGATCAGTTTGGTCAGAGGGTCCTTCCTTTGAGACCAAAAGGTTTCAAATGGAACTGAATGTCCTCATCTGAAATCTGCCCCTGCACTACTGCTGCAGAAGCAGCCATGTGCCCCAGGAGCTGTAGAAAATGCCTTGCTGGTCGAGACACCTGCAGGGTGAAGAGGAGGCCAGAGAGACCAGGGTTCTTTGCCTGCTGGGGAAGGAAGGCTCTGGCTTCCTGTGTCTAGCTCTGCGCCTATGAAGGTGAGGAGCTGGACAGGCTCTAGGGAACTGACTTTGAGAGGTTTAGGAGGAAACCCAAAGAAGTGTGCAGTTGCTGAGTTATCTGTAAGTGTAACTTGACTGGTCTGGGGACTGGCCTACTATGAGCCAGTCGCCCAGGTAAGGGAAAATGGTAATTTTTTCTGCCTTTTTAGAGAAGTGAATCACTAATGCCAGGCATTTTGTGAATACCCTTGAGCAGAGGTGAGGACAAAGGGCACTGTTTGAACTGGTAATGGTCTGAGGCAGCCTCGAACCTGAGGTACTTTCATGGGAGCTTGATGAGAATATGGAAGTAGGCATCCTTGAGGTCCAGGGACACTAGCCAGTCCCCTGGCCTTAGAGAGGGTAGAATAATTCCCAGAGTCACCATTTTGAATTTTGGTTTTAAAAGGTGCTTGTTTAAGTAAGAAAGTAAGAAAGAACTGGCTTGTTTAAGTATGAAAGTAAGAAAGAAGTGGCAGGGGACAGGATCAGTTGTGTTCCAGGACAGTAGCTGCTGCTTGTTGTTTTCACAGGGTTCTTGTGGATTTTACTTGGTAGAAGGTTAGTTCTTTTCTTTCTTACTTCTAAGGGGTTAGCAGGGTATTGTTTTGGGGGCTGCTGGAGTTGAAAACTGGTTTGGTGGCTGTAGGTGGCTCATTTTGTGGATGTTTCACTGTGTAACAGGGTCAGCGCTGGTGGAGGCCTATTTCTTCTGATTTAAAACCTATTTGTGGGATTTGCTTGGGGATGGTTATTTGAATTGGAATACCTATATCTGTTAATTTCAAGCCTATTTTGATGTGTTGTTAGTGAGGCTGATTAAATTGGAGCCTGTTTTATTTGGCAGCAAACATATTTTTTGGGAGCTTTGAGCTGAATTTTGATTCCTTTTGCTGACTCCACTAGCTAAAGGTTAGTGCATAGTGGGGGAAGGTGTTAATGGTCTGGCCAGGTCACTCAGCCAATTGACTGGAGGCAGAGCTGAATCAATTTTGAGGTGTTAGCTGCTTTGTCTTCTCAAGGAAAGAACTGGAAGGGGGACAGGATCAGTTGTGTTCCAGGACAGTAGCTGCTGTTAGTTGTTTCTACAGGGTTCTTGTGGATTTTACTTGGTAGAAGGTTATTCTTTTCTTTTCGCATTTGTAAGGTGCAGTGATATTGTATTGGGGACTGCTGGAAGTTTGAAAACTGGTTTGGTGGCTGTATGGACTCATTTTGGATGTTTCACTGTGTAACTAGGCTGCGCTTGGAGGAGGCTTATTTCTTCTGATTTAAAACCTATTTGTGGGATTTGTTTGGGCCTGGTTCTTTGGCTGCTGGGCTTGAGGGGGAGACACAGGGCTGATACATCCTCTTGAGTCAGGTGTCTGCCTCAGACTCACCCTCCCAAATCTGCTAATTTATAGGGACCACCTGCCCTCAAATTGGAGTGAAAAGGCTGCAGGTGTAGCTCATGTAGTTCTAGCCACTGGGGTTGGGTTTAAAGGCTGGGAGAGAGGAGCTTGGGGTTGTTCATTTCCTTATAAGTTTAATGTGTTGTACTGCACCTAGTAACAGGGTTACTGGTGTACAGTGGGAATGTCTCTAAGATTAGTGGGTGACCTGATTAGGCAGTAGGGTGTATCTTGGACTGGGGGAACCTGTGGCTCACCCAAGGAAACCTATTTAAAGGGGATGGAAACACGCGTCATTAGTGGGCGGCATCTTTGGGAGGGTGGTGGGGTGCACAGGGTGTGGAGCAGCCATGATTGGACTGGGCTTGGAAGTTCGGTGGTTGCCCAGTGTGCTGCCAGCTAGCACAGCTTAGGGAGGAGGTTGCAGGGATTGGGAGACAGCTGGGGGAAGGGCGGTGTATGGATTTGTGGAAGGCTGGGGATCTCTCCCACGGGTTGCACGCAAGCACCAAGTGGGGCATAGGAAAGGAGTGCAGGAGAATACTAGGGGCTGGGCATAGGGACTCTGGCAGTGGGTCCAAAGGATACCTTAGGAAGCAGGTAGGTAACTGGGGCCACCTCAAAGGAGGGACGGAGGGACAACATTCCTTAGGAAGTAGGCAGATGCCAGGGCTGGACAGAAGGAAGAAAGGCGGAGGTGGATCAGATCTTACACCTGCAGTAACTGCTTCAAATCTCTTCTTCTGCTCGAGGATGAGGGGGTGATGTAGCCACGACAGGTGGATGGAGACGGAAAGGGTGGAGGCAGGAGGCTGGGGCCAGATAGCTTGGGAAGAACAGGGGGGACCTGGAATGCAGGAAAATGGGGAGCAGTGAATCAGAGCAGGAGGGCAGGGGAAGAGGAGGAGCAGAGGGAAGGACCAGTTGGGAGGGAAAGGTAAAGGAGAAGGACCAGAAGTACAAGGAGGATTCAGTAAAGGGAGCTGAGGGTTTAGGCCAGGGGAGCATGACGAGGCAAGGATGAACTAAATGGAGACAGGAAGAAGAGGGAGGACAGCCAGGCTAGTTTAGCAGTTGGGGAGAAGGACCAGTCGACGGCAGTGGGGGAAATTAGCAAGGTGAAGGATACTCAGGAGAGGAGAGGCATGGGATTGGAGGAGGGAGGGATTGGCCATGGTAAATAAGAAGGAGGGTGTATGTTGCACCCAGATAGAGAGGAGAACAAGGGCTGGGCTGCCGGAGGGTCCAGAAAGGATGAGGGACATAGGGGGAAATGGAGGAAAGGAGGCGGTCAGAGTGCTCCTGTTGGGGGATTCTATAGTCAGGGGTATCAAATGGATAGGGAGGGAAGCCTGGCCAGTTAGAACAAGTTGCTTCCCTGGACTAACGTGCACGGGCTAAACACGAAGTATATGCTGGCAAAAGGATTGTGGGGGTTCCCTGACATACTGGTCCACCTGGTACAAATTGACAATGAGAAATAGCAAGTTAGAGATACAGGCAAGTTCAGGAGCTTGCCAGGGTCTCTCATGACATAGGATGCAGTTTCCTTCTCAAATCCTGCGGTGCCAAGGGCTAGTGGGAACACAAAAGGAAGATTAGGAGATAGACCAGTGGCTCAGGGGTGGTGTGAGGCCAGAGGGTATGGGTTGATGGGGGGTTGGGGGAGACCTGGGAGGATAAGGAGCTGTGCTATGAGACAGACTCCATCTCAATTTGGAGGAAGGGAATCCTTAAGTTGAAATGGGGGTTCATTGGTGAAAGTGGGTTTTAAACTTGTGAAGGGGGAGGATGGGAGACAAGGCTGTCAAGGGGTGCCGATAAAGGAGGACTCTGTCTCCACCCCCTGGGGAGCTGGAGGATTGCGGGAAAAGGCCGACTGGCAAAGTGCAGACCAGGGGAAAACAGAATCCCCATGGGACACGAGCAGGGGAAATGGAACTATAGGAAAGGGTGGAAGGTAGTCTTGCTAAATGCCAGGAGCTTGGCAATAAAATGCCTGAGCTCCAGGCGATGCTAACTGAGGGAGTGGATATGGCATGTCACTGAGACTTGGGCCCTGCAGGACACGACTGGGACCTGAACCTGGAGGTTACACTATGTTCCAGGAAGGACAGGGGGAGGGAAGGGAGGAGGGTAGCAATGATAGTCAAAAACTGCATTGGCATAGGGGAGTAGAGGAAGCCGGAAGGAACCATGGAGGCGTTTGGGTCCTGATAACAAGGGGTAAAGAGAGTAAAAATAGGAGTGGTGTATAGACCCCCTGCCCTGGCGGAGGAGCTGGAGGACAGTCTGGTGGCAGATGTTGGGAGACACTGCAGACTGGGCAGAGGAACAGTGGTGGTGTTGGGGGACTAAACATGCCAGGAACAGACTGGGAGACTATGACATCCTCTGTGACCAGGGAACAGAGGTTGTTGGATGTCTTTCAAGGCGATCCCTAACTCAGCAGGTGGGGAACCCGACCAGGAGGCTGCGGGTACTGGTTGTGGTCCTGGCAGACAGTGACTGATTGGGGCCTGGAGGTAAGGGACCCATTGAGGCGGGGAGTGACCATGCCACGGTCTGGTTCTGCCTGGACCTAGGAGGGTAGAAGGTTGCACAAAGGCGGAGTAACCCGACTTCAGTGGGGGCTTGATTTAAGAAATGGGAAGGATCCAATGAGGATTTGGATGGGACTGGGTCAGACATGGGCGCTGATAGTAGGTGAAATCATCAGGAGAGGGTGCAGGATGCTGCCAGCACCTGTGCAAGAGTAAGGACGAAAATGTGGGGCCCAAAAATCCTGCTGGTGGACCAGGGAGGTCCAGGAGGTGGTGAGGGGAAGGCAGCCTATAAGCAATTTAAGTGCTCAAGGAGTGAAAGGATCGAGGGAGTACAGGCTGATGGCTAGAAGGGGCCACTAGGGTGGTGGTGGGCTAAAGGCAAGGAAGGAGCAGAACCTGGCCAGGGAAATTAGGAGAGGGAACAAGGGTTCTTTAGATACACTGGGGAAAACGAGGGGTGAAGGGCAGATTAGCAGGATTAAATCAGGGGAGAGATGGGCACAAGACCGGGAGCAGGCTGAGGTACTAAATGAGTACTTCACCTCAGTTTTCACTAAGGAAAATGGGGGGTGCTGCATCACACATGGGAGAAGACAGAGATACTGGAGGAGGGGGGGAACTCAATACCCAAGGGTCTGGGGGGGGGAGGGGAGAGGTACCGAAGTGGAAATCACAGAGAGAGTGAGGGAAGCCTCAGCTCCCTGAAGACGGAGAGCATCATTGGATAAATTACATCCCAGAGTACATGAACTTATGATGTCTCGCATAAACCCCAGGCGTGGGTTTCACCTCTCTCTGAGGACAGGATGGTGCTCCAGGACTGGAAGGTGGCGCATATAGTGCCTATCCACAAGGGGGATCAACGGAGGTGGCAGGGAACTAGCCTGTCAGCCTGACATCGGTGGTGGGCAAGGTGATGGAGGCATTGTCAAGGAGAGGCTGGGGGACCTGGATAAGTCAGGGTGCCTGGACGATAGACAGCATGGATTCATCCTGGGAAATCATGTCAGACAAACCTAGTGGAGTTCTCTATGACTGGTGACGAGTGCTCTTGGACATGGGTAGACCAGTGGGCGTCCTCTTTCTAGACTTCAGCAAGGCATTTGACTCTGTTCCTCACGTGGCCTGTTGGATAAGCTGGGAGAAATGGGGTGTGGGAAACCAGATGATCAGATGGATAGACAATTGGCTCAGGACCGACCCAGAGGGTGTGAAGTGGATAGTCTCATCCCCAAGGAGGGTCATTAGTGGGGTCCACAGGATCAGTCCTTGGGCCCCTTCTGTTCAACGCCACGTCTCTGACATAAGGACAGGAATCAGGTGAGATGAGTCTCTTTGTGGATGACTCAAAACTGGGGGCGTGGTGGATGGGGAGGGTGTCTCACAGGGGACCTGGAGGCTCTGGAAGATGGTCTAGAAAGGAGCTGAGGTTCAATGCAGGAAATGCAAGGTACTCCACCTGGGGGCCAGAAACCCGGCCAAGTGTACACCCTGGGGGGAAGAATGCTACAAGTCTCGATGGCTGAGAGGGACCTGGGGTGGTGGTGGATGTCAAGATGAACAACTCTGAGACTTGTAGGAGGGCAGCAGCTAAGGCCAACAGGATGCTGGGATGCATCGCTAAGGGGATCACCTCAAGAAGGAGGAAGTGATACCCTCTGTATAACTGCATGAGGAGGCTGACTTTGAGTACTACATGCAGTTTTGAGGCCACACTTTAAAGAGGACATTAACCTCCTGGAGAGGATCCAGAGAGGGCAACCAAATGATTTGGGGGCTTGGGGAGACAGGACCTATGAGGAGAGGCTCAAGAGCTAAATATGTACACATTGGAAGGAGAGAAGGGACCGGGGGACATGATAGAGGTCTTCAGGTACATGAAGAGGGTAAATAGGGAGGAACAGTCAGGGTGCTTGCAAGGAAGGAGGAGGGCTACTAGAGGCATGGGTGGAAGCTGGAGGGGAAGATTCAGGAGAAAGGAGGAGGTGCCACTTCACTGAGAGGGTGGTGGAGCCATGGAATGCGCTGCTAAGGGGCTGGTGGAGGCAGAGACAGTGGAGGGTTCAAGAGGGTGGGACAGGTACAGGGAAGGGTTCTGGAAGCAAATCCAATGCAGCAAGAATATCTGGAACTGGGAAGGAGAAGCCAGAGAAGGCGAGGGCAGGCAAGTCAGCACCAGGGTGGGGCTGACCAAGCGAAAGCAGACACGAAAGACCGTTAGGCCTATTCTGCTCGCATTTTAGTATATTAGTAAGTATCTGAGATCCAGGATGGGCCGCCATTCTCTTGTCTTTTTTGGGGTAAGGAAGTACCTGGAGTACAATCCTTTGCCCTGGTGTAGGGGTGGAACCCTTTCCACAGCTCTGAGAACCAGGAGGGAAGAGACCTCTGCCTCTAGGGCAAGTGCCTCTGAGGATTTGCAGGTGGAAGGGATCTGGTTCTCAGCTTTGGATTTTTGAGCTGAGAACCAGTCCCTGCTTCTACTACCCAGGACCCACTTGTCTGATGTTAGAGACCCCAGTCCTGGACAAAGTAAGCCAGCCTGCCCCCTACAGGTAGCTGAGAATCGGCCCTGGCAACCCCATCAGGGTGCCTGCTTGGCAGGGGCTTTGGGCTGAGGGTGGAAGCAGGTCTGCTTGTACCCCTCTGCCTCTCCTCTAAAGAACCCCTCTCGCATAAGCAGAAGAGGAGGCCTGGGCTTGTAAAGGCCTGAAAAGGCCTGCCCCTGCCCCTGGGAAGCTGCCTTTGAGGAGTGGCCTGCTTTTCCTTAGCCTGTGCACTCCTATAGGTGGTCCTATCTCATCCATTTTCTTCATGTAATTCTCTGTCTGCTCCCCAAACAGGGAATTACCACAACAGCAAAATCCATGGCCTTAGTCTGGGTATCCTGCGACAGGCTAGTACATCTGAGCAAAGCCATTCTTTGAAGTGCCAGAGATGTAGCCATGACTCTTGATGACACATCATTTGAGTCCACTGCAGCATGGAATTGCACCTTGATGCCTCAATACCATCAGCAGCCACCTGCTCCAGCTCCTTGGCAAGCTGGCTAGGGACCTGTTTTCTAGAGCCATGACAGTGTCACATCTGGATTTCTGATATCTAGCAACATAAGCCATATAATTTGCCTGTCTGAGTCCCAAGGATGCTGCCATGTACTGTTTCTTTGCCATGGCATCAATCCTCCTGGAGTCCTTGTCTGGGGGGTGTGAAGCCAAGGGAATATTTGCCTTGTCACAGGCTGCAGCCTGCACTACCCCATCATGGCTGCATTGTTGTGTAAGGAACTCCGTATCAGAGCCTGACAATGTGTACCTCTTGTCCATTCTCTTATCCACAGGAGGTATAGTGTGAGGAGTTTTTAGAACTTTAAATGTCTGTTTCCCAAAAGATTTATGCAAAGGAATAGACAGTCTCCTAGACTCTGGGATATCCATCATTTCCACATAGTCAGGCTCCTCTTGATCATCCACAGCTTCCTCCATAGGGAGCTGGAGGGTTTCAGCCACTTTTTTATAAAACATAAAATGAGAAGGGGACTCAGAAAGCCTAGGAGGAGACACTCCTGAAGGTCTGTCTGGGGAGATGTCCGGGTCAATGGGCACATCCAGACTTTCAAATCCACATTCACTCTCCTCATACTCCTCTTCCCCCTCCTCCGGTTCATAATATTCCTCCAAATCATACTCTTGAACTGGTGGAACTGGTCGAACCGAGCGCTTATCTGACGGTGCCGTTCGGTCGGAACCGGCAAGCTACTGACAATTTTGATCGCTTTGGCTATTTCTTCAGCGGTTGGAGAGGAAAGTTTGGCTCCACACCAGCTGATTTTCTAGTCCTTTTGCTGGAACCGACTCCTCAGAGTCAGATCTCCTTTGCCCGAAGAAGTCTCGCCCTGGTCAGAGGCACTCCTTCTGGTTCGGTTGGAACCGAGGCGGGCTAGCCATCGGTTCAGCGGACTCTTTGGCCTCCTTTCCTGAGCCTACCAACTCTCTTCTCCAGGGTAGCTGCAGGAAAATTTTTACAAATCTGGCAGTCTGCATTGAGGTGGTCAAACCCCAGACAGTAAACACAGGTGGTGTGGGGATCAGCCTTGGCAAAGACTTCCCCACACACACTACAGTGTTGAAACCCAGTGGGCCCGGTTTTTCTTTTGGGTTTCTCAGACATAATGCCAGTCCTATCCAAACTTACCCGTTTAAGGCAATCCGCCAGGCAAGACCCTCTTATTGGTTCCCAACCGTGTCACGGGTCGTGGAAAAAAACGTAATAAAATCCGTCGTTTTTTTAGAACCGATAAGAACGGTAACCACACTCTAAATCACAGATTAAGATTTTTAAACAACTTGATCGGTTCAAACCGAACCGATAAACCGCTTACAAGTTCCACACAGAATAGAATTAATGTAAAACCTATCTAGTACTCACAAATACCACAGACAGAGACTGAACCGACAGGTTGCGGGTTTAAATTCGGTCGAAAACCGAGAAAAGCGTACTTTAACCAACAAAATGAACCGAAGCAGAAGGAGGAATCTCGAGCGACTGTTCAGTGAGGCGGAGTAAAGAATCTGACGGTTTGAGTTCAAACAGCAACAGACAGAGTCTCAACCGTGCTCGAGCTCAGCGTTCCATGCCTGGCATGGAAAGTTAACTCTTTCATCTCCGGGGCAGTTCGAAGGCCGGGACTCACCGCATATGTCAGAATACAGCAAGACTTCATGTTGTTTGAATAAAGATAAACCATGTTCTACTGTATTATTTCTTCTATGTAGAATTTTTCATAAGGTTTCCCAGGCATGAAATGTTCCAGTACAGCAGACTTTTTATATTTTCAGTCCAATATAAGGGTTTGCCTATTATTAATACAGGAATGTGAGAGTTACTGCAAGTAGTGACACTCACGGATTAGGAAATTAAAAACCAACAGCTGTTAGATCATTTAGATTGGTGTAGTTATTCCGCAACAACATGAGTTGCTCAGTTTTAGGTTGCGGTCCCTTACACCTTGTACGAATGCCTCAGTCAGAGTACTTTTCAAAATGGAGTTGTTCATCGCATGATTTAAATGATAACACATAACAGTTTGTGCAGGAATACAACAATGAAATGGCATATAATTTGGAGCTTTAGGAATATTTCTTCCTGAGTAATTATGCAATCAGGTTATTTAAAATAACATATCTTTCACCCAAATATGAATTTATTTTTAGCAGTGTTTGTCTTCATAGTGAGTGTTAGTATTAGCATACGTAAATATGCCACTTTTAAACTCACGTTTTACATGGTATGAACAGTCCAGTTGCACTAATAGCCCCCCTGGTGCTGGTACTAAGTTCTTCACTATATTATGTTCCCCTACTTAAAGAATCCTAATCCCTATTTTGTTCTTGGATCATCTTGTAGCGACTGCTTTGCCACTATTTTTTTTGCAAAATTTCTATATTATCTTCAGTGTTTTTGTTCTTAATGGCACTGACTTGACTGTTTTATTTCCTGTACTAATCTACCTCTTATGTTACAGTACCTCCCTTCCCCGGTGCATCTGGAAACAAAATATTTTTAGCTCACTATGTTTTTCTTGGCCAAAAATTGAAAATAAACATAAATATAAAAGAAAAAGGGTATGTTTCTCGTTGACAGAATACAACTATAATCTTCCACATATACGTGGCACACCATTTAGGGAACTGTAATTTTCCCATTTTGGGCAATGGATCATGAAAAGTTTAAGGTGGCATTGGTACAGGATTACATTCATAATGATACAGTGCATCAAATTTATTGACAAGAGAAAATCATGTTGACATGGCTTCAGGCTTTTATTTAAAATAATTTGCAGCCCTTCCCACCACCAGCCGTTCACTTACCCCACATGTTCCAGCATCCTGTTGCTCTCGGACCTGCCTAGTGCGGTGGCAGCTATAGGGTTCAGGTCATGGAGGTGATGTGGGGAAGGGGCATAGCCAGTTGCCTGTTTAAACGTGGGGCCTCTCCAGCGGCTCTCCATGTGAGTGGGTCCTGCTGGAATGGCGGGAGTCACCACAGGGAGTCTACAACGGAAGGCTGCTTTATTTGTTTTTCTTTTATTGCTTATTTTTAACATTATTTGTTTTTTAGCTTAGTTTATTTTTTATTTTGTTTTTTATGGCCATTGATATATTTCATTGGTTAGTTTTATATTGTTTAACCTGGTTCTAAGATATTTAGCTCAAGTTTGCTGTGTTTTATTACTGCCCAAATAACATCCATAAATTCAACAGTTAGTAATGAGGGTATTGTGAGAAAGGTTTGTAATTTTCAGGTGACTGGTGAAACTGATGTTAATTATTATGTAATATATGGATTGTTAAAATAATACCCCCAAAAAGCATATGAAAAAATCCCTGTAATATCCTAGGTAGTCCCGTAATAGTATACTTCCGGTCCTCGTAATACTATACTTCCGGCCCAATAATACTATACTTCTGGTCCTCGTAATAGTATCGTTGGGATCACTGACGCGATTACTGTCTAAACCATGTTTTTTTTTATTTATTTCTGAGAGAAAGAAGTGGGGACGGGAATAGGAGGTGGGTGCGAATGAGGAGCAAGAAACAAGATTCGGAGTCTAACTCTGCAGACCACAGCGCCATATAGCCGAAACAAGTAAGAAGTTGAAAATTCCTCGGATCCATATATTACAAAAAATAACAAACAGTTTCTGGTGTTTCAAGGCAGAATTTCATCTCGAGTCTGGGGTCAAAGACCTCTGAATTAGCCTCTCGAGGTTTCTTGTGTCCCCAGAACCTCTCGATGGAATTACTGCCTTGTAATACATCAGAACCTATCTATTATTCTATTTGTTACCTGGGGAAGAATGGGTCACGCCACTGCCTTTTCTTCACTAGATTTTTTTTTAATAATGAAACATGCTTAGTATTATGTTTTGTCCAAAACTTTATTTGGTTCTATTTACCAGATGGTCAACATACTTGTAATGGAGTTTCAAAATCAAAATATTTTATTGTTGATCTGAAAAATACAAATCGATAAGGCTGAGGTGCTCCTTGATCTTACTAATATCAAGCACAGTTCATCCTCACGCAGGTTCAGTTAACAGGATTGAAGTTAAGGATAATAATTCGGATAAAACACTTAGGCTGGTGCATCTCAATGTATAGCATCTTAAGGCTAACAAAAGTGGATTTTGCAGCCCGGTGGCACTGAGGGCTGAGGCACATGATGCCTTACCTCGCGCTACGACGGTGACCCATGTTCGGGAACAAGCATGGGCCGCCGAAGGTCGGCAGGGGAGAAGAAGGATTGAGTGTCCAACGGACTGCTCTCCTTCTCCGGGGAGGGGGTCGCCAGCAGGCGTTATTCCTATTATACAACGGCTCATAAGTGTAAACAAAATTGAAAAGATATAAAAAAATATACATTTAAAAGTGTATTTTTTGTGTTTATTTAATGCGTAGGTTTACTCTGTAAGAAAACAGTGCTAATTTAGAGTAGTCGTCCCACACCAAAAGAAACTTGTACTGACCTACAAAAAGATTTCAACCTCCTGCAACTCCAACTAATCGATAAAAAACTGCTATTAAACGCTAAGAAACTAAAGCCATGTTATTTTCCCCCGGAAACTACACAAGTGCTACTGACTCCCTCCCCCCCAATAACCACGATGCTGGGAGAGTGCTCAGAGTACGTTCCGAAATTCAGATACCTTGGGGTCTGGATCGACTGTAAACTCTCCTTCACTGACCACCTGGAAGACTTGCTGAAAAAATTTTAAGGCAAAAACTTGGCCTTTTTTACAGGACAAGAAGACTTCTTACAGCAGACGCAAAGAAACTACGAGTCCAAGCCACGTTCCTGTCCTTAATTGACTACGCAGACTTCATATACAGTAGCTGTGCAGCTTCCTATCTTGGAAACTTGGATACGCTCTACCACAGAGCTATACGCTTCATCACTGACCTCCCCTTCTCTACCCATCATTGCGCACTATATGCTGCCACAGGCTGGACCTCACTTCACTATAGGCGCAACTTTAATGCAGCACTCTGGACACTTAGAGCCCTCAGTGGCAAACTACCTCAATACATCGTCGACTGTCTGTCTCCGACTGTGCCCAGGAATTATTCCCTTATAAGCTGCTCACAACTCCTGTTAAATACACCCAGGGCACTCACACGAGTCGGGAGAGCTGCCTTTGGATTCTCATGCCCATCAATATGGAATAAAACCCCAAAAATACTTAAGCTGAAAACCCCAGTAAGTACCCTTTTGCTCAAAAGGCTTTACCGTGATGGCATTACAGAAATTTGCAACTGCTTTACTAGACACTAATTAACCTACCTCCTTCAAACGGCGGCCTCCCAGCCGAAATGTGTGCCTCTGCCTCTAGCATGCCCACCAACAGATCCACAGGATTTATTGCCGAACTCCCATATCTTATTCTTTGATGCTCTGAACAGCTGCAGCCTGATTCTAGCACATGCTACCGCACTTGGGGATAATTATCATCTTTCGCCCCCAAAAATATTCAGTCCCTCGTCCGTCCAACACCTCCCTCTGCCCCAACCTCCAGGACCCTCCCAGTTATGCCCCTGCTACTATATTCATCCTCTTGCACTTAGTACAATGGCAGCTTTTCTCCTCCATATGTCACCATGTTTTGGGGCAAAAATTGCTTCGTCGCCTTTTGTACGGTCCTCTGCTCTCCCAGTCCCTCACTCTGCTCTAACAATTGGGTCCTCTTCGCTTGTACCCCTATTCCCCACCTATCCCTACATTATGCGCTTGATATCTTCTATCTGGTATGTCTCCCCTCTCCCTAACATTTCCCACTACAAAATGAACAGTTTTTGGGCTTGGTTCCAGCACAAGTTCATTATCCACGACTCCTTGTAGTTCTATGTTCAATGTATATTGCCTGTAAATGTGCATTTTTACTATAATAGCAGCTATTTTTTCTGTTTGTACTATTGTAACTTGTCTTTCTGTATTATTACTGTAAGACTGCAGGTCCACCTTGTAAATGAGCATGCTCAATGGTGCCTGCCTGGATAAATAAAGATATAGATTAATTGATTGATTAAGTAGGTATAGCTTGTATTGGAGCTGCTGTTATTGTGGCTCTGCACTCCCGCATACATTTGTTGTTGTTCCTAAATCCCCCCCCCCCACACACACACACACACTTTAAATGCAGTGTTTATTTCCCACTCTATGTCTCTTCTTTTCATGTTTCGGCAATGACAGAGGTTGTCTCTCACTGCGTGTCAGAATGTGGCAACCTGCTGCTGTGTGGAAGTCAGAGGTTGTTTTCCAGTCATTCCAGAATGCGGCCACCTGCGACGGCAGAGGTAATCCCCCGTTTGTGTTTGAATGCGGCAACCTGAACCCCCATCTCACCATGGAAGCTGTCTTTTCCCAGTACAGCTTGTATTGTTGCCTGGAGAAAGGACTGATAGTAGAAAAACAGCAAAAACGGTAAGGAAATTTAATGCGCGGTTATGCTTGCGCTCAGCTGTGACACTGAACTGCCGTTCAGGAAACTGTTATGAAGCCAAACATGGCTTTCAGTTAACTCCTGTTTGTGTTTTTCTCACCAAAGTGGGTATGGGTATGAGTGGGGTTTGTGTCGGAGTGTGAGGGGCGCTGATTCTGACTTTGGCGGAGGGCGCCAATTCTAGTGGGGAAGCGCAGATTTTCAGCTTGGCAGAAACCGCTGTATTTGAGCAGACTGAACTGCTGACGCTGCTGGTAGGCACGGTTGTGGAGGGATTGTGTTTTAATGTTTAATGCGGTCGACAGTATGCTGGGATTTGAGTCAGGATGTTATGCTGGGATAACATTCCAGCTCCAGTTCAGTCCTAGTCTGACCAATCAGGGAGCAGCATTCTTTCTTGCCATTGTATAATACAGTTTATACCCTCGGGTTGTCTGGATGATGGTCTCTGAATGATGTCCAAGTTCAGGAAAATTTTGCCATTAAAAAAGAATGGATGATTCTGGGTGATTTTAACTGTAATTGGGTAGATCAAAGAAATAATGTGATTAGCAAATGTCTGATGGAATTAGGGGTGCAGCAAATGATTGCTGATACTACTGGGACAAACTAAAGAACTGGTTCAGAACAATCTTGGACGGGACTGTGATCACCCAGCCTTCAAAGATAAACAAGTCAGAGGCCTTAATGGATGTTCTGAGTGACCGCTGCCCAGTGTTTTGTGTCTGGGATTATAAAAAGCCTAAAGTGTCCCCCTATGTAACTTGCTATAACATTTGTGAGGACATAGTAACTGTGTTTAATGAAGACATTTACAAAGCTGGTTGGACTTTTCTTAACAACAGTGAGGACAGTGGTTTGGCACACTCTAAATTTTGCTAAGTATTCCTTGAATTTTGTAATAAAGTTTTTTTTTTCTAGAAAGAAAAGGAGGGTTAGGGGTATCAAGAATGTGTGGATGACAAATTAACTGGTAGAAATGTTGAGGGGGAAAAACCAAATCTGGAAAGAGTATAGAGAAAATTTGAATGCTAGGCTCCTAGTAGAGTATATAAAAAGTTAAGAAATCAATGCAAGTCAGCATGTCGACTAGCTATAATCAACTTTTACAAAGGTAAACAGCTGGATGATTTGGAAAATTCAGAAAAGTGTGGCAAACAAATCAATTAACACAAAGATCTAAAAAAAATAATGTACAGTAACTGAGCACACTGGTGAACTAGTCGATTCCCCTTTGGAAATTTCTGAGCATTTTAGTGATTTCTTTTAAATGGCTGGTGTTTCAATTTCTGTTCTGCTAACCCATTTCACGAACCATACTTTATGTTATGGACTACGGTGTAGCACCCAAGAGCAAGAAATATGACATCATTAAACCTATTCATAAATCTGGATCCATTAATACTGTTTAAAATTATCAACCTAGTTTGCTACTTCCAACGTAGTCTTAATTATTTGAAAAAATTGTTTATGACCAAGTTACTGAACATTTGTACAAACACAGTCGCCTTACCAGGACACAGCATGGCTTCAGATCTATGCATAACACAGAGAAGGCTTTGGTGGTGTTCATAGTCTGTGTGCATGGAGCCCTTGACAAGAGGCTCCATGTGGCATCAGTCTTTGTGGACCTCACCAAGGCCTTTGACTTAGTAGATCATGAATTTCTGTTAGGCACTTTGACTGGACATGGTTTCTCAGAGGGTGATATGTCATGATTTGGAGGGTGTCTGCATGGGAAATCACACTGTCCAAGTCACTGAGGGTATACACTCAGAGAACAAAGAGATTAAATAGGGTGTACCAAAAAGGTCCAGTTTGGGCCCCTAATTGTTTACTTTGTTTCTGAACATCATGCCTGTGGTGTGTTCTTCCACAAAGTTAATTTTTTATGTGGATAACGCAGTCGTTTTTGGTTCTGATAAAGATGTACTCAAACTTCAAAAAACCCTTCAGATTGATTTTCACAACAGGTCCTATGTGTTAACAGGAGGGGGGATTATACGCACCTGAGGCACGTACCCCGCCCTCTTACCTTCCTCTACCAAGGCGATTGCAGACAGGCGCAGGGTGCATGGCATGCACGACCGCATGCACCCACGAGGTGCATCCATGGCCATGCCCCCTCGGTGTGCAGGATTGTGCGGTTGGTCGGGGCAAAGTCACGGACCTAGGTGGCATCCAATCAGATGCCTGTACTGGGTCCCACAGTGGATCCCCTGCACCCCTGTGGTGGGCGCACAGTCCTGAAGGATGCCATGTACTGCGGCAACAGCAGACCGCCCACCGGGCACTCGCCTGTGCCACTGTCCCAGCCTTCCCCTGCAGCCTAGTGGGCTGGGGAGGCAAGGATGTCCATTGCCCGGTGCTGCCGTGCCCAGCAGCCGCAGAACACATGGGCGCATACCAGGTTATGCTTGGTCCTGGATGGCATACCTGGCGCTACACGCTTCTGTGCATGCCGCGTGGTGCAGGCACGCCCCTGGTGCAGTACTCCTCGATTGTCCTGGAAGGCAGGCGGCGTATGTACTATATCACATATGGTGAACAGCAGGGATCGGCGGCGTGGCATATTACACGAAGGTTGCTCTATGTGCCCAAAATGCTTGGCAAGTAGGCAACTTTTATGTTAGTGCATAGGGCCCAATATGCATAACTGGTTTTTGTCACACAAACGTCTTTTAAAATTTCTAACAAAAACAAAATAACTAAATCTATTTTTTTTTTGTTCCAACAGGTCTCCCCCACCCAAGATTTCCAAATTTTCAAATTAGCAGGCAATTTAACTGAAATGGTGGACAAGTTTTATCTTGGTGTTCACAGACCTTGGGGAGGAAGCTGGATAGCCTGCTTCACAAGCATCTCCTGAGAGGGGAGAGATGCTGGCACTGATGTTGTGGGTGGCCATGTGAATTTAGCCATCCCCCCACACATTGGATGGTACCACAGGGACTCGTAAGCTGATGCTGGGGTGGTAGGAAGGCCTTACTGGGACAAAAAGGTCCACCCCATGTGAATGATGGTACCACTGCCTACCCACCTCAATGCCGCTGAATGCCAACGTCCCCCACTCCTCTTCCTCTGACTACAATTATCCATTGGTGAACAATGCATGTGGATCAGAAATTGGGGCCCTGCCATAACAGGCAAGCCATGCAGGAACCAGAAGGATGAAGCAGCTCTGGTCTAGAATGTGCCCCAGTATAAAAGTGTATGCTAGGTGTAACTGGAGCAGCAGGTTATCACAGAAAAGAGGCAGAGGCAGGATGAAATACAGAATTATTTTATGTAAGCAATAGTACACAACAGGTTGGGCAGTGCATTTATTTATTTCAAAGTTTTACCAGGAAAGACGTATCAAACTCATAACAGCTCATTTCCAGTTGCGTCGGGGTGGGGGAGTATGAAAGATAGTACAAAAGGAGAAAAAACTAAATAGTCAAAGTCAAGTCAAAGATTACTGGCAGGAAAGAAACTCCATTGAGCAAGCTCACTTACAAGGAGGACCTGAGAGACAAGTAATGTGCAATGCATGTACAATAAGCCAAGGCCAAACATATAATAGGAATACACAGGGCAATATACATTAACATATAGCTTTTTAAGGGAAATATATACATGGAGAAGGATAATTTATAAGGTTAAAACATTGTGGATCAACAGTCAGGCATACAGCTTCATAAGGGAAAAAATATACAAGGAGCAGGGTAATTTACAAGGTTAAGACATTGAGGTACACAGTCAGGCATAAACAGTCAAGTAGATGGCACGGTTAGCAGTAGGCAGTAATTAAAACTTCCAATGATAAAAGTAGCGATGAGAAATGATGGTATGGGGTTATAGGAGAGAAGAGAAGAGAAGGAGGAGTCAACCGTGAGTAATGGGGAAGAGGAGGAGAGGAAGGTAGGCCAGGTAGATATAATAGTGGAGAGAGGGGGAGCCTGTGTTGTCAAGAAGATTGGGGGGGGGGCCTTCAATGGTGGAGAAGAGGTGGAGTGAGTAGGTAGGTAGGCTAGGTAGTGTACTGTGGTAAGGGTGGATAGGGAAGAATAGTGTAGAGACAAGTAGGGTAGTGGTCAGGTAAGTAGAGATCAAGGCGTGGGGGGTGTAGTGCTGATAAGATGGGGGGATGGGGAGAGGGGGAGGGTAGGTGAGTCAAGGTAAGTATATGGGGAGGGGACCTTAAGTGAGGTAACCCATGACGATGATGAGAGAGGGTGATGGCAAACTGACAGTGTAGAGGATAACCGTCAGTAGCATTGACAGGAGTCACGTAAATTGTTAACAAGTAATTTTTTAAAACTGTTCAGGGGGAGCAGCTGATGCAGCTTGAGGATAGACTGGGCTTTGTTCCAGGCCACTGGTAGGACATGACTTATGGCCGAGCCCCCAACTCGGGTTCGGATGCTAGGGACCTCATGTGTAATGTAAGTGGTACTACGGAGTGTGTATAAGGAGGTAGTTCACCGGAAGAGTTTGTTTATGTATGGGGGAAGCTTTAGCTAGAGGGCCTTATATAGCCAGGTGAGGGAGTGAGAGAGCAGTCTAGTAGCTAATGAAGTCCAGCCCAGTAAGGCATAAAGGTCGCAGTGGTGAGTGCCACGATGAGCATTTGAAATGAAGTGTATCCAACTGGTGAAGGAGGGAGCCTGAACAACGGCCATAAAGGATGTCCACATAGTCGAGAAGCGGCACAAAGGTTGTCTGAACCAGTCGAAGTCTGGCATCAAAGGTAAACACAGATTTATTCCTATAGAAAAATCCAAGTCTCTGCTGTAATTTCTTAGCAAGGAAGGTGATATGCGCAGAGAATGTTAGATGTTGGTCTAGATCGCAATCTAAACATCTGAAATTGCTAACTACCTCGAGGTTGTCTTCAAGAAGGGTCTTTATAGGGAGCAGGGATGATAGATCCCTTTGAATGGCAGTTTGAAGGTTGAAATGGAAACACATGATCTTCATTTTTTTTGCATTTAAAAAAAGTTTAGACTGAGCATAGTAACCAATAGTATTTAAAAAAATAATAGTCTATACAAGCAATACATTACATCAAAAGGAGTATAATTTTAAACCCTGCAAGGCAAAACATTACATAGAAACACAGACAATCACAGCAAAAAAAGACCAGAGGTACACCCAGTCTGCCCAAGTTCCCTATAATCCCTGGAACCTACTGTTCCTCCAGGGTACTAACCCTGCCCATCCTCTCTCTATTCTCCTCCTTGGTCCTGTTGTCCCCGGTAACCACTATTCCCTTCATTATGTTCCAGCTCTGCCTGAATCCTCTGATTGATTTTGTGCCCACCACTTCAGCCGACACACTGTTCCAAGGTTCCACCGCCCTTTCTGTAAAGTAGTATTTCCTCACATCTCTCCTGAACCTACCTCCTTTTAATTTTCATTTGTGTCCAAGTGACCACGAAGAAAAAATTACTCACCTTAGTAATGTTGTTTCTTCTAATGGAGTCTTGCTGTATTTTGACATATGCAGTGATATCCAACCTTTGAACTGCCCCGGAGAGGAAAGAGTTAACTTTCCATGCAAGGCATGGAACGCTGAGCTCGAGCTCGGTTGAGCCTGTGTCTGTTGTTGTTTGAACCCAAACCGCCAGATCTTTACGAGCTATACTCACTGGGCGTCCTGTGTGGAAACTGTAAACTCACACTAGCCAACTGGCAACTAAATTTAATAAAAAGTGTTTTTGGTTCCAAGGCAAAGACTCAAGTCAGGAAACCCAAAAAACAAAACACAACACACACACACACACAAAAATAAGAGGGTGAGAAAAAGGGGGCACCTCTAGGGTGCCAACACTGTTCCTGCCCACCCACATCCCGAAACCCAGGTTCTGAGAGGGGAGGCGGGGGGGAGGTCAGAATACAGCAAGACTCCATTAGAAGAAACAACATTACTAAGGTGAGTAATTTTTTCTTCAAATAACATGAAGTCTTGCTGTATTCTGACATATGCAGACTACCAAGCAGTACCTCCATGGAGGAGGGACAGAACCTACTTCAGGAACAAGCTCTGAAGCACTGCTGTGCCAAACCGAGCATCACTCCTAGCCTGGATATCCAGAGAGTAATGCTTGGTGAAAGTATGTATTGTTTTCCAAGAGGCTGCTTGACAAATCTCTAAGATAGGAATATCCCTGGCAGTAGCCAGGGAAGCAGCTGTACCTCTAGTAGAATGAGCCCTCAGGCCTGAGGGTGGGATTCTGCCTAACTTTGCATAGCAGAATTGTATACAAGAGACAATCCACCTGGCAATAGATCTCTTAGTGGCAGGTTTTCCCTTACCAACCTCACCATAAGTGAGGAACAATTGGAGGGAGTCAAACCTGTGGCCCTTGGTGCACTCTATGTAGTAGCTAAGGGCTCTTTTCACATCCAGGGTGTGTAGCCTCCTCTCCCCAGAGGAGGAATGGTCAGTGAAGAAAACAGGAAGAGACATAGACTGATTAAGGTGGAAATCTGAAACCACCTTAGGCAAAAACTTCCTATTAGTCCTGACCACCTTATCTCTATGGAAGGAGATAAAATCAGGCTCCACTGACAGGGCCTGTAACTCACTTATGCGTCTGGCAGAAGTAATGGCTACCAAGAACACAGTTTTCCAAGTCAAGTACTTAAGCTCTGCTGAAGACAAAATCTCAAAAGGGGGCTGCATAAGCTGAGCAATGCAAACATTAAGATCCCAAGCAGGGGCAGGGTCCCTGAAGGGAGGATTGGTATGCAGCAATCCTTTGAAGAACTTACAAAATACAGGATGAGCTGAAAGGGAAGAGGGCTTGCCTGCTGACAAGAAGGCAGACACAGCTGACAGATGCACTCTAAGTGTAGCTGGTCTGGGGCCCAAGCTGTTGAGATGAACCACATAGTCCAGGACTGTAGGCAACCCAGCAGACTCTGGAGAAATATGCTTCCCAGAGCACCAAATAGTAAACCTTTTCCATTTGGAGTTCTAAGTCTTTCTGGTGGAAGGCTTTCGAGAAGCCTTTAGAATATCCAGAACACCTTGAGAGAGGTGCAAATCAGCAAACTCTAACTCTTCAAGAGCCAGGCCTTGAGATTGAGAGATTTGAGATCCGGTACCAAACCCTCCCCTGAGAACATGTTACCAGGTTGTAATTCCTGGGAAGAGACAGGGGAAGGTGGACTGCTAAAGACAGCAAGAGAGGATACCAGGGCTGTCTGGCCCAGTCTGGAGCAATTAGAATCACTTTGCAGGGTTGAGACCTGATTTTGACTAGTACCTTGAACAGGAGAGGGAAGGGAGAGAAAGCATACAGGAATTTCCCTTCCCAATTGAGAACTAGAGCATCCAGGGGGACTGATCCCAACACTGGGTCTGGAGCAATAGAGAGGAAGTTGGTGATTGTCTGGGGCTGCAAAAAGATCTATCTGTGGAGTGCCCCATCTGGAGAAGATCACCTTCAAAATTAGGGGATCTAGGGACCATTTGTGATGGCCCTGAGATATCCTGCTGAGAGCATCTGCCAGGACATTGTTCTTCCCTGGGAGGTGCACTGCTATCAGAGAGGTGTTCAGAGAATAGGCCAGAGACCACAACTTCATTGCTTCTGTGCACAAGGCTGTAGACCGAGTGCCCCTTGCTTGTTGATGTACCACATTGTGGTGGTATTGTCTTTCCTGATCTGAACAACTTTGTTCTGAACAGACTTGGAAAAAACCTGAAGTGCTAGAAACACTGCTCTGAGTTCTAAGAGACTGATGTGAAGCAGAGATTCTTGAGGTGACCACAACCCTTGGGTGGTCAGATCCCCGAAGTGGGCTCCCCAGCCCAAGAGAGGGAGGCATCTGTGGTAAGGATTAGAGAATGAGATTGAGCGACAAAGGGAACTCCTTGTCTTAGGTTGTCCTGATCCTGCCACCACTGCAAAGCCTGGATCAGGGTTCGAGTCACTGGGATTAGCTTGGACAGGAATCCTTTCTCTGAGACCAGAAGGCTCTTAAGTGGAACTGAATGTCCCTCATCTGAAATCTTGCTCCTTGGACCACTGCCGTAAAGGCAGCCATGTGACACAGGAGCTGCAGAAAATGCCTTGCTGGTCGAGACACCTGAAGGGTGAATGAAGAGGCCAGTGTCACAAGGGTCCTTGCCCTGGAATGCTCTTGCCCTTATTGTATCCATCTCCGCCCCATGAAGGTGAGGAGCTGCACTGGCTCTAGAACTGACTTTGAAAGACTCAGGAGGAATCCTAGAGAAGTGAGCTGTTGCTGAGTTATCTGAAGGTGTGACCTGACTTGGTCTGGAGACTGACCCACTATAAGCCAGTCGTCCAGGTATGGAAAGATGGAGATCTTTTTTCTCCTTAGGAAAGCAACCACTACTGCCAGGCATTTTGTGAACACCCTTGGAACTGATGTTAGGCCAAAAGGCATTGCTCTGAATTGATAGTGGCCTGAGGGCAACTCGAACCTGAGATGCTTTCTTTGGAGCATCTGATGAGAATGTGGAAATAGGCATCCTTGAGGTCCAGGAGACTAGCCAATCCCTGGCCTTAGAGAGGGTAGAATTATTCCCAGAGTCACCATTTTGAACTTTGGCTTTAAAAGGTGCTTGTTTAAATATCTGAGATCCAGGATGGGCCGCCATTCTCCTGACTTTTTGGGGCTTAGGAAGTACCTGGAGTACAATCATTTTCCCTTGTGTAGGGGTGGAACCCTTTCTATGGCTCTGAGAGCCAAGAGGGAAGAGACCTCTGCCTCTAGGGCAAGAGCCTCTGAAGGATTTGCAGGTGGAAAGGATCTGGTGATCATCTTGGGAAATTGTTTGTAGCAGAGAACCAGTCCTTGGCTTACTACTTCCAGGACCCATTTGTCTGATGTTAAAGACATCCAGTCCTGGACAAAGTAAGCCAGCCTGCCCCCTACAGGTAGTGGAGAATCGGCCTGGGCCATCCCATCAGGATACCTGTTTGGCAGGGGCTTTAGGCTGAGGGGTGGTAGCAGGCCTGCTTGTACCCTGTCTGCCTCTCCCTCTGAAGAACCCCCTCTGGGCAAAGGTGGAAGAGGAGGCCTGGGCTTGGCAGAAAGGCCTATGAAAAGGCCTGCCCCAGCCCCTGGAATGCTGCCTCTGGGGAGTGGCTTGCCTGTCTTTGGCCTGAGCACTCCTATAGGTGGTCCTGTATTCATCCATTTTCTTCATGTAGTTCTCTGTCTGTTCCCCAAACAGAGAATTACCCATAACAGGAAAATCCATGGCCTTAGTCTGGGTATCCTGCGGCAGGCTAGTACATCTGAGCCAAGCCATCCTACGAAGGGCCACAGATGTAGCCATGACTCTAGATGAAACATCTTTGGAGTCTACTGCAGCATGAAATTGCACCTTGGATGCCTCGATACCATCTGCAGTCACCTGCTCCAGCTGCTTGGCAAGCTGGCCAGGGACATGTTTAGCTAGTAGAGCCATCACAGTGTCCCATCTAGACTTCTGGTATCTAGCTGTGTAGGCCATATAATTAGCCTGCCTGAGTCCCAAAGATGCTGCCATGTACTGTTTCTTTGCCATGGCATCAATCCTCCTGGAGTCCTTATCTGGGGGGGTGAAGCCAAGGGTATATTTGCCTTATCACAGGCAGCAGCCTGCACCACCCCAACATGGCTGCATTGCTGGGAAAGGAACTCTGTATCTGAGCCTGAAAGAGTATACCTCTTGTCCATTCTTCTGTCCACAGGAGGTATAGAATTAGAAGTCTTTAAAATTTTAAATGTCTGTTTCCCAAAAGACTTATGAAGGAATAGACAGTCTCCTGGACTCTGGGATGTCCATCATCTCAACATAATCAGGCTCCTCCTGATCCTCTACTGCTTCCTCCATAGGAAGCTGAAGAGTTTCAGCCACTTTTTTGTAAAACATAAAGTGGGAAGGGGACTCAGAAAGCCTAGGAGGAGAAACACCTGAAGGTCTGTCTGGGGAGATGTCCGGGTCAATGGGCACATCCAGACTTTCATAATCACCATCACTATCCTCATACTCCTCCTCCTCCTCCAGTTCATAAAAATCCTCTAAATTATAATCCGGAACCGGAGGAACTGGCCGAACCGAGCCCTAACGATGGTGCCGGGTTCGTCTGGAACCGAGTTAGCGACTGCACAATCCTTATTGTTTGGCAATTTCATCAGCGGTCGGAGAAGAACTTGTGGATCCAAACCGGCTGACTTAGCCCTTCTTTTTCTTTTAACCGGAACTGACTCCTCCGAGTTGGTTCTCCTTTTGCCCGAAGAAGTTTCGCCCTGGTCAGAGGGCATTCCTTCTGGTTCAGTTGGAACCGAACTGGGCTGGCCATCCAGGTCAGCGGACTTTTTTTGGCCTCCCTTTCCCTCAGCCTACCTACTCTCTTTTCCAAGGTAGCTGTAGGAAAACTTTTGCAAGTCTGGCAGTCTGAATCGAGGTGGTCAAATCCCAGACAATAAACACAGGTGGTGTGGGGGTCAGCCTTAGCAAAGGCTTCCCCACACACACACTACAGTGTTGAAACCCAGTGGGCCCGGTTTTTCTCTTGGGTTTCTCAGGCATGGCCAGTCCTAACCAAACTTACCCTTTTTTCGGCAATCCGCCAGGCGAGACACCATCCACATTTCTGGCAGACTACTAGCAGTTCTCTAGGAGCAGGAGGCAAGGCGCACACCCCTACTTGGAAAAAAGGGATTGGAGAACCAAGGTCCCAAAACCAGCATCCTGGCATGACTCAAGGTTGATGTGGTAATGGGAAATGAAGGTGTGTGCTGACTTCCAGGCAGCAGCCCTGCAGAGTCCCTGGATAGGGAATGTCCCTGGAAGCAGCCCCCCCCCAGGCAGCGGTATATCTAGTGGAATTTGCCCTAAGCCCTAAGGAAGAGTCCCTACCAGCCAACATATAACAGAGGTCGATGCGGGAGATAATCCACCTGACAATCGTCCACTTAGCTGCTGGTCTGTCAGATTCGGCTTCAGCGTAAGTGACAGAGACCTGGCGAACCTCTCCCTAAACTCCAGCTGTGTGTTCTGTATAGTAAGTGAGTGCTCACCTCAGGTCCAACGTAAGGAGCCTGTGCTTGGCCTCTGGGGTTGGACTGGTGAAGTACACCAGGAGAGTGATGATCTGGTTAAGGTGAAACTCCAAGTAAGGAGACTCCACCAAGAGTGCCTGGAGCTCACTGATCCTTCTGGTGAAGGCGATAGCCACTAAGAAGGCGGTCTTCCACGACAAGTGAGAGATCCGACACCTGTGCATTGATTTGAATGGCTTGCCTATGAGCACTACCAGTACCAGCAACAAGTCCCAAGGTGGTGGAGGTTCACGCACCTGCAGGGACAGGTGGTCAAGGCCCTTAAAGAAGTACCTGACCACCCTTTCCTGCATCACCATCAGCATGCCACCCCGTGCGCAGTATGCCGAGATGGCTTCCAGGTGCACCTTATGGGTCATCTACCTCAGGCCCAATTGAGAGAGGAACCAAAGGTAGTCCAGGATGCTAGCCATGGGGCAGGACAGAGGGTCTAGCTCCTTGCCCTGGCACCAAATGGAAAAACGCTTCCATTTGAAGGCATAGTACTGACGGGTCAACCCCTTCTGGGAAGCTTCCATAACATGGAGAATGTCCTTGGAGAGATTCAAAGCCTGGAACTCTAGCCGCTCAGGAGCCAGGCTGTCAGTGCAGGGGCTGAAGGTCTGGGTGTAAGACCTTCCCCTTGTGGCAGGAGAACAGGTTTGGGCATAGAGGCAAGCACCACAGAGGCCTGCTGGTGAGGCCTGCTGCACCGTCAGGACTAGATGGTGCAAGATGCCATGTACCCCAGTAGTCTCAAGAAGTCCTGGGCAGGGCGCAACGGGATCTGGGTACCAGAACTACCACGTCCAGTCTGGGCTACCAGGATCACCTGCGCCTTGCCCCTCTGTGCCTTGACCAGCACCTGGTGAATCAGAGGAAAGGGAGTGAAGGAGCAGAAGAGGCCCAAGATCCAGGGCCTCATGAAGGCATCCCCCTTCAGTGTTCCACACTGTGGGGGTGGGTGGGCACAGAACAGCCTCAGCTTTGTCTTCTCCCAGCAGGTGAACAGGTCAACTAGGGGAATGCTGCACTGGGAGAACAGATGGGTCACCACCTCCTGATGAAGAGACCATTCCTAAGACGCCTTGCCCACTCAGCTGAGGGTGTCTGCCAGCTGGTTGGAGGCTCCGGTCGCAGGGATCACCAGGAGATCAGCATGCAGACTGTGTATGAGGGTCCAGGTGTGGACAGCTTCCCAACACAGCTGGAGGGAATGCGTTCTACCCAGGCTGTACAAGGTCATGGTGTTGTGTGTCTGGACCTGCACGACCTGACCCCAAACTGAAGCAGCAAACACCATCAGAACTAGATGCACCACATGGTGCTCCAATAGGTTGATGTGGTATTAGGACTCTTTGGTGGTCTAGAGCCTGTGGGCTCTGTGGTCCCCCAAGTGGGCTAACTATCCCACCAGAGACATTGGTCATTAGAAAGACCGTCGGCTCTGGGAGGACAAATGGGGCTCCTTCCTGCGGGTGTTCTGGGACCAGCTACCACTGGATGGAGACCCACACTGGCTGTGTCACAATGACCAATTGGTCCAGGTAACCGAGGCGCTGAGATCACTGAAGGGCCAGCTCCCACTGCAGGGGGTGCACCCACCAGTGGGCCCACCAAACAACAAAGGTGCAGGATGCCATGTACCCCAGCAGTCTCAGGAAGTCCTGGGCAGGGTGCAAGTGCCCAACCTAAAATGATTGGGCAAAGGAGGTAAGATCTGTTGCATGGTCCGCTAGGAGTCAGGCCTTGGCTCAGAGGGAGTCAAGCTCTTCTCCAATGATGTGTATGGTCTGAGAGGGGTTGAGTTCCAACTTGGCCACGTTGACAAGAAGACCCAAGACCGAACAAGTCTGGAGGGCCAGATCCCTAGACTGCTCCACTGCCTCCGGGGATACACTGGAATTCAGCCAGTCACTCAGGTAAGGGTAAATCTGTACCTCACTGCATCTCAAGAATGCTGCCACCACTGCAGTGCACTTGGTGAAGACCCTGGGGGTCGAGGAGAGGCTGAAAGGCATGACTCAGAACTAATTCAGAAACCCTTCTGCATGGAAGTAAAGGTACCCTCAGTGGGACGGATGGACTGGGATGTGAAAGAAGGCATCCTGGGTTTCCAGAGAGCAGAACCACATGCCCTGCTCCAGAGATGGAATAATGTGGTTCAGAGTGACCATCCTGAACTTGCGTCTCCTCAAGAACTGGTTCAGGTCATGCAGATCCAGTATGGGGCACCAACACCCCATCCGTTTGGGGACTAGAAGGGACCTGGACACAAAGCCCTAGCCAACTGCGGCATCCAGGACACAAGCCACCACGCCTTTCCCTAGGAGCTGGGCAGTGTCTTCCCTAAGGGTGGACAACATGTCTGGGGAGGCCATGTACTCCTGTGATGTATGGGCCCAACAGGGCGGGGCAGCCTTGACGTCGAGAGGCGGACCTTGACCCACTATGTCCAGCAACCATTTATCTGTAGTAACAGTGGACCAGGCATGCCAGAAATGGCGAAGCCAAATCCCCTCTCCCCCGGGAAGCTGAGGTAGGGATGCACCAGACAGGAGGAAACCCCCCCCCCCCAAACCATCACTGAGCAGCCTTGGAGGTGGAGGATATGACACGGTCACCACAGAAGCACTGGTGCTCTGACCTCCAGGCTTTCTGGAGCTCTGGTTGGCTGACTTGGGATTGGGCTACTGGACCTGGGACTACCCAACTGGGGCTGCTGTTGCTGAAAGGGCCGAAATAAAAGGGCTTCTTCTTTATTCGCTGGCCCTCAGGGTCCTTTTGCAAGGATGTGATGGAGCCCATGGTTGTGATGGACTTCTCAGTCCTCATAAGGTGGCCCTCTACACCCGGCCCAAAGAGGTCCATGCCCAAGAACAGGACACCTGACAACTTATGCTGGGTATCTGCCATAAAGGTAGAGATTCGGAGCCAGGCTCTGCAGTGCATGGCTACTGCCACTGACCGGGCGCAGGAGTCACCTATGTCCAGGGCCATCCGGAGCTGATGCTTAGCTACAGCACTGCCTTGGTCATGGATCACCTTTACAGCAGACTGCAAGTCAGCAGAAAGGTAAGGGAAGATGTGGTCAAGGACCCCCATGAGCACGTAGCTGAAACTGGCCTTCATAATGACAGAAGTAGCCTGCCTGGGGCCTAAGGAGGACACAGTGTACACCATTTTGATGGCGTGGTACAGCTTCTTCAGTTCCTTGTTGGGGGGTTTATCTACATCCCCGAAACTGCCCATGAGTCGAAAAATGGAGTCCACCACTAACTCATCGGTCGAGGGGTGATAAAGAGAACCCAGGAGGGGACCCCATTCATGACCACATGCTTACGGACCATGTGATCAGAAGGCACAGGGCAAGATGCTGGATGCTGCCACAACTACAGGGCTGGACCAGGATGACTTCCGCCACCGGGAAAGCCACCCCTGGCGAGTCATCCCTGTCCAAGATCTCAGTCAGGAGATACCTGTCCCTCTTTTGGACTGGCTTCAGCAGGATCCCCACAGACTGAGATATAAGCTGAAGCAAGGCCCAAAATACACGGGACCTCGGTTGGGGACAAGGTCCTTGGTGGACTCCTGATGAAAGTCAGGGGTTCTCAAAGAGTGCATAGAGGAGCTGTTCATATCCGATGACTCCTCAAACACCGTCCTCAGTACCTGATCCCCATAAACCACTCTGGAGTTGCCAGAGTGAGTAATGTTGACCAAAAGTCGCCCAGGTAGACAAGAGGCAAGCTCCGCTGCCTTGGACGGAGCCCCGTATGATGGCTGCTTGGGTGGTGGCTCCATTAATATGGATAGAGAAGCTGGAGAAGGTTCAGCCAGCCTAGGCTGAGACAGAACTGGCCCCACCAGGGCACACCACAGAAGAGCTGGAGCCTACTACAGTGACTGGCCCTGACCAAAGACCCACTGTTGCCAGATGATCTCTTCATACCACTGACGAAGCTTGTGGTGAAGCCTTTCCTCGCCTATCAAGGAGGAGGAAGAGCATCAACAGTGCTTTTGAGAGGGTCGAGAATGGGAACGATCCAAGTCCTGAGACTGGGACTGAGAATGAGTCCTTGATCTGGACCCTAACTGGTGAAGGGAAGGCTGCCATTGAGGGGACGTGGGAGGACGGGCCATGTAAACCACACAGACCGGGTCCAGGTGCAAGACCCCAGAAGGAATAATCTCCTGGAAGGAAACAGCAGGGTCAGTTGACCTCTCCTGCCCCTCCAGGGAGTGGGTTAAGAGGACTGGAGTTCGGGAGAATGGGTCGTCTCCCAATTCGTCTGACAGTGGGTCGAGAAAAATCTTGGCCAGCTGGTCAACCCGTGTCTCGGCCAAGAAGCCCGAAGGGGACACCGAGGAACCAGCGGCTTGCCCTTCAGCCCTGGTAGTTTCGGCAAAAGTCGACTACTCAACAACTGCCGAAGCCAAATGCTCGACAACTGTCGAGCAGTAGAAGGAGTCCCAAGACCTGTGGCGGGACTTATTAAGCTGTGCCTGAGAAGGATGATCCTCTCGGGAAGTGCCCTCCCCCAGGGTTTGAAGGGACTTAAACACATCCTTGAAGGACCCGGTGAAGGAGACCCCCGCAAAGGCACCCATCAGAAGCAGCACCAGAGCAGAGGAACAGACTGCAGTGGCCTGAGCTACTGCCGCCTCGAGGGCGGCAAGCTGCGAGGTACAGCCTGCCGCCAAAAATGCCTTACCTGCATTTTTAGACCAGACTGGAGGATCCCACTCATCCGGCTGACCAAGTAGAAGGTGGGCATACTTGTCCTCCAAGGAGGAAAGGAAGCAGGGTCTTGCACAGACAGCAGGCCTACGGGTCATGCTCTGCACTCAAGCAAGAAACACACGAGGCGTGGGGGTCGGTGCGCGACATCTTCTGATTACAGGTTATGCACCGTTTAAACCCAGGTTTGGCTAAAGAATCGTTGCACTCCATGGAAGCAGAGATGGAAGAACCAGCAAGAAATTGTAAAGTGACAAAGAAGTTCACCTGAAAACGAAGGGAAAAAAACAGGGTCTACAACATGCACAGAGCTGCGAAGTAGGAGACCTTACTCATCCAGTGGAAAGGAAGATCTGACTTCACGGGGTGGTGTCAAGGAGGATACCACCTGGGTAGGTGGGAGGAGCTTAGCTTGAAGACGTTGTGACTGGATTTAAAGGGAAAGGTAGACAGCCAGAAGTGTGTATAACGCACCATATCCACGTCCCTAGAACCTCAATTTCGGAACCATGCTGCATCGCATCTTGCCGGCTGTCCCACAGCGCATTGCAACTGTACCACAGTGCTTTGCGGGACATGCTGATGGTACAATGCGAGTCCCAGCATGCATGTGGGCATTGCCATGCAACAGATGTTGAAACATGGCTGTGCCCACCGCTACTGGTGTTCGAAATGTGGAAGGAGCAGGATCAGCCTGATAATTTAGAGGGCTCGGTGGAGGTGATGGGTACTAAAACAGTAACAGGATTCAAGCATACATGGGATGGACACAATGGGACCATAGTAATAGGGGTGGGGGTGGGGGTAAGGCCGGCGATCGAGTAGGGTCTGCAGTAGCATCGTAGATAGGGGATTTGTTTCCCCTTTCGGACACACCAATGTCTAAACCATTTTTACCAAGCCTTTCTGATAGCGGTGCAGCTTTTTCTCTTTTCTTCTCCCCTTTATATTGTTTGCTGTTTTACCTGAGGAGATGGACCCTTCTGATGCATACTTCCCACCATCGTTGGGACCACCCTCAGAGCCTTTTTTGACACAGAGACAGACTGAGAAGGCGTGCTTTTTTTTAAAACTTTTACCCTTTTAAATGACATTTATGGGCAAAAAATATGACAAGACTTACAATTTATTGAGTCGTGTTGTAGACCTAAACACTTTAAACAAAGTTCATGATAGTCTGCCCTTTCCAGGAGCTGAGAACAATATGTACAATTTTCCGATGGTCCACAAGGTCTCTCAGATATATCAATTTGAGGGAACCTTGAAATAATAAAAGAGATTCCCAAAAACAATGCAGTACACGAGCCCAATAGTAAAATCAGCTCTTGTACTGAAAAAACTGTGCCAAAGGTCAAATTGACACAGCTCCTGTAACAGGAACTGATTAAGGTGAAAGGGCACAGACAGAAACAGAAAGTGAAAATGCTCAATTCTTTGTAAACTGGATCGTTAAAAATAGTAAACCACTAATGAAAGAAAAAAGAAATGTGGTTTACTAGCCAAATAGACAACAACAGAAACAGTAGCCAAGTAGTATATCTTACCGATTTTTACTGGGAATGAAACGGGAACTGGAGAAATCGTAATTTACAGAAAACCCTAGCTAAACGCAGAGTAATAGCAAAAACTGACTAAAATACAGGTTACTCACCTGTAACAGGAGTTCTAGGAATGGTATATGTTGTTCATCCACACTTATTGGCAGGTTCCTTGCCACTTTAAATCTTGCCGGAAGGTCTTCAGCTGTCCTCCCACCCACCCGGGTGGTAAAACTCGGCTCTGCCCATGATGCCAGATCTGGCCCGCTGGAAGCTCAGGTTGTCGCAGAGCCGAGCCGGGAGGTCGGGTGGACGTGTGGATGAACAACATATACCATTCCTAGAACTCCTGTTACAGGTGAGTAACCTGTATTTAGGACATGGATATGTTGTTCATCCACACTTATTGGCAGACTCCTAGCAGTTCTCCGGGAGGAGGGAGGCAAGGACATCCCTACTTAGGGAATAAAGACTGGAGAACTGAGGCCCCAAAACCAGCATCCCGGCGTGACTCAAGGTCGGTGTGGTAATGGGTAAAGGTGTGTGCTGACTTCCAGGTAGTAGCCCTGCAGATTTCCTGGATAGGGACGTCCCTGGAAGCAGCCACCGATGCAGCAGTATGATGGGTAGAATGAGCTCTTATCCTCTCTGGGAGCTCCATGCCCGCCAACTTATAGCAGAGATCTATGCAGGAGGTGACCCACCTGCCTATCGCCTGCTTGGCTGCAGGTCTGCCAGGTGCGGCTTCAGCGAGGGTGACAAACAGCTGGCTAACCTCTCCTCGATTTCCAGCCGCGGCGCCTCCTTATAATAAGTGAGCGCCTTCTAGGGTCCAAAGTATGGAGCCTGTATTCGGCCTCCGAGGTGTGATTGGGTAGAACATCGGCAGAGTCAACACCTGGTTAAGGTGAAACTCACACCACCTTCGAAGGAATTTCGGTGGGGCGCAGGACAACCTTGTCCCTGTGGAAGACCAGGTAAGGAGACTCAATGCAGAGCGCCTGGAGTTCTCCCATCCTTCTGGCTGACGTGATAGCCACCAAGAAGGCGGTTTTCCACGACAGGTGAGAGAGTTCACACCTGTGCATTGGTTCGAATGGCTTGCCCATGAGCTTTGCCAGTACCAGCAGTAAATCCCACGGAGGTGGAGGTTCTCGCACCGGAGGAAATGTGATCAAGGCCTTTGAAAAGCACCAGACCACCTTCTCCTGCGCTCGACTGCTCCCCGGCCCGCCTGTAAGCAGAGATGGCTGCCAGGTGCACCTTTAGGGTCGCCGACCTAAGCCCTTGACTAGAAAAGGACCATAAATAGTCCAAAATGCTTGCCAAAGAACAGGAGGAAGGGTCCAAGCCCTTGTCCTGACACCAAATGGAAAATCTCTTCCATTTGAAGGCATAGCATTTCCTGGTCGACTCCTTACGGGATGCCTCAACAACACTGAGGACCTCGTCGGAAAGACCCAAGGCCTGGAACTCTAGCCGCTCAGGAACCAGGCCGTCAGGTGCAGGGATTGAAGGTCCAGATAGAACACCTTCCCCTGATTGACTGAGAGCAGGTCCGGGCGAGCTGGAAGCTGCCTCGGGAGCCTGGAGCTGAGGCTGAGGAGATATGGTACCGAACTGGCGGGCCAGTCTGGGGCTATCAGAATCACCTGCGCCTTGTCCTCCTTGCCTTGAGAAGCACCTTGTGAATCAAGGGAAATGGGGGAAAGGCGTAAAAGAGGCCCGGGGTCCACAGCCTCGAGAAGGCATCCCCCTGCAGCGAGCCCTGCTGAGGGGGGCGGGCATGAAACAGCCTCAGCTTCGCGTTCTCCCTGGAGGCAAACAGGTCCACCTGAGGTGTGCCCCAGTGGGAGAACAGATCTTGTACTACCTCCGGCAGGAGAGACCACTCGTGAGATGCAGCCCCTATCCGGCTCAGGGCATCAGCCAGGGTGTTGGAGGCTCCTGCCACATGAATGGCTAGGAGATCCGCCTCCAGGCTGCACTGGTGACCAAATGCGGAGAGCTTGCATAGAAGCATGGAAGGCGCCCCGCCTGGCGGTTTAGGTAGCACATGGTCGTGGTATTGTCCGTCTGACCGGACCACTTGACCCGGAGAAACGGAGCAAAGGCGGTGAGAGCTAGGCGGACCGCTCGGAGCTCCAGCAGGTTGATGTGGCATCGGGACTCCTGCGGGGACCAGAGGCCGTGCGCTCGGTGTTTCCCCAGATGGGCACCTCAACCCATCAGAGAGGCATCGAACGATAGAGAGACCGTCGGCTCGGGGCGGACAAATGGGATACCCTCCTGCAGATGAGATGGAACGGTCCACCATTGGAGAGCGTTCCACATCTCCTGGGTCACCACCACTAGCTGGTCCAATGGATCGCAGCGTTGTGACCACTGGCTGGCCAGACCCCACTGAAGGGGGCGCATGCGCCAGCGTGCCCAACGGACCACGCTGGTGCAGGCCGCCATGAGACCCAGGAGACGCAAGAAGTCCCGGGCAGGGCGCGATTGCCCAACCAGAAATGATTGGGCAAAGGAGGTAAGAACCTCGGCCCTGTCCGCCGGGAACCGTGCTCTGGCTCGAAGAGAGTCGAGCTCTGCCCCGATAAACAGAATCACCTGCTTTGGCTCGAGTTCCGACTTGGCCTCGTTGATGAGAAGGCCGACTTGAGAGCAAACCTGGAGGGCCAGATCTCTGGACCGCTCCACCTCCTGTCTGGAGGGGGCTGCTATCAGTCAATCGTCCAGGTAAGGGTACACCCGGACCCCTCGCCGCCGCAGGAAAGCTGTCACCACTGCAATGCATTTGGTGAAGACCCTGGGAGCTGGAGACAGGCCGAAGGGCATGGCTCGGAACTCGAAGAGGGATCCCTCCGCCGAAGCGAAAGAATCTCCGATGTGACGGACGGATAGGGACATGAAAGAACGCTGGCCTGCAGGTCCGAGAGCAAACCACGCCAGGTTCCAGAGATGGTATTATCTGCGCCTAGAGTGACCATCCTGGAAGGTTCGAGACCTTAGGAACTTGTTCAGGCTGTGTAGGTCGAGATGGGGCGCCAGCCCCCGTCTGCTTCGGAACCAGGAAGTACCTGGACAAACCCCGGTCTTGGGGTCCATACCTCCTGATCACCTCCTTTTGGAGGAGGAGAGCGATGTCGGCTCGATGAGCCGACAGTGAGGCTGCGGACCCCGAGGTGCGACGGCTCTGAAGGGCGGGGCCTGCTCAAATTCTAGAGGCAGGCCTTTTCCCACCACCTCCAGTACCCACCTGTCCGTGGTAATAACACACCAGGCGGAAAGGAAGTGTTGGAGCCACCCCCCCATGGGGGGAACCAGGGGTGAGGTGACGGGGATGGGGGCGACACCCCTCAGCCCGTCACTGGGCAGGCTTGGAGGAGGGACCGGCCGAGGGACCTCCTGGGCCTTTACCTCCCTGCTTCCTGTTGGAGGAAGCCGATGGCTTGGGTTTGGGATGCCAAGCCCGAGCCTGCTGGCCCTGACGTTGCTGGGCCGGGCGCACCGGGGGCGCAGAAGGACGAAAGGGCTTAGGCTGTGGCTTGCGGCCTTTGTCCTTCTGAGCGGAAGAAACCGAGTCCAAGGTAGCATTAGATTTCTCGATCGTCTGCAGGTGATCTTCCACCCCAGGGCCGAAGAGGTCAGTCCCCAAAAAGGGAACATCCGCCAACTTGTGCTGGGTATCCGAGTAAGGTAGATATCCTCAGCCAAGCCCGACGACGCGATGGCCACTGTGGCCGCCAGACCTGGCACATGATTCCCCAATGTCTCAAAGCAGTCTGGAGCTGCTGTTTGGCCACTGCCCTGCTCTGGTCCCGCACCTGCCTGACCGTAGTCTGCAGATCCGCGGGAAGATGAGGGACGACCTCATCCAGGAGCCCAACAGGGCATGAGAAAATGTGCCATGAGGATGGCCGAACTGGCCTGACGGCGCCGAGAGAGGACGAGCATAGACTTTTCGCCGCATAATCCAATTTCTTGGATTCCTTGTCGGGAGGTTTGTCCACATCCCTGGCGCTCTCGCGCTACCGAAAACGCTGTCGGTAACCAACCCCTCAGCAGAGGGGTGTTCCGAAAAACCGGACAGGGAACCGGTAGGGACCGCATACTTCCTGGCCATCCTGGCCGAAGGTGCAGGGCAGGAAGCAGGGCGCTGCCAAAGCTCCAAGGCCGGACCCACTATGGCCTCGGCCACCAGAAAGGCCTCCGTAGGGGAATCCCCTCGGTCCAGAATCTCCGTGAGGGGATACCTGGCCCGTTTAGAAATGGGTTTGAGCTTCATCCCGGTGGAGTCCGAGATGAGCCGAAGCAATCCTAGGAAGGACGAAGGGCTATCGTCCACTGACTGTCCTCCTGAAGACTCCAAGTCCATTCGCTTGAAGAAAAGGGAGGAATCATCCTCGGACTCGGAAGAGTCCTCAAAGAGCTGCCTCGGGCCTGAGCCACCCTCCACCTGCCGAGGTCTATCGGGAGTGAGGGTGACAGACAGCCTATGGGGCAGTCCCCGAGCCGACCGAGAATTTTTGGTCGGAGCCCCAACTAACGGCTGTGGAGGCGGAGGTTCCACCAGAATCGGTGGGGCAGCTGGATTTGGCCGAACAACCGGCCTGGGAACAGGCTCCTCGGCTACAACGAGGGGTTGTTTCGGCCGCTCCGGTGACAGCCACTTTAATGGCCGGGAAGACGACAGGGTCGGGCTTATTCCGGGTCAGAAGGAGCTGTTACGAGTTCCCTCATACCCGACGCAACTTAGCCAAAGCCTCCCTCGCCTGAGGAGGGGAGGAAGAGAAGCGGGCGCTGCTTACCAGCGGTGCCGAGACCAAGACCGCCTTATGACGGTGGGATCGGCTGGACTGCGAGACGTCCGAGACCGAGACCTCGGCTAGGCCGAGGACGGTGCGGGAGGTGTCGGAATCGCACCGGTTCGACGATTCCATCTAAGGCCCGGAACCGGAGGCACAGACGAGCCGACGGGATCCCTCAACTCCCCACCGGGGAACAGGGGAGAGGATTCTCAGCTTCTCCAGCCGACAACCCATCCAACGGGTCAGAAAATTCACCGCGCCGACGGAGTCTCGGTCAACTGGCCTGACGGGACACCGTGAAGCCAGTGGTTCAGCCGAGGGTCAACCGGGCGAGACTGGTCGACAACTAGGGAGGGGGGATCTTTCCCGCCCCAAGAGCGCCGACGGTGAGACTTACTTTTGTCTCTTTGGACCGAAAAGGTCCAGAAGAAGTTGGACCCTCACCTTTCGTTGAGAGGGTCGGACAAAGCTCCTTAAAAGAAGCCAATACGAGGCACCGAGAGAGAAGGGACAAATGTCGTAGCCGAGGTAGAAGCGCCCGCCGCTGCCTCTTCGAGGGCGCATCATCTGCTTGAGCTGATCCGCGAGCCCGCCAGCCAGACACCGCCGACCGGGCCTCTTTAGATTTAACCGGAGGAAATCTTTCTCGGGCGCCCTAGCTGTAAGCGGGCAGCACGGTCTTGAGGGCGTGGGCGAAAAAGAAAAGCACAGGTCGGTAAGCCCGCGGGTGCTCAAGGCCTAAGCAGTAGACGCACGTGGAGTGCGGATCCGTCCGAGACATCTTCTGCCCGCAAGGGCATCTCCGGAAACCGGGAGTCGATTTGTCCATCGCAGCCGCGAGGGAGAGAAGACCGAAGTCTTTTTAGCAAAAACTTTTGATTTCGAAAATTCGAAGAATTAGGAACCAGTCTTATACGCAGAGCGTTAAGGAGGGAACCTGAGCTTCCAAGCGGTAAGGAAGATCTGGCGTCATGGGGCGGAGCCGAGAGTTTTACCACCCGGGTGGGTGGGAGGAGCCAGCTTGAAGACCTTCTGGTAAGATTTAAAGCGGCAAGGAACCTGCCAATAAGTGTGGATGAACAACATATCCATGTCCCTAGAAATACACTTTTTAAAATAAATTACAAAATAAAAAACTGACTAGAGAACCAGCCATTAATGGTGTTCACTATGGGGTGACTACTCTCTTTAGGTGGAGAAACAGATCTGAGCAATGGCCAGAGTGGAGTGTGAATGCAGAGTTTGAACCTACATTTCAAATTCTAAAATTTGCATAGGTTCTGTCTCTGGGGCGTCAATGACAGCCGAGATGACTGCATGAAGTGCATGGGCAGTGAAGCCAGATGCAGAGAGTACTGTATCATCAGTGTATAGATGAGTGGCTGCAGAAGAACCAGCAGAGGGGAGGTTGTTCAAGAATACGGAAAGAGAATGGGGCCCAGAGCAGACCCTTGGAGGATGTATGGCTATACCCACCCACCCAGGGGTATAGCCCAACACTGGCCACTCTGGATTGTATTTTTGTAGACTACATTTACAAAAACAAAAAATATTTAAAATGTAAAACAAAATGTACAAAATGAATTATAAAAACATCTTGTAACGCAGACCTTTACTGGTAGAATTGCCAATAGACGGCACTGCTGCTTGCAGTGTTGTTCAGTGTTTAGGTGACAGATGTGTTTTTTTTTTTTCTTTTTTTACTTCTCTTGTGTTGTTTTCATTTTTTTGTATGTAGTGCCTGGTTAATTTCACCTACTAGGAGAGCAATTGGGAACTACAGAGTGCGCAGTCACTGGATCAGGAGATCGAGCAGGGTCGCTAGGTACGGCAGTTGGTCAGGATGGCAAAGTGAATGTGGTCGTGGACAGCAGAGTGAGTATGGTCAGGGATAGCAGAGTAGTGAGAAAAGGAGTGATGATGCTGTTCACTTTTGTTTGTTTGTAAAGAACAGCTGTGTACTTACTGTAACAGTAGATATTCGAGAGAATCTCTTTCATCAGGCCACACCTATGGAACTATAGCCACCAGGGGCTGGGTCCACACGGAAACTTTTTTGCAAACAGTCCACTACGGGCCACCCACAATGATGTCTTATGTCGACATCCTCTCTATATAAACGTGGGCGTCCCCTCTCCCATCTCAGTTCACCACAGAGATCATACTTAGAGGACCTCCCTCTAGGGAACCAGGAGACAGCTGAAGTTTCCAGCTACCAGGCAAGGTTAGAAACAGCAGACAGTCTGTCCTGGTGAGAGACACAGATGCAAAGAAGCTCTGAGTCTGAGGAGGATGGAGGGTGGGATGACATGACCTGATGAAAGAGATTCTCTTGAAGATGTACTGTTATGGTACGTATGTAACTGTTTTATATTCTTCAAGGATATCTCTTTCATCGGGCCACACCTAAGGAACGAGTCCCAAGTAGTAGTGCCAGAGAGACAGTTTGGGTGGTTGTAGGCTACGGGCCTAAGAAAGGAGGCCTTGAAACACAGCCAGGCCAAAGCCTGCCCTTCTTCTAGAGGCAATGTCCAGACTGTAGTATTTAGTGAAAGTGTGTACAGTTTTCCAAGTTGCAGCCACACAAATTTCTGCAGCTGAAACAGGCAGTGGAAATGGCCATGCCTCTGGCTGAATGGCCATGAACGATCCCAGGAAGCTCCTTACCGTACTTCCTATAACAAAAACTAATACAGTTGGCCAACCATCTGGACATGAACCGTTTAGAAACTGGTAAGCTCTCTTTCCCAGGGAGGAAGGAAACAAAAAGCTGCAAGGACCTCCTGCAGTCTTTCGTATGATGAACATAATATCTGAGTAGTCTATGTACATCTAAGGTATGGAGCAATGCTTCCCCTGGATTTGCATGCTCAGGAAAATAAACTGGTATGTGGAAAGTTTGATTCAAAGTGATCTCCAACACTAGCTTAGGAAAAAACTTAGGGCTGGTTCATAAAGACACCCTGTCCTTATGGAAAATCAAATAAGGAGGCTTACACATAAGAGCCTGAAGCTCGAAAATCCTATGAGCAGAGGTAATAGCAACTAAAAATAACACTTTCCAAGAAAGGAAGTGTAAGCCACAAGTTGCAGTTGGCTCAAAAACAATCAAAGTGAGTTTCTTTAGCATGAAATTTAGGTCCCAAGCCAAGATTAGATTGCAGATGGGAGGCTTCAAGTGCAAGATGCTTCTCAAGAACATATGGGCTACTTCCACCTGAGCCACTGTATGGCCATCAACAGGCACATGGAAGCTAAAACAGTAGCCAAGTGCACTTTGACAGAAGAGTATTGCAGTCCTGCATCTGACAGGGTCAGTAAGTGCTCTAGACCTGGTACACTGGGTAAGTGAAGGGATCCAAGTGATGAGAAGCAGCTCACAAAGCAAACTGCTTCCACTTCATGGAGTAGGTGGCCCTGAGAGGGCTTCCTGGCAGCCACCAGGACATCAGACACCTTAGGGGACACTCTAAACCTCGCAATGGCTATATCTTCAGGAGCCAGGCATGGACATAAAGTGATGTGAGGTCCAGATGGACCAGGGTTTCCTGTTCCTGTGATAGCAAGCCCTTGCACAGGGGAAGGGGCACTGGGGGTTCCACTGCCAACTACTGCAGTAAGGGAAACCAGATCTGATGAGGCCAAAAGAGAGCCACAATAATTAGGGTTGCTCCCTCCATCTGGAGCTTGATTAGCACCTTCTGAATCAGAGGAAAGGGAGGAAAGGCGTAAAAGAACCTCACTTTCCAAGAGAGGGACATTGTGTCTCACCAGAAAACTCCAGGTCCTGGAACAAGTGAGCAGAAAAGTGGCAATTTTGCGTTGAGTGGGGATGCAAAAAGGTCCAACCCTAGATGACCCCACCTGTCAAACAGGTTTTCGACTACTGAGGTCAGTGACTCCCAGTCATGCATTCTGGACTGCGACCTGCTTAGTATGTCTGCAAGGACATTTTAGACACCTGGAATATAGATGGTCGACAGCTCTAGACTGTGTTCTAGAGCCCAGTACCAAACCCTCATCGCTTCCCTACATGGGGGTAAGAATGAGTCCCCCCTTGCTTGTTTATGTAGTGTACTACACTGATGTTGTCCATCTGCATAAGCAGATGCCCCGGGGACAGATGGTTCTGAAAGGCTTGTAGAGCATACAGAACGGCCCTCATCTCTAGGATATTTATGTGGAGGGACGTTTCCATTCTGGTCCATGTTCCTTGTGTCTGATGAGGTCCCCGATGTGCCCCCCCCCCCAGACCATCCCCAAAGCATCTGTGGTGAAAATCTGCTGAAGGGAAGGGATGAGGAAGGGAACCCCTTTCAGCAAATTGCTGGGTTCCATCCACCACTGAAGGACCTTTCAGACAGAAGACGTCACTAGAACCTGCTGTTCTAGATCATCAGTGTGCTGATCCACTGGATTCTTAGTGTTCACTGAGGGATCCACATGTGCAGCGTGGCCAAGAGCACTGTGACAATGGCTGCTGCCATCAGCCCCAACAGTCTCAGGAATGTCCAGCTGTGACATACCTGTTGTTGCAAATCAGATGGGGCTGTGCCATAAGGCACTCCGCCCTGTCCTGGGGCAGGAAGGCTAAGCACAGAGCAGAGTCCAGTATTGCCCCTATGTACTGCAGATGTTGACAAGGGGCCATGACTGACTTGGGCAGATTGACCGTGATCCCTAGGGCATGGAACCGCTGTCTGGTATGCTCTAGGGTGTCAGACAGTTGTTCCTTGGACTGAGCTTTGAGCAACCAGTCATCTACAAAGGGGAAGACATACAGGCCCTCTCTTCTGAGAGCTGCTGCCACAACTGCCAAGCATTTGGTAAATACTCATGGCGCAGATGACAAGCCAAACGACAATACCCTGCACCGGTAGTGTTTCCCCTGAAACAGGAACCTGAGGTACTTCCTGTGTGGTGGACAAATCTTGACATGCAGGTAAGCATCCTGCATGTCTAGGGAGCATATGCAGTCCTCTTTTTGCAGGAGGTGGCAACAGACCTGGCAGAGTGACCATTCTGAACCTCCTGTACTGAATATAGAAGTTCAGGTTCCTCATATCCAGAATGGGCCTCGAGTCCCCTGAGGATTTGGGGACTAGAAAGAAATGAGACTAGAACCCCCTGTTCCTATGTTCCCAGGTAAGAGGTTCAATGGCCCTCTTTTGCAGCAGTGTATGTACTTCCTCTAGTGGCACTGGTATGTGGTCTAGATGGTAAGTTGAGGGAACTGGTGGAAGGTCTGGAGGCAACCCCAGAAATTCTAGAGTGTGGCCCTGTTCTATTAACTGCAGGCCCCAAGCATCTATTATAACCCCCCTCCACTGTTCCATGTGGAGGGAAAAGCGACCTCCTACCACCACCTCCAAATATGGCACTGGAGGGCATAAGTTTAAGAAGGAGTCTGCTGAAGTAAATCCGATGGCCACAGCCTCACCTCCACCTCTAGGGGCTTTGGAGTGGGCACGTGTGGAAGAAGTTGGGGCTAGTAAAGTTGACCCTGCTCTGCTTTTGCCCTGTTGTTTGGCCCCTGACCTAGGTTAGTTGGTAGCCCTGTAAAAGGGACCTTCTGCCTACTTCTCAGTTGTGTGTGGTAGAGGGAATGGACTGACCTCAAAGTCCTCCCCAAGGCTTATAGGTCAGACAGGATATCCTGTGCATCTTCCACGAAGAGCTTGTAGCCTCTGAAAGGGGCATTCAGAATGGACTGCTGGGGGGGGGGGGCACGCTGTGGAGCCTGAACAAGATGAAAAAATTATTCACCTTAGTAATTATATTTCTTCTAATGGAGTCTTGCTGTATTCTGACAATTGCAGTGATTCCCAACCTTTGAACTGCCTTGGAGAACTAAGGGTTACCTTTCCATGCAGGGCATGGAACGCTGAGCTCGAGCTTGGTTGAAGTCTCTGTCTGGAGTGTTTTGAACTCAAACCGTCAGATTCTTATGAGCCCAACTAAACTAAAAATTCTATGTGGAAATTGTAAAAATTCTACTAACAAACTGGCTGAAAAGTTTTGGATTCCCAAGGAAGGCTCAAGTGAGGAAACCCAAAAACTAAACTGTGACAGTTTATGTGGACCCCCCATCACCACTAGACACTCCTCTCTACCCTGGACCCTATTTCTAAAAAAAATCTACTGCAGTAGTACTTGTCTTCTCTATAGGTCTCCCTTGACCTTTTTCACCTTTCTACCACAATGGGGTGGCCTCATTGTGGTATTCTTCTTTTCTAACCCGCTAATTTTCTACTTTTGTCTAGGTGGTGGTACTGTAGAGGCTAACGAGCGTTTGTTTTGGCTAAATGAATACTGGGAAGTAAGAAAGTAAGCTACATCCCTTTCAGTTTTTAAAAGGAAGCTTGAAAATAATTCATACTGTTTAAGTAAGATGGTAAAGCAAAGCCTGGTTGAATATCGAAAAGGGGTGGTTGCTTTGCACCACTTAATATATGTTGTTTTCAAGTTAATTTAAACAAGAAATCAAAGAGGTACCTGTATGTTCTTGAGGCCTGCTCAGATGTGCCCTTGATGCCTGCTCAGATGAAAATGAGTTTCCTTAAGGGCTGCAGGCCCCCTAGTGGACTCTATTTATTATACATTTCTGGTGATGTCATGATTAGGGGGCAGATCACATGATTGATGATGTCACGGTTTTCAGTATATAAAAAGACTGGGACTCAGTATGTGGGCAGATAGGTTGTGGAGCACAGATGATGGTGGTCATGCTGAGAGGGAGCGAGTACCACTCTGTGACATTTTGTTTTCCAGAGAAGAATATCTGAAGCTATTTCTTTTGGAATGAAGTTTATTTTCTTGTTTTCCTGAAGTTTTCTTTATTTTGCTTGCTTTAATAAAAGTCACTACATCAATTGGTGTAGTTTTAAGAGAAAAACTTGTGTCAAGTGTTGTCACTACCCACACCCGCTCACAGTTTGGTGTCAGAAGTGGGATTCGAACCCACGCCTCCATTTGGAGACCAGAACGGTACCAGACCTGGTACAAGTGACAGTCATGGCCTCAGGAACAGATGAGAAGAAAATGGGCACTGTGACACGCTCTCAGACAGAGAGGACAGGTGAACCTCTGTATACCGGTCTGGACACAGATGTCAGACGGAGAGTGCCAAAGGACCAAACCGCTAGTGGAGAAGAGGAGGAGGAGGAACGACCGCAGAGATGCCAGGAGCCATATGAGCGGCCCCCAGAAGGCCTTTCTGAACTTCTACACTGGTTGGCAGTACGACAGATGGAAATTGAACGGCAGAGAGACCTAGATGCCCAAGAACGGGATCTAGACAGAAGGCAACAAGATTTAAGGTGGGCTGAAACTATGCAGCTGTTTAAATCTTTGGGAGCAGGAAATGGAACTGGGGGAGGACAGAGTAACAACAACCCTAAAGATATAAAACTCACAAGAATGACGGCTAATGATGACATTGAGGCCTATTTGACCACTTTTGAAAGGGTGGCCAAGGCCTGTGATTGGCCAAAGATACAGTGGGTAGTACGCCTGGCACCATATCTATCAGGGAAAGCACAACTGGCCTATAGTAATATGGACCCACATTTGGCAGAGGACTATGACCTAGTAAAGCAGGAAATATTGAAACGTTATAACATTAACGCAGAGACTTATAGGCAAAGGTTCCGTGCTTTAAAACACCAGACACATGATTCCCCAAGAGAAACTTATATTAGACTCAGAGAACTTTGTTTAAAGTGGATCCAGCCAGAGGGAAAATCCAGAACTGACATTATAGAGACATTTGTTATAGAACAGTTTTTACAAATATTACCTACTGATGTGCAAATCTGGATAAAAGAGCATAATCCAGAATCTGCAGAAATGGCTGTGACACTAGCAGAGGATTTTTTATCTGCACATCAACCTTTTCGGAGAGGTGGTAATAAGTCCACAGACTATGCACCAAAACCTCAGGCCACAGCAGTAAGACCACCTCAGACTGCATCTAAGACTTATGAGGGAAGGAGCAATCAAGGAAGGAGGACATTCCCAGCAGACATAATATGTTGGAACTGTAAGAGGGTGGGGCATATTGCCAGATTTTGTTCATCAAAAAAAATGTGATATAACCCATCTAGCCTTATTAAATGCTGGGTATGTGACAACTACAGTGGGAATAAAAGGACAGGAGGTGGTGGGATTGGTGGATTTGGGCAGTAAAAATACCCTGGTCAGAGCTGATATAGTTCAAGGGGTAAAGAGAACAGCTCCTATACAGGTCATATGTGTACATGGTGACACACATCAGTACCCCACCATTAAAATACCCTTAAAGGTAAAAGGCAATACTTCTATAATAACCGCAGGTGTAGTACTCACATGCTAGTACCTGTAGTAATAGGGCATGATTTCCAGGTTTTATCACCCTTTGAGGGAACCAGGAAACATAGCCATATGACTACCAGGGCACAGAGCAAAAGAGAACCATTATTGGGAAGTATTTCTTTGAAGAAGAAGTATTGGAAAGTCCTGGTAAATCCAGATCGCCTAAGATGGCCAGAAGAAAAACAAAAGGAGGGTTAAAAAAATATGGTCTAACACAGGATAAACGAATGCTATATGTGAAAGCTGATATGTGTATCCAACAGAAGAATGATAAAACCTTAATTTTTTTTTTCAACAGGTGGGACAGGAGGTTAGACAAGGGGCCCCGGAGTTTCAAGTGATCAAGAATTTATTGTATAGGATTTGTACAAATCCAGGTACCCAAGAACAAGTGGAACAACTTATAGTACCCCTTTGCTATCGCCAAGACATATTAGCTCTAGGCCATGATACACCATGGGCAGGACACACAGGGAGGGACAAGACTGCTAGTAGAATCTTACAAAGATTTTTTTGGCCAGGGATCCATAGTGATATTACCAAATATTGTCAAGAGTGCCCAGAGTGTCAGTTAACTGCCCAAAAGACCAAGAAGGACACAGTTCCATTAATACCCTTACCCTTGGTAACAACCCCCTTTGAGAGGGTCGGTATGGATATAGTGGGTCCCTTAAATAAAAGTAGTAAAGGGAATAGATTTATATTGGTGGTGTGTGATTATGCCACCAAATACCCTGAAGCTATTCCCATGAGATCTGTGACCACCCCCCGGATAGCTGAAGAACTAGTGAAGTTATTCAGCAGGGTAGGGATTCCCAAAGAGATTTTAACTGACCGGGGTACGAATTTTAATGCAGAGTTTCTAAAGGAACTGTACCGCTTTGTTGGAATAGTAGCTGTATGTACATCACCCTATCATCCTCAGACCCGATGGCCTGGTGGAAAGATTCAAACCCTGAAACGATGCTGAAGAAATTAGCATACCACGATGAAGGCTAGATTGGGATATGTACCTACCCTCTCTTCTGTTCGCATACCGTGAGGTACCACAGGCCTCCACTGGTTACTCCCCTTTTCCCTATTGTTTGGTAGGACCCTAGGAGGTTTGTTAGATGTGGTCAAGGAGTGCTGGGAAGAAGGAAGGATTTAAAATCTCCAGGGATTGCTCAGTACATGAGGCAGTTAAGGAGGAGATTAGTCACTTATACTGCAAAAGCTCATGAAGCAGGGAAAGAAACACAAGAACATCAGAAGAATAGGTATGATAAAGGGACATCCAGTACAAAATCATTTCAACCAGGTGACCAGGTATTACTACTATTACCCACCTCCACTCACAAATTATTGATGAAGCGGCAGGGCCCCTACAAAGTGATACACCAAACTGGCCCAGTGACATATGAAGTAGAAACACCTGATAAAAGGGCAGGTAAAAAGATCTACCATACCAATCTATTAAAACGGTGGCATGAGAGATCCACTCAGGGGATACAATTGATGGTAATGCCTGAACTTCACGAATCAGAGTTGGAAACCGCATATGGTCGGTTAGAAGGAGAGACTGGTATTGAAGCCATACAAGTAAATCCTGAGTTAGATGAGTCACAACAAATGGAATTACAGTCTTTGATACAGGAATTTAGCACTTCCTTTACCAGTAGACCAGGCCTAGCTAAAGGAGTGGAACACCAAATCTATACTGAATCTAGACCAATCAGGAAGAAACTGCACTGGCCTCCCTGAAAGGAGCAGGGCAGATGTACAGAGGGAAATACAAAAATTAAGAGAAATGACATAATTGAACCTTCACAAAGTCCATGGGGATACCCTGTAGTAACTGTACCTAAGAAGGAGGGTGGCATAAGATTGTGCCTGGACTTTAGAGGTCTAAACCAAGTGGCACAATTTGATGCTCATCCCATGCCAAGGGTGGATGATATATTGGACCCATTGGCAATGCTAAGTATATCTTACCCTTGACTTAACAAAGGGTTATTGGCAGATCCCTTTGGCTGAGTCTGCTAAAGAAAAGACAGCTTTCAGCACTTCAGTGGGTTTTTCCAGTTTAAAACCATGCCATTTGGACTACATGGCTCCGGCCACATTTCAACGTTTTCATGGATCAGGTACTGGCACCACATCATAATTTTTGAAGGGCTACCTGGATGATATTGTTGTTTTAGCCAAGATTGGGAAACCCATTTACAACATCTAAAAGCTGTCTTAACCTCTATACAGCAAGCAGGGATGACAATTAATCCTCTAAATGTACACTTGCCATGCTGGAGACCCGATATTTAGGATTTATTTTGGGTAACGGATACATTAAACCTGAGGTCTCAAGGTTGAAGCAGTAGCCCAATGCCCAATATCTGAGACAAAGAAGCAAGCACGTCTCTTTCCTAGGGTTAGTAGGTTATTACAGGAGATTTATTCCACAGTTCGCTACTTTACAACCCCTTTGACAGAATTAACTAAAAAGAAATTCAGTAATCAGGTTAAGTGGACACCCGCATGTGAGAAGGCATTTATTCAGATTAAGGCAGCATTATGCTCTTCACCGGTGTTATGAAGTCCCGATTTTAATCACCCCTTTGAGGTCCACTCCGATGCCTCTGGAACTGGTATTGGAGCAGTTTTGAGCCAGACCATCAATGGGAAGGAACACCCAATTGTATATATTTCTAGGAAACTGCATGAAGAAAAAATTACTCACCTTAGTAATGTTGTTTCTTCTAATGGAGTCTTGCTATATTATGACTATTGCAGTTTGCCCCAGCCTTAGAACTGCTCCGGAGGTGAAAGAGTTAACTTCCATGCAGAGCATGGAGTTTAGAGCGCGAGCTCGGTTCAGAAGCTCTGTTTGGCTGGTTTCAAACCGAAACCGTCAGATCTTTATGAGCAACAACTCACTAAGGTTCTGTGTGGAAGCTGTAACCTACACTAGCCAACTGGCTACTAATATATTAACACATTTTGCTGGTCCCAACACAAAGACTCAAGTCAGTGGACCAGAAAGTTAAGATAAAATAACTAAATAAACACAACACCTAAACATGAAAGAGGGCATCAATAAATGCCAACAGAGGACTACCCACCCCATACCCCAAAGTAGGAGTTCTGAGAGGGGCAGGCTGAGGGGGAGGTCATAATATAGCAAGACTCCATTAGAAGAAACAACATTACTAAGGTGAGTAATTTTTTCTTCAAACAACATGAAGTCTTGCTATATTATGACTATTGCAGACTACACAGCAGTACCTCCATGGAGGAGGGACAGAACCTACTTAGGAATAGGCTCTGAAGTCGTGGTGTGCTAAACCGAGCATCCCTCCTGGACTGAATATCCAGGGAGTAATGCTTGGTGAAAGTGTGCACTGTCTTCCAAGTAGCTGCCTGACATATCTCCAAGATAGATGTCTCTAGCAGCAGCTAGAGATGCAGCTGTACCTCTGGTAGAGTGAGCCATCAGGCCTGAGGGGGGAACCTTACCCAGCTTTGATAGCAAAATTGGATACAAGAAACGATCCACCTGGCAATGGATCTTTAGTGGCAGGTCTCCTTTCCCAACCCTCACCATAAGTGAGAAACAGTTGGAGGAGTCAAACCTGTGACCCTTGGTATGCTCTATGTAGTAACTTAGGGCCCTCTTAACATCTAAGCTGTGTAGCCTCCTCTCACCAGAGGAGGAATGGTCAGTGAAGAACACTGGAAGTGAAATAGATTAGTTAAGGTGGAAATCTGAAACCACCTTAGGCAAAAACTTCCTGTTAGTCCTGAGGACCACTTTATCCCTGTGAAAGGAAATAAAATCAGTTTCTACTGATAAAGCCTGTAACTCACTTATATGCCTGGCAGAAGTGATGGCTACCAGAAATACAGTTTTCCAAGTCAAATACTTAAGCTCTGCCGAAGACAGAGGCTCAAAGGAGGGTTGCATTAGCTGAGCAATGCATACATTAAGATCCCAAGCCGAGGCAGGGTCCCTGAATGGAGGATTGGTGTGAAGCAATCCTTTAAAAAACTTGGAAAATACAGGATGAGCAGAAAGAGAAGAGGGCTTCCCTGCTGAAATGAAGGCAGAAACAGCAGCCAAGTGAACTTTCAGGGTGGCTGGTCTCAGTCCCAAAGAATTAAGATGGACCATGTAGTCCAATACAGTGGTAGATCAGCAGATTCTGGGGAAACATGCTTCCCAGAACACCATATGGAAAACCTTTTCCACTTGGGAGTTATAGGTAGCTCTGGTGGAAGGCTTCCTAGCAGCTTTCAGGATTTCGAGAACACTTTGAGAAAGTTGCAAATCAGCAACTCTAACCGCTCAAGAGCCAAGCCTTGAGGTTGAGGGATTTGAGATTCGGATACCAAACCTCCCCTGAGCACAGGTTAACAGATTGTGGTTCCTGGGAGACACAGGGAAGATGGACTGCTAAGGACAGAAGGAGGGTACCAGGGCTGTCTGGCCCAGTCTGGAGCAATCAGGATAATTTTGCAGGGCTGAGACCTGATTTTGACTAGTACTTTGAACAGGAGAGGGAAGGGGGGAAAGGCATAAAGAAACTTCCCTTCCCAGTCGAGGAGAAAGGCATCCAGGGGAACTGAGCCCAACACTAGGGGCCTGCAACAAAACAGTGGAAGTTGATAATTGTCTGGGGCTGCAAAAGATCTATCTGAGGAATGCCCCATCTGGCAAACACTATCCCCAGTACTAGGGATCCAGTGACCATTCGTGATGGCCCTGGGAAATCCTGTTGAGGGCATCTGCTAGGACATTGTCCTTGCCTGGGAGGTGAACTGCTAGTGAGGGAAGTGTTCAGGGAGTAGTCAGAGACCACAACTCTCATCGCCTCGGTGCACAAGGTCAAGACCGAGTGCCCCTGTTTGTTGATGTACCCATTGTAGTGGTGTTGTCTGTTCTGACCTGTACCACCTTGTTCTGAAACAGATGCAGAGAAAACCTGAAGTGCTAGGAAAACAGCTCTGAGTTCCAACAGATTGATGTGAGCAGAGATTCCTGCTGGACCATAATCCCTGGGTGGAGAGGTCGCTTCGTGAGCTCCCCATCCCAAGAGGGATGCATCTGTAGTAAGGGTCAAGGAATGGGACAGAGGGATGAAAGGCAACTCTGTCTCAGATTGCTCTGATCCTGCCACCACTGAAGGGCCTGGATCAGGGTTCAGTCACTGGGATTAACTTGGATAGAGGATCTCTTCTTTGAGACCAGAAAGCTCTCAAATGGAACTGAATGTCCCTCATCTGAAATCTTGCTCCTTGCACCACAGCTGTGGAGGCAGCCATGTGCCCTAGGAGCTGCAGGAATGCCTTGCTGGTGAGAGACCTGCAGAGTGAAAGGAGGCGCGAGGGCCACTAAGGTCCTTACCCTTTCCAAGGAAGGAAGGCTCTGGCCTGCTTGGTATCCAGTTCTGCGCCTATAAAGGTGAGTACCTGGACAGGTTCCAAAACTGACTTTGGAAGATTGAGAAGAAATCCCAGAGAGTCAAGCAGCTGCTGGGTAACTAGGGTGTGATTTGACCTGGTCTGGAGACTGACCCACAATGAGCCAGTGGCCAGGTAGGGAAAAATAGCAATCCTTTGCTTCTTAGGGTGAGCGACTGCTACTGCCAGACACTTTGTGAACACCCTTGGGGCAGAAGTGAGGCCAAAGGGCATTGCTCTGAACTGATAATGGCCTGAGGGCAGTTCGAATCTGAGGTACTTTCGATGGGAGCTTCTGATAAGAACATGGAAGTAGGCATCTTTGAGGTCCAGGGAAGCTAGCCAGTCCTCTGGCCTTAGCGAGGGTAAAATCATTCCCAGTGTCACCATTTTGAACTTTGGCTTTAAAAGGTGCTTGTTTAGATATCTTAGATCCAGGATAGGCCGCCACTCTCCTGTCTTTTTTGGGGTAAGGAAGTACCTGGAGTACAGACCCTTGCCCTGGTGAAGGGGAGAAACCTTTTCTACAGCTCTGAGAGCCAGGAGGGTTGAGACTTCTGTTTCCAAAGCAAGAGTCTCTAAAGGGTTTGCAGGTGGAAAAGATCTGGCTCTCATCTTGGAAATTTCTTGAAGCTGAGAATTCAGACCCTGGCTCACTACTTCCAGGACCCACCTGTCTGAAGTTAAAGACTGCCAGTCCTGGTGAGAGTGAGCCAACCTGCCCCTACAGGTGGTGGAGAGCCAACCCTGGGCATCCCATCAGGGTGCCTGTTTGGCAGGGGCTTTAGGCTGAGGGGTGGGAGCAGGCCTGCTCGAACCCCGCCTGCCTCTCCCTCTGAAGAACCCCCTCTGTACATAGGCTGAAGAGGAGGGGCTTGAGTCTGGTAAAGGCCTGTGAAGGCCTACCCTACCCCCTGGGGGCTGCCTCTGAGGAGTGGCTTGCTGTCCTTGGCTTGTGCACTCCTGTAAGTGGTTCTATATTCATCCATTTTCTTTCATATAATTCTCTGTCTGCTCCCCAAACAGAGAATTTCCTACCACAGGAAAATCCATAGCCTTAGACTGGGTATCCTGTGATAAAGTAGTACACCTGAGCCAGGCCAATCATGAAAAGCCACAGATGTAGCCATGACTCTAGAGGATACATCGTTAGAATCCACTGCAGCATGGAATTGCACCTTAGATGCCTCAATACCATCAAGAGCTACCTGCTCCAGCTCCTTTATGAGCTGGCTAGGGACCTGTTTGGCTAAGGCCATGACAGTATCCCATCTAGATTTCTGGTATCTTGCAACATATAAGCCATATAGTTAGCTTGTCTGAGTCCCAAGGATGCTGCCATGTATTGTTTTTTGGCCATGGCATCAATCTTCCTGGAATCCTTGTCAGGAGGATGTGAAGCCAGTGGAATATTAGCTTTATCACAGGCTGCACCCTGAACTACCCCAACACATGACTGCATTGCTGTGAAAGAAAGTCTGTATCAGGACCTGACAAAGTGTACCTCCTGTCCATCTTTTTATCCACAGGAGGCAAAGAATTAGGAGCTTTTAAAATTTTTATTGTTTGTTTTCTAAAAGATTTATGTAAAGGATGGACAACCTCCTGGACTCTGGGATATCCATCATCTCCACATAGTCAGGCTCCTCTTGCTCATCCAAAGCCTCCTCTAAGGGAAGCTGGAGGGTCTCAGCAACTTTTTTATAAAACAAAAAATGAGAAGGGGACTCAGAAAGCCTAGGGGGAGACTCACCTGAAGGTCTGTCTGGAGATGTCCGGTTCAATGGGCACATCCAGACTTTCAAAGTCACATTCACACTGATCATAATCCTCATCCCCCTCCTCTGGTTCATAGAACTCTTCTATATCATAATCCTGAACCACTGGAACCGACCGAACCGACCTTTTGCCAGACAGTGGCGGTTCAGAGGAACCAGGAGATGAGGACTGGACAATCTGTATTGCCCTGGCTATCTCAGCAGCAGTTGGAGAAGGAATTTTGGACTCCAAACCTGCTGATTTTTTAGATTTCTTTGCTGGAACTGGCTCCTCAGAGCCAGCTTTTCGTTTGCCCGAGGAAGTCTCGCCCTGGTCAGAGGGCACTCCCTCCGGTTCGGTTGGCACCGAACCGGGCTGGCCATCCGGGTCAGCGGACTTTTTGGCCTCTCGTTCTCTGAGCCTGCCCACTCTCTTGTCCAGGGTGGCTGCAGGGAAATTTTTACAAATCTGGCAGTCTGAATTGAGGTGGTCAAATCCCAGACAATAGACACATGTAGTGTGTGGGTCAGCCTTGGCAAAGGCTTCCCCACAGACACTACAGTGTTGAAACCCAGTGGGCCAAGTTTTTGTTTTGGGTTTCTCAGACATGATGCCAGCCTAACCAACCAACTTGCCCTTTTGATGGCAGTGCCAGGCAAGAAACCCTTATCGGTTCCAAACCGTGTCACGGGTCATGGAAAAACCGTAATGAAATCCGGTTTTCTTAGAACCGATAAGAACCGGGAACCGCACTCTAAAAAGCCTTAAAAGGCTTTAAACTTATATTTAAATACAACTCCATCGGTTCAACCGAACCGATAATACTTTACAAGTTCCACACAGAAAAACCCTATCTATTACTTACGATTACAAGACAGAGCCTGAACCGATCAGTTTTATGGTTAAATAATGAAATCGTGTTAAATTAAACCGAGAAATAGCGCTTTAAACCAAGAAATGAACCGAGCAACAGGAGGAATCTCCGGAGCGTCTGTTCAGTGAGGCGGAGTAAAGAATCTGACGGTTTCAGTTTGAAAGCAGCCAAACTGAGCTTCTGAACCGAGCTCACGCTCTAAACTCCATGCTCTGCATGGAAGTTAACTCTTTCACCTCCGGAGCAGTTCTAAGGCTGGGGCAAACTGCAATAGTCATAATATAGCAAGACTTCATGTTGTTTGAAAGGGAGCAAAAATACTCCACCATTGAACAAGAGTGTTTGGCTGCCAAATGGGCAATTGAAACCTTTAGATTTTATTGATGGGGTGCCCCTTTTACGCTGGTAACAGACCACAACCCTCTGTGTTTTATTTCTCAAATGAAGGAAAAAAATAATCGAATAATGAGATGGTATTTATCTCTCCATCTTACAAATCTACAGTAAAGCACAGGGCTGGGTCTGCCCATGTAAATGCAGATTTCCTCTCTCGCCTAGGAGCCAATAATAAAGCATAAACATTTGGCGGTTTTAGAAAATGTATGAATGTATGACTGTTACTGTTCAAGTAATTGTACAGACACCCCAGGGCAAAATATTTAGTTGTTATAATAAACTAATGAAGGAAGATACAATGGTCCTCTTTAGAAAGACTTGGAGCATGTTCATGTTTTGTTTTTTTAGGGTGCCCTGGGGTGGAGCTTTCAAGACAGGGTGGGTGAAAGCTCCATCCTACCCACTTTAAGAGGGTAGGTTGTCTTAAAAACCAGTCATGTCTCTTCTGCTACTGGTTTCGCTAACCTTGGGGGTATGTGACAGTTTGTGGACCCCCATCACCACTAGACACTCCTCTTACCCTGGACCCTATTTCTAAAAAAAATCTACTGCAGTAGTACTTGTCTTCTATAGGTCTCCTTTGACCTTTTTCACCTTTCTACCACAAATGGGGTGGCCTCTAGTGTGGTATTCTTTTCTTCTAACCCGCTAATTTTCTACTTTTGTCTAGGTGGTGGTACTGTAGAGGCTAACCTAGCTGCCTGTTTTGCTAAATGAATATTGGAGTAGGAAGTAAGCTACATCCCTTTCAGTTTTTTAAAAGGGAAGATTGGAAAACAATTCATACTGTTTAAGTAAGATGCAGTAAAGCAAAGCCTGGTTGGAACATGAAAAGGGTGGTTGCTTTGCACCACTTAATATATGTTGTTTTCAAGTTAATTTAAACAAGAAATCAAAGAGGTACCTGTATGTTCTTGAGGCCTGCTCAGATGAAAATGAGTTTCCTTAAGGGCTTGCAGGCCCTAGTGGACTCTATTTATTATACATTTCTGGTGATGTCATGATTAGGGGCAGATCACATGACTGATGATGTCAGGTTTCAGTATATAAAGACTGGGACTCAGTATGTGGGCAGATAGGTTGTGGAGCACAGATGATGGTGGTCATGCTGAGAGGGAGCGAGTACCACTCTGTGACATTTTGTTTTCCAGAGAAGATATCTGAAGCTATTTCTTTTGGAATGAAGTTTATTTTCTTGTTTTCCTGAAGTTTTCTTTATTTTGTTTGCTTTAATAAAAGTCACTACATCAATTGGTGTAGTTTTAAGAGAAAAACTTGTGTCAAGTGTTGTCACTACCCACACCCGCTCACATAAACCCAATGTACTCAAAAAATAACAATAATAAACAAGCACCCAAACAAAAGGGAGGAGGGTGCCAGCAAATACACCCCTGGGGTGCAACACTGCATCTGCTCACCCACTTCCCAAAAACAGATTCTGAGAGGGGAGGCAAGGAGGGAGGTCAGAATACAACAAGACTCCATTAGAAGAAATATAATTACTAAGGTGAGTAATTTTTTCTTCAAACAACATGAAGCCTTGCTGTATTCTGACAACTGCAGACTACCAAGCAGTACCTCCAAGGAGGAGGGACAGAACCTACTTTGGGAATAGGCTCTGAAGTACTGCTGTGCCAAAGCGAGCATCACCCTAGCCTGGATATCCAGAGAGTAATGTTTGCTAAAGGTATGGACTGTTTTCAGGTGACTGCTTGACAAATTCTAGAGAGGAATGTCCCTGGCTGCAGACAGGGAGCAGCTGTACCTCTTGTGGAATGAGCCCTCAGGCCTGAGGGTGGAGTTTTTCCTGTTGTGAGCAGAATTGTATACAAGACACAATCCACCTGGCAATAGATCTTTGGTGGCAGGTCGGCCTTTCCCACTTCTCCATAGTGAGGAACAACTGGAGGAGTCAAACCTGTGACCCTTGGTACGCTCTATGTAGAAACTAAGGGCTCTTTTGACATCTAAACTGTGTAGCCTCCTCTCTCCTGAGGAAGAATGATCAGCGAAGAAAACAGGGAGAGACACAGACTGGTTTAAATGGAAGTCTGAAACCACTTTGAGCAAGAACCTTCTATTGGTTCTAAGGACCACTTTATCCCTATGAAAGGAGATAAAATCAGGTTCCACTGAGCAGGGCTTGCATCACTGATACACCTGGCAAAGGTAATGGCTACCAAGAACGCAAGTTTTCCAAGTCAAGTACTTAAGCTCTGCTGCACATAGCTCAAAGGGGGTTGCATAAGCTGGAGCAATGCAAACATTCAAATCCCAGGCAGGGGCAGTGGATCTCTAAAAGGGGATTATGTGAAACAGTCCTTTAAAAAATTACAGAACACAGGATGGGAAGATAGTGAGGAAAGGCTTCCCACAGACAAAATGCAAAAACAGCTGACAGAAGTGTACCTTGAGAGTAGCTGGTCTGAGACCTGAGCCATTAAGGTGGACCATATAATCCAGAACGTGAGGCAATTCAGCAGTGTCTGGAGAAATATTCTTCTTAGAACACCAGATGCTGAATCTTTTCCATTTGGAGTTGTAAGACTTTCTGGTGGAGGGCTTTCAAGAAGCCTTGAGGATGTCCAGAACCCCTTGGGAAAGATGCAGATCTGCAAACTCTAACTGTTCAAGAGCCATGCCTTGAGATTGAGGGACTGAAGATTGGGGTACCAAATCCTCCCGAGAGGATGTTAACAGGTTGTAATTCCTGGGAAGAGACAGGGGAAGATGGACTGCTAGGGACAGCAACAGTGAGTACCAGGGCTGTCTGGCCCAATCTGGAGCAACCAGAATCACCTTGCAAGGTTGAGACCTTATTTTGACTAAAACTTTGAACAGGAGTGGGAAGTGGGGAAAGGCATACAGAAACTTCCCTTCCCAGTTCAGAATCGGGGCATCCAGGGGGACTGAGCCCAAGACTGGAGGTCTGCAACAAAAGAGAGGGAGTTAGATTGTCACGGGCTGCAAAGAGGATCTATCTCAGAGTGCCCCACCTTGAAAAAAATCACTATCAACACCTGAGGGTCCAGGGACCATTCGTGATGGCCCTGAGAATCCTTGCTCAGTGCATCTGCTAGCACGTTGTCCTTGCCTGGAAGGTGAACTGCTACAAGAGAGGCTTGCAAGAGAATGAGCTAGGACCACAACTTCATGGCTTCTGTGCACAAGGCTGTGGACCGAAAGTCTACTTATTGATGTACCACATGGTGGTAGTGTGTCTGTTCTGACTTGAACCACCTTGTTCTGAACTGACTGTGAGAACGCTTTTAGAGCTAGAAAAACTGCCCTGAGCTCTAGAAGATTGATGTGGAGAAGTGATTCTTGGGGGGACCACAGGCCCTGGGCAGTGAGGGACCCCAGGTGGGCTCCCCAGCCCAGAAGAGACGCATCCATGGTAAGGACCACTGAACAAGGCTGAGCAACAAGAGGAACACCTTGCCCTTAAATTGTCCTGATCCTGCCACCACTGGAGGGCCTGGATCAAGGTCGGAGTCACTGGGATCAGTTTGGTAAGGGAGTCCTTTCTCTGAGACCAGTAAGCTCTCAGGTGGAACTGAATATCCCTCATCTGAATCTTGCCCTTGGACCACTGCTGTTGAATCTGCCATGTGGCCCAAGAGCTGAGAAGAAATGCCTTGCTGGTTGAGATACCTTGAAGACTGAAGGAAGAAGTTAGTTCCATAAGAGCCTTTGCCTTTTCTAGAGGAAGAAAGACTCTTGCTCTGGATGTTGTCCAGTTCTGCCCCTCATGGCAAAGGTAAGGAGCTGGACTCGACCAAGAACCGACTTGGGAAGCTGAGAAGAAATCCTAGGGAGTGAGCACTCTGCTGGGTCACTTGCAGGTGAGATTGACTTGGTCTGGAGATTGACCCACCAATATGCCAATCGTCCAGATAAGGAAATATGAAACTTTTGCCTTCTTAGAAAGGCAACCAATACTGCCAGGCACTTTGTGAAACCCTTGGAGCGAGGTTAGCCAAAGGGCATTGTCTTGAACCGAGTAGTGGCCTGAGGGCAACTTGAACCTGAGGTACTTTCTGTGGGAGCACATGGATGGGAATATGAAAGTAGTATCTTTTGATGTCCAGGAAGGCTAGCCAACCCTGGCCTTAGAGAGGGAAGGATTATCTCAGAGTTATCATCTTGAACTTTGGTTTTAAAAGATGTTTGTTCAGATATCTTAGGGTCTAGGATGGGTCGCCACTCCCTGTCTTTTGGGGGTCGGAAGTACCTGGAGTACAGTCCTTTGCCCCAGTGTAGAGGTAGGTACTCCTCAGCTCTTAAAGTTAGAGAGAAGAAAACCTTCGCTCTAGGGCAAGGTTTCCAAAGATTTGCAGGTGGAAAAGATCTGGCTGTCATCTTTGGAAAGTTTTTTGAAGGACCAGTCCCTGGCTTACTACTTCAGGACCCACTTGTCTGATGTAACAGACATCCAGTCCGGGGACAAAATAGAGCCAGCCTGCTATACTGGAATAGGAGAGTTGACCGGGCAGACCATCGAGGGTGTCTGCTTGGCAGGACTTTAGGCTGAGGGGTGGATGCAGGCCTGCTCATTCCCTTTTCTGCCTCTTCCTCCTCTGAAGAACCCGTCTGCGAAAAAGGAAGAAGAGGCCTGTGTGGTAAAAGGCCTTGAAAAGGCCTGCCCTCACCCCTAGACTGCTGCCTTGAGGAGCTGCCTGCCTTGGCCTTGAGCACTCCTGTAAGTGGTCCTGTGACTCATCTTTTCTTTTCATGTGTAATTCTCTGTCTGCTCCTCAAACAGAGAATTACCCACTATTAGTGAAAATACACAGCCTTAGCCTGGGTACGTCCTCAAGCAGAGGCTAGTAGGTTTAGGAGCCAAGCCATCCTTCGAAGAGCCACAGATGTAGCCATGACTCTTAATGAAACATCATCAGAGTTCAGAGCAGCATGAAATTGCACCTTGGATGCCTGACCCCAGCCACTGCATCCAGCTCCTTGGCTAGCTGTGAGCTGTTTCAGCCAGTGCTAGTACAGTGTCTCACCTTGGCTTCTGCTACCTGGTTGTATAGGCCATGTGATCTGCCTGAGTCCCAAAGAAGATGCTACCGCATCACTTTTGCTGCTGGCGGCATCAATCTTCCTGAGTCCTTGTCGGGGGTGTAGTTGGCGGGAATATTTGCCTTGTCACAGGCAGCAGCCTGCACTACCCCAACATGGCTGCATTGCTGATATAGAACCCGTGTCTGAGCCTGAGAGTAGTACCTCTTGTCCATTCTTTATCCACAGGAGAGTATGGTGTTGGGAGACTTTAAGATTTTTGTGTCTGTTTCCCGTTAAGATTTATGGAGGGACAGACAGTCTCTAGACTCTGGGATATCCATCATCTCTATAATCAGGTCTTCTTGATCTTCGCGCTTCCTGCATAGGAAGTTGGAGGTTTCAGCCACATTCCTATAAAACATAAAATGGAACTGACTCTGACAGCCCAGGAGGGAAACACCTGATGGTCTGTCTGGGAGATGTCGCTTCCACAGGCACATCCAGACCTTCACTTACATCATATCTTCAAATTCTCTCTTCTTCAAACTCCGGTTCATAAAATCTTCAGTAGTACTTGAACCGGGGAACCAACTGAACTGAACCTCCCAGAAGAAGCCGGATCAATTGGATCGGACGGAGCGATTCACACATTCTGAATCGCCTGGCGTCTCTTTAGCGGTCAGAATATGAAGAAAAATTACCACCTTAGTAATTGCTTTTCTTCCTCATGGAGTCTTGCTATATTGAGGAACAATAGCAGTCAGCCATCTGCAGCTGAACTGCCCCGAGGGAAGGATAATCCAGAAGATCTGAGTTCTCACATGAGTGCGCAGTGCTCCAAAAGTTTCATCTGGCAGTTTTAAATGAAACTGTCAGATCTTTACCAAGCTAACATCAAAGGACGGAAAGTCTGTGTGGAAAACTACACTAGCCTATGGCTACCTGCTAGTAGTACAACAACAATATAACGAACAAAGAAACACTCAGAGCCATAATAACAAAAATTGATGGTATTGTTCGCTGTTTTACCACCTGGCAATATAGAACCCCCTTCCCCCAAAGACTCAAGTCCAGGAAGTGGGGCAATATAAATAACCTAAATGAAACAATCTAGATTCTGAACCCAAAGGAAAAGAGGGGCGGGAAACTACAATTGGCATGACACTGTGCTTGGCACAATTGGCAACTTTCTACCCAAGCAGAAGTCTGAGGGGTAGGAGGAGGGTGGTTATATAGCAAGATTCCATAAGAAAAGCAATAAGGTGAGTAATTTTTCTTCTCAACACCATGAAGTCTTGCTATATTATAACTATAGCAGATTACACAGCAGTACTCCATGGAGGAGGGTCAGAACCTACTTAGAAATAGGCTCTGAAGCAATAGCTGTGCCAAGCCGAAGCATCTCTCTCCTGGACTGGACATCCAGGGAATAATGCTTGGTAAGGTGTCGAACTATCTCTCCAGGCAGCAGCTTGACAAATCTCCAGAATGGGATGTCTCTAGCAGCCGCTAGAGACGCAGCTGTAGCCTGGTGGAGTGGGCCTCAATCCTGAGGGGGTACTCACCCAGTTTCTGATAACAGAATTGGATTACAGAAACAATCCACCTTGTAATTGTTCTCTTAGTGGCAGGTTTCCTTGCCAACCTCTGCCCAGGTAAGAAAGAGTTGAGGATTCAACCTATGACCTCCTGGTGCGCTTCAAATAGTAGCTATTGCTTTGACATCCAGGTTGCAGTCTCCTCTCACCTGAGGAAGAATGCTCAGTGAAAATATTGGGAAGCGATAGATTGTTCAGGTGAAATCAGAAGCCACCTAGGCAAAAACTTTCTATTAGTCCCGGCACCTTTTCTCTGTGAAAGAGATAAATCTTCTTCCTGACAGGGCCTGTAGCTCACTTGTCGTCTGGCAGAGGTGATAGCTACTAGGAAAGCGGTTTTCCGTTAATCTTGCAGACAGAGGCTCAGGGCAAAGCCAGCATTAACTGAGCAATAAATATTCAGGTCCCATGGAGCTGGTTCCCCAAAAGGAGGGCGTAAGGAAGTAACCCTTTAAAAAAACTTGGAACACCGGTGAGAAGAGGCAGGCTTCCTGCTGACACAAAAGCAGAGACAGCTGCCGGATGGGCCTTCAGGGTCTGGCTCATGCCTGGGGAATTGAGATGGACCAAATAGTCCAGTAGAGTGGAGATCACGATTCTGGGTAATCTGCCTCTCAGTTACTGGATGGAAGAGCCCTCCACTTAGAATTATAAGTGGTTAGTGGAAGGCTTCCTGATGTCTAATATCCATGACACCTTGAGAAGGTGTAAGTCAGTTGGTTAGCTCCTCAGAGCCGTTTTGGTGGAGGGATTGAGGTCGGATACCACACCTCCCTGTGCACAGGCCAGTAAGTCGGGACTGGGCAGGCTCAGCAGGGTTTGGACCAAGGACAGAGCAGAGGGTACCAGGGTGTCTGGCTTAATCTGGGGCAATCAGAATCACTCTGCAAGGTTGAGATCTGATTTTACTAGTACCCTGAAAGGAGAGGAAAGGGGCATACAGAACTTCCTTTCAGTCCAATAAAAGGCCCAGAGGATTGAGCCCGAACTGGAGGCTGCAGCTGAAGAAGTTGGTGGTTGTCTGGGGCTGAAAGATCTATCTGATGCCCCATCTGTAAGACAGACCCTTGTGGATTCAGGCCCATTCGTGATGGCCCTGAGAAATTCTGCTGAGGCGTCCGCCTAGTCATTGTCCTTCCTGGAGATGAACCGCATCAGGAGGTGTTCAGGAGTAAGCCAGAGACCATAACTTTACCGGCACAAGGCTGAAGACCGAGTGCCCTTGTTGTTGATGTCCCATTGTGGGGTATTGTCTGTCTGACTTGAACCACTTTGTTCTGACAGAATTGAAAACTCGAAGAGCTAAAAGACAGCTCTGAGTTCCAAAGGTGATGTGGGCAGGCTTGAGGAGACCATTCCCCTGGTGGCAAGGTGGCAGGTGAGCCCCACCTAACAGGAGGCATCCGTGGTGAGGGTGTGGGAGTGAGAATGGGAATGAAGGGACTCTGTGTTGCTCTGGACCTGCACCGGTGGAGGCTAGGATCAGAGTTTGAGTAACTGGGACCAGCTTGGGGTCTTCCTTTGAGACCATTAGGCCTCAAATGGAACTGAACCTCATCTGAATCTTGCCCCCCCATTGCTGTGGGAGGTGCTATGTCTGGGGGTTGCAGAAATGCCTTGTTGGTCGAGAGCGGGAGGAGGAGGATGCTAGGTATGGGTCTGTCCACTCTCCAGGGAAGAAAGCCTGGCTAACCTTGTTTCATTCTCGCTTAAGTTAGGACCTTGACTGGTTCCGTGTTGACTTGGTAAGTTGTAGGAGTCCTCGGGAAGTGAGAAGCTGCCAGACTTGGGATTTCACCTGACCTGACTGACCCACAATGAGCCAGTCGTCAGGTAGGCTGTAATCCTTGCCTTCTTTTAAGTGAGCCACTACTACAGCGAGACATTGTGAATACCCTTGCTTAGGTGGGTCAAGGGCATTGCCTGAACTGGTAGTGGCCAGGGCGTTCGAACCTGAGGTACGGTGAGAAGGCCTGATCAGAACATGAAAATAGGCATCCTTGAGGTCCAGGAAGCTAGCCAGTCCCCTGGTCTTAGGAAGGCATACATGCCGATCAACATTTGAACTTTGCCAACAGATGCTTGTTCAAGTATCTTAAATCTAGAATGGGCCACCATTCTCCTGTCTTTTTGGGTAAGAAAGTATCTTGGTCAAGCCCTTGCCTGATGGCAGGAGGACCCTTTCACTGCTTTGCAGTTCAGTGCTCTTCAAAGCAAGGGCTTTGAAGGATTTGCAGGTGAAAATGCCTGGCTCTCATCTTTGGAAAGTGTTTGAAGCTGAGAATCAGACTGGCCTATTACCCATCTGTCTGTAGTTGGGGACAGCCAGTTCCGAAATAGGTAACCTGCTACGGTACAGAGAATGCCTGGACACCCCATCAGTGCCTGTAGCAGCTTTAGGCTGAGGAGGGCGGTCTGCTGTGCACGCTACCCCTGCCTCTGAAAACCCCTCGCAGACAGCAGAGGCCTGAAATTGGTAAAAGGCTGGAAAGGGCCTGCCTTCTCTGGAGCATGCCTTTGTGATGGCATGCTTCTCTTAGCTTGGGCACTTTTGTGGGTAGTTCTGTTGTCCATCTTTTCATATTTTTGTTTCTCCCAAAGAGAATTTCCACTACAGGAAAAAATATAGCTTTGACTGGGTATCTTGGGACAGATTAGGCATCTGAGCCATGCCACCCTAGGGAGGCTTCAAGTGCCATGACCTGAAGAAACATCATTAACATCAACAGCAGTATGAATTGAACTTAGAGGTTCAATGCCATCGTAGTCACCTGTTCAACTCACTAGCCAGCTGGCCATGGGCCTCTTGGCTAACTGCACTGTGTCCCACCTGGTTCTGATATTAGCTACATAATCCATATATTTGCCTGCCTGAGTCCCAAGAGCGCCATATACTGTTTTTCCGCCATGTCAATCTTCTCGGTCCTTATCAGGAGGATGTGAGGCCAGAGGAATATTAGCCTTGTCTGGGCTGCAGCTTGTACCACACCTACATGACTACACTGCCAGTAAGGAAGTCTGTCGAGCTGATAAGTATACCTTCTGTCCATTTACGGGAGGACCAGAATGAGGATTTAAAATCTTTGTTGTTTGCTTCTAAATATTATGCAAAGGAATAGCAACTTCCTAGACCTGGAATATCCATCATTTCCATAATCGTCTTTGCCATCCACAGCCTCTCTAAAGGAAGCTGGTGGTTTTTGCAACCTTTTGTAAAAATAAAGAAAGAAGGGGTCTCAGACAGAATAGGAGGAGATTCTGAGTCTGTCTGAGAGATGTCGGTTCAATGGGCATGCCGACCCCCCAGCCACACACATATATTGATCAAATTCCTCCTCCCTCCTGTGTTTCATAAAAATCCTCAACTTCAAAATCCTGAACCACTGGGACTGAGCGGACCAACCTTTACCCGGCTGTTGGTGGTTCTAGAGATCCCTGAGACAGTGACTGGACAATCTGAATGGCTTTAGCTATCTCTGCAGCAGTTGGAGACACAATTTTGGACTCCAGACCTACTGATTTCCTTGTCTTTTACTTGGGACTGGTTCTCTGAACCAGCCTTCCTTTGCCCGAGAAGTCTCGCCTGGTCGGAGGGACTCCCTCTGGTCCAGTGGTACTGGACCGGCTGGCCATCCGGCCAGCGGACTTTTGGCCTCTCGCCCCTGAGCCTGCCCAATCTCTTCTCCAGGGTGGCTGCAGGAAATTTTACACACCTGGCAGTCTGACAGGAGGTGGTCAGCCCCAGACAATAAGCACAAGTGGTGTGTGGGTCAGCCTTGGCAAAGGCGTCCCCACAGAACATCACAGTGTGAAACCCAGTGGAGCCGGTTTTCTTTTGGGTTTCTCAGACATAATGCCAACCTAACCAAAACTTGCCCTTGCAGATGGCAGTGCCAGAGCAAGACATTATAGGTTCCTAACCGTGTCCACGGGTATTTGAAAAACGTTATAATTCTTTTTTTTTAGAACCGATAAAACAGGAACTACTCTAAAACCCACTGTACACTTTTAAAATGCAGAAAAAAAACCAACCGATCGGTTTCAAAACCGAACCGATAATTAATTTCCACAGACTTAAATTTTAGTACTCCACGGTTACCAGATAGAGCTTTAAAACCCAATCGCGGTAAAATAATAACTTGCCGGTTCAAATGAACGAAAAATACAAGCGAGACGAGAATGAACCGAACTGAAGGAGCTGATCTCGGACGACTGTTCAGTGAAGCGGAGTAAAGAATCTGACAGTTCATTTGAAACTGCCAGATAGAAGCTTAGCACAGGCGCCTCGCTGTAGAACTCCGATCTTCTGGAGTTAACTCCTTCCTCTCCGGGGCAGTTCAGCTGCAGTGGCTGACTGCTATTGTTATAATATAGCAAGACTTCATGGTGTTTGAACATCTGGATCTGAACCGGTCGATTTATCGTTGCACTTTTTGTCAGAACCGATCCCTCAGAATCGGCTCTCCTTTTGGCCAAAGAAGTATCGCCCTGGTCAGAGGGCACTCCTTCTGGTTTGGTCGAAATCAAACCGGGCTGGCCATCTGGGTCAGCGGACTTCTCAGCCTTCTTTTCCCTCAGTCTACCTAATCTCTTTTCAAGGGTAGACTTGGGAAAATTTTTACATATTTGGCAGTCTGAATTGAGGTTTGTCAAACCCCAGACAAACACAGGAACTGGAAGGGGAGAGGATCAGTTGTGATCCAGGACAGTAACTGCTTCTTGTTGTTTTTACAGGGTTTCTTGTGGATTTTACTTGGTAGAAGGTTATTTCTTTTCTTTCTTACTTCTAAGAGGCTAGGAGGGTATTGTTTTAGGGGCTGTTGGAAGTTTGAAACCTGGTTTGGTGGCTGTAGGTGGGCTCATTTGTTGGATGTTTCACTGTGTAACAGGCTGTGCTGGTGGAAACCTATTTCTTCTGATTTAAAACCTATTTGGTGGGATTTGCTTGGGGCTGGTTCTTTGGCTGCAGGGCTTGGAGGGCAGACACAGGGCTGATACAATCTCTCAAGAGTGGTGTATTGCAAGACCCACCTCCCAGAGCTCTGCTAATTTAGGGGAACACCTGCCCTGCAATTGGAGGAAAAAGGCAGGTGCAGCTCATGTAGTTCTAGCCACTGGGGGTTGGATTTAAAGGCTGGGGGGAGGAGCTTAGGGAGTTTTTCACTTCCTTTATAAGTTTACTGTGTTGTACTGCACCTAGTAACAGGGTTACCGGTTTACTGTGGGACTGTATCTAGGATTAGAGGGTGACCTGATTAGGCAGTAGGGGTGAATCTTGGACTAGTGGGGAACCTGGTGGCTCACCCAAGGAAACCTACTTGAAGGGGGATGGGACCACACGTCATTAGGGCCGGCATCTTTGGGAGGGTGGTGGGGTGCACAGGGTGTAGAGCAGTCATGATACTAGACTGGGTTTGGAAGCTCGGTGGTTGCCCAGTGTGGTACCAGCTGGCACAGTTTAGGGAGGAGGTTGCGGGGATTAGGAGACAGCTGGGGGAAGGGGGAGGTATGGTTGGGGAAGGGGAGGGGATCTCCCACGGGGATGCACCAGGCACTAGGGGTTGCGGGTATAGGGAAAGGAGTGCAGGAGAATACTCAGGGGTCACATAGGTACCCTGGCAGAGGGGGCCCAAAAGGAGGACACTACCAAGGAAGCAGGCAGGTAACTGGGGACCCTCACAAGGGGGCCAGAGGACAACATTCTCAGGGAAGTAGGCAGATGGCGGGGCTGGACAGAAGGAAACAAAGCGCGGGAGGTGGATCGGGACTACGCTCAGTAACTGCTTCAATTCTCTTCTTCTGCTTGAGGATGGGGGGTGATGTAGTCTCGGACAGGGTGGTTAGAGATGGAAGGGAGTGGGGGGCAGGAGGCGGGGCCAGATAGCAGAAGGAACCTGGAATGCAGGAAAATGGGGGGCAGTGAACCAGAGCAGGAGGGGCAGGGAAGAGGAGGAAAGCACAAGGAGAAGGACCAGTTGGGAGGAAGGGCAAGGAGAAGGACCAGAGTACAAGGAGGATACAGTAAAGGGACTGAGGGTTTAGGCCAGAGCACGACAAGCAGGAGGGACTAAATGGAGACAGGAAGGAAGGAGGGAGGAAGAGCCAGGCTAGTTTAGTGGATGGGAGAGAAGGACCAGTCATGAGCAGTGAGGGGTTAGCGGAGGTACAGAAGGATACTCGGGAGGAGGAGAGGCATAGGATCGGAGGAGGGGGGTGGCCAGGGTAAATAAGGAGGGGGCGGCATGTGGCACCCAGATAGGAGGAGGAACAAGGAGCCGGCTGGGTGGAGGGGCTGGTAGAAAGGATGAGGGACATGGAGGAAAAGAAAAAATTACTCACCTTAGTAATGTTGTTTCTTCTAATGGAGTCTTGCTATATTATGATATATGCAGTGAGTCCCAACCTTGAACTACTCTGGAGGTGAAGAGTTAACTTTCCATGCCAGGCATGGAACTTTGAAAGCACTGAGCCTCGGTTGAAAACTCTGTCTGTTGTTCTTCAAACTCAAACTGTCAGATCTTTACGAGCAAAACTCACTAAGGTTCTGTGTGGAAGCTGTAAACCTACACTAGCCAACTGGCTACTAAATATAAAAACATTTTTTGGTCCCAAAACAAAGACTCAAGTCAGGGGATCCAAAAAATGAAAAACACAACACCCAATCACCCCAAAAAGGAGGGTGAGAAAAAACAAGGTGGGCATCTACTAAGTGCCAACACTGCACTGCCCACCCACATCCCAAAAGCAGAGGTTCTGAGAGGGGCAGGCGGGGGGGGTCATAATAGCAAGACTCCATTAGAAGAAACAACATTACTAAGGTAATTTTTTCTTCAAACAACATTAAGTTTTGCTATATTATGACATATGCAGACTACACAGCAGTACCTCCATGGAGGAGGGACAGAACCTACTTAGGAAATAGGCTCTGAAGCACAGCTGTGCCAAACCGAGCATCACTCCTAGCATGGATGTCCAGGGAGTAATGCTTGGTAAAAGTGTGAACTGTTTTCCAGGTAGCTGCTTGACATATCTCTAGGATAGGGATGTCCCCAGCAGCAGCCAGAGCACAACTGTACCTCTGTAGAAGTGAGCCCTCAGGCCTGAGGGAGGAACCTTACCCAGTTTTCATAGCAAAATTGGATACAAGAGACAATCCACCTGGCAATAGATCTTTTAAGTGGCATGTTTCCTTTACCAACCTCACCATAAGTGAGGAACAGTTGGAGGAGTCAAACCTGTGACCCTTAGTCGTTCTATGTAGTAACTAAGGCTCCTTTGACATCTAAACTGTGCAGTCTCCTCTCGCCAGAGGAGGAATGGTCAGTGAAGTACACAGGAGAGACATAGATTGATTAAGGTGGAAGTCTGAAACCACCTTAGGCAAGAACTTTCTGTTAGTCCTGAGGACCACCTTATCTCTATGAAAGGAGATAAAATCAGGCTCCACTGACAATGCTTGTAATTCCTTATCGCCTGGCAGAAGTGATGGCTACAAAAACACAGTTTTCCAAGTCAAGTACTTAAGCTCTGCTGAAGACAAGGGCTCAAAGGGGTTTCATAAGCTGGGCAATGCAAAGTTACGATCCCAGGCAGGGGCAGAGTCCCTGAATGGAGGGTGGTGTGAAGCAACCCCTTGAAAAACTGGAGAATACAGGATGAGCTGAAGAGAAGAGGTTTACCTGCTGATAAGAAAGCGACCACGACTGCCAGGTGCACTTTGGGTAGCTGGTCTCAGCCTAAAGTATTCAAATGCACCATAATCCAGGACTGTGGGTAAATCAGCAGATTCTGGGAAATATGCTTGCCAGAGCACCATATGGAAAATCTCTTCCATTTGGAATTATAAGTAGCCCTGGTGGAAGGCTTCCTAGAAGCCTTCAAGATATCCAATACACCTTGGGAGAGGTGTAGGTCAGCAAACTCTAACTCTTCAAGAGCCAGGCCTTGAGATTGAGAGATCTGAGGTTTGGGTACCAAACTCTCCCCTGAGCACAGGTTAACAGGTTGTGATTCCTGGGAAGACACAGGGGAAGGTGGACTGCTAAGGATATAAAGAGTGGGTACAAGGGCTGTCTGGCCCAATCTGGAGCAATCAGGATCATCTTGCAGGGTTGAGATCTGTGGGGGGAAAAGCATAGAGAAACTTCCCTTCCCAACTGAGAAGGAAGGCATCCAGAGGGACTGAGCCCAACACTGGGGGCCTGCAGCAAAAAAGGGGAAGTTAGTGATTGTCTTGGGCTGCAAAAAGATCTATCTGCGGGGTGCCCCGTCTGGCAAATACTACGCCCAGTACTAGGGGATCCAGTGACCATTCGTGATGGCCCTGGGAAATCCTGCTGAGAGCATCTGCCAGGACATTGTCCTTGCCTGGGAGGTAAACTGCAATAAGGAAGGTGTTTAGAGGTAAGCCAGAGCCACAACTTCATTGCTTGATTGCACACAAGGCCGTGAACCAGTGCCCCTGCTTGTTGATGTACCACATTGTGGTGGTATTGTCTGTTCTGACCTGAATAACTTTGTTCTGAACAGATTTGGAAAAACTTGAAGTACTAGAAAAACTGCTCTGAGTTCCAACAGATTGATGTGGAGCAGAGATTCTGAGGGGACCACAATCCCTGGGTAGTGAGGCGCCCATGTGAGCTCCCACCCCAAGAGGGATGCATCTGTAGTAAGGATTAAGGTGAGACTGAGGGGTGAAGGGGACCCCCTGTCTCAGATTGCTCTGGTCCTGCCACCACTGAAGGGCTTGGATCAGGGTTGAGTCACTGGGATCAATTTGGTTAGAGGTCTCTCCTTTGAGACCAAAAGGCTCTCAAATGGAACTGGATGCCCCTCATCTGAAATCTTGCTCCCTGCACTACTGCTGTAGAAGCAGCCATGTGCCCCAGGAGCTGCAGAAAATGCCTCTGGTCGAGAGACCTGCAGGGTGAAAAGGAGGTGCGAGAGACCAGGGTCCTTGCTCTTTCCAGAGGAAGGAAGGCTCACAACTCTTTGTGTTCAGTTCTGCACCTATGAAGGTGAGAAGCTGGACAGGCTCTAGAAACGGACTTTGGAAGATTGAGAAGGAAACCTAGAGATGTGAGCAGTTGCTGAGTTACCTGAAGATGTAATTTGACTTGGTCTGGAGACTGGCCTACTATGAGCCAGTGGTCCAGTAAGAAAGATGGCAATCTTTGCCTTCTTAAGTGAGGCAACTGCTACTGCCAGGCATTTTGTGAATACCCTCGGGGCAGAGGTGAGGCTGAAGGGCATTGCTCTGAACTGGTAATGGCCTGAGGGCAGTTCAGATCTGAGGTACTTCGATGGGAGCTTCTGATAAGAACATGAAGTAGGCATCCTTGAGGTCCAGGGGCTCAGCCAGTCCCTGGCCTTAGAGAGGTAAAATAATTCCCAGAGTCACCATTTTGAATTTTGGTTTAAAAGGTGCTTGTTTAGGCATCTGAGATCCAGGATGGGACGCCATTCTCCTGTCTTTTGGGGTAGGAAGTACCTGGAGTACAACCCTTTGCCCTGGTGTAGGGGTGGAACCTTTCACAGCTCTGAGAGCCAGGAGGGTAGAAACTTCTGTCTCTAGGGCAAGTGTCTCTGATGGATTTGCAGGTGGAAAGGACCTGGTTCTCATCTTTGGAAATTTTTGAAGCTGAGAACCAGTCCCTAACACTACTTCAGGACCCACTTGTCTGATGTTAAGACTTCAGTCCTGAACAAAATAGCAGCCTGCCCCACAGGTAGTGGAGAATCGGCCTGGCCACCCCATCAGGGTGCCTGCTTGGCAGGGGCTTTTAGGCTGAGGGGTGGAAGCAGGTCTGCTTGTCCCCGTCTGCCTCTCCTCTAAAGACCCCCTCTGGGCATAAGCTGAAGAGGAGGCCTGGGCTTGGTAAAAGGCCTATGAAAGGTCTGCCCCTGCCCTGGAAGGCTGCCTTTGAGGGTGGCCTGCCTTTCCATGGTCTGTGCACTCCTATAGGTGGTCCTATACTCATCCATTTTCTTCATGTAATTCTTGTCTGCTCCCCGAACAGAGAGTTACCCACAACAGGAAAATCCATGGCCTTAGTCTGGGTATCCTCGACAGGCTAGTACATCTGAGCCAAGCCATCCTGCGAAGAGCCACAGATGTAGCCATGACTCTTGATGACATCATTAGAGTCCACTGCAGCATAAATTGCACCTTAGATGCCTCAATACCATCAGCAGTCACCTGATCCAGCTCCTTGGCAAGCTGGCCAGGGACCTCTTTGCTAAACCATAACGGTGTCCCATCTGGATTTCTGGTATCTAGCAACATAAGCCATATAATTTGCCTGTCTGAGTCCCAAGGATGCTGCCATGTACTGTTTCTTTGCTGGCATCAATCCTCCTGGAGTCCTTGTAAGAGGGTGTGAAGCCAAGTAAATATTTGCCTTGTCACAGGCTGCAGCCTGCACTACTAACATGGCTGCATTGTTGTGTAGGAATTCCGTATTAGAGCCTGACAATGTGTACCTCTTGTCCATTCTTTTATCCACAGGAGGTATAGTGTGAGGAGTTTTTAGAATTTTTACTGTCTGTTTCCCGAAAGATTTATGCAAAGGAATAGTCAGTCTCCTACACTCTGGGATATCCATCATTTCTACATAGTCAGGCTCCTCTTGATCATCCACAGCTTCCTCCATAGGGAGCTGGAGGGTTTCAACCACTTTTTTATAAAGCATAAAATGAGAGGGGGACTCAGAAAGCCTAGGGGGAGACACTCCTGAAGGTCTGTCTGGGGAGATGTCCGGTTCAATGGGCACATCCAGACTTTCAAATCCACATTCACTCTCCTCATACTCCTCTTCCCCCTCCTCCGGTTCTTAAAATTCTCTAAATCATATTCTTGAACTGGTGGAATCGACTGAACTGTACACTTACCTGATGGTGCCGGTTCGGTCGGAACCGGGGAAAGCGACTGGACAATTTTAATCGCTTTGGCTATTTCTTCAGCGGTTGGAGAGGGAAATTTTGGCTCCACACCTGCTGATTTTCTAGTCCTTTTTGCTGGAACCGACTCCTCCGAGTCAGCTCTCCTTTTGCCAAGTCTCGCCCTGGTCAGAGGGCACCCCCTCCGGTTTGGTTACAACCCGAACCGGGCTGGCCATCAGGTCAGCGGACTTCTTGGCCTCCTTTCCTGAGCCTACCAACTCTCTTATCCAGGGTAGCTGCAGGAAGAATTTTGCAAATCTGGCAGTCTGCATTGAGGTGGTCAAACCCCAGACAATAAACACAGGTGGTGTGGGGGTCAGCCTTGGCAGGCTTCCCCATAAACACTGCAGTGTTGAAACCCAGTGGGCCGGTTTTTCTTTGGGTTTCTCAGACATAGTGCCAGCCTAACCAAAACTTCGGTTATGGCAATACACCAAGCAAGACTCTCTTATCGGGTTCCCAACCATGTCACGGATCGTGGAAAAAGTCAGTAATGAAATCTATTTTTTTAGAACCGATAAGAACCGGGAACCGCAGACTCTAAAAGACAGATTAACGAGCTTACAACAAACTGATCGGTTCAAACCAACCGATAATACCGCTTACAAGTTCTACACAGAAAGTAAAATGTAAAACCTATCTAGTACTTACAATACCACAGACAGAGCTTGAACGAGCCGGTTGCGGTTTAAATTCAGTTAAAAAACCGAAAAAATTAATACTTTTAACCGACAAAATGAACCAAGCAGAAGGAGAAATCTCCGGGCGACTGTTCAGTGAGGCGGAGTAAAAATCTGACAGTTTGAGTTTGAAGAACAACAGACAGAGTTTTCAACCGAGCTCGTGCTCAAAGTTCCATGCCTGGCATGGAAAGTTAACTCTTTCACCTCCAGAGCAGTTCGAAGGTTGGGACTCACTGCATATGTCATAATATAGAAAGACTTCATGTTGTTTGAAGGAGCAGCCAGAGTGCTCCTGTTGGGGGATTCTATGATCCGGGGTATCAAATGGGATAGGAGGAGAAGCCTGGCGGTTAGAACAAAATGCTTCCCTGGACTAGCACGTTACACAGGGCCAAACACGGTATATCAGCTAGCAAAGGATTGTAGGTTTCCGGACATACTGGTCCACCTGGGTACAAATGACATTGAGGGAAATAGCGAGCTAGAGATAGGCAACATTCAGGGAGCTTGCCAGGGTCTGTCATGACATAGGGATGCTGGTTCCTTCTCAGAAATCCTGCCGGTGCCAAGGGCTAGTGGGGAACACAAAAGGAAGATTAGGGAGATAAACCAGTGGCTCAGGGAGTGGTGTGAGGCCAGAGGGCATGGGTTGATGGGGGACTGGGGGGAGACCTGGGAGGATAAGGAGCTGTATGCTAGAGATAGGCTCATCTCAATTTGGAGGGGAGGGGAATCCTTAAGTTGAAAATAGAGGGGTACACTGGTGAAAAGTGGGGTTTAAACTTGTGAAGGAGGGAGGGATGGGAGAAAAGGCTGTCAAGGGGGTGCCAATAAAGGAAGGAATCTGTCTCCACCCCTCTGGGGAGCTGGAGGAATGTGGGAAAAGGCCAACTGGCAAAGCGCAGACCAGGGGAAAACAGAATTCCCATGGGAACACGAGCAGGGGAAATGGAAGTATAGGGAAAGGGTGGAAGGTAGTCCTGCTAAATGCCAGGAGCCTGGGCAATAAAATGCCAGAGCTCCAGGCGATGCTAACTGAGGGAGGCGGTGGATGTGGCAGCGGTCACTGAGACCTGGAGCCACCGATGAGACACGACTGGGACCTGAACCTGAAGGGTTACACTATGTTCAGGAAGGACAGGGGAGGGAAGGGAGGAGGTAGCAATTTGGGTCACCTTGATAACAAGGGGGAGCAAGAGAGTAAAAATAGGAGTGGTGTATAGACCCCCTGCACTGGCAGAGGAGCTGGAGGAGAGTCTAGTGGCAGATGTTGGGAGACACTGCAGACTGGGCAGGGGAAGGGTGGTGGTGTTGGGGGACTTAAACATGCCAGAAACAGACTGGGAGACTATGACATCCTTGGTGGCCAGGGAACAGAGGTTGTTGGATGTCTTTCAAGACGCGTTCCAAACTCAGCAGGTGGGGGAACTGACCAGGGAGGCACGGGTACTGGATGTGGTCCTGGCAGACAGTGACCAGATTGGGTGCCTGGAGGTAAGGGACCCGTTGGCTGGGAGTGACCATGCCACGGTCTGGTTCTGCCTGGACCTAGGAGGGGTAGAAGGCTGCACAAAGACAGAGGTAACTGACTTCAGGGGGGCGGATTTTAAGGAAATGGGAAGGATCCTTAAGGAGTATTTGGATGGGATTGGGTCAGACATGGACGCTGAAATCATCAGGAGAGGGGTACAGGATGCTACCAGCACCTGTACAAGGGTAAGATGAAAATGCGGTAGGGCCCAAAAACCCTGCTGGTGGACCAGGGAGGTCCAGGAGGTGGTGCGGGGAAAGAAGGCAGTCTATAGTCAATTCAAGTGCTCAAGGAGTGAAAGAGATCGAGGGGAGTATGAGCTGATGGCTAGAAGGGCCACTAGGGTAGTGAGGGCAGCTAAGGCAAGGAAGGAGCAGAACCTGGCCACAGAAATTAGGAGCGGGAACAAGGGGTTCTTTAGATGCACTGGGGAAAAACAAAGGGTGAAGGGGTAGATTAGTAGGATTAAACAGGGGAGAGATGGACACAAGATCCGGGGGGAGCAGGCTGAAGTACTAAATGAGTACTTCACCTCAGTTTTCACCAAGGAAAATGGGGGTGCTGCATCATACATGGGAGAGACAGTGATACTGAGGAGGGGACCCTACTGATCGGTGGGTCTGAGGGAGGGGAGGCATCACTGGCAGGAGGGTGGAAGACTAAGCAGGGAGAAGAGGAAGCGGAGGTGGAAATCACACAGCAGAAGTGAGGAAGCCCTCAGGTCCCTTAAGGCGGAGAAAGCTCCGGGGTCGGATAAATTACATCCCAGAGTGCTGAAGGAACTTGCGGACGTCTGGCGAAACCCTGGCGGAGCTTTTCACCATCTCTCTGAGGACAGGTGGGTGCCTCAGGACTGGAAGGTGGCGCATATAGTGCCTATCCACAAGGGGGGGATCAAGGGAGGTGGCAGGGACCTACAGGACTGTCAGCCTGACATCGGTGGTGGGCAAGGTGATGGAGGGCATTGTCAAGGAGAGTCTGGGGGGGACCTGGAAAAGTCAGGGTGCCTGGATGATAGACAGCATGGATTCGTGCTGGTGAAATCATGTCAGACAAACCTTGTGGAGTTCTATGACTGGGTGACGAATGCCTTGGACCTGGGTAGACCAGTGGACGTCCTATTTCTAGACTTCAGCAAGGCATTTGACTCTGTTCCTCACGTGTGCCTGTTGGATAAGCTGGGAGAAATGGGGGTGGGGAACCAGACGATCAGATGGATAGGCAACTGGCTCCAGGACCGGACCCAGAGGGTCGTAGTTGGTGGGATAGTCTCATCCCCAAGGAGGGTCATTAGTGGGGTCCCTCAGGGATCAGTCCTTGCGCCCCTCCTGTTCAACGCCTACGTCTCTGACATAAGGACAGGAATCAGGAGTGAGATGAGTTTCTTTGCGGATGATTCAAAACTGGGGGCGGTGGTGGAAGGAGAGGAGGGGAGGGTGGCCCTACCGGGGAACCTGAAGGCTCTGGAAAGATGGTCTAGAAAGTGGAAACTGAGGTTCAATGCAGGGAAATGCAAGGTACTGCACCTGAGGGACAGAAACCCGGGCCAAGTGTACACCCGGAGATGCTACAAGTCTCGATGGCTGAGAGGGACCTGGGGTGGTGGTGGATGTCAGGCGAACAACTCGGAGACTTGTAGGAGGGCAGCAGCCAAGGCCAACAGGATGCTGGGATGCATCGCTAGGGGGATCACCTCCAGAAGGAGGGAAGTGATACTCCCTCTGTATAACTGCTTGGTGAGGCCGCACCTCGAGTACTGCATGCAGTTTTGGAGGCCACACTTAAACAGGGACATTAAACTCCTGGAGAGGGTCCAGAGGAGGGCAACCAGAATGATTTGGGGCTTGGGGGACAGGACCTATGAGGAGAGGCTCGAAGAGCTAAATATGTACACATTGGAAGAGAGAAGGGTCCGGGGAGACATGATAGAGGTCTTCAGGTACATGAATGGGTTAAACAGGGGAGGAACAGTCAGGGTGCTTCGAAGGAAGGAGGAGGGGGCCACTAGAGGGCATGGGTGGAAGCTGGAGGGGGGAAGATTTAGGGGAGAAATGAGGAGGTGCTACTTCACTGAGAGGGTGGTGGAGCCATGGAATGCACTGCCTAGGGGGCTGGTGGAGGCAGAGACGGTGGAGGGGTTCAAGAGGGGTGGGACAGGTACAGGGGAAGGGTTCTGGAAGCAAAGTCCAATACAGCGAGAATATCCGGAACTGGGAAGGGAGAAGCCAGAGAAGGCGAGAGGGGCAGCAAGGTCAGCTCCCAGGGTGGGGGCTGACCAAACGAGCAGACGCGAAAGACCGTTAGGCCTATTCTGCTGGCATTTCAGTATGTTAGGTGATGTGGGGATCGGCCTTGGCAAAGACCTCACCGGAGTGTTGAAACCCAGTGGGCCCGGTTTTTTTCTTGGGTTTCTCAGACATGGCCAACCTAACCAAACTTATCCTTTTTTCGGCAACTGACAGGCAAGACTCCCTTATCGGTTCCTAACCGTGTCACGGGTATTGGAAAAAAACGGTTAAAACATGTTTTTTTTTTAGAACCGATAAGAACCGGTAACCACACACTAAATATAGCAAAATTCACAATCAAATAGTCGATTCAGCTGAACCAACTGCACTTTTACAAGTTCCACACAGAAATATAGAACAATTGCTATCTAGTACTCACGGCACCACAGACAGAGACCGAACCGACTATGCGGATACTTTTTTTTCGGTTTAAACCGATGAAAAAACTGAAAACTTTAACCGACTTCGAACTAAGCTGAAGGAGAAATCTCCAGAGCGACCATTCAATGAGGCGGAGTAAAGAATCTGATGGTTTGAGTTCAAAACACTCCAGACAGAGACTTCAACCGAGCTCCAGCTCAGCATTCCATGCCCTGCATGGAAAGTTAATACTTAGTTCTCCGGGGCAGTTCAAAGGTTGGGAATCACTGTAATTGTCAGAATACAGCAAGACTTCATCTTGTTTGAAGGACGCTAGGGCTTAAAAGCTGTGAGCTGCTTCTGTTAAAATCTTAAAAAAAAAAAAAAAACGCATAATAGCCTACCTTTTCCAGCTAAAATTGGTGTACCTGTTGCTTACGATTTCTGGAGAAATATGGGCAACCCTTGAAAAGATAAGTCCACGCCCAATGGAGCTGAAGGCAAAACTGCGTCGGGGGCTCCTGCCATGAGCTCAATGCAGAGTGGAGCATCGGTCATCTCGGAGGGCTCTGCCGACAAAACCATACAGACACTGGGTGTAAAAATAACCCGACTCATTCAAACAGTATTGGGCCTGGACACTAAATTTGATACTTTAATGAACTGTGTAGTGAGCCTTGAAAAGACCATTGAATCAGTGCAGTCAGCTACTGTGGAGGCCTCCAAGAGGGCAGATATGGCCTTAGGAACAGCAGCCACCCTTACAAAAGAAAATATGCACTTACAGTCTTGGCTGGAGACTCCTGAGAATCAGGCTCGAGCCGCCAATGTGAGGATCTTTGGTATAATGGAGGGCAGTGAGGGAGACTCATTGACACTCTTTTTGAGGGACTGACTGGTACAGCAGTTTGGGGGTGATATTTCTGTCCATTCTTTCAACATTCAGAAAGCCTAGCGGGTCACTCCTCAAGGTAGACCCAATAATCCAGAGGCTCCTCAGACCATTGTATTGGTGATGGATAGAGTGGGCACCAGGGACTTTCTGATAGTGTTGGCCTGACGTAAAGGCCCCTTGCTATAGGATGGCCATCCAGTTAATTTCTATCCGGATCTCAGCTTTGCCATGAGGCAGAAAAAAAAAACAGTTCGATGGGGTATGGGCCCTACTTTGGGAGGCGGGTATTAGCCATGGAATGGTGTTCCCTGCCCGCCTCTGCATTGTGCATGAAGGCAAGATCTTTTTGTTTTCGGCCCCATCCGACACCCTAACGTGGGCACAGAAACATGTGCCATCCAAGCGCCAACATGAGGACCCAGATGACCCATCTGAAGGTGATTCCTGAGGGATGACTTGGTCCATTTTCTTTATCTGTTAAATGCTAGTTTGGGTTTAGAGGTTGCTACGTGACTGGATTTCAGGTGAGCCATTTGTTTTGTTTTCTATGTGCACTCGGCAGCTGGTGCTCCGTGTGTATCCTGAATCCATCCTCCACTCTGCACCCTAATTGTTGGATTATTACATATGGACTTGTGTTGATCCCCTAGTTCTTCTATTAGGGGTAGTTTAATGTTATTCAACTTTTACACCTTTTAGCTGATTACTTGTGTGAAAGGGTTTCTTTCCACTAGTTTACTACTTAAATTGTTTGCACCATTATTATAGACAGCGTTTGTGATGCCCTACCTTTTTTTGCTCTGTTTGTGCACAGACAGTGCACTAGCTTTATATTATGCATGGTGTAGTTCTGTATTCTCATTTTTTGGCAGGGCAGAATGCTTTACTATATGCTTGGCTTCTAACAATAGTGAATATTTTACCATGCCACTCTTGGACTCATTAACGCAGCATTTATTGTACTATGCAATTGTCGTTTTATATACACCTTCCTTCACCCCCGATGTTATATCTTTATAGCATGTGTCAGACTGTTCGTTTTTATTAAGAGGTTTGGAGCCATCATGGTTTAGTGATACATATGTATGTACCATGCTTGCATCTTTTTTTTTTATCATATCAGATTTTTTGCACCTCCACTTGGCTGCCACTATCTGACCGACCCCCCCAGCCCCGTTTCTCCGTAATAACGGGACACCTTCGCCCGACCTGGGAGCGGTGCCTGCAGGGAGTTGGTCACCATCCTGCTGCCGGCGATGTTTTTCTCCTCCTTGGTTTTCTCCCAGGGGCCTCAGGAGTGTGTACGCATGTGTGTGGAGGCACGCATTAGTCCCACGGCCTCAGTAACAGCCCCTTTCCTCCCACCCCATTGGCCTAGCGCCCGGCTTCTCTCCTGGCCTGTGCTGTCCCCAGCCTTCACCAGGTGGCAGCCATCAGCTGAGAAGAGATATCTCACCTCCTCGGAGAGGCGAGTGTGCCTGTCGGCAGCTCCATCCAGGCCCCCCCCCCCCGCTGCCGACCTCCGACAGCCTGGGCTCACTCCCGAACCCGGGTCACCGGCATGACGTGAGGTTAGGCGTCCAGTGCCTTAGCCTTCAGTGCCACTGGGCTGGCATGCCTGCATCTCTTTTATTGTACTGCATGTTTGTAATGAATCCAATAAACAAAGGTAGAAAAAAAAAAAAAAGAATGGATTGCTGGATATTACTAGCAAGTTCTGATACCCTAAGCCAAGAATGCCTTCTTAGGCAGATGCCAGCCACAGCTGCTCCGGCAGAGGCATCCGAAATGTTGTAGGCAGACCTTAAGAGGTGCTTACCCATGTCAGCCCTAGTCTGGAGGGCCATGAGCCATTTCCTGCTTCTGGGTACCCTCTTGAAGAGACTGGGCTGCTGCTTGCTTTAGCCTTTTTCCAGAGGGTATTCTAGTATTTGACAATATGGGCCTGATAGTTTCCTATTCTGAGGCCCAGTGTGTCAGAGGCAAAGGTTCTCTTTCCCAGAAGGCCCAGTTTTCTCGACTCCTTTTCTAGGGGGAAAGAACTGAGATGCTCAGGCACCTTAAACCTATCATGGGCTGCATTTATCACAACTGAATCAGTCTCAGGTTGGCCTGTGAAAAAGAGCTTTCCTGAGGGAGCCTGGTATAGCTTGTCCCGCCTTCCTGGGCAGGGCAGTGATCAAGCTTGGTCTGTGCCAGGCAGCCAGGGTGGCATCATCTAGTGCAGCCAACAGAGAAGGAATGATGAGAGGTAGAGATTCTGGCAGCTCTAGAAATTCCATCAAATTTCTCCTAGTGATGTCTTGCTCCTCAGCATCAAACCCCATTGCAGCTTGGAGTTGCTTCATCACAGAGATGAAGGGGGGGGGTCTTCAGGAGGGGACCTCGGGAGTATACAGTGTGGAGTCCTCTCTCCTGGTGGAAATGGTGGTGACAGTCCTCTCAGATAGGCTCCTTTCCATATCTTCCTCTTGTAAATGGAGGTAAGGGCTGTATTCCTGATCCAAGTCGATGGGCTCTGAAGGCTGCAAGGAAGAAAGCAGGAATGTCGATACCCTGGAGTGTGTAGGGTGTGTCAACCTACCAGGCAACGATGTGGGGGCTGGTCTGAGAAGCCCTGTTGTTACGTGCCCGGAGTAGGAATAGGAGGGATAAGCCATTGTATTATCTCCGTAAAGGAGGAAAGCACCGTCTAGATGTTGATGGTGTCCTGCACTGCAGGGGTGCCTTGCGACATTGATGGGGGAGACTGGAGCCCCACCATCAATGGGCTATCGACAGCCGTAGTGGGCTCGGCGGAACTCACTGCCAGCTAACCATGAGGGTACTGAGGCCTGTGCGGCAGGACTTGTGACATCGATGGGGTTGTTTGCAGCAACAACATCGAATGGCCTTTGCCAGCCATTAGAGATCTGGCAGAACTCACTGCCAGAGCCGACCTTGTGGATGCTGACATCTGAGTGGCAGGAGGCACCAATGCCAAAGTGGACGATGGCGCTGCAAATAAAAATTACGTACCTACCATAATTATGATCTTTCTGTGTATCTTCACCATTCATCACAGATGGGTACTGGCCGGAGATCAGGACCCTGCGGGAACCTTTTTATTTTTTAAAAGGATAGGCGGAGTCGACGCAGCATCGGCGCCTTCTCAGGCAGACGACTATGTGGCGCTTTGAGGATTAGCCATTAGGGTTAGGCCAACTCCGCCTGCCTACCAGTTCTGAGTCGCCGGAGAGGTAAGAGGAAGGGATGGAGGGTGGGACAAGAGAGTCCAAGGGACAGAAAAAGGAAGAGGAAAAACTGAACTAAAAGGAGAAATAACGACTGAGAGGACAGCATAGAGGAAGGAAGACTAAGGGGATTGGGTAGGGGCCCCAATCTCTGGAAAAGGAAGAAGGGAGGGAAGGGGGGGGAGAGAATTTAAGAGAGAGTGAGAGGTAACAAGGATCCAGGACCCTTGTCCGTCACCAGACTGTATAGGAACTGCAAGGAGTAGCAAAGCTCATTTGCCAGAATTCAAGGCACAGAATAACTGGCAATACCCCAAAAGCAGAGTCGGCTATTCTGGAGAAGGACAGGGTACAGGGACTCAGTACTCTCTCTGTAAAGATATTTGGTGAAAAAAAGGGAAGTTCTTTTTTTTTTTAAAGTTAGATGGATAACAGAAGGAGGGCAACCACCAGCTCTCACCCCGTAGGAGTGAAGATATGTAGTAGAGAAGGAGTGCCACTCGAACTGTACCCCTTAGGGAAGAAACTACCCCCCTGTGTCCCAACTTTATCCCGCTCAAAAAGAGGGGTAGGCACAGAGGGAGGAGGATCCAGAGACTGAAGCCCCAGGGGATGGCGGGTGGGATTGTGATGAATGGTGAAGATACACAGAAAGATCATAATTACGGTAGGTACGTAATTTTTATATCTTATCTGTGTCAGTCTTCACCATTCATCACAGATGGGTGAGTACCAAGCCCCCAAGAGTTGATTGATTGCACCCTAAGAGACAGAGTCCCTTAGCCCTCAGTGGGTGACACACTAAGGGAGACCTTCTGGGCCTGAGGAGGCCGAGGTGGGGAGGCGAGAAGGGTCCCCGGAGAAGGAAGTTGCCCGGCAAGACGTTGTCTCGCCCTACGGGAAAAGAGATAGGTTCCCTGGTGAGCGGAGCAAATCACCCTACGCCGGGCCAAGGGTGACAACCGGGAAAGGTGAAGCCACGCCGATCTCCTGTGCAGACTGCTGTCCCTACGACCCTGGTAACTACCTCATTGGCGTCATAAGATGCCCTTGCTTGGTGCCTTGCTAGCTCCAGGCCACGTGCAGAGAGTGCGATGGCTTGCCTGGTTTGCTCCGAGTCAGGCAAAGCAGCTAGGATCTGACCTAGCGCTGACCACAAGAACCTGTTGTAGGCTGCATAGTGGGCCTGATGAGCAGAGACGGAGAGAAGCAACCGTGCCAAGTAGAAAGTCCTCCTCCCCCAGAAATCAAAATCCAAAGAGTCCTGATCTGGGGGCTGGTCACAGTGGAGGGCGCGAAGCCCGTCAGGGGTGTCCAGGTGCGTCAATCCGGCTGCGGATGAGGCATAGAACCTGGAGACTCCGGGGGAGCGCAATACTGCTGGCTGAGGTCCCTAGGGGCAGGAACTCCGGAGAAGGGCCTCTGCCAAAAGCATGGACGCCTCCCAAAAGGGAGCAGGCCAGGGCGGCACCACAAGGGTGGCCTCACCGAAATCGCCTAGAAAGGCGTGCGCCGCATGCTCAGGATTGCTGACCAACAGGGGAGAAAGGTGAAGGTCCTCCATCATCCCTCACGAGGAGCGCTGATACTCGAGAGATCAGCGGCAGGAGAGATATGGACAGATGGTTCCTCTCCCGGAAGAGGGGATGAGGAGCTGGAGGTCTCCATCGTCCCGGTGGTTGCTCGGGGAGGTTGAAAACCTGGCTGTCCATGGCCCTAAAGTAGGCAGGGAACCGGACAGCCACCGCTCTGAACTGCTCCCAGGCGAGAGGGCCGCTAGGACCAAGAATGCCTGGGAGCGCTGGAGAATGAGGCAGAGGGACAGGGGCAGAGCCGAGAGAAGAAGTCGGCTGACCTCTGCCAGGGCTAGGGAGCGGACCATGGACACCCGAGGAGGGTGTCCCGGAAGACTCCGCAGCCGACAGCTGTACAACCACGTTGGTACTGCCTAGGCTGCGCCCAGAAGAATCCCCCCAGTGAGGCGACCGGGGCCGTATAGATCCAGAAGGACGGTCCCCTGCCTCCAAAGAATGGGACCCCCTCAAGGAACCGGAAGGGGAAGGGCGGAAGTCCGCGCCGGCCAGGGCAGGGTGGACCCCAGAGAAGGCTGACGCCCGACCCACACCTCGACCCTCAGAGTCCGAGAGGTCCTGGTCTCGAGAGGGCCAGCCTGAGGAATGGCAGCTCTGGGCTGCCCCGAAGGGAGACCCAGGAGCAGCACCCTCCCTCCTGTAGACTCCTGATGGGCCCCAAAGTTGGGCGATCGAGACACACTATGGGAGGGGGTACCACCGCCGAGGGGTCAAGGAACCCTCCAAGGCCAGGTTGCATGGCAGTGGTGGCATGCACCATAGCCTGCTGGTCAGTACCACTGACCCCAACCTTGGGGAGAACCTGACGCTCCTCAGAAGGGGGCTGGCTGTGACTCGTCGTCGAGACCACTGGCTCGCCCTCCTCTGCAGACAACCCCGAAGGGTGTGACTGCCGATCCGACTCGAGCCCGACTCGGGGTAGAGTCTGAGGCCCTAAGCCAAGCGGTGGGAGGCGCGGAAGGTGACCTTACCAAGAAGCCCAGTAGCCAAAGCAGTGGCGGCGGCACCGTGCCCTCCACAGCCCATAGCGGGGCTGACAGAAGCGACGCAGGGCAGCTCGGGCCAAGGTCCTGAGCCAGGGCCAGCGTAGGCGCCGTCAAGTCCACTGGCACGGGGTGGTACCAGGAACAGAGGCAGGCGCCGGCGGTAGCCCCAGCAACAGCCTCGGCGCCGACGACACTGCCAGGCCCCTCGGCGCCGTGAGCGGCACCGAGGACCCGAGCGGCGGCCCAGGCGGCTCCAGCGGACTCGGCGCGAACACGGCACTGCTAGGCTCCTCGGCGCGCGAGCGCACGAGGAAGCACCAAGGCGCGAGGCGGCGCCGACAGATGACTCCGAAGGCCCATGGCGCCGTGCTCAACCTCAGCGCCTGCGAGACGCATAGTGCAAAGCGTGCGCGAATCCAGGGTCACGGCACGCGGCGCAGCACCCGAAAACCCACATGCCGAGGCCAAGTCGGCGCCGACAGGGCCCGGCACTGCGAATGGCGCCGAAGGCCTCGATGGTGCTGACCCAGCAGTGTCGACCGGGCCTTCCGGACCGGGAGCAACACCGGAGAGCCCTCACCCCAAAGGGGCGAGTGCCATAGCGGCGCCGCCCGTCCGCTCCTGGGAGGAAGCGGGACGGGCCTCCTGCGCTGCGGGAGGAGCCTCGGCCAAGGCTAGGCTACAAGAACCCGAGGCTCCCTCCTCCTCGGTCCGTATAGAACCGGGAGGGGACCTGGAGGAAAGGCTGAGAGGCGCGGCTTGGCCCGACAGGTCGAACCCTACCCGAAGTCGGTGAGGCTCGCCCTGACTCTAAGCGCGCTGTTCTAGGGAGCGGCGGTCCATGGAGAAGCAGGCGTGTGCAGATCCATGTCATGAAGCGGGCCAAGACATGCGAGACACGGTCGCGCTGGTCGGTAGCAGATGCTACTACGGCCCGCGGGCACCGCGCGCATAGGGGCGCCCGCCCTTAGAAGGTTTCTTGCCCTACGACCCGCGACATGACCTCGAGGAAAAAACACCAAAAATAGACTCGGCGTCGCTATACTTTAAAATAAATGGAAAGATCTTACTGGTGACGTCGAGTGGAGGCAGAACCCAGAACTAGGAGACCGACGGACTGTCGAGCACTCAAGCAGAAGGCTAAGGCCTAAAACTGTAAAACTTCTTCAGTTGGCTTCCACGAGGCGACCTCGGCGGGGCGAAGAACTGGTAGGCAGGCGGAGTCGCGCAGCCTGGCAGCTAATCACCTCGGCGCCACGTAGTACATGACCTCGAGGGGGCGCCGATGCTGCGTCGACTCCGCCTATCCTTTAAAAAAAAAAAAAGGCTCCATGAAGTACTGATCTTCCGCCAGTACCCATCTGTGATAAATGGTGAAGATTGACACAGATAAGATCAGCTGGCGTTGAGTGAAGCAGTGACTGGGGAGCGCACTGGGGAGGATTTATCTTTGCTATGCTCCCTCTTCCAATGTTTGTGCTTTCCTGAAGACTTTTCTAAGGCGAGGAATGGGCTGGCGACGCAGAGGAGCTCTTTCCCTGGAGCTCTCTCTCTAGTCTGGCTATTGCTGCTTGAATAGAAAAGCATGCAGGGCTTGATGATGGCATCGCTGAGAAGCTTACTTAAACTTCAGGGAAATCTCGTGAGCCTCTCTGAGACAACACATGCAGACGTCGTGGTCACCGCTGGAGTACATTTTTCCACCATACTCACAGAAACAGAAGAGTTTAGTGTTGGCTTTCGTCACTCGTTGACATACACGATGACAGCAATCACTTTAAAATAAAGTGATAACTTCTAGGGTGGTAAAAACAATAAAACGTAGGAAAAATCAAAGATTTAGCAGTCGACTGTAGCAATGGTGTCTCCAAGGAATCCGGTGAGTGTGGTTGATAGTGGGAAAAGAACTGAGAAGGGAGAAGACCGCCGTTTATAGAAACACAGAAGTTGACAGCAGATAAGGACTGTAAGGCCCATCCAGTCTGACCATTTATTTTTCTACCTTATGAATGTGCCATTGTCCTTTGCTCTGTCAATGGCCTATCTATTCATACTCATCTGTATTGCTCCCTTATGCCTATCCCATGCCTGTTTGAAGCCATGCACTGTATTCATGTCCACCACTTCCTGGGGTAGACCGTTCCATGCATACATCACCCTTTCTGTGAAAAAGAACTTCCTCACATTACCCCTTAATCGGCCTCCCTCTAATCTCATGCTGTGTCCTCTTGCCCTGCTAATTTTCTTATACTGAAACATGTTAGACTATTTCATCTTGTTAATGCCCTTAAGGTGTTTGAATGTTTCAATCATATCACCTCTCTCCCTCCTTTGCTCTAGGGTATACATATTGAGCTCAGTTAACCTGTCCTCATATGTTTTCTTGATGCAGTCCCTGCACCATTTTGGTTGCCCTTCTCTTGACTGCCTCAATTTGGTTAATGTCCTTGTGAAGGTGTGGCCTCCAGTACTGCATGCAGTACTCCAGATGGGGCCTAACTAGTGTCTTGTAAAGAGGGGTTATTACCTCCCTCTTCCGACTTGTGATACCCTACTAATACACCCCAACATCTCTCTAGCCTTACTTACTGCTTTAGTGGTGTACTTGGATGATTTCAGGTCATTGGTGATGATTACGCCCAAGTTTCTTTCTTCCCTTGTGACTGCCAGCAATTCCCCTCCCAGCCTACAGGTGGCGTCAGGGTTTCGCTTCCCTGTGTGCATGATCTTGCACTTCTTTGCGTTAAACCCCAGTTGCCACTCTTCCGACCATTTTGCTAGTTTATCCAAGATCTCTTCTCATTCTGCCCACCCCATCTGGATCATCTATTCTATTGCAGTTACCCTCCAGTCCATCTACAATGTCATTGATGAAAATATTGAAGAGGACTGGCCACACGACTAATCCTTGAGGTATCCCACTTGTTACTTGCATCTCTTCTGACTGTATGCCGTTTACCACCACTCTCTGTTTTCTGCCTGTCAACCAGTTTGCCACCCAGTTGACCGTCTGATCCACCCCGGACCTACCCAGCTTATTAATCAACCTTCTATGTGGAACAGTATCGAAAGCTTTGCTGAAGTCAAGGTAGGCGACATCAACTGCTCCCCCTTGGTCCACCACTCTGGTTACCTAGTCAAAGAAATTTATGAGATTAGTTTGACAGGACCTTCCTATTGTAAACCCATGCTGTCTTGGGTCCTGTGCCCCTATGGATTCCAGGTGTTGCATTATCCTTTCCTTAAGGAGTGTCTCCATAATCTTGGCCACTACTGAGGTAAGACTGATTGGTCTGTAGTTCCCTGCCTCCTCCTGCTACCCACTCTTGTGGAACGGGATCACATGAGCCCTTCTCCAGTCTTTTGGGACCTCTCCTGTGCTCAGACACTCACTAAACAGTTCTGATAATGGCTCTGCTAGTTCCACCCTTAGCTCCTTTAGTACCTTGGGATGTATGCCATCAGGTCCCATTGCCTTGTCCACCCTGAGCTTATCGAGCTCTTGTAGGACCCTTTCTTTTGTGAAGGGACTAGTGCACACCTCCCTCCCCCCTGTGTCCATGGTGCTGAGCTGTGGGCCCTGCCCTACCTTCTCTTCAGTAAATACTGAGCAGAAGTATCTATTTAGGATAGATGCTTTTACATGGTCCTTCTCCTCCTCCTCACATGCCCCCCTATCCCCTTTGATCTTAGCAATACCCCCTCTGGACTTTCTCTTTTCACTAATGCATCTATAGAGTCTTGTCACCTTCTTTTACTGTTTGTGCTAGTGTTTCCTCGGTTTGGGCCTTTGCCTGCCTTACTACCTTCCCTGCTTCCCTTAGGGAAGGATGGTATGCCTTCCTATCTTCATCCTGCTGCATTCCCTTATATTTCCTGAAGGCCAGCCTTTTGGCTCTGACCTTTTCTGCTACTGTGTTTGAGAACCAAAGTGGTTTCCTTCTTCTTTTGCACTTCTTTTTCTCACTAACACAATGGGACGTTACTTCAAGTATTGCATCTTTAATGCTTGCCCACTTTGCTTGTACTCCCTCATCTGTACTTCTTTTTGCCAGGGCTAGCTTAACTCTGTTATCCATCTTATCAAAGTCAGCTCATCTGAAGTCCCATATGTTTGCCATGGAATGGGATGATTTTGTTCTAGTGGCCAAATTGAACCATACCATGTGATGGTCACTGGCACCCAGATGACCTTCTACCTGGAGAGCTGTGATCTTTTCCCTGTTAGTCAGTACTAGATCTAAGATAGCCTTATCTCTTGTGGGTTGTTGTACCAGTTGTTTGAGGCTATCCCCCTGCAGGGAATCCAGCATGTGTCTAATTCTGGCAAATGTCCCTGCTGGTATTGACCAATCTGTATCTGGCATGTTGAAGTCTCCCACTATCAGAACCTCCCCTTTAGCTGTCATGTTTTATTTATCTTCTAACAGTAATGTGTCTATGTTCTCCCCCGGGCTGGAGGCCTGTACACAGCCCCAGTTAGGTATGGCTGTCCCATTTCTGTTTTCAGGTGACCCACAGTTCTTCTGGCTCCTTGTGTGTATTCTGAATTTCTGTAGCTTTGATATTTTCATTGATATAAAGGGCCACTTCACCCCCCCTTTTTGCACCTCGGTCTCTTCTGAACAGTACATAGCCAGGTAATGAAGTCTCCTAAGCGTGCTTACTGGTAAACCATGTCTCGCTAATGGCTGCAATGTCCAGTTTACCCTCTGTTATTATTGCCAGCAGGTCTGGGATCTTGTTTCCGAGACTGTGAGCATTTGTGTACATGATTTTCCATTGGCCAGATTTTGGTGTGTTAGTTTTGGGCGAGGTCCGGAGTGTCCCCTGTGCGTAGTTTATATACAGAGGACATCAACATAAGATGTCGTCGTGGGTGGCCCTAGTGGACTGTTTGCAAAAAAGTTTCTGTGTGGTCCTAGTGCCTGGCAGCGATAGTTCCATAGGTATGGCATGATGAAAAAGGTATCCTCAAAAATTTTTTGTTACAAAATGATTGGTGTTCTTTTGTTTGAAGTTGGCATGGAAAATACAGAGATTTTTAAATCTCTGCACATAAGGGCAATATACCGGAAGGGTCAAAACCGCTTCAGCATATCTCTGTTTTTGGCAGTGCAATCTCCAGAGGGGGGGCGGGGTCCGTTTAACAAAATGTCAGCTGCACCAGGGACAGAGTAGACGTTTGCGAGCGTGAAGGTATTTTAACTACTAAAGACTATATTTTGGGATTACAGGGGGATCAGGGTGCTCGAGCCACGATATATGCTGCAGTGGCTCAGTGACATTTCCTGGTAAATCTCCTTTGAAACTTCCTTTACTTTTGCAGGTGGCTTCAGAAGATAAAGATAATGTAAATAGCGTTTGAGAAATAAATTACAGAGAAGTCCGTTCATACCTGTGTCCACTCATTAGTCTGGGGATCATATGCTTCAACAGTATTTAGATAGGTCTGGCCATCATATCCACCAACAGCATACAGTCTATCACCAAGTAGGCACACTCCCACAGCATCTCTGCTAATGCTCATAGGGGCTACAGCTGTCCATGTATCTGTTTTAGGATCATATCTGTAAAAATAAATGACTTTTCAATATATGTGCAAACTATTACACACAAGGGAAATATGTCTCTCATTAGTTCATTTAGTTCCCTCAAGTCTCCTAAAATCAATCCAGACAGTAGGGTTGTGGGTCAAGACAAAGATCTCGGAAACCTTCTACTTCTAGAATCTCCCCATATCCCATAATGCATCAGTTTGAGATTCTTATACAGTCACCGCAGACTGCAACAGGAACTGGAACACATCATTAGGTAAAGCTTAATTTCTTCCATCCTCCAGGATCTACAGTACACTGGCTTCCAATTCCCCCAACATGTTGTATTCTCTACAAAACTGCCAGTCTTAGATTCAAGTCTATACATGTCAAACCCCTAATTATACGGCTAACCTGGTATCCCCTATAATGTGCTCAAATAACCCCTTCACTTTGTCAGCAAAGCTTTGTCTTTTCCATCCATGTTGTTCACCTGGTAACAGTATGGGGTTGAGTTTTTCCTGGGGAATAATCTCCCCTGAAATTCAGTCTACAGACTCCCTTAAACTTTTCATGTCCTTGCTTTATTGCTTACAACTGCTGGGCTTAGCTTTTTTAATATTGAAATTGTTTATCTAATTTGCATGCACAAATACAAGTACAAATACATACCATATTTACATCAACATGGGTTAGAAATCGGTCGTTACATACAGGTACAGTACTCCAGGTGGTTAAATTTAACTCGGTCCATAGACCAAACATTGCAACATGGCATGTCTTGTATATGTTTATCATTAAAGTCGTTAACTTTACTAAGATAAAGAGTAGTATAATGTCACTTATTATTAAAATAGACTATTACATAGAAACATAGACTTTGACGGCAAATAAGGACCGCTTAGCCCACCTAGTCTGCCCATTTCCCTACCTACAGGATAAGCCGCAGATCCTAGTTAACCAACAGCCTATTTCTTCCTACCCCCCCACGAGAATTGCCTTATGTCTGTCCCATGCATTCTTGAATTCTCCCACAGTTTTCGACTCCACAACCTCCTCAGGAAGGCTGTTCCATGCAACCACTACCCTCTCTGTGAAAAAAATACTTCCTCATTGACCCTGAACACTCCACCTCTATCTTTAAATTGTGTCCCCTTGTTCTTGCACGTCTCTTTTTCTGAAAGATGCTACCCTCTTGGACTTTGTTGATTCCACTGAGGTACTTAAAAGTTTCTATCATGTTCCCCCCTCCCTCCTTTCCTCAAGGGTATACATATTAAGCTCCTTTAGTCTCTCCTCGTATGGCTTCTCTTGCAGACCCTACACCATTTTAGTTGCCCTCCTCTGGACTGCCTCTATCCTGTCTATATCCTTGCAAAGATGGGGTCTCCAGAACTGGACGCAGTACTCCAGATGGGGTCTCACCAACTGTCTGTACAGAAGGATAACAACTTCCTGTTTTCTGCTGGTGATGCCTCTCCCTATGCATCCCAGTATACCCCCAGCCCTCCCTACTGCCTTCTCACATTGCTTGTTAATCTTAAGGTCATCTGAGATGATTACCCCCAGGTCCCTTTCCTTTTTTGTTGTTGTTACTACCTCCCCCCATTGTTTAATCTTCCCCTGGGTTTTTGTTTCCCAGGTGCATTATTTTGCACTTTTTTGCATTGAATCCTAGCTGCCATACTTCCGACCATTTCTCCAACCTTGCCAAGTCCCTTTTCATCCTTTCCAGACTCCTTGTGTATCAACCCTGTTGCAGATCTTTGTGTCATCTGCAAAGGGCATACTTTTCCTTCAGTCCCTCTGCAATGTTACTTATAAAGACATTAAAAGGACTGGACTGATCCCTGAACCCTACGGTACCCCATTAGTAACCCCTCTTTCTTCAAGTGGACTCCATTTACAATTACCTTCTGTGTCCTGTTGTCCAGCCAATGTTTTACCCAGGCTACCACCCTAAGACCCACTCCCAGGCTGGTTAATTTGACTATTAATCTTTTGTGCGGGACTGTGTCAAATGCCTTGCTAAAGTCTAGGTAAACCATGTCACAGCCCCTTCCTGGTCTACTACTTTGGTCACCCAGTCAAAGAAATCAATTAGATTCGTCTGACATGACCTTCGCTGTGAACCCATGCTGCCTTGGGTCCTGTGCCCCACTGGCCTCTAGGTACTCAACAATTTTTTCCTTCAAGTGATTCCATCACTTTCCCTACCACAGAGGTCAAACTGACAGGTCTGTAGTTTCCTGCCTCTGTCTTGGTCCCACTTTTGTGAAGGGGAATCACATCCGCCTTCCTCCAGTCCTCGGGTACCACACATCCTCCCATGATTTTTATAAAAAGCTTAGTCAGTGGTTTCACCAGTTCTCCTCTTAATTCTTTTAGAATTCTGGGGTGAATTCCATCAGGCCCCATTGCTTTGTTCACCTTCAGTTTTAGGAGTTCTTTCAGAACCCTTTCTTCTGTGAAAGGACTAGGTATGTCCCCCTATCAAGAGTGCTTCTGTTAGTGGATTTGGCACCACTCCCTCCTCTTTTGTGAATACTGAGCAGAAATATTCGTTCAGTATCCCTGCTTTTTCACTGTCCCCCTCTGCCCACCCACCGTTGATTCTATTCAGCCTCACTATCCCTCCCTTTGTCTTTCTACGCTCCCTGATGTACCTATAAAAGGTTTTATCCCCTTTCTTAACCGAGTTGGCTATCTTTTCCTCAGTTTGGGCCTTGGGGTTAACTTTTTATAATATATGGGAAGGCGTCGTTAAGGATGGAATTCAATGAATTCCTATCCTTGTTATGCTATCGATGTGATGTCAAACGGCCGCGGTGGTGAGAGCTGGTCCAGACAGAGAGCGGTGCTACTAAAAAATGAAAAGCAAGGACAAATTTGTTTTAACTGGTAACCATACACTATAAAAAACAATGGATGAGCACCAGATAAAAACAACGCGTGTTCCCGTCACGCCAACTGTAAATCTCTCAAGCTTTGCCAAGTTACCATGATGACCTCTTGATGAGAACACAGCGTTGTTATTAACTGGTTCCCATCCATTTTCTTTTATATTGCTGTCCACTGAGAGCTATATGTATCTTCTGTATATGACGTACTGTATTTATTCCTTGTCATCCACCTGGTAGAACTCACTCTAAGGAAAAGCTCTTTACTTTCCAGCAACAATAGATCTTTGAGAGAGCCATAAAACACTGGGACTGTATGCTGTCAGTGTTGGCACCTCATGGGAAACTTTCCGCAATGACTGGGCCCTCCATGTCAATGTGCTGTGCATGTCAGTGGTGCAGTATGTTGTCCTGTATAACCTGGTTGGGACCCAACCACCTCAGTTTCCCGCTGTTCTTAAAACATTCATCGAAAGCAGGCTTGGGGCTGCCCCCACCAATCATGCACAGAAAGGCAGGGGGAGAAAACCAAAAACTGCCCACCACATAGCTACTCTAGCGGAGGCACTGATACAAATAACATACTCAATATGCAGTGCCATACCAAGCAGCTGAAAGCAAGGGTCTGCCAAACCAGGAGGGTGGAAGCTGGGGAAAGTTATAGCTCTATAGAGATGCTCTCAAAAAGCTACTGTTATGAGCAAGTACTGAACCTGTCTTCTTCGTGGCTATCTTCATAGAGCCAAAACAGGTTGGACAACCACCTCCAACCGGGTGGCTGGTGAAAAAGCGGACTCACCCCTGAGGAGAGATGGCCTTACATGATTGCAAGGCCAAATCCAGCTCTCCTACAGGACATCGGATCCAAACTGTAATGCTTAGTAAAATTATGTATACTGTGTCAGGTAGCATCCCTATCAAAGCCTAAAAACAGACTAGAAACAGGCCATGGATACTGCCATCTCTCTGGTGGCATAACATGTAAAAGTACTGAAACACAGAAACAGATGTCAGCAGAGAAGGACCCCCACCTAGGCTGCCCTATTTTCCCTACCTACTGTACCACTGCAGACCCTACTCAATCTTTGGTCTTTCCCCTCCTTGCCTTATTTCTAAGGTCCCTTTATGTCTATCCAATGCATGCTTGAATCCTGTTATCATTTTAGCACCCACCACCTCTGCTGGCAGGCTGTTCCAGGCATGCATGACTCTTTCTGTGAAGAAGTATTTCCTCCTATCTCCTCTGAGCACCCCCCAGCTTCATAGCGTGGCCACTGGTCCTCAAGCATCTTTTTCTATGTAAAATGCTACCTTCATGTACCGTATTCATACCTGTGACAAATCTGAATATTTCTATCATGTTCCTCCTTTCCGTCCTTTCCTCTATAGAGTACATATTTAATTCCTTGAGTCTTTCCTCATAAGGCTTATGATGCAGGCCCTGCACCATTTGGTTGCCCTCTTCTGTACCGTCTCCACTCTATGTCCTTCTGGAGATGGGGCCTCCAAAACTGGACACAGCACTTAAGGTGGGGCTTCACCATCGATCTATACAAGGGTAACACTACCTCCTTTATTCTGCTGGTCATGCCTCTCCCTTTGCACCTGAGCATCCTGCTAGCTTCCCCCCACTCCCTCATCACACTGCTTTGCTACCTTCAGGTCATCAGAAATGATTATGCCCCGATCCCTTTCCTGTTTTGTGGCTGCCAATACCTCCTCACCTAATAGGTACATTGCCCCCAGGTTTCTGTACCCCAAGTGCACAACTTTTCACTTTTCTGCTTTGAAACCCAGCTCACAAATGCAGGCGGTGGTGTGATGTAGAATACCTTCACCAGTGCCGACTGCATGGCCCTGGGAGGAGGCTGATCCCAAGTGAGGATGGCCAAGGAGCTGACCACTCCACCTCCTCCTGAGCGAGGACCAGAAGAACCGGAATCTTAGAGATCAAATCATTGTCGACCCCTCCTGACAGCAATTCGAAGGGGTCAAGAAAGATCTCAACCACCTGACTGACCAGTGCAGAGGTCAGCAAGCTTACAGGGTTACACAGAAACATAGAATTTGACGGCAGACAAGGACCGCTTGGCCCATCCAGTCTGTCCATTTTTCCCCACCTACACTACATCAGACTGCACCTGATATGCAGTTATTTCTTCCTCCCACCTTCCTTTCCACTATGATTCCTTTGTGCTTATCCCATGCACTCTTGAACCCCACCACTGTTTTTGCCCCACCGCCTCTGCTGGAAGGCTGTTCCAGGAATCCACCATTCTTTTTGTGAAGTGGTTAAACACAGAAACATACACTTTGATGGCAGATAAGGACCGCTTGGCCCACCTAGTCTGCCCATTTCCCTACCTATTGGATAAGCTGCAGATCCTAGTTAACCAACAGCCTACTTCTTCCTACCCCTACCAGAATTGCCTTTTGTCTGTCCCATGCATTCTTGAATTCCTCCACTGTTTTTGATCCCATGTCCTCCTCAGAAAGGCATTACATCTCTCCTGAATCTACCTGCCTCCAGCTTCATAGCATGCCCGCTTTTTCTTGAGCAACTTCTCTTCTGAAAAATACTCCCCTCCTGTACCTTACTTACCCCTGTAAGGTATTTAAAGATCTCTGTCATATCTCCCCTCTCCCTCCTTTGTTCCAGGGTGTACATATTGAGATCCTTTAGTCTCTTCTCATAGGGCTTTTGATGCAGACCCTACACCATTTTAGCTGCTCTCCTCTGGACTACCCCCACTTTATGTCCTTCCTGAGATGTGGTCTCTAGAACTGGACACAATACTTTTACCAGCAATCTACAGACAGGCAACACCACCTCCCTCTTTCTGCTGGTGATACCCCTCCCTATGCACCCCAGCATCCCACCTGCCCTCCCTACTGCCTCGTCACACTGTCTTCCCACCTTTAAGTCATCCAATATGATTACCCTCAGGTCTCTTTCCTGCTTGGTGGTTGTCAGTAGTACCTCCCCCATTCTGTACTCTATCCCTGGGTTTATGTGCCACATGCATTATTTTGCACTTTTTCGTACTGAAACCCAGCTGCCATATCCTTGACCACTCCTCTAGTTTTCTCAGGTCTCTGCTCATCCTTTCCACTCCCCGGAGTGTCCACCCTAGTGCAGATTTTGGTGTCATTCCACAAAGAGGCAGACCTTCCCTTCCAGCTCCTCTGCAATATCATTTATAAAGATATTAAAGAGGACCAGTCCCAGCACTGATCTCTGAGGCACCCTGCTGATCACCTTTCCTTCCTCTGAGTGAACTCTAGTTACCACCACCTCTGTCTATCCCCTAACCAGTTTCGTATCCAGATTACCGCCTTTGGGCCCACTCCTAAGATACCCAGCTTGATTACTAGTCTCCTATGTGGAACAGTGCTGAACGCCTTACTGAAATCTAGGTTGGCCACATCCAGTGCTCCACCCTGATCTAGTTCCTTGGTCACCCAATCAAAGAAATAAGATTTGTCTGACATGACCTCCCCCTTGTGAAACCATGCTGCCTTGGGTCTTGTAACCTACTGCATTCAACATATTTCACAATACCTTTCCCTCAGCAGCGATTCCATTAACTTTCCCACCATCGATATCACTGATATCAGGCTGACTGGCCTATAATTGCCAGCCTCCTCCCTGCTGTCACTCCTGTGTAGTGGGAATACATCGACCCTGCTCTAGTCCTCCAGAACCACTCCTGTTTCCAGTGAGCTGTTATTTAGAACTGTCAGAGGAGCAGCCAGTATTTTCCCCGAGTTCCCTTAATACCTTCAGATGCACCCCATCTGGTCCCATTGTTTTGTCCACTTTCAGATTAGGAAGTCCCTTCAGGACTCTCTCCTCCAAAAAAGGACTAGTGTCCACCTCCCTCCCTCCAAAGCTTTTGTTACTTTTTTGTTGCCCCTCCCCTTCTCCTTCCTCTGTGAACACTCTCTCTATGGCAGTATAGCTAAGAGTTGGCTTAGCTGCAACCACAGGTGATGACTGTAGGTCACCCTATGTACCTGGCATGATGAAATGCACATTGGGGCAATTGCCGAGGAGAAAACCTTTTTGCCAAGGGCATCCAGCTGAGTGGAATCTGCCTCTGGAGGTTGGTCACACATGAGGCGCTGATGCTGACACGGTTTCCAGTACCTCAAGCCCTGAGGAGGGATGAAGTATCTCACTTGCAGACCCTGTGGGTGTGCAATACTGCACAAGGAGGTCCCTGAGGATGGCAGAACTGGAGAAAGGATGTATCCATACCACCCTGGATGCTCCCTCAAAGGTTCTAGGCCATGGAGTAACACAACTGAGTCAATATTGGGAATTCCAAGGAGTCCCAACAGTAGGGCTGCCAGACTGCCGCTTGTAAAAGCACTGAAGTCGAGCACCCGGAGCATCTTTGCCAAGAATCTTTGGTACAATGCATACTCAGTTGAACAGAAGACTCACCGTCTTCTCAGAAGGATGGCAATGGAGGTGAGGTGTCAACTCAAGGGAGTGTTGGTGTCGGGGTGAAGGGCCTGTACTAGGCCCTACTGGACTCCCTGTGCCAAACTGTAAGACACCAACAAATTCACTATGCTAGTGCCACAATAGTAGCCCCATAGGCCCTATGAATGAGGGCAATCTCTCAAAGAGGCAGTGAGGCCCTGTTAGAGGGGGGTCAAGACTCCTGGTCTCAACCTGGGCAGCGGAAGAGCACAGGGGACATTGTCCAAGGGAAGGGCTTAGCAGAATCACCCAAAAGTTGCACTGCTACATCCGAGGAGTGAACCAATCACTGTACACTGGGGGAACCCCCAGATGAGGACAGCAAAGCCATACAGGTCCCATAGGATGACCCTAGTCCTCACTGGTGGTGGTGTTGTCCAGCGGCTCCAAGGAAAACTCCCCCTCCAAGCCACTATCCAGCCCTGAGCTGGTGCTGCCACTGGCACCAGACTCAAGGTCGATGACAGCCTCAAAGATGGGGCCACTCCTGTTGCCGCAGTCTGCACTGTCCTCAGTAGCGTGCTTAGTGCCGACCTCAATGTCCTCCCCAGAGTCATCACCCACTCAAGTGTCATGAACGACACCAGAGTCAGGGACGATCCCGTGGACAACATGACTGCTGGTACCTTGTCTGAAGCCAGGCCCAGGATGAACACAATGGCCACTGCTGTGTTCGGTGTCGTCACCCTCCTTAGTGTCAAAAGTGACACCACTGATACTGACAACGTCCAACTCAGCAACAGCACAAACACCAGCCCCAGTGTTGGTCCTTCTCCTGACACCTTGAACAGTGTAAGAAGGGGGCCCGGCGTCATCTCCAGTGTCACCCACTGTGTCACTGCAAACGGTGACAATGCCAAAGAACAACACTGAGGTGTTCATCAGTGTACATTGAGCGTATAGCTGCAGCCTCACCCTGGGGACATCTGCTGCTCAGAGCAGGCAAACTGTGGCGGGTTTGCAGTCATCCATCCAGAAGAAGTCCACTGTACATGAGACCCAACCACTGGGGTCTCCAATGCCTCAGCACAGTGAGGCTGAGGAGAACTCTGTGCTTCCAAGGTCCCGGGAAGAGGCTCATGGGACTGGCCTAGGGCCTGGCCTTAGATGCGCCTGTCTCTGAATGTGGGGATCAGACAACCCCACTTTAACGCACGGTTCTCTAGAGTTTAGTGGAGCAGGCATTGCATGTCATGCTCTGGTCCTAGACAGAACAGGCAGGAGTGATGCTAGTCTGGAGCAGCCATAGGTTGCCCACAGGGGCAACGATGCACCATGGGTGGCTGTTGGATTTGTTTTGATGATTTTGTTCCCCTTTTGTCAGACTTCAGCATTATGGAAAAGTAATAAAAGCGGCAAAGCGAAAGTCTGGGAAATAGCGGTGATGTGGTAATAAAAGCAGCGATGAGACAAACTGAGGCACTGTGATCCAATGGTGTGCACTCAATGGTGGGAAGAACAGAACTGAGGTTACTGATACAGCTGGCAACGGTTACTGGCAAGCATGCTGCATCATGCAGGGTTGTGCAGGTGCCATGCTCAGTAGCAGTGGCTAGCTCCCTGGCATAAGCGTTGCTCCCACGGGGTCCTAGTGCCTCCAGCCCCAGCCCCATAAATGGGAATCAGTGGAGAAGATTGATTCTTGGAAGATCTACAGGTTGCAGGCATAGCACAAGTAAGTAAGGAGTAGTAGACACTCATGACAAGATAGGTACAGGCAAGAGGGTTAAAAAAAAGTGGGGGGGGGGACAAAAGACATCCACTCTAGGGTAGGGTAACAAATTAGTTTCAGGGAAGCAAAATGAAGAGGCAGGGGTACAATGAGAGTAGGAAAGAAGTAGAAGGGTACATGGAAGTTTGAAGGAAGGAATGATCACAGGAGTGGTGCAGTGCAATGGATGTGGGGCTGCAGTACTTCGGGACATCTTCTGGAGACTGAGGTGCTGCACCATTTTTAATCACCTCTCTGGGTTGTGGGAAGAGGACGCTGGACTCTGGACAGAACTGTCAAGGGTACAGTGGACCTTCTGCAGGGGCCACCAAGTCTGCCGGCTCCCCCACAGTAGCCTGGCAGATGGTTGAACCTGGTGGGCTCCCAAAGTGTGGGAGTGTCGGGAAAGGTGCACGCTCCTCAGCATATGGCACTTCAACATTCCTTCGCCATACTGGTGGGATGGGGCAGCTGAGAGGTAGCACTTCTCAAAGTGGGAAGGGAGGAAGTGGGGATCCTCAGACGTGCATGTCCCAAGTAGGGAGGAAGAGACCACCAGCCGAGGAGGAAGCAGCTGCTGGTGGGGGACTCTATTGTTAGGAGGACAGACTTGGGAGTTGGGGGGGGGGTGAGAGGGAGGTGAAGTGCCTGAGGTGTGCTTCAGTTTGGAGGGATGGAGAGCATATCTACAGTGATACTGTGGGTAGGGAAAAATGGGCAGACAGGGTGGGCCAAGCGATCCTTATTTGCCAACAGATTCTATGTTTCTGTGTATCCTGAGGATTACTAGGGCAGGAGGAAATGGGAGGGAGCTAGATGATATTATCCTTCTGGGGACAAATGACCTGGCAAAAGACAGGGTAGGGATAGTACATGGTAACTTCAGGGAGTTGGGGATGGGCCTTGAGCAGGTAGCAGTCATGGTACTTTTTCCAAAGTGTTACTTGTGTACTGCTGCGGAGATGCTACGGTATCCCGCACCAGGGCATTTAATGACTGGCTGAAGGCATGGTGCACACAGCAGGGCTTCGGCTACATGGTGGACTGGGGGCCAGCTTTGGAAAATATAGGCCTCTATACGGTAGATGATCTACATCCTTCTGAGGAGACCGCAGTCCTTGGTGCGACAGTTAAATGCTACCTGCATAACCATTTAAACTAGTGGGGGGGGGTCAGTAAAACAAAGAGGGTAACAACTGGCCCCCGATGATGAAGCAGAAGGGAGAGAGTGCCCAGGGGGAGGAAACTCCCCTAGAGCAGGGGCACAGAAAGGCAGGGATGGGACAAGACAGAGGAAAAGAGGGGTAACTTGCAAGTAAAACAGGGTAGAAGACTGAAGGTGAAAAGGAATGTGCACATTAAAAAGGTAGGAGAAAAGTCAGGGGCAGCTTTAGGGAAAAACACAGTCAGGAACTGGAGGGGGAAATAAGGCAGCAGGCAAAGGGAAAGAAGGTGTGGAGAGCAAAATGCTCCTATGCAAGGCGTCTTGGAAACAAAATTCCAGACCTGGAAGCCATCACAGTGGAGTTGATCTGGATTTATTATTTAGTGGCCATTGGCACGGTGCACTGAGCACCACAACTGGGATAACTCTAACTAGGTAACTCTAATTAGGTTGTACCTTGAACTCAAAGTCCAAGGGATTTTTTTTTTTCAAATTATCTTTTCTCTCCTCCAAAGCCCTCCCCTCAACAGCCCTCAACCACCTCCCAGGTCTGCCAGCCCCATCAAATCACCTCACAGTTTACCACCCATGATGGAAAAAGTAAGACCATCCCAAGACCCTTACTAACCTTGAAAATCTGGTGGCTTCAGGTGGCAGACCTTCGGATGTGGGGCCCAAGAGTATCACTAGCATCACCAATGAACCTGGGTGGTTCCCATTTTTTCTCCCTCCCCAGGACGCTGGCTCTGGGCTCCATGTGTGCTCAGATACACATGTTACATGACGGTGTGTGGAACCAGCCCTTTATCTTCTCTCTCAAAACACTCCTGCCTACACTACTACTAGTTCTCACCTAGGTGGCAATATTGTGATGGAGTTATTCACCTGCCCTTCCCTGAGAAAGAGAGCATACCTTGGGATGCTCAATCCTTCTCCCCACCACCATTCGCCCTTCAATGACCTAGGCTCTTTCCCAAACCCAGGTTGCAAGTGTCACAAGTGTCAGCACTGAAGTTGTGCCAATGGGCCAAAAGCCCGGAGTAATAACTTCCATGAATTCCTGCTTTGAGACGGACTGGTAAGTTGTCTCATGATGGAAATGTGAAAGGAAAAGTGTGACCCACTGGGAATTGAATCCTGGCCCCTGGCATATCGTGCCAGTGCTCTAACCACTAAGTTTTGGGGCTCACATGTTTAGCAGGCTTCTGGGCTTTCCCTTCAGACACAGTCATTCCTTTCTGTGTGTTGTGTAACCTGCAACTAGGCACATGTCAGAGAGACAATCATATAACTTCTCAGTACAGTAAAGCCGCTGCAACGCAATTTTAAATCCTGATGGAAATGTGAAAGGAAAAATGTGCCCACTGGGAATTAAACCCACTGCTAACTTGTCTGTAATGGAATTTACAGTAGCTTAGACCAAAGAGTGTAGTCATACTTTGGCATGTGGGATTGGTAAATTACAATTTGAGACCCAGAGTAGCCAAAGCGAACACACTCCTTCCCATTATATATCAATCTTGTGTGACTCACAAGTAGATGGCTGCACATACACTTTCTTTATAAGTAACAGTTTTATAATTTGGAGCCATGATGACAATAGCATTAGCGGCAGCATGGGCTGTGTATATTATTTATTGATTGAAAACTCTGGAGATAACCTTTGAGCACAAGTGCTAATTTACAAAGGTTCCATGTCAAATACATAGTCACAAAAAGCATTACAATAAGCAGTTCGAGTGGAAATGCAACTGAGTCAGGCTCAAAGCACATAAGGCAGAAGAAAAAATGACTCATCTTAATAATTGTGTTTCTTCTAATGGAGTCTTGCTGTAATCTGACATTATGCAGTTAGCCCCAGCACTTGAACTGCTCCAGAGAGGAAAGAGTTAACTCTATGCTAGAGCATAGAACGTTGAGCTCGAGCTCAGTTCAGACCTCTGTCTGCTGCACTTTAAAGTGTAACCATCAGATTCTTATGAGCTAATACTAACTAACTACACCTGCTAAGTGGAAATTGTAAAATCTACTGGCCAAAAGGCAACCAAATATTTTGGGTCCCCAAAAGATTCAAGTCGAAAACTCCAAAACAAAAACCAGGTAGTGAACAAAACATAACTATAGAAAAATATATAACCTAACCCACTCCCCCGTATAGGGGAGAGTGCCAAGTGCAACCCTGAGGTGTGACACTGCACCTGCCAGGCTTCCCAAAAAACAGGTTCTGAGAGGGGAGGCAAGGAGGGAGGTCAGAATACAGCAAGACTCCATTAGAAGAAACACAATTACTAAGGTGAATAATATTTTTTTTCAAACAACATGAAGTCTTGCTGTATTCTGACATTATGCAGACTACCAAGCAGTACCTCCATGGAGGAGGGTACCGAACCTATTTTGGGAATAGGCTGTATAGTACAGCTGTACCAAACCTAGAATCGCTCCTAGCCTGGATATCCAGAGAGTGATGCTTGGTGAATGTATGGACTGTTTTCCAGGTGGATGCTTTGCATACCTCTACTAAAGGTATATCTCTGGCAGCAGCCAGAGAAGCAGCTGTACCTCTAGTTGAATGAGCCCTCAGTCCTGAGGGGGGTACTTTGCCTAGCTTTTCATAGCAGAATTGCATATAAGAGACAATCCACCTGGCAATAGTTCTCTTAGTAGCAGGTTTACCGTTTCCCACTTCACCATAAGTGAGAAACAACTGAGGACAGTCAAACCTAAGTGCCTTAGTACGCTCAATGTAGTAGCCAAATGCCCTCTTAACATCCAAACTGTGTAATCTTCTCTGTCCTGAAGAAGAATGATCAGTGAAGAACACAGGAAGAAACATGGACTGGTTCAGATGAAAATCTGAAACCACTTTGGGTAAGAACCTCCTGTTGGTTCTAAGGACCACCTTATCTCTGTGGAATGAGATAAAATGAGGCTCCATCGACAGAGCTTGTAATTTACTGATATGCCTGGCAGAGGTAATAGCTACCAGGAACACAGTTTTCCAAGTCAAGTACTTAAATTCTGCTGAGGTCAAGGTCTCAAAGGGTAGTTGCATAAGCTGAGCAATGTAAGCATTAAGATCCCAAACAGGAGTAGGATCCTTAAAAGGAGGATTGATATGGAGCAATCCTTTAAAGAATTTACAGAAAACAGGATGAGATGCCAGTGAGGAAGTCTTTCCCACTGACAGGAATGCAGAAACAGCTGACAAGTGTATTTTCAGGGTAGCTGGTCTAAGGCCTAGGCCATTAAGATGAACCATATAATTCAGAACTGTAGCCAAGTCAGCATAATCTGGGGATATGTGCTTATTGGAACACCAAATGCTGCTTTTCCATTTGGAGTTCTAAGTTTTTCTGACGGCAGATTTTTGAGAGGCTTTGAGAATTTTCAGAACCCCCTAGACAAATGCAGGCTTGCATATTCTAGCTCTTCAAGAGCCATACCTTGAGATTAAGAGACCAAAGGCTGGGGTACCAAAGCCTCCCCTGAGAGGCAGTTAACAGATTGTGATTCTTGTGAAGAGATAGGGGAAGATGGACTGCTAGGGACAGCAACAGAGGATACCAAGGCTGCCTGGCCCAGTCTGGAGCAATCAGGACCACTTTGCAAGATTGTGACCTTATCTTGACAAGACCCTTGAATAATAGAGGAAAGGAGGGAAATGCATAAAGAAATTTCCCCTCCCAATCCAGATGCAGAGCATCCAGGGGGACTGAGCCCAAGACTGGGGGTCTGCAACAGAAGAGAGGAAGTTCGTGATTGCCTGGAGCTGCAAATAGATCTATCTCTGGAGTGCCCCACCTTGAAAAAAATCACCTTTAACACTAGGGGATCCAGGGACCATTCGTGATGGACCTGAGAAATCCTGCTCAACGCATCTGCTAGCACAGTGGCCTTCCCTGGAAGGTGGACTGCTACCAGAGATGTCTGTAGGGAATAAGCCAGGGACCATAATTTCATGGCTTCTGTGCACAGGGCCGTAGACTGAGTGCCTCCATGCTTGCTGATGTACCACACGGTGGTGGTGTTGTCTGTCCTGACCTGAACCACTTTGTTCTGTACTGAGTCCGAGAAAGCCTGTACAGCCAAGTACACTGCCCTGAGCTCTAGAAGATTGATGTGAAGTAGAGATTCCTGCGGGGATCACACTCCCTGTGCTGTGAGGACTCCTCCCCCCAGGAGAGAAGCATCTGTGGTTAGAACCACAGAATGAGACTGAGTGATGAATGGGACTCCTTGTCTGAGGTTGTCCTGATCCAATCACCATTGGAAAGCCTGGATCAGAGTCTGAGTCACTGGAATTAGTTTGGTTAGAGGATCTTTTTTCTGAAACCAAAAAGCCCTCAAGTGGAACTGGATGTCCCTCATCTGAAATCTGGCCCCTTACCACTGCAGTGGAAGCTGACATGTGGCCCAGGAGTTGAAGAAAATGCCTTGCTGGTCGAGACACCAGGAGGTGAAAGGAATAAGCCAGGTTTATAAGGGTCTTTGCCCTTGCCAGAGGGAGAAAGGCTCTTGCTTTGACAGTATCCAGCTCTACCCCTATAAAGGTCAACAGTTGCACTGGTTCGAGAACTGACTTTGGAAGACTGAGGAGGAATCCTAGAGAAGTGAGCAACTGCTGGGTCACTTGCAGGTTTGACTTGACTTGGTCTGGAGACTGCCCCACAATGAGCCAGTCTTCCAGGTATGGAAATATGGAAATGTTTTTTCTCCTTAGAAAGGCCACTACTACTGCTAGGCATTTTGTGAACACCCTTGGTGTTGACGTTAGGCCGAAGGGCATTGCTCTGAACTGACAATGGCCTGAAGGCAGTTCAAACCTGAGGTACTTTTTGTGGGAGCACCTGATGGGAATGTGAAAATATACATCCTTGAGGTCCGGGGAGGCTAGCCAATCAATCCCCTGGCCTTAGAGAGGGAAGAATTATTCCCAGAGCCAACATTTTGAATTTTGGCTTTACTAGGTGCTTGTTTAAGTATCTTAGATCTAGGATGGGCCGCCACTCCCATCTTTTTTTTGGTAAGGAAGTACCTGGAGTACAGACCTTTGCCCCTGTGTGTAGCAGGAACTCTCTCTATGGCTCTGAGAGCCAACAGTGAGGAAATCTCTGCCTCTAGGGCAATGGTTTCAGAGATGTTTGAAGGTAGAAAAGACCTGACCCTCAGCTTTGGGAATTTTCTGAAGCTGAGGGCCAGTCCCTGACTTACTACCTCCAGGACCCACTTGTCTGAGGTAACAGACTTCCAGGCCTGGAAGTAGTAAGCCAGCCTGCCTCCTACTAGAAAGGGGGAGTCGACCTGGGTGGACACATCAGGGTGTCTGCTTGGCAGGAGCATTGGACTGAGAGGATGCAGCCCTGCTCATCCCCCTTCTACCTCTCCCTCTGAAGAACTCCCTCTGAGGAAAAGGAGAGGAGGCCTGTGCCTGGTAGAAAGGCCTGTGAAAAGGCTTGCCCCACTCCTAGATTGCTGCTTTTGAGGAGCTGCCTGCCTTTCCTTGGCCTGTGCACTCCTGTAAGTGGTCCTGTGTTCATCCATTTTCTTCATATAATTCTCTGTCTGCTCCCCAAACAGAGATTTATCCACCACAGGGAAATCCATGGCCTTAGCCTGAGTGTCCTGTGAGAGGCCTGTACATCTGAGCCAAGCCAATCTCCGAAGAGCCACAGATGAGGTCATGACTCGTGCTGATATATCATTAGAGTCTACAGCAGCATGAAACTGGATCTTAGATGCCTCTATCCCATCAGCAGCCACCTCCTGCAGCTCCTTGGCCAGTAGGGTGGAGGCCTGTTTAGCCAGTTCCAGAACAGTATCCCATCTGGACTTCTGGTATCTGGCTGTGTAGGCCATGTAGTTAGCCTGCCTGAGGGCCAAGGAGGATGCCATGTACTGTTTTTTAGCCATGGCATCCAGCTTCCTGGAGTCTTTATCTGGGGGTGTGTGAAGCCAAGGGAATGTTAGCCTTATCACAGGCTGCAGCCTACACAACCCCAACATGGCTGCATTGCTAGTACAAGAACTCCGTACCCGAGCCTGACAGCGTGTACCTCTTGTCCATTCGTCTGTCCACAGGAGGTAAAGAATTTGGTGTTTTAAGCAGTCTTTGTGTCTGTTTCCCCAGGGATTTATGGAGGGGAATAGACAATCTTTTTGACTCTGGGATGTCCATCATTTCTACAAAGTCAGGCTCCTCTTGCTCCTTAGCAGCTTCAACCAGAGGGAGCTGGAGGGTTACTGCCTTTACAAAAAGTGTGAAGGGGACTCAGAAAGCCTAGGAGGGGAAACACTAGAAGGCCTGTCTGGGGAGATGTTCGGTTCTATAGGCTCATCCAGACCTTCAATACCATCATCATCATCAAGCGTCATCAAAGGTCTTCATCCCCTCAGATCCGGTTCATACTCTTCTGGGGAATAATCCGGAACTGGAGGAACCGAGAGAACCGAACGCCTACAAGAGGCACTGGATCAGTCAGAACAGGATGGAGCGATTCAACAGTACTAATTGCCCTGGCAATTTCTACGGTGGTTGGACGATGCGGTTCTAGATCCGAACTGGCTGATTTCTCCTTTCTCTTAGCCGGAACCGACCCCTCAGGATCGGCTCTCCTTCTGCCCGAGGGAGTTTCGCCCAGGTCAGTGGGCACTCCCTCAGGTTCGGTTGGAACCGAACCGGGCTGGCCAGTCGGGTCAGTGGACTTCTCGGCCTCCTTTTCCCTAAGCCTGCCCAATCTTTTATCTAAGGTGGCCTTAGGAAAATGTTTACAAATTTGGCAGTCTGAATCAAGGTGGTCAAAACCCAGACAGTAAACACAGGTGGTGTGGGGATCAGCCTTAGCACAGGCCTCCCCACATTCACTGCAGTGCTGAAACCCAGTGGGCCCGGTTTTTCTTTTGGGTTTGTCAGATGTAGCCACCCTAACATTTACCCTTTACTCAGCTAAAGCCAAGCAAGACCCCCTTGTCAGTTCCTAATCGTGTTATGGGTATTTGAAAAAAGTCTGAAATATTTTTTTTTTTTTTTAGAACTGTTAAGAACCAGTATCTCACACTAAAACAGTAAAAGAAAAAACTTAGAAGTAAACCAGACAATCGGTTCAGCCGAACCGATTGAAAACCAGCTTTTTTACAATTTCCCCACACAAATCACTCAGTCCACTACCTAAGTACTTACTGTACTGCAGAGGGGGATCTGAACCGAAGTAAAATAAGAAAATAGCAGTTTAAAACCAACGTTTTTTACTGTACCGAACCGAAAGCGATGGAGAGATCTCCGGAGAGACTGTTCAGTTAGGCGGAGTAAAGAATCTGACGGTTACACTTCAAAGTGCAGCAGACAGAGGTCTGAACCAAGCTCGAGCTCAACGTTCTATGCTCTGACTTAGAGTTAACATTCCTCTTCGGAGCAGTTCAAGTGCTAGGGCTAACTGCATAATGTCAGAATACAGCAAGACTTCGTGTTGTTTGAACTATCACATACAGTTTTAAAAAAATCGATACAGAACATTGTATAAAAAGTCGCAGGTTATGTACAGTGAGAAACCAAATAAAACTGTTTAACAATTGCACTGGAATGCGTTATCCAGACTTAAACTTTGTTAGCAAGTTCTTCTTATATGCTACATTGGGTACTACTGGAAATTAAGCTAGCCTGTTCCAGGCTGCAACAGTAGCATACTCTATAGCAGGGTAGACAGGGAGCTCCAACATGGTTGGAGCATTTACATATTTTAACAGGACCTTGTTGATTTCTTCCAACACCACGGTTTTACTATTAAGAGACTTTTGCATATTTTTAAGCAGTGTGTGGAAAGTCAGATCCTCCTGTGGGGCGCTTACAGGAAATTACTGTGGTGGCGACACTGGCTCCTTATAAAGAAAAGTGTCCTCATAATCCTCATTCTCCACATCTGTGACATCTAGATTATATTCATATTTGTCATCCAACAGAGTAGAAGACACCAGAGGAATAACTGGTGCCGATGGTATCGAGGAGGGTATGGAGAATGTAACTGAGGCAGCACCAAAGAGGGTACCAAAGTCAGTACTGGAGCTGGCAGCACTGCTGGCACTGGCCCCAGAACCATCACTGTCATCATATGGCAGAGCCATTGTTCCATTACAGCTGTCCACCTGCCGAATTGGTCCTCCAAAACCTCATGCATAGACTGCAGGAAGATGGAGCCAGAGAAACCAGCCCAAATGGCACAGAGGGTTCTGAAGCAGAATTCTTCTTCATCACTGCTGGATGCTGCGTCCTTGACAGTGGCTCCACAATGACATTCAGTACTGGCAACGATAAGCCCACATGATGAGATGTGGAATGAGACTTGTGTCACTTTTTTTTATCTGAAAACAAAGTTGAGTAGGCCCAGGAGCCCGAAGTGAAATGTAAGTAGGACTGGTACCAATGAGTTACAAAAGTACACATAATGCAAAAGAAAAAATTACTCACCTTAGTAATGTTGTTTCTTCTAATGGAGTCTTGCTATATTATGACAATTGCAGTTTGTCCCACCATTAGAACTGCTCCGGAGGTGAAAGAGTTAACTCCCATTCTAAGAATGGAACTCGGAGCGCGAGCTCGGTTAGAGAAACTCTGTCTGGGTTATTTCAAACCCAAACTGTCAGATCTTTACGAGCAAAACTCACTAAGGTCTGTGTGGAAGCTGTAACCTACACTAGCCAACTGGCTACCTGACTATTAACACATATTCCTGGTCCCAACACAAAGACTCAAGTCAGGGGACCAGAAGTAATAATATAATATAAGCTAAAATAAAAACACCACACCCCAAAACCCCAAGAAGGGGTGAAAAACATATAATGGGCATAACTAGCGCCCACACTAGGCTGCCCACCCCAGACCCAAGTAGAAATTCTGAGAGGGGCAGGCTGGGGGGGAGGTCATAATATAGCAAGACTCCATTAGAAGAAACATTACTAAGGTGAGTAATTTTTTCTTCAAACAACATGAAGTCTTGCTATATTATGACAATTGCAGACTACACAGCAGTACCTCCATGGAGGAGGGACAGAACCTACTTAGGGAATAGGCTCTGAAGCACAGCTGTGCCAAACCGAGCATCTCTCCTGGCCTGGACATCCAGGGAATAATGCTTGGTGAAAGTGTGTACCGTTTTCCAGGTAGCTGCTTGACATATCTCTAAGATAAGGATGTCTCTGGCAGCAGCTAGAGGCAGCAGCTGTACCTCTGGTAGAATGAGCCCTCAGGCAGAGGGGAACTTTCCCAGTTTCTGATAACAAAATTGGATACAAGAGACAATCCACCTGGCAACTGATCTCTTAGTGGCAGGTCTCCCTTTCCGACCTCACCATAAGTGAGAAAAGTTGGAGGGATTCGAGACCTGTGACCCTTGATCGTTCTATATAGTAACAAGGCCCTCTTAACATCTAAACTGTGCAATCTCCTCTACAGCAAGAGATATTCAGTGAAAAACACTGGAAGGAGATAGATTGATTAAGATGGAAATCTGAAACCACCTTAGGCAAAAACTTCCTGTTAGTCCTGAGGACTACCTTATCCTGTGGAAAGAAATAAAGTCAGTTTCTACTGACAAGGCTTACCAACTCACTTATCGCCTGGCAGAAGTGATAGCCACTAGGAAAACAGTTTTTCCAAGTTAAGTACTTAAGCTCTGCAGAAGACAGAGGTTCAGAAGGGAGTTGCATTAACTGGGCAATGCAAACATTAAGGTCTCAGGCAGGGGCGGATCCCTAAAGGTGGATTAGTATGATAATCCTTTAAAAAACTTGGAAAATACAGGTGATGGAAGAGAGGAGGGTTTTCCTGCTGACACAAAAGCAGAGACAGCTGCCAAATGCACTTTCAGGGTAGCTGGTCTCAGGCCCAAAGAATTAAGATGGACCATATAGTCCAAAACAATGGGCAAATCACCAGATTCTGGGGAAATATGTTTCCCAGAGCACCAAATGGAAAACCTTTTCCACTTAGAATTATAAGTAGCCCTAGTGGAAGGCTTCCTAGAAGTCTTTAGGATTTCAAGAACACCCTGAGAAAGGTGTAGGTCAGCAAATTCTAACTCCTCAAGAGCCAGGCCTTGAGGTTGAAGGATTTGAGGTTCGGATACCAAACTCTCCCCTGGGCACAAGTTAACAGGTTGTGATTCCTGGGGAGACACAGGGGAAGATGGACTGCTAGGGACAGAAGGAGTGGGTACCAGGGCTGCCTGGCCCAATCTGGGGCAATCAGAATCACCCTGCAAGGCTGGGATCTGATTTTGACTAGCACCTTGAATAGGAGAGGGAAGGGGAAGGCATAAAGAAACTTCCCTTCCCAATCTAGGAGAAAGGCATCCAGGGGGACTGAGCCCAACACTGGGGGCCTGCAACAGAACAGTGGAAGTTGGTGATTGTCTGGGGCTGCAAAAAGATCTATCTGAGGGGTGCCCCATCTGGCAAAAACTATCCCCAGTACTAGGGGATTCAAAGACCATTCGTGATGACCCTGAGAAATCCTGCTGAGGGCATCCGCTAGGACATTGTCCTTCCCTGGAAAAATTTGCAGTGAGTAAAAGACAATATAGAGTTTATGGTGGGAGTTAACGGTTGTAATTTTGGGAGAGTGCATGTATTGGCTGTACTAATGTGAGTGCAGGGCAAAGGGTGGGCAGAGGGCGTAGAAACAGAAATGCCGAATTTGTTGGGCTGGCTACATGGTGCCGAGCGATGGGACATCGATTTGGCACACTGACAATCTGGGTTTGCGCCCTGAGCCTAGATACCAGGAGTGGAGGCTGGCAGGGTAGGGAGTTGCCAGTGTCCTTTGGGCACTTCCCTCCCGGCAGGAGGGATGCAGTGAGCTGCTCTCATAGCAACTCCTGGTGGTGGCTGATGGAGTCATTCTTTGTGGCGTGAGTGACCACATGTTGCCAACTGCCATGGCCCCAGAATGCTGTGGCTGCACACACTGCGGAAGGTGGGAGGGTGCCCCAGAACAGAAGAAAATGGTTGCTTGCAGCGCTGTGCCGCTGATGGCCCAGTACCGTGCCTGGCCCCGACTGACATCACCAGTGCAACAGGCGATTTCTCTAACCTCACCCTCACCCGGCAGGGATAAGCCGGATCACCAATGGGGAATATCAGTAGAGCTCCGGGGAAAGCCGAGACAGTCATGGCAGCAGGGGTTAGGTCTGACAGGCAGAGGGAGAGCCAGCATGCAAGAGCCTAAAGGAATGGGGCTGCAGGGGAGTGCAAAAAAAAAAAGGGAAAAAAAATTTGTTGGCAGAAAAGGACTGTCTGGCCCACCCAATCTGCCCAGATGTTCCCTGCCTAGTCTATCTCTGCTGATCCTAACTGAAGAGGACTGGTCCCCGTGCTGAGCCCTGCAGCACCCTGCTGGTCACTCTCCCATTATTAGAGTGAGTGCCGTCAACCACCACCCTCTGACGCCTATCCAGTAACCAGTTTCTAACCCAACTTACCACTTTAGATCACACCCCTAGGCTGCTAAATTTCTTAATCAGTTTCCTGTGTGGGATAGTGTTAAAGGCCTTGCTAAAGTACAGATAGGCCTTGTTTAACGCCCTCCCTTAACCGATTTCCCTGGTCACCCAGTCAAAGAAATCAATCAGATTGGTCTGGCATGACCTTCCTCCATGAATCCATACTGCCTGTGGTCTTGCAGCCCACTGAATTCAAGATGGCCTACCAGCCTTTTCTTTAGCAGGGTTTCCATTAATTTCTCCACCACTGAAGTAAGACTGACTGGCCTATAGCTGCTAGCCTCCTTCCAGATGCCGCTCTCCTCCTGTCTTCTGGAACTACACCCGTTTCTAGTCAACTATAGAATAAGGCTGTCAGCAGGGCAGCAAGCATCTCCCTGAGTTCCTTTAGTACGCCTGGGTGTACCTGTCTGGTCCCATAGCCTTGTCCATCTCAGAACTGTCAGTAACTTCGGGTCCCTTTCCTCTAAAAACTGACTTGTGTCCCCCTCTTCCCTTTGTTCCTGCTGCTCCCTGGTGGTCCGTGCCCACCTCCCTCCACTGTAAAAACTAAGCAGAAGTACCTGTTCAGGATGGCAGCTTTTTCTAGGTCTTCTTCTGTGCAGTTCCCCCCTGCTGCCCTCCTTATGCTCATTATCCCTCCCCTTGGAGTGCTGCCTACATAGGGTGGCATGAAACGACCCAAGGCAGAATCAGGGACAGCTGCAGTGGTGAGATGTGATGTCCCTGAGGAGTGATTTTAGAGAAAGGAGGCGGCAAAGTGCAGACACAGGGGAAGATCCCAAAGTTTTGGGAAGGAAGGAAGGCTGACAATGGAGGATTTCATTGGCGGACGTTGAGGACAGCGAGCCAGAGTTGCAAGGGTATGAGGTAGTGGGGGTGCATGGGTGAGGAGGAAGGCAAGGTAAGAGGGGTGAGAGACAAGCCAGAATTTAGAGATAACAGAACGACAATGGGCAAGGTACCTGGCAACAAGGGAGGGGAAGGAGATAGTAGAGTACAGTGAGCAGTGGTGGGTGCAGGGGGGACAGTTCAGGGCAAACCAGCACAAGGAATAAGAGGATCCAGTCTGGCCACAGTGGACTTGGGTGCAGTGCTGCATACTCAAAGATGGGGAGTATCCTGACAAGCTCTCTGTGGGCAGGAAGTGGGATACTCCCTTTATTCCTGTAAAGCGCACCAAGTTTTGGGTAGTGCTTTTGGTGGATGGCATCCAGATGTACAGAGAAATCGAGGTGATGGTCCAGCCAGACTCTGAGGTACTTAAATGATGGGACATCCTCAACAACTGCATTATCAATGATATGGAAGAAGGGGAGAGGGGTGAGCATAATCTAGTGCCAAAGATCACAGAGACCATTTTCTTGACATTAAGGGACAGCTGATTAGGAAAGGGGAAATTGTTTAGCCAGGAAAGGCACACTAAGTCGAAGCTGGTTTCCAGGAGCAACTGGAGGGAGAAGAGCTGCGGGGGGGGACACACAGATGTAGTGATAGTGAAGGACAGAGTGAGGGAAGGGCTGCTGGCATTGAAGGTGGACAAATCATCATGCCCAGACGGAGTACATCCAAGGGTAATAAAGGAACTGACAGGGCCACTGGCAGACCTATTTAATAGTTCACTAGAGACAGGCATAGTACCGCAGGACTGGAGAACAGCACATGTAGTGCCACTCCACAAAAGCAGTCCCAAGGATGACCCAGGGAATTACAGACCAGTCAAACTGACCTCCACTGTGGGCAAGCTCATGGAGACCATACTAAAGGAGAGATTGGTAAAATATCTAAAGGAACATGGTCTCCAGGATGTGAGACAGCATGGGTTCATGGGAGGAGATCGTGTCAAACAAATCTGATTGACTTCGTTGACTGTGTCACTAAGACAGTAGACAGGGGCCAAGTGGTAGACATCCTCTATCTTGATTTCAGCAAGGCCTTTGACTCTGTGCACCATAAAAGGTTGATCAGGAAGTTAATGGATCTTGGGGTTGGGGAAAAGACGTCCAGATGGGTGGAAAACTGGCTGAAGGACAGAACCCAGAGGGTGGTTGTGGGGGCTTGGGGGGAAGAGTTATCTGGCACCAGACAGGTAACCAGTGGGGTTCTGCAGGGCTCGATGCTGGGGCCGGTGTTGTTCAATGTCTTCATCAATGACATTGGAGATGGCATTAAGGGCAAAATGCGCCTATTTGCGGATGGCAGCAAACTCTGTAGGAGAGTGGACACAGCTGAAGGGATACAGGACCTACAGGAAGATCTGGAAAAGCTAGGGAGGTGGTCCAGGATATGGCAGCTTGGCTTCAATGGCAAGAAATGCAGTTATGCATATTGGAGCCAAGAATCCTTGGACAGAGTACTACCTGGATGGAGTCCGAGTATCTGCATCAGAGGAGGAGAAGGACCTGGAAGTGATGATCACTAGTGACCTGAAGCACTCCACACAGTGCATAAAAGCAGCAGCAAAGGCAAAAAGATGCTGGGATACATATCTAGGGGGATCAGTAGTAGGAGAGAGGAGGTTATACTGCCCTTGTACAGGTCACTGGTAAGGCCGCATCTAGAGTATGGAGTTCAGTACTGGTGCCAACCTCAAAAAGGACGTTAACCTGCTGGAGAAGGTCCAGAGGAGGGATACAAAGATGATAGCTGGTCAGCAGGGTAAGGCATATGAGGAGAGGTTGAGGGCACTGAACATGTACTCTCTGGAAGACAGAAGGGAGAGGGGGGGACATGACTGGGACCTTCAAGTATTTGAAAGGGATAAATAAGGTTGATAAGGAGAGTCTCTTTAAGCTGGTGGCAACCATAACAGGAGGGGGCACAGTCTTAAGCTGGAGGGTGGAGGTTTAGGAAGAAGGTCAGGAAGCACTTCTTCACAGAGAGGGTGGTGGACACTTGGAATGTGCTGCCAGAAGAGGTAATCTTGTTGAAGACAGTGGGCAGCTTTAAGAGAGGCTGGGACAGACATAGGGGGAAGGTAAGGGTCATGGGTAAGGAGGATGGGAGGAGTGGGCAGGGAAGGCAGGGACATTAGCTCAAGCTATGGACCCTGCAATATGAGCAGACTTGATAGACTAAATGGCCGCCTTCTGCTGGTTCCTTTAGCCACTCCTGTGTTTTCTGGTGCAAGCCGTTAATCATCCTTGTCACCCTTCTCTGGACTGCCTCTACCCCATCAATGTCCTTTCAAAGATGAGGCCTCCAGAACTGCACACAGTACTCTAGGTGAGGCCTCACCAGTGTTTTATATGGCAGAATCACCAACTCCCTCCTTCTGCTAGTGATACCTCTGCCTATGCACCACAGCATGCCACTGGCCTTCACTGCAGCCTTTGCACTCTGCTGTAACACCTTTAGGTTATCAGAAATGATAATCCCGAGAACCCTTTCCTCCTTGGAGAGAGTCAGTACCTCTCCCCCCATCCTGTAGCTTTCCCCTGGGTTCCTGCATACCAGATGCATTATCTTGCACTTCTTAGAACTGAACCTCAGTTGCCACACCTTGGACCAGTTTTCTAGTTTCATTAGGTCTCTCCTCATTTTCTCCACACCTTCTGGTGTATTTACCCTTTTGCACATTTTGGTGTCATCTGCAAACAGACAGACGTTTTCCTCCAGCCCTTCTGCTATATCACTAATGTAGATATTAAACAGTACTGGCCCAAGGACTGAACCCTGAGGTACCACTTGTTACTGCCCTCTCCCCAGATTGGATTCCGTTTACCAACACCCTCTGCCTCCTGTCCATCAACCAGCTTCTGACCCTTGGGCAAGTTGTACAAAATATAGCCCAAAATGGAAACATAGAAACATAGAATTTGATGGCAGATCAGAAAAAATTACTCACCTTAGTAATTGCTTTTCTTCTCATGGAGTCTTGCTATACTATGACATATAGAGGATTGTGTATGCGCAAGCATACACAACAAGGCAGTTGTGATCGAGAGGTTTCCGTGGTAACCTGAGACCTCGAGCGTGGCTCGGGAGGTCGACTACGGAAACCTCAGGGCTCTAAAACTACCTTGTTTGTATGGTTGCTCATACACATCTTTATAGTGTATGGGCAACCATAAATACCACTCTGTGAACACTGGGGAAAAAGCTACTTCTGTGTCTGCCGCCAAAGTGCCGCCTGCGAGTTGCCGCAGCGCGCCGCTCTATTGGCGCATGCTCAATGTGTTTGATCTTGTTGTGCTGCACTGGTGACGCACTGTGCAGCACAACAAGATCGTGACGCACCGAGTGAAGGACAACAACGCTGTTCCAGGCATGGATTTCCATGCGGAACAGCGTTCCACCATACACTATATAGCAGTTAGCCACAGCACTTGAACTGCCCCGGAGAGGAAGGAGTTAACTCCAGGCTGACTGGAGTTCCAAGCGCAGCGCCTTGCTGAAAGCTCTATCTGGCTAGTTTCAAATTGAAACTGTCAGATCTTCTGAACCAACACTAAGCAAAAGTCTGTGTGGAAAAACTCTACACTAGCCAAATGGCTACCTACTAGTAGAAATAACAATAACAGAAACAACAACAACAACAATATCACCTGACAAGCACTATTAGGCCCCTCTCCCAAAGACTCAAGTCCAGGAGGCGCAAACCTACAAGTAAAACAGAAATACCTAGTTTTCCTAACCCTAAAGAAAGGAAAAAGGAAAAAGAGTTATAATGGCATGACACAGTGCTGGCACCAATTTGCAACCTTACCCAAGTAGAAGTTCTGAGAGGGGCAGGTTGGGGGTGGTCATAATATAGCAAGACTCCATGAGAAGAAATCAATTACTAAGGTGAGTAATTTTTTCTTCAAACACCATAAAGTCTTGCTCTATTATGACATATATGATATCCAACAGTACCTCCATGGAGGAGGGCCAGAACCTACTTAGGAAATAGGCTCTGAAGCACGGCTGTGCCAAACCGAGCATCTCTCCTGGACTGGACATCCAGGGAGTAATGCTTGGTAAAGGTGTGAACTGTCTTCCAGGTAGCAGCTTGACAGATTTCCAGAATGGGAATATCTCTACCAGCCGCTAGAGATGCAGCTGTACCCCTGGTGGAATGGGCCCTCAGTCCTGAGGGGGGTTCTCTACCTAGTTTTTGGTAGCAAAATTGGATACAAGAGACAATCCACCTGGCAATTGTCCTCTTAGTGGCAGGTTTCCTTGCCAACCTCGCCATAGGTAAGGAAGAGTTGGAGGATTCGAGACCTGTGACCCTTGGTGCGTTCAAATAGTGGCAAAAGCTCTTTTAACGTCCAAACTGTGCAATCTCCTCTGTGAGGAAGAATGCTCAGTAGAAAAATACTGGAAGGGAGATGGATTGGTTAAGATGGAAATCTGAAACCACTTTAGGTAAAACTTTCTGTTAGTCCTGAGGACTACCTTATCTCTGTGAAAAGAAATAAAATCCTTTTCCACTGACAGGGCTTGTAACTCACTTATCGTCTGGCAGAAGTGATAGCCACTAGGAAAACAGTTTTCCAAGTTAGGAACTTAAGGTCTGCTGAAGACAGAGGTTCAAAGGGGTTGCATTAACTGAGCAATGCAAACATTAAGGTCCCAGGCAGGGCTGGGTCCGAAAAGGAGGGTTAGTGTGAAGTAACCCCTTAAAAACTTAGAAAACACAGGGTGAGAAGAAGGAGGCAGGCTTTCCTGCTAGATATAAAAGCAGAGACAGCTGCCAGATGAACCTTCAGTAGCTGGCCTGAGGCCTAAGGGTAAGATGGACCAAATAGTCCAGCAAAATGGGCAAATCAGCAGATTCTGCAGGTTATGCGCCCCAGAACATCAGATGAAGAACCTCTTCCACTTGGAGATATAAGTAGCCTAGTGGAAGGCTTTCAGGCCTTTAAATATCAAGGACACCTTGAGAAAGGTGTAATTCAGCAAATTCTAACTCCTCAAGAGCCAAGCCTTGAGGTGGAGGGATTGAGGTCCGGATACCAAACTCTCCCTGGGCATAAGTCAGCAGGTTGTGGACCCTGGGAAGTCCCAGGAGGGGACTGACAGGGACAGAAGCAGTGGGTACCAGGGTTGCCTGGCCCAGTCTGGTGCAATCAGAATCACTTTGCAGGGCTGGGATCTGATTTTTACTAACACCCTGAAGAGAAGGGAAGGGGAAGGCCTACAGGAACTTCCTTCCCAATCCAACAAAAGCGTCCAGGGGACTGAGCCCATTACTGGAGGCCTGCAACAGAACAGAGGAAGTTGGTGGTTGTCTGGGGCTGCGAAAAGATCTATCTGAGGGTGCCCCATCTGGCAAAAACTGACCCCAGCACTAGGGGATTCAAAGACCATTGGTGACCCTGAGAAATCCTGCTGAGGGCATCCGCTGGACATTGTCCTTCCTGGAAGGTGAACTGCTACTAGGGAGGTGTTCAGGAGTAAGCCAGAGACCACAACTTCATTGCTTGGTGCACAAGGCTGATGACCGAGTGCCCCCTGCTTGTTGATGCCACATTGCTGTGGTATTGTCTGTCCTGACCTGAACTACTTTGTTCTGGACAGATGCTGAGAAAACCTGAAGAGCTAAGAAGACAGCTCTGAGTTCCAACAGGTTGATGTGGAGCAGAGATTCCTGGGGGACCACACTCCCTGAGTGGAAAGGTGCAAGTCGCTCCCCACCCAGCAGGAGGCATCCGTGGTGAGGGTGAGGAATGAGAAATGGGAATGAAGGGACCCTAGTCTTGGATTGCTCTGATCCTGCCACCACTGAAGAGCTAGAATCAGAGTTTGGGTCACTGGGACCAATTTGGTAAGGGGTCCCTCCTTTGGGACCAATAGGCCCTCAAATGAAACTGAATGTCTCTCATCTGGAATCTTGCTCCTTGCACTACAGCTGTGGAGGCAGCCATGTGCCTAGAAGTTGCAGAAAGTGCCTTGCTGGTTGAGAGACCACTGGAGGTGAAAGAGGATGCCAGGGCAATCAGCTTCTCTACCTTTCCGAGGGAGAAATGCCTAGCCAACTTTGTGTCAATTCCGCACCTATGAAGTTAGTACCTGAACTGGTTCTAGAGCTGACTTTGGTAAATTCAGCAGGAATCCCAGGGAAGTGAAAGCCGCTGGGTGACTTGCAAGTGGGATTTACCTGATCTGGGGACTGACCACAATGAGCCAGTCGTCCAGGTAGGGAAACACAGCAACCCCTGCCTTCTTAAGTGAGCCACTACCACAGCTAGACATTTGTGAATACCCTTGGAGAAGAGAGGTAAGACCTAAGGGCATTGCTCTGAACTGGTAGTGACCTGAGGGCAGTTCGAACCTGAGGTATTTTCGGTGAGAAGGCCTGATCAGGACATGAAAATAGGCATCCTTGAGGTCTAGGGAGGCTAGCCAGTCCCTGGCCTGAGGAGGGCAAAATCATTGCCAAGTTAACATTTTGAACTTTGGTTTCAAAAGATGCTTGTTCAGGTACCTTAAGTCTAGAATGGACCGCCATTCTCCTGTCTTTGGGGTAAGGAAGTATCTGGAGTACAGCCCTTGCCCTGGTGACAAGGAGGAACCCTTTCCACTGCTTTGCAGTCTAGGAGGAAGAGACCTCTGCTTCAAAGCAAGGGCCTCTAAAGGCTTGCTGGTGGAAAATGTCTGGTTCTCATCTTTGGAAACTGTTTGAAGCTGAGAACCAGACCCTGGCTTACTACCTCCAGAACCCATTTGTCAGTTAGGGACACCCAGTTCTGGCTGAAATAAGCCAACCTGCCTCCAACTGGTACAGGAGAATCGGCCCTGGGCATCCCATCAGGGTGCCTGCCTGAGTAGCCTTAGGCTGAGGGTTGGGGGACGGTTTACCTGCACCCTGTCTACCTCTGCCTCTGAAAAAACCCCTCTGTGCAAAAGCAGAGGAGGCTTGGGATTGATAAAAAGGCCTGTGGAAAGGCCTGCCCCTACCTCTGGAAGTGTGCCTCTGTGGAGTGGCATGCCGCTCCTTGGCCTGGGCACTTTTGTAGGTAGTTCTGTATTCATCCATCTTTTTCATATAATTTTCCGTTTGCTCTCCAAACAGAGAATTTCCCACCACAGGAAAATCCATAGCCTTTGACTGAGTATCCTGTGACAGATTAGTGCACCTGAGCCATGCCAACCCAACGAAAGCTACAGAAGTGGCCATGACCCTAGAGGAAACATCATTAACATCTACAGCAGTATGAAATTGAACTTTAGAGGCTTCAATGCCATCAGCAGCCACCTGTTCCAATTCACTAGCCAGCTGGCCATGGGCCTGCTTGGCTAACTGCAACATTGTATCCCATCTAGATTTCTGATATCTAGCCACATAAGCCATATAATTTGCCTGCCTGAGTCCCAAAGCTGCCATATACTGTTTTTTCGCCATGGCATCAATCTTCCTGGAATCCTTATCAGGAGGATGTGAGGCCAGGGGATATGTTGTCACAGGCTGCAGCTTGTACCACACCTACATGACTACACTGCTCAGTGAGGAAGTCTGTATCAGGGCCTGATAAAGTATACCTTCTGTCCATTTTTTTATCTACAGGAGGGACAGAATGAGGATTTTTTAAAATTTTTGTTGTTTGCTTTCTAAATGACTTATGCAAAGGAATAGACAACCTCCTAGACTCTGGGATATCCATCATCTCAACATAATCAGGCTCCTCTTGCTCATCCACAGCCTCTTCCAAGGGAAGCTGGAGGGTTTCTGCAACCTTTTTGTAAAACATAAAATGAGAAGGGGACTCAGACAGCATAGGGGGAGATTCTAATGGTCTGTCTGGAGAAATGTCCGGTTCAATGGGCACGTCCAGACCCTCCCAGCCACATACATAATGATCAAAATCTTCCTCCCCCTCCTGTGGTTCATAAAATTCCTCAACATCATACTCTTGAACCACTGGAACCGAACGAACCAACTTTTGCCAGCTGTTGGTGGTTCGGCCGGTCCCTGAGACAGTGACTGGACAATCTGTATGGCTTTAGCTATCTCTGCAGCAGTTGGAGAGGCAATCTTGCACTCCAGACCTGCTGATTTCTTAGATTTTTACTGGGACCGGTTCCTCAGAACCAGCCTTCCTTTGCCCGAGGAAGTCTCGCCTGGTCAGAGGGCACTCCTCTGGTCAGTGGGTGCTGGACCGGGCTGGCCATCGGGTCAGCGGACTTTTGGCCTCTCGTTCCCTGAGCCGGCCCAATCTTTTCTCCAGGGTGGCTGCAGGAGATTCTTACACACCTGGCAGTCCTGACAGGAGGTGGTCAACCCCAGACAATAAACACATGTGGTGTGTGGGTCAGCCTTGGCAAGGCTTCCCACAAACATCACAGTGTTGAAACCCAGTGGGCCGGTTTTCTTTTTGGGTTTCTCAGACATAGCAGCCAACCTATCCAAAGACTTGCCCTTTTATGGCAGTGCCAGGCAAGACACCTTATCGGTTCCTAACCATGTCACGGGTATTTGAAAAAACCCAATTTAAAAGTTAGGTTTTTTTAGAACCGATAAGTACCGGGAACCGCACTCTAAAAGCCCAAATTATTGTTTAAAATTAGTATTTTTGCAAACCGATCTGTTCAAAACCGAACCGATAATGAATTTCCACACAGACTTTAAAATCCTGTACTTACGGTTTACCAGATAGAGCTTTGAACCGAAATGCGGTAAAATAATTACTTTTGCCGGTTAAAATGAACCGAGAAACACTCGTTTGAACCGAAATGAACCGAGCTGAAGGAGATCTCGGGCGACTGTTCAGTGAAGCGGAGTAAAGAATCTGACAGTTTCAATTTGAAACTAGCCAGATAGAGCTTTCAGCAAGGCGCTCGAGCTTGGAACTCCAGTCAGCCTAGAGTTAACTCCTTCCTCTCCGGGGCAGTTCAAGTGCTGTGGCTAACTGCTATATGTCATAATATAGCAAGACTTCATGGTGTTTGAAGGACCGCTTGGCCCACCCAGTCTGCCCATTTCCCTACCTAATGGATAAGCTGTAGATCCTAGTTAACCAGCAGCCTACTTCTTCCTACCCCCACCCCCTAGAATTGCCTTATGACTGTCCCATGCATGCTTGAATTCCACCACTGTTTTGACTCCACAACATCCTCCGGAAGGCCGCTCCGATGCATCCACAACCCTCTCTGTGAAAAGATACCTTAAATTACCTCTGAGCCGCCTCCCATCTTCAAATTGTGCCCCTTGTTCTTGCACACCTCTTTTTGAAAGATGCTACCTCTTGGACTTTGTTGATTCCTGGAGGTACTTGAAAGTTTCTATCATGTCCCCCCTCTCCTCCTTTCCTCGAGGCTATACATATTAAGCTCCTTAAGTCTCTCTTCATATGTCTTCTGGTGCAGACCCTACACCATTTAGTTGCCCTCCTCTGGACAGCTTCCATCCTGTCTATGTCTTTGCGGAGATTGGGTCTCCAGAACTGCACGCAGTACTCCAGATGGTGTCTCACCAGCTGTCTGTACAGAGGAATAATAACTTCCTGTTTTCTACTGGCGATGCCTCTCCCTATGCATCCCAGTATCCCCCCAGCCCTCCTTGCTTGACTGAACAATCAAGGCACATGCCAGAATGCATTCATAATTAGGTGACTGAACAACCAATCTGAAGTCAGAATACATTCATAACTGGTCATCACACTTAATATGCTGAAAGCATCAATATATAGCGGTAAAGAACATCCATACCAAGTTTAATTATAATTTGATAACTCATTCTGAAGCTGCAGGCCAAAAGAGACTTGACAAATGTAACAACCAATCAAAAGCCAGAATTTATGCTGATTAGATCACACTGGCCAATATGCAGTTAACCTCAAAAGTGTTTAATAAGGAATGTGTTTACCACATCAGAGCAAAAAAGTCGAAGTCTTTTTTCAAGATATAGTCAAAATTTATAACACCAATTCAAATAAAAAAAATGTATGCCTACTGTAACTGCTCATCAATGCCGAGATGCTAACAGCATCATAAAGCAGAATTATGAACAGGCTGTGTTGCAGAATGTCAATACCAAGTTTGATCATAATTTCATAAGCATGTCTCTAGATACAGCCCTCAGAGTAAAAGCCCCATCAGAAGACATAATTCATGCACATAGTAATTAGGTCACCATGACTGAGATGCTAATAGCTGCATGAAATCATATCAAGTAATGTCTTTACCAACACTGTTCATAATTTGATTTGTTTCTTCTCAAACTATAAACAAAAATAAAAAACCCAGTGGCAGAAAAAAAATATTAGGCATCATCAACAAGGGACTTGACTTCTTAAAATGGCAAATTCAAAAAGAGCCTTGAAAAAGAGTACAAAGCAGTTCAGTAGTGAGATAAAAGAGACTATATATATTCCCACATTTTTAATTATGTTAACCCTTGCTTTGCCGCTACATTCAAATTCTGTTGGCAGCCTAAGACTTAAAAATGGCCAGCCAGGCCTATGTTTCCTTTAAATAAAGAATTATGGGACAAACTCCCCTACAGTATTATACCTTTCTACGCAATCTGATAGCCTGGATGTCAGGTTGGATGCTGGTGCATCATGTCCTCCAATGGCATACAAGAAGCCATTCCATGTTGTCACTCCTACACCTCCTCTTCTCTTTGACATCTGTGCACACGGGGTCCATTTGTTTGTATGTGGATCAAAACATTCTACAGATTTAAGACAGGAGCTTCCATCCCGACCACCAACAGCATATAATCTAAAAAGAAAAGCAAATGATCTTAGCAGTATAAAAGCTTATACCATTAGTTTGGACTGTTCTATGAACACAGTAACAAAGTAATTTAAAGGTGATAGGAAACGTTTTTTTACACCTCTAGATGCCCTCCAGTAGTTGTTTTATTATATACCCACTATTCTGATACGTTTTTGACTTTTTTGTTTAATAATCTAATTTTGTTCCTTTTTTAACTACCCTGAATCCGTCCCTCTTTAGCAGTTACTGCTCTCTCTTTTCATACTGCCTGAACATTCTATGACATCAGCAACACCATTCCAAGCCATTCAGATGAATGGCATGGAAAGGAAAATTACGTACCTACCGTAATTCTTGATCTTCTTGGACGAGTCTCCACCACTCATTCACACTAGTGGGATTAGCGCCGGAGGCACTAAGACCCATCGGGAGCAAACTTTTTGCTGGAGGGTCGGCGCGAGAGAGGCAGCCCGAGACACGGCGCCGCGAGCAGCGGCTCGAGCGGTAATGACCATCTCGGAGACGACCCTCCAACCGCCTCAGTACCTTTTTTACCAAGGAGGTGCAGCGCAACTAACGTAAAGAGTAAACCTAACATTAAAAACGGACATAAGATAGTCCGTATGACCCGTGTAAGAAGGGTCAGTAAAGAAGTCCTCACGGCCTAAAGATTTGAGGGAGTGAAGACCAATACAGCGGTGAGCTCGGGGGATGGAGGGTGGGCGTGTGAATGAGTGGTGGAGACTCGTCCAAGAAGATCAGAATTACAGTAGTACGTAATTTCCTATCTTCCTGGACATAAGTCTCCACCACTCATTCACACTAGTGGGAGAGTACCAAGCTGATAATCCCCCAAAAGGGCGGCAGGAGAGCCAGAGCTCACGCGTCTAAGATAAAAGCCCATTAAGGATAGTTCTGCCGAATGCGGAATGTCGCCTAGCATGAACATCCAGTGCATAGTGTTTAACGAAGGTATGCACTGAGCTCCAGATGGCGGCGTTGCATATATCTGCAATTGGAACATTGCGAATTTCCGCTAGGATACATGACCGCCCTAGTAGAGTGGTGCACTCTACCTTCTAATTTAACTCGAGCCATGGAATAGCAATGACGAAGGCATGCCACTAACCATGAAGAGATGCATCTAATAGCGACAGGTTGACCCAGCGGGTGTCGCTGAAAAAGCGAACAGTTGCTGAGTCTTACGAACATCCTTGGTTCTATCTAAATAGAACCGCAAGGCTCTCTTAACATCAAGGAATGAAGAGCTCGTTCCCTTCATTTTGGAAATTAGCAAGTAGAGAAGTACCAGAGGTTGGTTTAGATGGAATTCTGACACAACCTTGGGAAGAAATTTAGGATAGTACGGAGAACTACCTTGTCTTTATGGAATACAGTATACGGAGGGTCCGTAACCAGGGCATGTATCTCAGAGACCCTGCAGGCTGAGGTAATGGCCACCAGGAAGCAGTCTTCCAGGTAAGAAATTTTAGCTCACAGGTAGCTAAGGGTTGAAAGGCTTCCGGTGAGCATGTCCAGCACCAGGTTAATGTCCCAGGCTGCAACTGGAGCGCTTAACAGGGGTCTGGTATGGAGAATCCTTAAAATCTCTTCACCATAGGTAACTGAGCCAGAGTTAAGGAAGAAACCGGCTCATGGAGCGCTGAGATGGCACTAAGGTGAACTTTAACTGTGGAGTACTGAAGACCCTAAGTTTGACAGGTCAAAAGATACTCCAGAACCTTGCCAGGAGGACAGAAGGGATTCCAAGAGGTTTTGCACACCGAGAGAAAACGTTTCCAGCTGCAATGCTGGTGGCTGGCTCTGCAAGCAGCCAGAAGGATGTCTGAGACTTACGAGAGAGCGTTGAACCGATTCACTTCTATCTCTTCAGGAGCCAAGCATGAAGGTGAAGTGATTTCAGGTTGGATGGACCAACGAACCCTGAGTCAAAGACTGATTTGCAAAGGTGGTCTCGGAGAGGCTGCCAACATACTGTTGAGTAGAGAAACCATAGTTGCCGAGGCCAGGAAGGAACAATGAGAATCATCTTGGTCCCTGAGACTCGAACTTGAGAGTACTCTTGGATTAGAGAAGCGGTGGAAAGGCGTAAAGCGTTTTGTCCACGCAGCCTGAACGCATCCTGACAGAAAATGCCAGGCCCTGGATTTCTGGAGCAGAAGAGAGGCAGTTTTGCGTTGAGTGGGGATGCAAAAGGTTCAGGTCTGGGTCCCCACTCTTTGAACAGGGACAGAGCTACGGCTGGATCGAGAGACCACTCGTGAGGTCTGCCTCCGTTCTGCTGAGGTGATCTGCTAGGTCGTTTTGTATACCCGACAGATAAACCGCTTGAATCAGAGACTTGTGCTCCAAGCACCACTCCCACACCCTCATTGCTTCCCTGCAAAGGGATAAGAATGAGCACCGCCTTGTTGATGTAATACATCACTGCTTTGTTGTCCGTTTGAAGGAGAATGTTCTTGTGATAAAGGACATCCTTCAGAGCTCGGATTGCATAGAGGACCGCCTCATCTCCAGGACATTTATGTGGAGATGAGTTTGAACTAGTCCATACACCTTGAGTGTGGAGGGAGAGACAGTGAGCTCCCATCCCGATCGCGATGCGTCTGTGGTGATGGAGATCTGATGATCGAGGGAGCAAGGGGAATCCTTCCAGGAGATTGCTCTCTTGAGACCACCAGGTGAGAGACCTTGAAGGGGCTCCGTCACCTTGATGGGATAAGACTGGGGTGAGAGGTGGGGACCACTGAGTGGAGAGCATCCATTGGGTGGTTCTCATGTGCAGTCGGGCCAGAGGGACAGTGAGACCGAGGGCGCCATGAGACCCAACATGCGTTGCATCGAGAGAGCTATATCGATTGGTTCTCCCTGATGTAACGGGCCATTCGAAGGATGTCGAGTCTTCTGTCCTCTGGAAGGAAAGCCTTCGCTGAAGAGGTGTCTAGAAGCGTCCCTATGAAAAGGAGCCTCTGGGAGGGTTGCAGTTGAGATTTTTTAAATTCAGCAGAACTCCCATGGACGTGAGAAGGAGAAGTTTTGACGGCTTCCAAAGTCCCTTGACGGAAGGGCTTGCTAGAAGCCAATCGTCCAGGTAGGAAACACCGAGTCCGACTTTCCTGAGATGCGCCAGCGAACTGCACAACACTTTGTAAAACTTCGGGCGCCGAGGATAGCCAAAGGGCAGGACTCTGAACTGATAATGCTGACCCAAAGCTACAAACCTGAGGAACTTGCGGTGGGTCGGGTGGGCGAGGATATGCTGGTAAGCATCCGCATATCAGAGAGGCCAGCCAGTCGTGCTGATACAGCAAAGGGTAACAGGGTACCTAGAAATCATCTTGAATTTCTCCTAGGGAGGAATTTGTTTAACTTCTGAGGTCTAGAATGGGGCACATCCCCAGATTTCTTTGGAACCAGAAGTAATGGGAGTAGAACCCTGTGTTTCGCAGATGCGGGGCACCAGTTCTATTGCCCTGTTGTTCAGAAGGCCCTGGATCTCCAGGTGTGAGGAGGTCTGACTGAAGGCCGACAACCTGGGTTGTCGTCTGGGAGGAACAATTGCGGGGTTTCAAGAATGAGAGAATAACCTCGCGAATTATCCGAAGGACCCATTTGTCCGAAATTATGGACTTCCACTGGTTGTAGAAGTACATCAGACGACCTCCCACCGGAGGAGAAAGTTCCACCTCGGGCAGAGTGGATGGAACTTGGGCCAGCGACTCATAAGGTAGCACTGGGAGCTTTAGGCCCCTGCGCTTTCTGCTACGTCTTCTTTTGAGGTTGGGCAGGTTGGCTCTTATGGAAGCTTCCCCTACCTCTGCCTCGAAAGGACTGACGACTATGAAACTGACGTCTGTTCACATGCCCGAGGAGGGACAGGCGGAGGTCTGGCCAACAATGGCCGATCTAGTCTTCTGAGTGGCCTCTGAGCTTCACCTGAGGGCCAAAAGAAAGGAGCCATCAAAGGCAGGCGCCATCACCTGCTGCTGAGCATCATTCGTGAAGCCAGAAGTGCGCAGCCAGGAATGGCGTGACAAATCCCTCGCGGCTGCTGAGCGAAGAAGCAGTGTCAAAGCGCCCATGGCGGCTTTGACCTGTTGGTTATTGGACTCAATACCTCTAATAGCGGTCAGAAGAAGCTCTGACTTGGAATCCGAATCTGGAAGAGCTTCAACCATTCTTTTCATAGAGTGCCACAGGATATACTCATACTGAGAAAAATAGCCTTGATAACTGGCAATACGCATACTTAGAGTGGAGGCAGCAAAGACTCTCTTACCCTAATGTATCAATCTTACGAGACTCTTTGTTAATAAAGTCAGGCTATAGTAGTTTGAGGAAAAACGACTTGTCATTCTCTGCCAGGACTACAATAGGATCCATAAGGCTTGGGATGCCAAAATGGGGACGATCCTTGGGAGCTGAATACTTCTTATCAATGGATTTAGCACTGAGAATAAGAGCAGGATTATTCCATACCATTTGAGACAAGCGTCTCGAAGGAAGGCTGGATGGAGGAGTCAAATCGTGGGGATATCCGAGCATGAAGATACTGGAGTCTTAATATCTTCCCAGGATCGATGTCTGTAGTCTGGAGAAGAGTGGATCCCAGGTTCTTCAACAGAGACTTAAAGGACAGGTCCTCGACACAGGCTCTGTAGCAAAGAAGATCCTGTTCCTCCACTTCATCACCCAACAAGGTCTGGGTCAGGCTCACTATCATCTCCTGATGGTCAGAAAGGACTGTTTGGACAGGAAAGAGTGAGGTGGAGAGGAAATAGCAGAAAAGAAGAAGAGTCCCCAAGGGCTGCAGCGGGGCAGCCAAGCAGACTGAAAGCGGCACCGAGGAGGCGCACGGTGCCGAAGAGCCCTGTGACCCATACAAGCCCAGATGGCGCCCGCGGGCCGAAGCAGCGCATGCGCGCGTGGCAGCGACAGCGCATGGCACCGCAGGCAGCCCCGTGAAGGGCACGCGGGCGACACCATGACGGCGCCGCCCTATCCAGCAGCACCACGGCGGCGCCCGCGAGACCCAGACGCCACATAAGACCCAGCTGACACGGCGACAAGCCAACAGACCCTGCCGGCGCGAAACCCCAGGAACCTGGAAAGCTAGAAGGAAAAACAGAGATAAAGAACGCCGGTGAGGCCCCTGCGCGCAACCATGTGAGGAAACACCTAAGCAGTCGCTGGCACGAAGAAGGCGCCACAGCGACTAGGGAGGTCCAACCGCCCTACCTGATCGCCGGAGGGCCGAGGGCTCCGAGGCAACTGAGCCAGGCAGAAGAACCAGCCTCCGAGCCCATTGCTCCCATAAGGCGGCCCACTGATGAAACTGCTCATCTGGAGTCCTACCTATAGGCGGGGAGGGACTCGATGTCGAGGCAGCTACGGAGTTGGCGACTCCGAAGGAGGCGGCAGCTGCTGCTTGATAACCCGGCGTCGTAGCGCCAGACGCCACCAGAGGCGACCTCGGTGATGCCTTCTCTTTTTTGACCTGTGGGCGAAGAAGAGCTCGAGGCGAGCGGTTGCCGAGAATGCGACCGTTTATTTTATGCCGGAGGGGACCGCCCATCCCCAGACATCGGACTGACCGTTGTCGGAACCCGCTGAGGAGAAGGAGGCTGACGGACCAGCCTGGCTGACTGAACAGCTTTCATAAAGTCTCCCTACCGTCACCTGACCTGCTCATGGTGACTCCGTCCAGTAGGCGAGACTTCTTCAAGTAAAATTTAAATATTAGAAAAATTTACGAAAATAGAATAAAATTAAGCGATACTACTTATCGAGTTACAAAAACAAACTGAAAACTATCTACTTAGTTTGAAGTTTGACTGCCGACTGTGACGTCGTCACTGAAGCGCACTTTCGTGGCCGGGAAAAGGAACTGAAGTGATTTGGAGGGTAAATGCCGCGAGATGGTCATTACCTTGAGCGCTGCTGTTGGCAGGGCCGAAATCTCAAGCGCGCATTTCCTCGGCCGACCCTCCAGCAAAAAGTTTGCTCCCGATGGGTCTTAGTGCCTCCGGCGCTAATCCCACTAGTGTGAATGAGTGGTGGAGACTTATGTCCAGGAAGATTGGGAGTTATTGATGTCATACAATGTCTTAGAAAAATGAAAAGAAACAGCAGTAGCTGGTGAGGAGAGTGGAACTCTCTGTAGATCTGAGGGCACACCAAAGCTAGATTGTTTATCAGAAAATCAATACATATCAGAATACATATATGGCATGGAAAGGAAGATGGAAGGGGAGTTAACTATGTAAAAATAATTTCCTAACTCCTTTAAGGCTGGGAAGGATTCTAGGTCCACCAGTTCATATCCAATGTAAAGAGTTCTCTGCCCACTCTCCTACCCAGGGTATGATGTGATTCCCTTGGTAAGCAGAAATTTATCCAGGCTTACCTTGAGGACCTGTACTGTCTTTATTTTCACGGTCTTTGCTGGAAGGCTGTTTCACTGGTTCAATCCATACAAAGGTTGCTCTGGAGCCCAGGTATGAGACTCTTAGCGAATGTACCCAACCAAACTGTAACAAAACAGCTGGGCACCCATAAACAGCACAAACAGGCTTACTAATCTGTATAGGTACAAATAATACTTTATTGTGTGCAATATACCTTATACAGAACATGAAGCGGTGGTGTACTAGGGTGAAATACAGAAGTTGACAGCAGATAAGGACTGCAAGGCCCATCCAATCTGCCCATTTCTTTTTCTACCTTATAAATGTGCCATCGTCCTTTGCTGTCAGTGGCCTATCTATTCATACTCATCTGTATTACTCCCTTATGCCTATCCCATGCCTGTTTGAAGCCCTGCACTGTATTCATAGCCACCACTTCCTGAGGTAGGCCGTTCCATACATCCACCACCCTTTCTGTGAAACAGAACTTCCTCACATTACCCCTTAATCTACCTCCCTCTAATCTGATGCTGTGTCCTCTTGTCCTGCTATTTTTGTTATATTGAAACATATTAGACTCTTTCACCTTGTTAATGCCCTTAAGGTGTTTGAATGTTTCGATCATATCACCTCTCTCCCTCCTTTGCTCTAGGGTATACATATTGAGCTCCGTTAATCTGTTTTCATATGTCTTCTGATGCAGTCCCTGCACCATTTTGGTTGCCCTTCTCTGGACTGCCTCAATTTGGTTAATGTCCTTGTGAAGGTGTAGCCTCCAGTACTGCACACAGTACTCCAGATGAAGCCTAACCAATGTCTTGTAAAGAGGGATTATTACCTCCCTCTTATGACTTGTGAGACCCCTACTAATACACTCCAACATCCCCCTAGCCTTACCTACTGCTTTAGAGGTCTGCTTGGATGATTTCAGGTCATCGGTGATGATGATGCCCAAGTCTCTTTCTTTCTTTGTGACTGCCAGCAACTCCCCTCCCAGCCTATAGGTGGCTTCAGGGTTTCTCTTCCCTATGTGCATGATCTTACACTTCTTTGCATTAAATCCCAGTTGCCACTCTTCCGACCATTTTGCTAGTTTATCCAGATCTCTTCTCAAATTTCTGCCCACCCCATGTGGGTCATCTACTCTGTTGCAGATCTTAGTGTCATCTGCAAACAGACAAGCCTTACCCTCTAGTCCACCTGCAATGTCACTGATGAAGATATTGAAGAGGACTGGCCCCAGGACTGATCCCTGAGGTACCTCACTTGTGACTTGCCTCTCTTCTGACTGCATAACATTTACCACCACTCCCTGTTTTCTGCCCGTCAACCAGTTTGCCACCCGGTTGACCAACGTCTGACCCACCCCGAGCCTACCCAGCTTGTTTTTCAATCTTCTATGTGGAACAGTGTTGAAAGCTTTGCTGAAGTCAAGGTAGGCAACATCAACTGCTCCCGCTTGGTCCACCACTCTGGTTACCCAGTCAAAGAAATCTATGAGATTAGTTTGACAGGACCTTCCTTTTGTAAACCCATGCTGTTTTGGATCCTGTGCCCCTATGGATTCCAGGTGTTTCACTATCCTTTCCTTAAGGAGTGCCTCCATAATTTTGCCCACTGCTGAGGTAAGACTGCCTGGTCTGTAGTTGCCTGCCTCCTCCTCCACTACTGAGGTAAGACTGACTGGTCTGTAGTTCCCTGCCTCCTCCCTGCTACCACGCTTGTGGAGAAGGATCACATGAGCCCTTCTCCAGTCTTCTGGGACCTCTCCCGTGCTCAGAGACTCACTAAACAGTTCTGCTAATGGCTGTGTTAGTCCCACACTTAGCTCCTTTAGTACCCTGGGATGTATGCCATCAGGTCCCATTGCCTTGACCACACTGAGCTTAAGAGAGCTCTTGTAGGACTCTTTCTTTTGTGAAGGGAGTAGTGCGCACCTCCCTCCCCCCGTGTCCATGGTGCTGAGCTGTGGGCCCTGTCCTACCTTCTCTTCAGTAAATACTGAGCAAAAGTATCTATTTAGGATAGATGATTTTACAGGGTCCTTCTCCTCACATGCCCCCCTTTTCTGCTTTGAGCTTAGTAATACCCCCTCTGGACTTTCTCCTTTCACTAATGTATCTATAGAAAGTCTTGTCACCTTCTTTTACTGTTTGTGCTAGTATTTCCTCAGTTTGGGACTTTGCCTGCCTTACTGCCTTCCATGCTTCCCTTAGGGCAGTTTGGTATGCCTCCTATCTTCATCCATGTGTTCCTTATATTTCCTGAAGGTCAGCCTTTGGCTCTGACCTTTTCTGCTACTGTAGAGAACCAAAGTGGTTTCCTTCTTCTTTGCACTTCCTTTTCTGTCTAACACAATGGGATGTTGCTTCAAGTATTGCATCCTTAATGCTTGCCCACTTTGCCTGTACCCCTTAACTGTGTTTCTTTTTGCCAGGGCTAGTTTAACTCTGTTGGCCATCTTATCAAAGTCAGCTCCTCTGAAGTCCCATATTTTTGCCTTGGAATGGGATGATTTAGTTGTAGTGGTCAAATGAACCATACCATGTGATGGTCACTGGCCCCCAGGTGACCTTCTACCTAGAGATCTGTGATCCCTTCCCTGTTAGTCAGTACTAGATCTAGGATAGCCCCGTCTCTTGTGGGCTGTTGTACCAATTGTTTGAGGCCCTCTCCCTGCAGGGAAACCACCACATGTCTAGTTCTGGCAGCTGTCCCTACTGGTACTGACCAATCTGTATCCGGCATGTTGAAGTCTCCCATTATCAGAACCTCCCCTTTAGCTGTCATGTTTTGTATATCTTCTAACAGTAATGTATCTGTGTCCTTCCCCTGGTCTGGGGGCCTGTAGACAACCCCAGTTCTTATGGCTGTCCCATTTCCTGTTTCCAGGGTGACCCACAGTTCTTCTGGTTCCTTATGTGTATTCTGAATTGCTGTAGCTTTGATATTTTCGTTGACATACAGGGCCACTCCACCCCCCTTTTGCACCTCGGTCTCTTCTGAACAGTACATAGCCAGGTACTGAAGTCTCCCAAGTGTGGTTACTGGTAAACCACGTCTCACTAATTGCTACTATGTCTAGTTTAGCCTCTGACATTATTGCCTGCAGGTCCGGGATCTTATTTCCCAGGCTGTGAGCATTTGTGTACATAATTTTCCATTGGCCAGCTTTCGGTGTGTTAGTTGCTGGGTGAGGTCTGGCATTTCCTCTGTGCGTCGTATGGGGAGACAGACTTTTTTTCTTACCTGGCGATGCAAATGAACTGCAAACATGCTGAATCCCTGTTTGACCACTAGCTGAGGGGGGAAGGGTGTTCTTCCCATTTGACGTATGGGGTGCTGCACCCCTCTCCCCATTTGCTAGTTTAAATATTCTGCAAAGATGTCAAACTTCTGCCCCAATGCACTGACTCCCTCCTTAGTCAGATGCAGTCCATCAAATTTAAAGAACTTTCGCTCCCAAAACTGTTGCCAGTTCCCTACAAATCTGTGTCTGGGGAGTGTTTTGCTGCAGTTTTCATCAGTGTTGTATAATGCACATAATAAAGTCTTTTTTACACCAATTCAGATCGTTAAAGACCGTCTGTGTTGTTTATGGGTGACCAGCTCTTTTGATGCAGTTTTGGTCCACTACCCTCTGGGAGTAGAAGGGCATGGGGTCATAATGTCGCAGAGAAAACCGCGCGGCACTAAATGCCACAACCAAAACAGCATAAGCCAAAATAAGGTCAGTGAAGACACCGACCTTAGAACTAAAGCACACCCCACTGATTATAATGGACTTTATCTTTTTGAGGGGCTCTGCACCCACCCGACGGGGTTCCTCACCTCGGACTAAAGATAACCAACTCCGAGGGGGGTGTGGACGTCGGGGATGGGGCAAAACTTGGAAGGGGAGACTTTAAAAAAAAAAAAGTAGCAATACCTTGAGACCTGGGGAACTGAAATGTGGTGCTAGGTCTCCAACGCTGCCGGGTGCTGGTGCCTTAGCCACTTCACCATGGGAGCGGCTCGACCAGGCACTGCACTCCCCCATGTAAGTGTATAGTGACAGGGGTAGTGGTTATTCCCGCACGCTGCAAAAACCCTGTCACTATACTACCTTTAGCGCTATCTGCAGTGTGGTTACTCCTGCATTGTTTCGGCAGCGCTGTATTGACCCGATACCGAGTAGAAGTGCCTCTTGACTTGACCCTTGCATTTAGCATCTCAGAGATTTGGGAGGAGTAGTGGGCCAAAATAAGGGATAGTAAAGTGAAGGTAACAAATCTACGTGCAAAAGAAATGAGCAACACCAGGAGAAAAAAGAGAGACCACTATGGTTCTCAAGGGAAGTGGCTACAAAGGTAAAGGCTAAAAGGGTGGCTTTCAGGAGGCACAAGGAGATGCAGAGGGAAGAAAATAGGGATGTGTACTATGAAAAGCACAGGGAAGCAGGGAAGGCGGTGACAGGAAAAAAGGCAGAGGCAAGGATAGCTAGTGGGTTAACTAAAGGGGACAAGACCTTTTTTAGATACATAAGCTGAAACATGAAAACAAGGGGAGGGATTGTGGGGTTAAGAAGGGCAGGGAGAGATTGTGCAGAGGAGGATCAGGATAAAAACATCCCAAATAAATACTTCTGCTCAGTCTTTACAATGGAAGAAGAGAGAGACAGACCACTTAGAAGCAGCAGGAACACTGGTGGGAGCGGGCTAGACAAGTCCAATTCACAGAGGAAAGTGACCGGAGTGGATCTGAGAATCTGAAATTGGATAAAGCTATGGGGCCTGACGAGGTACATCCAAGAGTGCTGTGGGAGCTCAGGGAGGGTACTGGCTATACCTCTGACAGCCTTACTGAACAAATGGAGGAAAGCTAACAACTATAGGCTGGATAGTATAACATCAGGGGTAGGGAAGTTAATGGAGACACTTTTAAAAGAAAGGCAAGTGGAATATCTTGAATCCAGCAGGTTACAAAGCCCAAGGCAGCATGACACTTTTCCTGCTTTACAGCAGCTTGTGCCAGATATCTGGTGCGAGCCCCATAAAACGGTCCCCAGGATTGCCACAAGCTAGACTGAAAAGTTGGTCTAATTTGTGGCAACTGCACCCGGGGCTTGCGGCATTCTCCGCCCTTTAAAAATCCAGCCCAGTATGTTTAAAAGTCTATGGAAATTGAAACTCTCACATAATAAATAAATTATTGCTAAGAACCAGGCATTTAAAAATACTTTATGGGTTACCAGCAACTTGAGGAACTGGTACTGTTTTCATTCGTCTAATTCTCAGTGCATCTCTGAAGAATGAACAGATTTTAAAAAGAACAAAATTATTTTAAAAAGTATGTTATAATCATTTGACTACATCAAGAATTCCAAAAATTTCTAATTCGATTTAACTTTTGCCTCTTGGAGAAGACCGAGACTCAATTATATCTATCAGTTTTTAACGAACACAGGTATAATCTCCTTTGCTGAATTACAGGGGAAAATATGGACTCCCAGATAGAGACCTTTTCTGCTACTCCCAAGTGAAAAATTACATTTTTAGACTACGGGAAGTTATACCAAAAATACCCATACTCTCCCCCCCCCTCCTTTACTGTGGTCCCTCTTTAGACAGACTTCAGGATCACCCTTGGGGTCACTCAATAAGCCAATTATATAACAATTTGAGAGATTCATTAGGAGATTCATCCCAGTCTGTACTGGATAGTTGGAATAAGGATTTTGTCACTTGCTATCCCTTTTTCTTTATGGAACGACACTTCACTAAAAGCCATAAAATTAACCATCACATATCTGGATGGAGTTTGCATGAAAGTGATGAACCAGATTCTTTCGCTTCCCAGCGATACTAAGTATCTGCCGTCATCATATGGGCACTGCTGGAGGGCATGCAACTGTAGACTGGTACACCTGGGACACGTATTCTGGTTGTGCCCCAGACTGATGCCATTCTGGTGTACCCTACAGGAAGAGCTACGGGATTGTCTGGGGGAGCTAGCAGAGCTCACAGCTAAAACAGTGCTACTATCAATCTTCCCAGAACATAGCCCCTCTTGGCACTGCACGTTACTGCCATTATACCTCTTAGCAGCAAAAAAAGTGATAACCTGCAAATGGCTGACTACAAATATACAGTCAGTCTCAGAGTGGTGCCAGATTGTTTTGGAGATTTACAAATTAGAAGGCTTAACGGCAGATATACATAATAAGCAACCAGCATTCAGGGAGAAAAGGCAAAGGTGGAACTATTATAATGCTATGCTGGATCCAGAAGAAAAAAATGATTCACCTTAGTAATTATGTTTCTTCTATTGGAGTCTTACTGTATTCTGACTAATGCAGTTAGCCCCAGCCTTTAAACTGCCCCAGAGAACAGAGGGTTAGACTTTCTATGCAGAGCATAGAATGCTGAGCTCAAGCTTGGTTGATGTCTCTGTCTGTTTCCCTTTGAAATCTAACCGTCAGATTCTAATGAGCCAAAACTCACTAGCTATCCTATGTGGAAATTGTAAAAATGTTTACTAGCCAACTGGCAACAAAAAGTTTTGGATTCCCAAAGGAAGACTCAAGTCAGGAAACACAAAACACAAAACCAATTAAAATAAGAATAACAACAAAATAAACACCCAAACAAAAAAGCAGAGGGTATAAAGGAGCACCCCTGAGGTGCAACACTGCACCTGCCCACCACTTCCCAAAAACCTGGTTCTGAGGGAAGAGGCGGGGGAGGGGGAGGTCAGAATACAGCAAGACTCCGAGAGAAGAAACATAATTACTAAGGTGAGTAATGTTTTCTTCAAACAACATGAAGTCTTGCTGTATTCTGACTAATGCAGACTACCAAGCAGTAACAAGATGGGACTTGTTATCGTCCGCTGTCATCTGACTATAACCAAAGTTTACAGTTGGCCAATGAAATCTCCCAGCTAGCAAAAAACGGTTCAGTTTTAATTCTGGGTGACTTCAATCTTCCAAACATAAATTGGGATACTTTAACAGGCTCAAACCACCATGACCAAACATTTATTGAAACCATTATTGATTTAGGACTCTATCAATGGGTTAAGGAGCCAACACGGGGAAGTAACATCTTGGATCTCATCATAACCAACATTGATATTCCTGTAAACAATTTATTAATATCAGAACCACTTGGGAATAGTGACCACCTGTCTTTATTTTTTACTATTCCTTTCCCTCAACCCCCTGTAAGAAATGAGCATAAAATTAAACAATATGACAAGGCAGATTTTCATAAAATAAACCATCATTTAGGAGTATTAAATTGGGACAACATTCTTTCCCCTCTTGATATTGATGAGTACCTAAGGAATGCACTAGCAAATGGGCAGGAAGGAGGGGTGGAAGAACAATGGGGAATAATAAAAACTGCCATCACAGAGGTAACAAGCCTTTGTGTAAAGCAAATAAACAAAACGAAACGAGGTAAGAAACCACTATGGTTCTCAAAGGAAGTGGCAGTGAAGGTTCAAGAGAAAAAGAAAGCATTCAGGAAGTACAAGGAATCACAGAAGGAACAGGACAGAGAACTGTATCAGTTAAAACAAAAGGAAGCTGGAAAGGCAGTCAGAACAGCTAAGGCCCAAACCGAGGAAAAGATAGCCAACTCAGTTAAGAAGGGGGATAAAACCTTTTATAGGTACATCAGGGAGCAAAGGAAGACCAAGGGAGGGATAGTGAGGCTTAATAAAGGGAGGAGGAGGGTGGGCAGAGGTGACTGTGAAAAGCAGAGATACTAAACAAATATTTTTGCTCAGTATTTACAAAGGAAGAGGGTACCTAAAACAAACAGTAGAAACACTCTGGATACAGAAGTTGATACAGCCCATTTACAGAAGAAAGAGTTCTGAAAGAGCTCTTAAAACTGAAGGTGGACAAAGCAATGGGGCCTGATGGATTCATCCCAGAATTCTAAAAGAACTAAGGATAGAACTAGTGACACCACTGACTACCCTCTTTAACAAATCATGGGAGGATGGGGTGGTACCTGAGGACTGGAGGAGGGCAGATGTGATTCCCTTCACAAAAGTGGGAGCAAGGCAGAAGCAGGAAACTACAGACCTGTTAGTTTAACCTCAGTGGTAGGGAAATGATGGAATCACTTCTGAAGGAAAGAATTGTTGAGTACCTAGAGGCCAGAGGGCACAGGACCCAAGGCAGCATGGATTCACAGCGAAAGGTCATGCCAGACAAATCTGATAGATTTCTTTGACTGGAGTGACCAAAGTAGTAGATCAGGGAGGCTGTGGACATGGCCTACCTAGACTTTAGCAAGGCATTTGACACAGTCCCACACAAAAGATTAATATACAAGTTAGCCAGCCTGGGAGTGGGTCCCAAGATGACAGCCTGGGTAAGAATTGGCTAGAGAATAGGACACAGAGAGGTAATAGTAAATAGGTCCACTCTGAAAAAGGGGGTTAGCAGTGGGTACCACAGGGTTCAGTATAGGACGGTCCTCTTCAATGTCTCTATAGCGACATTGCAGAGGACTGGAAGGAAAGTATGTCTCTTTGCAGATGACACAAAGATCTGCAACAGAGTTGATGCACAAGGTGGGGTGGAAAGGATGAGAAGGGACTTGGCAAGGTTAGAGGAATGGTCAAATGTATGGCAGCTTAGATTCAATGCTAAGAAGTGCAAGGTAATGCACCTGGGAAACAAAAACCCAGGGGAAGAGTACACAATGGGGGGTGAGATACTAACAACAACAAAAATGGAAAGGGACCTGGGGGTAGTCATATCAGATGACCTAAAGGTGGGCAAGCAATGTGAGAGGGCAGCAAGGAGGCTGGGGGATACTGGGATGCATGGGAGGCATCACCAGCAGAAAACAAGAAGTTATTATCCCTCTGTACAGACAGCTGGTGAGACCACATCTGGAGTACTGCGTGCAGTTCTGGAGACCCAATCTCCATAAAGACATAGACAGGATGGAAGCTGTCCAGAGGAGGGCAACTAAAATGGTGCAGGGTCTGCACGGAAGACATATGAAGAGAGACTTAAGGAGCTTAATATGTATAGCCTCGAGGAAAGGAGGAGAGGGGACATGATAGAAACTTTCAAGTACCTCAGGGAATCAACAAAGTCAAGAGGGTAGCATCTTTCAAAAAGAGGTGTGCAAGAACAAGGGGGCACAATTTGAAGATAGAAGAGGGGCAGCTCAGAGGTAATTTAAGGAAGTATTTTTTCACAGAGAGGGTTGTGGATGCATGGAACAGCCTTCCAGAGGAGGTTGTGGAGTCAAAAACAGTGGTGGAATTCAAGCATGCATGGGACAGTCATAAGGCAATTCTAGGGGGTGGGGGTAGGAAGAAGTAGGCTGCTGGTTAACTAGGATCTGCAGCTTATCCATCAGGTAGGGAAATGGGCAGACTGGGTGGGCCAAGCGGTCCTTATCTGCCGTCAAATTCTATGTTTCTATGAAGCATGGGAATTTTTAAATAAACAAATCCAAGAACTTGAACATCAGTTTATTCTGGAAAAAACATAAATACAACAAAGGCAAAATCCCCCCTTGGTTTAACAGATCTATAAAAAAACAAATCTCCCATAAACAAAAACTTTTCTCATTATTAAAAAAATGTCCCATTACTCAAAAGAATGAAATATTAATTAAATACAGGGAATCGGTTAAAACATTAAAAAATTCAATTTTGTTAGCTAAACGTAATTTAGAATTCCGTATTGCACACACCAAGGACTCTCATAAAGCTTTGTATGCCTACTTAAATAGTAAAAAAGGAACAGCAGGAAAATTGGGCCACTAAATATAAATAACACAATAATTACTTCAGACTCTGAGACTGCTACAGCTCTAAATAACTACAGTATTTCTCATCAGTTTTTGTTCAGGATCAATCTCAAATTCTCCTTGATAGACACCTCCCAAGTCATACAAAATTTAAGATCTCACAGAATGAGGTCTATGATTTATTATCAACATTAAAGAAATCTACTAGTCCTGGTCCAGACGACATATGTACCAAATTTCTTCTGGGTGTTAAAGATACTATAGCCTTACACTGCTATTATCTTTAATAAATCTCTCCACGAATCAAGGGTTCCTTCTGACTGGTTAACTGCAATAGTGACTCCCATTTTTAAACAAGGTTCTTATTCTAAAGTAGAAAACTATCGCCCAATTAGCTTGACTTCTATCCCTTGTAAATTAATGGAAAGATTAATTAAAACTTTTCTTGAAACAGAAATGGAAACCTTGAAAATACTTGATAGGTATTCCATGGATTTAAAACTGTTTTTTCTTGCACTACAAATCTGCTTTCATTCTATAATTATATTAGTATGAATCTCGATTTAAATATACCAATTGATGTCATCTTATTGGATTACAGTAAAGCATTTGACAAAGTGTCACATGACATTCTGATTAAAAAACTCATTAATTTAGGATTTTCATCAACATTAGTTTCATGGATTAACAGCTGGCTGAGTAACCGCACCCAGAGGGTTCAGGTAAATGGTACCTTGTCATATTTGGGTAAGGTGACTAGCGGAGTTCCTCAAGGTTCTGTTTTGGGACCCACTCTCTTTAATGTTTTCATCAGTGATATGAAAATTTGTTCTCCTAATATACTCATGAAATTTGCTGATGACACCAAATTAGGGGGTACTGTGAACAATGCTGATAATATACAAACTTTACTAGCAGACCTTGCGTCTATTGAACATTGGGCTATCAAAAACAAAATGCACTTTAATGTAACAAAATGTGCAGTCTTACATATGGGTAAAAACAACCCTAGACAGGTATACACCTTAAATAATATAACTATTAGAAAAAGATCTCTGGGTTCTAGTAAATAATAAACTTTCCTCATCTTCTCATTGCAATAAAATAGCCAATCAAGCCAATGCTCTTCTTTGTAGGATAAACAGCACATTTGTTTCTAAGTCAGAACAGTGTATCATGACCCTGTATAGATCTCATGTCAGACCTTACATGGATTATGGCTCCTCTTTTTGGAGTCCTTACCTAGCATCAGACATTAATAGAATTGAACAAATTCAACGCAGGGCCACAAAAATTATTCCATATTATGCTCATTTGGATTATGACTCTAGATTACAGAAGACAGTCTTGTATTCACTCAAACAGAGATGAACAAGAGGTGATCTTTTACAGCTATTTAAAATCATGAAATCTCCCATTCTGATGGAACAATGTGGCTTAACATTATCCAACAGAAAAATTGTAGCCAGGCTGCATAATAAACAAATTGATATTAAAAAATGCAATACAAATAAAAGACAAAACTTTTTTACTATTAGAACTCCTACACTATGGAATACATTGCCACAAGATATTGTTGATTCACCTACTATTATGATTTTCAAAAACAAAATAGATAAATGGTTATTAGAATAGCACCGTATACAATGATCCACACATGTGGAGGACAATCTCGATAGGCTATGGCCTTCTTTTGTCCAACTAACCAAGTAACCTCCATGGAGAAGGGACAGAACCTACTTTGGGAATAGGCTCTGAAGTACTGCTGCGCCAAACCGAGCATCGCTCCTAGCCTGGATATCCAGAGAGTAATGCTTGGTAAAGGTATGGACTGGTTTCCAGGTGGCTGCTTGACAAATTTCAAGGAGAGGAATATCCCTGGCCGCAGCCAGGAAAGCAGCTGTACCTCTTGTGGAATGAGTCCTCAGGCCGGAGGGTGGAGTTTTTCCCAGTTTTTCATAGCAGAATTGTATACAAGACACAATCCACCTGGCAACAGATCTTTTGGTGGCAGGTTTGCCCTTTCCCACTTCTCCATAAGTGAGGAACAACTGGAGGGAGTCAAACCTGTGACCCTTGGTACGCTCTATGTAGTAACTAAGGGCTCTTTTGACATCTAAACTGTGTAGCCTCCTCTCTCCTGAGGAAGAATGATCAGTGAAGAAAACAGGAAGAGATGTAGACTGATTCAAGTGGAAATCTGAAACCACTTTGGGCAAGAACCTTCTATTGGTTCTAAGGACCACTTTATCCATGTGAAAGGAGATAAAATCAGGTTCCACTGACAGGGCTTGCAATTCACTGATACGTCTGGCAGAGGTAATGGCTACCAAAAACACAGTTTTCCAAGTCAAGTACTTTAGCTTTGCTGAGGACATAGGCTCAAAAGGAGGTTGCATAAGTTGAGCAATGCAAACATTTAAATCCCAGGCAGGGACAGGGTCTCTAAAGGGAGGATTGGTATGAAGCAATCCTTTAAAAAATTTACAGAATACAAGGTGAGATGATAGTGAGGAAGACTTCCCCACTGACAGAAAAGCAGAAACAGCTGACAAGCGTACCTTGAGAGTAGCTGGTCTGAGGCCTAGGCCATTAAGATGGACCATATAATTCAGAACTGTAGGCAATTCAGCAGTATCTGGAGAAATATGCTTCTTGGAACACCAAATGCTGAATCTCTTCCATTTGGAATTATAAGTCTTTCTGGTGGAGGGCTTTCGAGAAGCTTTGAGAATATCCAGAACTCCCTGAGACAGATGCAAATCTGCAAACTCTAACTCTTCAAGAGCAATACCTTGAGATTGAGAGACTGAAGATTGGGGTACCAAATCCTCCCCTGAGAGAAGGTTAACAGGTTGTAATTCCTGGGAAGAGACAGGGGAAGATGGACTGCTAGGGACAGCAACAGGGGGTACCAGGGCTGTCTGGCCCAGTCCGGAGCAATCAGAATCATTTTGCAAGGTTGTGACCTTATCTTGACTAAAACTCTGAACAGAAGAGGGAAGGGAGGGAAGGCATACAGAAGTTTCCCTTCCCAGTTCAGAATCAGAGCATCCTAGGGGAACTGAGCCCAAGACTGAGGGTCTGCAACAAAAGAGAGGAAGTTGGTGATTGTCTGGGGCTGCAAAAAGATCTATCTCTGGAGTGCCCCACCTTGAAAACATCACCTTCAATACCAGAGGGTCCAGGGACCATTCGTAATGGCCCTGTGAGATCCTGCTCAGTGCATCTGCTAGCACATTGTCCTTCCCTGGAAGGTGAACTGCTATCAGAGAGGTTTGCAGGGAATAAGCCAGGGACCACAACTTCATGGCTTCTGTGCACAAGGCCACAGACTGAGTGCCTCCCTGCTTGTTGATGTACTACATGGTGGTGGTGGTGTTGTCTGTTCTGACCTGAACCACCTTGTTCTGTACTGACTGAGAGAAAGCCTGCAGGGCCAGAAAAACTGCCCTGAGTTCTAGGAGACTGATATGGAGAAGGGATTTCTGAGGGGACCACAATCCCTGGGCAGTGAGGGCCCCCAGATGGGCTCCCCAGCCCAGAAGGGAAGCATCCATGGTAAGGACCACTGAATGAAATGAGTGGCAAATGGGACCCCTTGCCTTAAATTGTCCTGATCCTGCCACCATTGAAGGGCTTGGATCAAGGTCAGAGTCACTGGGATCAGTTTGGTAAGGGAATCCTTCCTCTGAAACCAAAAAGCCCTCAGATGGAATTGAATGTCCCTCATCTGGAATCTTGCCCCTTGGACCACTGCCGTAGAAGCTGCCATGTGGCCCAAGAGCTGGAGGAAATGCCTTGTTGGTCGAGATACCTGAAGGCTGAAGGCAGAGGCTAGTTCTATAAGAACCCTTGCCCTTTCCAGGGGAAGAAAGGCTCTTGCTTTGGCCGTATCCAGCTCTGCCCCATAGAGGTAAGAAGCTGGACTGGCTCGAGAACTGACTTGGGAAGGTTGAGAAGAAATCCTAGAGAAGTGAGTACTTGCAGGGTCACTTGCAGGTCTGACTTGACTTGGTCTGGAGACTGGCCCACTATTAGCCAGTCATCCAGATATGGAAAAATGGAAATCTTGTGCCTCCTTAGAAAGGCAACTACTACTGCCAGGCACTTTGTGAAGACCCTTGGGGCTGACATTAGGCCAAAGGGCATTGCTCTGAACTGATAGTGGCCTGAGGGCAACTCGAACCTGAGGTACTTTCTGTGGGAGCACCTGATGGGAATGTGAAAATAGGCATCTTTGAGGTCCAGGGAGGCTAGCCAGTCCCCTGGCCTTAGAGAAGGAAGGATTATTCCCAGAGTTACCATCTTGAACTTTGGTTTTAAAAGATGTTTGTTTAGGTATCTTAGGTCTAGGATGAGTCGCCACTCCCCTGTCATTTTTGGGGTAAGGAAGTACCTGGAGTACAGACCTTTGCCCCAGTGTAGGGTAGGTGCTCTCTCTATGGCTCTTAAAGCCAGCAGAGATTAATCCTCTGCCTCTAGGGCAAGGGTTTCCGAGAGACCTGCAGGTGGAAAAGATCTGGCTCTCATCTTTGGAAATTCTTTGAAGCTGAGAACCAGTCCCTGGCTTACTACTTCCAGGACCCACTTGTCTGATGTAATAGACATCCAGTCCTGGATGAAGTAAGTCAGCCTGCCCCCTACCGGAATAGGAGAGTCGACCCGGGCAGGCCCATCAGGGTGCCTGCTGGGCAGGGGCCTTAAACTGAGGAGTGGATGCAGCCCTGCTCATCCCCCTTCTGCCTCTCCCTCTGAAGAACCCCCTCTGTGAAAAGGGAGAAGAGGCCTGTGCTTGGTAAAAAGGCCTATGAAAAGGCTTGCCCCTGCCCCTAGACTGCTGCCTTTGAGGAGTTGCCTGCCGCTCTTTGGCCTGAGCATTCCTGTAAGTGGTCCCGTACTCATTCATTTTCTTCTTGTAATTCTCTGTCTGCTCTCCAAACAGAGAATTACCCACTACAGGAACGTCCATGGCCTTAGCCTGGGTATCCTGCAAGAGACTAGTACATCTGAGCCAAGCCATTCTCCGAAGAGCCACAGATGTAGCCATGACTCTTGATGACACATCATTGGTGTCCACAGCAGCATGAAACTGAACTTTTGATACCTCAATCCCATCTGCAGCCACCTCTTCCAGCTCCTTGGCAAGCTGGGGGGAGGCCTGCTTAGCCAGTGCCAGTACAGTGTCCCACCTGGACGTCTGGTACCTGGCTGTATAGGCCATATAATTAGCTTGCCTCAGTCCCAAGGAAGATGCCATGTACTGTTTTTTTGCCATGGCATCAATCTTCCTGGAGTCTTTGTCTGGGGGGTGTGAAGCCAAGGGAATGTTTGCCTTATCGCAGGCAGCAGCCTGCACAACCCCAACATGGCTGCACTGCTGATATAAAAACTTCGTATCTGAACCTGAAAGTGTATACCTCTTGTCCATTCTTCTATCAACAGAAGGTATAGAATTGGGAGACTTCAGGATTTTTTGTGTCTGCTTCCCAAAAGATTTGTGAAGGGGGAATAGGCAGTCTCCTAGACTCTGGGATGTCCATCATTTCTACAAAATCAGGCTCCTCTTGATCCTCCATTACCTCCTCCATAGGAAGCTGGAGGGTCTCAGCCACCTTTCTGTAGAACATAAAGTGGGAAGGGGACTCAGAAAGCCTAGGAGGGGATACACCTGAAGGTCTGTCTGGGGAGATGTCCGGTTCAATAGGCACATCCAGACTTTCACCCTCACCATCATCATCTTCAAACTCCCCCTCCTCCTCCTCAAACTCCGGTTCATAAAATTCTTTAGGGATATAATCGTGAACCGGGGGAACCGACCTAACCGAGCTCCTGCCAAAAGGTGCCGGATCGGTTGGAACCAGGCGAAGCGATTCCACAATCTGAATCGCTCTGGCTATTTCCTCGGCAGTCGGAACATGGACTTCTGGATCCAACCGGACAATTTCTTCATGCTTTCTTTTGTTGGAACTGAACCTCGAGATCGGCTCTCCTTTTGCCCCAAGAAGCATCGATCACCTGGTCAGAGGGCACTCCTTCTAGTTCAGTCAGAACCGAACAGGGCTGGCCATCCGGGTCAGCAGACTTCTTGGCCTCCTTTTCCCTCAATCTACCTAATTTCTTTTCAAGGGTAGATTTGGGAACGTATTTACAAATTTGGCAGTCTGAATCGAGGTGTTCAAACCCCAGACAATAAACACAGGTGGTGTGGGCTTGGCCTTTGCAAAGACCTCCCTACACTCACTGCAGTGTTGAAACCCAGTGGGCCCATTTTTTTTCTTGGGTTTCTCAGACATAGCCAACCTAACCAACTTAACCTTTTTTTGGCAACTACCAGGGAAGACTCCCTTATCGGTTCCTAACCGTGTCACGGGTCTTGGAAAAAAACGTACCAAACATCGCTTTGTTTTAGAACCGATAAGGACCGGTAACCACACACTAAAGTAAGATACAAGAATCAACAAATGATCGGTTCAGCTGAACCGATCCACACTACAAGTTCCACACGGAAAACAATACAAAACCTATCTAGTACTCACGGTACCACAGACAGAGACTGAACCGACTATGCGGAAATAAATTTCGTTAAAAACTGTGAACTGACACTTCAATTCCTGGATTGAACCGAGCTGCAGGAGAAATCTCCAGAGCAACTGTTCAGTGAGGCGGAGTAAAGAATCTGACGGTTAGATTTCAAAGGGAAACAGACAGAGACATCAACCGAGCTCGAGCTCAGCATTCTATGCTTTGCACAGAAAGTTTAAATCTTTGTTCTCTGGGGCAGTTTAAAGGCTGGGGCTAACTGCAATAGTCAGAATACAGCAAGACTTCATGTTGTTTGAATTTGTACCGTAAAAGGCAATAAGGGAATTTCTTAAAACACTATTTGGGTTGTGAGGTCTGGCACTATGCAACATAATTATTTATTTAATTTAACCTCCTGCTTGTAGTTCCTGGGTTGAATTAACCGATCCCCAAATTAGTCACTGACTAAATCAAAGTATAACTTTTTTTTATAGAAAGGTGATAGAGATATCTACTCTTCAATGTAAGGATCATAGCTTTTATTTTACAATCTGTTAATCATTACCATCCTGATTTTTAAAATAAAAAAAAAAATATCTATCTATCTATATGATGTGATATCTATACCTAACGTTGAGAATAATATGATATATATCAGTATAGTGCATCTCTCAATAAAAATGAAATAAAAAAGAACTCCAAAAATTGCTGATGAGTAAAACACTTAGCACTCAGCCCTTCCATTCTACTTTCTTGACACCACTTTTAAGTAAATATAACTTGCATGGTATTTTACCTTGAATGCACACCCATAAGGGAAAATCTAGCCATGTACAAGAATGGCCTCAGATAAGGCTGTATATTGCCAGAAAATGAAATGCTAGATTTTATTAGTTCTGTGATCAAAAACAGTCTAGGTATGGATCAATGTGATGTCCCTCCTGCTGAAGGATAGCCACCAGAGCTATTAAGACCTTTGTGAATACTCTTGGGGCAGAGACTAATACTAAAGGGAGTGCCTAATACCGGAAATGTTGATTCCGATTGGTGAACCATAGAAATTTCTTGAGCGATCAGTATGTGTAGATAAGTATTAGGTCTCTTGAGGTTAGAAAATCGCCTGAGTGAACTGCTGCAACGACTGATCTCAGAAATTCCAACTTGAACCTGATGGGGCTCAGAAACTAATTTAGACTGGAGAGATTCAGGATCACATGACACCCCATATTTTTTGGAGACTTTGAAGTAAATGAAGTAAAAACCTGCCCCTTTTCCTTGGGAGAAAAGTACAGTTATGTAAGAACTTACCGTAACAGTAGATCTTCGAGAACAGCTCTTGCAGCAGGTAACACCATTAGGACTGAAGCCAGCAGGCGTCAGGACCCCAAGGTATTCTAGCTAGCTATTCTTCAGCGGGACCGCCCGACGTCAGGCGTAGTACATAAGGGGCGGTCCCACAGATTCCCCAGTTCTCCGCCAGAGACTTCCAGCCGCAGGATCATACATCAGAATGGGAGACCCGAGGATCCACCATCAGAAGACAAAGGCGTGAACCCCTGCCAAAGGCTCAGAAAGCCATGCCTCCTCCAAGGGGAAGGGTGGAGAAGCTGAGCTGCAAGAGCTGTTCTCAAGATCTACTGTTATCGTAAGTTCTACGTAACTGTACTATCTACCGAGATACAGCTCTTGCAGCAGGTAACAACATTAGGACTGATTTAAGCAATAACGCTTGTAAGCATTCTGGGAGGAGGAAACTAGGAAAATCCATACCCAGTCCTGACTTCCAGGACAGGAGACCCTGCAGCAACGGCCAGGCCAAAACCGCTCTTCGCCGAAGCAATGTCCAGGCTATAATGCCTGATAAAAGTATGCACAGAGCTCCAAGTGGTTGCAGCACAAATGGCAGAGGAGGAGATGTTACGAAGTGCTGCAAAGGAGGTAGCCACCCCCCTAGTGGAATGGCCCCGGACTGTACCCGGGAGGCGTTTTTGCTTTGTATCATAGCAGTATGATATACACTGGACAAGCCAGCGAGAAAGGGACTGCTTCTATACTGGTTCGCCCATCATCCTCTCAGCGAAGGAAATGAAGAGTTGCTCCGACTTGTGAAGCTGTTTAGTCCTGTTCAGGTAATACCTTAGACAGCAGTGAACATCCAGGGTGTGGAGCAGCACTTCTCCTCTATTAGAATATTTAGGGAAATATACAGGCAGGTCAATGTCCTGATTGAGAATGAGTGCAGAGACCACCTTAGGCAAGAACTTAGGATTCGTCCTCAGGGACACTCTGTCCTGGTGGAAAATCAAATAAGGTTCCTTACACATGAGAGCGTGAAGCTCGGAAATTCTCCTTGCTGACGTAACAGCAACTAAAAATAACGTTTTCCATGACAGGAAAGCGCAGCTTCGCAATCAGCGGCAGGTTCAAAGGGGAAGGTGAGTTGTTCCAGGACAAAGAGTAAATCCCATGGAGGAACAGGGTCCTTAATGGGTGGCAAGGTGTAACACCCTCTCAGAAAGTCTCGAGAGCGCAAGTTGCACCACTGTGCGCTGTCCCACCGGAAGTGGTAAGCAGAAATAGCACAGAGGTGCACCTAATAGAGGATGGCGAGACCCGAATGGAAAAGGGAGAGCAGGTATTCTAACACCGCTTTCACCGGCAACCTGAGGGAAAGGCCGCTGCGTTGCAACCACACAAGCAAAACGGCACCATTTCATGGTGTACGTCGCATGCGTTGCCGGCTCTCTGGCCGTGGAAAGAACTTTCGCCACCTCTTGCGAGACCCCGTGTCGCAAAATGGCTATGTCTCTAGGAGTCATGCATGCAGGTTCAGTAAACGTAAGTCCGGGTGGACCAGTGAACCTTACTCCTGAGACAAGAGATGGGAGCTGAAGGGCAACGGGACCAGAGGTTCCCGGGACAGCTGCGTGAGCAAGGGGAACCAGATCTGCCTGGGCCAGAAAGGGGCTACCAGGATCAATGTTGCGTGCTCCCTGCGCAGTTTCAGAAGAACTCTCTGGATCTACGGGAAGGCGTAGAGGAATCTGTTCGCCCAGGAGAGGGACAACGCGTCTCGCCAGAAAAGGAAAGAGTGCATTCTACCGTATTCTTGATCTTCTCTTGTATCTTCACCATTCATTACTTACTGGGTGTAAGCCGGAGGCGCAGCGACATCACGGAGCTTTTTATTTTTAAAATGCCCTAACGGCCCGCGCCGAGAGCCGACGCTCACGCGTCATGCGCGAGGGGCGGCCGCGAGAAGTATCGACTCCTCCCTCCAACTCAGTTCTGTGAGCCGGAGAGGCAAAAGAGAAAGCAGAAAATATAGATAGCGAGGCAAGATAGCCGAGGATAGCAAAAGCAAGGAAGAATGAACTGAAAAGGAATAAGCCGATGGAGGAAGGACAGAGGAGATAAGAACATCCTAGTCTAGGGACTGAGGGCCTCCTTACCTGGGTGACTCTAGGAGGAGAGATGAGTAAGGAAATGAGAAAATAGAAGAAGAAGAAGAAAGAGAAGAGATGGGATGTTGAAGGGACCAGAATGCCCCACGAGCATAGTTGAGCTTGTAGCTGAAGGCTCACTAAAGGGAAGCAAGAATCCCGTAGATAGAGCTGAAGAGAAGGTTCACCGAACCCGCTTAGACAGACTCAGGAGGGCATAGTCCTCATCTTCAACATGCCATTGTTCATGACACCGCCTCGGCTCCTGGTCATGAAGGCCTTTAACTGGAGGACACCCGAGGAGGGAAGAATAAAACCCCAGCAGCATGAGAGTGCTGCTCAGGGGTTTAGAAATGGAAAATGCAAGCCTTTCAGGCGTTTCAAGACAGAAATGGGACTCAGACTGACTGGCTAAGGCAGGCCAAGGCTTAGGCTGGTTAGGATTGGATATGGTCAGCAGAGCTCTATTGTAAAAATTGCCCAGGAGGACACTTAAAGGGAGAAACCAATAGCAAAACAGCGAGAAGGAAAGCCTACCTTCTCATTTGCCTTCTTGTTTGATTTCTCCTTTTTGACTAGATGCATGCCCAGATACCAAGATGCCTATAGCAGTCGGAGAGAGTTCCCTCAGCATTTTTTTTTTTTTAAAAGAAGAAAGGAACAGACGTACTCGTTCCTCTGCTCTGCAAGGCAAGAATAGAGGGGGCGATTTCAGGGCAACTATCTGAACACGGGATTGCAGGATCAAAACTGAATAGCCTGAGCCAGACCAAAAACCCCAGAGGTATCTTGCCAGAAGAATAGCAAGAGAAGTAGTGCAGTCTGATCGCCAATGCAATCCACAGATGGCCCATGAATCTTAGAGTAAGTAATTTTCCTGGGTGTAGGACCCTCCCCTTAAGAAAGAACTTTTTTTTTTTTTTTTTGGAAAATTAAGGAATTTTCCCTATATTTATAAACAAAAGAAAATGCAGAGAGAGGAAGGAGCAGGAGGTGGAGAAGCCACAGGAGGAGGCCACTGAGGGGATGGTGGGTGGGTGTAATGAATGGTGAAGATACAAGAGAAGATCAAGAATTACGGTAGAGTACGTAATTTTCCTATCTTCCTTGTCAATCTTCACCATTCATTACTTCCTGAGTGAATAGCTCTCCTCTTCCCAGGAGGGAAGAGGCCATACCCTGAGGGAACAAGACCCCCAGCCTTCTGCTGGTGAGAAACAGAAGGAGAAGACCCTGGCTTATTCAGAAAGCCTAAGTGGGAGAAGAGCTAGGAGGTGCCTCCCGAGGACGAGGGAGCGGATGGAGCCCCCTGTAAAAGTCTCCTAGCTCTGGATGAGAAAAGACGGTCCCCGGAAGGCGGAGCGCATCACCCTCGCCGGGCCAGGGTGACAACCTGGAGACAAGCCATGCTGTCCGCCTGATGCAGATCGCTGTCCCATCAAGCCTGGAAGCCACCTCATTGGCGTCATAAGATGCCCTTGCTTGGTGTCTTGCCAGCCAGGCCACTACGGAGAGGGAGCAGCTTTCTGTCTGGTTTGCTCCGTGTCAGGCATAGATGCCAGCAGCTGGGACATCATCGACCACAGATGCCGGTTGTAGGCAGCGTGGTGAGCCTGATGTGATGCAATACATGCCACTGCGAAGAAGAGAACACTCTTACGCCCCCAACGGTCCGAACTGGAGAGTCCGAATCCGGTGGGGCGTGGGTCGCCAGGCAATGGCGCCCAGAAGGAGTATCCAGGTATACCAAACCTGAGGACCGGGTTGGGAAGGGAACCTAGAGACTCAGAGGGGCACAATACTCTCGCTGGCAGTCCGCCGGGGCTGGGAAGAAACGGCAGGGAACTGCCAGGACCGGATAGACGCCTCCTGGAAGGGGATAGGCCAGGAAGGTACCACCAGATGCTGGGCACTGAATTCACGCGTCACCCGTTCGGTATTGTCTCTCCGAACGTAGGAAATCCGAAGATCCCTCACCATCCTCGAGAGGAAACGCTGATATTCTGTGAAATCAGCATCGGAGGACAGATGAGCAGGGGGTTCCTCTCCCTCAGAGGAGGGAGATGAGGATGATGGGGAACTGGAATGTCCAGAGATTCCTCTGCGGTGGGAGAGTCGAAAGACCCTAGCTCATGCATGCTTATATGAGGAAGGCCGCCGCAGAACCCTGAACTGCTCCCAGGATAACGGACCCGTGAGGACCGACATGGCCTGGGGGCGGGGTGAGAGAGAGAGATGGGAGAGGGCACCTCCGAGGCAGCTGCTCTCTGCGGGGCTCTGGAATCGGGGAAGGGGAGCTCTAGTAGGAGGGATCCCGGATATCAAACCAGGCCGCAGAGCGGAACTCTGGGGAGCGGAACCTGAAGAGCCCTGGGAGAAACTCCCCTGTGACGGCCTTGGGACTGCATGGATCCAGAAGGGCAGTCCCACACGCGCCAGAGGACACCCTAGAACCCTGGGAGGGCGGGGCTCTGCCTCGGCTCCTAGCCACCCCTGAGGTGGCCAAAGAGACCCGAGCAGCAGGACGCCTGCCCTCAACCCTAGTTCGAGAGGGCCCTCCTCCCCGACTGCAGCGTTCCCCTAACCCTGGGGTAACAGCGCACCAGGGTAGCTGTCACCAGGCCTCCAGAGAGGAGCCTCCCCTCCGTCACCCCCACGTCACCCCCGGGACTCTCGGCCACCCGGCCGAGGAACCCTCAGGAGGCAGCGGCAAGGGGACAGAGGAGAGCCCTTCTCGCCGCCTGGTACCTAGCCACACGAGGACCCAGATTCGAAGAATGGGGGTGCCAAGGATGGAGTCCACATCTGAGTCATAGTCCTCTGAGGAGGGCCAGAGACCAACAGGACCTCGATGCTGGCCACCCCAGGGGTCCCAGGCCAAGCAGCCCCAGTACGAGAGTGCACGCCGCTCGCCCCCTGCCTTGGCAGCATGAAAGCCCAACCCACCCCAGCTCCAGCAGACCAGCACGCCGGAGGAGAAGCCGCGCCGCCGCCGGCGTCCGAAGAAAGCGGCACCGTCTGGTGGCGCCGCCAAGCTCATCCAGCACCTCGACAGCGCCGAGGCCAAAGCAGCACCGCCAGCAGGGCGCCGCCCGATCACCGGGCGCCCGCGAGCAGCGCGCCGGGAATCCAAGGCGCGCACGCAAATGGCGCCGCTCGATCACCGGCACCACTAAGTAAGCGCGGGATCTAAGCAGCGCCCTTGATCACCGCACCGCGAGCCAGCGCCCAGCGACGCGAGGTCCACCGAGCGGGCCCAGCCAAGGGCCTCGACGACAGAGGAGCCTGCACCTCGAAAGGTGACTGCCCGGCGGTGTCAGCCGCTGCGGCCCGGAGGGAACTCTGACGCTCCCCAACACCGTGGAAGGGCCTCCCCTCGGCAAGAAGGAAGAGAGACCCCTCCTCCGGACCGTATAGGCCGGGGAGGGACCAGGAAAGGCCTAAGGATCTCTTGAGATTCCCTTGACGACGCGTCCCAAGTCGAGAGGGCCTTGCCGAGCTTATGCGCGTGGACTTCAAGGACCGCGGCGGTCCATCGAGAAACAAGCGTCCTTGCGAATCCATATTATGGTTGGGTCCCAGGCAACCAAGACAGGCGTCGTGCCGGTCCGAGGGCCAGATGCCGGCCGGGAGCACCCGGCCTTATGGGGGCACGGCCCGTCTTAGAAAAGCGTTCGCTCCAGAACGGACATAGCGAAATAAACAAAGATTAAACACGATCGAAATACACCGGCGCCGTACAAAGGAAAGAAAAGGCAGTCTTACCGTGGCGTCGAGTGTAGAAAAAAGGAGTCGGATCGCACTTTTCGGTTAGCTACCGCGAACAGGTGCTGCCTCGACTGCGGGAGAAACAGAACTGAGTTGGAGGAGGAGTCGGTCGCTACTAATGGCCGCCCCTCGCGCATGACGTCGCTCTCGAGGGCGGGGCCGTTAGGCATTTAAAAAAAAAAAAAGCTCCCGTGACGGGTGCGCGCCTCTGGCTTACATCCAGGAAGTAATGAATGGTGAAGATTGACAAGGGAAGATCACCAGGCCCTGGATCTAGCGAGCAGAAATTGGGCAGTTTTGCGTTGGATGGGGAAGCGAATAAGTCCAGTTCTGGAGTGCCCCATCGAAGAAACAGATCCTCTGCAACCCCTTGAAGAAGTTCCCACTCGTGTACCCTGGCCTGGGAATGACTGCGGCGTCTGCGGATGTGTTGTCCACTCAGGAGCGTGAACTGTAATCAGGTTGGCACGTGTTGGATTACCCAATCCCACACTCTCATCGCTTCCCTGCAAAGGCGGTAAGAGTGTGCGCCTCCTTGTTTGTTGAGGTAATACATCACCGCCGTGTTGTCTGTTTGGATCATAAGAGTAATCGGCGGGATCTCTGACTGGAAGGCCTGCAGGGCATAAAGGACCGCCTTCATCTCCAAAATGTTGATGTGAAGATGAGCTTCTTGAGGGGTCCACATTCCCTGGGACCTCACCCTGTTCAGGTGTGCTCCCCACCCCAGCCCTGAGGCATCTGTGGAAAGGATCACCTCCGGGGATGGCGCTGAAAAAGGGACACCCGCAGAGAGCGTTCCTGGGTCTAGCCACCACTGCCAGTCTCGAATCACAGCATTTGTGATTCTGACCGGATGCTGCATGTGGTCTTGCCTTTGGTCCACTGCCTTGAGCATCCACTGGGTTACCGCATGTGCAGCCTTGCCAAAGGGCGGTCGGAATGGCCGCAGCCATGTGTCCGAGCAGGCGAAGGACCAGCCTGGCAGGGACAGTCTTCTTAGCCGAGAGATCCTGATGAGGGATCTGATGCGTTCAGCTCTGTCGTCTGGAAGAAGCTCTCCCTGAACAGTGTCCAGAACTGCGCCTATGAACTGCAGCTTCTGCGACAGTACAGGAGAGACTTCTTGTAATTGATTATGATGCCCAGGGACGAAACAGAGCCTGGGTGCTCTGGATAGCCATCAACAACGCCTCTCTGGGCGGCCATGAAAGCCAATCATCCAAGTGCAGGGAACACATGGTGGCCCTGTCTCTGAGAGCTGCCATGACTGCCATGCATTTGGTAAAGACCCTGGGGCCGATGACAGTCGAGCGGAAGAGCTCGGAACTGGATGTGGTGGCGAGGAACTCGAAGCGCAGGAACATCCTGTGCGCTTGAGCTACGGGATATGCAGGTATCGTCCTGCATGTCCAGGGAGACGCTAAAGCGTCATCTTTATCCTGGGAATAGACCCATAGGTCACCATCGCGAAATGGTTTGTAGGCGACCGACATATTGAGGTCGCTGAGGTCCAGGATTGACTGAGGTCCCTGTTTTCTTGAACCAGAAAAGTGGAATAGTATCCATACCCTCTCTGGTTCTCTGGGACATACTCTACCACTCCCTTTTGCGGGAGGCGCAAAGTATTTCTTGCCTGATAAGCAATTTGTGCTGACCATGGTGGAGAGCAGGAGGCCTCGGGGTGGTTTGTTCTGAATTCTATAAAGTGGCCTCTTTGACCAACTGAAGAACCCACCTGTCGGTGGTTATGGACTGCCATCCTGGCAGGTAATTATATCCGACCCCGCCTTGATGTCCCGCTTGATCCTGAGGGGCGGGGCGGGAAGGAGTCAGGCTGTGGTGGCGGAGGGCCCGTGGGCTGAGCTAACAGCTGGATGCTGACTTGCCCGCAGGCTGTCTTCCCTGAGCTCTGTGGGAACCGGAGCCCCTCTGTTGTGGACTGGTGCGGGACTGTTGTCTCTGTGCCCATCCACGAAAACGGCTTTGGTTCCTATGAAAGGAACTGAGCCTCGGTCAGTACATTGCCTAGACCGACCTCACCGCCTTCCCGGCCTCTTGGAGCTTGGTGAGAACCTTTTCAGAGGGTTCACCAAAGAGAACTTCTCCTGGCATCCATGATGTTCTTCTGGACGTCCGGGGTAAATCCGGAGACACGGAGCCATGAGTGTCTCCGGAGGCATACGCCTGAAGCTGCCGCTGTGGCCGAGGAGTCCGCTGAATCATACGCGGCTCGCAGCACCTGGGTTCCCACATCCGAACCCGTACGGAGGAGCTGCAACATCTCCTCCTTCTGCTCACCTTCTGGCAATTTCTCCGCCAGATCCAGTCCCTGTTCCCACAAGGCGTTTTGGAACTGCACCATGTGAATCAAGTAGTTCAGGGATCTGATGGTGCAAGTAGCAGAAACTTTATCGTCACGCCTGCCCATAGCGTCCAGCTGTTTGGACTCTCGGGTCCGGTGGCAGGGTGCTCAAATGTTGCGGTCCCTGGGACCCGGTCATGAAGGCTGTTTATGACGAGAGTCGGCCAGAGGATGTTGAGCCAAGTACTGGTCCTCCTTAGGAGCCTTGTACAGGCGGTCAGCTTTCTTCCGCATCACTGGGAGCGAGTGTGGACGCTTCCACGCTGCCTTGGTGACGTCCACAAAAGTGTCCACCAAGGGTGGTACCACCACAGGCTTAGGATCCTTCTGCCGAAGATACCTAGCGAGGCGTAGTCTCTCGGGGTCTAATTCTTCCGCATCCCAGCCCATGTTCTTTTGGATGTGTCTCATGATCTCTGAGAACGATGGGTCATCCGGATGAGATCTAGGAAGCTCACGTGGGTTCGGAGAGGGGATGTGGAGAGGAGAGGGGGATCTGGATCCTGCCGAGAACTCCGATCCCATCTCTTAGGACTGGGTGACCCTGAAGAAGATCTAGACGGAGGTCTCCTTTTATCTGGTCTCCCCCTTGGAGGGTCCGTAGGCTCCTGGGGGAGAGGTACTCGGCCTCCTGCCCCGGAAGGAGAAGGGGGCGCAGGAACCAGAGGGGTTGCAGGTGGTGGAGGAGGAGGAGGAGGAAGAGGAGGTGTGGGAACCATATCCCTTTTAATGGTATCCCACCAGGAAGTAAAGAGCTCCTTAACCTCAGAAATGGAAAGGCCCGACGACGGACTGGGCGCCGGTGGCTGGTCGTCGGGTTCCGGCGTCGGCTCCTCAGGGGCCTCAGGTTGTGGGGAGGGTTCCCTGGGAGGTGCAACAGGACCGGGTTCACCCGTCTGGTCCTCGGGCTGCGTCAACTCCTCCTCCGTGATAGTCTCCTGACCAACATCAGTAGGAGGCGCCGGGGTCCTCTTCTCTACACGTACAGATGCGGACGTCGGCCCCCCTGCCGACGACCGAGAGGGCGAAGGCCTGACCGTCGATGGGCGTCTGGCGGTCGACGGCTCCTGGGACCTGTGATGAGTGGCCGACGTCAGACGGGCCGACATCAGGTCCGACGGCTTCTTCAAAGAGGTAAGCTCCTTGGTCTTCCGCTGGGGAGGAGGAGGCAGACCTGACGTCGGGTTCAGAATGGCGGGAACCCGACTTGTGGTGATGATGACGGTCCCCAGACCTAACCAGAGCTTTGGAAGAAGATGATGAAGAGGGCCTGGAGGTCTTAGCCTGTGAGGAGCCCGAAGGTTTCTTCACCACAGCGGGGGGAGGCTGAGAGCGGGCCCGGGAGGGCGACGGCCCTAGACGGGGACTTGGATGGAACCCTCTCCCTGTGTTTTCCAGAGTGTTTCCGGGCCTTCTCTGCTGAATCCCCCTTGGAGGTGTCCATGGTCTTAATCTTCTCCTCGAGCAGGAACGCCTGCAAGGCCTTCTGGCGATGGATCCGGGTCCGGCTGTTGAACCCCTGGCAGAAAGTGCAGGACCGGGTGTCGTGGTCTGGGCCTAGGCACCGGACGCAGGCCGAATGCAGGTCTTTGAACGGGATTTGCTTCCCACAGGCGCACTTCGAGGGATGGCCTTCAACGGAGGTTGGGAGAGGACATCAGACAGCAACTGAGCCGAAGAAATGAACGTTTTCCCGAAGGAAGAACTTAACCATGCGTCGCACGCTAGAAACGATCCAAAGGGTCGAGACATGCAAGTCGACGGCGGGAAAGAACTGGGGAATCTGGAGGGACCGCCCCCTTATGTACTACGCCTGACGTCGGAGGCGGGACCGACGTCGGGGGTGGTCCCCGCTGAAGATAGCTAGCTAGAAGAATTCCGTGGGGTCCTGACGCCTGCCGGCTTCAGTCCTAATGGTGTTACTTGCTGCAAGAGCTGTATCTCGAAGTAAGATCTGGATTTACTGCCCCTATGTTGAGCAGGTGATCTAATGTTTGATCTACTGTTTGGCACCTCCCGGGATTTACAGATACCGGAGAGTAGTAGAAAAAAAAACTCAATGGAAGGCAGAGAAAATAACTCCATCAGACAGCCCTCTGAAATTACCTAGAGTTCGAAAAAGCCACTCCCAGAGCTTCAGTAGTTGCACCGCGCAATATAGCAACAGTACTTACTGACAGTCAGTCACACACCTCTCAACACAGAATGCCACTAAGCTGCATGCAGGATAACATCTCTTTACTGAAGCTCAAATATGATAAAAAAAAAAACCAAAAAACCTCTCTGCTCCTAACTGTCCAATGTTTCGAACTGCTCTAGTGCTTTTGTCAAGGACTGCTGCTCTCTACAGGTGCATTTAATGTACACAATGTATTTAAACTGACAGTGATTACTAGTACTTAACCCTTGTAACTGCTGGTCACTTTTATTAATTTTGACCCTCTGCGTCTGGTGATTTTGCTTGAATTTGAATCCTGTAAGTACAGCCTTATATATTTTTTTTGTATATGAGATATCCTAATGAGATTTTCTGTTTATGATGTTAGGGCCAATAGCTAGACCCAGTATTAATTTTGTTTTCCCACTGTTAACGCTAAGTGAATAATCTAATCTTGCATATTTAGCTAAAATAAAGGTATTTTCGAAAATGTTTTTTTTTGTGTCCTATTCATATGTCATGAGCCAAAGGTTAAGAATAAAAGCTAACTGAAGGTCACATGAAGGTTTATTTAAGAGTCTGGATGTTATTTAAAGCAATTAGAGGAATATTTCCCTGATATTTATTTATTTTTGCACCTCACTACATCACTGTAGTGTGTGTGTATTTATGGACAGAATGAGGCGAATTTTGAAATGATGTGATATGCTGAAACAGCACTGGAAGTGGCAAGGGCAGAGGCAGGCAAAACAATGAAAATTACAAGGCAAATGTGTGTTGTAGGTGTGGACTACTGTAAGGGTGGTAAAGGCACTGAATATGATAATAATGTCAGTAAAATTTAATTTTTTTTTTTACTGTCTTGAACTGTAATTTTTCGCATTACTCTGAAGTCGAAGATGATTCTTTGTCTGGGATTTCATAATCCTTCACTGTGTGGAATAATTTGAAACACCTTCCAACACAAAGTGGAACATTACGGTCCGGATAGTAGTAACGACTCTCAGATGCTCCACCACGTGATCCTCTCTTACGTTTCAATCCACTGGCTGTCAGGTCATACGAGGCCTTGGCCAAGTAAACCCTGCAAAGTCTGGTAGGGGTCATCTTTTTTGGTGTGGGAGGGACATTAGCAAGAAAGTGTCTGCCTGTAAGGCGTACCTCTGTCTCTGCACTCAACACATCTTTACTTATTTTGTTTTTATTTATTGTATAAATCAGATTTACAACCTTTGAGCCAGAGGCTCGTTTACAAAGGTACCTTGTCACAGAGAGGACATACAGAGTCAATATATGTACAGAATATAATCATACAGTAACATAGCTTTACATAGTTGCTTGAACATAATGAATAATTAAAAAACATTTCAGACATGACAGGTATCTTACCTTTGTAGTAGCATTACACAGGTAAGCTTCTGCAAGCTGTTCTATGAGCTTTGCAACATTCTGATAGTGAGTGCCTTTACCACCCTTACGCTTGTAGATCACAAATTAGTTGAAAACTGAGATATCCACTAAATGGAAAACATTTTTGTGTACCATTTTCTTGCTTTCCTGGCACATGCACAGTTTTTGGGCATCTGGTCACTAACATCCACTCCTCCCATCTTACTATTGTACTGCAGTACATCGTCTGGTTTGATCTCTGGGGTTCCATCATGCTTGTTGCCACATGACACCATGGCCCACTTATGCACAGCGGTCAATATGTGTACAGTCTGATTTTTCTTGGGCCTTGCATGCCACATGATGGCTCTTATTTTGGGACAGTCCTCCGCAACAAGAGAAATACTATTTCCTACATCCAGCTGTGCCTCTCTAAACTGTTGTGGCAGTCCTAATCGTGTTTTGTTGACAGCTCCAAAAAACTCTGTTTTGAGGTCCCATTAGTGGCGAACAAGCTTGGGGCTAGAGTAGAACCTGTCTGTGAACAATATATACCCCTGACCGGCAAGTTCACCCAATAACTTTATTACAATGGCATGTGTTGTTTGCCCTGTCATTGTACTCAATGCATTATTCATGACCTCCGCTGTTACTCTGAGATTATCACAAGCAAGTGGATGAGCATTCAGTTCCAAATTTTCTTCAGCACAATGTGTGATGTTCTAATCAACTGTAACATTTTGTACAACGTTTTTACCGGTGTACACCATGAAATTCCACACATACCCTCCCATCCCACCATTATCTGGATAGCTTTCACACAGTTCATATGTTTTTATGCCAAATCTTGACCTTTTCAAGGGCATATATTGTTTGAATCCTAAATGACCTGTGAATAGTAAAAGCGATTCATCAATGCTAATGCATTGGTCAGGGGTATATGCTGTCACAAACTTGTTCTGTAAGAAATCCAGTACACTTCTTATATTCCGTAGCTTGTCTGGTGATTCTGTTACTTTGTCATTATCCACAAAATGAAGGAATTTTAGAATGTTCAAGAATCTGTCCCTGCTCATAAGCGAGTGTACATACAATAGGTGTGGAGAGGAATGGGTTAGTGGACCAGTAATCTGACAGTTGCGTTTTTTTTTTTTTTTATCAGCCCAGTCAACAAGAAAATACTAAGGAACACATACATTTCAGATGGACTTACTGGTTTCCAGGAAGAAGTACGCTAGAATTTAGAGTGACTTTCATTACTCAGAAATTGTTCGGCATCTCTGTTCGTTTCAGTACAAATTACATTTATAATGTCACTACCATCAAGGTCAGTCTCTGAGAAGAATATTTTAAAACACTCAAGTGGCGATGGGTTATCAGGCAAAGGCACATTAATGACAGGGGCTCCAGTGAACTCGAAAGGTTCTAACTGCTAGTCACTTTCATGCCATATAATTTCCAACGCACTTCTCTGGTTTGCCCCAGTAGTATTTGTAGCGAGATTTTGTTGGGCTTATCCACTGACTTTACCTCTTCCACGGACTCTTCCTCTCACTCCTCTACTTGCTATACCCCTAGATTGATTGTATTCTATTTCTGGCCCCCTCCTCTCCTCCAAGGCTGATTCTCCATCACTTGAGGATTCCTGTACCCATTCAGTTCCTGAGCTTTGTTCCTTTTAACTGTCCATAATTTCTTCCATTACAGTTTGGATGTCAAGGTCTGATTTGGAATCTTGCACTATGATTTGCTCTACCTCAGTAGATATGGCTGAACTGCTCTCAAATGCAATTTCTGGATCCATACCACATGCAATGTCTCGTCCGCTTTCATTGTTTAACCTGCCTCTGCCTGTACCACTCGTAGTGCCGTTATAACCTGTCATTACCTTGCCTCTACCCCTTACTGCAATGTGCACTTTGTCATCTTTATTTGCACTGCATTGACAAAATACACTCATAATGACTATATTATTTTTATTTTCCCTGGCTTGTCCTGTTACACCTGTGGTGCCTGCATTTGCCTTCCCTCTTCCCCTTATAGTTCTGGGAACTTCATTATTTGCATTTGGCCTGCCTCGTCCTGTTACCTTAGGGGTGCCTTCATTTGACCTGCCTGTACCCCATGCAGCACTAATGCTGAATGCTTTTTTGCTGTTTGCCCTGCCTTATCCAGTTGTACTTGTATTATATTTAGAAAATAGGCTGTGGTCTGGTACCACAACTTCATTGTCCGAGTCTGATGAGTATGAGTCGGAATCAGTACTTGTGACCCCAGCTGAGTCACGGTCCATGAATATTTCATTAAGTGCATGATTCGCAGTGAATCTTTTTCGGGACATGGCAGAATCAGTTTGGCAAACAGTCAGGGACAATTAGACTGATATCTTCTGTGGCAACTGACTGAGGGTACAGAAGGAAACACAGATCTTTTATTTTTTTTCAGAAAGAAATGTGAGGTAGTCAGTGAAAAATAGAGTACTTCTGTCTACTGTGACTACTGACTTAGGGTGCAGAAGGAAACACAAATCTTTTTCTGTTATTTTGGTCAGCCTGCTGCTGTCGCCCTGTACACACACACACAGCTGTCACAAACCCTCTCCTGGGGTCAGGCCCTCTGCTCCCACAGTGCATAACCTTTAAGTGTGATTCGTGAACAGGGGACAAACAGGGACACCCTCCGGTTTGTTTTGGGTCTGAGCAAACTACCAGTCTTGAGTCCTGGGGTCAATTATGAACCATTTTTAGCCAGCACACCCAGGTAATAGGTCCAAATATCGCACTCTCTTTTGGGAAAGCAGCGCAATACTTGACCCAGCAGGCATACATCCAACCTGGTTCACAAACCCACTCAACTGAGACACTGGTATTTTTCTTACCTTGCTGGATCTTTACACAGATCCTTGTTAGCATGGCTGCATATGGTGACACACTAAGCATTTAATAGCTGTGTTAGAAGATTGAGACTGTTCCATCATTCACACACAAAATGAGCCAGTCTCAGGCAGCATTTTAAGGAAAAACAAAGTTTACTAAAATTAAAAATAGTAACTACAATACCAAAGCACAGAATATATATATATATATACATTTAGGGTACAGTCAGAAAATAAATGGACAGTTATAAACAAACTGCCTTGTACTGAATAACTAATCCTACTCTAGTTCCAGTTGGTAAATAAATGGAATGAAAAAACAGGTTACTCACCTGTAACAGTAGTTCTAGGAGTGGTATATGTTGTTCATCCACACTGTCTGGCACTGTCCCTTTCCCCTTTAAATCTTGCCGGAAGTCTTCAAGCTGGCTCCTCCCACCCACCAGGGTGGTAAATTCCTCGGCTCCACCCCATGACGCCAGATCTAGCCCGCTGGAAGCAAGGCTGTGCTCCTTAAGCCGGGGAGGTCGGGTGGGTGCGTGTGGATGAACAACATATACCACTCCTAGAACTACTGTTACAGGTGAGTAACCTGTTTTTCTAGGAGCGTGGATATGTTGTTCATCCACACTGTCTGGCAGACTCCTAGCAGTTCTCCGGGAGGAGGGAGGCTAGGCGCGCACCCCCTACTTATGAAAAAGAGATTGGAGAACCGAGGCCCCAAAACCAGCATCACGTCGCGACTCAAGGTCGATGTGGTAATGGGTAATGAAGGTGTTTGCTGACTTCCAAGCAGCAGCCCGACAGATTTACTGGATAGGGATGTCCCCGGAAGCAGCCACCGAAGCAGCAGTATGGCGGGTAGAATGAGCTCTTATCCCTCTGGGAGGCTCCTTGCCCGCCAATTTATAACACAGACTTATGCATGATGTGATCCATCTTGCAATAGTCCGCTGATTGCAGGTCTGCCAGAGCGGCTTCAGCGAGGTGACAAACAGCTGGTGAACCTCTCCCCGAATGTCCGCCGTCCTCTCCTTATAGTAGGAGAGAGCACGTCTGGGGTCCAGAGTATGGAGCCTGTACTCGGCATCCGAGGTGTAGTTAGGGTAATATACTGGCAGAGTCAACACCTGGTTAAGGTGAAACTCTGACACCACCTTCGGAAGGAATTTCGGGTGGGGGCGCAGGACAACTCTGTCCCTGTGAAAGACCAGATAAGGGGAGCCCACCGAAAGCACCTGGAGCTCCCCTGTCCTTCTGGCTGACGTGATAGCCACCAGGAAGGCAGTCTTCCACGACAAGTGCGAGAACTCACACTTGTGCATGGGTTCGAATGGCTTGCCCATGAGCTTTGCCAAAACTAGCAAGAGATCCCACAGAAGTGGAGGTTCATACACCAGAGGGGATATGTGATCCAGGTCTTTGAAAAAGAGCCCGACCACTGTCTCCTGTGCCAATGTCGGCTGACCAGCCCGCGCCCAGTAAGCAGAGATGGCTGTCAGGTGCACCCTAAGGGTCGATGACCGAAGACCCCCTTTGGAGAGGGACCAAAGGTAGTCTAGAATGTTAGCCACAGAGCAGGATAAGGGGTCCAGGCTCTTTCCCTGACACCAAATGGAAAACCTTTTCCATTTGAAGGCATACCATTTCCTGGTCGATTCCTTTCGAGATGCTTCCACCACGGTGTAGACATCCTCGGAAAGACCCAGAGCCTGGAACTCTAGCCGCTCAGGAACCAGGCTATGAGGTGCAGGGATTGAAGGTCCGAGTGGAAGATCTTCCCCTGGTTCAACGACATCAGGTCTGGGCATGTACAAAGCCGCTCCGGGGTCCTGCAGCTGAGGCTGAGGAGATCTGGAAACCAGAACTGGCGTGGCCAATATGGGGCTACCAGGATCACCTTCGCCTTGTCCCTCCTCACCTTGAGTAACACCTTGTGGATCAAGGGAAATGGAGGGAAGGCGTAAAGGAGGCCTGGGGTCCCATGAGCCTGAGAAAGGCATCCACCTGCAGCCCGAGCCCTGCTGTGGGGGGCGTGGTACAGCCTCAGCTTGGTGTTCTCCCTGAGGTGAACAGGTCCATGCGGTTTGCCCCAATGGGAGAAAAGATTGTAAGCTACCTCTGGATGGAGAGACCACTCGTGGGATGTCTGGCCTATGCAGCTGAGAGCATCCACCAGTTGGTTGAGACTCCTGCCACATGGATGGCTAGGAGATCAGCCTCCAGCACGGCTGACGAGGTCAGATCCAGGCGCCTCCATGCACAGCAGACAGGAGTGCGTGCCGCCCTGTTTGCTGAGGTAGTACATGGTCGTGGTATTGTCCATCTGGACTTGAACCACTTGACCCCAGAGCTGAGGAGCGAAAGCTGACAGTGCCAGTCTGACTGCTCTGAGCTCCAACAGGTTGATGTGGCATCGGGACTCCTCGGGGGTCCAGAACCCGTGAGCTCTGTTGTCCCCTATGTGGGCTCCCCAGCCCATGAGAGAGGCATCGAGTCGTGAGGCGACCGTCGGCTCGGGGCGGACAAATGGGATCCTTTCTCGCAAATGACTCGGGACGGTCCACCATTGGAGAGCGTCCCACATCCTCTGGGTGACAGTGACCAGCTGGTTGAAGAGACCCTGACGCTGAGACCACTGGGCAGCCAGCTCCCATTGAAGGGGGCGCATGTGCAATCTGGCCCAATGGACCACTGAGGTGTATGCCGCCATGTAACCAAGGAGGCGCAAGAAGTCCTGGGCAGGGCGCAAGTGCCCAACAAGAAATGATTGGGCAAAGAGGAAAGACCCTCCCTTCCTGTCCACCTGAGGCCGAGCTCTGGCTTTCTACAGTCGACTCTGCCCTGATGAAGCCCATCACCTGAGGAGGACACGAGTTCTGATTTGGCCTCGTTGATTAGGAGGCCCAGACGGGAGCAGGTTCGGAGGGTCAGGTCCCTGGACCTCTCCACCTCCTGTAGGGAGGAACCCACCAGGAGCCAATCGTCTAGATAGGGGTATATATGAACTCCTTGACGCTGCAGATGGGCTGCCACCACCGTGATGCATTTGGTGAAGACCCATGGGGCCGATGACAGGCCGAACGGCATTGCTCTGAACTCGTACAGGGTCCCTTCGACCCTGAAGCGGAGGACCGCTGATGGGACGGATAGATTGGGACGTGGTACAACGTGTCCTGAAGATCCAGTGAACAGAACCACATGTTTTGCTCCAGGGATGGTATGATCTGGTTCAGAGTTACCATCCAGAAGGTGCGAGACCTGAGATATCGATTCAGGTCGTGGAGATCTAGGATGGGGCGCCAACCCCCCGTCCGCTTGGGCACCAGGAAATACCTGGACATGAAGCCTAGGTCTGAAGGAGGATCCGGCACTGGAGCTACCGCCTCCTTATGGAGGAGCTGAAAAATGTCGTCCCGAAGGGCCGACTGAGCGCCAACTGAGATCCTTTCCTCCCGTGGGGCACGGGCCGGCTGAGGGGTACTGCTCGAACTCTAGAGGCAGTCCTGCCCGACCACTTCCAGAACCCACCTGTCCGAGAGTGATACCGGACCAGGCGGAAAGGAAGTGGCGGCTGGCCCCATGGGAGGACCCAGAACTGGCGTGATGGGTGTAGGGGAGGCCACCCCCGACCCGTCACTGTGCAGGCTTGGAGGAGGAGGAGGAGACACCTGGACCAGCACCTCGGCCTCCTTTGCGGGGCTGTTGGGGACCTTGCTTGGGCCTAGGGCGCCAAGCTGGAGCCTGTTGTTGTTGCTGACCTCCCTGGAAGGAGGGCTGTCTAACCGAAGGGGAAGAATGCCGAAAGGACTTCTTCTTGCGCTTCTGCTGGTTCTTGCCCGAAGAACCCTTAGCAGAGGTGGCACCTAAGGTGGCATTAGACTGCTCAATGCGCTGTAGATGACCTGCCACTCCCGGACCGAAGAGGTCGGTGTCAAGGAAGGCCATGTCAGCTAGCTTGTGCCGAGTATCCGCGGGAAAGGAGGATAACCTCAGCCAAGCCCTGCGGCGAGTAGCTACTGCGGCAGCTAGTGAATGGGCACAGGACTCACCAATGTCCAGAGACGTCCGGAGCTGTTGTTTAGCAACAGCACGGCCCTGGTCCCGGACCTGCTTAACCGTTGTCCGCATGTCTGCTGGGAGATGAGATGAGGGAGAACTTCATCAAGCGACCCCAGAAGGGCATGAGAGAAGTGTGCCATGATCACTGCTGAGCTAGCCTGACGAAGGCCTAGGGATGATGCCACGTAAACCTTCTGGGCCAAGTGGTCCATATTTTTGGACTCCTTGTCCGGAGGGTCGGTCAGTATTCGCAGAGCTGCCCATGCGCCTAAACACCGAGGCAGTCACAAGGTTCTCGGCCGAGGGATGCTCAGTGAAGCCCGCCAAGGACCCCATGGGCACCGCGTACTTGCGGGCCATGCGGGCAGATGGAGCCGGGCAACAGGCAGGACGCTGCCAAAGTTCCAGTGCCGGGTCAACTATGGCTTTGGCCACTGGGAAGGCCTCCGTCGGGGTATCCCCCCTCTTGAGAATATCCATGAGAAGATATTCCACCTTCTTTTGTATGGGCTGCAAAGGCATGCCTGTGGACTCCGAAATGAGTTGAAGGATGCCCTGGAAGGAAGAAGGGCCTTCCTCCAGGCCTGTCACTGACAGCTCATCATGTGAGTGAAGGCCAGTAGTATCCGAATCCGAGGAATCCGGATACAAGGGTCTCCCACGTAAGTCCCCCTCAATGCTCCTAGGGCGATCAGGAGTGACCATAATGGGCAAGCCTGTAGTTGGTCGATCCTCCTTAGAGGGAGCCCCTCCCTGAGGCTGTTTGGGTGGTGGTTCCACCAAAATTGGTGGGGAGCCCATAACAGGCCGACCAGAAACACGTACCGGTCGAACCGGAGTCCTTGGAACCGAGGGAGTCGGTATCGGCCGAAGAGGCTGGGGCCAAGTAATGGCTGGTACAGCCGGAGCAGACGGCTTTTGACCCATCAAAAGAAGTTGCTGCCACATGAGGTCCTCATAACATTGACGGAGTTTCTGTCTAAGTCTCTCCTTGTCCGAGGAGGATGAGGAACGGTGGCGGCGCCTCTTCCGGGAATGTTTGTGACCCTTTCTCGGTTTACCGACTGACGGGGTCCTACTCCTCGATCGAGACTGATGGCGCGGCTCTGTCGGTCGGGAGAAGCTGGATTTGGTGAAAACCGAGGTTCCGGCTCTTGTCCCTCGATCGGGATGCCCAAAGGATGGGTCTCCTTGTTGGGGAAGGAGAGAATGGGAGTCCTCTCCAAGAAGTCGACAGACGTCAGCGACAATGGCTCGATCGGGTCGAGAGAAATCTCGGCTGGTTCTGCCGTATCCTCAGCTTCGGTGCCCTGGCCTGACGGAAGGTCTGAAAAGCCGGCAGCCAAGGAAGCGATCGCAACCGTGGCCAAGACCGCCTGCTCCTGAGTGTCGGACAGCTCTCGGTCCCAGGAACATCTTCTTCGGGTAGAAGAAGATGATTTGGGGTCCTTATCCTTTCTCTTGGATCGGGAGGAGTGCGAGCCCGAAGGCGCCTCACCCTTAGTAGGGGGAGACTGGCACAACTCCCGGAACGATCCCATGAAGGTGGAGCCCAGGTTGCGTGGCACGAAGAAGCTTCGGTTGGCTGAAGCTTGGGCAGCTTCCTCTTCGAAGGCCACCATCTGCTCGAGCTGCTCGGCGGATCCCGCAGCCGCGGAAACCGCCCACCTGGCCTCCTTCGATTTCACCAGTGGATTGCGAAGCTCCGGTCTCCCCAACTTAAGGCGCGCCTTGCAGTCCTCCAAAACGGTGGGATGGAAGGCCGAACAGATGGTGCAAGCCGAAGTATCATGCACGGCGCCTAGGCAGTAGACACACGAAAGGTGGGGATCGGTGCGAGACATTTTTTGTCCACAAGGACACCGGCGAAACCCGGGGGACGACTTGTCCTCCATATCTGAAGCGTTCGGATCTGAATCGTAAACTCTGACGAGTTTTAAAGTGAGTAAGTGCGGTGAAAACCGTTGATTTGACTCCAGGGCCTATGGTACTTGCAAAGTAGCATGAGGGAACCTGTATCTTCCAGCGGAAAGGAAGATCTGGCGTCATGGGGCGTAGCCGTGGTATTTACCACCCGGGTGGGTGGGAGGAACCAGCTTGAAGACTTCCGGCAAGATTTAAAGGGGAAAGGGACAATGCCAGACAGTGTGGATGAACAACATATCCACGCTCCTAGAATTACCTATTTTGGCAGAAGGGCCTCTTTTGAGTTCAGGAAACAAAAGTGTCCCTTCCAAGTTCAGAACAAGAGCGTCTCTTAGAAATCCAGAAAAGAGTGTCAGTCCTTTCAGCAGGTTTCACCAATATCAGAGAGCAGAATGTCCCTCCCTTTGTGATGTCACAGCTCTGAGCTGCTAGTGTGAGGTCACGCACAGTCATGCATACTTAATTTGCAACATGCAGTTACATAGGTGAACAGGTCAGATTACTACTGGATTGGAATCTGCAAATACAGCAATATTTTTTCAATTATAACAACACAGCCTGTCTGCATCAGAGTATGGTTTACGACACCCTTTGATGTTGCAGAAGTATCCTGTAAGGTTAATTCACATGTTTTCCAAAAACCATCTTCCTCCTGTCATCCTATAAAATATAGCCTTTTATGGCAGTCTTCCTAAGTTCAAAGCAGTTGTCATTTTACAACCTGGTTGTACAACAGCTGCACAGGTTCTGACAGGTAGGTGTCAAAAAAGGAAGCTCTAACTAGCTCAACCTCTAGGTCAGTGAGAGGGCAGACCATTTTTTTCCTTCTCTTTTAAAATCCAATGTCCCATGAGGCTCTGCTGCTTGTCCTGTTTCCTAAGCAGGGCTGCCATACAAAACATACATTTATAACAAAATTATAATACAAATAATAAAAAGCGGATGGCTATTTTAACAACAGCCACACTGAAGACAGGAAACAAATGTATTTGGGATGTTCTGTAACTGTAAAGTTTCTCTTGGGCACCCAGTAGTCTCTCCCTCTCTCCTCTGGATCCAGAATGGCACAATCTTTTGTTGTCCTTTTTTTTGCCAGAAAGAAATGTGAGGAAAACAGCCAGGGTCAAATAGACTTCTGTCTAATGTGGCTACTGACTGAGGTTTCAGAATGATACACAGATCTGTTTTTTTTTTTTTGTCGGAAAAAATGTGAGGAAAACAGCTAGGGGCAAATAGACTTTTTTTTTCTGAGCTGCTCCTCCGCTGGGTCACGGACCCTCCTGCTCCCGCGTCCCACATTAGCCGTAGCTCCCTGATACCCTCTGGCTTTCCCCCAAGGGTTGGGTCATGGCACCAACGCATATAGTGGCGCGAACATTGGAATAGGTCAGGGAGCCGGCCTGGGAGTGATCGCAGCAGAGGGCAGGCATCATGTAGGTGGTCGGCAGCTGTGGGTTTTCTCCCTAGTGTAGGGGGCGGGGACGTGCAATGATGATCAGCGTCCGCCCTGCCCCTGAATGTGTCAGCATGTAGATGGTACACCCTGCCTCCGCCAGGTGTCCCTGTAACGCTGAACACTCCACTACTCTCCCCCCTGGAGAAGGAGAGCCATCACCAAATGCTCAATCCTTTTCCCCCTGGTCGGCCCTCAGACAGCCTGGGTCCGTTCCCAAACCCAGGTCGCCGACGTCGCAGGTCGGCATCCTGTCCCTGCACCAGCGGGCCGGCCTTGCAAATAGACTTCTATCTAATGTGGCAACTGACTGAGGTTTCAGAATGATACACAAATCTGTTTTGTTTTTGTTTTTTTTTTGTCAGAAAAAATGTGAGGAAAACAGCCAGGGGCAAACAGACTTCTATCTAATGTGGCTACTGACTGAGGTTTCAGAATGAAACACAAATCCTTTTTTTTGTCACACAGAAATGTGAGGAAAACAGCCAGGGGCAAATATACTTCTATCTGATGTGGCTACTGACTGAGAGTTCAGATTCAAACACAACTCTTTTGCTGTTTTTATTTTTATTTTTGACAGAAAGAAATGTGAGACAATGGGCAAATAGACTCCTACTGACTGAGGGCTCAGAATGAAACAGAAATCGTTTTGCTATTTTTTTTTTCACACCAGTCAAGCAGTCTGTCAATTTGTCATATAATGAGAGTCTGTAATAAGCAGATGCTGTTGATTAGTTTCTTTTTTTCCTTGAGAGAATAAAATGGAGTACAGTAAGAGGAAAAAAGAACTACTAAATCATATCTCTCCTGTCTGATACAAACAAGAAAACACCAGACTGGCTCCTAATTATAACCCCTGTGTGAATTTATTTATTTTTTGTCAGTACTCACAACAAATGAGTTGTTTTCAGCTATCAAAGAACTGAGTGATGCTGCCACCACATGTTTCTGACAGCTGTCAGACACCCGCCTGTCAGAAACCGCAAAACCCAGCAAAACTGGATATTTTGTTACATATATACTGCTACTCTTGAAATATTAGTAAGTACTGATCTTTTTTATCAAATTGTTTCACTATTATATGCGCAGGAACGCAATGTGTGACACAGACAAGAGCGATCCCTTCAGTGATCGCTGCTCTCTCTGAGATACTCACTCAGATAAATCCCACCGTAAAATTAAGGGATAGCTTATGACCTACACCTTTTGCAGACGTCACTGCAATGGCTAGGTTGTGTAACACATGGCCACGTCATTCTTTTGACAGATCACATGTGGCCATGTGTCACACTAAAGCTGTCACAGTGGAAACCGGCACTGAAAAGGAGAAAAAAAACAGAGTTCCTACAGAAACCAAGTATACTTGGCACCCGCAGTTGCACTAAAGCAAGAGTGCCCTGAGTATACTTGGCACCCGATGATAAAGGGTTAAGTGATCCACTACGGTAGTTATACAGAAGTTGAATGGAATACAAACAAAGGCAGTATGTTAAAAATATGGCAAACCGATTTTCTTTTTTTGGGGGGGGGGGTTGTTGAAAAGTGGAGACGATAGCATAGTTATCATCAGAGGCAAACAATGGACTTAAAGAGGAGACAGATACACTTACCAAATGGAAAGCATTTTTGTAGCAACAGCAAAGTATGCCCTTTTTATGTTCGCCTTTGCGCTTGCATGCAAAGCGAACATTTTGACATGATAGTGGAAAAAATGGGTTAGTCAGTCCATTCAGTATGTGTGTCTCTTCCCATTTTCCAAGAAACAAGTTGGCATACGAAGGCGCCATAGAGGCACCCATGGCTGTGCCACAGGTTTGGAGGTAATGGGTGCCATTGAATTCAAAGTAGTTATGTTCCAAAATAAAGTTTAAAGAATTCATTAAGAAGTCAGTTGGCACATGTTCTATAGATATTTGATACAGAAATTTCTTTTAGATAAGTTGTTAATATTTTGTTTTGAAAATAAACCATGTGACATTCATGTGTTACTATTTGGTCTATATCTTTTAAAATTCTGTTTAAGCTAAAAAACAAACATTGAGAGAATTTACTTTTTCTCTATAATCACTTCCAGGTGTCTGTGATGAAGGCAGGAACCTGTAAGAGTATGTGTTTTTGTTCTTTAAGACACACCCCTAAACGAAGGCGAACGCCGAAGTGCTGGGTTTGGGACTGAGAGCCCTGAATACATTTCTTTGATATATTTAAGCCTTGAGTGCTCTGTGTGTGGATTCTGGTGACCATCTTAGTAGAGCTTCTCTGCACTGATTCCAGTCTATTAATGTCCTTCTTCAGGTGCGGACTCCAAAACTGGACACAGTACTCCAAGTGGGGTCTCACCAGGGCTCTGTAGAGAGGAAGGATGATGCTCCTGTTCCTGCTATCAAAACTTCTGCTGATACATCCCAAATTCTGCTGGCCTTACTATACGCAGAGTTGCACTGACTTGATATATTAAGGTCACTTGAGATCAACACTCCAAGGTCCCTTTTCTCAGACGATATGCTGAGCTGGAGGCTGTTCAATCAGTATTCTGATCTAGGGTTGTTCTTTCCAAGGTTATCACCTTGAAGTTTTGGTATTGAAGTTAAGCAGACACTCCTTAGACCATTTTTTTAGTCTCTTTAGGTCATTTTGGAGGCATTTTATGGCTACTTCTCTAGCCACACTATCTTCCAACTTGGTACCGTCAGCAAATAGTGCTATCCTACCATTTATCTCATCACCAACGTCACTGATAAAAATGTTGAATAGGACAGGTCCAAGGACCGATCCCTGGGGAATGCTGCTGGTGACGTCTCCCATCTCAGATCCAACTCTGTTCACCATCAGCCTCTGTTTTGTGCCCTGAAGCCAAGTTGTCACCCAACTGATGATGTTTTCTACTATGCCTGACTCCCTAAGTTTGGCTAGAAGTCTTCAGTGGGGAACTGAGTCGAAGGCCTTGCTGAAATCAAAATGTAGAAGGTCCACTGGGTGACCCTTGTCAATTTCCTTAGAGACCCAGTCAAAGAATGAAATGAGATTTGTTTGGCATGATCTGCCTGCCACGAAGCCATGCTGTCTGGTATCCTGAAGTCCATTTTTGTCAAGGTATTCTACTACATTCTGTTTGGTTAGTGACTCCATCAGCTTTACCACAAATGACATCAGACTAATCAGTCTGTAATTTCCGGCTGCCTCCTTACTCCCTCCCTTGTGAAGGGGGATTGAGTCCATGATTTTCCAATCGTCTGGCACCTCACCAGTCTGGAGAGAGTGGTTGAATAATCTAGTTAAAGGCTCTGTGACTTCTTTGGCTAATTCTTTTAAAATCCTAGGGTACATACAGTCTGGGCCAGGTGACTTGTTCTGCTTCAACTTCTCAAGGGATTCTTGGATTATGTTTATGGAGAATATAGGTGGTTCCACTGATGGTACCCCCGCCCCCGGCAGAAGACTTAATATTGCTCACTGGTATGGGGTCAAGCCATTCGTTTTTAAAAACCGACCAAAATAATTTGTTTAGTACTTCTGCTTTTTGTCATCCTCTACTAATGTATCCCCATCTCCGAGTTTGATAACTCCTTCTGCCTTCCTTTTCTTCTCACGGATATACCGAAAGAAATACAGGTTACTCACCTGTAACAGGAGTTCTAGGAATGGTATATGTTGTTCATCCACACTGTCTGGCAGGTTCCTTGCCGCTTCAAATCTTGCCGGAAGGTCTTCAAGCTGGCTCCTCCCACCCACCTAGGTGGTAAAACTCTCGGCTCCGCCCCATGACGCCAGATCTAGCCCGCTGGAAGCCAGGTTGTGCGTCAAGACGGAGGTCAGGAATGTAGGATGAACAACATATACCATTCCTAGAACTCCTGTTACAGGTGAGTAAATCTGTATTTCTAGGGACATGGATATGTTGTTCATCCACACTGTCTGGCAGACTCATAGCAGTTCTCCGGGAGGAGGGAGACAAGGCGCACACCCCTACTTAGGGAATAATGACTGGAGAACCGAGGCCCCAAAACCAACATCCCGGTGTGACTCAAGGTCGATGTGGTAGTGGGTAATGAAGGTGTGTGAAGGTGTGTGCTGACTTCCAGGTAGCAGCCCTGCAGAATTTCTGGATAGGGACGTCCCTGGAAGGAGCCACCGATGCAGCGGTGTGGCGGGTAGAATGAGCTCTTATCCCTCTGGGAGGCTCCATGCCCGCCAACCTATAGCAGAGATCTATGCAGGAGGTGACCCACCTGCCTATCGTCCGCTTGGCTGCAGGTCTGCCAGGTGTGGCTTCAGCGTAGGTGACAAACAGCTGGCGAACCTCTCCCCGAACTTCAGCCGTCTGCTCCTTGTAGTAAGTGAGCGCTCTTCTAGGGTCCAAAGTATGGAGCCTATATTCGGCCTCCGAGGTGTGACTGGGGTAGAACACCGGCAGAGTCAACACCTGGTTAAGATGAAACTCTGACACCACCTTGAAAGGAATTTCGGGTGGGGGCGCAGGACAACCTTGTCCCTGTGGAAGACCAGATAAGGAGACTCGATGGAAAGTGCCTGGAGCTCTCCCATCCTTCTGGCTGACATGATAGCCACCAAGAAGGCAGTCTTCCACGACAGGTGAGAGATGTCACACCTGTGCATCGGTTCAAATGGCTTGCCCATGAGCTTAGCCAATACCAGCAGTAGATCCCACGGAGGTGGAGGTTCTCGCACCGGAGAGGATATGTGATCAAGGCCTTTGAAAAAGCGCCCGACCACCTTCTCCTGCGCCACCGACTGCTTCCCGGCCCGCGCCCGGTAAGCAGAGATGGCTGCCAGGTGCACCTTAAGGGTCAATGACCGAAGCCCTTGCTGAGAAGGTAGTCCAGAATGCTTGCCAAGGAACAGGAGGAAGGGTTCAGGCCCTTGACCTGGCACCAAATGGAGAATCTCTTCCATTTAAAGGCGTAGCATTTCCTGGTCGACTCCTTACGGGACGCCTCAACAACGTTGAGGACCTCTCAGAAAGACCCAAGGCCTGAAACTCTAGCCACTCATGAACCAGGCCATCAGGTGCAGGGATTGAAGATCCGGATGGAATACCTTCCCCTGATTGACTGAGATCAGGTCCAGGCGGGCTGGAAGCCGCTTCGGGAGCCTGGAGCTGAGATTGAGGATATCTGGATACCAGAACTGGCTGGGCCAGTCTGGGGCTACCAGAATCACCTGCGCCTTGTCCCTCCTCGCCTTGAGGAGCACCTTGTGGATCAAGGGAAATGGGGGAAAGGCGTAGAAGAGGGCTGGGGTCCACGGCCTCGAGAAGGCATCCCCCTGCAGCGAGCCCTGCTGAGGGGGGCAGGCATGAAACAGTCTCAGCTTCGCATTCTCCCTGGAGGTAAACAGGTCCACCTGAGGCATGCCCCAGTGGGAGAACAGATCTTGTACTACCTCCAGCAGGAAAGACCACTCGTGGGACGCAGCCCCTATCCGGCTTAGGGCAGCGGCCAGAATGTTGGAGAGCTCCTGCCACATGGATGGCAAGGAGATCCGCCTCCAGGCTGCTACGAGGGACCATCATGCGGAGAGCTTCCCTGCACAGAGGCATGGAGCGCGTCCCGCCCTGGCAGTTTAGGTAGTACATGGTTGTGGTATTGTCCGTCTGGACCTGGACCACTTGACCCCGTACAAACAGAGCGAAGGTGGTGAGGGCTAGACGAACCGCTCGAAGCTCCAGCAGGTTGATGTGGCATCGGGACTCCCGAGGGGACCAGAGGCCGTGCGCTCTGTGCTCCCCCAGATGGGCACCCCAACCCATCAGAGAGGCATCGGTCGATAGAGAGACCGTCGGCTCGGGGCGGACAAACGCGATGCCCTCCTGCAGATGAGCTGGAACAGTCCACCACTGGAGAGCGTTCCACATCTCCTGGGTCACTGTCACTAGCTGATCCAAAGGATCGGAGCGCTGTGACCATTGGCTGGCCAGTCTCCATTGTAGGGGACGCATGTGCCAACCGGCCCAATGGACCATGCTGGTGCAGGCCGCCATGAGGTCCAGGAGGCGCAGAAAGTCCCGGGCAGGGCGCAATTGCCCAGCCTGAAATGATTGGGCAAAGGAGGAAAGAACCTCGGCCCTGTCCACCGGGAGCCGTGCTCTGGCTCGCAGAGAGTCGAGCTCTGCCCCGATGAATTGGATCACCTGCTTTGGCACAAGTTCTGACTTGGCCTCGTTGATAAGGAGGCCAACCTGAGAGCAAACCTGGAGGGCCAGATCCCTGGACCACTCCACCTCCATTCTGGAGGAGGCCACAATCAGCCAGACGTCCATCCTGAAGGTTCGAGATCTTAGGAACCTGTTCAGGTCGTGCAGATCTAGGATGGGGTGCCAGCCCCCCGTCTGTTTCGGGACCAGGAAATACCTGGACACAAACCCCGGGCTTGGTGGAGGATCCGCCACCTTCCTGATCACCTCCTTTTCGAGGAGCAGGGCAATGTTGGTTCAACGAGCCAACAGGGAGGCTGCGGACCCCGTGGGGCGACGGCTCGAAGGGCGGGGCCTGCTCGAACTCCAGAGGCAGGCCCTTTCCTACCACCTCCAACACCCAGCGGTCCGTGGTGATAGCGGACCAGGCGGAAAGGAAGTGGCGGAGCCGTCCCCCCATGGGAGAACTCAGGGGGGAGTGACGAGGCTGGGGGCGACACCCCTCAACCTATCACTGGGCAGGCTTGGAGGAAGGACCGGCCCAGGGACCTACTGGGCCTTTTCCTCCCTGCTTCCTGTTGGAGGAAGCCGGCAGGCTTGGCTTTGGGGTGCCAAGCGCGAGCCTGCTGGCCCTGATGCTGGTGTTGCTGGGCAGAAGGTCGAAAGGACTTATGTTGCTGACGACGGCCCTTGTCCTTCAGAGCGGAGGTGACCGAGTCCAGGGTAGTGTTGGACTTTTCGATCCTCTGAAGGTGGCCTTCCACTCCAGGGCCGAACAGGTCAGTCTCCAAGAAGGGGACGTCCGCCAATTTGTGCTGGGTATCCGCCGTGAAGTGGATATCCTCAGCCAGGCTCTGCGGCGCATGGCCACTGCGGCCGCTACTGATCGGGCACAGGAGTCTCCAATGTCTAGTACTGTTTGGAGCTGCTGTTTCACCACTGCCCTTCCCTGATCCTGCACCTGCTTGACTGTAGTCTGCAGGTCGGCCGGGAGATGAGGGATCACCTCATCCAGGGAGCCCATGAGGGTGTGGGAGAAGTGCGCCATCAGCACGGCCGAGCTCGCCTGACGGAGGACGCAGCGTACACCTTGCGCCCGGCATAGTCCAGCTTTTTGGACTTCTTGTCGGGGGGCTTATCCCTAGCGTTCCCGGAATGCCGGAAAACGCTATCAGTGAACAACCCCCCCACAGAGGGGTGTTCCGAAAAACCAGACAAAGAGCCAGTAGGGACCTCATTTTCCTGGCCATCCTGGCCGAGGCGCAGGACAGGAAGCGCACGCTACCAAAGCTCCAAGGCTGGGCCAACAATGGCTTCAGCCACTGGAAAGGCCTCCGTGGGAGAATCCCCTTGGTCCAGTATCTCCGTGAGGGGATACTTGGCCTGCTTGGATACGGGCTTGAGCTGCATCCTGGTGGACTCCGAGATGAGCTGAAGCAGACCCATGAACGATGATGGGCTCTCGTCCATCGACTGCCCCCCTGGAGGACTCCAGGTCAAGGGGCCTGGAAAACAGGGAGGAGTCGTCGTCAGACTCCGAGGACTCTGCGAAGAGCTGCCTGGGGCCTGAGCCATCCTCCACCTGCCGAGGACGGTCGGGAGTGAGGGTGACCGACAACCGGTGGGGCACACCCTGACCTGACCGAGAGTCCTTGGTCGGCGCCCCTGATTTCGGTTGTGGAGGCGGAGGTTCCACCACAATCGGTGGGGCAGCTGGTTTCGGTCGAACAACTGGCCCAGGCTTGGGCACCTCGACTACCGAGAGGGGTTGTTTCGGCCTTTCGGGTGACAGCTACTTAGTGGCTGGGGAAGGCGACGGCGTCGGCTTGTTCCCAGACAAAAGGAGCTGCTGCCACATTAAGTCCTCATAACGTTGACACAATTTGCGCTGAAGTCTCTCCTCTTCCGAGGAGGAAGACGAGGATGAGCGGCACTGCCACTTACCTCGGTGCCGAGACCGCCGATGTCAGCGGGATCGGCTGGATCGAGACAAAGTCCGAGACAGAGATCCTCGGTGTTTCCGAGGATGGGTCTGGGAGGGGGCGAGGGACACCCGCTCCTCCCTCGGCTCGGGAACCTTGACCGGGGACTCCGGCACAGGAGGCGCAGGCAAGTCCTCAGTTTCCACCGGGGGAACCGGTGATGAAGGGTTGTCGGCTTCACCAGTCGACAGCCCGTCCGACGGGTCGAGACAAATCTCGACTGCGTCAACGGGTGTCTCGGCTGGCTGACCTGACAGGGACACCGTGAAGCCAGCAGCCTTAGCCGCAACCTTGACCGAAGTTGAGTGTCGACTGTCCAGGGAAGGGGACCTCTCCCGCTCCCACGAATGTCGACGGTGGGACTTACCCTTCGCGTCCTTCTTCTTTGACCAAGAACAGTGTCCTGATGGCCCCTCTCCCTTCATGGAAAGGGACTGGCAAAGCTCCTTAAAAGAAGCTGTGTAGGAGGATCCCAGAGAGAGCGGGATAAATGCCGCAACCGAGGAAGATGAGGATGCGGCCTGGGCCGCCTCCTCGAGGGTGATCATCTGCTCAACTTGCTCAGCCAAGCCAGCCGCCGCGGACACCGCCCAACAGGCCTCCTTGGACTTCACCGGCGGATAATGCTTCTCGGGGCGCCCAAGTTGTAACCAGGTAGCGCGGTCTTCAAGGACGTTGGCCGAGAAAGATCTACACAACTCGCAGGCTTGCGGGTCGTGATCAAGGCCGAGGCAGTAGACGCGGTTCCATCCTGGACATCTTCTGCCCGCATGGGCACAGCTGAAAACTGGGAGTCGATTTGTCCATCACAGCCATGAGGGAAGAATTTGACTGAAGTCTTGAGAATTTTAAAACTATTTTGGGGCGAACCGAAGAGTTAGAATCCAGTCTATACGCAGAGTGTTAAGGAGGGAACCTGAGCTTCCAAGCAGTAAGGAAGATCTGGCGTCATGGGGCGGAGCTGAGAGTTTTACCACCCGGGTGGGTGGGAGGAGCCAGCTTGAAGACCTTCCGGCAAGATTTAAAGCGGCAAGGAACCTGCCAGACAGTGTGGATGAACAACATATCCATGTCCCTAGAACTGCTTGTTTCCCAATTTGACATTGTCGGCAATCTTGATCTTAGCTTTAAATGTTCTTTTGGCCTCCTTACACCTTGCTAGGTATTCTTCAAATAAGCCACCGCCTGGATTCTTCTTATAGTTATGGAAGGTTTTTTGTTTGGATCTTATATCCATCTTTAACTGCTTATTAGGCCAAATAGGATTTTTTCATTTATGCTTCTTGGTTGATGTTCTCATGTAGGTTTTCTTGGCTTCTGAGATAGCTTGTTTGGTTTCCATCCATGGTTTCTCAACCCCAGTGCATTGACTGATGAAGCTTAATTTCTTCTTGATGGAATTCTCTCATGATGTCGAAGTTGGTACCCTTAAAACATAATACCACCACTCTGGATTGGGAATAAGAAGCCCTTAGGGATATAGTGAACCTTACAGAGTTATGGTCACTGTTGGCAAGATGATCTTTGACTAATGTTGAGCCTACAAGGTCCGAGTTTGTAAGGACAACATCTAAAATTGCATTAGATCTAGCAGGCTCCACTAATTGCTTAAAGAGCTCCTGACACAGTTGAGACAACTTTAAAAAAATGTAATATTCAGGCATAACTGTAGCTTATATTTCTTATTTTAATCTATAATTCTCACCTTATCTTATTACTAAGGGTATTTGCATGAATGCAGTATCTCTGCCCTTTTAACTCTGGCTGCCTGCCTACACCTGACATTATAATTCTGTTTATGGCATCAAAGAAAAAATTACTCACCTTAGTAATGTTGTTTCTTCTAATGGAGTCTTGCTGTATTCTGACATATTGCAGTGATGTCCAACCTTTGAACTGCCCCGGAGATGAAAGAGTTAACTTTCCATGCCAGGCATGGAACGCTGAGCTCGAGCTCGGTTGAGACTCTGTCTGTTGCTGTTTGAAGTCAAACCGTCAGATCATTACGGGCTATACTCACTGGGTGTCCTGTGTGGAAACTGTAAACTTACACTAGCCAACTGGCTACTAAATATAATAAACAGATTTTTGGTACCAAAACAAAGACTCAAGTCAGAAACCCAAAAATAAAACAAAACACAACACCCACACACCCAAACTAAAGGGGTGAGAAAATAAGGGTGAGGCACCTCCAGTGCCAACACTGCTACCCACCCACATCCCAAAACCAAGGTTCTGAGAGGGAGGCGGGGTGGGGAGGTCAGAATACAGCAAGACTCCATTAGAAGAAACAACATTACTAAGGTGAGTAATTTTTTCTTCAAACAACATGAAGTCTTGCTGTATTCTGACATATTGCAGACTACCAAGCAGTACCTCCATGGAGGAGGGACAGAACCTACTTAGGAAATAGGCTCTGAAGCACTGCTGTGCCAAACCGAGCATCACTCCTAGCCTGGATATCCAGAGAGTAATGCTTGGTAAAAGTGTGTACTGTTTTCCAGGTGGCTGCTTGACAAATCTCTAAGATAGGAATATCCCTGGCAGCAGCCAGGGAAGCAGCTGTACCTCTGGTAGAGTGAGCCCTCAGGCCTGAGGGTGGAGTCCTACCTAGTTTTTCATAGCAAAATTGAATGCAAGAGACAATCCACCTGGCAATAGATCTCTTAGTGGCATGTTTTCCCTTACCAACCTCACCATAAGTGAGGAACAGTTGGAGGGAATCAAACCTGTGACCCTTGGTGCGCTCTATGTAGTAACTAAGGGCCCTTTTCACATCCAAACTGTGCAGCCTCCTCTCCCCAGAGGAGGACTGGTCAGTGATGAAAACAGGAAGAGACATAGACTGGTTAAGGTGGAAATCTGAAACCACCTTAGGCAAAAACTTCCTATTAGTCCTGAGGACCACCTTATCTCTATGGAAAGAGATAAAATCAGGCTCCACTGACAGGGCCTGTAGCTCACTTATGCGTCTGGCAGAAGTGATGGCCACCAAGAAAACAGTTTTCCAAGTCAAGTACTTAAGCTCTGCTGAGGACAAAGGCTCAAAAGGGGGTTGCATAAGCTGAGCAATGCAAACATTAAGGTCCCAAGCAGGGGCAGGGTCCCTGAATGGAGGATTGGTATGAAGCAATCCCTTGAAAAATTTAGAAAATACAGGATGAGCTGAAAGGGAAGAGTGCTTGCCTGCTGAAAGGAAGGCAGAGACAGCTGCCAGATGCACTCTTAGTGTAGCTGGTCTGAGTCCCAAGCTATTAAGATGAACCATATAGTCAAGGACTGTGGGCAGGCCAGCAGACTCTGGAGAAATATGCTTCCCAGAGCACCATATAGAAAATCTTTTCCACTTGGAGTTGTAAGTGTTTCTGGTGGAAGGCTTCCGAGAAGCCTTTAGGATATCCAGAACACCCTGAGAGAGGTGCAAATCAGCAAACTCTAACTCTTCAAGAGCCAGGCCTTAAGATTGAGAGATTTGAGATTCAGATACCAAACCCTCCCCTGAGCACATGTTAACAGGTTGTAATTCCTGGGAAGAGACAGGAGAAGGTGGACTGCTAAGGACAACAAGAGAGGGTACCAGGGCTGTCTGGCCCAGTCTGGAGCAATCAGAATCACCTTGCAGGGTTGAGACCTGATTTTGACTAACACCTTGAACAGGAGAGGGAAGGGGGAAAAGCATACAGGAACTTCCCCTCCCAATTGAGAACTAGGGCATCCAGGGGGACTGAGCCCAACACTGGGGGCCTGCAGCAAAAGAGAGGAAGTTGGTGATTGTCTGGGGCTACAAAAAGATCTATCTGTGGGGTGCCCCATCTGGAGAAGATCACCTTCAAAACCAGGGGATCCAGGGACCATTCGTGATGGCCCTGAGATATCCTGCTGAGAGCATCTGCCAGGACATTGTCCTTGCCTGGGAGTTGTACTGCTGTAAGAGAGGTGTTCAGGGAATAGGCCAGAGACCATAACTTCATTGCCTCTGTGCACAAGACCGTAGACCGAGTGCCCCCTTGCTTGTTGATATACCACATTGTGGTGGTATTGTCTGTCCTAATCTGAACTACTTTGTTCTGAGCAGACTTGGAAAAAGCTTGAAGTGCTAGAAACACTGCGAGTTCTAATAGACTGATGTGAAGCAGAGATTCCTGAGGAGACCACAACCCTTGGGTGGTCAGGTCTCCCAAGTGGGCTCCCCACCCCAAGAGGGAGGCATCTGTAGTAAGGATTAGGGAATGAGACTGAGTGACAAAAGGAACTCCCTGTCTTAGATTGTCCTGATCCAGCCACCACTGTAATGCCTGGATCAGGGTTCGAGTCACTGGAATTAGTTTGGTCAGAGGGTCCCTTTTCTGAGACCAGAAGGCTCTCAAGTGGAACTGAATATCCCTCATTTGAAATCTTGCTCCCTGCACCACTGCTGTAGAAGCAGCCATGTGTCCCAGGAGCTGCAGAAAATGCCTTGCTGGTCAAGACACCCTGGAGGGTGAATGAAGAGGCCAGTGAGATAAGGGTCCTTGCCCTGTCCAGGGGAAGGAAGGCTCTTGCTTTTACTGTATCCAGCTCTGCCCCTATGAAGGTGAGGAGCTGCGCAGGCTCTAGAACTTACTTTGAAAGATTGAGAAGGAAACCTAGAGAAGTGAGCAGTTGCTGAGTTATCTATAGGTGTAACTTGACTTGGTCTGGAGACTGGCCTACTATGAGCCAGTCGTCCAGGTATGGAAAGATGGAGATCCTTTTTCTCCTTAGGAAGGCAACTACTACTGCCAGGCATTTTGTGAACACCCTTGGAGCAGAAGTTAGACCGAAGGGCATTGCTCTGAATTGGTAATGGCCTGAGGGCAGCTCGAATCTGAGGTACTTTCGATGGGAGCTTCTGATGAGAATATGGAAATAGGCAACCTTGAGGTCCAGGGAGACTAGCCAGTCCCTGGCCTTAGGAAGTAGAATTATTCCCAGAGTCACCATTTTGAACTTTGGCTTTAAAAGGTGCTTGTTTAAATATCTGAGATCCAGGATGGCGCCATTCTCCTGTCTTTTTGGGGTTAGGAAGTACCTGGAGTACAATCCTTTCCCTTTGTGTAGGGGTGGGACCCTCTCTATGGCTCTGAGAGCCAAGAGGGAAGAGACCTCTGCCTCTGGGGCAAGTGCCTCTGAAGGATTTGCAGGTGGAAAGGATCTGGTTCTCATCTTTGGAAATTTTTTGAAGCTGAGAACCAGTCCCTGGCTTACTACTTCCAGGACCCATTTGTCTGATGTTAAAGACATCCAGTCCTGGACAAAGTAAGCCAGCCTGCCCCCTATAGGTGGTGGAGAATCGGCCCTGGCAACCCCGTCAGGGTGCCTGTTTGGCAGGGGCTTTAGGCTGAGGGGTGGAAGCAGGCCTACTTGTACCCCGTCTGCCTCTCCCTCTGATGAACCCCCTATGAGCATAAGCAGAAGAGGAGGCCTGGGCTAGGTAGAAAGACCTATGAAAAGGCCTGCCCCTGCCCCTGGAATGCTGCCTCTGGGAAGTGGCTTGCCTTTCCTTGGCCTGAGCACTCCTATAGGTGGTCCTGTATTCATCCATTTTCTTCATGTAGTTCTCTGTTTGCTCCCCAAACAAAGAATTACCCACAACAGGAAAATCCATGGCCTTAGTCTGGGTATCCTGAGACAGGCTAGTACATCTGAGCCAAGCCATCCTACGAAGGGCCACAGATGTAGCCATGACTCTAGATGAAACATCACTGGAGTCCACTGCAGCATGGAATTGCACCTTGGATGCCTCAATACCATCCGCAGCCACCTGCTCCAGCTCCTTGGCAAGCTGGCCAGGGACCTGTTTAGCTAAAGCCATTACAGTGTCCCATCTAGATTTCTGATATCTAGCTGTATAGGCCATATAATTAGCCTGCCTGAGTCCCAAGGATGCTGCCATGTATTGTTTCTTTGCCATGGCATCAATCCTCCTGGAGTCCTTATCTGGGAGGTGTGAAGCCAAGGGTATATTTGCCTTATCACAGCCAGCAGCCTGCACTACCCCAACATGGCTGCATTGCTGGGTAAGGAACTCCGTATCTGAGCCTGAGAGAGTATACCTCTTGTCCATTCTCTTGTCCACAGGAGGTATAGAATTAGGAGTCTTTAAAATTTTTATTGTCTGTTTCCCAAAGGACTTATGAAGGGGAATAGACAGCCTCCTGGACTCTGGGATATCCAACATTTCAACATAGTCAGGCTCCTCCTGGTCGTCCACAGCTTCTTCCATAGGAAGCTGAAGAGTTTCAGCCACTTTTTTGTAGAACATAAAATGGGAAGGGGACTCAGAAAGCCTAGGAGGAGAAACCCCTGAAGGTCTGTCTGGGGAGATGTCCGGGTCAACAGGCACATCCAGACTTTCGTAATCACCACCACTATCCTCATACTCTCCTTCCTCCTACTCCGGTTCATAAAAATCTTCTAAATTATAATCTGGAACCGGAGGAACCGACCGAACCGAGCCCCTTCCTGATGGTGCCGGTTTGGTCGGAACCGGGTTTAGCAACTGAACTATCCTTATCACTTTGGCTATTTTATCAGCGGTCGGAGAAAGAATTTGTGGATTTGCACCGGCTGATTTATCCCTTCTTTTTCTTTTAACCGGAACCGACTCCTCGGAGTCAGTTCTCCTTTTGCCCAAAGAAGTTTCGCCCTGGTCAGAGGGCACTCCTTCTGGTTCGGTTGGAACCGAACCGGGCTGGCCATCCGGGTCAGCGGACTTCTTGGCCTCCCTTTCCCTGAGCCTACCAACTCTCTTTTCCAGGGTAGCTGCAGGAAAATTCTTGCAAATCTAGCATTCTGAATCGAGGTGGTCAAACCCCAGACAATAAACACAGATGGTGTGGGGATCAGCCTTAGCAAAGGCTTCCCCACACACACTACAGTGTTGAAACCCAGTGGGCCCGGTTTTTCTTTTGGGTTTCTCAGACATGGCCAGTCCTAACAAAAACTTACCCTTTTTTCCGCAATCAGCCAGGCAAGACACCCTTATCGGTTCCTGACCGTGTTACGGGTCGTGGAAAAAACTGTAATGAAATCCGTTCTTTTTAGAACCGATAAGGACCAGTTACCACACTCTAAAAGAAGAATAAACTTTTTTTGAACAACCTGATCGGTTCAAACCGAACCGATCCCACGTTTACAAGTTCCACACAGAAGAACAAGAAAATAAACCTAACTAGTACTCACGATACCACAGACAGAGACTGAACCGACAGGTTAACGGATTAAATTTGGTCGAAAACCGAGAAAACGGTACTTTAACCGACAAACTTGAACCGAGCAAAGGAGAAATCTCCAGAGCGACTGTTCAGTGAGGCGGAGTAAAGAATCTGACGGTTTGACTTCAAACAGCAACAGACAGAGTCTCAACCGAGCTCGAGCTCAGCGTTCCATGCCTGGCATGGAAAGTTAACTCTTTCATCTCCAGAGCAGTTCAAAGGTTGGACATCACTGCAATATGTCAGAATACAGCAAGACTTCATGTTGTTTGAACTATGTTGCTGTGGAGATAATTATGATGTCATAACCAGGGGATTGTGATGTTATGTGCAGAGAAGCAGCCAGAGTAGCTATAGTCTAGTGGACAGGGATCCTATTTTCTGCAGCCATTTTCAGTACTAAAGAAAATGGGGAATTAATTACTGAAAAGATATGAAGTAATAAAGAAAATGGGATGGAGATGAATATAAATCTTACTTTTTTCAAAGTTTTCCTAATGCTGTCGGTGGCTCTTTAAGGTGACAGTCTTGAGAAGCTTGCACAATGGCTTGGCTTCTAGATGATTTGGCTAAGGGAACAGCCCAATCAATATCTGGCATGTTCAGGTCACCTACAATGATTACATCCCCTTTAGATGTTATACCCTTGATTTAATCTATTAGGAGTTTGTCTGAGGCTTCCGCGTGACTGGGAGGTCTATATATAACTCCAAAATAAACCATTTTGCCAGTGGGAGTGATTAATTGAACCCACAGGGACTCCACACCTTCCCTCTTGAAGAGATCGCATGTGGCCCTTATATCCTTCTACACATAAAGTGCTACCCTGCAAGACCAAAGTCAAGCACATTCACTAGAGGCTATGTCCAGACTGTAGTGCTTTATTTATTTATTTCAGTTTCGGAATTACAACCTTTGAGCCAAACTGGCTCTTTTGCAAAGGCTCCAGGTCAGTAGAAGAACAGAGAAAACAGTACAATTTACATCAAAAGTCGAGAACATACAATAGCCAAGTGACAAGGCCATTTTACAAGCAAGATAAAATACTTTTAAAACAGAAATATCTCTAGTCTATAGGTCTAGTTACTAAGTGCAGGTTGCTTGTAGCTTGCAGCCAAAATTGGCTTTGTCAAGGAAAAGGAGATGAAGGAGGATTTAAGGAGAGTATTGGCATGGGCACAGAGGAGGTATATTGCATAAAGTTATTAGAGGATAGGAGAAGGGGATATGGTAATGAGAGAGAACAAGTTGATAAGGGCTGTATGCATGGGGCATCATAGGAGAAGTGCAAGCCAAGTGGAGGGGAGGGGGTGAGGACTATCGGGCAACAGGGATAGGAGGGTGGAGGGTAAGGGTTGAAAGTGTAGGGCAGGGGATGAAACTCTTATTATGCACAGCAGCTGCACTCTTGGGATTCTACCAGGAGGCGATGGAGTTCTTTTGTGAATTGGCCGAGTTTCTTAAGGTGAAAAAGGGAGGGGGTAGGTCATTCATCCAGAGAGGGCCTCGATAGGAGAGGGACCTTTGGGAGAAGGAGGTTCATTTGTAAGGAACACGCGCAGTACCCCTCTAGCAGAGCTTTGGGTTGTTTTAGTGTTGGATTACACTGGAAAAGCTTCTAAACTGATTCTGTAACCAGTCCTAGGAGGGTTTTTTCCTATGATACATGCCTGGTACTGGGATCTTAGAGGTAATGGAAGCCAGCCAGTTGTGGAGTAGAGACTGCAAGAGTGGAAATACCGATTAGCTTCTAGAGCAAGTCAGCAGGCTTTGTTGAGCACAAGTTTAACCCTTTTGAGAGCAGTTTCAGTGGCCACACTATAGATAGTCAGTCCATAGTCAACAATGGACAGTACTGAGCTTTTGGTGACAAGGCTGAGGGCCTCAGTGGTCATAGCATTTCTGTGCCGGTAAAGGAGTCCGAGTCTGAAGTTGGCTGTTTTCACAACATGGTCAACATGGGTGTTGAAAGAAAGGGTGTTGTCTATGAATAATCCAAGGGATTTAAAGGTAGTAACCTGTTCAATTACGTCGCTTTTGTTACTTATTATGGTAAGTGGGCCACCCTGTTTTTTTGAGCTTTGTAGGGTAAAGTGCATTGCTTTTGTTTTTCTGTAGTTCAAGAGGAGTTTGTTGTGAGCAAACCATGACTCCAGTTTGGTTAAGCTACTTTGAAGGGTAGCTGTTATTTCGTGGAGGTGTGATCCTGGTATGGAGATCACTGCATCGTCTGCATAAAGCAGCATCTTAGCAGGGCACATGCTTGGCAGGGAATTGATAAAGAGGCTGAATAGTCAGGGCCCTAAAATTGATCCTTGTAGGACTCCCCAAAGTAACATTCCGGAGTTCAGAGGATACACCTTTTATCCTAACACACTGGAACCTGTGTGAGAGAGAGCTTGAGTACCAGGACAGTGTATTGGTGGAAAGGCCAAGGGCTGCGAGGCTGTTGAGCAGATTGTGATAACTAACAGTATCAAACGCTTTGGTTGGGTCAATAAAGATTGACCCTACCATTTTTCCACTATCCAGGGAGTCATACAGGTGTGAAGTAAAGTCGGTGAGTACAGTAATAGTGCTGTGGGATTTACGAAACCCATGCTGCTGAGAGCAGAGGAGGTTATATTTGTTGAGGTAATCTGTAAGCTGATCTGACACAATTCTCTCTAGGGCTTTTGAGAGGGGTGGTAAAATAGATATTGGGCGGTAGTTGCTTATGCTGGTCCTGTCTCCACTTTTAAAGAGTGAGGTGACAAAGGCAGTTTTCCACTTGTCAGTGAATATGTTCGACTTAAGGGATATGTTAAATAGTTGTGGTAGTGGGTGGGCAAGCTCTTCTGGGGTGATGGTGAGAAGCTTCATGTCAAGCATATCACTACTAATTCTAGTTTTGCCAAGGATCTTCTTTACATATTTAATAGTGTCTGCCTTTGTGATCATTTTGAAGTAGAATGGGGGGGGTTGAGTTGTGTATGTGGTGGTAGCAGGGTTTGGTGGCCGGCTATTAGGGTCAGTAACAAGAAACTCTGGAGGGAGGATAGAGCTGAGGTCTGTAAAGATCAGATTAAAGGCATTAGCTAACTCTTTGTGTTGCTGGAGAGGGTCCTGCAGGGGTGATAATTAGATCTGGTGGAGCTTTGGATTCTTTCCCTGACAGTGTTTTAACATTCTCCCAGAATGCTCTCCCATTCCCCCAGCACTTCTGAAGTTCCTTTCTGTAAAAAGAAGCCTTAACATTCCTTATTAAGTGAGTGCATTTATTCCTTGCAGCCTTATAGGCCATAAAATCTGTGTGTCTCCCGGTAACTCTCGCTACATGCCAGACGTTGTCCCTATTCTTCATTAGTTCTAAAAGGGGTCCATTAAGCCAAGGATTGGATGCCCCTTTTGTTTTGAATGTTCTGAATGGTGTGAATAAGTCACAGGCTTTACTGAATATGGTAATAGTGTTCCAGAGCCTGATTAGGGTCAGGACAAGTGAGAAGGGGAGACCAGTCTGTGTCTCTCAGGTAGCTCTTGAAGAGGCCAAGTTGCCCTTTCTTCAAGGAGCAATTTTTTCTGGTTTGTGGCATGTCCTTAGGTACTTGCTAAGACCAGGAGCAGATAATGGGAGAGTGGTCGCGCAAGGTGTCTGGCAGGACGGTTATATTTTTATGTGCTCGGGGCAAGGAGCCAATCAATGAGCATGCGAGTACCTGTTTGATAGTTCATCCTAGTTGTTTGATTTACCGTCTGCGTTAGGTAAAGGGCATGTATTTTATCCCTGACGGTAACTGTATCCTTAGTTAGCCAGTTCGAATTAAAGTCCACAAGGATAACCTGTTCCCAGCCCTGCTTTGCTTTTTTGATTTGTTCAGTGCATAACTGAAGTCCTGGCCCTTGTTTTCCTCGGGGTATACAAACTATTGTAAGTATCAGAGTTTTACCTTGTTGGCCAATTGAAAGTTTAACAGAGAGTATCTGAGCTTCCTTAACATTTGTATTGTAAGACATGATTTATCCTCAGATGCTACTCCTCAGGTAGACTAGGAACCCCCACCTCATTTGGACAGCCTGTCCATGAGAAAGACAGTGTAACCATCTAGAGAGATTGAGGAGACTGGGACCTTGGAAGAGTTCCAGGTTTCTGTGAGCGTAAGAACATCAGGTTTGTGAATTGTTACCCAAGCTTGGAGTTGGGCAAGTTTGTGCAGGAGGCTACAAATGAATAAATTACTCACCTTAGTAATTATGTTTCTTCTAATGGGGTCTTGCTATATTCTGACAATTGCAGTGATTCCCAACCTCTGAACTGCCCCGGAGAACAAAGAGTTAACTTTCTATGCAGGGCATAGAATGCTGAGCTCAAGTTCGGTTAAAGTCTCTGTCTGGAGTGTTTCAAACTTAAATGGTCAGATTCTTACGAGCCCAACTAACAAAAAATTCTATGTGGAAACCGTAAAAATTCCTACTAGCCAACTGGCTGAAAAAAGTTTTGGATTCCCAGGGAAGACTCAAGTCAGGAAACCCAAAAACCAAAAACCAATCTAATACAAATAACAATAATAAATCAGCACCCAAACAAAAAGGAGGAGGGTGCAAGCAAAAAACACCCCTGGGGTGCAACACTGCACCTGTCCACCCACTTCCCAAAACAGGTTCTGAGAGGGGAGGCAGGGAGGGAGGTCAGAATACAGCAAGACTCAATTAGAAGAAACATAATTACTAAGGTGAGTAACTTTTCTTCAAACAACATGAAGTCTTGCTGGTGTATTATGACAATTCTCACCTAAGTAGTACCTCCAAGGAGGAGGGACAGAAACTACTTTGGGAATAGGCTCTGAAGTACTGCTGTTAGCAAACCGAGCATCACTCCTAGCCTGGATATCCAGAGAGTAATGCTTGGTAAAAGTATGGACTGCTTTCCAGGTAGCTGCTTGACAAATTTTAAGAGAGGATATCCCTGGCAGCAGCCAGGGAAGCAGCTGTACCTCTTGCGGAATGAGCCCTCAGGCCTGAGGGTGGAGTTTTTCCCAGTTTTTCATAGCAGAATTGTACACAAGACACAATCCACCTGGCAATAGATCTTTTGGTGGCACGTTTGCCCTTTCCCATTTCTCCATAAGTGAGGAACAACTGAAGGAAGTCAAACCTGTGAACCTTGGTATGCTGTATATAGTAACTACGGGCTCTTTTAACATCTAAACTGTGCAGCCTCCTCTCTCCTGAGGGAGAATGATCAGTGAAGAAAACAGGAAGAGACATAGACTGGTTTAAATGGAAGTCTGAAACCACTTTGGGCAAGAATCTTCTATTGGTTCTAAGGACCACTTTATCCCTGAGAAATTAGATAAAATCAGGTTCCACTGACAGGGCTTGCAATTCACTGATACGCCTGGCAGAAGTAATGGCTACCAAGAACACAGTTTTCCAAGTCAAGTACTTAAGCTCTGCTGAAGACATAGGCTCAAAAGGGGGCTGCATAAGTTGAGCAATGCAAACATTCAAATCCCAGGCAGGGGCAGGGTCTCTAAAAGGAGGATTGGTGTGAAGCAATTTACAGAACACAAGATGAGAAGATAGTGAGGAAGACTTCCCCACAGACAAAAACACATAAACAGCTGACAAGTGTACCTTGAGAGTAGGCTGGTCTGAGGCCTAGGCCATTAAGATGGACCATATAATCCAGAACCGTAGGCAATCCAGCAGTGTCTGGAGAAATATGCTTCTTAGAACACCAAATGCTGAATCTCTTCCATTTGGAGTTATAAGTCTTTCTGGTGGAGGACTTTCAAGAAGCCTTGAGGATATCCAGAAGCCCTTGGGAAAGATGCAGATCTGCAAACTCTAAGTCTTTAAGAGCCATGCCTTGAGATTGAGAGACTGAAGATTGGGGTACCAAATCCTTCCCTGAGAGGATGTTAACAGGTTGTAATTCCTGGGAAGAGACAGGGGAAGATGGACTGCTAGGGACAGCAACAGGGGGTACCAGGGCTGTCTGGCCCAATCTGGAGCAATCAGAATCACCTTGCAAGGTTGAGACCTTATTTTGACCACAACTTTGAACAGGAGTGGGAAGGGGGGAAAGGCATACAGAAACTTCCCTTCCCAATTCAGAATCAGGGCGTCCAGAGGGACTGAGCCCAAGACTGGAGGTCTGCAACAAAAGAGAGGGAGTTGGTGATTGTCTGGGGCTGCAAAGAGATCTCTGTAGTGCCCCACCTTGAAAAAATCACTTTCAACACCTGAGGGTCAAAATTGTGTTTTCGTTATCAAACAGTGGCAGTTGTAAGCACAAAATAATGTCAGACCTTAAAGTTACAGACTTGTTCTTCCTTAGAAAATGCATTTTACACTAAGCCCTTTATTCTACCAGTTTCCTGAATTGATATCTCCAATTTTTAAGATATGTCCCTGATTTTGGTCCTTCGTCCCTGATTTTTTTAAGCCTTGTCCCTGATTTATGAGGCAGGAGGTTGAGAGGTATGCAGGGACCATTCGTGAGGGCCCTGAGAAATCCTGCTCAGTGCATCTGCTAGCACATTGTCCTTGCCTGGAAGGTAAACTGCTACAAGAGAAGTCTGCAGGGAATAAGCCAGGGACCACAACTTCATGGCTTCTGTGCACAAGGCCATGGACCGAGTGCCTCCCTGCTTGTTGATGTACCACATGGTGGTGGTGTTGTCCGTTCTGACTTGAACCACCTTGTTCTGTACTGACTGAGAAAAAGCTTTTAGGGCCAGAATAACTGCCCTGAGCTCTAGGAGATTGATGTGGAGAAGGGATTCTTGGGGGGACCACAGCCCCTGGGCAGTGAGGGACCCCAGATGGGCTCCCTAGCCCATAAGAGAAGCGTCCGTGGTAAGGACCACTGACCAAGGCTGAGTAACAAAAGGAACACCTTGTCTTAAATTGTCCTGATCCTGCCACCATTGGAGGGCTTGGATCAAGGTCAGAGTCACTGGGATCAGTTTGGTAAGGGAATCCTTCCTCTGAGACCAAAAAGTTCTCAGGTGGAACTGAATATCCCTCATGTGGAATCTTGCCCCTTGGACCACTGCTGCTGAAGCTGCCATGTGGCCCAAGAGCTGGAGGAAATGCCTTGCTGGCCGAGATATCTGAAGGCTGAAAGAAGAGGCTAGTTCCATAAGAACCCTTGCCCTTCTAGAGGAAGAAAGGCTCTTGCTCTGAGTGTGTCCAGTTTGCCCTATAAGGTGAAGCTGGACTGGTTCGAAAACTGACTTGGGAAGGATGAGAAGAAATCCTAGAGAAGTGAGCACTTGCTGGGTCACTTGCAGGTGAGCGGACTTGGTCTGGAGACTGACCCACTATTGTGTCAATCGTCCAGATATGGAAATGGAAATCTTTTGCCTTATGAAAACGCTACTACTGCCAGGCACTTTGTAAAACCCTTGGGGCTGAGGTTGAGCCAAAGGGCAATGCTCTGAACTGATAGTGGCCTGAGGGCAACTCGAACCTGAGGTACTTTCTGTGGGAGCACCTGATGGGAATGTGAAAGTAGGCATCTTTGAGGTCCAGGGAGGCTAGCCAGTCCCCTGGCCTTAGAGAGGAAAGGATTATTCCCAGAATTACCATCTTGAACTTTGGTTTTAAGAGATGTTTGTTTAGATGTCTTAGGTCTAGGATGGGTCGCCACTCCCTTGTCTTTTTGGGGGTCAGGAAGTACCTGGAGTACAGTCCTTTGCCCCAGTGTAGGGCAGGTACTCTCTCTATGGTTCTTAAAGCTAGGACAGAAGAAACCTCTGCCTCTAGGGCAAGGGTTTCCAAAAGATTTGCAGGTGGAAAAGATCTGGCACTAATCGCTGGAAATTTTCTGAAGCTGAGAACCAGTCCCTGGCTTACTACTTCTAGGACCCACTTGTCTGATGTAATAGACATCCAGTCCTGGACAAAGTAATCCAGCCTGACTGCTACTGGAATAGGAGAGTCGACTCGGGCAGGCCCATCAGGGTGTCTGCTTGGCAGGGGTTTAGGCTGAGCAGTGGATGCAGCCCTGGTCATCCCCCTTCTGCCTCTCCCTCTGAAGAACCCCCTCTGAGAAAAGGAAGAAGAGACCTGTGCTTGGTAAAAATGCCTTTGAAAAGGCCTACCCCTGCCCCTAGACTGCTGCCTTTGAGGAGTTGCCTGCCTCTCCTTGGCCTGAGCACTCTTGTAAGTGGTCCTGTACCCATACATTTTCTTCATGTAATTTTCTATCTGCTCCCCAAACAGAGAATTACCCACTACAGGAAAATCCATGGCCTTAGCTTGGGTGTCCTGTGAGAGGCTAGTACACCTGAGCCAAGCCATCCTCTGAAGAGCCACAGATGTAGCCATGACTCTTGATGAGACATCATTAGAGTCCACAGCAGCATGAAACTGAACCTTAGATGCCTCAATCCCATCTGCAGCCACCGCCTCCAGCTCCTTGGCTAGCTGGGGAAAGGCCTGTTAACCAGTGCCAGTACAGTGTCCTACCTGGACTTCTGGTACCTGGTTGTATAGGCCATGTAATTCGCCTGCCTGAGTCCCAAAGAAGATGCCATGTGCTGCTTCTTTGCCATGGCATCAATCTTTCTGGAGTCCTTGTCTGGGGTGTGTGAAGCCAAGGGAATATTTGCCTTGTCACAGGCAGCAGCCTGCACTACCCTAACATGGCTACATTGCTGATATAAGAACTCCGTGTCTGAGCCTGAAAGTGTATACCTCTTGTCCATTCTTCTATCCACAGGAGGTATAGTGTTAGGAGACTAGGATTTTTTTGTATCTGTTTCCCAAAATATTTGTGGAGGGGAATAGACAGTCTCCTGGACTCTGGGATGTCCATCATCTCTACATAATCAGGCTCCTCTTGATCTTACACAGCCTCCTCCATAGGAAGCTGGAGGGTTTCAGCCACCTTTCTGTAGAACATAAAGTGAGAAGGGGACTCAGAAAGCCTAGGAGGGGAAACACCTGAAGGTCTGTCTGGGGAGATGTCTGGTTCCACAGACACATCCAGACACTCACTTCCATCATCATCCTCAAATTCCCCTTCCTCTTCAAATTCCGGTTCATAAAAATCTTCGAGGGTATAATCTTGAACCGGGGGAACTAACCAAACCAAACACCTGCCAGAAGGTGCCGGATCGGTAGGAACCGGACGGAGCAATTCCACAATCTGAATCACTCTGGCTATTTCTTTGGCAGTTGGAACTTGAACCTCTGGATCCGAACCAGTCGATTTGACTTTGCGTTTTCTTTGTGTCAGAACCGATTGCCTGAAGAAGTATTGCCCTGGTCAGGAGGCACTCCTTCTGGTTCAGTCGGAACCGAACCAGGCTGGTCATCCGGGTCAGCGGACTTCTCGGCCTCCTTTTCCCTCAGTCTACCTAATCTCTTCTCAAGGGTAGATTTGGGAAACTTTTACATATTTGGCAGGGTTTCTCAGACATGGCCATCCTAACCAACTTACCCTTTTTATGGCAACTGCCAGGCAAGACTCCCTTATCGGTTTCTAACCGTGTCACGGGTATTGGAAAAAAAAGTACTAAAACTTTTTTTTTTTTTAGAACCGATGAGAACTGGTAACTACACACTAAGTAAAACAACACATAACACAATATTTCACTACCAAATGGCCGGTTCAGTCGAACCGAGCCGCACTTTTACAAGTTCCACACATAAAAACAGAAGAATTCCTATCTAGTACTCACGGCACCACAGACAGAGACTGAACCGACTATGCGGATAACTTTTTCGGTTTAAAAAAACAACGAAAACTGAAACTTTAACCGACTTTCGAACCGAGCTACATAGAAACATAGACTTCGACGGCAGATAAGGACCACTTGGCCCACCCAGTCTGCCCATTTCCCTACCTATTGGATAAGCTGCAGATTCTAGTTAACCAACAGCCTACTTCCTGCAACCCCCCACTATAATTGCCTTATGTCTGTCCCATGCATGTTTGAATTCCCCCACTGTTTCAGACCCCACAACCTCTCCAGGAAGGCGGTTCTATGTGTGCACCACTCTCTCCGTGCAAAAGAATTTCCTCACATTACCCCTGAGCCGTCCCCCCTCTAACTTTAAATTGTGCCCCCTTGTTCTTACACATCTCTTTTTCTGAAAGATGCTACCCTCCTGGACTTTGTTGATTCCCTTGAGGTACTTAAACGTTTCTGTCATGTCCCCTCTGTCCCTCCTTTCATCAAGGGTATACATATTAAGCTCTCTCAGTCTCTCTTCATATGGTTTCTGATGTAGACCCTGCACCATTTTAGTTGCCCTCCTCTGGACTGCTTCCATCCTGTCTATGTCCTTGCGTAGATGGGGTCTCCAAAACTGCGCGCAGTACTCGGATGGGGTCTCACCAACTCTCTGTATAGAGGATAACCACTTCCTTTTTCTATTTGTGATGCCCTTCCTATGCATCCCAGTATCCCCTGGCTCTCCTTACTGACTTCTCATTGCTTACCCACCTTTAGGTCATCTGATATACTCACCAGATCCCTTTCCATTATTGTTGTCAGTTAGTACCTCCCTGCTATTGTGTACTCTTCTCCTGGATTTTTATTTCCCAGGTGCATTACTTTGCACTTCTTTGCATTGAATCTAAGTTGCCATATGTCTGACCATTCCTCCAACCTTGCCAAGTCCCTTCTCATCCTTTCTACCCCCCCTTGTGTATCAACTCTGTTACAGATCTTTGTGTCATCCACAAAGAGGCATACCTTTCCTTCCAGACCCTCCGCAATGTCACCTATAAAGACGTTAAAGAGGACTGGACCCAGTACTGAGCCCTGAGGTACTCCACTAGTAACCCCCCTTTCTTCAGAATGTGTTCCATTCACTATTACCTTCTGTGTCCTGTTGTGCAGCCAGTTTGCTACACCAGGCTACCACCCCTGGGACCCACTCCCAGGCTGGCTAACTTGATTATTAATCTTTTGTGCAGGACTGTGTCAAATGCCTTGCTAAAGTCTAGGTAGGCCATATCCACAGCCCCTCCCTGGTCTATTACTTTGGTCACCCAGTCAAAGAAATCGATTACATCTGCCTGACATGACCTTCCTGCTGTGAATCCATGCTGCTTTGGGTCCTGTGCCCGGCCTCTAGGTACTCAACAATTCTTTCTTTCAGAAGTGATTCCATCATTTTCCCCACCACTGAGGTCAAACTAACAGGTCTGTAGTTTCCTGCTTCTGCCTTGCTCCCACTTTTGTGAAGAGGAATCACATCTGCCCTCCTCCAGTCCTCAGGTACCACCCCATCTTCCCATGATTTGTTAAAAAGTGTGGTTAGTGGTGTCACTAGGTCCTCCCTTAGCTCTTTTAGGATTCTAGGGTGAATCCCGTCAGGCCCCATTGCTTTGTCCACCTTGAGTTTTAGGAGCTCTTTCAGTACTCTTTCTTCTGTAAATGGACTGGTGTCAACCCCACTATCCAGAGTGCTTCTACTGTTTGGTTTAGGTAACTCCTCCTCTTCTTCTTTTGTGAATACTGAGCAAAAATATTCATTCAGTATCTCTGCCTTTTCACTGTCTCCCTCTGCCCACCTCCCCTCTCCTTTATTAATCTTCACTATCCCTCCCTTAACCTTTCTATGCTCCCTAATGTACCTATAAAAGGTTTTATCCCCCTTCTTAACTGAGTTGGCTATCTTTTCCTCGGTTTGGGCCTTTGCTTTTCTGACTGCCTTCCCCACTTCTTTCTGCTTTAATTGATACAGTTCCCTGTCGTGCTCCGCTCTAGATTCCTTATACTTTTGAATGCAACCTTTTCTCCTTAACCTTCCCTGACACCTCTTTGAGAGCCATAGTGTTTTTATTCCACTTTGTTTTCTTTATTTGTTTCACACAAAGGCTTGTTGCCTCCATGATGGCAGTTTTGATTTTTCTCCATTGTTCTTCCACCCCTCCTTTCTGGCCATCTGCTAATGCATTCCTCAGGTATTCACCCATTATGCCAAAGTCAGCCCTTCTAAAGTCCAGTATCCTTGTCTTTGTACGGCTTGTCTCCATGGTTGTGTTTATTGTGAAGCACACTGTGCAGTGGTCGCTTGTTCCCAGATGTCTACTGACTTCAAAGTTTGTGATCCTCTCTCCATTTGAGAGTACCAGGTCTAATATTGCTCCCTTCCGAGTGGGTTCCACCACTAGCTGTCTAAGGCATGCTCCCTGTAGGGCATTGAGAATGACCCTGCTCTTGGATGTGGCTGCAGTCAATGTCGCCCAGTTAACATCTGGCATATTCAGGTCCCCCATCAACAGTATCTCCCCTTTTTCAGCCATTTTGAGAATGCCCTCTATCATTTTCTTGTCCATTTCCTCCCCTTGAGATGGGGGTCTGTATACGACCCCAGTGCGGATTGTGATGCCATTCCCTGTCTCCAAGGTGACCCAGAGTTCCTCTTGTCCTCCCCCTTTACTTTTTAGTTCTGTAGCTTTGATCCCTTCCCTTATGTAGAGAGCTATTCCACCTCCTCTTTTACCCTCCTGTCCCTTCTGTAGATTGTGTATCCTGGTATGTTGACCTCCCAGTCATGGTTCTCCGTGTACCATGTTTCTGTGACCGCCACAATATCCAAGTGTTCCTCTTCCATCAGGCAACTAGCTCTGGAAGCTTGTTTCCAGACTACGGGCATTGGTACTCATTGCCTCCATTTAATGTTGGCTTTATCCTTTTTTACCCTATCCCTGCTCTTATTGCCCTTGTCTATTTTTCCATTTGCCCCTGTCCTGCCCTCTGTCAAGCTCTGTACCTCAGTGTTTACCCTACTACCTGCCATGTTTTGTGGGGGGAGGCTTGAACTTTCCTGTTTCCTATCAGCACCTCCCCCCTTGGCTAGTTTAAAAGCTTGCCAAGGAAGCCTTTAAACCTGTCATCTAGGATCGTGTTTCCCTTCCTGGACAGATACAGACCATCATGCCAGTATAGACCTTCATCTCTCCAGATGGACCCCCAGTCCCCAATGAAGCCAAAGCCTTGTGCTCTGCACCAGTTTTGCAACCATTCATTAAACTGCATGGTGTGTAGTACCCTAGCCTCACCCCTGCCATAGACTGGCAGCACCTCTGAGAAGGTTACCGTGCTTGCTACCTGTCTGAGGCCCCTCCCCAACTCCACAAATTCATCCTGCACTGCACTGATCTCATGCCTAGCTAGGTCATTTGTCCCGAGGTGGACAATGATATCTAGTTTAATCTCCTGTGATGCTGCTTCTGCAATCCTGAAGATTCGCTTCCTGTCCCTTCAAGCCATGGCACCAGGCAGGCACCTTACTTCCCTCTCCTCTCCCTTCCCCAGGTCTACACCCCTAACAATTGAGTCCCCTATCAGAGCTGAAGGAGAAATCTCCGGAGCGACCGTTCAGTGAGGCGGAGTAAAGAATCTGACGGTTTAAGTTTGAAACACTCCAGACAGAGACTTCAACCGAGCTCGAGCTCAGCATTCTATGCCCTGCATAGAAAGTTAACTCTTTGTTCTCCGGGGCAGTTCAAAGATTGGGAATCACTGCAATTGTCAGAATACAGCAAGACTTCATGTTGTTTGAAGTTAATAGTGGCAATTTTTATAGAATCAGTAGGCTGGGGGTTGTGGTGGTTTGAGGGTCCAGGACTGGGGTGCATATTTCCAGAGCAGGAGGATTATAAGTAATCTGGTAAGGTATTGTTTCCACCAAGTTCTTGCTATTCAAGTTAGCCTGCTGATGTGGGGCCTGGGGGTGCGGGAATCCTTGCAGGAGATGCTGCAGCACATCAGAGCCAGGGCAGTTAATGCTTAACGAAAGAATGCCACATCCTCCATGTGGCAGCAGCAGATATGTCAGTTGTAGAAACATTCTGAAAGCATGCAACAAAAGTGGCCAAACCACATGTAGAGTAGCCATGTACAGCACCAAGAAGTTCCTAACCACACTACTTATAACAAAACATAATACTGCGGTATGTAGGAGCTGTGTGACAGGGTGTCCCATTTGTTACGCAAAAAGAGTTAAACACAAGGATCTGTTCTATCCGCTCCTTTTATGTCTCTTATTTGTCTGACTGCACAATCAAATTTTTCTGAGACCTAGGAACTGATCACTCTGACAGCCTCGTAATTCTCTGCCTTCACTTGCTGCTTCTATATTTTCTTCTTCCTTGCTTATCTGCAGTTATAAAAATATGTGTGAATCTTAGTGTGAAACTGGTATCCCTTTATCTGAAAATGTATAAAGTTATATTGTTGAAATGATTGCAAACAGCTATTTGGAACTTAGGGGGCTGACCCTGAGATACAACACTAGCTCATTTGCAGAGTTGTCAACAAATTAGTTCTGGGACACTATCTTCTACTTTGTTGCCCCTGCAAAGAAATTGACGAAGTTCTGATACATTTTGTGAGAAACAGGATATTCCTTAACAAGGTTAGAAACATAGAAACATAGAATTTGATGGCAGATAAGGACCGCTTGGCCCACCCAGTCTGCCCATTTCCCTACCTAATGGATAAGCTGCAGATCCTAGTTAACCAGCAGCCTACTTCTTCCTACCCCCACCCCCTAGAATTGCCTTATGACTGTCCCATGCATGCTTGAATTCCACCACTGTTTTTGACTCCACAACCTCCTTCGGAAGGCTGTTCCATGCATCACAACCCTCTCTGTGAAAAATACTTCATAAATTGCCTCTGAGCCACCCCCATCTTCAAATTGTGCCCTTTGTTCTTGCACACTCTTTTTGAAAGATGCTACGCTCTTGGACTTTGTTGATTCCTTGAGGTACTTGAAAGTTTCTATCATGTCCCCTCTCCCTCCTTTCCTCGAGGCTATACATAGTAAGCTCCTTTAGTCTCTCTTCATATGTCTTCCGGTGCAGACCCTGCACCATTTTAGTGCCCCCTCTGGACAGCTTCCATCCTGTCTATGTCTTTGTGAGACTGGGTCTCAGAACTGCACGAGTACTCCAGATGGGGTCTCACCAGCTGTCTGTACAGAGGGATAATAACTTCCTGTTTTCTACTGGTGATGCCTCTCCTGTGCATCCCAGTATCCCCACCCACCTCCTTGCTGCCTCTCTCACATTGCTTGCCCACCTTTAGGTCATCTGATATGACTACCCCCAGGTCCCTTTCCATTTTTGTTGTTGTTAGTATCTCACCCCCCATTGTGTACTCTTCCCCTGGGTTTTTGTTTCCCAGGTGCATTACCTTGCACTTCTTAGCATTGAATCTAAGCTGCCATACATTTGACCATTCCTCTAACCTTGCCAAGTCCCTTCTCATCCTTTCCACCCCACCTTGTGCATCAACTCTGTTGAAGATCTTTGTGTCAACTGCAAAGAGACATACTTTTCCTTCCAGTCCCTCTGCAATGTCACTTATAAAGACATTGAAGAGGACCGGTCCTAATACTGAACCCTGCGGTACCCCACTAGTAACCCCCCTTTTTTCAGAGTGGACTCCATTTACTATTACTCTCTGTGTCCTATTCTCCAGCCAATTCTTTACCCAGGCTGTCATCTTGGGACCCACTCCCAGGCTGGCTAACTTGTATATTAATCTTTTGTGTGGGACTGTGTCAAATGCCTTGCTAAAGTCTAGGTAGGCCATGTCCACAGCCCCTCCCTGATCTACTACTTTGGTCACCCAGTCAAAGAAATCTACCAGATTTGTCTGGCATGACCTTCCCGCTGTGAATCCATGCTGCCTTGGGTCCTGTGCCCCTCTGGCCTCTAGATACTCGACAATTCTTTCCTTCAGAAGTGATTCCATAATTTTCCCTACCACTGAGGTTAACCTAACTGTAGTTTCCTGCTTCTGCCTTGCTCCCACTTTTGTGAAGGGGAATCACATCTGCCCTCCTCCAGTCCTCGGGTACCACCCCATCCTCCCATGATTTGTTAAAGAGGGTAGTCAGTGGTGTCACTAGTTCTACCCTTAGTTCTTTTAGAATTCTGGGATGAATCCCATCAGGTCCCATTGCTTTGTCCACCTTCAGTTTTAAGAGTTCTTTCAGAACCCTTTCTTCTGTAAATGGGCTGGTATCAACTTCTGTATCCAGAGTGTTTCTATTGTTTGTTTTAGGTATCTCCTCCTCTTCATTTGTAAATACTGAGCAAAATATTTGTTTTAGTATCTCTGCCTTTTCACAGTCACCTCTGCCCACCCCACCCCTTTATTAAGCCTCACTATCCCTCCCTTGGTCTTCCTTCACTCCTGATGTACCTATAAAGGTTTTATCCCCTTCTTAACTGAGTTGGCTATCTTTTCCTCGGTTTGGGCCTTTGCTGTTCTGACTGCCTTCCCAGCTTCCTTTTTGCTTTAACTGATACAGTTCTGTGTCCTGCTCCTTCTGTGATTCATTGTACTTCCTGAATGCTTTCTTTTTCTTGAACCTTCACTGCCACTTCCTTTGAGAACCACAGTGGTTTCTTACATCGTTTGTTTATTTGCTTCACACAAAGGCTTGTTACCTCTGTGATGGCAGTTTTATTATTCCCCATTGTTTTCCACCCTCCTTCCTGCCCATTTGCTAGTGCATTCCTTAGGCACTCACCTATTTTGGCAAAGTCAGCCCTCCTAAAGTCCAATACTTTTGCCTTTGTATGGCTTGACTCTATTGTTGTGTTTATTGTGAACCATACTGTTCGATGGTCGCTAGTTCTCAGATGGCTACCCACTTCTACATCTGTGATCCTCTCCATCTCCATTTGAGAGAACCAGATCTAAGATTGCTCCTCTCGAGTGGGTTCCAATACTAGTTGTTCTAAGGCATGCCCCTGTAGGGCATCTAGAATAACCCCATTCTTCAAGTGGCTGCTGCAACTGCACTCCAGTTAACATCTAGCATATTCAGATCACCCATCAGCAATATCTCCCTTTTTCTGCCATTCTAAGTATACTTGCTATCATTTCCTTGTCCATTTCCTCTCCCTGAGAGGGGGGTCTGCATACAACCCCTCTGCGGATTGTGGTGCCATTGCCTGTCTCCAGATTGACCCACAGTGCTTCTTCTCCTCCCTGTTTACCCTTTTGTTCTGTTGCTTTGATTGGATGCAAACGTTAATTGCCATGCAATGACTTACTGTAAAAAGAGCAGTAATCTTTTGTTAGAGGGAGAGACTGAAACTCCGAATTAGAAATACCCTCAATGAAGGACTTTGTTTTCTCTGTTTGTATTGCCTTTGAAAATAGTTATACTGAACATTTTTTTTTTATTTTACTGTTTTTGATAATAAAATAATGTTACCTGCAAATTTTATAACTGCTCTTGGTTTTCCTATGCTTCCTGACCTGTAGATCAATGACAAGTTGAGCCCACAAAATAACTACATCCATCTAGTAAAGCAACCTGTAAAATTTTCTTCAAGGATGTATGCATTAAGTCTGGTTTTAAATTCATAATTGTTCTTATTGGCTATTAGTTCAAGAGGTAATGAATTCCAGGGATGTACTGTTCTTTTTTTTAATTCTAAATTTATGTTTTCATAAGTTCAAGTATCACATCTGGCAAACATCAATCAGTAAAAAGATATACAATGTAGTTTTAACAGTAAGCTGTGGGGTAAAAGAAGGATATATAAACAGGTCTTGCATCACCTCCCAAGACTAGCAATAAAGTATACAGTGGGTTTTGGTTACTTTCCAGAAAGATTAAAAAGCTTATCACACATTTCTAAATAATAGTTCATTTTGTTCTGCTTGAAACCACATCCCTCAATTACTACTATTGTTTTTCACGTAGTATAAATCCATCACAACCCCAGATCTAACCTACCATAAATTGGGATTAGTTTCACTCTGATTGAACACCCAGAGACTCCAGAATTCTTCCACTTTAATATAACAGAGGCTGTAAAAAGTTCCAGCCTGTAAATATTATTAAACGAAAATTACATACCTACTGTAATTCTTGATCTTCTCTTGTATCTTCACCATTTATTACTGCTTGGGTGTAGCTGGAGGCGTGCACCCGCCACAGAGTTTTTTTTTTTTGTTGTTAGAGGAGAGAGAGATGCACTACGTGGTGCGTGAGGGATAGCCGTTAGGCGCCGCAGACTCCTCCTGCATCCCAGTTCTGTTAGCCAGAGAGGTGAAATAAAGGCAGGATTAAAAAGAGCGAGGCAAGAGAGCCGAGGGATAGAAAAAGAAAAGGATATAAACTGAACAAGGCATAAGCCAGTAGAGGACAGAAAAAGAGAGGGGACCTACCTAAAGGGCCGCAGGGCCTCATGGCTGGGGCGGCTCCAAGGGTGGAGCAGATAAAGAAGGGAAAGAAGAGGGGAAAAAGAAGAAGAAGAAGAAAAAGAAGATGGATGGGTGTTTGGAGGGAGAACTCTGCCCAATTAGAGGTTGGTTTGAGGGTTATAAGCTCGGAACCAAGAACAAGGGAGCAAGGATCTCACAGGATGGAATTTGAGAGACGGTTCGACTGAGCCATTTGAAAGGTTGGATACAAAGGCAGATGTTCTACACCTCCCGACATCCCCAACCATCTAAACTCTAGCTGAGAGCTCACAGACTGCCAAAGCAGAAAGTCTGTTCCGAAATGAGAGCGCCCAACTAGGCAGGGAAGGGCTTATCCAGTACTCTGTTAAATGTTAACACCAAAGTGCGAGAATGGGGGGTGGGGCAATGCCCTAAGAAGGCACCCCTTTAGTTAAAGAAGAGTGGGAACTCAATTGGACTCCCTGAAAACAAGCGAAGATCACCAACTCTAAAACAGTAATGTCAGGACAGAAAAGTATTCGAGACTGACACAGGAGATCAAGGCTTATCAGAGAGGACCTTGAAAGGAGACATAGCCAAAACTGGTGGTCTCCTAAATTATGAATTGAAAAGCAAGGTCAAGAGAAGACCAATAAGTCACCCCCTTGGGGCAGTCAGAAAGAGTTCTCTGAAGATAGTAAAAGTCCTACTCATTCCCGTTCTCCCCCTGAGAAGGTGTCTGTTCAGACGAACAGGCATGCAGGGTTTTTTTTTTTCTGGCTTAAAGGCCAACAAAGAAGAGGGGAGGAATGAGCTGGGAGGGGGAGACGCCGAAGTAGGAGGCCCTAGAGGGGAAGGTGGGTGGGTATCAGTAATGAATGGTGAAGATCAAGAATTATGGTAGGTACGTAATTTTCATATCTTCCCTTGTCAATCTTCACCATTCATTACTGCATGGGTGAGTACCAAGCCCCCCCATGGGGGGCAAGAAAAACCCTGAGGGAACAAGACCCACAGCCTCCTGTTGGTGGGAAACAGAAGGGAGAGACCCTGGGCCAATCAAACGAAAATCCTAAGGCTGAGGAGAGCTAGGAGGTGTCCCTCGAAGACGAGGAGACGGAGGTATCCCCTGCAGAAGTCTCCTAGCTCTGGTGGAAAATAGGCGGGTCCCTTGGAATGTGGAGCAAATTACCCTACGCTGGGCCAGGGCTGACAACCTTGACAGACAAAGCCATGCCGTCCACCTAATGCAGATCGCTGTCCCTGCAAGCCACCTCATTGGCGTCGTAAGATGCCCTTGCCTGGTGCTTTGCCAGCTCCAGGCCTATAGCAGAGAGGGCAATGGCCTGTCTAGATTGCTCCGAGTCAGGCATTGATGCTAGGAGCTGAGACAGCATCGACCATAGATGCCTGTTGTAGGCAGCATGGTGTGCCTGATGAGATGATATACAGAGTATCACATGAGTGGAAGAGAACACTCTTCTCCCCAACTGGTTAAACTGTAGAGAATCTGAGTCTGTCTGTCGATCGTGCGCCAGGCGGCGGCACCCAGAAGGAGTCTCTAGGTATGCCAATCCCGAAGGCGGGTTGGGGAGAGAACCTAGGGACTCTGAGGGGGCACAATACCTCCTCCTGCAGTCTGCTGGGGCTGGGATAGGGTCGGCTGGAGACTGCCAGGAATGGATAGACGCCTCCTGGAAAGGAATAGCCAGGAAGGCACCACCAAATGCTGGGCACTGAATTCACTGAAGAATTCACACATCTCCTGTTTGGTATTGTCTCGCCTAACAAAGAAAATACGAAGATCCCTCACCATCCTCGACAGGAAGCGCTGATATTCGGTGAAATCAGCATTGGAAGAGAGGTGAGCAGAGGGTTCCTTTCCCTCTGAAGAGGGAGACGAGGATGATGGGGAACTCGATTGTCCAGAGGACTCCTGCAGTGGTGGGGATAGGCGAAACACCCACTTATGCATGCATCTAACGTATGAGGGGAAGGCCGCCACAGTGCCTCTGAACGTCTCCCAGGATAACGGCCCAGTAGGACTGACATGGCCTGGGGTGACTGCAGAGGAATAGAGAAAGGCACCTACGAAGAGTCAACTGTCCTCTGCTAGGGCTCTGGAATCCGGAAAACGGAGCCCGAGCTGGCGGGGTTCCGGATAACAAGCCAGGTCACAGAACGGAACTCTGGGGATGTGAACCTTGGCACAGCCTGGAAGGGGGTCCTCCCCTGTGACGTGCCTGGGGCTGTATGGATCCAGAAGGATGGCCCGCAGCAACACCACCGGAGGGATCCACCGAACCCAAGAGGGAGAGGCAGGGCTTGGTGCTACGGCTCCTAACCACACCCCGAGGGGTAGCAGGCAGAAGCCGACTCGCCTCACCGTGGCCCCTCAACCCCTTGGACTCAGAGGACGCCCTCCTCCTCAACATCAGAGACAGAGCCCATCGATCCAGGGATCTCCCAGGGGATCTCCCCGAAGACAGGGCCCTGAGTTCGTCCCGAGAGGGCACAGCAGCACCAGAGATGGCAGCTGCCACAGCCCCCTGTGGGAGAACAGCCCTCTCCCCAACTTCCATGCCATCTCCTCCCAAAGGCTCCTGGCCATCCCCAGCCTGGGAGTCCTCAGAAGACGACAGCTGTGGAGACTGAGGAACGGGCGCGCTGGGCCGCCTGACACCATGTCCTACAGAAGACTCTGATCCCGAAGAATCGGGGAGCCAGGATGGGACCATATCCAAATCACCCCCTTCCGAGGAAGAGGCAATCAGCATCACCTCGATACTGGCCACCCCTGGAGTCTCCCAGGAAACTGTACCGCGAGTGGCGTTGGTGCCACACATGGTGCCGGTCAACACCCCCGCACCCGAGACAGCATCCGAACCCGGTCCCGACCCGCTCATGGCCGCAGTCAAGTCCTCGGCACCGCCCTGGGCACTGGGACCCAACACGACGCTGCTAGCGGAGTCAACGAGAGCCAACACGGCTCCGTAAGTGGTGCCATCCCGATCACCGGTGCCGCTCGCGGTGCTGGGATCCAAAACAGCGCCGTGAAGTGGCGACGAGGGTCCACCCATGCCGGGCCCAGCAAGCACGGGCCGCGACACCGGGGGAGCCTGCACCTCCGAAGAGGTGACTGCCGAGGCAGTGTCTCCACCTCGGCCCCAGGAGAGACCATGGCATTCCTCTTACACCGCAAAAGAGGCCTCCTCCTTGGCAAGACTTGAAGATGAGAAGGCCTCCTCCTCTCCAGACCATATAGACCTGGGAAGGGACCCGGAGGAAGGGTCTAAAGTTCTTACCTGGGAAGCCCGAGAGCGACACCGTCCTCCAAAAGTTGGCGGGGCCTTGCCGAGCTTGAACACGCGGATTTCGAGAACACGGCGGTCCATCGAGAAACAGGCGTCACATATGTCCATATTATGGCTAGGTCCCAGGCAACGAAGGCACACATCATGTCGGTCCGTAACAGAAAGATGCCAGCCACAGGAGCACCGACGCATGGGGGCACGGCCCACTTTCGACTTCATTTAGCCCCCGAACCAGACATGATGTGAATCAAACAGTTTAAACAGAAAAGCTCCCGGCGTCTTCAGAAATAAAGATAAGGAACGGTCTTACCAGTAGACGACGTCGGGACAACGAACCAGGATGCAGGCGGTGTCGTAGAACGACGAAGGAAAAAACACAGGCCTAGTGACGCAGTAACTTCTCTTGCTCCAAACAACAGGTGCAGCCTCGATGGCGGGAGAAACAGAACTGGGATGTAGGAGGAATCTGCGGTGCCTAACGGTCACCCCTCGCACACCGCGTAGTCTCTCTCTCTCTCTCTCTCTCTCTGGGGTGGTGCTGACTCCTCTAACAAAAAAAAAAAAAAAAAAAAACTCCCATGGTGGGTGCGCGCCTCCGGCTACACCCAAACAATTAATGAATGGTGAAGATTGACAAGGGAAGATCCAAAGTTACCCATTGAGACTGTTGAGGTGCCATTCTCCACAGCCACAACTTGGTTATAGTTTTTTTTGCTGCTAGTAATAAGACTAACAACAATTTTTGACTAGACCCCCTGATGGTCCAGAGTACAACAAAGAGAAGAGCAAATTGAGGGGTGAGAACATTTTGCTCAACAAATAGTGTGTTAAGGGCATCATTAATCTCTTGCCAGAACAATGATACCAGAGGATATGTCCAAAAAATATGAGTATGTGTGGCAAGGACCTCACCACAACCTCTCCAACATTTCCCCATATGGTCGTCCAGGGATTTACTGTTCTCTGTGTAAAATAATGTTCTCTCTTAATAATACAACTAGCCAGCCACTTAGACAGGCACTGTTTAGACACAGCAGTGCCAGCTTTTCAAGGGGCAAACAAAACAAAAAGGTAAGAGGACTTTCTGAAGTACTCCGTGTGATCAAGAGAGACAAAAAGTGTTCAATGCACATCAAGTGTAGGGAGCAATGCCTTACCCTTGTAAGCATGTTTAGGATAATATAGAGGAAGGTGTATGGTCTGACTCAATGTGAAATCAGAGACCACCTTAGGTAGAAAACAAGGAATGGTCCGCAAAGACACCATGCCCTTGTGGAAACTCATATAAAGAAGCTCATGCATTAGAGCCTGAAGCTCGGAAATCCCATGAGCAGAAGTCATGGCGACCCAAAAAGTACAGTTACGTAAGAACTTACCGTAACAGTAGATCTTCAAGAGGAGCTCTTGCAGTAGGTAACACTGTTAGGACTAAGCCACCAAGTGCCAGGACGACACGGAAAAATTTCTAGCTAGCAGTATACAACAGGGGACCGCCCCTGACGTCAGTTCTATTATGAAAGGGGTGGTTCCCCACACCCATCTCAGTTCCCCCCACCAGAGACCCTAAATCAAGGTCCAACAGGAGAAAAGAGGGCTCCTGGAGCCTAAAGAGGCTGAAATGGAGAGCAAGAGAGCAGAGGGAGGGAGGGAAAATAGGTGCCTACTGTGACAGGGTTGAATAGGGCCCTGTCTCAGTTGTTCTGAAGAAAGAGTTTATATGCAAGGATCTGTTCTATCCTTCTCTTTTCTGTCTCTTCTCTGTCTGGTTGTGCAACCAAATCTTCTCTATCTCGTTACAACTGGGGCAAGGCCCTATCCAACCCTGTCACACCTACTGCAAGAACTCCTCTCCCAGATCTACTGTTACGGTAAGTTCTTATGTAACTGTACTACCTTACTTTGAGGGGGCTCTTGCAGTAGATGACACTATTAGGACCGAGTCCCAAGCAGTTCTGGAAGGAAGATATCCGGGAGGAGGGCAGAAAATTGTACCCCCTCAGTCAATAGCTGACCTCCAAGGGAAGGTGGGTGTCCATGATAATACGCCCTAGACAAAATAGATTAAACTCTGGAGTTAACTATTTCATCTCCGGGGCAGTTCAAAGCCAAGGGCATACTGCATACAGTCTTAATATAAGCAAGACTTCATGGTGTTTGAAACAAGGTTTGTACGGGACGTGCTGATGCCCCTCTGCCAGAAACCTATATGAGATAGTCCCCATAGGCGAGACCAGCGCCAGACCTCTTCTAAACCCGAAGAGGGTGAAGACAGGAAAAGGGTTCTTCTCCAGCCTGGGTAGATAGCTGGAGGAAGACAGACCCCAGAAATGGACAGCCCCTAAAGGGGTTCTTACTAATAATAAATAAGCCTTTAAGAAAAGGCATGGAGGAGAATAGCCGAAAGGCTATTCCTTGCGGGCTAGCGCCCAGATGGAAAAAAGGGAGAAGAGAAGGTCCCCTGCCTTCCCCTGAGAGGAAGGCAGGGTATGGCAAACCATAGGAAGGAGAGTCGCAAACGACCACTCCTCATGGGGGGGTGTCCTCCCTACACTCCCCGAGGGAGGCACCCAGTTAACAAGGGCTACATGGTTGTACCTTCACCCAAGGAAGAAGAGAATAAGCAGAAAACCTGGGGAATGGGCAGGACCTAAGAAGGCGTGACCAGAATCCCCCTGGGTGACCAAATGGGAATTACTCCCCTCTCCCTTCACCCTTCTCTATACTTAGTGGAATGAGGCAAAGTAGTCCTCGCAAGCAGGGAAATAAGAAGGCATTCCCTGTACCAAAACAAAGGGGTCCTGGGGGAGAAGGAGTGGGGAGGAAAAACCCTGACTGTTCGCCCGCAATGTAGAAAGCATGCTTGTAACGGATGCCTAAGGGTGGGCTACCAGGCTACTAAGCACCCTCTCTATCCCAGGGGAACCTGCCCCCTCCAGGGGGCTCTGAATCCTGCGAAGCGGTCTGAACAGCCCCAATGGAGAGAGAGATCCATCACAGTCAAATTATTTGTCGCCCGACATTACAGTGACTCCCTTATGTCGACTGCATTTGCGGTCAGCACGAAGGGAATCACAGGACAGATTGTTTTCTTCAGGGGGCTTTGCCCCCCCCCGCTACTAAAATAACTAACTTGAGTCGGAGTTGTTTCAAGGAGGGGGTGTAATACCCCCAGAAAGCAGTGGTGGGGTCCCGCACCGGCACTACAGTGACCTGGCGCTTTTGTCGCTGTAGTGTCAGTCACTCTCAAATTGTCGAGATAATGTCAGCATACCAATGGAGAGGGGTTACGAAATATATCCCCCAACTGACCAGCCTAAAAAGAGGGGAAGCCCCTGGAGGAGTAATGGTAATGCTCCCCAAACTAAGTTCCGGACCAAGCCCAAGTCATCCCCGACGTCCGACGTCAGGAAGGGTCTGACCATGCGACCGAGATGTTAGGTAAGGGGAGAGGCTGGTAAGGTGAAAATCCCGATGTCGGGCCAGGTGCCACCAAGGATGGAACCCCAAGATGGGGCAGTGGAGCAGTCCCAGGTCCAAGGGTGGGTAAACTGCGCAAAACGAGGGCAAACTGCCTGAAGGTCCAATAGATGTGGAGAAAAACTGATCCCAGGATGAAGAAATACGGGCCAAGGTCCCAGAAGGAGGCCAATAGTGCCACGGATTCAGTGAAATCCGGAGAGAGGGCCAGGCTACAGGTAAATATATATGGGAGTCCTTGAGCCGACAGTGAAGACGAACCCTTGGTGTCCAAATCGACATTATCCAGAGGGGGCTGCACTGGCTTCGAGGGCGGGGCCCCACCCCCGGGGTCCAGGGCTACTGCCCTTCCGAAGGAAGGTCACCAAGGTATGGTGTAAAGGCTGGGGAGCCCCAGGCATGGAGCAGGATGGGGCGAAAGCCCCATTCCCTCCAGGAACAACTCAGTACACTTGTATACCCACGTGAAAGTCATGTTTCCGCGCCAGGCCCTGATGTTCCAGGTTCCAATCAAGGGGGAAATACCCCCCACGAGTGGCAGGGGAAGGAGGAATTGCCTTCTGAACCTGGGGATTTAATCCCCGTCATCAGGGATGAGGTGGCCACTCAAGGGTGTGTTGCCCATCAGGACTGAAAAAGGTGGCCTACGCTTCATCTGGCGAGGAAACCAAGGTAGGCTGGAGCCTGACATCAGGTCATTCCTCGAGGGTCCCACACAAGGAGGGAGTCCTGAGAAGGACAGGACAAACCAACAGAGTAGGGTAAAAAGGCAAGGCCGTTTTGCCGCAGGATATCCTTCCTCTTCCAGAATCCCTAATGTGAGCAGAAAAAGGAAGAGGAAGCAAATCAAATTTAGAAAGATGTAGCCTGCACCATCGGCATGGCTACCTACCTCCATCCTATAGGCTTTAACAGCTGAGGTGGCGGTGGCCGCAGGGGCCTTGCGCTTGCCTCTCCTCCTAGATGGCTGGGGACAGAGCTCCTGAGGCGGGACAGCAGAAGGGTGTGATCTGCCCTGGAGTCCTTGAGAGGTGTCCCGAAGGGGAACACCTGAGTCCCGCAGGGGGGACAGTAATGCCTGTACGTCTTCCCCGAATAAAGCTGGAACCCGGAAAGGCGCGTCCAGAATGGTGGCCTGGACGGCTGGAGTAAAGTCAGTCAACCAGAGCCAAGGACGGTGTCTGGTACAAACATCCGAGGCCACACTACGGGATGGTCACATCTACAGTATCATAAGAGGTTTGTAAGGCATAAAAACCCATGCTAGAGTCTGCAGCAAGGAGGCTCTCCAGCTGAGATTGTGTAGGGGAATCTAGAGTAAAGCAGAGGAGGTCCCCTATCTGTCTAAAGAGAGATTTTTGATGCACAAGCATGTGGGTCAAGTAGTTTTGCACCCGCCAAGTCAAGGAGGAGCAGACCTTTTGACCCAGTGAGTCCAAAAACTTGGATTCATGGTCCAGGTGGCAGCCCCAAGAACCAGGACCTTCGACGACCACCACTGACTCAGAAAGAACGGAGGGATCAGCCTTAGGATGAGAGGAGAAGTGTACTTTGCCATCCGGTACCAGGTATAGGCGGTCTGCCTTTCTCAGAACGGCAGCTACAGAAGCAGGCTGTTGCCAAATCGTAGATGAAATATCATCATGAGGGACCACTAGGGGTGGGATCAACACAGAGTCCACCTCAGGTAGGTGCAAATGTTGCACTAGTCTGCATCTTTGAGGGTCTTGCTCCTCTGTATGCCACCCCTGGGATGCCTGGATGGTTCTCATCATTTCCAGGAAAGATGGGTCCTCTGGAGGGGAATTAGGCATATCCCTTACCCATATGTCCCCAGGGGGCAAATGTGGAGGTGAAGAAGGAGACTCACAGGAAACTAAGAGAGACCCCTCGGAGTATGAGGCTGAGTGAGGTATAGGAGACATACCAGAGGTTGTAATTGTACCAGTGTCCGGGGGGAAGGCCTCCGAATCCAATGGAGGAATGACCCTCTGCTGGGGGAAGGCCAGATTCAGCGATGGAACAGCCATACTGGATTTGGGTGCCATGGCCCACCAGGCGTTCAGAAGGGCACCGTAGTCCACTGATGTCCGGTAGGGCAGTGTCGGTTGAAGTGTGCAGCCTAACGCTGGGTAGTGCGTTAGCAGGCTGTAGATCGGGCCTGACACCACCCCATACGTACCTGTCGTATGTCGGCAGGTGCGGACTGCAGGTCCAGATCAGTGATTGCGTCCGAGGAGGGATCAGGGGACAGCACCAGCTGTTGTGCCTGGGTGTCCGGTGGTTCTGACGTGAGAGAGGACTCGTTGAGAGCAGTGGAGGGCTCTGGAGAAGGTGGAGCCAGGGACTCCTGGCCCAACGGCAGAGGGTGTTCTATGCCAGACGACGGATTGAGTGTCAGGTCCTCCGAGAAGGAATGCCCTGCCGGCGGCTGGTGGGGGGAGGTCTGAGAGGTAACAGAAGCCTAAAGCCCCGAAGGCAGAGGCTCCACAAGAGTTAGCTGTGTCCTAGAGGTGACAGTGGGCATCAGTCTGCTAGACCGTCATCAGACCCCGGAATGGGATCTGAGGAAGATGCCGAGGTTGGGGGTGGAAACAGTCGTAGCCTCACCCAGAGAACTGGCCTGGCCATCTGTGTCAGGACGTTTTTGGAGAACTGACTTGAGCAACAGGGGCAGCGGGGCAGAGGAAGGAGTTCCAAGGAGGATGCCAAATACTGTTTCTTGGCCATAGCATCCACCTTCCTAGAGTCTTTATCTGGGGGTGTGTGAAGCCAAGGGTATATTAGCCTTGTCACAGGCTGAAGCCTACACTACCCCAACATGGCAGCACTGTTGGAACAAGTACTCCATACCTAAGCCTGACAGCATATACTCCTGTCCATTCTCTTGTCCACAGGAGGTAATGAATTTGGTGTCTGGAGAATTTTTTGTGTTCGTTTCCCAAAAGATTTATGGAGGGGAATAGACAGTCTCTTGGACTCTGGGATGTCTATCATTTCTACATAGTCAGGCTCCTCTTGTTCCTCAACAGCTTCAACCAGAGGGAGCTGGAGGGTCTCTGACACTTTTTTGTAAAACAAATAGTGGGAAGGAAATAGTGGTTCTAAGGACCACTTTATCCCTGTGAAATTAGATAAAATCAGGTTCCACTGACAGGGCTTGCAATTCACTCATACGCCTGGCAGAGGTAATGGTTACCAAGAACACAGCTTTCCAAGTCAAGTACTTAAGCTTTCCTGAAGACATAGGCTCAAAAGGGGGTTGCATAAATTGAGCAATGCAAACATTCAAATCCCAGGCAGGGGCAGGGTCTCTAAAAGGAGGATTGGTGTGAAGCAATTTACAGAACACAGGATGAGAAGACAGTGAGGAAGACTTCCCCACAGACAAAAACGCATAAACAGCTGACAAGTGTACCTTGAGAGTAGCTGGTCTGATGCCTAGGTCATTAAGATGGACCATATAATCCAGAACTGTAGGCAATTCAGCAGTGTCTGGGGATATATGCTTCTTGGAACACCAAATGCTGAATCTTTTTCATTTGGAGTTAAGTCTTCTGGTGGAGGGTTTTCGAGAAGCTTTGAGAACATCCAGAACCTCCTGAGACAGATGCAAATCTGCATACTCTAACTCTTCAAGAGTCATGCCTTGAGATTGAGAGATCGAAGATTGGGGTACCAAATCTTCCCCTGAGAGGAGGTTAACAGGTTGTAATTCCCGGGAAGAGACAGGGGAAGATGGACTGCTAGGGACAGCAACAGGGGGTACCAAGGCTGTCTGGCACAGGCTGGAGCAATCAGAATCACTTTGCAAAGTTGTGACCTTATTTTGACTAGAACTTTGAACAGAAGAGGAAACGGAGGGAAGGCATACAGAAATTTCCCTTCCCAGTTCAGAATCAGAGCATCCAGAGGGACTGAACCCAAGAATGGGGGTCTGCAACAAAACAGAGGAAGTTGGTGATTGTTTGGGGCTGCAAAGAGATCTATCTCTGGAGTGCCCCACTTTGAAAAAATCACTTTCAACACCAGGGGTCCAGAGACCATTTGTGATGGCCCTGGGAGATCCTGCTCAGTGCATCTGTCAACACATTGTCCTTTCCTGGAAGGTAGACTGCAATCAGAGAGGTCTGCAAGGAATAAGCCAGGGACCACAATTTCATGGCCTCCATGCACAAGGCCGTAGACCGAGTGCCTCCCTGCTTGTTGATGTACCATATGGTTGTGGTATTATCTGTTCTGACCTGAATCACCTTGTTCTGCACAGTCTGAGAAAAGGCTTGCAGGGCCAGAAAAACTGCCCTGAGTTCCAGGAGACTGATATGAAGAAGGGACTCCTGAGGGGACCACAGTCCCTGGGCTGTGAGAGCTCCCAGATGACCTCCCCACCCCAATAGGGAAGCATCCGTGGTAAGGACCACCGAGTGAGACTGAGTGACAAATGGGACCCCTTGCCTCAAATTGTCCTGATCCTGCCACCTTTGGAGGGCTTGGATCAGCGTCCGAGTCACTGGAATCAGTTTAATAAGAGGGTCCTTTTTTGGGGGCCAAAAGGCCCTCAGATGGAACTGAATGTCCCTTATCTGAAGTCTTGCCCCTTGGACCACTGCTGTAGAAGCTGCCATGTGGCCCAAGAGCTGAAGGAAGTGCCTTGCTGGTTGAGACACCTGAAAGCTGAAGGAAGAAGCTAGTTCCACGAGAACTCTTGCCCTTTCCAGGGGAAGAAAGGCTCTTGCTTTGACAGTATCTAGCTCTGCCCCTATAAAAGTAAGGAGCTGTACTGGTTTGAGGACTGACTTGGGAACATAGATACATAGATACATAGGCAGTGTCGGCAGATAAGGGCCTATGGCCCATCTAGTCTGCCCATTTGAGCTTGTAAGTTCAGTTTGTTTTCCTAGAAGTCTATTTCCCCTTACCCCTGACCTCTAGAATTCCTTTATGTCTATCCCATGCATTCTTAAATCCCGTGATTGTTTCAGCCCCCACCACTTCCTCTGGCAGGGTGTTCCACTTGTCCACCACCCGTTCTGTGAAGAAATTCTTTCTCATGTTTCCTCTGAATCGTCCTCCGCCAACTTCATCCCATGCCCTCTAGTCCTGAAACATCTTTTTCGCTTAAAAATAGTGTTTTCCTGCACCCTGTTCCTCCCTGTAAGATACTTGTATATCTCTATCATATCCCCTCTCTCCTCCTTCTCCTCCAGGAGTACATGTTCAGTTCCTTCAACCTGTCTTCATAGGACTTGTGATGCAACCCATGCACCATCTTTGTTGCCCTCCTCTGAACCTTCTCTACCCTGTCTATGTCCTTCGTAGGTATGGTCTCCAGAACTGTACACTGTACTCCAGGTGGGGCCTCACTAGTGTCTTGTATAAGCGGAATTATGACCTCCCTTTTCCTGCTGGTGATGCCCCTGCCTATACATCCCAGCATCCTATTTGCTTTACCTGCTGCCTTGTCACACTGTTTCCCCATCTTGAGGTCATCAGAGATGACAACCCCAAGATCCCTTTCCTGCTTGGTGCATGCTATATCCTCACCCCCAACTGATATATTGTGCCAGGGTTTTTGTCCCCATATGCATTATCTTGCACTTCTTTGCATTGAATTTCAACTGCCAAACCCTTGACCATTCTTCAAGTTTCTGCAGGTCCCTTCTCATTCTGTCTACACCCTCTGGTGTGTCTACTCTGTTACAGAGCTTTGTGTCATCAGCAAACAGTGAAATTCTGCCTTCTATATCCTGTGCAATGTCACTGATGAAGATGTTGAATAGGACCGGTCCCAGCACTGATCCCTGTGGTACCCCACTGGTCCTCTTCCCTCTGTGGAGTGACAGCCATTTACCACCACCCTCTGTGTCCTGCCACCCAGCCAGTTACCTACCCACCACACTACTGTCCTGCCCACACCCATATTCCCCAGTTTGTGTAATAGTCTTGTGTGGCACAGTGTCAAAGGCCTTGCTGAAGTCCAGATATGCCATGTCCACTGCCCTCCCTGATCCACCTCCCTAGTCACCCAGTCAAAAATTCAATGAGGTTGGTCTGACATGACCTCCCTGGTGAAACCATGCTGCCTTGGGTCCTGTAGTCCATTGACAACCAGATGTTCACCAATCTCTCCTTCAGTAGTGCTTCCATGATCTTCCCCACTACCGAGGTGAGGCTGACTGGTCTGTAGTTCCCTGCTTCCTCTTTGTTCCCACTTTTGTATAAGGGGACTACATCTGCTGTCCTCCAGTCTTTGGGTACCTCCCCTGTTTCCAGTGATTGGCTGAACAGGATAGCCAGAGGTCCAGCCACCACCTCTCTTAGTTCTTTAAGGACCCTGGGGTGCACCCCATCTGGCCCCATTGCTTTATCAGCTCTTATTACTTCCAGTTCCTTCAGGACCCTTTCTCTTGTAAAGGGACTTGTGTCCATTTCTGCACCATTCTCACCCCTTGTACTCCCTTCAGACCCATTACCCCCCTCTTCCTTAGTAAAGACTGAGCAGAAATACCTGTTCAATATGTCAGCTTTACTGTTGTCATCCTCCACGCGGCTCCCATCCTCCCCCTTCAGTCTCACTATCCCTCCCTTTGTCCTTCTTTTTTCACTTATGTACCTGTAAAAGGTTTTGTCCCCTTTAACCACTGATTTTGCAATGTGTTCTTCTGTCTGAGCTTTGGCTTCCCTTACTGACTTCCCTGCCTCCTTTGTTTCTCCTGGTACTTCTCCTATCCCCTTCTGCCTGTGTCTTTTGTATTGCCTGAATGCAATCTTTTGGCTTTCACTTTCTTTGCTACCTCTTTGGAAAACCATAATGGTCTCCTCTTTCTTTTCCTCTTGCTAACCTGCTTAATGCATAATTCTGTTGTTCTTATAATCCCCATTTTAAATACTGCCCACTGTTCCTCAATCCTGATTCCTGTCCCATTCCCTTAATGCTTCTTTCAAGCATCTCCCCATTTTCCCAAAGTCACCCCCTAAAATCCAGGATCGTGTTTTGTGTGGTTTGGTTCTGCTCTTTCTGTGATTTCAAACCACAATGACTGGTGGTCACTGTTACCCAGGTGCTCCCCACTGTTACCCCCATCACACTGTCCCTGTTTGTGAGCACAAGGTCCAGTATTGCCTTCTGCCGAGTTGGTTCCATGACCAGTTGCTTGAGGAAGGCACCCTGAAGGAGTCAGGATAAATCTGCTTCCTAGTTGATGCTGCTGCTGGGATGCTCCAGTCCACGTCTGGTATATTGAAGTCTCCAACCAGTACTACTCTCTTGTCTGCCATCCTTTGGATGGCTAGCATCAACTCTATCTGTTTCTTCCTCCTGGGCTGGTGGTCTATAGACCACACCTGTGCTGGATGGCTGGCCCCATTTTCCTTTCCAGCTTAACCCACAGTATCTCTCCCCCATTTTGTTCCTCCTGGATCTGTGTGGCCCTTATGTCATTTTCACATGCAGTGCCACTCCTCCTCCTTCCTGCCTGCTCTGTCTCTTCTGAATATGTTGTAGCCAGGTATGGCCATCTCCCAGTCATGGTTATCATTACACCAGGTTTCAGTGATGGCCACAATGTCCAGGTCTGACTGTACCATGACAGCCTCCAGATCTTCCATCTTGTTCTTGAAGGCTCCTGGCATTTGCATCATGGCTTTCAATGATTTGACCTCCCTAGACTGCTTCACTGTTCTACTCCAGCCCCTTCCTTGGTTGTCATTTATCCCTGGTTCTCCTTGCTGTCTGCCCTTCTGCTGAATTTGCCCCTTTCTGCTTATCCACCTTTTGGACACTAATCTCCATCTTTGCACACTGCTTTGCAGAGATAGCCCTCCTCTGGTTCACTGGTTCCATTACTAGCTGTGGGGGTGAGCAAGTAGGTATCATCCTTGCTGGCCTGCAACCCCTTTGCTAGTTTAAATGCTGTCAATGTAGCATTTAAACTTATCATTGAGTGCTTGGATTCCCTCCAGGATGGATGCAGGCCGTCAGCTTGAACAAACCTCCATCCCTCAGATGGGTCCCAGTCACCAATGAATCCAAACCCTTCCTCACAGCACCAGTTCTTCAACCATGAGTTAAAGTTCCTGGTGCATGCACTCCTATGCTCTCCCTTGCCTCTCACAGGTAGTACTTCTGAGAAAGTGACAGAAGTAGCTACTTGCTTGAGACCCCTTCCCAGTTTCCTAAAGGTCGAGAAGAAACCCCAGGGAAGATAGCACTTGCTGGGTCACTTGCAGGTCTGACTTGACTTGGTCTGGAGACTGACCCACTACGAGCCAGTCGTCCAGGTATGGAAAGATGGTAATCGTCTGCCTTCTTAAAAAGGCCACTACTACTGCCAGGCACTTTGTAAAAACCCTTGGAGCTGATGTTAGGCCGAATGGCATTGCTTTGAACTGATAATGGCCTGAGGGCAACTTGAACCTGAGGTACTTTCTGTGGGAGCACCTGATGGGAATGTGAAAGTAGGCATCTTTGAGGTCCAGGGAGGCTAGCCAGTCCCCTGGCCTTAGAGAGGGAAGAATTATTCCTAGAGTCACCATCTTGAACCTTGGTTTTAAAAGATGTTTGTTTAGGTATCTTAGATGTAGGATGGGTCGCCACTCCTTTGTCTTTTTTGGGGTAAAGAAGTACCTAGAGTACAGACCTTTGCCCCAGTGTAGGGTAAGAACTCTCTCTATGGCATCTAAGGCCAGAAGAGATGAAATCTCTGTCTCTAGGGCAAGGGTTTCGGAGAGATTTGCAGGTGGAAAAGATCTGGCTCTTATCTTTGTAAATTTTTTGAAGCTGAGAACCAGTCCCTGGCTTACCACTTCCAGGACCCACTTGTCTGAAATAACAGACACCCAGTCCTGGATGAAGTAAGCCAGTCTGCCCCCTACAGGGATAGGAGAGTTGACCCGGGCAGACCCATCAGGGTGTCTACTTGGCAGGGGCTTTAGGCTGAGGAATAGATGCAAGCCTGCTCATCCCCCTTCTGCCTCTCCCTCTGAAGAGCCCCCTCTGTGAAAAGGGAGAAGAGGCATGTGCTTGGTAGAAAGGCCTATGAAAAGGTCTGCCCCTGCCCCTAGAATGCTGCCTTTGAGGAGTTGCCTGCCTCTCCTTGGCCCGTGCACTCTGTAAGTGGTCCTATATTCCTCCATTTTCTTCATGTAATTCTCTGTCTGCTCCCCAAACAGAGAATTACCTTCCAAAGGGTAAATCCATGGCTTTAGCCTGGGTGTCCTGTGAGAGGCTAGTACATCTGAGCCAAGCCATTCTCCGAAGAGCAACAGATGTAGCCATGACTCTTGATGACACATCATTGGAGTCCACAGCAGCATGGAACTGTACCTTAGATGCCTCAATCCTATCTGCAGCCACCTCCTCCAGCTCCTTGGCCAGCTGGGGGGAGGCCTGTTTAGCCAGTGCCAGTACAGTGTCCCATCTGGACTTCTGGTACCTGGCTGTATAGGCCATATAATTAGCCTGCCTGAGTCGCAAAGAGGATGCCATGTACTGCTTCTTTGCCATGGCATCCATCCTCCTGGAGTCTTTATCTGAGGGGTGTGAAGCCAAGGGGACATTAGCCCTGTCACAGGCTGCAGCCTGCACGACCCCAACATGGCTGCATTGTTGGTAGAAAAACTCAGTGTCTGAGCCTAAGGTGTATCTCTTATCCATCCTTCTATCAACAATAGGTACAGAATTAGGAGATTTTAAAAATGTTTGAGTCTGTTTCCCAAAAGATTTGTGCAAGGGAATAGACAGCCTCCTGGACTCTGGGATGTCCATCATCTCTACAAAATCAAGCTCCTCTTGATCCTCTGTAGCTTCCTCCATAGGAAGCTGAAGAGTTTCAGCCACTTTCCTGTAAAACAAATAGTAGGGAGGGGACTCAGAGGGCCTAGGAGGGGAAACACCAGAAGGCCTGTCTGGGGAGATGTCCGGTTCAATGGGCACATCCAGACTTTCTGCTCCATCATAATCATCATCTTGTTCAAAATCCCCCTCCTCCTCAAATTCCGGTTCATAAAAATCTTCAGGGGCATACTCCTGAACCAGTGGAACCGAACAAACTGAGCCCCTAGCTAACGGAGCCTGATCGGACGGAACCGGGCGAAGCGATTCAACAATCCGAATCATTCAGGCAATCTCATCAGCGTTCGGAACATGAACCTCTGGATCCGAACCGTCTGACTTGTCTTTTCTTTTTCCTTTTGTAGGAACCGATCCCTCAGGATCGGCTCTCCTCTTGCCCGAAGAAGTATCACCCTGGTCAGAGGGCACTCCTTCTGGTTCGGTCGGAACCGAACCGGGCTGGCTATCCGGGTCAGCGGACTTCTCGGCTTCCTTTTCCCTAAGTCTACCAAATCTCTTTTCTAAGGTAGTTTTAGGAACATTTTTACAAATTTGGCAGTCTGTATCGAGGTGTTCAAACCCCAGACAATAAACACAGGTGGTGTGGGGGTCGGCCTTGACAAAGACCTCCCCACACTCACTGCAATGCTGAAACCCACTGGGCCTGTTTTTCTTCTTGGGTTTCTCAGACATGGCCAACTTACTCAAACTTACCCTGTTTTTGGCAACCGCCAGGCAAGACTCACTTATCGGTTCCTAACTGTGTCACAGTTGTTGGAAAAAAACTTCTAAAATACATTTTTTTTAGAACCGATAAGGACCGGTAACCACACACTTAAGCACAGAAAATCAATATAAGGGATCGGTTCAGCCGAACTGATCGCACAAACTTACAATTTCCACACAATAATCAGAAACCACTATCTCACGGTACCACAGACAGAGCCTGAATCGACTATGTGGATTAAATTCGGACTAATTTCGGCTTAAAACCGACACTTTAACCGACTTTTGAACCGAGCTGAAGGAGAAATCTCCGGAGCGACTGCTCAGTGAGGTAGAGTAAAGAATCTGACGGTTGGGTTTCAAAGGGCTGCACACAGAGACCTCAACCGAGCTCAAGCTCAGCATTCTATGCACTGCATAGAAAGTTAACCCTTTGTTCTCCGGGGCAGTTTAAAGGCTGGAGCTAACTGCAGATAGTCAGAATAGAGCAAGACTTCATGTTGGTTGAACCTACTTTGGGAATAGGCTCTGAAGTACTGCTGTGCCAAACCTAGCAACACTCCTAGCCTAGATATCCAGAGAGTAATGCTTGATGAATGTATGAACTGTTTTCCAGGTGGCTGCTTGGCAAATTTCTAACAATGGAATATCCCTTGCCGCAGCCAAAGATGCAGCTGTACCTCTAGTGGAATGTGCCCTCAGGCCTGAGAGTGGAGTTTTTCCAAGTTTCTCATAGCAGAATTGGATACAGGACACAATCCACCTGGCAATGGTTCCCTTGGTGGCAGGTTTGCCCTTACCTACTTCCCCATAAGTGAGGAACAACTGGAGGGAGTCAAACATGTGACCCTTTGTACGTTCTATGTTGTAACTAAGGGCTCCTTTAACATCTAAACTGTGTAACCTCCGCTCTCCTGAGGAAGCATGATCAGTGAAGAACACAGGAAGAGACACAGACTGCTTTAAGTGGAAATCAGAAATCACTTTGGGTAAGAACCTTCTATTGGTTCTAAGGACCACCTTATCTCTATGGAATGAAATGAAGTCAGGCTCAACTGACAGGGCTTGCAATTCACTGATACGTCTGGCAGAGGTAACAGCAACCAAAAGAAAAAATTACTCACCTTAGTAATTGTGTTTCTTCTAATGGAGTCTTGCTGTATTCTTACTATCTGCAGTTAGCTTCAGCCTTTAAACTGCCCCGGAGAACATAGGGTTAATTTTCTATGCAGTACATAGAACGTTGAGCTCGAGCTCGGTTGAGGTCTCTGTCTGCAGCCCTTTGAAACCCAACCGTCAGATTCTTATGAGCAAAAACTCACTAACTACACTATGTGGATATTGTAAAATTTTAACTAGCCAACTGGCAACACAGAGTTTTGGATTCCCAAGGAAGACTCAAGTCAGGAAACCCCAAACTAAAAACCAATCCAAATAAGGATAAATACAACAAAACACCCAAACAAAAAGGGGAGGGTGTGTAAGAAGCACCTCTGGGGTGCAACACTGCACCTGCCCACCCACTTCCCAAAAACCAGGTTCTGAGAGGGGTGGCAGGGAGGGAGGTCAGAATACAGCAAGACTCCATTAGAAGAAACACAGTTACTAAGGTGAGTAATTTTTTTCTTCAAACAACATGAAGTATTGCTGTATTCTGACTATCTGCAGACTACCAAGCAGTACCTCTATGGAGAGGAGAGAACCTACTTTGAGAATAGGCTCTGAAGTACTGCTGTGCCAAACCGAGCATCACTCCTAGCCTGCATATCCAGAGAGTAATGCTTGGTAAAGGTATGGACTGCTTTCCAGGTGGCTGCTTGACAAATTTCTAACAGAGGGAAATCCCTGGCAGCAGCCAGGGAAGCAGCAGTACCTCTTGTAGAGTGAGCCCTCAGGCCTAAGGGTGGAATCTTTCCCAGTTTCTCATAGCAGAATTATATGCAAGACACAATCCACCTGGCAACAGATCTTTTGGTGGCAGGTTTGCCCTTCCCCACTTCTCCACAAGTGAGGAGCAGCTGGAGGGAATCAAACCTGTGACCCTTGGTACGATCTATGTAGTAGCTAAGGGCTCTTTTAACATCTAAACTGTGTAGCCTCCTCTCTCCTGAAGAAGAATGATCAGTGAAGAAGACAGGAAGAGACACAGACTGATTCAAGTGGAAGTCTGAAACCACCTTGGGTAAGAACCTTCTATTGTTTCTAAGGACCACCTTATCTCTATGGAAAGAGATAAAATCAGGTTCCACTGACAGGGCTTGTAGTTCACTGATACGTCTGGCAGAGGTGATGGCTACCAAAAACACAGTTTTCCAAGTCAAGTCGAGTGCCCCACCTTGAGAAAATCACTTTCAACAGCAAAGGATCCAGAGACCATTCGTGATGGCCCTGTGAAATCCTGCTCAATGCATCTGCTAGCACATTGTCCTTTCCTGGGAGGTGGACTGCTACCAGAGAGGTCTGTAGGGAATAAGCCAGGGACCATATTTTCATGGCCTGAGTGCACAAGGCCGTGGACAGAGTGCCTCCTTGCTTGCTGATGTACCACATGGTGGTAGTGTTGTCCATCCTGACCTGAACCACTTTGTTCTGTACTGACTGTGAGAAAGCTTGCAGGGCCAGAAGTACTGCCCTGAGCTCCAGGAGGTTGATATGAAGAAGGGATTCCTGAGGGGACCACAGTCTCTGGGCTGTGAGAGCCCCCAGATGGGCTCCCCACCTCAAAAGGGAAGCATCTGTGGTAAGAACCACAGAGTGAGTCTGAGTGACAAATGGAACACCTTGCCTCAGATTGTCCGGGTCCTGTCACCATTGAAGGGCCTGAATTAGGGTCTGAGTAACAGGAACTAGTTTGGTAAGAGGATCTTTCCTTTGGGACCAAAAAGTCCTCAGATGGAACTGAATGTCCCTCAACTGAAACCTGGCCCCTTGGACCACTGCCCTGGAAGCTGCCATGTGGCCCAAAAGCTGAAGAAAATGCCTTGCTGGTCGAGAAACCAGAGGGAGGAAGGAAGAGGCCAGCTGAGAGATGGCTGTTGCCCTTTCCAGAGGAAGGAAAGCTCTTGCCTTGACCATGTCAAGCTCTGCTCCTATAAAAGTGAGGAGCTGTACAGGCTCAAGAACTGACATGGAAAGATTGAGAAGGAACCCCAGGGAAGTGAGAACTTGCTGGGTAATCTGCAGATCTGACTGGACTTGGTCTGGGGACTGGCGCACAAGGAGCCAATCGTCCAGACATGGAAAGATAGAAATCCTTTTTCTTCTTAAAAAGGCCACCACTACTGCTAGACACTTTGTGAACACCCATGGGGCTGAAGTTAGGCCAAAGGGCATTGTTCTGAAGTGGTAATGGCCTGAGGGCAAATCGAACCTGAGGTACTTTCCTGTGAGAGCACCTCATGGGAATGTGGAAATAGGCATCCCTGAGGTCCAGGGAGGCTAGCCAGTCTCCTGGCCTTAGAGAGGGAAGAATTGTTCCCAGAGTCACCATTTCGAATTTTGGCTTTAGTAGGTGCTTGTTTAGGTATCTTAGATCTAGGATGGGTCGCCACTCCCCTGTCTTTTTTGGGGTAAGAAAGTACCTGAAGTACAGACCTTTGCACCTGTATGGGGTAGGAATTCTCTCTATGGCTCTTAAGGCCAGTAGAGATGAAACCTCTGCCTCTACAGCAAGGGTTTCTGATGTATTTGTAGGTGGAAAGTATCTGGGTCTCAGTTTCGGAAAATTTTTGAAACTGAGAACCAGCCCCTGGCTTATAACGTCCAGGACCCACTTGTCTGAGGTAACAGACATCCAGTCCTGGACAAAGTAAGCTAGTCTGCCGCCTACCGGAATGGGGGAGCCGACCCGGGCTGACACATCAGGGTGTCTGCTTGGCAGGAGCCTTAGGCTGAGGGGTGGATGCAGCCCTGCTCATCCCCCTTCTGCCTCTCCCTCTGAAGAATCCCCTCTGAGAAAAGGAAGAAGAAACCTGTGCTTGGTAGAAAGGCCTGTGAAAAGGCCTGCCCCTAGCTTGCTGCCTTTGAGGAGTTGCCTGCCTCTCCTTGGCCTGGGCACTCCTATAAGTGGTCCTGTACTCATCCATTTTCTTCATGTAGTTCTCTGTCTGCTCCCCAAACAGAGAAATACCCACCACAGGGAAATCCATGGCCTTAACCTGGGTGTCCTGTTATGGCCAGTACATCTGAGCCAAGCCATTCTATGAAGAGCCACAGATGTAGCCATGACGCTTGATGACACATCATTGGAGTCCACAGCAGCATGAAACTGCATCTTTGATGCCTCAGTTCCATCAGCAGCCACCTCCTCCAGCTCCTTGGCTAGCTGGGGGGAGGCCTGTTTAGCCAGTGCCAGTACAGTATCCCACCTGGACTTCTGGTACCTGGCTGTATAGGCCATATAGTTAGCTTGCCTGAGTCCCAAATATGATGCCATGTACTGTTTCTTTGCCATGGCATCTATCTTCCTGGAGTCTTTGTCTGGGGGGTGTGAAGCCAAGGAAATGTTTGCCTTGTCACAGGTTGTAGCCTGCACTACCCCAACATGGTTGCATTGCTGACAGAAAAACAACATATCTGAGCCTGATAAGGTGTACCTCTTGTCCATTCTCCTGTCGACGGGAGGTACAGAGTTAGGAGACCTTAGAATTTTTCATGTCTGTTTCCCAAAGGACTTATGGAGGGGAATAGACAGTCTCTTAGACTCTGGGATGTCCATCATCTCAACAAAATCAAGCTCCTTCTGATTCTCCACAGCCTCCTCCATGGGAAGCTGGAGGGTTTCAGCCACTTTTCTGTAAAACAGAAAGTGAGGAGGGGACTCAGAAAACCTAGGAGGGGGAAACATCAGAAGGTCTCTCTGGGGAGATGTCCGGTTCCACAGGCACATCCAGACTTTCACCATCATAATCATCCTCTTCAAAATCCCCCTCCTCATCAAAGTCCGGTTCGTAAAAGTCTTCAGGGGAATAATCTTGAATCGGGGGAACCGACCGAACCGAGCCCCTGCCAGAAGGCGCCAGATCAGTCGTAACCGGATGAAGCGATTCAACAATCCGAATCACTCTGGCTATCTCTTTGGCGGTCGGAACATGAAGGTCTGGATTCGAATCAGCTGATTTAATCCTTGCGCTTTCTTTTAGTAGGAACCGATCTACCTAACCTTTTATCCAAAGTAGACTGAGGGAAATTCTTGCAAATTTGGCAGTCTGAATTGAGGTGGTCAAACCCCAGACAGTAAACACAAGTGGTGTGGGGATCGGCCTTAGCAAAGACCTCCTCCCCACACACACTGCAGTGCTGAAACCCAGTGGGCCTGTTTTTTTTCTTGGGTTTCTCAGACATGGCCAACCTAACAAACTTACCCTTTATACGGCAACCGCCAGGCAAGACTCTCCTATCGGTTTCTCACTGTGTAACGGGTGTTGGAAAAAAAAAAACCGTTTAAATCACATTTTTTTTTTAAACCGATACGGACCGGTAACCACACACTAAACTTTTAAACAAAAGATTTTACTAAAGGATCGGTTCAGCCGAACTGACCGAAAAATACAGTTTTTTTACAATTTCCACACAAGAACTATCCTAAGTACTTACAGCACCACAGACGGAGTCCTGAACCGACAAACGGAACTTATTGCAGAATAAATCGGACTAAAACCGACAACTTTAACTGACTTTGAACCGAGCAGGAGAAATCTCCGGAGTGACTGTTCAGTGAGGCGGAGTAAAGAATCTGACAGTTGGGTTTCAAAGTACTACAGACAGAGTTTTCAACCGAGCTCGGGCTCAACGTTCTATGCCTGGCGGCAGTTCAAGTGCTGGAGCTAACTGCAATGGTCAGAATACAGCAAGACTTCATGTTGTTTGAAACAGCACAGAGGAGGGAGGGGAATTCGTTCTTCAGAATAAAAGTTGCAAAAAAGACTTGCCTAAACACCAAACTAAAAGCATAGAAACACAGTATTTAATGGCAGATAAGGACCGCTTGGCTCACCTAGTCTGCCCATTTCCCTCCGCTTGGCCCACCTAGTCTGCCCATTTCCCTATCTAATGGATAAGCTGCAGATCCTAGTTAACCAACAGCCTGCTTCATCCTACCCCCCCTCTAGAATTGCCTTATATCTGTCCCATGCATTCTTGAATTCCTCCACTGTTTATGACTTCACAACCTCCTCAGGAAGGCTGTTCCATCCATCTACAACCCTCTCTATGAAAAACACTTCCTCACATTACCTCTTAGCTGTCCCCTCTATCTTCAGATTGTGCCACCTTGTTCTTGCACATCTCTTTTTCTGAAAGATGCAACCCTCTTGGACTTTGCTGATTCCCTTGAGATACTTGAAAGTTTCTATCATGTCCCCCCTCTCCCTCCTTTCTTTGAGGCTATACATATTAAGCTCCTTTAGTCTTTCTTAAAGATATGTCTTCTGGTGCAGACCCTGCACCACTTTGGTTGCCCTCCTTTGGACAGCCTCCACCCTGTCTATGTCTCTGTGGAGATGGGGTCTCCAGAACTGCACGCAATACTCCAGATGTGGTCTTAGTAACTGTTTGTACAGAGGGATAACAACTTCCTGTTTTCTAATGGTGATGCCTTTCCCTATGCCTCCCAGTATCCCTCCAGTCCTCCTTACTGCCTTCTCACATTGCTTGCCCACCTTTAGGTCATCTGATATAACTCCCCCCAGGTCCCTTTCCATTTTTGTTGTTGTCAGTATCTCACCCCCCATTGTGTACTCTTCCTCTGGGTTTTTGTTTCCCAGGTGCATTACTCTGTACTTCTTTAGCATTGAATCTAAGCTGCCATACATTTGACCATTCTTCCAACCTTGCAAAGTCCCTTCTCATCCTTTCCACCCTACCTAGTGTAACAACCCTGTTGCAGATCTTTGTGTCTGCAAAGAGAAATACTTTTCCTTCCAGTCCCTATGCAATGTCACTTATAAAGACATTAAAAAGAACTGGACCCAGTACTAAACCCTGCGGTACCCCACTAGTAACTCCCCTTTTCTTCACTGTGGACTCTGTTTACTATTACCCTCTGTGTCCTGTTGTCCAGCCAATGTTTTACCCAGGCTACCACCCTGGGACCCACTCCCAGGCTGGCTAATTTGTTTATTACTCTTTTGTGCTGGACTATGTCATATGCCTTGCTAATGTCCAGGCAGGCCATGTCCACAGCCCCTCCCTGGTCTACTACTTTGGTCACTCAGTCAAAGAAATTAATTAGATTCATCTGACATGACCTTCCTGCGGTGAATCCATGCTGCCTTGGGTCCTGTGCCCCTCGGGCCTCTAGGTATTCAACAGTTCTTTCCTTCAGAAGTGATTCCATCATTTTCCCTACCACTGAGGTCAAACTGACAGGTCTGTAGTTTCCTGCCTCTGTCTTGTTCCCACTTTTGTGAAGGGGAATCACATCCGCCGTCCTCCAGTCATCAGGTATCACACCATCCTCCCATAATTTATTTAAAAGGGTAGTCAGTGGTACTACTAGTTCTCCCCTTAGTTCTTTTAGAATTCTGGGGTGAATCCTGTCAGGCCCCATTGCTTTGTCCACCTTCAGTTTTAGGATTTCTTTCAGAACCCTTTCTTCTGTGAAAGGACTGATATCAACTCCCCTATCCAGAATGCTTCTATTGAGTGGATTAGGTACCCCCCTCTCCTCTTCCTTTGTGAATACTGAGCAGAAGTATTCGTTTAGTATCCTGCTTTTCACTGTCCCTCTCTGCCCACCCACCCTCCCTCCTCTTTATTCAGCCTCAGTATCCCTCCCTTAGTCTTTCTTTGCTCCCTAATGTACCTATAAAAGGTTTTATCCTCCTTCTTAACCAAGTTGGCTATCTTTTCCTCAGTTTGGACCTTTGCTATTCTGACTGCCTTCCCCACTTCCTTCTGCTGTAACTGGTACAGTTCTTTGTCCTGCTCCTTATGTGTTTCCTTATAGTTCCTGAATGCTAGCTTTTTCTTCCTAACCTTCCCTGCCACTTCTTTTGAGAAGCAGACCACACTAGCAAGATCTTTTTTTTACTTATTTGAAATATTCTGAGAGTTTAGGTAGCATGGCAAAACACCCAGCCTCTCACAGGAAATTTGGGGTTAAAAGCAGTAGTCTATTTAAACCAATAAGAACACAGGCACAATTTAAATTTAGAAATTCTGTCTATAGAAACAGATTCTCTGATGAGACGTACTATAGTCTAAAGTAAACAAAAAAGGTTTCAAAGACAGTCTTTACACAGGGAACTCTAGCAATGGTGCCACCCCTAAAGCCAACACATTTAAAACTGAATATTTAAACCTGCTTGAATATTTCAAGCAGTGTCAGTGGCTCAGTAGGTAGCACACTCGCTTCTGAGACTGGGAGATCAGAGGGCTGTGGGTTCAGTTCCCACATCTGGCACTTGGGTTAATATCCCAATATTGACACTGTAGTGCAGCATGAGAGGGGTGCTGCACTTCTGTGGTGCCGTCTTTCGGATGAGATGTCAAACTGAGGTCCCATCTGCCTGGATTGGTGGTAGTTCAGGTGGATGTTAAAGATCCCATGGTACTTATCGAAAAGAGTAGGGGAATTTCCCCAGTGTCCTGGCCAAATTTCCCTCATTCACTTAAAAAAACAAAATACCACCACCGACAGCTTAAACTGGTTCAATTTCAGTTGCTTACCATCTGTATCCTCCCTCCGCCCGAAAAAGGGACTTCTAGGCCCAGTGGGCTTACCGGGTCAACAAAATTCAACAAAAACAAACTACTACAGAATGGGGTAGAGTTAATTCTGTAGTGACCTCACAGCTTTCAAGTGTGCTGGTCCCTAGCAGGTGAGCAAGTATTACCTAGCAGTAAATGACTAACAAAGTGACAAACTGGAATGACTCAGAAAACAGGGATAAATTTAGTTCGCAACAAAAACATGAACAGCATACACCAAGGCAATAGCAGCAAAAAAGGTTTATTAAACCATCACAAACAAATGTTCCGACGGTCCCCAATGCTTCAAGTCACTCTGACTCTTCATCGTATATTGAGTTCAAGTCACTGGAACAGACCAATCAGTAAGTTAGTTAGCTAGTTAGTTGAAAGCACTTAGCACTTTAAGGATCTATATAATTTTTTATTTCTGAACCCTCACTCTGAAGACTGAGGCCACCACCTTCAGAGATGACTAAATGCTGCTCTGTAACTGCACAGCATGGGGTCACAAATGCAGGGCTGGCATCCTTCTTCTCCAGGGGTGAGCACCTCACCTCTACAACACACAGAATCAATAAATAATACCCATGTGGATAATGGTACCACGTTCGTTAAGCTGTATATTAACGTTTACTCTCTCAATGTACAATCAGGCATTTAGAAATTTCCAGATCGCTACTTACTTTCCATTCAGCACTGCTACACCAACTGTGCTGCGAGGTGTTGACATACTGGCAACAAAGTTCCACTGTCTAGCCTGAGGGTCCCATCGCTCCACTGTATTCAGATAGCTCCAGCCATCATGCCCTCCTACAGCATACATAGGACCTTCTAGTACTGCCACTCCTAAATAACAGGCACATATACACAAACATTATTTTTCAAGGTTAAAGTATGTAAGCTTTATGGGGCTTTAACAAATGAGAAGCATTTACTGTTGCTACCTTCTATTGGACAACTATTCCTAACAGTCATTGAGAGGGCAACATTCACAAACTGTAAAGTTTAGATTTTTAAATAATTCAGGGGATGGATAAATGATATGCATGTAATTGCTACCCACCAGTGCTTTATAAGTTTTCTAGTTCTAAGCCATAGATTTACATTTTTTCCTGTACTTGGTCATAGCCTCACATCTTAAAGTGGAAGCCTGACTGGTTATTGTGGCAGTGTTTAAAGCTGGGAATCTACACTTGAACTTCTGAGCCAAATAACAAACCTCTAGACCAAACCTTCAATTCTGATTTGCAGCCTGTGGAGCTGCTGCAGCAATCTGACTGCCTGAAGAATGGTATTTGTAGCTAAATACAGAATGCTTAGTAAAATGTGCCTTGGCTAGTGTCAACTTATCCAGTGAAGCAGTGCCCAAACCAAAGCAAGGCCAGGCAAGACTTCCTATTGCAACAGCATGCTTTGGGATCTAAAAAAAAACAACTGTTAGCATGTCCTCGATGGCTAAGCTCTCCAAGGCTGAACAATTAAGCAATATGCCATTCCAGGGTGTGGGTTATGCGGGGATTTACCCACACCTGGTGTGGTTCGGCCACAAGGCCATTGGTCGAGTGGTTAAACCAGGTCAGGTGTGGGTAAATCCCCGCATAACCCACACCCTGGAGTGGCATATTGCGATTATACAATGTGCCCCTTCACTTTAGTAAAAAAAGATTGAAGAAAAATAATTTTTTTTTACACTTTAAACCATTTTTTTTTAATTTTTTGTTGCGCTACAGAAAATAGTCCCCTGTTGGTAGGTACAATAATCCCCCCACCCCCAATGAGATATTATGTTTTCTCACACCAAGAGGAAAACACACTGCAGTTAAGCTCCCATATGGAAATTACTGGATCAAATTTCCTATGGAATTACAAGTAAGATAATAGGGTTGTCTGTGAGCACTGCAACGTCTGTGGCAAATATGATAAGGAGATGGCAGTCTCACAGACCATCTGAGACTGACAGTACACGGTGAGGGAGATGCGGTATTTTTGGAGATGGACTGCGAGCCGAGTTGTTTTTTTTAAAGATTATAACTTTTTTAACGGCCTGAGAAATTTGTATTGTGCAGTGATAGCTGGCTGCACCAGAACTCAGATGGAAGAGAGTCTGTGAAAAGAGACTGTTTGTTGAATGGCTGCGTGGTCGGAGTTCTGAGGGGTACTTCAAATTCCCGTTGCTGCATACTTAACGGTCTGCTTCTGGGGTTAAGGTTACCTGGTGTTCCGGTTATTTTTAAGTCTCTGTACTAGAAAGGCAGCTTTTTTTTTTTTAAATGGGGGCATGGGGCAATTTATTGTGAATCCTGCAGTTCACGGTAGCGCTACGGAGGCGGGACAGAGGATTGAGCACTACAGAGGTTAAAGAGAGGGAGCGAGTGTGACAGGAGCCAGAGGCAAGAAGGAACAATGTTCCACTTCACTTTATTCTGGGCTACATTAAACAAAATGGCCTTATGGTCCACGAAGTATGACTGTTGGGGTGTGGTTGTAGGAAGTAAAAATGCTTGTTAAGTTCATGACTGAGTTATTCTTGTGGTTGCACATTTAGTGAGGAAATCACGATGGCGGCTCTGAATGATTTTTTTAATTTTTATTTGCAGTCTTATTGAGATGCGGCTGACTGGCACCTTATGCCAGTGGTAATACTAGGATTTACCATGGCTAGGAGGTGCCAGCTAGCCAATCGGATTGCTTTAATTTACAAGCCACTGTATAATTAGAAATCGCTTTATGGGTGTTCTGTCACGATAAAATAAATAAAAAGGTAAAAAAAGCACATTTATTTTTCAGATGGATATTAGATTGCACAGGCTGACTGCACAAATGAATAATCTGAAAACCTTGTTTTCTATTCTGCGAGAAAAGTTACACTTTTTGTAAAACATTTTTATTCCGATTTGTAAACGTCACCATTACAGTTCATGAACATCTAAACATAATAACATACCTTCCAGCATGAACATCCACTTAGCTAAACAAAGCTGTTAAAACATATCAGAGTTGCATTTTATATCAGATGGGAAATATTTTTTGCTCTATTGCATTTTTTAATGGAGGCTAAAGCAACTCAAACTCCTTGCACATGTCCAGCAATCTGTACTGAGATTGCTCCAGGGCCATACAAGCTGTTAAGACCATCAGACCACTGGGTAATTGCAGATGGGGATGCGCCCATCCACTGTTGGCTATGGTCTGCTTAGCAACTGTCAATGGCAAGAACCAGAGTGATGAAAGTGCTGGGGCTGCCCCTGACATGTGGAGCCAATACCCAGCAGGAGTTATAGGTGCTCTCTTTTGACATCACAGCCCAGCATGCTACTCAGGATAGTGCAAAACCTCATGCCAGAAGCAGGCAACCCCTGAACACAGCAAGGCAATGTGAAGGAACGAACCATCCTTTGTCTTACAGTTGAGGCATCTGTCAGAGTTATTACGGTCTACCCATGTGGAGCCAAGTGGGTGTGTTAGTAGCCCTATGCCATACTGATTTGGCGTACTCTATTACTTTTACAGCACTGACGTATAAAGGTAATGGCCTGGTCCTACATAACATCACTAATGGTCAAATCCATACTTTGACTCTATTTTTAACACATGGATCTGGTCTCATCAGGGCTGGAGTTTACTAGTAGTCTGTATAAGATGGACAGTGGTGTAAAGGGACACTGTCAACCAGCTTAGGCCTCAAACGGTCTCTAGTTTAAAAAACACATGTTCTGATTGGTCACATTCTATTGAGATTACCAATGTGGCTGGTAGTATGATTCCGGCTGCTTTTTTCTTTTTAAAAGTGAAACAGTGACTGCCACCATACTGGTGTTACCACACAAAAAAGTGTTTATTTGCAGTCTTTAATCAACTCACATTGCACTTTTCCCGGACACAGGAACACACAGAATGGACAAGGCAGGGAACATCTGGGCAGATTGGGTAGGTCAACCAGTCTTTTTTTTTTTTTTTTTTTCACCCAATCAAATACTTTTTCAGTGTTGAGCACCAAAAGGGCCAGGTGCATGCACCTTTCTTTGAACCATATCCACGGTACATTTAAAGTTTGCCCAGTACTGTTTTTCGATAGGCTCTTTTTTATAAATCCAGTCCAACTGTCATGGATAACATGGGAAGGACTGATTCTAACTGAGCCATTATACATTATAGTCTGCATTCAGTAGAGAGATAAGACGACAGGACATACACAGGTTTGGGTCTCTTCCTGGTTTTGCAAGGACTGTTACAGTAGCCAATTTCAGGGTAGTGTAGTCATCCATGGGCCAAGCCCTCTGCAGTTGTTTCATAAATATGTTCTTGACCTCATCTTTTAGTAAAATTCACATGGTAAGTCATCAGGTCCTGTCCTTTCCCCTTTGTTAATCAGAACAAGGTATGTTTCCCATCCCTGTTCACCAAGGGGTTGTCCAGCTCCCCTGTGTCATGCTCATTCAATTGCGGAGCAGTAACATAATTTAGGAAACCCACTGGAGAGTTGGTCTGTAGGGTGATCTCTCTGGCATATAACTTCTCATAAAAATCTTTAAATGCTTAGCTAATCTCCCCAGGTCTGAGGTAAGGGTACTACTTAGGCCTTTTGTAGAAGGGATCAATTTTTTCGTGACTCTACTCTTTGGGTGCCAAGCCAGGAGTTTTTCCCACTGTATCCCCTTTAAAGTAGTGTGCTGCATTCAGCTGAAGCATATTTCTTTCCATCTCTGCCACTGCAAGCACATTCAGTTCTGTTTTTTCAACTTCTGTGGTGCATTATACAATTACTGGGGGGGGGGGGCTCATATCCTCTTTCTGCCACTTTCTCAGTGGGGGAAGACTCCCTGGCATTATTCTCTCTTGTTTGGTGTGCAGAGGAGATAATATAGGCTTTCAAAGTTTCCCAGCAAAGTGCTGGGGGATGGACTCAGCAGGGTTGTTTATTAAAATGTCTTTAATAGGATAGGTTTCATAGGTTTGATATGAGCTTAGAGAGATCATGCCCATATCAGCTCGCCAAAAATTAATGTTCCCCACACCCATATATATTATTCAACAGGCGGTATGAGTCCAATTTAGATTTGAACTCATGCATGCTACTGCTGCCCACAAGTTCAAGCTGTAGAAAGTTCCAAATGTTCACCACTCTTTGACTGAACCAGTTGGCCCTCCCTTTATTTTGGCACTTTTGGCCCTTGAGCTGTAATATATGTGACCTGGTGGTATAATGAAGATATTTAAGCTTCAAGCCCAAACAATCCCATAAATCATCGTTCTCAAAGGCCCCACACACAAGTCTCCTCAGAATCTTCTATACTGGAGGGTGTATAGGCTTAATTTATCTAATCTATCCAAGTAACTCAAATGTTTTAACTTCTTTCATTAGTTTTGCAGCATGATGCTGAACCCTTTCCAGTGCCTTCATCTCTGTTTTATGGTATAGGGACCAAAACTGGACACTGTACTCAGGGGTCAACCTTAGCTTTTCTTTGCACTAGCCAGCAGGGCAAGTTGATTCAAAATTGCACTAGCCCGCAGATGGTTGCACTAGCCCACAACTGTCATGATACATTTTGATCATTTATACAGGAAAATATACAAGCCAAGAAAATACTCAGATTATTGCACATTTATCCTTCTCCCACATTGCTTCCGGCCCCAGCAGGAAAAAATCCAATCCCATCACACACAGTGTACCCCCCATTGTTTTCTCAGAAGAAGCCAGAATGGGAAGGAAACACATTCAATCGAGTGCTTTACAGTAAACACAGGTTACTCACCTGTAACAGGAGTTCTAGGAATGGTATATGTTGTTCATCCACACTGTCTGGCAGGTTCCTTGCCACTTTAAATCTTGCCGGAAGGTCTTCAAGCTGGCTCCTCCCACCCACCCAGGTGGTAAAACTCTCGGCTCCGCCCCATGACGCCAGATCTAGCCTGCTGGAAGCCAGGTTGTGCGTCGAAGCCGGGGAGGTTGGGTGGGTCGTGTGGATGAACAACATATACCATTCCTAGAACTCCTGTTATAGGTGAGTAACCTGTATTTCTAGGGACATGGATATGTTGTTCATCCACACTGTCTGGCAGACTTCTAGCAGTTCTCCGGGAGGAGGGAGGCAAGGCGCACACCCCCTACTTGGGAAATAAAGACTGGAGAACCGAGGCCCCAAAACCAGCATCCCGGTGTGACTCAAGATTGATGTGGTAGTGGGTGATGAAGGTGTGTGCTGACTTCCAGGTAGCAGCCCTGCAGATTTTCTAGATAGGGACGTCCCTGGAAGCAGCCACCGATGCAGCGGTATGGCGGGTAGAATGAGCTCTTATTCCTCTGGGAGGCTCCATGCCCACCAACCTATAGCAGAGATCTATGCAGGAGGTGACCCACCTGCCTATCGTCCGCTTGGCTGCAGGTCTGCCAGGTGCGGCTTCAGCGTAGATGACAAACAGCTGGCGAACCTCTCCCCGAACTTCAGCCGTCCGCTCTTTGTAATAAGCGAGTGCTCTTCTAGGGTCCAAAGTATGGAGCTTATATTCGGCCTCCGAGGTGTGAACACTGGCAGAGTCAACATCTGGTTAAGGTGAAACTCCGACACTACCTTCGGAAGGAACTTCGGGTGGGGGCGCAGGACAACCTTGTCCCTGTGGAAGACCAGATAAGGAGACTCGATGGAAAGTGCCTGGAGCTCTCCCATCCTTCTGGCTGACATGATAGCCACCAAAAAGGCGGTCTTCCACGACAGGTGAGAGATGTCACACCTGTGCTTCAGTTCGAATGGCCTGCCCATGAGCTTAGCCAATACCAGCAGTAGATCCCACGGAGGTGGAGGTTCTCGCACTGGAGGGGATATGTGATCAAGGCCTTTGAGAAAGTGCCCGACCACCTTCTCCTGCGCCACCGACTGCTTCCCGGCCCGTGCCCGGTAAGTAGAGATGGCCGCCAGGTGCACCTTAAGGGTCGACGACCGAAGCCCTTGCTGAGAAAGGGACCACAGGTAGTTCAGAATGCTTGCCAAGGAACAGGAGGAAGGGTCCAGGCCCTTGCCCTGACACCAAATGGAGAATCTCTTCCATTTGAAGGCGTAGCATTTTCTGGTCGACTCCTTACGGGGCGCCTCAACGACATTGAGGACCTCGTCGGAAAGACCCAAGGCCTGGAACTCTAGCCGCTCAGGAACCAGGCCGTCAGGTGCAGGGATTGAAGGTCCGGATGGAATACCTTCCCCTGATTGACTGAGATCAGGTCCGGGTGGGCTGGAAGCCGCCTCGGAAGCCTGGAGCTGAGACTGAGGAGATCTGGATACCAGAACTGGCAGGGCCAGTCTGGGGCTACCAGAATCACCTGTGCCTTGTCCCTTCTCGCCTTGAGAAGCACCTTGTGGATCAAGGGAAATGGGGGAAAGGCGTAGGAGAGGCCCGGGGTCCACGGCCTCGAGAAGGCATCTCCCTGCAGTGAACCCTGCTGAGGGGGGCGGGCATGAAACAGTCTCAGCTTCGCATTCTCCCTGGAGGCAAACAGGTCCGCCTGAGGCGTGCCCCAGTGGGAGAACAGATCTTGTACTACCTCCGGCAGGATACACCACTCGTGGGACGCAGCCCCTATCCGGCTTAGGGTGTCAGCCAGGGTGTTGGAGGCTCCTGCCACATGAATGGCGAGGAGATCCGCCTCCAGGCTGCGCACGAGTGACCAAATACGGAGAGCTTCCCTGCACGGAGGCATGGAGCGCGTCCCACCCTGGCGGTTTAGGTAGTACATGGTCGTGGTATTGTCCGTCTGGACCTGAACCACTTGACCCCGTAGAAATGGAGCAAAGGTGGTGAGGGCTAGACGAACCGCTCAGAGCTCCAGCAGGTTGATGTGGCATCGGGACTCCCGAGGGGACCAGAGGCCATGCACCTGTGCTCCCCAGATGGGCATCCCAACCCATCAGAGAGGCATCGGTCGATAGAGAGACCATCGGCTCGGGGCAGACAAACGGGATGCCCTCCTGTAGATGTGCTGGAACGGTCCACCACTGGAGAGCGTTCCACATCTCCTGGGTCACTGTCACTAGCTGATCCAGAGGATCGAAGTGCTGTGACCATTGGCTGACCAGCCCCCATTGAAGAGGACGCATGTACCAGCGTGCCCAATGGACCACGCTGGTGCAGGCCGCCATGAGGCCCAGGAGGCGCAGGAAGTCCCGGGCAGGGCGCAATTGCCCAACCTGAAATGATTGGGCAAAGGAGGAAAGAACCTCAGCCCTGTCTGCCTGGAGCCGTGCTCTGGCTCGTAGAGAGTCGAACTCTGCCACAATGAATTGGATCACCTGCTCTGGCACGAGTTCCGACTTGGCCTTGTTGATGAGGAGGCCAACCTGAGAGCAAACCTGGAGGGCCAGATCTCTGGACTGCTCCACCTCCATTCTGGAGGGGGCTACAATCAGCCAGTCGTCCAGGTAGGGGTACACCCAGACCCTTTGGCGCTGCAGAAGTGCTGTCACCACTGCCATGCATTTGGTGAAGACCCTGGGAGCTAGGGAAAGGCCGAAGGGCATGGCCCGGAACTCGTAGAGGGATCCCTCCGCCCTGAAGTGGAGGAATCTCTGGTGGGATGGACGGATTGGGACGTGAAAGAACACGTCCTGAAGGTCCAGAGAACAGAACCACATGCCTCGTTCCAAGGATAGGATTATCAGAGCCAGAGTGACCATCCTGAAGGTCAGAGACCTTAGGAACCTGCTCAGGTCATGCAGGTCGAGAATGGGGCGCCAGCCCCCCATCCGGTTTGGTATCAGGAAGTACCTGGACACAAACCCCAGGTCTGGAGGAGGATCCATGCCCTTCCTGATCACCTCTTTCTCGAGGAGCAGGGTGAATGCTCGGCTCAGCGAGCCGAAAAAGAAACTCGGACCCGTAGCCCCGGTGACAGCTCAGAAAGGCGGGGCCTGCTCGAACTCCAGGGCGGGCCCTTTCCTACCACTCAACACCCAATGGTCCGTGGTGATGAGGACCAGCGGAAAAGAGTGGTAGAGCCGCCCCATGGGAGAACACGGGGGTGGCGAGGCTGGGGGCGACACCCGTCAACCCGTCACTGGGCAGGCTTAGAGGAGGGACCGGTCGAGGGACCTCCTGGGCCTTTACCTCCCTGCTTCCTGTTGTAGGAAGCTGTGGGCTTGGGTTTGGGATGCCAAGCGCGAGCCTGCTGGCCCTGGTGCTGGCGCTCCTGGGCCGGATGTGCCGCAGGTGCAGAAGGACGAATGGACTTGTGCTGCTGCTGTCGGCGGCCTTTGTCCTTCTGGGCGGAGGAGTCCAGAGTGGCATTGGACTTTTCGATTCGCTGGAGGTGACCTTCCACTCCAGGGCCGAAGAGGTCGGTCCCCAGGAAGGCGACATCCGCCAGCTTGTGCTGGGTATCCGCCGTGAAGGTGGATATCCTCAGCCATGCCCTGCAGCGCATGGCCACCACGGCCGCAACCGATCTGGCACAGGAGTCTTCAATGTCTGAGCCATTTGGAGCTGCTGTTTAGCCACCGCCTTACCCATGTCCTGTACCTGCCGGACCGTGGTCTGCAGGTCAGCCGGGAGATGAGGGATCACCTCATCCAGGGAGCCCACGAGGGCGTGGGAGAAGTGTGCCATCAGCACGGCCGAGCTGGCCTGGCGGAGGCCATGGGAGGATGCAGCGTACACTTTGCGCCTGGCATAGTCCAGTTTTTTTGACTCCTTGTCGGGGGGCTTGTCCACCTCCCTAGCATTCCCGGAATGCCGGAAAATGCTGTCGGTGACCAATCCCTCAGCAGAGGGGTGTTCCAAAAAACCAGGCAAAGAGCCGGTAGGGACCGCATACTTCCTGGCCATCCTGGCTGAAGGTGCAGGACAGGAAGCAGGCCACTGCCAGAGCTCCAAGGCTGAGCCAACAATGGCTTCAGCCACTGCAAAGGCCTCCGCGGGTGAATCCCCTCGGTCCAGTATCTCCATCAGGGGATACTTGGCCCACTTGGATACGGGCTCGAGCTGCATCCCGGTGGACTCTGAGATGAGCTGAAGCAAACCCATGAAGGACGATGGGCTTTCGTCCATCGACTGGCCCCCGGAGGACTCCAGGTCAATGGGCCTGGAGAACAGGGAGAAGTCGTCGTCGGACTCCGAGGAGTCTGCAAAGAGCTGCCTGGAGCCTGAGCCACCCTCCATCTGCCGAGGACGGTCGGGAGTGACGGTCACCGACAACCTGTGGGGCAGGCCCTGACCTGACCAAGAGTCGCTGGTCGGCACCCCCAATTTCGGTTGTGGAGGCCGAGGTTCCACCACAATCGGTGGGGCAGCTGGTTTCGGCCGAACAACCGGCCCAGGCTTGGGCACCTCAGCTACAGCGAGGGGTTGCTTCGGCCGCTCAGGTGATAGCCACTTGATGGCCGGGGAAGGTGACGGCGTCGGCTTGTTCCCGGACAGAAGTAACTGCTGCCACATCAGGTCCTCGTAGCGTCAACGCAATTTGTGCCGAAGCCTCTCCTCTTTCGAGGAGGAAGACGAGGATGAGTGGCGGCGCCGCTTACTTCGGTGCTGAGACCGAGACTGCCGATATCGGTGGGATCGGCTGGACCGAGAGGATGTCCGAGACCGAGAACCTCGGTGTTTCCGAGGACAGGTATGGGAAGGGGCCCGGGACACCCGATCTTCCTCGGCTCGGAAGCCTTAACCGGGGACTGCGGCACTGGAGGCGCAGGCAGGTCCTCGGTCTCCACCGGGGAACCGGTGAAGAAGGGTTGTCAGCTTCACCAGTCGACAGCCCGTCCGATGGGTCGAGAAAAATCTTGACGGCGTCGATGGATCTCGGCGGCTGACCTGGCGAGGGACACCGTGAAGCCAGCGGCCTTAGCTGCAACCTCGACCCGAAGTCAGGTGTTGACTGTCGAGGAAGGGACCTCTCCTGCTCCCACGAGCGCCCGGCGATGGGACTTACCTTTTGAGTCCTTCTTTTTGGACAGAGAGGAATGTCCCGATGGCCCCTCTCCCTTCGTGGAAAGGGATTGGCAAAGCTCCTTGAAAGAAGCTGAATATGAGGTACCCAGAGAGAGCGGGATAAATGCCGCGACCGAGGAAGAGGATGATGCGGCCTGTGCCGCCTCCTCCTCGAGGGCAATCATCTGATCGAGTTGCTCAGCTGAGTCAGCCACCATGGTAACAGTCCAACGGGCCTCCTTTGACTTCACCGGCCGGTAGCGCTTCTCAGGGCGCCCAAGCTGTAACCAGGCAGCGCGGTCTTCCAGGACACTGGCCGAAAATGAACGGCATAACTCGCAGGCCTGCGGGTCATGTTCTAGACCGAGGCAGTAGATGCACGTGGAGTGCGGGTCCGTCCTGGACATTTTCTGCCCACAAGGGCACCGCCGGAATCCGGAAGCCGATTTGTCCATCGCAGGCGCGAGGGAGAAAGCTGACCGAAGTCTTGAAAATTTTAAAATAAGTTTCAGGCGAACTGAAGAATTAGGATCCAGTCTACAAGCAGAGCATTAAGGAGGGAACCTGAGCTTCCAAGCGGTAAGGAAGATCTGGCGTCATGGGGCAGAGCCGAGAGTTTTACCACCCGGGTGGGTGGGAGGAGCCAGCTTGAAGACCTTCCGGCAAGATTTAAAGTGGCAAGGAACCTGCCAGACAGTATGGATGAACAACATATCCACGTCCCTAGAACTGGTAATTGCTATTTTTCTTTTAAACTTAGATTGAGGGCTTTTAGTGACACTGTAATTTCTTTGCTGTCTTTACTTAGAATTGTTTTTGGGCTGTTGAAAATTTAAAACGTAGTGGTGGTGTATTTCTTTGCTGTCTTTAATTGCTGAAAATTTTTCGCCCCCCCCTTCCTCCTCTTCCCCCAACTCTTAATTATATGCCCTGTTAAATCTGATTGACAGGAGCTAAACACAGGGGATAGTAAGGGGTGTGGAGTAGGAGGGGCATAAGGGGGAAGAAGCCCACTGTCAACACGACAAGTGTTTTTACTCATTTATTTCTTTATTGGTTTATATTCTTTTTTCCAAAAGTAAAGTATCTGAGGATCAATGGCAGGATTTTTAGGACAGTAAATTAATAAAAAGGGAACTAGGACAGCTTCAGTAACAGACAAGTAGTGGAATACCAGTATAATTGCAGTATAATGTGGGGAGTGGTGCAATGCAGTGGCTGTGGGGCAGCCATATTCAGGCAGACCTTCTGGATACTGAGGTGCTGCCCTATCTGCATGCATCTCTCTGGACTGCGGGATGAGGTAGCCAGACTCAGAGCGGAAGTAAACTGGGTCAGGAGTACCATCACCCCTATCCAGAGACTACCCAGTCCAATACAACTGCCTCAAAGGATGCCGAGAACGAGGAGCACTTGGATGACAGTGGGCTCAGGGAGGGTTAGAGCGGTCAGGCAGAGGCACATCCCAGATACTATTACACTCAAGAACTCATATGCCACACTGGCAAACGGGTACAACCAAATAGAGGTACCCAGAGAAGTGAAAGGAAAGGATGTGGAGGTTAGCCAAGGAGGTGACCTCAGTGGGGAGAGCAGTGGACCCCAGATGAGGAGGAAGCGAATCCTGGTGGGGGACTCCATCATAAGAGGGATCCAGCTAGGAACACAGGAGGGGGAGGACAGGGAGGTGAGGTGCCTATCAGGTGCCACGGCATGGCGGGATGGAAGGAAGATCCTGGGGATCACTGGGAAGGCAAGATGGGAGGGTGAGCTGGATGTCATTATCCACCTAGGTACTAATGACCTGGCAAACGGGGAGCCAAAGGAAGTTCAGGAAGAGTTTAGGAAATTGGGCAGGGGTCTCAAGCAAGTAGCTACTTCTGTTATTTTCTCATAAGTACTACCTGTGAGAGGCAAGGGAGAGCATGGGGTGCATGCACCAGGAACTTTAACTCATGGTTGAAGAACTGGTGCTTTGAGGAAGGGTTTGGATTCTTTGGTGACTGGGGACCCACCTGGAGGGATGGAGGTTTGTTCAAGCCTGACGGCCTGCATCCATTCTGGAGGGGAATCCAAGCACTCAATGATAAGTTTAAATGCTACATTGACAAGCATTTAAACTAGCAAAGGGGGGGTGGCAGGCCAGCAAGTAGCAGTGGAACCAGTGAACCAGAGGAGTGGCTATCTCTACAAAGCAGTGTGCAAAAGATGGAGATTAGCACCCAAGAGGTGGATAGGCAGAAAAGGGGCAAAATTCAGCAGAAGGGCAGACAGCAAGGAGAACCAGGGATAAAGGACAACCAAGGAAGGGGCTGGAGTAGAACAGCGAAACAGTCTAGGGAGGTCAAATCATGGAAAGCCATATGTGCCAATGCCAGAAGCCTTAGCAACAAGATGGAAGATCTGGAGGCTGTCATGGTGCAGGTATATGGGGCACAAAAACCCTGGAACAACATATCAGTTGAGGGGTGAGGATATATCATGCCTCAAGCCGGAAAGGGACCTTGGGGTTATCATCTCTGATGACCTCAAGGTAGGGGAAACACAGTGTGACAAGGCAGCAGGTAAAGCAAATAGGATGCTGGGATGCATAGCGAGGGGGATCACCATCAGGAAAAGGGAGGTCATAATTCCACTATACAAGACACTAGTGAGGCCCCACCTGGAGTACAGTGTACAGTTCTGGATAGCTTACCTACATAAGGACATAGATAGAGTAGAGAATGTTCAGAGGAGGGCAACAAAGATGGTAAAGGGATTGCATCACAAGTCCTATGAGGACAGGCTGAAGGACTTGAATATGTACTCCCTGGAGGAGAGGTGGGAGAGAGGGGATATGACAGAGACATACAAGTACCTTTCAGGGAGGAACAGGGTGCAGGAATACACTATTTTCCAGCAAAAATAATGTTCCAGGACTAGAGGGTATGGGATGAAGTTGGAGGGAGGGCAATTCAGAGGAAACGTGAGGAAGAATTTCTTCATAGAAAGGGTGGTGGACAAGTGGAACACCCTGCCAGAGGAAGTGGTGGGGGCTGAAACAATCACAGGATTTAAGAATGCATGGGATAGACATAAGGGAATTCTGGACATCAGGGGTAAGGGGCAACAGACTTCTAGAAAAATGTAAAAGGAACTTACAAGCTCAAATGGGCAGACTGGGTGGGCCATAGGCCCTTATCTGCTGACAGTGTCTATGTATATATCTATGTAAGGCAAATTTTATTTCTATGGCGCCCGTTCCTGGAGGCTCTGGGCGCCTAACAATAAAAGCTATGCAAATAACACACAGCACAGAACATTAAAATAAATATAAAATATTAAAGTTCAGATCACAATTTATCATAAGTGTTTATAACTCAAATGGTCGGGCAGGGAAAGTTATTCCAAATAGGCAAGGCGGAAGAGGTGACCAGTGGGGTACCACAGGGATCAGTGCTGGGACCGGTCCTATTCCCTTCATCAGTGACATTGCGCAGGACCTAGAAGGCAGAATTTCACTGTTCGCTGATGACACAAAACTCTGTAACAGAGTAGACACACCAGAGGGTGTAGACAGAATGAGAAGGGACCTGCAGAAACTTGAAGAATGGTCAGGGGTTTGGCAGTTGAAATTCAATGCAAAGTGCAAGATAATGCATATGGGGCACAAAAACCCTGGCACAATATATCAGTTGGGGGTTGAGGATATAGCATGCACCAAGCAGGAAAGGGAACTTGGGGTTAACATCTCTGATGACCTCAAGGTAGGGAAACAGTGTGACAAGGCAGCAAGTAAAGCAAATAGGATGCTGGGATGCATAGGCAGTAGCATCACCAGCAGGAAAAGGGAGGTCATAATTCCACTATACAAGACACTAGTGAGGCCCCACCTGGAGTACAGTGTACAGTTCTGGAGACCTTGCCTACGTAAGGACATAGACAGGGTAGAGAAGTTTCAGAGGAGGCCAACAAAGATGGTACATGGATTGCATCACAAGTCCTATGAGGACAGGTTGAAGGAACTGAATATGTACTCCCTGGAGGAGAGGAGGGAGAGAGGGGATATGATAGAGACATACAAGTATCTTACAGGGAGGAACAGGGTGCAGGAAGAAAAATTACTCACCTTAGTAATGTTGTTTCTTCTAATGGAGTCTTGCTGTATTCTGACATATTGCAGTGATGTCCAACCTTGAACTGCCCGGAGATGAAAGAGTTAACTTTCCATGCCAGGCATGGAGAGCTGAGCTCGACTCGGTTGAGACTCTGTCTGTTGCTGTTTGAACTCAAACTGTCAGATCTTCTGAGCTATACTCACTGGGTGTCCTGTGTGGAAACTGTAAACTTACACTAGCCAACTGGCTACTAAATATAATAAAAATTTTTTGGTCCCAAAACAAAGACTCAAGTCAGGAAACCCAAAAATAAAACAAAACACAACACCCACACACCCAAACTAAAGGGGTGAGAAAAGAAGGGTGGGGCACCTCCCGAAATAACACTGCTATTGCTCACCCATATCCCCAAAACCAAGGTTCTGAGAGGGGAGGCGGGGGGGGTCAGAATACAGCAAGACTCCATTAGAAGAAACAACATTACTAAGGTGAGTAATTTTTTCTTCAAACAACATGAAGTCTTGCTGTATTCTGACATATTGCAGACTACCAAGCAGTACCTCCATGGAGGAGGGACAGAACCTACTTAGGAAATAGGCTCTGAAGCACTGCTGTGCCAAACCGAGCATCACTCCTAGCCTGGATATCCAGAGAGTAATGCTTGGTAAAAGTGTGTACTGTTTTCCAGGTGGCTGCTTGACAAATCTCTAAGATAGGAATATCCCTGGCAGCAGCCAGGGAAGCAGCTGTACCTCTGGTAGAGTGAGCCCTCAGGCCTGAGGGTGGGATCCTACCTAGTTTTTCATAGCAAAATTGAATGCAAGAGACAATCCACCTGGAAATAGATCTCTTAGTGGCAGGTTTTCCCTTACCAACCTCACCATAAGTGAGGAACAGTTGGAGGGAGTCAAACCTGTGACCCTTGGTGCACTCTATGTAGTAGCTAAGGGCCCTTTACATCCAAACTGTGCAGCCTCCTCTCCCCAGAGGAGGAATGGTCAGTGAAGAAAACAGGAAGAGACATAGACTGGTTAAGGTGGAAATCTGAAACCACCTTAGGCAAAAGCTTCCTATTAGTCCTGAGGACCACCTTATCTCTATGGAAAGAGATAAAATCAGGCTCCACTGACAGGGCCTGTAACTCACTTATCGTCCTGGCAGAAGTGATGGCCACCAAGAAAACAGTTTTCCAAGTCAAGTACTTAAGCTCTGCTGAGGACAAAGGCTCAAAAGGGGGTTGCATAAGCTGAGCAATGCAAACATTAAGGTCCCAAGCAGGGGCAGGGTCCCTGAAGGGAGGATTGGTATGAAGCAATCCCTTGAAAAATTTAGAAAATACAGGATGAGCTGAAAGGGAAGAGTGCTTGCCTGCTGAAAGGAAGGCAGAGACAGCTGCCAGATGCATTCTTAGTGTAGCTGGTCAGAGTCCCAAGCTATTAAGATGAACCATATAGTCAAGGCCTGTGGGCAGGCCAGCAGACTCTAGAGAAATATGCTTCCCAGAGCACCATATAGAAAATCTTTTCCACTTGGAGTTGTATTTCTGGTGGAAGGCTTCCGAGAAGCCTTTAAGATATCCAGAACACCTTGAGAGAGGTGCAAATCAGCAAACTCTAACTCTTCAAGAGCCAGGCCTTGAGATTGAGAGATTTGAGATTCGGATACCAAGCCCTCCCCTGAGCACATGTTAACAGGTTGTAATTCCTGGGAAGAGACAGGGGGAAGGTGGACTGCTAAGGACAACAAGAGAGGGTACCAGGGCTGTCTGGCCCAGTCTGGAGCAATCAGAATCACCTTGCAGGGTTGAGACCTGATTTTGACTAACACCTTGAACAGGAGAGGGAAGGGGGGAAAAGCATACAGGAACTTCCCTTCCCAATTGAGAACTAAGGCATCCAGGGGGACTGAGCCCAACACTGGGGGCCTGCAGCAAAAGAAAGGAAGTTGGTGACTGTCTGGGGCTGCAAAAAGATCTATCTGTGGGGTGCCCCATCTGGAGAAGATCACCTTCAAAACCAAGGGATCCAGGGACCATGCATGATGGCTCTGAGATATCCTGCTGAGAGCATCTGCCAGGACATTGTCCTTGCCTGGGAGGTGTACTGCTGTAAGAGAGGTGTTCAGGGAATAGGCCAGAGACCATAACTTCATTGCCTCTGTGCACAAGGCCGTAGACCGAGTGCCCCCCTTGCTTGTTGATATTCCACATTGTGGTGGTATTGTCTGTCCTGATCGGAACTACTTTGTTCTGAACAGACTTGGAAAAAGCTTGAAGTGTTAGAAACACTGCTCTGAGTTCTAATAGATTGATGTGAAGCAGAGATTCCTGAGGAGACCACAACCCTTGGGTGGTCAGGTCCCCCAAGTGGGCTCCCCACCCCAAGAGGGAGGCATCTGTAGTAAGGATTAGAGAATGAGACTGAGTGACAAAAGGAACTCCCTGTCTTAGATTGTCCTGATCCTGCCACCACTGTAACGCCTGGATCAGGGATCGAGTCACTGGAATTAGTTTGGTCAGAGGGTCCTTTTTCTGAGACCAGAAGGCTCTCAAGTGGAACTGAATGTCCCTCATCTGAAATCTTGCTCCCTGCACCACTGCTGTAGAGGCAGCCATGTGTCCCAGGAGCTGCAGAAAATGCCTTGCTGGTCGAGACACCTGGAGGGTGAATGAAGAGGCCAGTGAGATAAGGGTCCTTGCCCTGTCCAGGAGAAGGAAGGCTCTTGCCCTTACTGTATCCAGCTCTGCCCCTATGAAGGTGAGGAGCTGCACAGGCTCTAGAACTGACTTTGAAAGATTCAGAAGGAAACCTAGAGAAGTGAGCAGTTGCTGAGTTATCTGTAGGTGTAACTTGACTTGGTCTGGAGATTGGCCTACTATGAGCCAGTCGTCCAGGTATGGAAAGATGGAGATCCTTTTTCTCCTTAGAAAGGCAACTACTACTGCCAGGCATTTTGTGAACACCCTTGGAGCAGAAGTTAGGCCGAAGGGCATTGCTCTGAATTGGTAATGGCCTGAGGCAGCTCGAACCTGAGGTACTTTTGGTGGGAGCTTCTGATGAGAATATGGAAACAGGCATCCTTGAGGCCCAGGGAAACTAGCCAGTCCCCTGGCCTTAGAGAGGGTAGAATTATTCCCAGAGTCACCATTTTGAACTTTGGCTTTAAAAGGTGCTTGTTTAAATATCTGAGATCCAGGATGGGCTGCCATTCTCCTGTCTTTTTGGGGGTTAGGAAGTACCTGGAGTACAATCCTTTCCCTTTGTGTAGGGGTGGAACCCTCTCTATGGCTCTGAGAGCCAAGAGGGAAGAGACCTCTGCCTCTAGGGCAAGTGCCTCTGAAGGATTTGCAGGTAGAAAGGATCTGGTTCTCATCTTTGGAAATTTTTTGAAGCTGAGAACCAGTCCCTGGCTTACTACTTCCAGGACCCATTTGTCTGATGTTAAAGACATCCAGTCCTGGACAAAGTAAGCCAGCCTGCCCCCTACAGGTGGTGGAGAATCGGCCCTGGCAAACCCATCAGGGTGCCTGTTTGGCAGGGGCTTTAGGCTGAGGGGTGGAAGCAGGCCTGCTTGTACCCCGTCTGCCTCTCCCTCTGATGAACCCCCTATGAGCATAAGCAGAAGAGGAGGCCTGGGCTTGGTAGAAAGGTCTATGAAAAGGCCTGCCCCTGCCCCTGGAATGCTGCCTCTGGGGAGTGGCTTGCCTTTCCTTGGCCTGAGCACTCCTATAGGCTTAGTCTGGGTATCCTGAGACAGGCTAGTACATCTGAGCCAAGCCATCCTCCGAAGGGCCACAGATGTAGCCATGACTCTAGATGAAACATCATTGGAGTCCACTGCAGCATGGAATTGCACTTTGGATGCCTCAATACCATCCACAGCCACCTGCTCCAGCTCCTTGGCAAGCTGGCCAGGGACCTGTTTAGCTAAAGCCATTACAGTGTCCCATCTAGATTTCTGATATCTAGCTGTATAGGCATATAATTAGCCTGCCTGAGTCCCAAGGATGCTGCCATGTACTGTTTCTTTGCCATGGCATCAATCCTCCTGGAGTCCTTATCTGGGGGGGGTGTGAAGCCAAGGGTATATTTGCCTTATCACAGGCAGCAGCCTGCACTACCCCAACATGGCTGCATTGCTGGGTAAGGAACTCCGTATCTGAGCCTGAGAGAGTATACCTCTTGTCCATTCTCTTGTCCACAGGAGGTATAGAATTAGGAGTCTTTAAAATTTTTATTGTCTGTTTCCCAAAGGACTTATGAAGGGGAATAGACAGCCTCCTAGACTCTGGGATATCATCATTTCAACATAGTCAGGCTCCTCCTGGTCGTCCACAGCTTCTTCCATAGGAGGCTGAAGAGTTTCAGCCACTTTTTTGTAGAACATAAAATGGGAAGGGGACTCAGAAAGCCTAGGAGGAGAAACCCCTGAAGGTCTGTCTGGGGAGATGTCCGGGTCAATAGGCACATCCAGACTTTCGTAATCACCCTCACTATCCTCATACTCTCCTTCCTCCTCCTCCGGTTCATAAAAATCTTCTAAATCATAATCTGGAACCGGGGGAACCGACTGAACCGAGCCCCTTCCTGATGGTGCCGGTTCGGTCGGAACCGGGGTTAGCGACTGAACAATCCTTATCGCTTTGGCTATTTCATCAGCGGTCGGAGAAAGAATTTGTGGATCCACACCGGCTGATTTATCCCTTCTTTTTCTTTTAACCGGAACCGAGGTTCTCCTTTTGCCCGAAGAAGTTTCGCCCTGGTCAGTGGGCACTCCTTCTGGTTCGGTTGGAACCGAACCGGGCTGGCCATCTGGGTCAGCGGACTTCTTGGCCTCCCTTTCCCTGAGCCTACCAACTCTCTTTTTCAGGGTAGCTGCAGGAAAATTCTTGCAAATCTGGCAGTCTGAATCGAGGTGGTCAAACCCCAGACAATAAACACAGGTGGTGTGGGATCAGCCTGAGCAAAGGCTTCCCACATACACTGATGTTGAAACCCAGTAGGCCAGTTTTCTTTTGGGTTTCTCAGACATGGCCAGTCCTAACAAAACTTACCCTTTTTTCGGCAATCCGCCAGGCAAGACACCCTCATCGGTTCCTGACCGTGTTACGGGTCGTGGAAAAAAACGTAATGAAATCTGTTTTTTTTAGAACTGATAAGGACCGGTTACCACACTCTAAAAGTAGAATAACTTTTTTTGAACAACCTGATCGGTTCAAACCGAACCGATCCCATGTTTACAAGTTCCACACAGAAAAACAAGAAAATAAACCTATCTAGTACTCACGATACCACAGACAGAGACTGAACCAACAGGTTAACGGATTAAATTCGGTCGAAAACCAAGAAAAACCGCTCTTTAATCGACAAACTTGAACCGAGCAAAGGAGAAATCTCCGGAGCGACTGTTCAGTGAGGCGGAGTAAAGAATCTGACGGTTTGAGTTCAAACAGCAACAGACAGAGTCTCAACTGAGCTCGAGCTCAGCGTTCCATGCCTGGCATGGAAAGTTAACTCTTTCATCTCCAGGACAGTTCAAAGGTTGGACATCACTGCAATATGTCAGAATATGTCAGAATAAAGCAAGACTTCATGTTGTTTGAATACATTATTTTTAAGCGAAAAAGATGTTCCAGGACTAGAGGGCATGGGATGAAGTTGGAGGGAGGACGATTCAGAGGAAATGTGAGGAAGAATTTCTTCACAGAACGGGTGGTGGACAAGTGGAACACCCTGCCAGAGTAGTGGTGGGGGTTGAAACAATCACGGGATTTAAGAATGCATGGGATAGACATTAAGGAATTCTGGAGGTCAGGGGTAAGGGGCAACAGACTACTAGGAAAATATAAACTGAACTTACAAGCTCAAATGGGCAGACTGGGTGGGCCACAGGCCCTTATCTGCCGACACTGTCTATGTATCTATGTATTTATGTTTTATACCACCCACTGAACCAGAACAATAGGAAATGTTCAGTCAAGCAGACCTAGCTCTGCACACACAATAACTGGCATCATCATGCACCTCACCACACTCTCAACACCACCCACAGGGAAATGAAGAGAGTCAGGCAGAGAAAGACACTCTCAGCCGCCACCCTGTGATCAACTGGAGCCCGGCACTTCTGGAAATTTTCAGTGTCAAGTGAGCCAGGAGCACATCTAGGATTTATTTGGAGAGGGGGCTACACAAACCTAAGGGGCTTGAGAAAGCCATATACCTTTATGACATTTTTATTTTCAAAAGTATTGATTTTAACATGCTATGCCACAAAAGTAACAGATTTTTGTAAAAAAACATTCTCCTTTCATCAGGCCAGGGTAAACAGTACATAGGCATGATACTATACTACCCCTGTTTCTCTCTAGGATGATCTATGCACCCCAGGAATGCTCATTTTAACCTTTCAAATGATGTGTTTTATTAAGGTGTTTTGTACCATACATGCTCCAAAGCTTTGTTTTTAGGATGAAATGACATGCTGAGTAGGATAAAGGTATGACTATATGGATGTTGTTGGTTGGCATGGTCCGGTTAGAGGAGCAGAGGACCCCTACACTTGCCATGCCAGGAATGGCAGCTATGGGTCTATGGATAGTCATTTCAGAGTATGATCTGCAGTGGTGTTCAGGGAAAAGTACAGAGTTGAAAGATTTGGAGCGGAGATGGAGCAGATATGGCGAGGCTGGGATAAAACCCTCACCTGTAGAGCAGACCCTGTATACCTCTTAGCATTTTGTGAAACTGGGTGACAGCCTTGCCCTCAATATGTGCACGGTACGCAGAGATGGCAGAAAGGTGCAGGCAGCTTCAGGAAGAAGTACCCCAGGCCTGAATTCTGTGGTTGTGGAGGACTTCAATCTGCCAGGGGTGGATTGGAGCACCGCAGCCACCTCGAGTACAAGGGAGCAGATCCTCCTGGAGACTTTCCAGGACAGCTTCTTAGTACATATGGTAAATGAGCCAACCAGATTAGGCAATACTTTGGACCTAGTGCTGTCTAATGGGGAGTTTGTCAGGGAGATGGAGGTGGAGGATCCGCTGGCAGGGAGTTGACCACTACACAGTGTGGTTCTCACTGACCATGGGCAAGGAGGCTGGGAGAACAGGGAACAGATGTTGGACTTCAGGAGAGCGGACTTTGGGAAGATGGGGAAATAGTGGCTGGGCACCTAGCCAGAATCCAGCCACACATGGATGCTAACCAGAAATGGGAAGTGATCAAGTTAGGGTTCACGGAGGCCACTAGATCCTGTACCATGACACAAAGCAAGAGGGCTAGAGCCAAGAAGCCAAGTCGGTTAAGCGGGGAGGTGTTGAAAAAGGTGAGGGATAAAAGAGCAGCCTTCAGGAGATTCAAAAGATCCAGGCGGGGAAGGATAGAGAGGAGTAACTGAAGAAATCAAGGGAGGTGACCAAAGCAGTAAGGGTAGCCAAGGCTTCCAGAGAGCTGAGGCTGGCACAGGACGTCAAGGATGGGGAGAAAGAATTCTTCAGGTATATAAGGGAGAAAAGGACCTGCAAGGATCAAATAGTGAGGATCGAGAAGGGGAGGGCAGAGAAAGAGGCAGAGCAGGCAGAAGTGCTAAATGAATACTTCTGTTCTGTATTCACTAAGGAGAAGGATGGGCCACTGCCTCAGAGTGTAGGGAGGGTAGGCAGAAGGGGGGAGAGGGTGACGGATGGGGAAATCACAGCGGACAGAGCACTAGAAAGTTTAAAGGCACTAAAGGTGGATAAGGCGCCAGGACCAGATGGCGTACATCCCCCCCCAGATTCTGAAGGAACTGGCGGAGGTCCTGGCAGAACCACTGGCAGGCTTGTTTAGCACCTCTCTGGATACAGGGTGCATACCCCAAGACTGGAGGAAGGCTCATGTGGTACCCCTCCACAAGAGCGGACCCAAGGATGAACCGGGCAACTACAGACCAGTAAGCCTCACATACAGCACATTGTGGAAAAGTTAATGGAGATGATCCAACTCATTTGCTCCCGGTAGCCATTTTGGGTCGGATCTAGCAATGGATGGTTCCGACACCATATGGCGTCTATGGGAACAAATGTGTTATAGAGAGGTTGGTAACCTTTCTGGAAGGTAATGATCTCCAGGACGGTAAGCAAAATGGGTCTGTCTCGGGCAGATCCTGCCCGACCAACCTAGCAGACTATTATGACTGGGTGACTAGGGAACTTGACAAGGACCATGTGGTGGATGTCCTGTATCTGGACTTCACCAAGGTATTCGATTCAGTGCCACATGGGAGACTGATTAGCAAGGTGGGTTACCAGGGAGCAGGGGCAAAGATGGTAAACTGGATCAAGAACTGGCTGCAAGGGAGGCAACAGAGGGTAGTGGCGGGAGGGGGGAACTCTCGGCTCCAAGGGCTGTAATGAGCAGGGTATCACAGGGCTCAGTACTGGACCCGGTGCTGTTTGGCATTTTCATAGTCAACATCTCACATGGCATTAAGAACAAGATAAGCCTCTTTGCAGATGGCACCAAGATCAGGGCAGTGGTGGATGACACAGCAGGGTGGCAGGGGCTGTAGTATGACCTGGCTAAACTTGAGGATTGGTCAGACACATGGCAGTTAGAGTTCAATGCTAAAAAGTACAAAGTCATGTACTTGGGAGCAAGGAACCCAAGGAGGTGTTATCAGCTGGTAGGGGTGCACATAACCACTATAGAGGAGGAAAAGGACCTTGGGATGGTTATAACAGGGCAAATAAACCACTCAGCACATTGCAGGAAAGCAACAGCTAAAGCTAACAAGATGCTGGGGTGTATCGCTAGAGGAATCACCTCCAGGAGGGGGAGAGGTGATCCTGCCTCTGTACAGGTCGCTGATGAGGCTGCACCTGGAGTACTGTGTGCAATACTGGAGCCCATACCTAAAGAAAGATGTTAGACTACTGGAGAGGGCCCAGCGCAGAGCTACGAGGGATGATCCTGGAACAGGAAGACAAGCCCTACAAAGTGAGACTGAGGGAGCTTAATATGTACTTCCTGGAGGAGAGGAGAGGAGGGATAGGGGAGATATGATTGAGACCTTTAAATACATGAATGGTATAAACAGGACTGGTACTGAGGGGATTTTTAAGCTGAAGAGAGTGCAAGGGGGCATGGTCTGAGGTCAGAGGGTGGAAGATTCAGGAGAGAAATGAGGAGACACTTCTTCACGTACAGGGTGGTAAATGCAGTACCCAAAGAGGTGGTGTCCTGCAAGTCGGTGGGTAGTTTCAAAAGGGGATGGGACAAAACAAGGGGGAAGGTCACCATGAGGGGGGGAGGGGAAGCTGTAGAATAAGGGATTGTTAGCTGCACACTCGAGCAGACTTGATAGATCTTATGGCCTGTATCTGCTAGCAGTTTCGTATGTTCACATGAAAGGGAAAGTAGGTACTCCAACACATGATTCACCGGGCAGGTGAAAGGATCCAAATGGCGAGCAGTGGCCCGAATGGAAAAGCGCTTTCCATTTTATAGCATAATTGGCCCTGGTGGAAGGTTTCCTGGAAGATATTAGAACATACGAACATACGCAATTTGCCAGCAGATAAAGGCCTAGAGGTCTATCAAGTCTGCTCGAATGTGCAGCTAGCACCCCTTATTCTGCAGCTGCCCCTCCCTTCCATCCTTCCCCTTCATTAACCCTCCCCCTTGTCCTGTCCCATCCTCGTTTGAAGCAGTCCACTGTTCTACTGCATACCACTTCAGGAGGTAACGCATTCCACCCAGCCACCACCCTCTCTGTAAAAAAGTGTCTCCTCATCTCCCTCCTGAACCTTCCTCGCTCCAGTCTCATATCATGGCCCTTGGTGTCCCTCACCTCCTTTACTTTGAACAGCCCCTCTGTACTTGTCTTGTTTATTCCTTTCATGTATTTAAAGGTTTCAATCATGTCACCCCTGTCTCTCCTCTCCTCCAGTGAGTACATGTTCAACTCCTTCAACCTCCTCTCGTATGATGTCCCCCAGCCCCTTGATCATCTTTGTCGCTCTGCGCTGCACTCCCTCCAGTAACTTAATGTCCCTCTTCAGATACGGACGCCAGTACTGCATGCAGTACTCCAGGTGTGGTCTAATTAATGACCTATACAGTGGCAGAATCACCTCCTTCCTCCTCGAGGATATACCCCTTGCAATACAACCCAGCATTTTGTTGGCCTTTGCAGCTGCCTTCCTACATTGTGCCGAGTTCTTCATTGACCCTGTAATGAGCACACCCAGATCCTTCTCCTCCTCTGTCTGGGCTAGCTGCACTCGCCCTAGCTGGTAACTCCTCCTTGGGTTCTTCATCCCAAAATGCAGCACCTTGCACTTTTTGGCATTAAAGCCCAGTTGCCAGGTGTCTGACCAGGTTTCAAGCTTTGCCAGATCATCCTGCAACCCCTGCCATCCCCCTAGGTCATCTACCACCGCGCCTACCTTGGTATCATCAGCAAACAGACTGATCTTGCTCTTGATGTCCCATGATATGTCTGCAATGAATATCCCAAACAACACTGGTCCCAACACCTGCAACCCTAGAGGATATCCCAAAGTGGGCAATAGCTAGGTTCGCAGGAGCCACGCATGACAGATGCAGGGACTGCAGGTCCAGATGGATCAGGGTACCCTGGTCCTGGGAGAGCAAGCCGGTGCACAGGGCAAGGGCACCAGAGGTTCCACTGCCAGATGTTGCAGCAAGGGGAACCAAATCTGGTGTGGCCAGAAGGGGGCTATGAGGATCATCTCCATCCCTTTGAACTGCAGCTTGAGCAGAACCTTATTCAGGAGCGAGAAGGGAGGAAAGGGGTACAGAAACCCTTCCTTTCAAGGCAGGGACAATGCACCTCCCCAGAAAACTCCAGGCCTGGGATCAAGCGAGGAAAAAAAGTGGCAGTTTTGCGTTGAGTGGGGATGCAAAGAGGTCCAAATCTGGACGGCCCCACCAGTTGAAAAGATCTTCGACCACTGAGGTTAAAAGCTCCCACTCGTGAGACTGCGACCTGGAGCGGCTGAGACTGTCAGCCAAGGTGTTTTGAGTGCCTGGAACTTGTACGGTTGAGAGTTCCAGACCAAGCTCGGTGGCCCAAGACTCTCATCGCCTCTAGACACAGGGGGTATGAATGGTACCCCCCGTCTGTTGATGTAATACACTACACACATGTTGTCCATCTGCGCCAGCAGCGGACAGGGAAGGAGATGAATCTGAAAGGCTTGCAGGGCATAAAGAACTGCCTGTATCTCCAGGACATTGATGTGAAGACCCTGCTCTACATTCGTCCAGGTACACTGGGTCTGGTGATTGGCCAGATGAATATCCCAGCCCAGACCAGAGGCATCTGTCATGAGAATCTGCCGGGGGGTCGAGAGCTGAAAAGAGACCCCCCGAAGGAGGTTGGCTGGATCCAGCCAGCAAGTCAGAACCCTCTGGACTGGGTCAGAGACCAGGACTGATTGATCCAGGATGTCTGTGCGTTGGTCCCACTGGACCCTCAATGTCTACTGAGGAACCCGCACATGCAGATGGGCCAGAGGAACCGTGGCAACTGCTGCTGCCATGTGGCCCAAAAGGCACAGGAATACCCTGGCAGGGACCTGCCAGCTGGAGGAAGCCAGATGGGCCTGCTCCATCAGTCACTCCGCTCTGTCCTCAGGCAAATAAGCCTTGCCCTGGCTGGTGTCCAGAATCGCCCCTATGTATTAGGGGCAGTAGCAAGGAGTCAGGCAGGACTTCCGCAGATTTATAGTGATCCCCAAGGCCTGGAAGAGTCGGAAGGTGTAGTCTAGTGTCTACACTAAGCGACCCCTGGAGGGGGCTGCCAGCAGCCAATCGTCCAGGAAGGGGAACACATAGAAGCCCTGTCCCCTCAAGGCGGCTGCCACCAAGCATTTGGTAAATACCCAGGGGGCCAAGGAAAGGCCTGAAGGGAGGGCCTGGAATTGGAAATGGGCCCCCTGAAAGTGGAAACGGAGGAAGCGATGATGGGCAGGGAAGACTTGGATGTGCAGATAGGCATCCTGCATGTCCAAGGAGCAGAGCCAGTCCCCCTGGTGCAAAAGAGGCAACAGCCCCTGAAGGGTGACCATCCTGAAGTGCTTGTACTCTATGTACAGATTCAGATGACTGAGGTTCAGGATGGGCCGAAGATTCCCGGTCTTTCTGGGGACAAGGAACAAGTCGGAGTAAAACCCCCTTCCCCAATGAGCCTGAGGGACGGGCTGGCTCTATGGCTCTTTTTTGAAAATGAGCCTGAATTTCCTCCCAAACCAGAGACAGGTGTGTGGGGGTACAGTAGGTGTAACGAAGAGGAGGGTTTTCTGGTGGCCACCCTAGGAACTCTAGAATGTGATCATGTTCTGGAGCACCCAGTTATCTGCGTCACCCCCCTGCCACCCCTCTAGGTAGAGGGAGAACTGACCCCCAACCGCCTCCCATGGGTCTTTGGCTGGAGGTGGGGATTGACTAAGGAGTCAGGAGGTAGGAGCGGACACAGGCAGGTTGGGCCGTGGGGGCCATAGTGGCGGTAGCAGTAGGGCTGCTGCAGCCTTATGTCTGTGCTGGCCTAGCAAGCTGGTGCCGAGACTGCTTGCAAGAGGACCTGCGAAAGGACTGACGTTGGCCCGCCCTAGGTTGAGTGTGACAGAGCAAGTGGACCGACTTGAGGGCCCACCCTGACTCCTGCAGGGTAGAAATGATGTTCTGGACATCCTCCCCCCCCAAAAAAGGACTGAGCCCCAGCAGGGGGCATCCAAAATGCTGGTTTGCACATCTGAGGCAAAGCCAGATACCCGGAACCAAGAATGGTGCCAGAGACAGATCCCAGCAGCTGCCCCATGCCCGGAGGCATCTACAGCATCATAAGCCGCCCACAGGACATGATTGCTAACATCCGAGCCCGACTTCATAAGTTGGGTGAGCTGTGTTTTAGTGGGGTGCTCTGGCAAAGTCTGTACCAGGTCCAAGACTTGGTCCCAAAGAACATTTTGGTATTGGACCATGTGGGCCAGATAATTTATGGCCAGGATAGCCAGAATGGTACTGTAGAAACAAAAACACATTTGCCAAGGTGATCCTGCTGCCTGGACTCCCGGCCTGGAGGAAGGGTGCTAAGGTGCTTGGGCTTCTTAGTATGGTCATGCGCTGCATTAATTACCACTGACTCCACCTTGGGGTGGCTCCCCAGAAAGGACTCGTCAGCCGGGGCATGGTAAAGGTGGTCCGCCTTTTCAGGCGGAGGAGGGGTGGTTGAGTGGTGATTCCAAGCTGCCCTAGTGATGTCCTCATAGGAGTCAATCAAAGGGGGGCACCACCACAGGGAGGGCATCTCACTGCCAGATATATATGGCCAAATGGCATCTCTCCAGGTCCTGCTCCTCTGTCTCCCAGCCCATAATGGACTGAATGTGGTGCATGACATCCATGAAGGATGGATCGTCTCGGGGGAGGGGGGAACTTCGGCACCGCCTTCACCTGGTCATCCCCTTCCAAAGACTCCCCAGGAAAGGAGGAAGACCCAGAAGAATCAGAGTCATCCTCAGTAGTATCACTATCTGGGACCAACAATCATCCCTTCTAGAGCCTGAACCAACTTCAGATCGAGCCCCTGAGGACCTTGACATGCGGGGTTCACTTGGGCCAGTCCAGTCTGGATTCTGGGGCTGGGAATTCTGGGGAGGGTGAAGGGGGGACACCGAAGGTGGCCCCTGAGGGGCGAGGTCTGGTTTTGCATGAAGGACAACCATGCCGAGAAATGGGCATTGTAATCAACTTGGGGTGTTATACACTGGCAGGAATGGAACAGAAGGTGCCGGAAAAGGGTACAACGGCTGAGCAGCTGGTGAAGAGCACCCTGGCATGGTTCCACCCCGTGCCAGGTGAGGATCCGGCGATGTCCTAGGAGGCACTGGCAGTGGTACAGGTTGTGGCAGGGGCGACGACAGTATAGGGCCCAGAAGTTGGGGCTGCAGTAGCACTGGCGGCGGCCCAGCAGGCAACGGCCTGGAGCGCCCGAGTGAAGGATCCAGTGGCACTGGCCCAGCTGAAGAAGCTGGCGCCTGAGGAGATGGGAGACCCCTGAGTCACAGGCAGAGGTGACGCCGGTGAGGAAGAGACGGTGGTAGCCTGCTACAGGCGCTACCTGGCAGAAATGGAAATTACGTACCTACTGTAATTTTTGATCTTCTTGGACGAGTCTCCACCACTCATTCACACTAATGGGATCTGCGCCGGAGGCACTACGACCCAGCAAGAGCAAACTTTTTTGATAGAGGGTCAGCGCTGGATATGGAGCTGTGAGGAGCGGCACCGCAAGCCTCCGCTCGTGCAGTAATGACTATCTCAGCGTCAACCCTCCAACCGCCTCAGTACCTTTTTTTCAGAGGAGGTGCAGCGTAACTAACCTAGAAGGATAGCTTAACAAAAACCGGACATAAGATAGTCCGGACGACCCGTATAAGAAGGGTCAAAGAAGAAGTCTTCACAGCCTAAAGATTGAGGGAGTGAAGACCAATAACAGAGGTGAGCTCGGGGGATGGTGGGTGGGCGTGTGAATGAGTGGTGGAGACTCATCCAAGAAGATCAAGAATTACGGTAGGTACGTAATTTCTGTATCTTCCTGGACATAAAGTCTCCACCACTCATTCACACTGATGGGAGAGTACCGAGCTAATAATCCCCCGAGAGGGTGGCAGCAGAGACCAAGAGCTCACAATTTTAGGACAGAAGTCCATTAATGATGGTCCTGCCAAATGAAAGATGTTGTCTGGCATGGACATCCAGGGCACAGTGTTTGACGAAAGTATACACTAAGCTCCAGGAGGCTGCACTGCAAATATCTGCAAATGGCACGTTGTGGATTTCCGCTAGGGATGCCGCGACCGCTCTAGTAGAGTGAGCATACACTCTGCCCTCCAACTTAACCTGCGACATGGAATAACAGTGTCAAAGGCATGCCACCAGCCATGCTAAAATACATCTGAAAGCGACAGGCTGACCCAGCCGGGTCTCGTTGAAGGAAGCAAACAGTTATTGAGCTTTGCGAAAATCTTTTGTTCTATTTAGATAGAAACGCAATGCTCTTAACGTCCAAGGAATGAAGAGAATGCTCTTCTTCATTTTGGAAGTTCGCAAAGTAAGTAGGAAGGACCAAAGGTTGGTTTAGATGGAATTCTGAAACAACCTTAGGGAGAAACTTAGGATGGGTCCTAAGAACTACTTTGTCTTTATGAAACACAGTATACGGAGGGTCTGTGGCCAAGGCATGTATCTCAGAGACCTGGCGGGCCGAGGTAATGACCACCAGGAAGGACGTTTTCCACGTGAGAAATTTCAGCTCACAGGTAGCTAGAGGCTCGAAAGGTTTTTGAGTGAGCATGTCTAGCACAAGATTAATGTCCCAGGCTGCGACTGGACGTCTGATAGGAGTCTGGTATGTAGAATTCCCTTCAGAAACCTCTTAACTACAGGTAACTGAGCCAGTGACAAGGAAAGTACTGGCTCATGATAAGCTGAAATGGCACAAAGGTGAACTTTGACAGTAGAGTATTGCAGACCTGAATTTGAGAGGTCCAAAAGGTACTCTAGAAATGAAAATTACGTACCTACTGTAATTCTTGATCTTCTCTTGTATCTTCACCATCATTACTGCTTGGGTTAAGCCGGGGGCGCGCACCCGCTAGGAAATTTTTTTTTTTTTGAGTTGTCTCTACGCATGGGTCCTCGAGGCGGACGACCGCATCATGCGAGGGGACGGCCGTTAGAGCCGGACTCCTCCTCCATCTCAGTTCTGTTAGCCGGAGAGCCAAACTAAAGTGTGAGAAAAAAGAAAGCGAGGCAAGAGAGCCAAGGGATAGAAAGAGGAAAGGAAATAAACTGAAAAAGGAATAAGCCGATGGAGAATAGACAGAGGAGAGAGAATTCCTACCCTAAGGGACCGCAGGGCCTCCTTTCCGGGGCGGCTCTAGGGGAGGAACAGAGAGAGAGAGGGGAAGGAGAAAGAGAGGAATGAAGGAAGAAGAAAGAAAGAGTGGCATGTTGAGAAGGAGAACAGTGCCCGACGAGCATTGTTGGTTGAGAGGCTTATAGGCTCGAAATTAATGAGGGAGCAAGAACTCGCTGGTAAGACTGAGGATAGGTTCCACCAACCTGCCAAACAGACCAAGAGAGGCTGAGTCTCTGGACTCTCATGCATGCAAGTCTCTTCATCCCAGTTGAGGGCTCCTGGACTGACTGAGCAGAACCTGTTCGGAAGAGCGCCCATCCAGGAAGAGGACTGAAGTTCCTAGCACCTTGATAAGTGCTACCATAGAAGAGTATGGGAAAAACTAAGCCTTCTCGAAGGCAGTTTGTAAGAAAAATAGAAGGACTCAATCGGACTTGCTATGACAAGGCAGACAGAGGCTTAAAGCTGACAAGGTCAGCCAGCAGCTGTAAAAGCTTTTTGAAAATAATGCCAAGGGGATCCTAAGTTGAAGGTGCCGAGACAGGGCATGGCCACCAGGCTGTGGAACAACATGACCTGAGGAGGCAAGGAATTGCACCGTAGGGCAGTCAGAAAGAGTTCCCTCAGAATTAAAGAAATTTGTAACCATACTCATTCCTCTTTACCTTGAGGAAAAAAGGGGGTCCAGGGTTTTAAATAATTGATTAGCAGTTTTTTTTTTTTTTCCTTGGGACTATACTAACTGTACAGACAGTATTTACACAGAGTCCTTAGAAGTGCCGCGCCTGCCAAACACGGCGAGGCAAGAGCCATGCATCTCCCCAACGACTCAGCACTTTTATGAGCAAAACGCCAATCAATCTTAGAGTGAAGTAAATCCTGGGATCCATTCACCAAGAATGGGAAAACAGAAAAGTTTTTTTGGCATAAAGGCCAGGGAGTAAGAGGAGCGAGGCGGAGGGGAGGCATACAGAAGGAGGCCACTGAGGGGAAGGTGGGTGGGTATCAGTAATGAATGGTGAAGACACAAGAGAAGATCAAGAATTACGGTGGTACGTAATTTTCATATCTTCCCTTGTCAATCTTCACCATTCATTACTGCTTGGGAGAGACAAGCCCCTAAAAAAGGGGAGGGTAGAACCCTGAGGGAACAAGACCCCCAGCCTCCTGTTGGTGAGAAACAGAAGGGGAAGACCCTGGCTAGTACAGAGAGAAGCCTATTTGGGAGAAGAGCTAGGAGGTGCCTCCCGAGGACGGGGAAACGGAGGAAGCCCCTGCAAAAGTCTCCTAGCTCTGGAGGAAAAAAGACGGGTCCCCCGGGAAGCGGAGCACATCACCCTACGCCGGGCCGGGGTGACAACCTTGATAGATGAAGCCATGCCGTCCGCCTAATGCAGATCGCTGTCCCCGCAAGCCTGGAAGCCACCTCATTGGCGTCGTAAGATGCCCTTGCTTGGTGTCTTGCCAGCTCCAGGCCTATAGCGGAGAGGGCAATAGCTTGTCTGGTTTGCTCCGTATCAGGCATTGATGCTAGGAGCTGGGAGAGCATCGACCACAGATGCCGATTGTAGGCAGCGTGGTGAGCCTGATGTGATGCAATACAAGCCACCAGAGAAGAAGAGAACACTCTTCGCCCCCACCGGTCGAACTGTAGAGAATCCGAATCTGGTGGGCGGTCGTCGCCCAGGCAATGGCGCCTGGAAGGTCTCTAGGTACACAAGCCGAGGGCAGGTTGGGAAGAGTACCCAGGGATTCCGGGGGCACAATACCTACTGGGCAGTCAGCGGGGCTGGAGAAAGAGCGGCTGGCGACTGCCAGAGCGGATAGGCGCCTCCTGGAAGGATAGGCCAGGAAGGTACCACCAGGTGCTGGGCACTGAATTCTCCAAGGAATTCACGCGTCTCCGTTCGGTATTGTCTCTCCTTACTTAAGATTCAAGGTCCCTCACCATCCTCGGGAGAATCGCTGATATTCAGTGAAATCAGCATCGGAAGAAAGATGAGCAGGGTTCCTCTCCTCAGAGGAGGAGACGAGGATGATGGAGAGCTCGAATGTCAGAAGGATTCCTCGTGGTGGGAGGTCGAAAGACCCGCTCATGCATACATCTAACGTATGAGGGGAAGGCCGCCGCAGAACCCCTGAACTGCTCCCAGGATAACGGACCCGTAGGACCGACATGGCCTGGAAGCGCGGGGGGTGGATGCAGAGGTACTGGAAAAGGGCACCTACGAAGATGCAACTGACCTCTGCCAGGACTCTGAAATCCGGGGAACGGAGCCCGAGCTGGCGGGATCCCGGACAACAAACCAGGCTGCAAGACGGAACCCTGAGAAAGCGATGCCTGGAAGAGCCCAGGGGGAGAACCTCCCCTGTGATGAACCTGGGACTGCATGGTTCCAGAAGGGCAGTCCACAGCAATGCCACCGGAGGGCACCCTAGAGCCCAGGAGGGAAGGGCGGGGTTCGGCGCTATGGCTCCTAGCCACCCCACCAGAGGCGGCCGACAGAGACTGGGGCCCCCGTCCCCTGCCCCTCAACCCCTCGGACTCCGAAAGAGCCCTCCTCCTTGACTGCAGCGTCCCCGCACCCCCAGAGGAGGCAACAGCACCCGGGAGGGCAGCTGTCACAGGTCCCCTAGGAGGGGGAGCCTCCTCCTCAGTCCCCACCACATCACCCCCCTGGGACCCAGGGCCACCCCCAGCCCGAGAGCCCTCAGGGGAGGACGGGAGAGGGGACAGTGGAAGGGGCCCGCTGCGCCGCCTGGCACCCTGTGCCACCGGGGACCCTGACTCCGAAGAGTCAGGGTGCCAGGATGGGTCCACATCCGCGTCATCGGCCTCCGAAGAAGATGAGACCAGCAGAATCTCAATGTTGGCAACACCTGGAATCCCCGGGGCAACGGCACCGCGAACGGTGCCGGTGCGGCGCCGGATGACCCCCGCCCACCCGCGACAGCCAGGCCCAGCCCTACCTCCCCTACGGTACCAGCCAGGCCCACGGTGCTGCTCCTGGCATCGGAACGTGACCCGGCGCCGGCGGAAGAACAGACCAGGCCCACAGCGCCGCGAGTGGCACCGGGGGCCAGGGCGGCGCCGTCTCGATCTTGCGGCGCCGGGATCCGAAACGACACCGGAGGGCAGCGTCGAGGGTCCACTGGTGCCCGGCCCAGAAATCATGGGCCTCGACACTGGGGGAGCCTGCACCTCCGAGGAGGTGACTGCCGAGGCGGTGTCACCGTCACGGCCCCGAGGGGGGACCACGACGTTCCCCCGACACCGCGAGAGAAGCTTCCTCTTGGCAAGAGAAGAGGAGGAAGCTCCCTCCTCCGCGGACCGTATAGGCCCGGGAGGGGACCCGGGGGAAGGGCCTAGAGACCTTACCTGGGAATCCCTGGAGCGACGCTGTCCCCCGAAGGTCGGCGGGACCTTGCCGAGCTTGAACGCAGCGGACTTCGAGGACACGACGGTCCATGGAGAAACAAGCATCGCACGCGTCCATGTCGTGGTTGGGTCCCAGGCAACGGAGACAGACATCATGCTGGTCCGAGACGGAAAAATGCCGGCCACAGGAGCACCGACGCATAGGGGTGCGGACCGCCTTCGACTTACGCCTTGCTCCAGAACCGGACATGATGCAAACTAACTGAGGAAAAAAAGTAGGAAAACACTCGGCGCCATAGATAGAAATAAAAAGGAACGGTCTTACCGGTATACGGCGTCGAGTGGATGTCTGAGAACATGAGATGAGGAGTCGGGACAAATCCAAAGAATGAACACTATATGCCGTGCAGCAGGTGCAGCCTCGATGGCGGGAGAAACAGAACTGAGATGGAGGAGGAGTCCGCGGCTCCTAACGGCCGTCCCTCGCGCATGACGCAGTGCGTCGCCCTCGAGGACGGCGCCGTTAGAGCCAACTCAAAAAAAAAAAAAAAAATCTCAGAAGGGAAGGGCCCGGCTAACCCAAGCAGTAATGAATGGTGAAGATTGACAAGGGAAGATCTTTATCTGGCAGGCAGGAAAAGGGATTCAAAGAGGATTTTGCACACAAGAGCAAAAAACGCTTCCATTTGGCTGTGTAAGTGTTCCTAGTGGCTGGCTTGATTGCAGCCAGAAGAATATCTGAAACTCTGCGAGAGGCATTGAACCTGTTCACTTCTATCTCTTCAGGAGCCAAACGTGAAGGTGAAGCGATCTCAGATTGGGATGGACCACAGGCCCCTGTGTCAGAAGGTTCATCTGAAAGGGAAGCAGTTTCGGAGGGGTTTCCGACATACTGTTGAGTAATGGAAACCATCTCTGTCGAGGCCAGAAGGGAGCAGTGAGGATCATTTTGTCCCCCTGGGACTCGAACTTCAGAAGTACTCTCTGAATTAGAGGAAGAGGCGGAAAGGCATATAGAAAGCGTTTTTTGTCCACTGCAGCCTGAACGCATCCTGACAGAAAATGCCAGGCCCTGGATTTATGGAGCAGAATAGAGGCAGTTTTGTGTTGAGTGGGGATGCAAAAAAGTCCAGGTCTGGAGTTCCCCACTCTGCGAATAGTGACTGAACTACGGCTGAGTCGAGAGACCATTTGTGAGGATCTGTCTCTGTTCTGCTGAGACGGTCTGCCAGTTCGTTCTGCACCCCGGGCAGGTAGACCGCATGAATTAGAGCCTTGTGCTCCAAGCACCATTCCCACACCCTCATCGCTTCCCTGCATAAGGGGTAAGAGTGAGCACCGCCCTGCTTGTTGATGTAATACATCACTGTTTTGTTGTCCGTTTGAAGGATAATGTTCTTGTGACAGAGAATGTCCTTCAAAGCCCGGACTGCATAAAGGATGGCTCTCATTTCTAAGACATTTATGTGAAGCTGGGACTGGTGCTGAGTTCACGTACCTTGAATGTGGAGAATCTGACAGTGAGCTCCCCACTCCATCAGGGACGCGTCCGTGGTAATGGAAATCTGATGATCCAGAGGAGCAAAGGGATACCCTTCCAGAAGATTGTCCTCTTGCGACCACCAGGTGAGTGATCTCTTCATAGGTCCTGTCACCTTGATGAGAAAGGACTGAGGGTGAGTGGTCGGGGACCACTGAGTACTGAGCATCCACTGAGAGGTTCTCATGTGAAGGCGTGCTAGGGGTACAGTGAACACCGAGGATGCCATGAGACCTAGCATCCATTGCATCGAGATAGCTGAAACCGAGCTGTTCTCTGCGATGTATCGGGCCATCTGACGGATATCGCTCCTCCTGTCCTCTGGAAGAAATGCTTTCACACAGGAGGTGTCCAGAAGAGTTCCTATGAAAAGAAGCCTCTGGGAAGGCTGCAGCTGCAATTTTTTGAGGTTTAGCAGGACCCCCATGGACATGAGAAAGTGTGAGGCCGTGGCTATGGCATCTAGAGTTCCCTGCCTGGAAGGACTTGCTAGAAGCCAGTTGTTCAGATATGGGAACACTTGTATTCCGATGTTTGTGAGATGTGCTCCGAGAATTGCACAACACTTTGTAAAAACTTGCAGAAACGAGGATAGCCCAAAGGGCAGGACTCTGAACTGATAATGCTGTCCCAAAGCCACGAACCTTAGGTATTTGTGATGCTTCGGGTGAATAGGAATATGCTGGTAAGCATCATGCATGTCCAGGGAGGCTAACCAGTCATGTTGATGAAGCAAAGGTAACAGGGTTCCTATTGATATCATTTTGAATTTCTCTTTGGGAAGAAATTTGTTTAATTTTCTCAGGTCCAAAATGGGGCGCATGCACCCGGTTTTCTTTGGAACCAGAAAATAATGGGAGTAGAACCCTGTGTTCCATTGATCCAGCGGAACTACTTCCACTGCCCTGTTGTTCAGAAGGCCTTGTATCTCGGAGGCGAGAAGTTCTGACTGAAGTACTGACAGCCTGGGCTGTCATTTGGGGGGACGATCCGGAGGGGTCTCTAAAAGACTGAGGGAATACCCCATATGGATTATCTGGAGGACCCATTTGTCCAATGTTATGGACTTCCAATGATGTAGAATTGAGTCAGATGACCTCCCACCACTGAGGAAAAGTCCCCCTCGGGCAGCTGAGGTGGTACTTGGGCCAACAACTCAGAAGGTGGCACTGGGCGCTTTCGGTCCTTGCGCCTTCTGTTGCGTTTTCTTTTGAGGCTGAGGGGCTTGGTTTTTATTAAAACCTCCCCTGCCTTTGCCCCGAAAAGACTGACGGTTATGAAACTGGCGTTTGTTAACACCCCCTTGAGAGGGAGCAGAAGGAGGTCGAGCCAATTTAATGGCTGACCTAGTCTTTTGAGTGGCCTCTAGAGCCTGTTTTACTTCAGGGCCGAGAGATACCATCGAAGGGCAACGCCATGACCTGTTGCTGGGCATCATTTGTAAAACCTGAAGTGCGCAGCCAGGAATGACGGCGGGTACAAATGCCCGCCGCCGCCACTCGGGAGTCAGTATCGAAGGCGTCCATAGCTGCTTTAACCTGCTGGTTATTGGACTCGATACCCCTGGTTATGGTTTGAAAAAGCTCTGAACTAGTGTCTGACTCCAGAAGAGCTTCAACCATCTGTTTGAGCGAATGCCAAAGAATATACTCATATTGAGAGAAATAGCCCTGGTAGCTAGCAATATGCATACCTAGGGTGGAAGCAGCAAAGACTCTCTTACCTAAAGTATCTATCTTACGAGATTCTTTGTTTATAGGTTGAGCTGTAGTAGTTTGAGGAAGGACAACCTTATAGAAACATAGACTTTGACGGCAGATAAGGACCACTTGGCCTATCCAGTCTGCCCATTTCCCTACCTACTGGATAAGCTGCAGATTCTAGTTAACCAACAGCCTACTTCCTGCCACCCCCTACAACAATTGCCTTATGTCTGTCCCATGCATGTTTGAATTCCCCCACTGTTTTAGACCCAACAACCTCCCCAGGAAGGCGGTTCCATGCATCCAATACTCTCTCCGTGAAAAAAAAATGTCCTCACATTACCCCTGAGCCATCCCCCCTCTATCTTTAAATTGTGCCCCCTTGTTCTTACTCATCTCTTTTTCTGAAAGATGCTAACCTCCTGGACTTTGTTGATTCCTTCAGGTACCTGAACGTTTCTATCATGTCCCCCCGTCCCTCCTTTCATCAAGGGTATACATATTAAGCTCTCTCAGTCTCTCTTCATATGGTTTCTGATGCAGACCCTGCACCATTTTAGTTGCCCTCCTCTGGACTGCTTCCATCTGTCTATGTCCTTGCATAGATGAGGTCTCCAAAACTGCACACAGTACTCCAGATGGCGTCTCACCAACTGTCTGTACAGAGGGATAACCACTTCCCTTTTTCTACTTGTGATGCCCCTTCCTATGCATCCCAGTATCCCCCTGGCTCTCCTTACTGACTTATCACATTGATTACCAACCTTTAGATCATCTGATATGACTACGCCCAGGTCCCTTTCCATTTTTGTTGTTGTTAGTACCTCCCCTGCTATTGTGTACTCTTCTCCTGGGTTTTTGTTTCCCAGGTGTATTACTTTGCACTTTTCTGCACTGAATCTAAGTTGCCATATGTCTGACCATTCCTCCAACCTTGCCAAGTCCCTTCTCATCCTTTCTACCCCCCCCTTGTGTATCAACTCTGTTACAGATCTTTGCATCAGCTGCAAAGAGGCATACCTTTCCCTCCAGACTTTCTGTAATGTCATATACAAAGATGTTAAAGAGAAAAACAAAATTCTCTGCCAAGACTACAATAGGATCCGCAAAGGCTTGGGACGCCAAAATGGGTCGATCCTTGGGAGCAGCATATTTCCTATCTATGGACTTAGCCACAGAAGGAATGAGAGCAGGATTACTCCATACCATTTGAGAAAGTGTCTCAAAGGAGGGTTGTACCGGGAGAGTTAAATCCATAGGGATGTCCGGAAAAGGTACTGGAGTCTCAAAAGCTTCCCAGGATCGATGTCCATAGTCTGGAGAGAAAGAGTGGAATTCAAATTTTTCAGCAGAGACTTAAATGACAGGTCTTCAACCACAGGCTCTGCAGTAGGATCAGAACCTGCTCCTTCCACATCATCACCCAGTCTAAGATCTGTGTCAGGCTCAACATCGTCTCCTGACAGTCCAGGAGGGACTGTATGGACAGGAAAGGAATGAAAATCAGTAGGAAAAGAGGAGGGAAAAGAATTTGGAGAGGAGAGGCCCTGAGGATTGGCAGGCAAAGGGCCAGGCCTCGGCGCAGAGGAACACGGCACCGAGGACAGCGCCGAAAGGCTACACAGTGCCGAGAAAGCCAACAGCGCCGTAAACCCACACGGCACCGCAGATGGCGCCGATAGGCCGCACGGCACCGCAGTCGGCGCCGAGGGACCCACTGGCACCGGCGGTGCCGAAATCAACCCAGGACCCTGAAAACCAGGATTTGAGGGAAAAAGAGGTAGAATATCAGGAGATCGAGGCATCGCTAGGGCCCCCGCGCCACAGCCATGTGAGGGGGACACCTAAATCGGAGTCGACGGCACCAAGAAGGCGCCGCGATGACTAGGAGGCCCAATCGCCCTGCTCGAAGAGCCGGAGAGTCCCGGGGCGACCGGGCCAGGCAACTGGACCAACCTCCGAGCCCACTGCTCCATCAGAGCGGCCCACTGATGAAACTGCTCATTGGAAGCCCTACCACAAGGCGGGGAAGGACTCAGATGTCGAAGAGGTCGGCAACCAGAACCAGAAACCAGCGACTCAGAAAGAGAAGACCGGCAACTGGTCCCAATGACCGACTGTCGACGTGCAGACATATCAGAGGGCGGCCTCAAGTGATGCCTTCTCTTTCTCGACCTACAGGCCAAAGAAGAGCTCGAGGCCGAACAGTGCCGAGAATGCAACCGTTTTCGTTTATGCTTCCGGGGACCGCCTCCCTCAGGCATTGACCAACCATTGTCAGGCCCCCCTTCCAGAGAAGGCGGCGGACCGGACCCAGCCCGGCTGACTGAACAGCTTTCATACGAAGTCTCCCTACCGTCACCTGACCTGTCCATGGTCGACTCTGTCAATGTAGGCAGAGACTTCTTTCTTAAGAATAAATTACTGTAGTGGTACTTTATTCGAGAAAATGTTATAAAATAATAAACTGAAAACTAAGCTGCTAGTTTGAAGTTAGATTCCCGGTGGGTGAGCGACGTCGTCACTGAAGCGCACTCGACGGCGGGGAAAAAAGGAACTGAGGCGTTTGGAGGGTTGACACTGAGATAGTCATTATCTCACGAGCGGAGGCTCGCGGTGCCACTTCTCGCAGCTCCATCTTCGGCGCCGACCCTCTAGCAAAAAAGTTTGCTCCCGCTGGGTCCTAGTGCCTCCGGGACCAATCCCATTAGTGTGAATGAGTGGTGGAGACTTTATGTCCAGAAAGATCTGACGTCGGTCCCAGTAGTGGAACTGATGAAAGCAGCACTGTGGCGGGGGGGTGGCGGTTGTGGAGCTGACACCCGAGAGACCAACACTAGCCAAGCCCCCTGGCTGAGAGTCCGAAAAATATATGGGCCTGAGCATCAGGGGCTGGGAGCAGGAGACAAAGTCCCCTGCCCGAGATGGAAATTAGAGCAGTTGGCGGAGTCTCCGGGAGCCCAGAAGAAGAAAGGGCTCGCAGGGCTGGAGGAGCCGACACGGGGGATGACCCCATCATGGTTGACAGTTTGTGGGGCGACCATAAGCGGGAATCTGACTGGGCCTGGTCCCAGTGTTTATCCCAGTGCTTATGCTTCCCGGACTTCTCTTTGTGAGAAGATGAAGATGCCCCAGAGGACTGTGTCAGCGAGGCCGAAGAGCTCCTGGCCTGCAGCTCCTTCTCCATCACAACTAACCTCTGCTACAAAAGGTGGCTCTCCAGAGTTTTTAAACATCTCCGAGTGGCCTGGTTGAATTTCTGGCAAAACTGGTAGGCTTCAGTGTTGTGGCTGGGGCCTAGGAAGATGAGACATGCAGAGTGGCCATCTTTTTCAGGAATCTGTTTGCCGCAGGCCCACTTCAAGGACCGGTCAGAAGACAAATTTGTTGATGAGAACACCAAAAAATCGATGTGTTACACAAAAGAAATAAAAAAGCGCGGTAAGCGCGCGAAATGGCGGTCGACTATAGCTGTGGTATCCACCAAGGTCCAACGTGCATGGGTCAATGGCAGGAAAGGAACTGAGGTAGGTGTGGGAGACAACCCATCTATATAGGCTAGGCTGACATCAGTTGACTTAGGTCAGTGGTGGGCAGTCCCCTGTGAAAGACTGCTAGCTAAAATGTTTCCGTGTGGTCCTAGCTCATGGTGGCTTAGTCCTACTGGTGTGGCCTGCTGCAAGAGACTTCCTCAAAGTAAGATCTGTCCATACTGGATCCCAGACCATATTCAAGTCTTCACCCATGATGTTGGGACAAAGAAAAGTTGTCACCTCTAAATAAGTCTGTAGAAAAAGGAGGGCCATGCAGTGAAACTACTGTGGGCCTGGCCCACGAAAGTATGTACAATGGTATAACTGCCATGGGAGTCAACAACACAGTATTTAAGTTGAACTGGGATATTAGGATGAAACCACATTGTTCTCCCGCTTGCGTCTGAATTATAACAGGATGATATTAACTTCCCTCGCAACACTCGCCTAAATTACCCACTTCCTCATGGAACATGTGAGCCTCTTGGAGGAGTAAAATGTCTACTTTCTGCTTCTTAACATGGATGATCACCCATTTAAGTTTAACTACATTTGTCAGTCTGTTAACATTCCAAGTTAAGACTTTCAAATTCTCACCCATTAAGGACAGAGTTTAGAAATGGGTTCCCTACCTCCACTCTGGAAGTCCTGATCCAAACTAATAGATCTTAACTGATGTATCCACCCATGTAATAATAACAACTCCAAAAAGCTCCTGCTGGCCTATATAACAGAACCTGTCCGCCCCCGTTCACAACACAGAAGTGCCCCCAACTGGGCACTTTTCTCCTCCAAACCCCGAACTCTTCTGATCTATCACCAGAGGACCACAATTCCCTGGCAAACCTGGCAGCTGACACAATTATACACTCTAGCAACATCTATATTTGCTCTTTATAAAAGGTTCAAGTCTTGTAATGGTGGGTATGGTATCCATCTAATCAGTTCCATGCGTGCCTTAACACACAGTATATTATCCCAACCCCTTATCAACAGTCATAGCCTGCTGCACTAGCCGCTGTCTTTAAACTGAACATAACCTAGTGACAATCTAACCCGATGAGTCTGTTATTACAATAAGTCCTGAGAAGAGACCAGGTGTAAGTTATCTGCCTTTGATCGTAAACCAAGGTAAGTCACAAGCAATGGGGTGATGAAGAAAACTTCCTCGGCTCCATGATATTCATGAGGGTTACTCTGGAAGAACAGCATTGGTGAGACATGAAGAACCAGACAGGAGAAATTTCCAAGCTGCATGGCACAGTGGGGATTCCATTCAAATGGCAATCTCTGGCAACTGCCCCAGCGTCAAAAGTAGCCTTGCAAAAGCTCATTCCAGTGGTGCCAACAGAAGCAGCTGAGCTGCAGCCAGTAAAGAATCCTCTCGATGAGTATCTGTCATGCTCAAAGGAATGTGACAGAGCTGCAATAAACATAGGTTACTCACCTGTAACAGTAGTTCTAGAAGTGGTATATGATGTTCATCCACATTTGTTGGCAGTGTCCTTTTCCTTTAAGAGACGACAGAAAATCTTCAAGCTGGCTCCTCCCACCCACCGTGGTGGTATATCCCTCAGCTCCACCCCATGACACCAGATCTTGCCTGCTGGAAGCAGAGGTTGTGCGCCTGAGCCTGGGGAGGTTGGATGGGTCCGTGTGGATGAACAACATATACCACCCCTAGAAAGTAGTTAAGTAAGAACTTACCTAACAGTAGATCTTCAAAAAAAGCTTTTGCAGCAGGTAACACTGGTAAGACTGAAGCCGGCAGGCGGCAGGACACCACGGAAAACTTCTAGCTAGCAGTTTATAGCAGGGACCGCCCCAGACGTCACCCATGGTATAAAGGGAGGGCGGTCCCCTGTATCCCTCAGTTCTCCCACCAGAGACTCTGGCATCGAGGATGGAAGGAGATCTAGCATAGAGAACCAAGGTGAATTCCACATAGGGCAACAACAGCGTTGCGAATTAAAGCATAATGCAGAAAGAGTCCTCTAGGGGGAAGGTGGGTGGGAAGCAGTACCTGCTGCAAGAGCTTCTCTCAAAGATTTACCGTTATTGTAAGTTCTTACGTCACTGTACTATCTTACTTTGAAAGTCAGCTCTTGCAGCAGGTAACACCGGTAGGACCGAGCCCCAAGCAGTAGAGGAGACCCAGACTAATCCCGGGTGGAGGAAGCAGAGAGAAACTAAGAGGGCAATGCCCTCAGGAGAGCAGTCCCAACAGAACTGCACGGCTGAAACCCGCTCTACGTCTGGAGGCAATGTCAAGACTGTAATGCCTGACGAATGTATGGACCGAATTCCATGTGGCGGCCGCACGCGGCAATCCGGTGATTGTCGCCTTAAAGTGGCAAAGATGCCACTACTCCCCGTGGAGTGACTTCTTCACTGAGCCCGGCAATGGTTTGTTATATTTCTGGTAACAAAAAGAAATACAGTTTACCAGCCATTTGGAGAGAGTCTGTTTGACTATAGAAGCCCCCAGATTCTAGGGGGGAAAGGAAACAAAAAGCTGGTCGGAGCGTCTGAACTCCCATGTTCTGGAGAGGTAATAATGCAAAATACGATGGACATCCAACGTGTGAAGAATAGTGTCACCCTGGTTTGAGCACTCTGGATAATACACCGGAAAGTGTATGTCCTGATTCAGGGTCAACTCGGACACGGATACACGTTTGGTAAGAACTTAGGATTGGTCCTCAAGGCCACCTGGTCCTTGTGCACCACCAAATACGGCTCTTTGCACATCAGAGTCTGTAGCTCGGAAATCCTCTGAGACGAAGTAATGGCAACCAAAAATAACGCTTTCCAGGTAAGGAAGTGAAGCTTGCATTCTGTGGCTAGCTCAAATGTGGTTATGGCTGCTGCCATTAGGCTCAGCAATCTGAGGTACACCCTGGCAGGAATGTACCGGCTCTGAGCGACTTCCTGGGCTTGGGTTATAAGGCACTCTGCCCTGTTTTGGGGCAGGAAGGCCTTCCCTTGTGCTGAGTCTAGAACCGCCCCTATATACTGCAGCCTTTGGGACAGTATGAGAACCGACTTGGGCAGGTTGATGGTAAAGCTTAGGGAGTGGAAGAGCTGCAGAGTGCGCTCCAGTCAGCTAAAGCTGTTCACTGGACAGGGCCCTTAGGAGCTAACTGTCCAGATAAGGGAAGACATACAGTTCCTCTCTTCTGAGAGCTGCTGCGACTGCTGCCAAGCACTTGGTAAAGACTCGCAGCACAGAGGATAAGCCAAAGGGCAGCACTTTGAACTGATAATGCTTGCCCTGAAAAGCAAAACGGAGAAACTTCCTGTGTGGAGGAAAGACCGAGATTTTGCAGGTACGCATGCTGCATGTCCAGTGAACAGAGCCAGTTCCTGCCCTTCAGGAAGGGCATTGGTCCTGGCAAAGTTACCATCTGAAACTTTTTGTACTGGACAAACAGATTTAGATCTAATGTGGGCCTCAGATCTGGTCTTTTTGTGGACCAGAAAAAATCTGGAATAAAACCTCTGGTTTCTCTGGTGCCTGGGCACTGGTTCGATGGCCTGCTTGCACAGAAAATACTGCACCTCCTTCCGGAGAACAGACAAGTGAGCCGAGGTGGGGGGGGGGGTAACTGGGAGGGTGGAGTTGGGGTGTCTGGAGGTTGCTCTATGAGCTCCAAGGTGTAACCCTTTTCTATGATCTGCAGAATCCATGCTTCCGAAGTTATGGTTCTCCACTGGTTCAGATGGAGGGAGAACAGACCTCCGACCACCACCTCCTGGGCCGGGACCCGAGGAGGGGAGTCTGGCAAGGAGTCAAGCAGAGGTGGAGCCAGCCGCTGAAGCTGGTCCCTCACTTCTTGGGCACTTGGCTGCTGCTCCAGCACTGGCGGAGGCAGGGCCTGGGCTCTGCGATTTCCCTAGGTACGGGGAGCTGTTCCAGGCCTACTGTTCTATTTACAAAAGGGAGGCTGCACTCTACCCTCTTGGTTGGGTGTGGTAGAGGGAATGAACCAATTTAATGGCCATGCCCGAGGCCTGCAGATCATTTATGAGATCCTGGAAATCAGGGCCAAACAGCTTAGTGCAACTGAAAGGGGCATTAAGCGCTTTGTGCTGCACATCTGCTGCAACTCTCGAAACTCTGAGCCAGGAGTGCATAGGGAGGCATATGGCCATGGCAGCTGCTCTGGCAATGGCATCAGCCATGTCATACGATGCTCTGAGGAGATGTCTGCTAACATTCCATGCCCCTTGAAACACTGAAGCAGTTCCTGCTTTTGTGTGCCATCAGGAAGGGCCTGGACCACAGCTTTGCTCTTCTCCCGGTTGGCATTTTGGTATTTAACCATGTGCGACAGATAGTTTGCAATCCTCAAGCCTAAAGGGGAGGAGGCATAAACCCTTTTTCCCCATAGGTCAATCCTACAAGATTTCTTTTCTGGGGGAAGGGAACTAATGTGTTTAGGCACCTTAGATCTGTTATGAGCTGCCTTAATGACTACTGAGTCAGATTCTACCTGGACAGCATAACAGGGGAGACCATGAGGGGCGTGATAGAGTTTGTCTGCCCTCCGTGGCATAGCTGGCACCATGTCTGGTCTGTGTCAGGTTGCCGTGGCTGCATTCTTCAGTGCTGGAAGCACTGGAGGAATGATCTTTGGGGGGAGAGTCTGGAATCTCCAGGAAGTCTACAAGGTGGCATCCTCTTCCTCAGTGTGGAAGCTTGTGGTTGAGGACAGCTGTTTCATTACATAAAAAAAATGTGAAGTCCTCAGGAGGAGACCTGGGAGTGTGTTTCAGAGTCCTCACTGACAGAGGAGGCTGCAGACCTGTTAGAGAGCAGGACTTCTTCCTCCTCATCCTCAGGAAGAATGAGGTCTGGGTGGTACTCCTCCTTGACGTAAACCTCCTCAGTCTCTGGGTCTGGCGCTGGGTGCGCCATCGACGGCCCACGGGGAACCTCCTGAGGCCGACTAATTGACGTCAATGACAAAGCTGTCATTGACATCAGCGAAAGGGGCCTGTTTAAGGCACACATTTGCTTCTCAAGACCATTGGTGAACTTGAGCAGAACTTCATTGAGGTCAATTGTGTTCATCGACGGAGGGGCCGGGGTCGCCAGCACAGGCGTCAACAACCCGCTTGCTGTGTCCTGAGAACCCGATGAGCCTGTAGCCCTGGTGGGAGAAGGGGCAGGCCTTGATAGGAGAGTCGTCGATGATGAACCTGTCATCAACAACGGAGGGACCGACAACCTGGAACTTGATGGCTGGGCACACTGTGAATTGGGCGGAGGTGCTTCCGGTATAGGTCTGATGGGCACAGAGACCTGGACAGCAGTTCACTTCATTGGAGTGGCTGCAGCCGACGAAGATCCCTCAAAAGAAGGAGAGGCCGACTGGGAGTGAGATCAGCGCTAGAGGGAGCAGTCACGATCTCAGTCTTTTTTATGACTTTTCCCTAAAGACTTGTCTCAGGCCTTGGAGGTCTGGGAGCTCGCAGATCTGGTTGGTGACTGGGAGGCCAGGGCCCTGGAGGACCCTTACCTGGAGCTGGCTACCTGTTGATCCATCAGGAATTTTTTAAGAGCTTTTTTGCGTCACCGAAGGGTTGTCTGATTAAATTTTTGGCAGAACTCACAGTTGGAAACTTGGTAGTCAGGCCCAAGACAGCAGACAGAAACAGAGTGTTCGTCTGTGGAGGGAATCTTCTTTCCACAGCGGCAGTGATGGAAAAGAGGGGCAGAAGGATTAACTTTCGACATAAACAAAAGAAGAAATCTCTTGAAAAAGAGATTTTTTACAAGGCAAGTGAGAAAATCTATAGGTTGAAAAAAGGTGCGACTACTGTGATGGAGCTTCTGCAGAGACCCATGCTAGTGAGTTGACGGCAGGAAAGAAATGATGAGGGAGTGGGGCCACATACACCTATATATTATTATTTAGTTTTTGTTGACCAGCTAAGTGCACTAGACAAATTCTGCCTATTTTCAGGTACGACCCGGGGGAGGGGGATACAGATGAATGCCAACTGACCTTGAACCAGATTAAGCTGTTGGTGGTATTTTTAGTGAATGGGGGGAAAATGTGGCTAGGGCACCAGGGAAATTCCCCTAATCTTGCTGCAGAGGGCGTTGAAGCGCTGCAGGACAGACGGGAGGTCTCAGTCAGCACCAGTCTGTGGAAGGGGATGGTTAGGTTTTTGGAGCTCCTGAATGTATTACCAGATCTATCTGCGGAGGTTCGACTTGAAGCAAAGGAACTTTTACAGGATGCTTTATCACTAGAATCTGATTCATTACCCTTGAATACCAGGACGACTGATGAGATGGATGCTGAAGAAACAAAACTACAATTTAAACTTGAGGAAAAAAAATAGAAATTACTGAAAATGATATCAGTGGCTGAATATGAATTTCAGGTCAGTAGAACTAAACTTGAGGAAAAAAAAAAAGGAAACGAACTACTGCTAGTCCGTTACAAAGTACAAGTAAAAGACAGCCTCTGGAAAATCCAACTGAATCCAGAATAGAGTGCTCAAGCCCGGAAACAACCGAAGGTTTGGCCCAAGTTCCAGCAGTGCAAGAGGCAGAGTTACAAGATAACTCAGAAGAATGGTCTCCTGAAAACGCTGTACAAAGAGGAGGCTGGGAATATCGGGAGAATCAATGGGTTTCCGATTCTTCAATACCCATTCTAGGCTCCCCAGAAAGTTTTGCATTGAGAGAGAATGGGGTTAGAGGGTGACAAACTCAGGCAAAACAAAATGTATCTCCTCATAGTTCTAAGTCCGTATTGCCTTCTACTACAGCTGCGCGGGATGAAGTTGAGGCAGTTCCTGTGGTTGCTAGGCTGTTCTCAGAAGACCTTCCACGAGAGGTCTCGGAGGTGCATCACCAAGCTGAAAATGTTACAGAACTTGGAAACAATGAATCTTTGCCTCCTTTAGAACAGGAGCAGGTAAGGGGGGAACAAATTAACTCTGGTTCACCTCGGCCTGTTCTGTTGAATACTGATCGGCAGGAAGGGACAGACACAGACACAGATACGGCTTCAAAACATGGTCTAGGGCCAAGATCTTATGCCGGGCTATTTAGAAAGCCAGTAGAAGCGGCTAAAAGATGTTTCTTAGTTCGTCTCCGCTACAAAGGTGTGGCTCCCATTCCCCCGATAGACTCTGGATGGGGACAACTTTGATTAAAGACTCATTAGGATTTACACCGACTGAAGTCTATGCATTTATTCACGCACCTGGTGACTGTAGCTATGATATTAGCTTTTGTACTATGCCCCTCTTAGACAAATTTTGGAAACTTTATTATGAAGTAAAGGAATTGGAAGTTTGGCAAAACTTTGTGGCTATACCTAAGACAAAGCCTACAATTAAAACTGTTACAATTTTATTTAGGAACGAAGGAGTAGATGTGAACGATATTGTTTTTTGGTTAGAGAAAAGATGCACTATTTCAGAACATCCAAGGCCCATATTAGATGATAATGGGTTTTGGACTAGGGGGTGGCATTTTCGGGTGCAGCTTAAACAAAGTGAATCTGGTATTCAACATTTGCCCAGTTCCTTTTATCTGGGAAGGGATTCTGGGATAGTTTTTTATGCTGGGCAACCTAGAAGTTGCGATAGGTGTGGTTCTTTACAACATCTAAATTCAGACTGTGACAGTTTTAAATGTTATCTTTGCCGGGTATTAGGTCATTCAGCAGCCCAGTGTACAGCCCCCATTTGCAATTTATGTGGAGATGATCAACATGCTTTCCAGGATTGTCCCTGGGCTGCTCATAATTCTGCTGAAATCTCTGACCATGATTTCATTTTACTTCAAGCTCGTAGACCCTCTAACCCTCAGCAGACAGATGTGGGTAATCCCTTCTACCAGCCCAGATGGAGAGGAGGTTATAGGGAGACTAGAACGGCAGGAGTAGCTCCTGGAGGTAGGCCTCTGGCAGATAAGAGAGATTTGACTTCAGTGATCAGTACTACAAACTTGAGAACAGGAGAAAGGGAAGGGGAGGGGGAGTTGGCAGACATAAATGATACACCTTTTGTCACTCCTAAGGGGTCACCTAAAAGATTTCCTTCCCATTCTTTCACTCCAAATCAAGAGTCCAGTTCTACACACTTGGAAACGTCATCTTTGATAGCCCCAAGGGAGAACCAGGTAGATGCAGCCCCCCAATACTCCCGTAGCTGATTCAGAAGAAGTATCTCATGGAGCGGCATTATCACCATTACCCCTTTCAAACCGTTTTGCAGTGTTCTCCTCATGGGGTAAACAAGTAGAAATGGAGAGTCCCATGGAGGAAGAGTCCCCCCTCCCCAGAGGGTTGAGGCTGTTCCACAGATAGAGGTATTAAAGTCAGAGAATGAAGTACCTTTGAAAATAGTTACAAGGTCTAGTAGGAAACGGATGAAGCCTCCTCCCTGAGCAAATTCATTTAAGAGTAGCAAGCTTAAATATGAAATATGGACCTGGTATTGGCGTATGAATGTTTCATCATTGGAGGATCCCTTAGTCTTAAAAGAACTAACATCCTTAGTTTTAGATAAAAAAAAATCAATGTTTTTTTTTATATGAAGATATCAGTTTATGGTGGACAGATTTAAAAGCTTTGCTCATTAGGTTTTTTCGATTTATTAGTATAAGGCAGGCAGCTACCACACAACAGAAGTACCTGGCGCTGCGAAAGAGGCTGGGTTATTTATTGACGAGACAAGTGTTAGAGAAGGTGGATGTTATGGAGCAAATACAGCAACTTAAAATGGAAATGAGAACACATCAATATACCAGACTGACCTCCTTAATGAAAGAGCAGAGTTTTGGGATGCAGAGGAAATCCGCGAATATTACTCCCTTTTTTTAACTGTCACCAAAGATGTGAAAAACACACATATTAAGGGTTTGATTTCACCTCATGGGTCGTTGGAAAAAGAGAATGAAGGGATAATGAAGGTATTGGTGGATTTTGTAAATGATAAATTTGGGAAACCTGTGGCTGACTCTGATTTTACTTCTCAGATTTTACAGGCAGCAGACCCCACTAATTTGGAATCAGGGATGGGGAACGTATGATAGCTCCTTTTTCAACTCTGGAATTAACTGAGGTTATGACTTCCCTGCATAAAGGGATATCTCCAGGGTTGGCTGGGCTTCCTGGAGAGCTATATAAATTTGTGTGGGGTATTATACCATTGAATATGCTTTTGCTTTATAATTTTTTTCTTTCAGACAGTTTCTTGCCTACAGCTATGTATGAAAGGTTGATGTGTTTCTTTTATTTAAATCAGGGGACCCTACAAAAATCGATAATTGGCGTCCTATAACACTACTGAACACTGATTTTAAGATTTTTTGCGAAATTATTAGGAAATAGGTTAGCCCCGTGATGAGAGATTTGATTAGTCCAGTACAATTTTGTTCAGTCCCGGGGAGACAAATTACAGAAGCGTTGCTTCTAATAAGGGAGATAATAGAAGGAGACATGGGGTATGGACAGGGTACACAACATGGATTTTTGATTAGTTTAGACCAAGCCAAAGCTTTTGATAGGGTGTCTCATGCATTTCTGTGGCAATGTTAAGAGAAATATGGGATACCTTTGTAGTTTATAGACTGGCTGCAGTTATGTTATGCTTTGGCTTACGTGAGACCATATGATAATGGATTCCAAGGACCTAAATGTTTGATAAGGAGGGGGGTTAGGCAAGGTTGTCCACTAAGCCCCCTTTAGTATGTATTCATGTTAAATCCTTTGCTACAGATTCTACAGAAATCTCCTAGAATTGAGGGCTTGACTAGGGGTGAGATACAGGAATATAAGGTGTTAGCGTATGCTGATGATCTTTGCCTCTTGCTTAAAAATGAACAAGCTTTTGAGATAGCAAGGTACCTTATTCAGGAAATAGGGAAGATAACTGGGGCACATTTGAATGTGGAAAAAACGAAATGTTTAGATCTCACAGGGTTTCCAAAAGAAACTAGATTGGTGGGAGGGTGTCAGGTAGCGATGGCCCCTTGTAAAATCTTGGGAATATATTATGGGGGTAGTGACATGGCAAGATGTAACTGGGATATGAAAATCACAAAAGGGAAAACGATGGTAGGACATTGGAATCATTGGGAATTGTCTAAAAAGACAAGTGTTTATTTGAAAAAGACTTTTTTAACCCCAATATTTTTATATATCAGTGCTGTTTTTTTGGTCCCTAAGAGTTTGGAAAAAACCCTTTTGGGGTGTTTTTTCTCCTGTTTTGGGGGGAGCAGACTTATCCCTATTAAGCGAAATGTGCTTTATCAGGACATTAAGGGGGTATGTGAATATGATTAATCCCATTTTGTTTTTTTTTATGCAATATTTTTATATAATAATTTTCTTCCCTTACTTAAAGGTTCAGTTCTGCTGTGGGGGAAATGGGGTTATTCCTTATTACAAGGGGTGATAATGGAATGGAAGGCAGGCCATTTTTTACACAAAAATAAAAGACATCCTTGATTGATTAAAAGATGGGAAGGGGTAGTGGATGGGTTAATTAAACGCGGTATTAAAATAGATATGGTACTTCATTATACGAGGAAACAACTTTATCTGGAAGTTTTAGCAACTCATTTTATGGATCATCCATTTGCAGGGTTTTCACAACAACAGCAAGATAGTATTGCTCAATATATAACTGATATTAGGCTACCAGATAAGTTATGGGATACAGTTTGGTTAGGTCTGCATAAAAGGATAAATGTCAAGGATAATCATAAACATAAATCTTTATAGGACAGGCACTGTCCTAGGGCGTATTGTATTCTTCAGGTAGAGACAATGGATCATTTATACTACAACTGCCCTTATGTTGAGAGTTTTGGGATGTTTTAAAAAATAGGTGGAAAGGAAGAAAAAATTACTCACCTTAGTAATGTTGTTTCTTCTAATGGAGTCTTGCTGAATTCTGACAATAGCAGTGAGTCCCAACCTTCGAACTGCTCCGGAGATGAAAGAGTTAACTTTCCACGCCAGGCATGGAACGCTGAGCTCGAGCTCGGTTGAGACTCTGTCTGTTGCTGTTTAAACTCAAACCGTCAGATCTTTACGAGCTAAACTCACTAAGGTCCTGTGTGGAAGCTGTAAACCTACACTAGCCAACTGGCTACTAAACATAAAAATAGATTTTTTGGTCCCAAAACAAAGACTCAAGTCAGGAGACCCAAAAAATGAAAAAACACAAAACCCACTCACCCAAAGAAAAAAGGGGGTGAAGCAACAAGGTGGGGCACCTCCAGAGTGCCAACACTGCCACTGACCACCCACATCCCAAAAACAGAGGCTCTGAGAGGGGAAGGCAGGGGGGGAGGTCAGAATACAGCAAGACTCCATTAGAAAAAACAACATTACTAAGGTGAGTAATTTTTTCTTCAAACAACATGAAGTCTTGCTGTATTCTGACAATAGCAGACTACCAAGCAGTACCTCCATGGAGGAGGGACGGAACCTACTTAGGAAATAGGCTCTGAAGCACAGCTGTGCCAAACCAAGCATCACTCCTAGCCTGGATATCTAGGGAGTAATGCTTGGTAAAAGTGTGAACTGTTTTCCAGGTAGCTGCTTGACATATCTCTAGAATAGGAATATCCCTGGCAGCAGCCAGGGAAGCAGCTGTACCTCAGGTAGAGTGAGCCCTCAAGACTGAGGGTGTAACCTTAACCAGTTTTTCATAACAAATTGAATACAAGAGACAATCCACCTGGCAATGGATCTTTTAGTGGCAGGTTTCCCTTTCCCAACCTCACCATAAGTGAGGAACAGTTGGAGTGAATCAAACCTGTGACCCTTGGTACGTTCTATGTAGTAGCTAAGGGCTCGTTTCACATCTAAACTGTGCAGCCTCCTCTCACCAGAGGAGGAATGGTCAGTGAAAAACACAGGAAGAGACATAGATTGGTTAAGGTGGAAATCTGAAACCACCTTAGGCAAAAACTTCCTGTTAGTCCTGAGGACCACCTTATCTCTATGGAAGGAGTTAAAATCAGGCTCCACTGACGGGGCTTGCAACTCACTTATGCGTCTGGCAGAAGTGATGGCTACCAGGAAGAAAAAATTACTCATCTTAGTAATGTTGTTTCTTCTAATGGAGTCTTGCTATATTATGACATATGTAGTGAGTCCCAACCTTCGAACTGCTCCGGAGGTGAAAGAGTTAACTTTCCATGCCAGGCATGGAACTTTGAGCACAAGCTCGGTTGAAAACTCTGTCTGTTGTTCTTCAAACTCAAACCGTCAGATCTTTACAAGCAAAACTCACTAAGGTTCTGTGTGGAAGCTGTAAACCTACACTAGCCAACTGGCTACTAAATATATGAACACATTTTTTGGTCCCAAAACAAAGACTCAAGTCAGGGGATCCAAAAAATGAAAAACACAACACCCAATCATCCCAAAAAGGAGGGGTGAAAAAACAAAGGTGGGAATCTACTAAGTGCCAACACTGCACTGCCAACCCACATCCCAAAAACAGAGGTTCTGAGTGGGGCAGGCAGGGGGGGAGGTCATAATATAGCAAGACTCCATTAGAAGAAACAACATTACTAAGGTGAGTAATTTTTTCTTCAAACAACATGAAGTCTTGCTATATTATGACATATCTGACTACACAGTAGTACCTCCATGGAGGAGGGACAGAACCTACTTAGGAAATAGGCTCTGAAGCACAGTGTGTAAAGCAGAGCATCACTCCTAGCCTGGATATCCAAGGAGTAATGCTTGGTAAAGTGTGAACTGTTTTCCAGGTAGCTGCTTGACATATCTCTAGGATAGGGATGTCCTGGCAGCAGCCAGAGACGAGCTGTACCTCTGGTAGAGTGAGCCCTCAGGCCTGAGGAGGAACCCTACCCAGTTTTTCATAGCAAAATTGGATACAAGAGACAATCCACCTGGCAATGGATCTTTTAGTGGCAGGTTTCCTTTCCCAACCTCACCATAAGTGAGAACAGTTGGAGGAATCAAACCTGTGACCTTGGTATGTTCTATGTAGTAACTAAGGGCTTTTTGACATCTAAACTGTGCAGTCTCCTCTAGCCAGAGGAGGAATGGTCAGTGAAGTACACAGGAGACACAGATTGATTAAGGTGGAAGTCTGAAACCACCTTAGGCAAGAACTTTCTGTTAGTCCTGAGGACCACCTTATCTCTATGAAAGGAGATAAAATCAGACTCCACTGACAATGCTTGTAATTCACTTATGCACCTGGCAGAATGATGGCTACCAAAAACACAGTTTTCCAAGTCAAGTACTTAGCTCTGCTGAAGACAAGGGCTCAAAGGGGTTGCATAAGCTGGGCAATGCAAATATTAAGATCCCAGGCAGGGCAGGGTCCCTGAAAGGGGGTTGGTGTGAAGCAACCCTTGAAAAACTTGGAGAATACAGGATGAGCTGAAAGAGAAGAGGGTTTACCTGCTGATAAGAAAGCAGACACGCTGCCAGGTGCACTTTTAGGGTAGCTGGTCTAAGCCCAGAGTATTCAAATGCACCATATAATCCAGGACTGTGGGTAAGTCAGCAGATTCTGGGAGATATGCTGTCAGGCACCATATGGAAAATCTCTTCCATTTGGAATTATAAGTAGCCTGGTGGAAGGCTTCCTAGAAGCCTTCAAGATATCAATACACCTTGGGAGAGGTGTAGGTCAGCAAACTCTAACTCTTCAAGAGCCAGGCCTTGAGATCGAGAGATTTGAGGTTCGGGTACCAAACTCTCCCCTGAGCACAGGTTAACAGGTTGTGATTCCTGGGAAGACACAGGGGAAGGTGGACTGCTAAGGACATAAGGAGTGGGTGGACTGCTAAGGACATAAGGAGTGGATACCAGGGTTGTCTGGCCCAATCTGGAGCAATCAGGATCATCTTGCAGGGTTGAGATCTGATTTTGACTAGCACCTTGAACAGAAGAGGGAAGGGGGGAAAAGCATAGAGAAACTTCCTTTCCCAACTGAGAAGGAAGGCATCCAGAGGGACTGAGCCCAACACTGGGAGCCTGCAGCAAAAAAGGGGAAGTTGGTGATTGTCTGGGGCTGCAAAAAGATCTATCTGCGCGGTGCCCCATCTGGCAAATACTACCTCCAGTACTAGGGGATCCAGTGACCATTCGTGATGGCCCTGGGAAATCCTGCTGAGAGCATCTGCCAGGACATTGTCCTTGCCTGGGAGGTGAACTGCAATAAGGAAGGTGTTCAGAGAGTAAGCCAGAGACCACAACTTCATTGCTTCGTGCACAAGGCCGTGAGACGAGTGCCCCTCTGTTGATGTACCACACTGTGGTGGTATTGTCTGTTCTGACCTGAACAACTTTGTTCTGAACAGATTTAGAAAAACTTGAAGTGCTAGAAAACCTGCTCTGAGTTCCAACAGATTGATGTGGAGCAGAGATTCCTGAGGACCACAATCCCTGGGTAGTGAGTCGCCCATGTGAGCTCCCACCCAAGAGGATGCATCTGTAGTAAGGATTAGAGGTGAGACTGAGGCGAAGGAACTCCCGTCTCAGATTGCTCTGGTCCTGCCACCACTGAAGGGCTTGGATCAGGGTTCGAGTCACTGGGATCAATTTGGATAGAGGGTCTCTCCTTTGAGACCAAAAGGCTCTCAAATGGAACTGGATGTCCCTCATCTGAAATCTTGCTCCCTGCACTACTGCTGTAGAAGCAGCCATGTGCCCCAGGAGCTGCAGAAAATGCCTTGCTGGTCGAGAGACCTGCAGGATGAAAGAGGAGGCCAGAGAGACCAGGGTCCTTGCTCTTTCCAGAGGAAGGAAGGCTCTGGCCTCTTTTGTGTTCAGTTCTGCACCTATGAAGGTGAGAACCTGGACAGGCTCTAGAACTGACTTTGGAAGACTGAGAAGGAAACCTAGAGATGTGAGCAGTTGCTGAGTTACCTGAAGATGTAATTTGACTTGGTCTGGAGACTGGCCTACTATGAGCCAGTCGTCCAGGTAAGGAAAGATGGCAATCTTTTGCCTTCTTAAGTGGGCAACTGCTACTGCCAGGCATTTTGTGAATACCCTTGGGGCAGAGGTGAGGCTGACGGGCATTGCTCTGAACTGGTAATGGCCTGAGGGCAGTTCGAATCTGAGGTACTTTCGATGGGAGCTTCTGATAAGAACATGGAAGCAGGCATCCTTGAGGTCCAGGGACGCTAGCCAGTCCCCTGGCCTTAGAGAGGAAAATAATTCCCAGAGTCACCATTTTGAATTTTGGTTTTAAAAGGTGCTTGTTTAGGTATCTGAGATCCAGGATGGGCCGCCATTCTCCTGTCTTTTCGGTAAGGAAGTACCTGAGTACAACCCTTTGCCCTGGTGTGAGGGTGGAACCCTTTCCACAGCTCTGAGACCAGGAGGGTAGAAACTTCTGTCTCTAGGGCAAGTGCCTCTGATGGATTTGCAGGTGGAAAGGACCTGGTTCTCATCTTTGGAAATTTTTGAGCTGAGAACCAGTCCTGACACACTACTTCAGGACCCACTTGTCTGATGTTAAAGGCATCCAGTCCTGGACAAAGTAAGCCAGCCTGCCCCCTACAGGTAGTGAAGAATCGGCCCTGGCCACCCCATCAGGGTGCCTGCTTGGCAGGGGCTTTAGGCTGAGGGGTAGAAGCAGGTCTGCTTGTAGCCCGTCTGCCTCTCCCTCTAAAGAACCCCCTCTGGGCGTAAGCTGAAGAGGAGGCCTGGGCTTGGTAAAAAGGCCTATGAAAAGGCCTGCCCCTGCCCCTGGAAGGCTGTCTTTGAGGTGGCCTGCCTTTCCTTGGCCTGTGCACTCCTATAGGTGGTCCTATACTCATCCATTTCTTCATGTAATTCTCTGTCTGCTCCCAAACAGAAATTACCCACAACTAGAAAATCCATGGCCTAGTCTGGGTATCCCAGACAGGCTAGTACATCTGAGCCAAGCCATTCTGCAAGTGCCACAGATGTAGCCATGACTCTGATGACACATCATTAGAGTCCACTGCAGCATGGAATTGCACCTTAGATGCCTCAATACCATCAGCAGCCACCTGCTCCAGCTCCTTCCAGCAAACAGCCCCAAGGACCTGTTTTCTTAGGCAATAACAGTATCCCATCTGGATTTCTGGTATCTAGCAACATAAACCATATAATTTGCCTGTCTGAGTCCCAAGGATGATGCCATGTACTGTTTCTTTGCCATGGCATCAATCCTCCTGGAGTCCTTGTCAGGGAGGTGTGAAGCCAAGGAATATTTGCCTTGTCACAGGCTACAGCCTGCACTACTAACATGGCTGCATTGTTGTGTAAGGAACTCCGTATTAGAGCCTGACAATGTGTAGCTCTTGTCAATTCTTTTATCCACAGGAGGTATAGTGTGAGGAGTTTTTAGAATTTTTACTGTCTGTTTCCCAAAAGATTTATGCAAAGGAATAGACAGTCTCCTAGACTCTGGGATATCCATCATTTCTACATAGTCAGGCTCCTCTTGATCATCCACAGCTTCCTCCATAGGGAGCTGGAGGGTTTCAGCCACTTTTTTATAAAACATAAAATGAGAGGGGACTCAGAAAGCCTAGGGAGACACTCTGAAGGTCTGTCTGGGGAGATGTCGGTTCAATGGGCACATCCAGACTTTCGAATCCACATTCACTCTCCTCATACTCCTCTTCCCCTCCTCTGGTTCATAAATTCCTCTAAATCATATTCTTGAACCGTGAACCCCAACGAACCGTACGCATTTCCGATGGTGCCGGTTCGATCGGAACCGGAAAGCAACTGGACAATTTTAATTGCTTTGGCTATTTCTTCAGCAGTTGGAGGGAAATTTTGGCTCCAAACCTGCCGATTTTCTGAGCCTTTTTAACGGAACTGACTCCTCAGTCGGCTCTCCTTTTGCCAGAAGTCTCGCCTGGTCAGAGGCACTCCCTCCGGTTCGGGTTACAACCGAACCGGCTGGCCATCCGGTCAGCGGACTTCTGGCCTCCCTTTCCTGAGCCTACAACTCTCTTATCCAGGGTAGCTGCAGGAAAATTTTTGCAAATCTGGCAGTCTGCATTGAGGTGGTCAAACCCCAGACAATAAACACAGGTGGTGTGGGGGTCAGCCTTGGCAAAGGCTTCCCCACAAAAACTGCAGTGTTGAAACCCAGTGGACCCAGTTTTTCTTTTGGGTTTCTCAGACATAGTGCCAGCCTAACCAAAACTTGCCGGTTTATGGCAATCCGCCAAGCAAGACTCTCTTATCGGTTCCCAACCGTGTCACGGGTCGTGGAAAAAAACGTAATGAAATCTGTTTTTTTTTTTAGAACCGATAAGAACCGGGAACCGCACTCTAAAGACAGACTAATGTATTTACAACAACCTGATCGGTTCAAAACGAACCGATAATACCGTTTACAAGTTCCACACAGAAAGTAAATGTAAAACCTATCTAGTACTTACAATACCACAGACAGAGCTTGAACCGACCGGTTGCGGTTTAAATTCGGTTAAAAAAACCAAAATGTAATACTTTAACCGACAAAATGAACAGAGCAGAAGGAGGAATCTCCGGAGCGACTGTTCACTGAGGCAGAGTAAAGAATCTGACAGTTTGAGTTTGAAGAACAACAGACAGAGTTTTCAACCGAGCTCGTGCTCAAAGTTCCATGCCTGGCATGGAAAGTTAACTCTTTCACCTCCGGAGCAGTTCGAAGGTTGGGACTCACTGCATATGTCATAATATAGCAAGACTTCATGTTGTTTGAACACAGTTTTCCAAGTCAAGTACTTAAGCTCTGCTGAAGACAAAGGCTCAAAAGGGGGTTGCATAAGCTGAGCAATGCAAACGTTAAGGTCCCAAGCAGGGGCAGGGTCCCTGAATGGAGGGTTGGTATGAAACAATCCCTTGAAAAACTTAGAGAACACAGGGTGAGCTGAGAGAGAAGAGGGCTTACCTGCTGAAATGAAAGCAGAAACAGCTAAGATGCACCTTTAGTGTAGCTGGTCTAAAGGCCAAGCTATTCAAATGGACCATATTATCAAGGACTGTGGGCAGATCAGCAGACTCTGGGGAAATATGCCTTCCAGAGCACCATATGGAAAATCTTTTCCACTTAGAATTATAAGTAGTCCTGGTGGAAGGTTTCCTAGAAGCCTTCAGAATATCCATTACACCTTGGGAGAGGTGTAAATCAACAAACCCTAACTCTTCAAGAGCCAGGCCTTGAGATTGAGAGATTTGAGATTAGTTCAAACCCTCCCTGAGCACAGGTTAACAGGTTGTAATTCCTGGGAAGAGACAGGGGAAGATGGACTGCTAAGGACAACAGGAGAGGATACCAGGCTGTCTGGCCCAGTCTGGAGCAATCAGGATCACCTTGTAGGGTTGAGACCTGATTTTGACTAGCACTTGAACAGGAGAGGAAGGGGAAAAGCATACAGGAACTTCCCTTCCCAACTGAGAACTAAGGCATCCAGGGGGACTGAGCCCAACACTGGGGGCCTGCAGCAAAAAGGGGAAGTTGGTGATTGTCTGGGGCTGCAAAAAGATCTATCTGAGAGGTGCCCCATCTGGAGAATATCACCTCCAAGACCAGGGGATCCAGTGACCATTCGTGATGGCCCTGAGATATCCTGCTGACAGCATCTGCCAGGACATTGTCCTTGCCTGGGAGGTGTACTGCTGTGAGGGAGGTGTTCAGGGAATAAACCAGAGACCACAACTTCATTGCTTTTGTGCACAAGGCCATAGACCGAGTGCCTCCTTGCTTGTTGATGTACCACATTGAGGTGGTGTTGTCTGTTCTGAGCTGAATAATTTTGTTCTGAACAGATTTGGAAAAAGCTTGAAGTGCTAGAAATACTGCTCTGAGTTCCAACAGATTGGTGTGAAATAGAGATTCCTGAGGGGACCACAACCCCTGGGTAGTCAGGTCGCCCAAGTGAGCCCCCCACCCCGAGAGGGAGGCATCTGTAGTAAGGATTAAGAGTGGGACTGAGTGACAAGGGAACTCCCTGTCTTAGATTGTTCTGATCCTGCCACCACTGTAAGGCCTGGATCAGGGTTCGAGTCACTGGGATCAATTTGGTCAGAGGGTCCTTCTTTTGAGACCAAAAGGCTGTCAAATGGAACTGAATGTCCCTCATCTGAAATCTTGCTCCCTGCACCACTGCTGTGGAAGCAGCCATGTGGCCCAGGAGCTGCAGAAAATGCCTTGCTGGCCCAGACACCTGCAGGGTGAATGAGGAGGCCAGTGTGATAAGGGTCCTTGCCCTGTCCAGGGGAAGGAAAGCTCTGGCCTTTTCTGTATCTAGCTCTGCACCTATGAAGGTGAGGAGCTGACCAGGCTCTAGAACTGACTTTGAAAGATTCAGAAGGAAACCCAAAGAGGTGAGCAGTTGCTGAGTTATCTGTAGGTATAACTTGACTTGGTCTGGGGACTGACCTACTATGAGCCAGACGTCCAGGTATGGGAAGATGGCAATCCTTTGCCTTCTTAGAGAAGCAACTACCACTGCCAGGCATTTTGTGAACACCTTGGAGCAGAGGTTAGACCGAAGGGCATTGCTCTGAACTGGTAATGGCCTGAGGGCAGCTCGAACCTGAGGTACTGGAGTGGGAGCTTCAGTGAGAAATATGGAAGTAGAATCCATGAGGTCCAGGACACTAGCCAGTCCCTGGCCTTAGACAGAAGTAGAATAATTCCCAGAGTCACCATCTTGAATTTTGGTTTTAAAGGTGCTTGTTTAAGTATCTGAGATCCAGGATGGCGCCATTCTCCTGTCTTTTTTGAGGTGGAAGTACCTGGGTACAATCCTTTTCCCTGGTGTAGGGGTGGAACCCTTTCCACAGCTCTGAGCCAAAGGGAAGAGACCTCTGCCTCTAGGGCAAGTGCCTCTAGAAGGATTTGCAGGTGGAAAGGATCTGGCTCTCAGCTTTGGAAATTTTTGAAGCTGGAGAACCAATCCCTGGCTTACTACTTCCAGGACCCACTTGTCCTGATGTTAGAGACTCCCAGTCCTGGACAAGTAAGCCAGCCTGCCCCCTACAGCCTAGCAAACCCATCAGGGTACCTGTTTGGCAGGGGTTTTGGCTGAGGGGGGAAGCAGGTCTGCTTGTACCCTTCTGCCTCTCCTCTAAAGAACCCCTCTGAGCATAGGCAGAAGGAGGCTGAGGCTTGGCTGAAGGCCTATCAAAGCGTGCCCTGCCCTGGGTGATGCCTCTGAGGTGGCCTGCCTTTCCTTGGCCTGTACACTCCTATAAGGTGGTCCTATATTCATCCATTTCTTCATGTAATTCTCTGTTTGCTCCCAAACAGAGAATTACCTAACCAGGAAAATCCATGGCCTTAGTCTGGGTATCTTGTGACAGGCTAGTACATCTGAGCCAAGCCATTCTACAGTGCCACAGATGTAGCCATGATTCTAGATGACACATCATTGGAGTCCACTGCAGCATGGAATTGCACCTTGGATGCCTCAATACCATCAGCAGCCACCTGCTCAACTCCTTGGCAAGCTGGCCAGGGACCTGTTTTGCCTAAAGCCATAACAGTGTCCCATCTGGATTTTGATACCTAGCAGTATAGGCCATATAGTTGGCCTGTCTGAGTCCCAAGGATGCTGCCATATACTGTTTTTTGCCATGGCATCAATCCTCCTGGAGTCCTTGTCTGGGGGTGTGAAGCCAAGGGAATATTTGCCTTATCACAGGCTGCAGCCTGCACTACTAACATGGCTGCACTGTTGTGTAAGGAACTCCGTATCTGAACCTGACAATGTATACCTCTTGTCCATTCTTTTATCCACAGGAGGTATAGTATTAGGTCTTTAAAATCTTAAATGTCTGTTTCCCAAAAGATCTGTGTAAGGGAATAGCAGCCTCCTGAACTCTGGGATATCCATCATTTCCCACATAGTCAGGCTCCTCCTGGTCATCACAGCTTCTTTCCTTAGGAAGCTGGAGGTTTCAACCACTTTTATAAAACATAAAATGGGAGGGACTCCAGAAAGCCTAGGAGAGACACTCCTGAAGGTCTGTCTGGGAGATGTCAGGTCAATCGCATCATCCAGACTTTCAAAACCACATTCACTTTCCTCATACTCCTCTTCCTCCTCGTCCGTTTCATAATACTCCTCTAAATCATAATCTTGAACCGGTGGAACTGGCCGAACCGAGCGCCTCCCTGATGGTGCCGGTTCTGTCGGAAAAGGGGAAAGCGAATACAGGTTACTCACCTGTAACAGGAGTTCTAGGAATGGTATATGATGTTCATCCACACTTTCTGGCAGGTATCCTTGCCACTTTAAATCTTGCCGGAAGGTCTTCAAGCTGGTCTCCACCCCTCGGGTAGTAAAACTCGGCTCCGCCCCATGGCGCCAGATCTGGCCCCTGGAGCTCAGGTAGTGAGACAGAGCCGGGGAGTCGGTGGGAGTCGTGGATGAACAACATATACCATCCTAGAACTCCTGTTACAGGTGAGTAACCTGTATTTCTAAGGACATGGATATGTTGTTCATCCACATTTCTGACCTCTAGCAGTTCCTCCGGGAGGAGGAGGCAAAGGCAGACCCCTACTTAGGGAATAGAGACTGGAGGCGAGGCCCCAAAACCAGCATCCCGGCGTGACTCAAGGTCAATGTGGTAGTGGATGATGAAGGTGTGTGCTGACTTCCAGGTAGCAGCCTGCAGATTTCTTGAATAGGGAGCGTCCCTGGAAGCAACTACCGATGCACGTATGGCAGGTAGAATGAGCTCTTATCCCTCTGGGAGGCTCCATGCCCGCCAACCTATCGCAGAGATCTATGCAGGAGGTGACCCACCTGCTTATCGTCCGCTTGGCTGCAGGTCTGCCAGGTGCGGCTTCAGCGTAGGTGACAAACAGCTGGCGAACCTCTCCCCGAATTTCAGCCGTGTGCTCCTTATAGTAAGCGAGTGCCCTTCTAGGGTCCAGAGTATGGAGCCTATATTCGGCCTCCGAGGTGTGATTGGGGTAGAACACCGGCAGAGTCAGCATCTGGTTAAGGTGAAACTCCGACACCACCTTCGGAAGAAATTTCGAGTGGGGGCGCAGGACAACCTTGTCCCTGTGGAAGGCCAGGTAAGGAGACTCAATGGAAAGCACCTGGAGCTCTCCCATCCTTCTGGCTGACGTAATAGCCACCAAGAAGGCGGTCTTCCACGACAGGTGAGAGAGATCTCACCTGTGCATTGGTTCGAATGGCTTGCCCATGAGCTTTGCCATGCCAGCAGTAAATCCACAGGTGGGCTCTCGCACCAGAGGAAATGTGATCAAGGCCTTTGAAAAGCGCCCGACCACCTTCTCCTGCGCCACGACTGCTTCCGGCCCGCGCCCGGTAAGCAGAGATGGCTGCCAGGTGCACCTTTTGGTTAGATCGGCCTAAGCCCTTGCTGAGAAAGGGACCATAGATAGTCAAGATGCTTGCCAAGGAACAGGAGGAAGGTCCAGGCCTTGCTCTGACACCAAATGGAAAACCTCTTCCATTTGAAGGCATAGCATTTCCTGGTCGACTCCTTATGGGACGCCTCAACTACATTGAGGACCTCGTCGGAAAGACCCAAGGCCTGGAACTCTAGCCGCTCAGGAACCAGGCCGTCAGGTGCAGGGATTGAAGGTCCGGATGGAACACCTTCCCCTGACTGACTTGAAAGTAGGTCCAGGCGAGCTGGAAGCTGCCTCGGAAGCCTGGAGCTGAGGCTGAGGAGATCTAGATACCAGCATTGGCGGGGCCAGTCTGGGGCTACCAGAATCACCTGCGCCTTGTCCCTCCTCGCCTTGAGGAGCACCTTGTGGATCAAGGGAAATTGGGGAAAGGCGTAGAAGAGGCCCGGGGTCCACAGCCTAGAAGGCATCCCCCAGTGAGCCCTGCTGAGGCGGGCATGGATCAGCCTCAACCCAGCGTTCTCCCTGGAGGGTAACAGGTCCACCTGAGGTGTGCCCCATGGGAGAACAGATCTTGTGCTACCTCCAGCAGGAGAGACCACTCCTGAGACACAGCCCTATCCGCTTAGGGCATCGGCCAGGGTGTTGGAGCTCCTGCCACATGAATGGCTAGGAGATCCGCCTCCAGGGTGCGCTGAGTGACCAAATGCGAGGCTTCTTGCACAGAGGCATGGGCGCGCGTCTCGCCCTGGCGGTTTAGGTAGTACATGGTGGTGGTATTGTCCATCTGGACCTGAACACGCTTGACCCGTAGGGGAGACGGCGGTGAGGCGGAGACCGACACGGCTCCAGCAGGTTGATATGGCATCAGGACTCCCAAGGGGACCAGAGTCTGTGCTCAGTGTTCCCCAGATGGCACACCAACCCATCAGAGAGGCTTGGTCGATAGAGACCGTCGGCTCCAGGAGCAGACAAGCAGGATGCCCTCCTGCAGATGAGCTGGAGCGGTCCACCACTGGAGGCGTTCCACATCCCTGGGTCACGTCACTAGCTGGTCCAATGGATCGCAGTGTTGTGACCACTGGCTCCGCCAGTCCCCACTGAAGGGACGCATGCCAGCGGGCCCAACGGACCACGCTGGTGCAGGCAGCCATGAGACCCAGGAGGTGCAGGAAGTCCGGGCAGGGCGCGATTGCCCAACCAGAAATGATTGGGCAAAGGAGGAAGAACCTCGGCCCTGTCCATGGGAGCCATGCTCTAGCTCCAAGAGAGTCGAGCTCTGCCCGATGAAAAGATCACCTGCTTCAGTCCGAGTTCCGACTGGCCTCGTTGATGAGAGGCCGATTTGAGAGCAAAGCTGGAGGCCAGATCTCTGGACGCTCCACCTCCTGTCTGGAGGTGCTGCTATCAGCCAATCGTCCAGGTAAGGTACACCGGACCCCTACGGCGCATGAGAATGCTGTCACCACTGCCATGCATTTGGTGAAGACCCTGGGAGCAAGAAAGGCTGAGGCATGGCTCGGGACTCGTGAGGGATCCTTCTGCTCGGGAAGCGAAGGAATCTCTGGTGAGAGACCAGACGGATAGGGACGTGGCAGCATCCTGTGGGGTCAGAGAGCAGAACCACATGCCTCGTTCCAGGGATTATTATCCTAGCCAGGCAGCCATCCTGAAGGTCCGAGACCTTAGGAACTTGTTTGAGTCGTGCAGGTCGAGAATGGGGCGCCAGCCCCCCATCCGTTTTGGTACCAGGAAGTACCTGGACACAAACCCCGGGTCTGAGGGGGGGTCCGCCACCTCTCTGATCACCTCTTTCTCGAGGAGCAGAGTGATGTCGGCTCATCGAGCCAACAGAGGCTCGGGACCCCGACGGCCCCAGTGACAGCTGAGGCCTGCTTGAATTCCAGAGGCAGGCCCTTTCACCACTTCAACACCCACCGGTCTGTGGTGATAGTGGACCAGGCGGAAAGGAAGTGGCGGCCGTTCCCCGGGGGGAACCTGGGGTGGGAGTGACGAGGTTGGGGCGACACCCTCAACCCGTCACTGAGCAGGCTTGGAGGAGGGACGGCCGAGGACCACCTGAGCCTTTGCCTCCCTGCTTCCTGGAGGAGGAAGCATGGGCTTGGGTTTGGGATGCAGCCTTGAGCCTGCTGTCCCTGATGTTGCTGGGCCTGGCGTGCCCGAGGCGCAGGCGGACGAAAGGGCCTGGGTTGCAGTCTGCGGCCCTTGTCCCTCTGGGCGGATGAGACCGAGTCCAGAGTGGCACTGGACTTTTCGATCCTCTGGAGGTGACCTTCCACTCCAGGGCCGAAGAGGCCAGCCCCCAGGAAGGGGACATCCGCCAACTTGTGCTGGGTATCCGCTGTGAAGGTGGATATCCTCAGCCATGCCCAACGGCGCATAGCCACTGCGGCCGTGACTGACCTGGTGCAAGAGTCACCGATGTCCAAAGCAGTCTGAAGTTGCTGCTTGGCCACCGCCCTGCCCTGGTCCCGCACCTGCTTAACCGTGGTCTGCAGGTCAGCTGGGAGATGAGGGACTACCTCATCCAGGGAGCCCAACAGGGCATGAGAGAAGTGCGCCATCAGCACGGCCGAGGCTGGCCTGGCGAGGCCAGGGAGGGCCATGGCGTGAGCTTTCGCCTGGTGTGATCCAGCTTCTTGGACTCCTTGTCGGGAGGCTTGTCCACGTCCCTGGCGCTTCCGGCATGCCAGAAGACGCTGTCGGTAACCAACCCCTCGGCTGAGGGGTGTTCCAAGAAACTGGACAGGGAGCTGGTAAGGACCGCATACTTCCCCGCCATCCTAGCCGAAGGCGCAGGGCAGGAAGCAGGACGCTGCCAGAGCTCCAAGGCCGGGCCCACAATGGCCTCGGCCACCGGAAAAGCCTCCGTAGGAGAATCCCCTCGGTCCAAAATCTCTGTGAGGGGATATTTGGCCCATTTGGATACGGGCTCGAGCTGCATCCCGGTGGACTCTGAGATGAGCCTAAGCAAACCCATGAAGGACGATGGGCTATTGTCCAGCGACTGACCTCCTGAGGACTCCAAGTCGACCCGCCTGGAGAACAGGGAGGAATCGTCGTCGGACTCAGAGGAGTCCGCAAAGAGCTGCCTTGGGCTGAGCCACCCTCCACCTGCCGAGGCGATCGGGAGTGAGGGTAACAGACAGCCTATGGGGCAGGCCCTGACCGACCGAAATTCTTGGTCGGGGCCCCAAACAACGGCTGTGGAGGCAGAGGTTCCACCAGAATCGTTGGGGCAGCCGGTTTTGGTCAAGCAACAGGCCTGGGAACAGGCGCCTCGGCAAGAGCGAGGGGTTGCTTCGGCCGCTCCGGTGACAGCCACTTGATAGCTGGGGAAGGTGACGACGTCGGCTTGCTCCCAGACAGAAGAAGCTGTTGCCACATGAGGTCCTTGTAGCGCCGACGCAACTTGCGTCGAAGCCTCCCCTCGTCCGAGGATGAGGACGAGCAGCGACGCCGCTTGCAACGGTACCGAGACCGCCTATGACAGCGGGATCGGCTGGACCGAGAAGAAGTCCGAGACCGAGACCGTGAACCTCGGCTTTTCCGAGGAGGGTTCTGGGGCAGGGCGGGGGAAACTCGCTCTCCCCTCGGCTCGGAGGGCTCAACCATGGACTCCGGAACCGGAGGCACGGGCAAGTCCATGGAAACTTCAATCTCCGCCGGGGGAACCGGGGAGTGAAGGTTTTCGGCTTCACCGGTCGACAACCCGTCCGATGGGTCGAGAAAAATCTTGACTGCGTCGACGGGAGTCTCGGTCAACTGACCTGATGGGGACACCGTGAGACTAGTGGCCGAAGGATCGACCGAAGGCGATGGTCAACTACTCGGTGAGAGGGACCTCTCCCGCTCCCAAGAGTGTCAACGGAGGGACTTACCTTTGTGGTCCTTCTTCTTGGACCGAGAGGAAGGCCCTGAAGATGATGGTCCCTCTCTCTTAGTGGAGAGAGAGAGAGAGAGAGAGAGACAGAGCTCCTTAAAAGAAGCTGAATAGGAGGATCCCAAGGAGAACGGGATAAATGCTGCGGCCTAGGAAGACGAAGATGCTGCATGCGCCGCCTCCTCCTCGAGGGCGATCATCTGCCCAAGCTGATCCACCAAGCCCGCCGCCGAGGAAACCGCCAAACGGGCCTCCTTCGACTTTACCGGAGGGTAACGTTTCTCGGGGCGCCCAAATTCAGGCGGCGTGGTCTTCTAGGGCGTGGGCCGAAAAGAAGAGCACAGGTCGCAAGCCTGCGGGTCATGCTCAAGGTCAAGCAGTAGACGACGTGGAGTGCGGATCCATCGAGACATCTTCTGCCATCGGCACTACCCGAAACCGGAGTCGATTTGTCCATCGTGAGCCATGAGGAAATAAATGACCAAGTCTTGAAAACCTTAGAAGTAATTTCGGTAACCGAAGAAATAGGAACCAGTCTTATACGCAGAGCATTAAGGAGGGAACCTGAACTTCCAAGCGGTAAGGAAGATCTGGCGTCATGGGGCGGATCCGAGAGTTTTACCACCCGGGTGGGTGGGAGGAGCCAGCTTGAAGACCTTCCGGCAAGATTTAAAGCGGCAAGGATACCTGCCAGAAAGTGTGGATGAACAACATATCCATGTCCCTAGAACTGTACAATTTTTATCGCTTTGGCTATTTCTTCAGCGGTTGGAGAAGAAAGTTTTGGATTCACACCAGCTGATTTTTCCTTTCTTGTTCTTTTAGCCAGAACCGACTCCTTTTGCCCGAAGAAGCTTCGCCCTGGTCAGAGGGCACTCCTTCTGGTTCAGTTTGAACCGAACTGGGCTGGCCATCCGGTTCAGCGGACTTTTTGGCCTCCCTTTCCCTGAGCCTACCAACTCTCTTTTCTAGGGTAGCTGCAGGAACATTTTTACAAATCTGGCAGTCTGCATTGAGGTGGTCAAACCCCAGACAATAAACACAGGTGGTGTGGGGGTCAGCCTTAGCAAAGACTTCCCCACACACACTGCAGTGTTGAAACCCAGTGGGCCCGGTTTTTCTTTTGGGTTTCTCAGACATTGTGCCAGTCCTAACCAAACTTACCCCTTTTAATGGCAATCACGCCAGGCAAGACCCTCTTATCAGTTCCTGACCGTTATGGATCGTGGAAAAAAACGTAATAAAATCCGTTTTTTTTAGAACCGATAAGAACTGGTAACCACACTCTAAAAGTACAATTAAAGACTTTTTAACAACTTGATCGGTTCAAACCGAACCGATGAACCGTTTACAAGTTCCACACAGAATAGAAAATTAAGATAACCTGTCTAGTACTCACAAATACCACAGACAGAGACTTAACCGACAGGTTACGGTTTAAATTCGGTCGAAAACCGAGAAAAGCGGTACTTTAACCGACAAAATGAACTGAGGAGAAGGAGAAATCTCCGGAGCGACTGTTCAGTGAGGCGGGGTAAAGAATCTGACGGTTTGAGTTTAAACAGCAACAGACAGAGTCTCAACCGAGCTCGAGCTCAGCGTTCCATGCCTGGCATGGAAAGTTAACTCTTTCATCTTCGGGGCAGTTCGAAGGTTGGGACTCACTGCTATTGTCAGAATACAGCAAGACTTCATGTTGTTTGAAAGTTACAAATTCCTCCAGATTCCCAGTTACTTTATTTTGGGATAATTCCTCACCCGGCGATACAGCTTCATGATAGTACCCTTCGTATACTTTTCACTCATACATTATATTGGATTTGGATTGAGCGCTGCCGATTAGTTTTACAGCAACAACATATTTCTCCTTTTGAGCTTACCCAAATGCTTTTAAGAGATCTACAGCAGTGGAAATTAGAAGAATGGGTGCATGGGAACCAGGATAGTTGGTCCTCATGGTGGTCTGATATGGATTTTCTTTAAACTGATATTAGAGGGTGTAATGCTGACCACTGTTTCTTAATTATGTTGCTGAGTTTTTTATCTTTTATTTTTTTGGTTGATGATACACTATATGTAGTATGGAAAGACATACAATTGGAAAACTATGGATTTTGATTCTTTACGTGAAAGTGGAGAGTATATTTTAAAGATAAATCCCTTCCTATTATTAAGGGTAAGAGGAAAAGGGGTTTAGCTATCTATTTGTATGGTTACATTTCCTGCAACAGTTATGTATATATAATATTATTTTTAAGGAATTTCCTTGTTTACGAATGAACATAATGATTCTTTGATTCATTTATGATTTAATTAATTTATGTGATTTAACACTGTTATAATTTTTTTTTTTTAGGGAAAAATATTTTTCTCCTACTCTTTTGCTGTTTGGGGGGGGTCCTTTCAGAATTAAGATAAGATTTGGGTTCTACTTCTGTATTAGACAGTAAATTAGGACATGTGTGTCTGTAATACATATTTGATTTTATGATTTGTACTTTTATTTTGTGTGAGACAACACTGTTTGGTATTGATTTGATTTTGAAGTTCTAATAAAAAAATTCCCCTACTCTTTTCGAGAAGTGCCATGGGATCTTTAACATCCACCTGAACTACCACCAGAACAGGAAGATGGGACCTTGGTTTAACGTCTCATCTGAAAGACAGCACCTCAGGAGTGTGGCACCCCCCCTCATGCTGCACTACAGTGTCAGTACTGGGATTTAACCTAAGTACCTGGTGTGGGGATAGAACCCACAGCCTTCTGATATCCCAGCCTAAGAGGCAAGTGTGCTACCTGCTGAGCCACTGACACTGACTTACTGGGTTGGTGACGTCGACGGACGTTAATGCCGTGGGCAGCCCCAGTTGTACTGTTGAAAATCTTCCATGTGGATTGCCTTTCACCGATGGCGAAGGTTCCCACGATGTTACCTGATGACTGAGATACCCCCGAAGAAGATCTTTTTGTACTCTGTGCAGAAGTGGAGATCCCAGAGATGCAATACAGGACACAAATCCCTTGTCCATTTTGGGACCAAGAAGTGTCTGACACAGAATCCTTTGTTTTTTCTGTAGAGGAGGAACTAGTTCTATAGCAGGTTTTTAGAACAGTGATTGACTTCTTCCTTCAGGAGAGACAAATGACCTGAAGGGTAACTGGAAGGAAGGGGAGGATGATATGGAGGGATTTCTATAAGCTCCAGAGCATGCCCCTGTGCAATCATCTTCAGGACCCACTTATCTGTTGTAGTCTCCAGCTACTGTTTTAGGTGCAGGGAGAGTCTGCCTCCCACAACCACCCCTGAAGGTAACAGAGGTGGAAGTGCATTCGGAAGAGAGTCATGCAGAACCGGTAGGAGCAGGACCAACTGCTTTGGGTGCTTCTGAATGGGAACCTGAGGGTGGGGGGGCTGGCAAGGGGTCACTTCCCTTACCTTGATCTTGCTGATGGAAGGCATGGTCACCTCTGGCAGCAGGCTGACGAACAGATCTCTACCTACGTCCCCCACTCAGAAGTGGGACAGAAGGACTTGACAGACCTTTGAGTCATTTTGGATGTCTGAAGGCCTCTGAGCATCTCTTCAACATCATTAACAAACAGTTTTGTCCCTTTAAAAGGAACAATCAAAACTGCTTGCTGTACCATCAATTGCAAAACCAGCAACGTTTAGCCAGGAATATCTCCTCACGTAAATGCCAGAAGCCTTCAGCTGGCAGAAGCATCAGAAACATTACAGGCTGAGCAGAGCACGTTTGCCAATCTCAGCCCCAGAAGTTAAAGTTTCAAGTAATTCATTCTTGGCAGAACCCTCAGGGAAAGCCTGGGTTGCAGTTTTTAGCAGCTTTCAACAGACTGTTCAGGCACTTAATCATACGGGCCTGGTAATCTGCAATCCTAAAGCCTAGAGAGGCAGAAGTAAGTGCACGCTTGCCCATCACATCCAGCCTTCAGGATTCCTTGTCAGGAGTCAAAGTACTCATCTGTTTAGGTGCTCTGGACCTATCGTGAGTAGCCATGATGACTACAGAGTCAGTTTCCGGCTGGTTAGCATAATAAGGCTCGGGCAGAATACTGCTTATCAGCCTTTCTGGGAACTGTAGGTAGGGAATTAGGTCTGTACAATGCAGCAAAGGTAGCATCCTCTAATGCTGGATAGATAGCTGGAATAATAATGGAGGGAGTGCAAGGAACCCCAAAAATTCCATCAAGTTTCTTTCTGTGGAATCTTCCTTTTTTCACAGCAAAGCTCGTGGCAGTTTGCAACTGGTGCATCTTGGCCTGAAATGTAGGGTCCTAAGGAGGAGACATCGGGGCATATTACACCACTAGGCCCTCACTACAGGATAAGAGGGTGGAACTAGATTTTAGCAAACTGTTCTCCCTCATACTCCTCCTCCATAACCATGAGGTCAGGCTTGTATTCAACTTTTGTGGATGTCTCTGTTAACGACAGGCGCTGCTGAATGGACTAGCAACACTGGTGGCAGCTGGGAAGGAGGAATTTGCTGTGTGCTGGTAGACATCATTGACGAGGGCTGAGAAACAGCAAGCCCCATCAAAGGGATAACTACATGCATGGGCAAGCCAGGCAGAATGCGTCATATCATCCCGGAAACAATGCCAGCAGAACACGAGCATCGACAATGCCCTGGATAGGAGTCATAACTACTTGTGTCGATGACAGGCCTTGACCTGACTACGATGGCATCCTACCGTCCACAGTAAGTATGGCAGCACCTGAGCCAAGCTCTGATGTTGGTGTCTTGTCGATGGTTTGGGGGGGGGGGGGGCTGTTGTCAACACTGCCACGGCAGGTAATGACGCAACAGATTTACCTGTTTGTTGCAACAGTGACCGGGACCTCACCGGTGAAGCAGATTTTTCTTTATCCTTGTGTTTATGCTTATGTCCCTACAATGAGGAGGGCAATGACAATGACCATCTCTTGTCCCAGTCCTTCAACTTTGGTGGCTGTTTTTTGGCTGATGGTGAGGGCAACACGGATTTTGGGTCACTGTCCTTCTCCATGGCTTTTAAGGTTTTAAGGAGAAGGAAGTTTTCTAGAGTTTCCATGTGGCATCGCCTTATAGCTTGATTGAAGCACTGGCATATCTCACAGGTCCTCAAGTTGTGAGACAGGCCCGAACAGCACACAGAGACTTTGTCAGAGTAAGTCTTCTTTTATAAATGTTATCTCTGCACTTACAGTACTGAAATAATGGCTTTTGACTGCAGTGGCACATAGAGATGACAAAATAAACTTGAAAATAAATGAAAAAGGATAAACAACAATGGCTAGCTGATGACATTTCCTTCAGCTGGTCCGATGAGGATGATCGATGGCAGAAAAAGAACTGAGAGGTGATGGAGCCATCCAAGTTTAAACAGGCACTGATGCATGACATAGTCGTGAGCGACCCACAACTAGCAAAAGTTTCCGTTTGGCCCTAGTGCATGGCGGCTATAGTTCCAAAGGTGTGGCTCAATGGAGGAGATATCCTCGAAGATCTGTGCGTAGTGTAACTCTGCCTTCTGATTGGAGAAAATGGTCGGCATGTAGTACTACAGTATAAAAGAATTTAAAACCTGAGCTTTCAAAATATAGTGGCCACATACAATGTTTGCCATTGAGGTCAGAGGGCAACTGCTTTAATGTGAAGTCCTGCTTACCAAGGCCATGTCTGTGTGTAGACATAGGTGGCATTACGCTCCAGGTTTTGGTCTTTGGGTTATAGCACTCCACAGTATTCAAAGTCTTCAACCCATCTCTCCCTCCTACAACATACAGCTTGTCATCCAACACCGCAACACCAAACTGCAGACGTCTCCCATTCATGTTGGCTATAGGTGTCCACATGTTGGTACGGAGATCATACTTTTCAATGCTTGTGGCACCTTAACAGTAAATGGAAAAAAAAATTCTTAGGCATGCAGTTCCACATTTTAAATACTTCTGTGCTGGAAGGTTCTTCTAATCAACAAGCGGCACAGATTTAACTGAGAATTGAAACTTCAAAGTGCAGGATACAGACTGTTGATTTTAAAATTAAATAATGCATTAGAATGTTTCTTCTTTAAATTACTAGCAGCAAACGTATATGCCTTCAGTCATGCTGATTTGCACTGGAGTACCCCCTTCCTCAAAAAGGCCTGCAGACCTTATCCCCCCCAAAAAACAAAAAACTCTGAAGATTTTCAGAAGATGTAGAACGGACAGACTTTTTTTTTTTTGTTACATTTTATTCTCCTCCCACCTTGGCAAGGTTATATTACCTTTGGGCCTCCTTCCAGCATCAACAGCCAAGCTCCTGTCTAAGAAGCAGCCTTCTCGATTTCCAAAACTACTGTATGACCTTCTCCCAGAGAACCTATTACAGGGTTAGACAAGGTGGCCAGCCCTACAAGGAGATTGAATCCAGTGTGGGAGAGAGGTAGGCCAGGTTAGATGGTAAGCACTCTTATTTGTACATTCAGATGGCACTGTCTATATCACCTCCTTACCTTGAAGTGGCGAGGTCCTTCTTCAGACACCTCGTGCTTGATCCCCTGCTGCTACAGAGAGTCTCTCAAAGCTCTACTAAAGGACCTACTGGCATTGGGTTCTAACAATTGTATAATAAGGATGAGGAATTCGTGCTGTATGGGACTAATACCGCCTAGAGGCGATTTCTGAGTTTGAGGTACATCTGGCTGGGGTGGAGGTGTATATTAAGGGCTAGTGGAGAAGGTGACGGTACTGAGATATGTATTAAGTACACATTTTTCTAACACACGAAGGGGATATGTTTAATATATTGTTGTCCTCCTGTCTTCAGATACATAAGGGAGAAAGGGAGTTGCAAGGACCAGATAGTGAGGATCAGGAAAGACGGGCGGGGGTGTGTGGAGAATGGGGTGGAGCAAGCAGAAGCACTAAATGAATACTTCTGTTTTGTGTTCACGAAGGAGAAAGGGCAGGCAGCTACCTCAGGGGATGGGGAAACTGGGCAAGGGGGGAGGGGTGGCAGATGAAGTAATTACAGTGGGAAGGGTACTGGAGAGCCTGAAGGCACTGAGGGTGTATAAGGCACCAGGACCGGACGGCATTCACCGCAGGGTGCTGAAAGAGGTAGCGGAGGTCTTGGCAGGGCTGCTGGCAGACCTGTTCAATACCTTCTTAGACACAGGACGCGTACCACAAGACTGGAAGATGGCTCATGCGGTGCCCCTCCACAAAAGTGGCCTAAAGGATGAACCAGGCAACTACAGACCAGTAAGCCTTACATCTATTATAGGAAAACTAGTGGAGTCAATCCTGAAAGAGAGGCTGGTGTCCTTTTTGTGGAAGACAGTGGTCTCCAGGATGGTCAACAGCATGGGTTTATCTCAGGAAGATTCTGCCAGATCAACCTCGTGGAGTATTATGACTAGGTGACGAGGGAACTGGACAAGGGTCATGCAGTGGATGTCCTGTATTTAGACTTCAGCAAGGCTTTTGATTCGGTGCCTCATGGGCGGTTGGGGGAAAAGTTGGAATATGTGGGGGCAGGGACAAAGATGGTAACCTGGATTGCGAACTAGCTCAAGGGGAGGCAACAGTAGGTGGTGGTGGTTGTGGGGAATCTTATCATCAAGGGCTATGATGAGCGTGGTTCCACAGGGCTCGGTACTGGGCCCAGTGCAGTTTGGGATATTCATAGCAGATATCTCACATGGCATCAAGAGTAATATCAGTCTGTTCGCTGAGAATACCAAGATGGGGCGGTGGTAGATGACATAGTAGGGTGGCATTGCTGCAGGACAACCTGACTAAACTGGAGTAGTGGTTGGAAACGTAGCAGTTGGGGTTTGATGCCAAGAAATGCAAGGTACTGCACTTTGGAGCAAGGAACCCAGGGAGGAGCTACCAGTTGGGAGGGATTCAGTTGGGTATCACCAAGGAGTAAAAGGATCTAGGGGTGGTTATAACCGGGGATATGAACAACTCAGCCTAGTGCAGGAAGGTGGAAATAAAAGCCAACAAGATGCTGTGGTGTATTGCGAGAGGAATCTCCTCCAGAAGTAGGGAGCAGATCCTGCCTCTGTACAGGTCACTAGTAAGACCACACCTGGAGTACTGTGTGTAGTACTGGCGCACATTTCTGAAGAACGATGTCAGATTACTGGAGGGCAACAAAGATGATACAGGGATTGGAGGACAAATCCTACGAGGAAAGGTTGAGTGAGTTAAACATGTACTCCCTGGAGGAGAGGAGGGATCGGGGGGATATGACTGAGACATAGCAGTTAAGTAAGAACTTACTGTAACAGTAGATCTTCGAGAGAGGTTCCTGCAGTAGGTCTTCATATAGGACTGCACTGGCATCGAGGTCCTTTTACAGCAAAACTTGTAGCTAGCCAATCATCATCAGGACTGCCCCCCAGGTGATGCAACGTCAGCTTGACAATAAAAGGGGGTGGTCCCAAGCCTCCTCTCCAGTTCTTTTCCAACGGAGACCTAAGAATAGAAACATAGACATAGAAACATACACATTGACGGCAAATAAGGACCGCTTGGCCCACCTAGTCTGCTCATTTCCCTATCTACAGGATAAGCTGCAGATCCTAGTTAACCAACAGCCTATTTCTTCTTACCCCCCCTTCCCACAAGAATTGCCTTATGTCTGTTCTATGTATTCTTGAATTCTCCCACAGTTTTAGACCCCACAACCTCCTCAGGACGGCTGTTCCATGCGGGCCCACTACCCTCTCTTGTGAAAAATACTTCCTCACACTGCCGCTGAACCACCCCCCTCTATCTTCAGATTGTGTCCCCCTGTTCTTGCACATCTCTTTTTCTGAAAGATGCTACCTTCTTGGACTTTGTTGATTCTACTGAGGTACTTAAAAGTTTCTATCATGTGCCCCCTTCCTCCTGGGTATATATATTAAGCTCCTTTAGTTTCACCTCATATGGCTTCTCTTGCAGACCTGGCACCATTTTAGTTGCCCTCCTCTGGACTGCCTCTATCCTGTCTATGTCCTTGCAGAGATGGGGTCTCCAGAACTGGATGCAGTACTCCAGATGGGGTCTCACCAACTGTCAGTACAGAGGGATAACAACTTCCTGTTTTTTGCTGGTGATGCCTCTCCCTATACATCCCAGTATACCCCCAGCCCTCCCTACTGCCTTCTCACATTGCTTGCTAACCTTAATGTCATCTGATATGATTAACCCCAGGTCCCTTTCCATTTTTGTTGTTGTTACTACCTTCCCACCATTGTGTAATCTTCCCCTTGGTTTTTGTTTCCCAGGTGCATTATTTTGCACTTCTTTGCATTGAATAGAAGTTTCCATACTTCTGACCATTCCTCCAACCTTGCCATGTCCCTTCTCATCCTTTCCATGCCTCCTTGTGTATCAAACCTGTTGCAGATCTTTGTGTCATCTGCAAAGAGGCATACTTTTCCTTCCAGTCCCTCTGCAATGTCACTTATAAAGACATTAAAAAGGACTGAACCCTGCAGTACCCCACTAGTAACCCCTCTTTCTTCAGAGTGGACTCCATTTACAATTACCTTCTGTGCCCTGTTGTCCAGCCAATGTTTTACCCAGGCTACCACCCTGGGACCCACTCCCAGGCTGGTTAATTTGACAATTAATCTTTTGTATGAGACTGTGTCAAATGTCTTGCTAAAGTCTACGTAGGCCATGTCCACAGCCCCTCCCTGGTCTACTACTTTGTTCACCCAGTCAAAGAAATCAATTAAATTCATCTGGCATGACCTTCCCGTTGTGAACCCATGCTGCCTTGGGTCCTGTGCCCCAGTGGCCTCTAGGTACTTAACAATTCTTTCCTTCAGAAGTGATTCCATCACTTTCCCTACCATAGAGGTCAAACTGACGGGTCTGTAGTTTTCTGCCTCTGTCTTGGTCCCACTTTTGTGAAGGGGAATCACATTCACCTTCCTCCAGACCTCAGGTACCACACCATCCTCCCATGATTTGTTAAAAAGGGTAGTCAGTGGTTTCACTAGTTCTCCCCTTAATTCTTTTAGAATTCTGGGGTGAATTCCACCTGGCCCCATTGCTTTGTCCACCTTCAGTTTTAGGAGTTCTTTCAGAACCCTTTCTTCTGTGAAAGGACTGGGATTGACCCCCCCTATCCAGAGTGCTTCTGTTAACTGGTTTAGGCACCTACCCCTCCTCCTCTTTTGTGAATACTGAGCAGAAGTATTCGTTCAGTATCCTTGCTTTTTCACTGTCCCTCTCTGCCCACCCACCGTCCATTCTATTCAGCCTCACCATCCCTCCCTTTGTCTTTCTACGCTCCCTGATGTACCTATAAAAGGTTGTATCCCCCGCCTTAACCGAGTTGGCTATCTTTTCCTCAGTTTGGGCCTTGCTATTCTGACTTCTCCTCTGCTTCCTTCTGCCTTGACTGGTACAGCTCTCTGTCCTGCTCCTTCTGTGTTTCCCTTATACTTCCTGAATGCTATCTTTTTCTCCCTGACTTTCCCCGTCACCTCTTTTGAGAACCACAGTGGCTTTTTCTTTCATTCTGATTTGTTTATTTGCTTCACACAAAGGCTTGTTGCCTCTGTGATGGCAGTTTTGATGTTTCCCCATTGTTGCTCCACTCCTCCTTCTAGCCTGTTTGCTAGTGCTTTTCTAAGGCACTCTCCCATCCTGCCAAAGTCAGCCCTCCTGAAGTCCAGTACCCCCACTTTTGTATGGCTTGACTCTGTAGCTGAGTTTATCATGAACCACAGTTTGATGGTCACTTGTTCCCAGATGGCAACCCACTTCTAGATCTGAGATCCTCTCACTGTCCCCATTTGAGAGTACGAGGTCTAAGATTGCTCCCTCATGAGTATGTTCCAAAACTAGCTGTCTGAGGCATGCCACCTGTAGTTCATCGAGAATGGCCCTGCTCTTGGATGTGGCTGCAGCAAATGTGCTCCAGTTAACATCTGGCATATTCAGGTCTCCCATCAACAGTATCTCCCCTTTCTCTGCCAACCTAAGAATGCCTTCTATCATATCCTTGTCCATTCTCTCTTCCTGCCATTGAGGTCTGTATACAACCCCTGTGCAGATTGTGGTGCCATTTCCAGTCTCTACAGTGACCCACGGTGCCTCCTCTCCTCCCTGTTTACTCTTTTGTTCAGTTGCTTTTATCCCTTCCTTTACATAGAGAGCTATTCCTCCCCCTCTTCTCCCCTCCCTGTCTCTTCTGTAGGTTATGTACCCTGGTATGTTAACATCCCAGCCATGGTTCTCTGTGTACCATGTTTCTTGGACTGCTATGATATCCAGGCATCCCTTTTCCATCAAGGCCACCAGTTCAGGGAGCTTGTTGCCCAGACTATGGGCATTGGTACTCATTACCCTCCATTTCCTGATGGCCTTACTCCTTTTTGCCCCATCCCTGTCCTTATTGCCTTTGTCACTTTCTCCACTTACCCCTGCCCTTCTCCCTATCGACATCTCTATCTTGGTGTTTACCTCACTTACTACCCTGACCTTTTTTTGAGGGGGGGCTAGGATTTCCCTGCTCCTTTCCAGTGTCTCCCCCCTTGGCTACTTTAATTGCTTGCCAATGAAGCATTTAAACCTATCACCTAGGATCCTGGTTCTCCTCCTGGACAGATGCAGCCCATCATGCCAGTATAGGCCTGCAATCACTACAGGTGGACCCCCAGTCCCCAATGAAGCCAAATCCCTGAGCTCTGCACTAGTTTTTCAACCACTGGTTGAATCCCATGGTGTGGAGCACCCTAGCCTCACCTACACCACAGGAAGCAGAAAGAAGGAGTAACAACTCCTGGGACCCCGTGCCCTGGCTGAGCCAGAGGACTAGACAGGAGTAAAGGAAATAAACTCCAGGAACTGGGGGATAGGTGGGAGGGAAACTAGACCTACTGCAGAAACCTCTCTCGAAGATCTACTGTTATGGTAAGTTCTTACATAACTGCTATATCTTACTTCGAGAGGGTTCCTGCAGTAGGTCTTCACATGTAGGACTGAACACCAAGCAGTCTAACAAAAGAAGGGCTGGAGACAAGGTTCTGGGGGAATGTCTGCCAACTAAGGGTCTGTCTTAAGCCAGAAGACCTTGGAAAACTGCAAGGCCGAAACCAGCTCGACGCCTAGAAGCAATGTCCAGACTGTAATGCTTAGTGAAGGTGTGGACGAAAGACCAAGTGGCCGCTGCACAAATATCCACAGTGGACACATTCCTGAAAAAGGCGGTAGGAGTGGCCACGCTCCTAGTGGAGTGACCTTTGACTGCCCTTGGAAGGGGTTTCTCGTACTTCTGGTAAGTGTACTGAATACAGTTAGCCAGCCACCTAGACAGAGTCTATTTAGTGATCGCCTTTACCATGGCACTGGGAGGCAAAGTCCACAAACAGCTGATTCGACTTTCGAACCTCTTTAGTCCGAGAGGTATAATACCTCAAAATCTTATGCACACTGAGTGTTTGCAGAAGATATTCCCCCCTTTTGGAATGCCCTGCGAAGAAGATCGTCAGTTCAACTCTCCGATTGAGAGTCATCTCCGAAACAACTTTTGGAAGAAAAAAAGGGTTAGTCCGAAGGACCACCCGGTCCCTGTGGAAAATTAAATAAGGCTCTCTACAAACTAGAGCCTGAAGCTCTGAAACCCTTTGAGCTGAAGTAACTGCAGCCAAAAACAGCGTCTTCCAAGCCAGGAAGTGCATTTCACAACTTGCTGCCGGTTCAAAAGGGGGCAAAGTAAGTTTTAGCAACATAAAATTAAGATCCCAGGCAGGACAAGGGTTCCGGACTGGAGGTTTGATGTGAAGGATCCCCTTCAAGAAAGTTTTGGAAACCTCTAGCTGGGCTAGGGTTTTGCCCTCCACTGGATGGTGGTAGGCTGACACCGCAGAGAGATGGACCTTAAGTGAGGAGTAACTAAGGCTCAACTCCGAAAGATGTAAGAGGTATTCTAACACCTGGGAGGCCGAGCAAGAAAAAGGATCCAAGCGCTTAGCTGTGGCCCAATTAGAAAATCTCTTCCACTTCATGGCATAAGTGGATCTGGCAGAGGGTTTCCTGGCCTCCACCAAGACCTGAGCAACCTGAGAGGAAACTCCATAGTGAGAAATCGCTATGTCCACAGGTGCCACGCATGAAAATGGAGAGACTTGAGACTTGGATGTACCAGGGTGCCCTGCACCTGAGACAGAAGGTCATGAGACAGAGGCAGAGGAACTGATGGTTCTAGAACTAGTTGTTGCAACAGTGGGAACCATATCTGCCGGGCCACAGAGAAGCAATCAAGATCATGTATGCCCCCTCCACCTGTAGTTTCAGAAGAACCTTCTGGATGAGACGAAAGGAGTACAGAACCCTCCCTGTCCAGGATAGAGACAATGCATCTCACCAAAAAGCACCATGCCTGGGAACGAGCGAGCAAACGCTGGGTAGTTTTGCGTTGGATGGGGATGCGAACAGATCTAAGTCTGGTCGACTCCACAGAAGAAACAGGTCTTCTACTACCTCCTGCTTTAGTTCCCACTCATGAGCCCTGGCTACTGATCAGCTGACACTGTCCGTCAGGGTATTGTGAACCTGGGGCACGTGGACTGCTGTTAAAGTCAAGCTGTGCTGACTCGCCCAATACCATACTCTCATTGCTTCTCTGCAAAGAGGATACAATCAGGTACCTCCCTGTTTGTTCAGATACCAGACAGTGGCCATGTTGTCTGTCTGGATGAGAAGTGTTCATGGACGAAGGAACGACTGGAAGGCCTGAAGAGCATAGAGGACTGCTCTTGTCTCCAGGATGTTGATGTGAAGATTCTCCTCTGTGGGAGACCAGGAACCTTGCGTTCTGTGATCCCCTAGATGAACTCCCCAACCCATACTGGAAACATCTGAGGTAAGGGTTTGGGAAGGAGCCTGAAAATGGAAGGGGGCCCCCACTAACAAGTTGGTGAGATCCTGCTACCAGAGGAGATCTTTCTGTTGGAGATCATGACCAATTGGTCCATGTCGTCCAACCATTGGTCCCATTGGACTCGAAGAGACCACTGAGTATCCCTCATGTGCAGCCTGGCCAAGGGAACTGTTGGAATGGCAGCTGCCATCAGACCCAAAAGGAGAAGTACTGAATGAGCCAGGGCCCACCGAGACTTGGCCACTAAGGTGGCTTGGGAGACAAGCATCTCCACTCAGTCTAGGGGTAGGAAGGCCTTGTTCTGGACTGTATCCAGCACTGCTCCAATGAATTGGAGGTGCTGGGAGGGTACTAGCTGGGATTTGGGTAGGTTGACCGAAATTCCCAGGTGGGAGAACAGATCCAGAGTAAAGCAGAGGGACTGCTTCAGGCTGTCAGGCGATGGGGCTGAAAAGAAAAAATTACTCACCTTAGTAATGTTGTTTCTTCTAATGGAGTCTTGCTACATTATGACATATGCAGTGAGTCCCAACCTTCGAACTGCTCCGGAGGTGAAAGAGTTAACTTTCCATGCCAGGCATGGAACGCTGAGCTCGAGCTCGGTTGAAAACTCTGTCTGTTGTTCTTCAAACTCAAACTGTCAGATCTTTAACGAGCAAAACTCACTAAGGTCCTGTGTGGAAGCTGTAAACCTACACTCAGCCAACTGGCTACTAAATATAACAACACATTTTTTGGTCTCAAAACAAAGACTCAAGTCAGGAGACCCAAAAATGAAAAAACAACACCCAGTCACCCCAGAAAAAGAGAGGGTGAAAAAAACAAAGTGGGCATCTACTAAGTGCCAACACTGCACCACACCCACATCCCAAAAACAGAGGTTCTGAGAAGAGGGCAGGCGGGAGGTCATAATATAGCAAGACTCCATTAGAAGAAACAACATTACTAAGGTGAGTAATTTTTCTTCAAATAACATGAAACCTTGCCATATTATGACATATGTCTGACTATACAGCAGTACCTCCATGGAGGAGGACAGAACCTACTTAGGAAATAGGCTCTGAAGCACAGCTGTGCCAAACCAAGCATCACTCCTAGCCTGGGTGTCCAGAGGTAATGCTTGGTAAAAGTGTGAACTATTTTCAGGTAGCTGCTTGACAAATCTCTAGAATGAGGATGTCCCTGGCAGCAAGCCAGGAAGCAGCTGCACCTCTGGTAGAGTGAGCCCTCAGGCCTGAGGGAGGAACCTTACCCAGCTTTTCATAACAGAATTGGATACAAGAGACAATCCACCGGCAATGGATCTTTAGTGGCGGTTTCCCTTTACCAACCTCACCATAAGTGAGGAACAGTTGGAGGAGTCAAACCTGTGACCCTTAGTCAGCTCAATGTAGTAACTAAGGGCTCTCTTCACATCTAAGCTGTGCAGCCTCTCTCGCCTGAGGAGGAATGGTCAGTGAAGTACACTGGAAGAGAAATAGATTGATTAAGGTGAAATCTGAAACCACCTTAGGCAAGAACGTCCTGTTAGTCCTGAGGACCACCTTATCTCTATGAAAGGAGATAAAATCAGGCTCCACTGACAAAGCTTGTAATTGTATCGTCCTGGCAGAAAATGATGGCTACCAGAAACACACAGTCTTCCAAGTCAAATACTTGGAGGCCTGCTGAGACAAGGGGCTCAAAGGGAGGTTGCATAAGCTGAGCAATGCAAACATTAAGATCCCAGGCAGGGGCAGGGTCCCTGAATGGAGGGTTGGTGTGAAGCAATCCCTTAAAAAACTTAGAGAATACAGGATGAGTTGAAAGAGAAGAGGGTTTACCTGCTGAAATGAAAGCAGACACAGCTGCCAAATGCACCTTTAGGGTAGCTGGTCTGAGCCCTAGAGTGTTCAAATGGACCATATAATCAGCAGATTCTGGGGAAATATGCTTCCCAGAGCACCATATGGAAAACCTCTTCCATTTGGAATTGTAAGTAGCCCTGGTGGAAGGCTTCCTAGAACCCTTCAGTATATCCATTACACCCTGGGAGAGGTGTAGATCAGCAAATTCTAACTCTTCAAGAGCCAGGCCTTGAGATTGAGAGATTTGAGGTTCGGGTACCAAACCCTTCCCTGAGCACAGGTTAACAGATTGTGATTCCTGGGAAGACACAGGGAAGATGGACTGCTAAGGACAGAAGGAGTGGATACCAGGGTTGTCTGGCCAATCTGGAGCAATCAGAATCACTTTGCAGGATTGAGATCTGATTTTGACTAACACTTTGAACAGGAGAGGGAAGGGGGGAAAGCATAGAGAAACTTTCCTTCCCAGTTGAGAACTAAGGCATCCAGAGGGACTGAGCCCAACACTGGGGGCCTGCAGCAAAAAAGGGGAAGTTGGTGATTGTTTGGGGCTGCAAAATGATCTATCTGCGGGGTGCCCCACCTGGCAAATATTACCTCCAGGACCAGGGGATCCAGTGACCATTCGTGATGGCCCTGGGAAATCCTGCTGAGGGCATCCGCCAGGACATTATCCTTGCCTGGGAGGTGAACTGCAGTAAGGGAGGTGTTCAGGGAATATGCCAGAGACCACAACTTCATTGCTTCGATGCACAAGGCCGTAGACCGAGTGCCTCCCTGCTTGTTGATGTACCACATTGTAGTGGTGTTGTCTGTTCTGACCTGTACAGCTTTGTTCTGAACAGATTTGGAAAAAGCTTGAAGTGCTAGTAAAACTGCTCTGAGCTCCAACACATTGATGTGGAGCAGAGATTCCTGAGGGAACCACAGTCCCTGGGTAGTGAGGTCGCCCATGTGAGCTCCCAACCCCAAGAGGGATGCATCTGTAGTAAGGATTAAAGGGTGAGACTGAGTGACAAAGGGGACCCCCTGTCTCAGATTGCTCTGATCCTGCCACCATTGTAGGGCTTGGATCAGGGTTCGAGTCACTGGGATCAATTTGGTTAGAGGGTCCTTTCTTTGAGACCAAAAGGCTCTCAAATGGAACTGGATGTCCCTCATCTGAAATCTGGCTCCTTGCACTACTGCTGTAGAAGCAGCCATGTGCCCTAGGAGCTGCAGAAAATGCCTTGCTGGTCGAGAGACCTGCAGGGTGAATGAGGAGGCCAGAGAGACCAGGGTCCTTGCCCTGTCCAAAGGCAGGAAGGCTCTGGCTTCCTCTGTGTTCAGTTCTGCGCCTATGACGGTGAGGAGCTGGACAGGCTCTAGAACTGACTTTGGAAGATTCAGAAGGAAACCTAGAGAGGTAAGCAGTTGCTGAGTTATCTGAAGATGTAACTTGACTTGGTCTGAGACTGGCCTACTATGAGCCAGTCATCCAGGTAAGGGAAGACGGCAGTCTTTTGCCTTCTTAGGTGGGCAGCTACTACTGCCAGGCATTTTGTGAATACCCTTGGAGCAGAGGTGAGGCCAAGGGCATTGCTCTGAACTGGTAATGGCCTGAGGGCAGCTCGAACCTGAGGTACTTAGATGGAGCTTCTGATGAGAATATGGAAGTAGGCATCCTTGAGGTCCAGGGACGTAGCCAGTCCCTGGCCTTAGAGAGGCAGAATAATTCCCAGAGTCACCATTGTGAATTTTGGTTTTAAAAGGTGCTTGTTTAAGTATCTGAGATCCAGGATGGGCCGCCATTCTCCTGTCTTTTTTGGGGTAAGGAAGTACCTGGAGTACAATCCTTTGCCCTGGTGTGGGGGTGGAACCCTTTCCACGGCTCTGAGAGCCAGGAGGGTAGAGACTTCTGCCTCTAGGGCAAGTGCCTCTGATGGATTTGCAGGTGGAAAGGATCTGGTTCTCATCTTTGGAAATTTTTTGAAGCTGAGAACCAGTCCCTGGCTTACTACTTCAAGGACCCACTTGTCTGATGAGAGACTTCCAGTCCTGGACAAAGTAAGCCAGCCTGCCCCCTACAGGTAGTGGAGAATCGGCCCTGGCCACCCCATCAGGGTGCCTGCTTGGCAGGGGCTTTAGGCTGAGGGTGGAAGCAGGTCTGCTTGTACCCCGTCTGCCTCTCCCTCTAAAGAACCCCCTCTGGGCGTAAGCTGAAGAGGAGGCCTGGGCTTGGTAAAAAGGCCTATGAAAAGGCCTGCCCCTGCCCCTGGAAGGCTGCCTTTGAGGAGTGGCCTGCCTTTCCTTGGCCTGTGCACTCCTACAGGTGGTCCTATACTCATCCATTTTCTTCATGTAATTCTCTGTCTGCTCCCCAAACAGAGAATTACCCACAACAGGAAAATCCATGGCCTTAGTCTGGGTATCCTGTGACAGGCTAGTACATCTGAGTCAAGCCATTCTGCGGAGTGCCACAGATGTAGCCATGACTCTTGATGACACATCATTAGAGTCCACTGCAGCATGGAACTGCACCTTAGATGCCTCAATACCATCAGCAACCACCTGCTCCAGCTCCTTGGCAAGCTGGCCAGGGACCTGTTTTGCTAGAGCCATAACAGTATCCCATCTGGATTTCTGGTATCTAGCAACATAAGCCATATAATTTGCCTGTCTGAGTCCCAAGGATGCTGCCATGTACTGTTTCTTTGCCATGGCATCAATCCTCCTGGAGTCCTTGTCGGGGGTATGAGGCCAAGGGAATATTTGCCTTGTCACAGGCTGTAGCCTGCACTACCCCAACATGGCTGCATTGTTGTGTAAGGAACTCCGTATCAGAGCCTGACAATGTGTACCTCTTGTCCATTCTCTTATCAACAGGAGGTATAGTGTGAGGAGTTTTTAGAATGTTTACTGTCTGTCTCCCAAAAGATTTATGCAAAGGAATAGATAGCCTCCTGGACTCTGGGATATCCATCATTTCCACATAGTCAGGTTCCTCTTGATCATCCACAGCTTCCTCCATAGGGAGCTGGCGGGTTTCAGCCACTTTTTTACAAAAAGTAAAATGAGAAGGGGACTCAGAAAGCCTAGGAGGAGACACTCCTGAAGGTCTGTCTGGGGAGATGTCGGTTCAATGGGCACATCAGACTTTCAAATCCACATTCACTCTCCTCATACTCCTCTTCCCCTCCTCCGGTTCATAAAATTCCTCTAAATCATACTCTTGAACCGGTGGAACCGGCAGACATGCAGCTTACCTGATGGCGCCCGGTTCGGTCGGAACACGAGAGCGAATGGACAATTTTAATCACTTTGGCTATTTCTTCAGCAGTTGGAGAGGAAAGTTTTGGCTCCACACCAGCTGATTCCTTGTCCTTTTGCTGGAACCGACTCCTCGAGTCGGCTCTCCTTTTGCCCGAGGAAGTCTTGCCCTGGTCAGAGGGACTTCCCTCCGTTCTGTTGGAACCGAACCGGCTGGCCATCCGGGTCAGCGGACTTCTTGGCCTCCCTTTTCCTGAGCCTACCAACTCTCTTATCCAGGGTAGCTGCAGGAAAATTTTTGCAAATCTGGCAGTCTGCATTGAGGTGGTCAAACCCCAGACAATAAACACAGGTGGTGTGGGGGTCAGCCTTGGCAAAGGCTTCCCCACAGACACTGCAGTGTTGAAACCCAGTGGGACCGGTTTTTCTTTTGGGTTTCTCAGACATAGTGCCAGTCCTAACCAAACTTGCCCGTTTATGGCAATCCGCCAAGCAAGACCCTCTTATCGGTTCCCAACCGTGTCACGGGTCGTGGAAAAAAACATAATAAAATCCGGTTTTATTAGAACCGATAAGAACCGGTAACCACACTCTAAAAGACAGATTAATATATTTCAAAACAACCTGATCGGTTCAAACCGAACCGATAACTGTTTACAAGTTCCACACAGAAGAAATAAATGTAAAAGCTATCTAGTACTTACAATACCACAGACAGAGCTTGAACCGACCGGTTGTGGTTTAAATTCGGTCAAAAAACCGAGAAAATAATACTTTAACTGACAAAATGAACCGAGCAGAAGGAGAAAATCTCCAGAGCGACTGTTCAGTGAGGCGGAGTGAAGAATCTGACAGTTTGAGTTTGAAGAACAACAGAGTTTTCAACCGAGCTTGAGCTCAGCGTTCCATGCCTGGCATGGAAAGTTAACTCTTTCACCTTCGGAGCAGTTCGAAGGTTGGGACTCACTGCATATGTCATAATATAGCAAGACTTCATGTTGTTTGAAAAGCCAGTCGTCCAGGTATGGGAACACATATATGCCCTTGCATCGGAGAAACTCCACTACCACTGCTAGGCACTTGGTGAAGACCTGAGGCGCTGAGGACAGGCCAAAGGGAAGTGCTTTGAATTGAAAATAGTTCTCCAGGAATGAGAACCTGAGGAAGAGGTCGTGGGCTGGGAGGATAGGGATATGAAGGTAAGCATCCTGCATATCCAGGAAGCACAGCCAAGTGTTGGACAGGAGCAGGGGCAGGAGTCCCTGGAGAGTCAGCAGGCGGAACCTCTTGTATTCCACGAAGAGCTTGAGCATGCTGAGATCCAGACTAGGTCTTAGATCCCCCATTTTCTTTGGGACTAGGAAGAAATGGAAGTAAAATCCCCTTCCTATTTGTTCTGGTGGAACAGGCTCTATGGCTGCCTTTTGCAGCACAGCCTGTATTTCGTGTTGGACGATAGGAATCTGTGCCTATGGGTAGAAAGACCTTGCAGGAGGATTTGCTGGAGGTGTCTCCAGGAACTCGACTGAGTGACCTCTTTGTATGAGTTGTAAGACTCATACATCTGTGGCGACGACCTTCCACCCTTCCAGATGGAGGCTGAACCTCCCTCCTACCGGTTCCTCTGAGGTGGACGGAGGGAGCGAGAGGAGGGGGAACGAGTCAGGACGCGGGGGGGGGGGAGCCTTAGCTCCTGAGGCAGCTTTGGTGAACCTGGCCTGAGGAGTTTGGGCTCCTGAGCCAGTGGCATGCCACTTATTTTGACGTTTGCCCTGGTTCTTGTTCCACTTCCTTTGGCGACAAAAAGGTTGCTTCTTTTGGCCTGTATGGTACATACAGAGTACATCTCTGAGGGACCTACCACTCTCCTGCAGCCCTGTAATTATGTCTTTTGCATCACCGAAAAAGAGAACTGGACCTCTAAACGGTGCATCCAGCATGGACGACTGAACGTCCTGTGCCAAACCTGCCAGGCGTAGCCAGGCTAGGTGCCTAAGGCAGATTCCCAAGGCCACAGCCCAAGCCAGACAGTCCACAGAATCATAAGTGGATCGGAGTGCATAATGGCAGGATGATTTATTCATCTGCACTTTTTCCAGGAGCTTAGCCCTGAGCTGTTTATCTGGGATATCCTGGAGATCCTTCTCGAGTTCCAAGAGTGAGGACTTTTGAAAGGCCACATTTGCAAAACATAATTTAAGGACCTGATGGTGCAGGTGGATGAGGCATAGATCTTCCTGCCATACTGATCCAGTTGCTTAGAGTCCTTGTCTGGAAGAGAGGAACTTAAGTGCTTTGGTTGTGCCTATCGGTCGTGGGCTGCAGTAATGACCATAGAGTCGGCTTTGGCTTGGGTGATAAGGTGAGAGATCCCTTCTGGGGGGGGGAAGTAGGTTATGTCAGCTTTCCGGGAAACAGCTGGGATAGAGGAGGGCTGTTGCCATATGGTGGACATGAGATCCTCATGTGGACCCATCCAAGGGGAAATGGGAAGGGAATCCACACTGGCTAGGTCCAAATGCTCAGCAAGCCTCTTGCACTGAGGGTCTAACTCCTTTGACAGCCAGCCACAAACTTTTTGGATGGTTCTCAAGAGCTCCTCAAAGGAAGGGTCCTCCGGGGGGAAATTTAGGGGACTCCTTAGGTAAGGGTTCGACCGGTGAACGGGGTTCAGATTAGTCGATATCTGAGTCTTCATCAGACTCAGAAGAGTCCAGCCTGCTAGGCAGGGAGGGGCCCACACCAGTGTCCCCCACAGGGAGAGAACCCGAGGCTTGGCCAGAAGGGACCGGGCTAGGGGAAGGTGCCCTAGGCAGAGGGGCACCCCCTACTGGCTGAGACTGTTTTAGTTCAGAAAGGAGGTGCATCCTGGCATCCTGCCACCATGCCGGGATGGTCTCACGGTTGGACGGCAGTGGTGGAGGAGGAGGGGGTGAAGGCTGGTACCCAGGATACCCGGAGAAAGAGGGGTAACTGGGTGGGTCATGCCAGTAAGGAAACTGGTACAGACTCTGCCCTAAAAAGGCCGGTGAAGGATATCCTGGTGTTGGGTAGCCCGGTGGTGGGTAACCTGGTGTAGGGTAGCCCGGCGTCGGTGGGTAACCTGATGCAAGCGGGTAACCTCGCGTCGGCTGAACAAAGCCCAGCGTCAGAAGGATATTGTCTGGCGGTGGGCCACCCGGCAGCGGAAAATTAGGATCACCTGGAAAAACCGCCAGAGGGGCCGGCAGGAGGAGCTGAAGGCCTGGCCAGGTGAGGCGCTGAAGGGCCACTAGGCAGAGACAGTGGGTCAGGAATAAGGCCCGTGGGTCCCATGGGAGGAGGGTCCATGCCTGAAATACATAGGTTCAGTGACGGATCCCTGGGGAGGAAGGGTTCTGGCGGAGGAACAGAACCTGGTGATGGGGGGAGATCCGGCAGGGACCCCAATGACAGGTCCGGTAACATGCCCGATGGGAGAGATAAGTCAGGAACAGGTGATGAATCCCTGGGATAGAGACCGGCAGGGATGAAGGTTCCCCCATGAGCACACTCATCCCGGGGTCGAGGTCCTAAAGGAAGCCTGACGGGAGGGCAGACGCGTCTGCGTGGTCAACGGAGGATCTGTTGGCCGACTTATCAGGCACAGCTGGGCTGATCGCGGTAGTAATGCCGCGGTCAGGCTTATTGGCCAAAACATGGCACACAGCGGAGGAGCCGGAGGGTGACTTATCGGCGGTGCAACTAGTGGGAGACCTAATAGACACCTCCACAGAGGGGAATCCTGGCTGCCCGCTCACCTCGGAGGGGGAGGGGGAGGCGTTCGGCCCATGGGAGCAGATGAAGGCCCAGCAGAAGTGGTACTCACGGTTGCTGAGGGGCCACCCTGGTTATCGACTGATACCCGTCTGGTTTTCCCCTGTGGAGAAGGACTTCTCTCCCGGCGTTTCTCCTTGTCCTTATTTTTTCTTTTCTCAGGGGCCGGCGGCGACGATCTCTCTCACAGCTCCTGAAGCTCCTTTTCCATGGAAGCTAGCCTCTTTGACAGAAGGTGGGCCTCGAGGGTCCACTTGTGTCGGGTTCAGGTGGCCTGGTTGAACCCTTGGCAGACAGCACACTCAGCTGAGTTGTGCTTAAGCCTCAGACAGAGGAGGCAGCCGAAGTAGTCGTCCCGTCTTGAATTTGGGTACCGCGCCCGGTACTTTTCTTTATGCGAGGCGACATACACTCGTGGTGCTTTTAAAAGTTTTTCGAAAATGTCAACAAAGAGTGGGCAACTGATCGCTGTTCTACCATGTCTGTCGGACCTAACTGGTACGACTATGGAAAGAACTGGAGTGCAGGCGAGACCCCCCTCTTATTGTCAAGCTGATGCCATGCTACCTGACAACGGGGGGCGGTCCCCACTAATGATTGCTAGCTACAAGTTTGCTGTACGGACCTGATGCCTGGGGGCGCAGTCCTATAGGTGAAGACCTACTGCAGGAACCCTCTCGAAGTAAGATCTTTAAATACTTGACAGGGATAAACAACACTGGTATATGAGGGGTATTTAAGTTGAGGAGGGGGAGGGACACGAGAGAGCATGGTCTCAGACTGGAGGGGAGAAGATACAGGAGAGAGATGAGCTATATTTTCACCGAGAGGGTGGTAGCTAAATGGAACACTATCCGAGGAGGTGGTATCCTGTAAGACGGTGGGCAGTTTTAAAAGGGGATGGGACAGGGTGAGAGGGGGGTACTGTGAGGGCGGTGGGGCAGCTGCAATGTGAGGGGGCTAGCTGCACAAATGAGCAGACTTGATAGACCATGAGGCCTGTTTCTGTCGGCAGATTTGTGTGTTCATATGTCCAGAACCATGTTGAGACAATTAATACACAAGTCAATTAATATTTGACTGCCTTGCCTGTCCTTCCACCAAGCAAAGTCATTTACTATCTGTGCAGACATTGCTTTAGATCTAAGTGAGTCACTCTGGCTTGGGATAGAAGAAAAAATTACTCACCTTAGTAATGTTATTTCTTCTAATGTAGTCTTGCTGTATTCTGACATATTGCAGTGATGTCCAACCTTTGAACTGCCCCGGAGATGGAAGAGTTAACTTTCCATGCCAGGCATGGAACGCTGAGCTCGAGCTTGGTTGAGACTCTGTCTGTTGCTGTTTGAAGTAAAACCGTCAGATCTTTATGAGCTAAACTCACTGGGTGCCCTGTGTGGAAACTGTAAACTTACACTAGCCAACTGGCTACTAAATATAATAAAAAGATTTTTTGGTCCCAAAACAAAGACTCAAGTCAGGAAACCCAAAAAATAAAACAAACCACAACACCCACACACCCAAACTAAAGGGGTGAGAAAAGAAGGGGTGGGGCACCTCCCAAGTGCCAACACTGCTACTGCCCACCCACATCCCAAAAACCAAGGTTCTGAGAGGGGAGGCAGAGGAGGTCAGAATACAGCAAGACTCCATTAGAAGAAACAACATTACTAAGGTGAGTAATTTTTTCTTCAAACAACATGAAGTCTTGCTATATTCTGACATATTGCAGACTACCAAGCAGTACCTCCATGGAGGAGGGACAGAACCTACTTAGGAAATAGGCTCTGAAGCACTGCTGTGCCAAACTGAGCATCAGTCCTAGCCTGGATATCCAGAGAGTAATGCTTGGTGAAAGTGTGTACTGTTTTCCAGGTGGCTGCTTGACAAATCTCTAAGATAGGAATATCCCTGGCAGCAGCCAGGGAAGCAGCTGTACCTCTGGTTGAGTGAGCCCTCAGGCCTGAGCGTGGGATCCTACCTAGTTTTTCATAGCAAAACTGAATGCAAGAGACAATCCACCTGGCAATAGATCTCTTAGTGGCATGTTTTCCCTTACCAACCTCACCATAAGTGAGGAACAGTTGGAGGGAGTCAAACCTGTGACCCTTGGTGCGCTCTATGTAGTAGCTAAGGGCCCTTTTCACATCCAAACTGTGCAACCTCCTCTCCCAGAGGAGGAATGGTCAGTGAAGAAAACAGGAAGGGACACAGACTGGTTAAGGTGGAAATCTGAAACCACCTTAGGCAAAACTTCCTATTAGTCCTGAGGACCACCTTATCTCTATGGAAAGAGATAAAATCAGGCTCCACTGACAGGGCCTGTAACTCACTTATGCATCTGGCAGAAGTGATGGCCACCAAGAAAACAGTTTTCCAAGTCGAGTACTGCTCTGCTGAGGACAAAGGCTCAAAAGGCTGCATAAGCTGAGCAATGCAAACATTAAGGTCCCAAGTAGGGCAGGGTCCCTGAAGGGAGGATTGGTATGAAGTAATCCCTTGAAAATTTAGAAAATACAGGATGAGCTGAAAGGGAAGAGTGTTTGCCTGCTGAAAGGAAGGCAGAGACAGCTGCCAGATGCACTCTTAGTGTAGCTGGTCTGAGTCCCAAGCTATTAAGATGAACCATGTAGTCAAGGACTGTGGGCAGGCCAGCCGACTCTGGAGAAATATGCTTCCCAGAGCACCATATAGAAAATCTTATCCACTTAGAGTTGTAAGTGTTTCTGGTGGAAGGTTTACGAGAAGCCTTCAAGATATCCATAACTCCTTGAGAGAGGTGTAAATCAGCAAACTCTAACTCTTCAAGAGCCAGGCCTCGAGGTTGAGAGATTTGAGATTCAGATACCTTTCCCTCCCCTGAGCACAATTTAACAGGTTGTAATTCCTGGGAAGAGACAGGGGAAGGTGGACTGCTAAGGACAACAAGAGAGGGTACCAGGGCTGTCTGGCCCAGTCTGGAGCAATCAAAATCACCTTGCAGGGTAGAGACCTGATTTTGACTAACACCTTGAACAGGAGAAGGAAGGGGGGGAAGCATATAGGAACTTCCCTTCCCAATTGAGAACTAGGGCATCCAGGGGGACTGAGCCCAACACTGGGGGCCTGCAGCAATAGAGAGGAAGTTGGTGATTGTCTGGGGCTGCAAAAAGATCTATCTGTGGAGTGCCCCATCTGGAGAAGATCACCTTCAAAACCAGGGGATCCAGGGATCATTCGTGATGGCCCCGAGATATCCTGCTGAGAGCATCTGCCAGGACATTGTCTTTGCCTGGGAGGTGTACTGCTGTAAGAGAGGTATTCAGGGAATAGGCCAGAGGCCATAACTTCACTCTGTGCACTAGGCCGTAGACCGAGTGCCCCCATGCTTGTTGATATACCACATTGTGGTGGTATTGTCTGTCCTGATCTGAACTACTTTGTTCTGAACATACTTGGAAAAAGCTTGAAGTGCTAGAAACACTGCTCTGAGTTCTAATAGATTGATGTGAAGCAGAGATTCCTGAGGAGACCACAACCCTTGGGTGGTCAGGTCCCCAAGTGGGCTCCCCAGCCCAAGAGGGAGGCATCTGTAGTAAGGATTAGAGAATGAGACTGAGTGACAAAGGAACTCCCTGTCTTAGATTGTCCTGATCCTGCCACCACTGTAACGCCTGGATCAGGGTTCGAGTCACTGGAATTAGTTTGGTCAGAGGGTCCTTTTTCTGAGACCAGAAGGCTCTCAAGTGGAACTGAATGTCCCTCATCTGAAATCTTGCTCCCTGCACCACTGCTGTAGAGGCAGCCATGTGCCCCAGGAACTGCAGAAAATGCCTTGCTGGTCAAGACACCTGGAGGGTGAATGAAGAGGCCAATGAGATAAGGGTCCTTGCCCTGTCCAGGGGAAGGAAGGCTCTTGCCCTTACTGTATCTAGCTCTGCCCCTATGAAGGTGAGGAGCTGTACAGGCTCTAGAACTGACTTTGAAAGATTCAGAAGGAAACCTAGAGAAGTGAGCAGTTGCTGAGTTATCTGTAGGTGTAACTTGACTTGGTCTGGAGACTGGCCTACTATGAGCCAGTCGTCCAGGTATGGAAAGATGGAGATCATTTTTCTCCTTAGGAAGGCAACTACTACTGCCAGGCATTTTGTGAACACCCTTGGAGCAGAAGTTAGGCCGAAGGGCATCGCTCTGAATTGGTAATGGCCTGAGGGCAGCCTCGAACCTGAGGTACTTTCGTGGAGCTTCGATGAGAATATGGAAATAGGCATCCTGAGGTCCAGGAGACTAGCCAGTCCCCTGGCCTTAGAGAGGGTAGAATTATTCCCAGAGTCACCATTTTGAACTTTGGCTTTAAAAGGTGCTTGTTTAAATATCTGAGATCCAGGATGGGCCGCCATTCTCCTGTCTTTTTGGGGGTTAGGAAGTACCTGGAGTACAATCCTTTCCCTTTGTGTAGGGGTGGAAGAAAAAATTACTCACCTTAGTAATGTTGGTTCTTCTAATGGAGTCTTGCTATATTATGACTATTGCAGTTTGCCCCAGCCTTAGAACTGCTCCGGATGTGAAAGAGGTTAACTTCCATGTGCAGAGCATGGAGCTTAAGAAGCGTGAGCTAGTTCCAGAAGCTCTGTTTGGCTGGTTTCAAACCGAAACCGCCAGATCTTCTGAGCAAAACTCACTAAGGTTCTGTGTGGAAGCTGTAACCTACACTAGCCAACTGGCCACTAATATATTAACACATTTTTGCTGGTCCCAACACAAAGACTCAAGTCAGTGGACCAGAACATTTAGATAGAAAAACTAAATAAACACAACACCCAAACATGAAAGAGGGCATCAATAAATGCCAACAGAGGACTACCCACCCCATACCCCAAAGTAGGAGTTCTGAGAGGGGCAGGCTGGGGGGGAGGTCATAATATAGCAAGACTCCATTAGAAGAAACAACATTACTAAGGTGAGTAATTTTTTCTTCAAACAACATGAAGTCTTGCTATATTATGACTATTGCAGACTACACAGCAGTACCTCCATGGAGGAGGGACAGAACCTACTTAGGGAATAGGCTCTGAAGCACGGCTGTGCCAAACCGAGCATCCCTCCTGGACTGAATATCCAGGGAGTAATGCTTGGTGAAAGTGTGTACTGTCTTCCAAGTAGCTGCCTGACATATCTCCAAGATAGGGATGTTTCTAGCAGCAGCTAGAGATGCAGCTGTACCTCTGGTAGAGTGAGCCCTCAGGCCTGAGGGGGGAACCTTACCCAGCTTTTGATAGCAAAATTGGATACAAGAAACGATCCACCTGGCAATGGATCTCTTAGTGGCAGGTCTCCCTTTCCCAACCTCACCATAAGTGAGAAACAGTTGGAGGGAGTCAAACCCAGACCCTTGGCACGCCTATGTAGTAACTTAGGCCCTCCTAACATCTAGCTGTGCAGCCTCCTCTCACCAGAGGAGGAATGGTCAGTGAAGAACACTGGAAGTGAAATAGATTGGTTAAGGTGGAAATCTGAAACCACCTTAGGCAAAAACTTTAGTTAGTCCTGAGGACCACTTTATCCTGTGAAAGGAAATAAAGTCAGTTTCTACTCATAAAGCCTGTAACTCACTTACGCCTGGCAGAAGTGATGGCTACCAGAAATACAGTTTTCCAAGTCAATACTTAAGCCTGCGAAGACAGAGGCTCAAGGGGGTTGCATTAGCTGAGCAATGCATACATTAAGATCCCAAGCCGGGGCAGGGTCCCTGAATGGAGGATTGGTGTGAAGCAATCCTTTAAAAAACTTGGAAAATACAGGATGAGCAGAAAGAGAAGAGGGCTTCCCTGCTGAAATGAAGGCAGAGACAGCAGCCAAGTGCACTTTCAGGGTGGCTGGTCTCAGTCCCAAAGAATTAAGATGGACCATGTAGTCAATAGAGTGTGTGAGATCAGCAGATTCTGGGGAAACATGCTTCCAGAACACCATATGGAAAACCTTTTCCACTTGGAGTTATAGGTAGCCCTGGTGGAAGGCTTCCTAGCAGCCTTCAGGATTTTGAGAACACTTGAGAAAGTTGCAAATCAGCAACTCTAACTGCTCAAGAGCCAAGCCTTGAGGTTGAGGGATTTGAGATTCGATACCAAAGTCTCCCCTGAGCACAGGTTAACAGATTGTGGTTCCTGGGGAGACACAGGGGAAGATGGACTGCTAAGGACAGAAGGAGTGGGTACCAGGGCTGCCTGGCCCAGTCTGGAGCAATCAGGATCATTTTGCAAGGCTGAGACCTGATTTTGACTAGTACTTTGAGCAGGAGAGGGAAGGGGGGAAGGCATAAAGAAACTTCCCTTCCCAATCGAGGAGAAAGGCATCCAGGGGAACTGAGCCCAACACTGGGGGCCTGCAACAAAACAGTGGAAGTTGATAATTGTCTGGGGCTGCGAAAAGATCTATCTGAGGAGTGCCCCATCTGGCAAACACCATCCCCAGTACTAGGGGATCCAGTGACCATTCGTGATGGCCCTGGGAAATCCTGCTGAGGGCGTCTGCCAGGACACTGTCTTTGCCTGGGAGGTGAACTGCTATGAGGGAAGTGTTCAGAGAGTAAGCCAGAGACCACAACTTCATTGCCTCGGTGCACAAGGCCGAAGACCGAGTGCCCCCATTGCTTGTTGATGTACCACATTGTAGTGGTGTTGTCTGTCTCGGACCTGTACCACCTTGTTCTGAACAGATGCAGAGAAAACCTGAAGTGCTAGAAAAACAGCTCTGAGTTCCAACAGATTGATGTGGAGCAGAGATTCCTGAGGGGACCATAATCCCTGGGTGGAGATAGCCCATGTGAGCTCCCCCATCCCAAGAGGATGCATCTGTAGTAAGGGTCAGGAATGGGACAGAGGGATGAAAGGCACCCCCTGTCTCAGATTGTTCTGATCCTGCCACCACTGAAGGGCCTGAATCAGGGTTCGAGTCACTGGGACTAATTTGGATAGAGGATCTCTTCTTTGAGACCAGAAAGCTCTCAAATGGAACTGAATGTCCCTCATCTGAAATCTTGCTCCTTGCACCACAGCTGTGGAGGCAGCCATGTGCCCTAGGAGCTGCAGGAAATGCCTTGCTGGTCAAGAGACCTGCAGAGTGAAGGAGGCGGCCAGGGCCACTAAGGTCCTTACCCTTTCCAAGGGAAGGAAGGCTCTGGCCTGCTTTGTATCCAGTTCTGCGCCTATAAAGGTGAGCACCTGGACAGGTTCCAAAACTGACTTTGGAAGATTGAGAAGAAATCCCAGAGAGGCAAGCAGCTGCTGGTAACTAGCAGGTGTGATTTGACCTGGTCCGGAGACTGACCACAATGAGCCAGCCGTCCAGGTAGGGAAAAATGGCAATCTTTGCCTTCTTAGGTGAGCGACTGCTACTGCCAGACACTTTGTGAACACCCTTGGGGCAGAAGTGAGGCCGAAGGGCATTGTCTGAACTGATAATGGCCTGAGGGCAGTTCGAATCTGAGGTACTTTCGATGGGAGCTTCTGATAAGAACATGGAAGTATGTATCTTTGAGGTCCAGGGAGGCTAGCCAGTCCCCTGGCCTTAGGGAGGGTAAAATCATACCCAGTGTCACCATTTTGAACTTTAGCTTTAAAAGGTGCTTGTTTAGATATCTTAGATCCAGGATAGGCCGCCACCTCCTGTTTTTTGGGGTAAGGAAGTACCTGGAGTACAGACCCTGCCCCTGGTGAGAGGAGAAACCTTTCTACAGCTCTAGAGAGCCAGGAGGGTTGAGACTTCTGTTTCCAAAGCAAGAGTCTCTAAAGGGTTTGTAAGTGGAAAAGATCTGGCTCTCATCTTTGGAAATTTCTTGAAGCTGAGAACCAGACCCTGGCTCACTACTTCCAGGACCCACCTGTCTGAAGTTAAAGACTGCCAGTCCTGGACGAAGTGAGCCAACCTGCCCCCTACAGGTAGTGGAGAGCCGACCCTGGGCATCCCATCAGGGTGCCTGTTTGGCAGGGGCTTTAGGCTGAGGGGTGGGAGGAAGAACCCCCTCTGTACATAGGCTGAAGGGGAAGGGGCCTGAGTCTGGTCAAAAGGCCTGTGAAAAGGCCTACCCCTACCCCTTCGGGGCTGCCTCTGAGGAGTGGCTTGCCATACCTTGGCTTGTGCACTCCTGTAAGTGGTTCTATATTCATCCATTTCTTCATATAATTCTCTGTCTGCTCCCCAAACAGAGAATTTCCCACCAAGGAAAATCCATAGCCTTAGACTGGGTATCCTGAGACAAAGTAGTACACCTGACAAGGCCAATCTCAGAAAAGCCACAGATGTAGCCATGACTCTAGAGGATACATCGTTAGAATCCACTGCAGCATGGAATTGCACCTTAGATGCCTCAATACCATCAAGAGCCACCTGCTCCAGCTCCTTTGCGTAGCTGGCCGGGAACCTGTTTGGCTAAGGCCATGACAGTATCCCATCAGATTTCTGGTATCTTGCAACATAAGCCATATAGTTAGCTTGTCTGAGTCCCAGGATGCTGCCATGTATTGTTTTTTGGCCATGGCATCAATCTTCCTGGAATCCTTGTCAGGAGGATGTGAAGCCAGTGGAATATTAGCTTTATCACAGGCTGCAGCCTGAACCACTCAACATGACTGCATTGCTGTGAAAGAAAATCTGTATCAGGACCTGACAAGGTGTACCTCCTGTCCATCCTTTTATCCACAGGAGGCACAGAATTAGAGCTTTAAAATTTTTATTGTTTGTTTTCTAAAAGATTTATGTAAAGGGATGGACAACCTCCAGGACTCTGGGATATCCATCATCTCCACATAGTCAGGCTCCTCTTGCTCATCCAAAGCCTCTCTAAGGGAAGCTGGAGGGTCTCAGCAACTTTTTATAAAACAAAATGAGAGGGGACCCAGAAAGCCTAGGGGGAGACTCACCTGAAGGTCTGTCTGGGAGATGTCCGGTTCAATGGGCACATCCAGACTTTCAAAGTCACATTCACACTCGATCATAATCCTCATCCCCTCCTCTGGTTCATAGAACTCTTCATATCATATCCTGAACCACTGGAACCCGACCGAACCGACTTTTGCCAGACAGTGGCGGTTCGGAGGGAACTCAGGGACAGGACTGGACAATCTGTATTGCCCTGGCTATCTGAGCAGCAGTTGGAGAAGAATTTTGGACTCCAAACCTGCTGATTTTTTAGATTTCTTTGCTGGAACTGGCTCCTCAGAGCCAGCTTTTATTGCCGAGAAGTCTCGCCCTGGTCAGAGGGCACTCCCTCCGATTCGGTTGGCACCGAACCGGGCCATCATCCGGTCAGCGGACACTGCCTCTCGTTCCTGAGCCTGCCCACTCTCTTGTCCAGGGTGGCTGCAGGAAATTTTACAAATCTGGCAGTCTGATTGAGGTGGTCAAACCCCAGACAATAGACACATGTGGTGTGTGGGTCAGCCTTGGCAAAGGCTTCCCACAGAACACTACAGTGTTGAAACCCAGTGGGCCGGTTTTCTTTTGGGTTTCTCAGACATGATGCCCACCAACCAACCAACTTGCCCTTTTGATGGCAGTGCCAGGCAAGACAACTCTTATCGGTTCCAAACGTGTCACGGGTCCTGGAAAAACTGTAATGAAATCCGTTTTTTTAGAACCGATAAGAACAGAACCGACTCTAAAAGCCTTAAAGGCTTTAAACTTATATTAAATCACTAACTCGATCGTTCAACCGAACCGATAATACTACAAGTTCCACACAAAAAACCCTATCTATTACTTACGATTACCATAGACAGAGCCTGAACCGATTGGTTTTGCGGTTAAAATAATGAAATCGCGGTTAAATTAAACCGAGAAATAGCACTTTAAACCGAAGAAATGAACCGAGCAACAGGAGGAATCTCCGGAGCGACTGTTCAGTGAGGCGGAGTAAAGAATCTGACGGTTTCGGTTTGAAACCAGCCAAACAGAACTTCTGAACTGAGCTCGCGCTCTAAGCTCCATGCTCTGCATGGAAGTTAACTCTTTCACCTCCGGAGCAGTTCTAAGGCTAGGGCAAACTGCAATAGTCATAATATAGCAAGACTTCATGTTTGAACCCTCTCTATGGCTCTGAGAGCCAAGAGGGAAGAGACCTTTGCCTCTAGGGCAAGTGCCTCTGAAGGATTTGCAGGTGGAAAGGATCTGGTTCTCATCTTTGGAAATTTTTTGAAGCTGAGACAGTCCCTCGGCTACTACTTCCAGGACCCATTTGTCTGATGTTAAGACATCCAGTCCTGGACAAAAGTAAACCAGCCTGCCCCCAGGTAGTGGAGAATCGGGCCTGGCAACCCCATCAGGGTGCCTGTTTGGCAGGGCTTTCAGGCTGAGGGGTGGAAGCAGGCCTGCTTGTACCCGGCTGCCTCTCCTCTGAAGAACCCCCTATGAGCATAAGCAGAAGAGGAGGCCTGGGCTTGGTAGAAATGCTATGAAAAGGCCTGCCCCTACCCCTGGAATACTGCCTCTGGAGTGGCTTACCTTCCTTGGCCTGAGCACTCTATAGGTGGTCCTGCATTCATCCATTTTCTTCATGTAGTTCTCTGTTTGCTCCCCAAACAGAGAATACCCATAACAGGAAAATCCATGGCCTTAGTCTGGGTATCCTGAGATAGGCTAGTACATCTGAGCCAAGCAATCTCACGAAGCCACAGATGTAGCCATGACTCTAGATGAAACATCACTGGAGTCCACTGCAGCATGGAATTGCACCTTGGATGCCTCAATACCATCCACAGCCACCTGCTCCAGCTCACTAGCAAGCTGGCCAGGGACTCTGCTAAAGCCATGCTACAGTGTCCCATCTAATTTCTGATATCTAGCTGTATAGGCCATATAATTAGCCTGCCTGAGTCCCAAGGATGCTGCCATGTACTGTTTCTCCCATGGCATCAATCCTCCTGGAGTCCTTATCTGGGGATGTGAAGCCAGGGATATTTGCTTATCACAGGCAGCAGCCTGCACTACCCCAACATGGCTGCATTGCTGGGTAGAAACTCCGTATCTGAGCCTGAGAGAGTACCCTCTTGTCCATTCTCTTGTCCACAGGAGGTATAAATTAGGAGTCTTCAGAACTTTGTCTGTTTCCCAAAGGACTTATGAGAGAATAGACAGCCTGCCCTGGGCGCTGGGATATCCATCATTTCAACACAGTCAGGCTCCTGCTGGTCGGTCACAGCTTCTTCCATAGGAGCTGAAAGAGTTTCAGCCACTTTTTGTAGAACATAAAATGGGAAGGGACTCAGAAAGCCTGGGAGGAGAAACCCTTGAAGGTCTGTCTGGGAGATGTCTGGGTCAATAGGCACATCCAGACTTCGTCAATCACCATCACTATCCTCATATCTCCTTCCTCCTCCTCCAGTTCATAAAAATCTTACAGGGTATAGTCTGGAACCAGGGAACCGACAGACTAGGCCCTTCCTGATGGTGCGAGTTCGGTCGGGAACCGGGATAGCGACTGAACAACTCTATCGCTTCAGCTATTTCATCAGCGGTCAGGAGAAAGAATTTGTGAAACCGCACTCGATCAGTTCTCTTCTTTTTCTTTTTAACCAGAACTGACTCTCGGAGTCGGTTTCTTTTGCTCCTAAGAAGTTTTTCGGTCAGAGGGCACCCCTTCTAGTTCGGGTTGGAATCGAACGGGCTAGCCATCCGAGTCAGTGGACTTCTTGGCCTCCTTTTCCCTGAGCCTGCCAACTCTCTTTTCCAGGGTAGCTGCAGGAAAATTCTTGCAAATCTGGCAGTCTGAATCGAGGTGGTCAAACCCCAGACAATAAACACAGGTGGTGTGGGGATCAGCCTTAGCAAAGGCTTCCCCACACACACACACACTACAGTGTTGAAACCCAGTGGGCCCGTTTTTCTTTGGGTTTCTCAGACATGGCCAGTCCTAATAAAAACGTACCCTTTTTTCGGCAAGCCGCCAGGCAAGACACTGTTATCGGTTCCTGACCGTGTTACGGGTCGCGAAAAAACGTAATGAAATCCGTTTTTTTAGAACCGATAAGGACCGGTAACCACACTCTAAAAGTAGAATAAACTTTTTTTGAACAACCTGATCAGTTCAAACCGAACCGATCCCATGTTTACTAGTTCCACACAGAAGAACAAGAAAATAAACCTATCTAGTACTCATGATACCACAGACAGAGACTGAACCGACAGGTTAACGGGTTAAATTCGGTCGAAAACTGAGAAAAACTGCACTTTAACCGACAAACTTGAACCGAGCAAAGGAGAAATCTCCGGAGCGACTGTTCAGTGAGGTGGAGTAAAGAATCTGACGGTTTGACTTCAAACAGCAACAGACAGAGTCTCAACCGATCTCGAGCTCAGCATTCCATGCCTGGCATGGAAAGTTAACTCTTTCATCTCCGGGGCAGTTCAAAGGTTGGACATCACTGCAATATGTCAGAATACAGCAAGACTTCATGTTGTTTGAAAAGCACACTCAGCAGCAGTTTAAGTTTTTATGTCAGCAGGCAAAGAAAAATCTTTTGTTTCATAGGCAGTGTTCAACAACTTTTTCAAAGGATTAAATCACTTGTATCCTCCTGTGAGTGACCTAGATCCTCCATGGGATTTTAACCTGGTCCTGCTACAGCTAATGGAACCACTATTTCAGCCCATTTTTTCATCTGAGCTCAACTACCGGACATGGAAGACAGTATTTCTGGTAGCTATTGCCTCTGCCAGAAGGATCTGTGAACTAAAGGCTCTGTACAGAACAAAAAATTTTATGGTCTTCCATAGGGATGAAAGGGTGCATAAGCTACATGTAACATTCCTACCAAAAGTGGTATCTGAACTGCACATGAACCAATCTGTGACCTTGCCTATTTATTTTCCAAACCCTAACTCAAATACAAGTGAGGCGAAACTGCACATCCTAGACATAAAAAGGACACTTGAGTTCCTACTTGGATAGAACCAAGTGGTCCAGAACTGACAGCACTCAGGTGTTTGCCACTTACAGTGAGGCAGATCAAGGCAACTCGGCAACTCAGCAGCTTAGACTATTTCTTGCTAGTCTCTGGTATTCAATTTTGTTATGGAAAGGTTGGCAAGCAGCCATCCAAAGGGCTGTGGGCACATTCCACTAGAGCTACATGTACCACTGTGGCAGTGCTAAGGAACACACCCAGCAGATTTGTAAAGCAGCTATCTGGTCCACAGTACACACCTTTACTTCCCATTACGGCCTGGACATCCAGACTGGAAGAGGTGCCAAGTTTGGTACTTAAATGCTTCAGAACCTTTTTCCTAAAGAGATTCTAGACACTGCCTGCCAAGGTACTGTTTGGAGTCTGCAGATTGCATGACATCACTAGTAAACCATTGCTAACAGAAAAAAAAAAAAATCACTCACTGCAGTAATGTTTCCTGGTGATTCAAACAAATATTTCCCTACCAGCCCTTCTAGAACCTATGTATAAAAGGGTTTGTCAAAGTAAAGATTTGTTTTGCTGTTTAAGCATTTTATTGTTGCAAATATTTCACTGTTTATAATGTACATGTGAGGTTTTTGTATTCTTATTTATATTTACGATAGGTAAGAATACTAGATTCGATAGGTGGTCACAACTCTCTTCTGATCCACAGCTATAAATCTGCTGCTACAACACAGAAACATATGAACATATGAATTTGCCAGCAGATATAGGCCTTGTGGTCTATCTAGTCGGCTCGAGTGTGCAGCACATCAGTCCCTTGGACAGCAGCTGCCCCCCCCCCCCAATTACCAGCCCCCCTCCCTGTTCCCTCCTGGGCTGTACTCTCCCTTTGAATGTGTCCCACCCCCTCCCGAAGCTCCCCACTGTCTTCAATACGACCACCTCCGGCAGTGCGTTCCACCCTGCCACCACCCTCTCCGTGAAATAGTGTCTCCTCATTTCCCTCCTGAATCTGCCCCCCTCCAATTTCAGAGAGTGCTCTCTGGTTTCCCTTCTGTTCTTGAGAGTGAACACACATCTGTTGTCCACTCTGTTCATCCCCTTCAGGTACTTGAAGGTCTCAATCATATCTCCTCCTCTCTCTCCTCTATCCTCCAGGGTATACATATTGAGCTCTCTCAGTTTTTCCTCATAAGGTCTATCCCACAACCCCAGGATTATCTTTGTTGCTCTGCTTTGCACTGCCTCCAGCAGTCTGATGTCTCTTTTTAAGTATGGGCACCAGAACTGCACGCAGTACTCCAGGTGCGGTCTCACCAGTGACCTGTACAGGGGCAGTATGACCTCACTACTTCTGGAAGTAATCCCTCCTGCTATGCACCCCAGCATCCTGTTTGCCTTGGCTGCTGCCTTCCTGTACTGTGCCGAGTGGTTCATTTCCCCTGTCACTAGCACCTCTAGATCCTTTTTCTCCTTGGATGTGGATACTTGGACACCCCCCAACCAGTAACTGTATCCCGGGTTCCTTGCTCCCAAGTGCATCACTTTGCACTTCTCAGCATTGAACCCAAGCTGCCAGTTGTGCGATCATTCCTCCAGCTTTGCCAAGTCCTCCTGAAGTACTCTGCCCCCCCCTTGTCCCCATCCACCTCAGCACAGATCTTGGTGTTATCTGCAAGCAGGCCGCTTTTGTTTTTGATCCCTACAGCTATGTCAGCAATGAAAATGTTAAACAGGACCGGTCCCAGTACTAAGCCCTGGGGGACACCACTCGTCACTGCCCTTAGCTCTGATGTCTCCCCACCCACCACCACTCCTCTGTTGTCTATCCTGCAGCCAGCTTTCAACCCATCTGCCTACTTTCATCTCTACCCCCAGTCTCTCTAGCTTGCAGATCAGCCTACCGTATGGTACTGAATTGAAGGCCTTGCTGAAATTCAGGTAGAGTACATCCACTGCACAGCTCCTGATCAGTGTTCTTGTGACCCATTCGTAAAAGTCAATCAAGTTTGTCTGACAGGATTTACCAGAGGCAAACCCGTGCTGCCTGTCATCCTGCAGGCAATTTTCCTCCAGAAATTGCACCAGCCTTTCTTTGAGGATAGTCTCCATCAGTTTCCCAACCATTGAGGTAAGGCTCACTGGTCTGTAGTTCCCCGGCTCGTCCTTAGGCCTGCTCTTATGGAGAGGTACCACACGTGCCTCCCTCCAATCCCTGGGCACACACCCCGTATTTAGAGAGGTGCTGAACAGGTCTGCCAATGGTCCTGCCAGGACCTCTGCCAGCTCCCTCAGCACCCTGGGATGAACTCTGTCTGGCCCTGGAGCCTTGTCCACCCTTAGGGACCTAAGGCCCTCCCGCACCCTTTCTACTGAGATAACCCCATCTGTGGTTACTTCACCCCCCTTTCTGCCCCACCTTTCCCTTCAGGTACCGGACCGTCCCTCTCCCTTGTGAATTCTGAACAGAAGTACTCATTGAGTACTTCTGCCATTTCATCCCCCTTATCTACCCACCCACTGCCTCTCCTGATCCTAAAGATTTGGTCCTTGATCTTCCTCTTTTCTCCGATATATCTAAAGAAATCCTTATCCCCTTCTTTTATCCCCTTCGTTAATCTTCTTTCCCTGGCTGCCTTTGCAGCCCTTACTGTTCTGCTCACTTCCCTGGATCTCCTCTCATAATCTTCTCTGCCCTCCGTCCTATTGGTTCTCTTGAAGGTTTAGAATGCTTTTCTCTTCTCCTTCACCTTCACCACTACCTCCCTAGTCATCCAGCTTGGTTGTTTGGTCCTGGATTTCTTACACCTGCTCATGATACAGACTTTGGTGGATTCAGTCAGTCCCAGCTTGATGATCGCCCATTTCTGTAGACTTTGATGGCAGATAAGGACTGCTTGGACCACCCAGTCTGCCCATTTCCCTACCTTTTGGATAAGCTGCAGATCGTAGTTAACCAACAGCCTGCTCCCCCTCCCCCACTAGAACTGTCTTATGTCTGTCCCATGCGTTCTTTAATTCCCCCACTGTTTTTGACCACACTACCTCCTCTTGAAGGCTGTTCCATATGTCCACCACCCTCTCTGTGAAAGAATACTTCCTCACGTTGCCCCTGAGCCATCCCCCCCATCTTCAAATTGTGCCCCATTGTTCTTGTACATCTTTTTTTCTGAAAGATGCTACCCTCTTGGACTTTGTTGATTCCCTTGAGGTACTTGAAAGTTTCTATCATGCCCCCCCTCTCCCTCCTTTCCTCGAGGGTATACATATTAAGCTGCTTTAGTCTCTCTTCGTACGGCTTCTGGTGCAGACCCTGCTCCATTTTAGTTGCCCTTCTCTGGACTACCTCCATCCTGTCTATATCCTTGCGGAAATGAGCTCTCCAGAACTTCATGCAGTACTCCAGATGGGGTCTCACCAACTGTCTGTACAGAGGGATAACAACTTCCTGTTTTCTACTGGTGATGCCTCTCCCTATACATCCCACTATCCCCCCAGCCCTCCTTACTGCCTTTTCACATTGCTTGCCTACCTTTAAGCTGTCTGATACGACTACCCCAGGTCCTGTTCCATTTTTGTTATTGTACCTCCCCCCCACCGTTGTGTACTCTTCACCTGGGTTTTTGTTTCCCAGGTGCATTACTTTGCACTGAATCTAAGCTGTCACACTTTTGACCATTCCTCCAACCTTGCCAAGTCCCTTCTCATCCTTTCCACCCCCCCTTGTGTATCAACCCTGTTGCAGATCTTTGTGTCATCTGCAAAGAGACATACTTTCCCTTCCAGTCACTCCGCAATGTCACCTATAAAGACATTAAAGAGGACCAGTCAGTACTGAACCTCAAGTACACTGCTAGTAACCTTCTCCTTAGAGTGGACTCTGTTTACCATTACCTCTGTCCTGTTGTCCAGCAAATTTTTACTAGGCTACCACCCCTGGGACCCACTCCCAGGCTGGCTAACTTGTTATTAATCTTTTGTGTGGGACTGTGTCAAATGCCTTGCTAACGTCTAGGCACGCCACATCCACAGCCCCTCCCATGTCTACTACTTTGGTCACCCAGTCAAAGAAATCCATTAGATTCATCTGACATGACCTTCCCACTGTGAATCCATGCTGCCTTAGGTCCTGTGCCCCGCTGACCTCTAGATACTCAACAATTCTTTCTTTCAGAAGTGATTCCATAATTTTTCCTACCACTGAGGTCAAACTAACTGGTCTGCAGTTTCCTGCCTCTGCCTTGCTCCCACTTTTGTGGAGGGGAATAACATCTGCCTTCCTCCAGTCTTCAGGTACCACACCATCCTCACATGATTTGTTAAAAAGCATAGTCAGTGGTGTCACTAGTTCTCCCCTTAGTTATTTTAGAATTCTGGGGTGAATCCCATCAGGCCCCACTGCTCTGTCCACCTTGAGTTTTAGGAGTTCTTTCAGGACCCTTTCTTCTGTGAATAGACTGGTATCAACCCCCCTTGCCAGAGTGCTTCTATTGTTTGGTTTAGGTACCTCCCCCTCCTCTTCATTTGTGAATACTGAGCACAAGTATTCATTCAGGATCCCTGCCTTTTCACCTGTCACCCTCTGCCCACCTCACATCCCCTTTATTAAGCCTCACTATCCCTCCCTTGGTCTTTTTTTTTACTCCCTAATATACCAATAAAAGGTTTTATCCCCCTTCGTAACCGAGTTGAATATCTTTTCCACTGTTTGAGCCTTTGTTATTCTGGCTGCCTTCCCTGCTTCGTTCTGCTTTAACTGATACAGTTCCCTGTCCTGCTCCTTCTGTGATTCCTTATACTTCCTGAATGCTATCTTTTTCTCCCTAACCTTTTCCGCCAACTCTTTTGAGAACCATAGTGGTTTTTTCCTACCTTCCCTTTTTTTTTAAAATGTCCTTTAAAACCATAGTGTTTTTTTCCTACCTTCCCTTTTTTTTAAATGTCCTTTCTATGAAGAGAAGCATATTATATACATTAGAAATGTGAAATTACATTTCAATGGACATATAATCAAGTAAAGTCAAAACTGACACATGAAATTGACATTGCATAGCACAAGCAAGCTAATAACAATGAGCTCAGATAATAACTTGTAGGTGTGACGCTTGGCCAGCTGGTTATGATTATTGCATGATATTTGTATTATAAAAATATAGTATGGGATTGTCTCACATAAGACAGCCTGGCTTCCGTGAGTGCCCCCCCCCCCAGGTTTCAGTGAGGCTACAATATATGAAACTGACCAGGAGAGCTCTTTAATGTAATTAACTTCCTTGAAAAATTGCATTTTATTACTTTTATGACATGCCTAGGTTTTTGAAGTACAAACTAAATGTGACTTTATGACTTCAGAAACAGGACATTATTAAGCTGATTCCTGTTGGCTATCTCACACTGGGGTGATGGATTGCAGGGTTGTAAATCCTCAAAGGAACTGGCTGATCAGAGACTCATAATTTGGGAAATGAGTTTTGCTGATGTCACATTATTTAATATACCTTCGGACTGGACATCATGTTTGTATTTTTTTAATTCTAAAAAGGAGAAGCTAGATGACTCACCAAGGGGGTTGGGAGATGGAGTTGAAATGTATCCTTGTAACTGGGGAATACGACATATTATTTGGGGACTCTGAGAGAAACTAACTTAAAGGCACTTACAGAGGTAATACATTAGCTAAAAAGTCTAAATGTTTGGTGGTAGGAGTTTTTGTTTTGTGCTTTGCCCTTGTTCTTTTATGTGATTGTGAGCTCTTTGATATATGGTTCTGTGTTTACATTTTTCATATTTTTATCATATTTTAGTAAAATACCAGTTCTGTGAAAGACTGCATGGGTGTCTGCCAATTCTTTTTTTGCATGTGACGTATAGAGGGTTAAGTCTGACGAAACTGTTCAACAGCTTGATGGTGTTACTAAGCTTGAGTAAATAGGTAAGAATATACCTAAGGTCTCTTATAGAGTTTTAAGGGTTCATTTTGGAGGCCTGGCTTGGTGCCCCTGGCAAATGATTGTACTGCAATCCCCGAAGAGGGTTTGTATATGAGCCTGTACATTGGGTACACTAGCATAAGGTTCACAATTTGAATCCCCCCAGGACTTGAGACTAAAAGTGATTCAGACGCAAAAGCAGACAGGAGGGTTACCCTGTCTGTTACCTCTTCACACTATTGCACTCTGAGGTTGGCACTGTAGGAGCAGAGGGCCTGACCTGCTGAGTGCATTTGTGACAGTAGGAACCCTGAATATACAGGTTACTCATCTGTAACAGGAGTTCTAGGAGTGGTATATGTTGTTCATTCACACTTATTGGCAGGTTCCTTGCTGCTTTAAATCTTGCTGGAAGGTCTTCAAGCTAACTCCTCCCACCCACCCGCGTGGTAAAACTCTTGGCTCCACCCCATGATGCCAGATCTAGCCTGCTGGAAGCCAGGTTGCGCATCGAGGCCGGGGAGGTCGGGTGGGTTGTGTGGATGAACAACATATACCACTCCTAGAACTCCTGTTACAGGTTGAGTAACCTGTATTTCTAGGGACGTGGATATGTTGTTTAATCCACTCTTACTGGCAGACTCCTAGCAGTTCACCGGGAGGAGGGAGGCAAGGTGCGCAACCCCTACTTAGGAAATAAGGACTGGAGAACCGAGGTCCCAAAACCAGCATCCCGGTGTGACTCAAGGTCGATGTGGTAGTGGGTAATGAGGGGTGTGCTGACTTCAGGTAGCAGCCCTGCAGATTTCCTGGATAGGGATGTCCCTGAAGCAGCCACCGGGCAGCGGTATGGCAGGTAGAATGAGCTCTTATCCTTCTGGGAGGCTCCATGCCCGCCAACCTATAGCAGAGATCTATGCAGGAGGTGACCCACCTGCCTATCGTCCGCTTGGCTGCAGGTCTGCCAGGTGCAGCTTCAGTGTAGGTGACAAACAGCTGGCGAACCTCTCCCCGAACTTCAGCCGTCCGCTCCTTATAATAAGAGAGTGCTCTTCTAGGGTCCAGAGTATGGAGCCTATATTCGGCCTCCGAGGTGTGACTGGGGTAGAACACCAGCGGAATCAACACCTGGTTAAGGTGAACCTCCGACACCACCTTCGGAAGGAATTTCGGGTGGTGGGGGCGCAGGACAACCTTGTCCTTGTGGAAGACCAGATAAGGAGACTCGATGGAAAGCACCTGGAGCTCTTCCATCCTTTTGGCTGACATGATAGCCACCAAGAAGGCGGTCTTCCACGACAGGTGAGAGATGTCACACCTGTGCATCAGTTCGAATGGCTTGCCCATGAACTTAGCCAATACCAGCAGTAGATCCCACGGAGGTGGAGGTTCTCGCACTGGAGGGGATATGTAATCAAGGCCTTTGAAAAAGCGCCCGACCACTTTCTCCTGCACCACCGACTGCTTTCCAGCCCTCGCCCGGTAAGCAGAGATGGCTGCCAGGTGCACCTTAAGGGTCGTCGTCCAAAGCCCTAGCTGAGAAAGGGACCACAGGTAGTCCAGAATGCTAGCCAAAGAACAGAAGTAAGGGTCCAACCCCCTTACCCTGACACCAAATGGAGAATCTCTTCCATTTGAAGGCGTAACATTGTCTTGCCGACTCCTTATGGGATGCCTCAACGACGTTGAGGACCTCATCGGAAAGACCCAAGGCCTGGAACTCTAGCTGCTCAGGAACCAGGCTGTCAAGTGCAGGGATTGAAGGTCCGGGTGGAGTACCTTCCCCTTGCTGACTGAGATCAGGTCTGGGTGGGCTGGAAGCCGCCTCGAGAGCCTGGAGCTGAGGCTGAGGAGATCTGTATACCAGAACTGGCGGGACCAGTCTGGGGCTACCAGAATCACCTGCGCCTTGTCCCTCTTTGCCTTGAGAAGCACCTTGTGGATCAAGGGAAATGGAGGGAAGGCATAGAAGAGGCCTGGGGTCCATGGCCTCGAGAAGGCATCCCCCTGCAGTGAGCCCTGCTGAGGGGGCAGGCATAGAACAGCCTCAGCTTCGCATTCTCCCAGAAGGCAAACAGGTACACCTGAGGGGTGCCCCAGTGGGAGAACAGATCTTGTACCACCTCTGGCAGGAGAGACCACTCGTGAGATGCAGCGCCTATCTGGCTTAGGGCATTGGCCAGACTGTTGGAGGCTCCTGCCACGTGGATGGCTAGGAGATCCGCCTCCAGGCTGATCACGAGAGACCAAGTGCGGAGGGCCTCCTTGCACAGAGGCAAGGAGTGTGTTCTGCCCTGTCGGTTGAAGTAGTACATGGTCGTGGTGTTGTTCATCTGGACCTGGACCACTTGACCCAGTACAAACGGAGCAAAGGCGGTGAGGGCTAGTCGGACTGCTTGAAGCTCCAGCAAGTTGATGTGGCATCGAGACTCCTGAGGAAACCACAGGCCATGAGATCTGAGCTCCCCCAGATGGGCACCCCAACCCATCAGAGAGGTGTTGTTCATCAGAGTGACCGTCGGCTCGGGGTGGACAAACGGGATACCCTCCTGCAGATGAGCTAGAACGAGCCACCACTGGAGGCCGTTCCACATCTCTTGGGTCACTGTCACTGGCTGGTCCAGAGGACCGGGGCGCTGTGACCATTGGCGGGCCAGCGCCCATTGCAGGGGACGCATATGCCAACGGGCCCAACGGACCATGCTGGTGCAAGCTGCCATGAGGCACAGAAGGTGCAGAAAGTCCCGGGCCGGGTGCAACTGCCCAACCAGAAATGATTGGGCAAAGGAGGAAAGGACCTCGGCCCTGTCCGCATGGAGCCGTGCTCTGGCTCGAAGAGAGTAAAGCTCTGCCCCGATGAACTAAATCACCTGCGATGGCACGAGTTCCAATTTGGCCTTGCTGATGAGGAGGCCAATCTGAGAGCAGACCTGGAGGGCCAGATCCCTGGACCACTCCACCTCCAACCTGGAGGGGGCTGCAATCAGCCAGTCGTCCAGGTAAGGGTACAACGGAGCCCTCGGTGCCGCAGGAGTGCTGTCACCACTGCCATGCATTTGGTGAAGACCCTGGGAGCTGGAGAGAGGCCGAAGGGCATGGCCCGGAACTCGTAAAGGGATCCCTCTGCCCTGAAGTGGAGGAATCGCTGGTGAGATGGACGGATTGGGACGTGAAAGAACGCGTCCTGAAGGTCCAGAGAACAGAACCACATGCCTTGTTCCAAGGATGGAATGATCTGAGCCAGAGTGACCATCCTGAAGGTGCGAGACCTTAGGAACTTGTTCAGGTCGTGTAGGTTGAGAATGGGGCGCCAGCCCCTTCCCCATCCATTTTGGGACCAGGAAGTACCTGGACACAAACCCTGGGTCTGGAGGAGGTCCGCCACCTCCTGATCACCTTCTTCTGGAGGAGCAGGGCAATGTTGGCTCGATGAGCTGACCGAGAGGTTGCAGAACCCGTAGGCTCCTTGGGCGAGTGATGCTGAGATAGGATGGGGACTGCTCGAATTCCAAAGGCAGACCCCTGCCTACCACTTCCAACACCCAGTGGTCTGTGGTGATATCGGACCAGGCGGAAAGGAAGTGGCAGAGCCGTCCCCCCACGGAGGGAACCCAGAGAGGAGTGACGAGGTTGGGGCACACCCCTCAACCCATCATTGGGCAGGCTTGGAGGAAGGGCCGGCTGAGGAGCTGCCTGGGCCTTTTCCTCCTGGCTTCCTGCTGGAGGAAGCAGCAGGCTTGGCTTTGGGGGTGCCAAGTGCAAGCCTGCTGGCCCTGATGCTGGTGTTGCTGGGCCGGACGTGCCATAGGGGCTGAAGGACGAAAGGGCTTACGCTGCTGCTGGTGGCCTTTGTCCTTCTGGGCAGACGTGACAGAGTCCAAGGTGGTGTTGGACTTCTCAATCCGTTGGAGATGACCCTCCACCCCAGAACCAAACAAGTCAGTACCCAGGAAGGGGACGTCTGCCAGCTTGTGCTGGGTATCCACCGTAAAGGTGGAAATCCACAGCCAAGCTCTGCGGTGCACGGCCACTGTGACCGCTACTGACTGGGCACACGAATCAGCAATGTCCAAAGAAGTTTGGAGCTGCTGTTTGGCTACCACCCTTCCCTGGTCCCGCACCTGCTTGACCGTTGTTTGAAGGTCAGCCGGGAGATGAGGAATCACCTCATCCAGGGAGCCCAAAAGGGCGGTGTGAAAAGTGTGCCATCAGGACGGCCAAGCTAGCCTGATGAAGGCCTAGGGAGGAAGCAGCATATACTTTAAGCCCTGAGTAGTCCAATTTCTTGGACTCCTTATCGGGTGGTTTGTCCACATCCCGAGCATTCCTGGAACGCCGGAAAACACTGTCGGTCACTAACCCCTCCGCAGAGGGGTGCTCCGAGAATCAACAGAGTGAACCTGTAGGGACCGCATACTTCCGAGCCATCCTGGCCGGAGGTGCTGGACAAGAAGCTGGCCGCTGCACAGCTCCAGGGCCAGGCCAACAATGGCTTCAGCCACTGGAAAGGCCTCCGTAGGGGAATCCCCTCGGTCCAGTATCTCCGTGAGGGGATACTTGGCCTGTTTTGAAACGGGTTCGAGCTTCATCCCAGTGGATTCTGAGATGAGTCAAAGCATTCCTAAGAACGAGGATGGGCTCTCGCCCACCGACTGACCCCTAGTGAACTCCAGGTCAAGTGGCCTGGAGAACAAGGAGTCGTCGTCGTCAGACTCCGAGGAGTCTGCGAACAGCTGCCATGCGCCTGAGTCACCCTCCACATGCCGAGGTCGATCGGGAGTGAGGGTGACCGACAACCTATTGGGCAAACCCTGAACCGACCGAGAAACCTTGGTCGGGGCCCCAGTCTTCAGTTGTGGAGGCGGAGGTTCCACCACAATGGGTGGTATAAACGGTTTCGGCTGAACAACCGATGCTAGTTTCGGCTCCTCGACCACTACGAGGGGTTGTTTCAGCTTCTCTGGTGACAGCCGCTTAATGGCTGGAGAAGGCGACTGAGTCGGCTTATTCCTGGACAATAAGAGCTGCTGCCACATTAAATCCTCATAGCACTGACACAACTTGTACCAGAGCCTATCCTCTGAAGAGGACAACGAGGAAGAGCGGTGCCGCCGCTTTCCATGGTGTCGAGACCGAGACCGACGACGGCGGGACCGGCTGGACCTGGAGGAGGTTCGAGACCGAGACCTTCGGGGATTCCGAGGGTGGGTCAGAGAAGGAACGGGGGAAACTCACTCCTCCCTCGGTTCAGGGACTTTAACTGGGGACTGTGTCACAGGAGGCACAGTCAAGTCCTCAGTTTCCACTGGGGGGAACTGGTGAGGAAGGGTTGTTGGCTTCTCCAGTCGACAAATCGTCCGATGGGTCAAGAAAAATCTCGTCTTCGACGACAGGTGTCTCGGCCGGCTGACCTGACGGGGACACCATGAAGCAAGCGGCCTTAGCCGCAACCCCAACCAAAGTCGACTGTCGACTATCCGGAGAAGGGGATCCCTCCCACTCCCACGAACATCGACGGTGGGACTTACCTTTGGAGTCCTTCTTTTTGGACCGACTGGAATGTCCTGATGGTCCTTCTCCCTTGGTGGAGTGGGATTGGCAAAGCTCCTTAAAAGAAGCTGTATAAGAAGAGCCCAACGAGAGCGGGATAAATGCCACGACTAAGGAAGATGAAGATGCGGCCTGGGCCACCTCCTCTTCGAGGGCGATCATCTGCTCCAGCTGGTCTGCGGAGCCCGCCGCTGCAGGCACCACCCAATGGGCCTCCTTCGACATAACTGGAGGATAAAGGTTTTCAGGGCGCCCCAAAAGCAGTCGGGCAGCGCGGTCCTCCAAGGCCGAAGCTGAAAAGGATTTGCATAATTTGCAAGCCTGCGAGTCATGTCCGAGTCCTAGGCAGTAAACGCACATGGAATGTGGATCGGTCCGAGACATCTTCTGCCCACGGGGCACTGACGAAATCCGGGAGTCCATTTGTCCATCGCAGCCGCGAGGGAAAAAGAAGACCTAAGTCTTTTAAATTTTAGAATAAGTTTCGGACTAACAGAAGAGTGTGGATCCAGGCCTAAAACGCAGAGCACTAAGGAGGGAACCTGAGCTTCCAAGCGGTAAGGAAGATCTGGCGTCATGGGGCGGAGCCGAGAGTTTTACCACACGGGTGGGTGGGTGGGAGAAGCCAGCTTGAAGACCTTCCGGCAAGATTTAAAGTGGCAAGGAACCTGCCAGTAAGTGTGGATTGAACAACATATCCACGTCCCTAGAAATGACTGTAATTAAAAAGAGATAAAATAAACCATTTTTGCAGAAGTACCCATCTGCCCATGGAAAAATGCTATCCCACTTTAGGCCTATTTCCATCATTCATATTCTGATATGTCGGAGGCCATTAGGACCCAGTGTATTACCCATTTCCTCAGCTAAGCGACCATGAAACCCCCATATCTACTTATGGCACAAACTCTGGATCATGCTGTGCCATATAAAAAACCCACTGTTGCCATCTCTCCCTGAAAATAGCATGTCTAACATGCAATGCAGCCATAAAGTCTTCTAGCCTATAAATGTCTCAAACAATCTGTCACCATTCCAAGATACCGTTGGTATCTTAGTAGACATCCACTTACATGTTACGGCTTTTTTTGTTGCTAAGAGATACAGAGGTAGCAAGGTGTGATGCCATAAGGGTTTATGTGGTGGGTAAATTGACAATACACCCATTTCGGCTGTGAGCTCTACCCGTTCCCCCAGACAATCCTGTAGCTCTTCCTGCGAGGTACACCAATATGGCATTAGTTTGGGGCAGAGCCAAAGAATATGGCCCAAGTCAGCTAATTTACAATTACAGTTCCTCCAACATTGACCATAAGAAGGGGGAAGATATTTAACTAGAATAGCTGGAGAATGAAAATATCTGGAATGGCACTTCCAGGTGAATTCTCTCAATTTATTTGAAAAGGAGCTTTTGATTGCTTTAAGGTTTGAGTCCCACCACAGGAAGAGGGAATCTCCAGTTCTACATCCCTATTCCAACCATGCAACACCGACTGAGAAGAGTCCCCCAGGTAATCCCTCAGAATATTGTACAAATGGGCTATGAGCTGTCCCCACAGATGACCCATCAGAGTGCCTGAGTAAAACCCAAAAGACCGGTAGGAGGGCAGGCAGTCTGGTGGCTACATCTCTTTGCCACAAAGTGTAATTTCTAACCTGGAGATAATGAAAGGAGTCTCTATAAGGGAGACCATACTGCTTATGTAAATCAGAAAAAGGTATAATGCCTGAATGTATTAAAAATTGGTGAAAGTAGTTAAGTCCCAGCCTTCTCCAAGAAATGAAAGTAGTATCCAGTCTTGAGGGATGAAAGTTTTCGTCTTCAGATAACGTGTAGAAAAAATTTATTTCTTTAAAGGACGGTTTTTGTTTTAATTTATACCACACTTTCAGAATCTAGGCCATATAGTTGATAAAATTAGAAAGTTGAGGTATCCTTCCCCTGCAGACAAAAACTCTTTTTTTTCAATATCACATAAATAATTTATTAGGAACTCTATATCCTTCCAGGGGGTCGAGATGGTAGGGGACAACCACAAAATTTATATTTTGAGGAATGCTGCCATTGCATAAAGTTTCAGGTTAGGCAGATTTACCCCTCCCTAAGCCAATGAAAGCTGAAGTAATGGAAAACATATTCGGGGCCTTTGATCCCCCCAGATGAAATCAGATATTAATTTATTCCAAGATTTAAAACAAAATTCAGCTTGAAAAGAAGAAATATTCTGGAACAGATAAAGGAGACGGGGGAGAATATTCATCCAAATAGCCTCTATGCATTGAAAAAAGGTGAGATTCAGTCTTCCCCACCTGGTTAAATCAGTTTGAATGAGAACAGATAATGGTTCGCAGTTAACTAACTCTAGGTGGTCCAGATTTGTGGAAGAAAAAATTACTCACCTTAGTAATTATATTTCTTCTAATGGAGTCTTGCTGTATTCTGATAATTGCAGTGATTCCCAACCTTTGAACTGCCCCAGAGAACAAAGAGTTAACTTTCCATGCAGGGCATGGAACGCTGAGCTCAAGCTCGGTTGAAGTCTCTGTCTGGAGTGTTTTGAACTTAAACCGTCAGATTCTTACGAGCCCAACTAAACTAAAAATTCTATGTGGAAATTGTAAAAATTCTACTAGCCAGCTGGCTGAAAAAAGTTTTGGGTTCCCAAGGAAGACTCAAGTCAGGAAACCCAAATACAAAAGCCAATGTACTAAAAAATAACAATAATAAATAAGCACCCAAACAAAAAGGGAGGAGGGTGCAAGCAAAAACCACCCCTGGGGTGCAACACTGCACCTGCCCACCCTCTTCCCAAAAACAGGTTCTGAGAGGGGAGGCAGGGAAGGAGGTCAGAATACAGCAAGACTCCATTAGAAGAAATATAATTACTAAGGTGAGTAATTTTTCTTCAAACAACATGAAGTCTTGCTGTATTCTGACAACTGCAGACTACTGCAGTACCTCCAAGGAGGAGGACAGAACCTACTTTGGGAATAGGCTCTGAAGTACTGCTGTGTTAAACCGAGCATCACTCCTAGCCTGGATATCCAGAGAGTAATGCTTGGTAAGGATGGACTGTTTTCCAGGTGGCTGCTTGACAAATTTCTAAGAGAGGGATATCCCTGGCGCAGCCAGGGAAGCAGCTGTACCTCTTGTGGAATGAGCCCTCAGGCCTGAGGGTGGAGTTTTTCCCAGTTTTTCATAGCAGAATTGTATACAAGACACAATCCACCTGGCAAAAGATCTTTTGGTGGCAGGTTTGCCCTTTCCCACTTCTCCATAAGTGAGGAACAACTGGAGGGAGTCAAACCTGTGACCCTTGGTACGCTTTATGTAGTAACTAGGGCTCTTTTGACATCTAAACTGTGTAGCCTCCTCTCTCCTGAGGAAGAATGATCAGTGAAGAAAACAGGGAGAGAGACAGACTGGTTTAAATGGAAGTCTGAAACCACTTTGGGCAAGAATCTTCTATTGGTTCTAAGGACCACTTTATCCCTGTGAAAGGAGATAAAATCAGGTTCCACTGACAGGGCTTGCAATTCACTGATATGCCTGGCAGAGGTAATGGCTACCAGGAACACAGTTTTCCAAGTCAAGTACTTAAGCTCTGCTGATGACACAGGCTCAAAGGGGGGCATAGACTCAAAGGGGGGCTGCATAAGTTGAGCAATGCAAACATTCAAATCCCAGGCAGGGGCAGGGTCTCTAAAAGGGGGATTGGTGTGAAGCATTCCTTTAAAAAATTTACAGAACACAGGATGGGAAGATAGTTAGGAAGGCTTCCCCACAGACAAAAATGCAGAAACAGCTGACAAGTGTATCTTGAGAGTAGCTGGTCTGAGGCCTAGGCCATTAAGATGGACCATATAATCCAGAACCGTAGGCAATTCAGCAGTGTCTGGAGAAATATGCTTCTCAGAACACCAAATGCTGAACCTTCTCCATTTGGAGTTGTAAGTCTTTCTGGTGGAGGGCTTTCGAGAAGCCTTGAGGATATCCAGAACCCATTAGGAAAGATGCAGATCTGCAAACTCTAACTCTTCAAGAGCCATGCTTTGAGATTGAGAGACTGAAGATTGGGGTACCAAATCCTTCCCTGAGAGGATGTTAACAGGTTGTAATTCCTGGGAAGAGAAAGAGGAAGATGGCCTGCTAGGGACAGCAACAGGGGGTACCAGGGCTGTCTGGCCCAATCTGGAGCAATCAGAATCACCTTGCATGGTTGAGACCTTATTTTTACCAAAACTTTGAACAGAAGAGGGGAAGGGGGAAAGGCATACAGAAACTTCACCTCCCAATTGAGGATCAGGGCGTCCAGAGGGAGAGAGCCCAGGACTGGAGGTCTGCAACAAAAGAGAGGGAGCTGGTGATTGTCTGGGGCTGCAGAGAGATCTATCTATGGAGTGCCCCACCTTGAAAAAATTAATTTCAAAACCTGAGGGTCCAGGGACCATCCATGATGGCCCTGAGAAATCCTGCTCAGTGCATCTGCTAGCACATTGTCCTTACCTGGAAGGTGAACTGCTACAAGAAAGGTTTGCAGGGAAAAAGCCAGGGACCACAACTTCATGGCTTCTGTGCACAAGGCCGTGGACCGAGTGCCTCCCTGCTTGATGATGTACCACATGGTTGTGGTGTTGTCTGTTCTGACTTGAACCACCTTGTTCTGAACTGACTGTGAGAACGCTTTTAGAGCCAGAAAAACTGCCCTGAGCTCTAGAATATTGATGTGGAGAAGGGATTCTTGGGGGGACCACAGCTCCTGGGCAGTAGGGGACCCCAGGTGGGCTCCCCAGCCCAGGAGAGAAGCATCCGTGGTAAGGACCACTGAACAAGGCTGAGCAACAAAAGGAACACCTTGCCTTAAATTGTCCTGATCCTGCCACCACTGGAGGGCTTGGATCAAGGTCAGAGTCACTGGAATCAGTTTGGTAAGGGAGTCCTTTCTCTGAGACCATAAAGCTCTCAGGTGGAACTGAATATCCCTCATCTGGAATCTTGCCCCTTGGACCACTGCTGTTAAAGCTGCCATGTGGCCCAAGAGCTGGAGGAAATGCCTTGCTGGTCGACATACCTGAAGGCTGAAGGAAGAAGCTAGTTCCATAAGAGCCCTTGCCCTTTCTAGAGGAAGAAAGGCTCTTGCTCTCTGAGTGTGTCCAGTTCTGCCCCTATAAAGGTAAGAAGCTGGACTGGTTCGAGAACTGACTTGGGAAGGTTGAGAAGAAATCCTAGAGAAGTGAGTACTTGCTGGGTCACTTGCAGGTGAGACTTGACTTGGTCTGGAGACTGACCCACTATTAGCCAATCGTCCAGGTAAGGAAATATGGAAATCTTTTGCCTTCTTAGAAAGGCAACTACTACTACTGCCAGGCACTTTGTGAAAACCCTTGGGGCTGAGGTTAGCCAAAGGGCATTGCTCTGAACTGATAGTGGCCTGAGGGCAACTCGAACCTGAGGTACTTCTGTGGGAGCACCTGATGGGAATGTGAAAGTAGGCATCTTTGAGGTCCAGGGAGGCTAGCCAGTCCCCTGGCCTTAGAGAGGGAAGGATTATTCCCAGAGTTATCATCTTAAACTTTGGTTTTAAAAGATGTTTGTTTAGATATCTTAGGTCTAGGATGGGTCGCCACTCCCCTGTCTTTTTGGGGGTCAGGAAGTACCTGGAGTACAGTCCTTTGTCCCAATGTAGGGTAGGTACTCTCTCTATGGCTCTTAAAGCTAGGAGAGAAGAAACCTCTGCCTATAGGGCAAGGGTTTCCAAGAGATTTGCAGGTGAAAAAGATCTGGCTCTCATCTTTGGAAAAGTTTTGAAGCTGAGAACCAGTCCCAGGCTTACTACTTCCAGGACCCACTTGTCTGATGTAATAGACATCCAGTCCTGGACAAAGTAAGCCAGCCTGTCCCCTACTGGAATAGAAGGGTCGACCCGGGCAGGCCCATCAGGGTGTCTGCTTGGCAGGGGCTTTAGGCTGAGGAGTGGATGCAGGCCTGCTCAGCCCCCTTCTGCCTCTCCCTTTGAAGAACCCCCTCTGAGAAAAGGAAGAAGAGGCCTGTGCTTGGTAAAAAGGCCTTTGAAAAGGCCTGCCCCTGCCCCTAGACTGCTGCCTTTGAGGAGTTGCCTGCCTTTCCTTGGCCTGAGCACTGAGGAGTTGCCTGCCTTTCCTTGGCCTGAGCACTCCTGTAAGTGGTCCTGTACTCATCCATTTTCTTCATGTAATTCTCTGTCTGCTCCCCAAACAGAGAATTACCCACTACAGGAAAATCCATGGCCTTAGCCTAGGTGTCCTGCGAGAGGCTAGTACATCTGAGGCAAGCCATCCTCCGAAGAGCCACAGATGTAGCTATGACTCTTGATGATACATCACTAGAGTCCAAAGCAGCATGAAACTGAACCTTAGATGCCTCAATCCCAGCTACCGCCTCCAGCTCCTTGGCTAGCTGGGGGGAGGCCTGTTTAGCCAGTGCCAGTACAGTGTCCCACCTGGACTTCTGGTACCTGGCTGTATAGGCCATGTAATTCGCCTACCTGAGTCCCAAAGAAGATGCCATGTACTGCTTCTTTGCCATGGCATAAATCTTCCTGGAGTGCTTGTCAGGGGGGGTGTGAAGCCAAGGGAATATTTGCCTAGTCACAGGCTGCAGCCTGCACTACCCCAACATGGCTGCATTGTTGATATAAGAACTCTGTGTTTGAGCCTGACAGTGTATACCTCTTGTCCATTCTTCTATCCACAGGAGGTATAGTGTTAGGAGACTTTAAGATTTTTAGTGTCTGTTTCCCAAAAGATTTATGAAGGGGAATAGACAGTCTCCTAGACTCTGGGATATCCATCATCCCTACATAATCAGGCTCCTCTTGATCTTCCACAGCCTCCTCCATAGGAAGCTGCAGGGTTTCAGCCACCTTTCTGTAAAACATAAAGTGAGAAGGGGACTCAGAAAGCCTAGGAGGGGAAACACCTGAAGGCCTCTCTGGGGAGATGTCCGGTTCCACAGGCACATCCAGACCTTCACTTACATCATAATCCTCAAATTCCCCTTCCTCTTCAAATTCCAGTTCATAAAAATCTTCAAGGGTATGAACCAACTCCTATGCTTGTATATAGGTTGTGTATATGTATGGAAATATGAAAAACCTGAAAATAAAGAAAGTTTAAAAAAAATCTTCAAGGGTATGCTCTTGAACTGGGGGAACCGAACCCCTGCCAGAAGAAGCCAGATCGGTCGGAACTGGACGGAGCGATTCCACAATCTGAATCGCCCTGGCTATCTCTTCGACGGTTGGAACATGAACCTCTGGATCCGAACCGGTCGATTTATCTTTGCACTTTCTTTTTGTCGGAACTGATCCCTCAGAATTGGCTCTCCTTTTGCCCGAAGAAGTATCGCCCTGGTCAGAGGGCACTCTTCTGGTTCGGTCGAAACCGAACCAGGCTGGCCATCTGGGTCAGCGGACTTCTCAACCTCCTTTTCCCTCAGTCTACCTAATCTCTTCTCAAGGGTAGATTTGGGAAAATTTTACATATTTGGCAGTCTGAATCGAGGTGGTCAAACCCCAGACAATAAACACAGGTGGTGTGGGGATCGGCCTTAGCAAAGACCTCCCCACACTCACTGCAGTGTTGAAACCAATTAGGCGGTTTTTTCTTGGGTTTCTCAGACATAGCCAACCTAACCAAACTTACCCTTTTTCGGCAACCGCCAGGTAAGACTTTATCGGTTCCTAACTGTCATTGGTATTGAAAAACGGCTAAAAACACGTTCTTTTTAGAACCGAAAAGAACCGGTAACCACACACTAAGTATAACCAAATTCACAATCAAATGTCCGGTTCAGCCAAACCGACTGTACTTTTACAAGTTCCACACAGAAAAATAGAACAATTCCTATCTAGTACTCACGGCACCACAGACAGAGACTGAACCGACTATGCAGATACTTTTTTCAGTTTAAAACTGATAAAACTGAAAACTTTAACCGACTTTTGAACCAAGCTGAAGGAGAAATCTCCAGAGCGACTGTTCAGTGAGGCGGAGTAAAGAATCTGACAGTTTAAGTTCAAAACACTCCAGACAGAGACTTCAACCAAGTTCGAGCTCAGCATTCCATGCCCTGCATGGAAAGTTAACTCTTTGTTCTCTGGGGCAGTTCAAAGGTTTGGAATCACTGCACTTGTCAGAATACAGCAAGACTCCATGTTTTTTGAAATATAAATTTCTAGGTATTTAATTTTTAATACAATGCCATTTTTTTTTGTATTATCTATTTTTCTGCCCCCATGCTTGCTGGTCCTCCAGTCCTTCAGGCTCTGACAAGTTCCCCCCGATCTCTTCTGTCCTTGCCCGGCTCTCCTCTAGTCCCCAGATCGCAGCCGACCGCCGGGATATCCCGGTGTATCCCTTCACCGGGCGGGTCCTCTCTCCAAGGGGAAGGCACCGGGGAGGATAGCCCAGCACATCCTTCTAGGGCCTGGGGTGCTGCTGGGGAACAGGAGGCACGGAAGGCGCTGGAGGCCCCTAGGAACAGAGAGCCCGTCATCCGAAGAACCAGCGATCGATTTTCCTGGCTTTCTGTTGGGGGCAGCGTAGTGACGTCCAGCGGCATACGCCGACATCCACCCTCCCCAGTTAGTATTGGGCCGCAAGTGCCTTGTGATACCCCCAGCTCCGCTAGGAGCCAGCAGGTACCGGGACCAGTCCAGTACTTTCCCCCGAGAAGGAGAGCTGTCCCTGGGACGCCAATCCTTCTCCCCGCCGGCCCTCCAGTGACCCGGGCTCATTCCCGAATCCGGGTTGCTGGTGTCGCAAGTGGAAATCCAACCGCTGTGCTGGCGGGCCAGCTAGTACAACACCATTTTAAAGGGAAAGGTTGTTTTAGGGCCTGAGATGTCTGGAAATACAGTAACAGCACCTCACTTTTTGTAATATTCAAATTAAAAATGGCCACCTCCTCAAATTCACTCAAGAGCTCCTATTTTGTCGGCACTGATTGTTCCGGAGACAAAACTGGTACTAAAATATTGTCGGTGAACAGGGAAACCTGATAAGTTTTTTGTCCCAAGGGGATCCCTTCTATCCAACCAGAGCCGCTGGGATCTGTCTTGAATGTATATGTTCTAGTAATAACATAGTTCAACGAATATTATTCATGGAGCTCCTGTGTTTAATATAGCCTGATTAATCTGGATGGATAAGTGTCGGGAGGATAACTTCTAATCTTGTATCCCATATAGCCATATAAATTTTACAATCCACATTTGGATGGAAATTGGCGATAAGAGGCCATATCAGTAATATCTTTATCAGGCTTGGGGATTGGAGATATGACTGCATAATCCCATGAGGGAGTAGGGAACTCTCCTTCCACAATTGCTCTGAAGGCAGCCAGTAATATGGGAAGCAAGTGTCCAGAAAATTTTTTATACCACTCGGCTGTGAAGCCTTCTTTTCTAGGGCACCTGGGGGACTTTAGTGCCTGAATGTGTGATAAAACGTCGCTTGCATTTATGGGGCATTCTAAAGCCATATTCTGAGTTTCCAAAAGCTGCGGGAGAGAAAGGTGAGACAAACGCTGCTCGCTGGTCAGCCAGATTAGGTATGGGAGAGGTTGCATATAAGGACTGATAAAAGAAAGTGAAAGCCAAACGAATATGTTCGTCTTTGTGAGAAACTTTTTTGAAATAGGGTCTTTAATCTTCAAGATTGTTGCCACCTGTTTTCGTGTTCAGAGTTTACGAGCCAGTAATTGAGACTCCTGGAGCTCCCCTCATAAGTAGATTGGTTCAAATATGTTAAAATTTGGAGAACTCTATAAATACAGGTTACTCACCTGTAACAGGAGTTCTAGGAATGGTATATGTTGTTCATCCACACTGTCTGGCAGGTATCCTTGCCGCGCCGCTTTAAATCTTGCCGGAAGGTCTTCAAGCTGGCTCCTCCCACCCACCCGGGTGGTAAAACTCTCGGCTCCGCCCCATGACGCCAGATCTGGCCCGCTAGAAGCTCAGGTTGTGCGTCGAAGCCGGGGAGGTCGGGTGGGTCAGTGTGGATGAACAACATATACCATTCCTAGAACTCCTGTTACAGGTGAGTAACCTGTATTTCTAGGGACATGGATATGTTGTTCATCCACACTGTCTGGCAAACTCCTAGCAGTTCTCCGGGAGGAGGGAAGCAAGGCGTACACCCCCTACTTAGGGAATAGAGACTGGAGAACCGAGGCCCCAAAACCAGCATCCCGGCGTGACTCAAGGTCGATGTGGTAATGGGTGATGAAGGTGTGTGCTGACTTCCAGGTAGCAGCCCTGCAGATTTCCTGGATAGGGACGTCCCTGGAAGCAGCCACCGATGCAGCAGTATGGCGGGTAGAATGAGCTCTTATCCCTCTGGGAGGCTCCATGCCCGCCAACTTATAGCAGAGATCTATGCAGGAGGTGACCCACCTGCCTATCGTCCGCTTGGCTGCAGGTCTGCCAGGTGCGGCTTCAGCGTAGGTGACAAACAGCTGGCTAACCTCTCCTCGATTTCAGTCGTGAGCTCCATATAGTAAGCGAGCGCCCTTCTAGGGTCCAGAGTATGGAGCCTATATTCGGCCTCCGAGGTGTGATTGGGGTAGAACACCGGCAGAGTCAACACCTGGTTAAGGTGAAACTCAGACAGCACCTTCGGAAGGAATTTCGGGTTGGGGCGCAGGACAACCTTGTCCCTGTGGAAGACCAGGTAAGGAGACTCGATGCAAAGCGCCTGGAGCTCTCCCATCCTTCTGGCTGACGTGATAGCCACCAAGAAGGCGGTCTTCCACACAGGTGAGAGAGTTCACACCTGTGCATTGGTTCGAATGGCTTGCCCATGAGCTTTGCCAGTACCAGCAGTAGATCCCACGGAGGTGGAGGTTCTCGCACCGGAGGGGAAATGTGGTCAAGACCTTTGAAAAAGTGCCAGACCACCTTCTCCTGCGCCACCGACTGCTTCCCAGCCCACGCCCGGTAAGCAGAGATGGCTGCCAGGTGCACCTTAAGGGTCGCCGACCTAAACCCTGCTGAGAAAGGGACCAAAGGTAGTCCAATATGCTCGCAAGGAACCGAGGAAGGGTCCAGGCCCTTGCTCTGACACCAAATGGAAAATCTTTCCATTTGAAGGTGTAGCATTTTCTGGTCGAGTCCTTACGGGACGCCTCAACTACGCTGAGGACCTCGTCGGAAAGACCCAAGGCCTGGAACTCTAGCCGCTCAGGAACCAGGCCGTCAGGTGCAGGGATTGAAGGTCCGGATGGAATACCTTCCCCTGATTGACTGAGAGCAGGTCAGGGCGAGCTGGAAGCTGCCTCGGGAGCCTGGAGCTGAGGCTGAGGAGATCTGGGTACCAGTACTGGCGGGGCCAGTCTGGGGCTATCAGAATCACCTGCGACTTGTCCCTCCTTGCTTTGAGCAGCACCTTGTGCATCAAGGGGAACAGAGGAAAGGTGTAGAAGAGGCCCGGGGTCCGCGGCCTCGAGAAGGCATCCCCCTGCAGCGATCCCTGCTGAGGGGGGCAGGCATGGAACAGCCTCAGCTTCGCATTCTCCCTGGAAGCAAACAGGTCCACCTGAGGTGTGCCCCAATGGGAGAATAGATCTTGTACTACCTCCAGCAGGAGAGACCACTCGTGGGACGCAGCCCCTATCCGGCTTAGGGCATCGGCCAAGGTGTTGGAGGCTCCTGCCACATGAATGGCTAGGAGATCCGCCTCCAGGCTGCGCATGAGTGACCAGATGCGGAGAGCTTCCTTGCATAGAAGCATGGAGCGCGTCCCGCCCTGGCGGTTTAGACAGTACATGGTCGTGGTGTTGTCCGTCTGGACCCGGACCACTTGACCTCAAGAAATGAAGCAAAGGCGGTGAGAGCTAGGCAGACCGCCTCGAGCTCCAGCAGGTTGATGTGGCATCGGGACCCTCGGGGGACCAGAGGCCGTGGCCGGTGTTCCCCCAGATGGGCACCCCAACCCATCAGAGAGGCATCGTCGACAGAGAGACCGCCGGCTCGGGCGGACAAACGGGATGCCCTCCTGCAGATGAACTGGAATGGTCCACCACTGGAGAGCGCTCACATCCCTGGGTCACCGCCACTAGCTGGTCCAATGGATCGCAGCGTTGGGACCACTGGCTGGCCAGCCCCCGCTGAAGGGGGCGCATGTTCCAACAGGCCCAACGGACCACGCTGGTACAGGCCGCCATGAGACCCAGGAGGCGCAGGAAGTCCCGGGCAGGGCGCAATTGCCCAACCAGAAATGATTGGGCAAAGGAGGAAAGAACCTGGACCCTGTCCGCCGGGAGCCGTGCCCTGGCTCGAAGAGAGTCGAGCTCTGCCCCGATGAAAAGAATCACCTGCTTCGGCTCGAGTTCCGACTTGGCCTTGTTGATGAGGAGGCTGACCTGAGAGCAAACCTGGAGGGCCAGATCTCTGGACCGCTCCACCTCCTGTCTGGAGGGGGCTGCAATCAGCCAATCATCCAGGTAAGGGTAAACCCGGACCCCTCGGCGCCGCAGAAATGCTGTCACCACTGCCATGCATTTGGTGAAGACCCTGGGAGCTGGAGATAAGCCGAAGGGCATGGCTTGGAACTCGAAAAGGGATCCCTCCGCTCGAAAGCGAAGGAACCTTTGATGGGACGGACGGATAGGGACGTGAAAGAACGCGTCCTGTAGGTCCAGAGAGCAGAACCACATGCCGTGTTCCAAGGATGGTATTATCTGAGCCAGAGTGACCATCCTGAAGGTTCGAGACCTTAGGAACTTGTTTAGGTTGTGTAAGTTGAGAATGGGGCGCCAGTCCCCCGTCCGTTTCGGAACCAGGAAGTACCTGGACACGAACCCCGGGTTTGAGGGAGGGTCCGCCACCTCTTATATCACCTCCTTCTCGAGGAGGAGAGCGACGTTGGCTCGGCGAGCTGACAGCGAGACTTCGGACCCGAGGTGCGATGGCTCTGAAGGGTGGGGCCTGCTCGAACTCCAGAGGCAGGCCCTTTCCTACCACTTCCAACACCCACCAGTCTGTGTTAATAGCAGACCAGGCGGAAAGGAAGAACTGGAGCCGTCCCCCCATGGGGAACCTGGGGTGAGGTGACGAGGTTGGGGGCGACACCCCTCAACCTGTCACTGTGCAGGCTTGGAGGAGGGACTGGCCGAGGGACCACCTGGGCCTTTACCTCCCTGCTTCCTGGAGGAGGAAGCCACGGGCTTGGGTTTGGGATGCCAAGAGCGAGCCTGCTGGCCCTGGTGTTGCTGGGCCGGACGTGCCAGGGGCGCAGACGGACGAAAGGGCTTGGGTTGCGGTCTGCGGCCCTTCTCCCTCTCAGCGGATGAGACCGAGTCCACGGTGGCACTGGACTTTTCGATCCTCTGGAGGTGGCCTTCCACTCCAGGGCCGAAGAGGTCAGTCCCCAGGAAGGGGACATCCGCCAACTTGTGCTGGGTATCCGCTGTGAAGGTGGATATCCTCAGCCATGCCCGACGGCGCATAGCCACTGCGGCCATGACTGACCTGGCGCATGAGTCTCCAATGTCCAGAGCAGTCTGAAGTTGCTGCTTGGCCACTGCCCTGCCCTGGTCCCGCACCTGCCTAACCGTGGTCTGCAGGTCAGCCGGGAGATGAGGGACTACCTCGTCCAGGGAGCCCAACAGGGCATGGGAGAAATGTGCTATAAGCACGGCCGAGCTTGCCTGACGAAGGCCAAGGGAGGACGCAGCGTAGACTTTTCGCCCGGCATAGTCCAATTTCTTGGACTCCTTGTCGGGAGGTTTGTCCACGTCCCTAGCATTTCCGTCACGCCGGAAAACGCTGTCGGTAACTAACCCCTCGGCTGAGGGATGTTCTGAGAAACCGGACAGGGAACCAGTAGGGACTGCATACTTCCTGGCCATCCTGGCCGAAGGTGCAGGGCAGGAAGCAGGGCGCTGCCAGAGCTCCAAGGCCGGGCCCACAATGGCCTCAGCCACAGGAAAGGCCTCCGTAGGGGAATCCCCTCGGTCCAATATCTCCGTGAGGGGATACTTGGCCCGCTTGGATACGGGCTCGAGCTGCATCCCAGTGGACTCCGAGATGAGCCTGAGTAAACCCAGGAAGGACGAAGGGCTGTCGTCCAGCGACTGACCTCCAGAGGACTCCAAGTCCACTCGCTTGGAGAAAAGGGAGGAATCGTCGTCGGACTCAGAAGAGTCCGCAAAGAGCTGCCTCGGGCCTGAGCCACCCTCCACCTGCCGAGGGCGATCGGGAGTGAGGGTGACCGACAGCCTATGGGGCAGACCCTGAGCCGACCGAGAGTTCTTGGTCAGAGCCCCAAACAGTGGCTGTGGAGGCGGAGGTTCCACCGGAATCGGTGGGGCAGCTGGTTTTGGCCGAACAACCGGCCTGGGAACAGGCTCCTCAGGTAAAACGAGGGTTGTTTCGTCCGTCCGTGACAGCCACTTAATGGCCGGGAAAGCATCGGCTTGTTCCCGTCAGAAGGAGCTGTTGCCACATGAGGTCCTCGTGATCGCCGACGAATCTACGTCAAGCCTCCCTCATCCGCGTGAGGAGGACGAGGGACGCGGCGCCCGCTACCGTGGTGCCGAGATCGAGACCGCCTATGACGGCGGGATCGGCTGGACCGCTGAAGAAGTCCGAGACCGAGAACCTCGGCCTTCCAGGACGGTGCGGGTGGAACCGCTCCTCCTCGACTCGGAGGGTTCGCCCGAGGCTCCGAACCGGGCGCTGGCAAGCCAGCGGATCTCAACTCCCACCCGGGGAACTGGGAGAGGGATTGTCGGCTGGTCGACAACCCGTCCAACGGGTCGAGAAAGATCTCGACTAGCCGACGGGAGTCTCGGTCAACTGACCTGACGGGACACCGGAGACCAGGTGGTCAAGCCGAACGATCGATCAAGTCGATGGCCGACAAATCGGGAGAGGGACTTTTCCCCGCCTCCCAAGAGCGCCGACGGAGGGACTTACCCTTGTCTTTCTTCTTGGACCGAGAAGAACGTCCAGCAGACGCTGGTCCCTCTCCTCTAGTGGAGAGGGACAGACAAAACTCTTAAAGGAAGCTGTGTAGAGAGGAACCCAGGGGAGGCGGGATAAATGCCCGGCGGTCAGGGAAGATGCGGCCAGCGCCGCCTCCTCCGAGGGCGATCATCTGCTCTAGCTGATCCGCTGAGCTCACCGCCGCTGAAACCGCCGGACCGGGCCCCCTTGACTTCCTTACCAGAGGAAAACGCTTCGGGCGCCTGAAGCAAACGGGCAGCACGGTTCTTCGAGGACGTAGGCTGAGAAGGAAGAGCACAGGTCGCAAGCCTTCGGGTCGTGCTCAAGGCCTAAACACTAGACACACGTGCAGTGCGGATCCGTCCGAGACATCTTCTGCCCGCAAGGGCACCGCCGAAAACCGGGAGTCTATTTGTCCATCGCAGCCGCGAGGGATAGAAGACCGAAGTCTATAATGCAAAAAACTTTTAAATTCGGAAAACCGAAGAATTAGGAACCAGACTTATACGCAGACCGTTAAGGAGGGAACTTGAGCTTCCAAGCGGTAAGGAAGATCTGGCATCATGGGGCGGAGCCGAGAGTTTTACCACCCGGGTGGGTGGGAGGAGCCAGCTTGAAGACCTTCCGGCAAGATTTAAACGGCAAGGATACCTGCCAGACAGTGTGGATGAACAACATATCCATGTCCCTAGAATCCATTATTTTCTGGATATCTTTTTTTGTCTCCCTTATTCTCCTTTGTAATACTTTATCCCCCTCCCTATAAAGAAGCTGATAGGCCTGAAGCTGTTCTACAAGAAAATTATATGTGGCATCCATTTTATGTTTCTTGCAAGATGCATAGGCAACAGTTTCATTCCGTATAACTGCCTTCAATGTATCCCATTGTATGGGATCAGAGGTCTCTGCTGTGTCGTTATCACTCAGTACCTGTGGGATGAGAGTCTGCACATATTCTGGATCTCGCAGTAATGAGGGACTAAAACGCCAAAACTTTAATTTCTTAGGCTTCCCCAGGTCAATTTTTAAAATCAGTGGATGATGGTTGGAAAGGAGGCAAGGCCCCAGAGATAGATCTTGAACTAAAGAAAAATGTTTACAGGTTATGAAAAAGTAGTCCAATCTGAAATAAGTCTTATGGCGTCCCGAGTAAAAGGTAAAACCTGGTGTAGTGGGAAACAATTTCCTCCAAACCTAGATGGGCTAGAGTTCCTTTTAAATACTTTACTGCATTTGAAGTTCTATAGGCCTGTGGTTTAGAGGTATCCAGCTGTGCAGAAGGAGCTATGTTAAAGTCACCTCCCATAATTAGGGTACCATGTAACATATATAAAATCTTATGTATAAAAAGAGCGCATAATAGGGAGAGTGGATTGGGGTGGTAGATAGACACTAACCAGTGTCACTTCTTGGGAGTACCCTTTAGTATCACATACCTACCTTGTGAGTCAATGGTCATATCCTGGACCTCCAGAGGTGTGGAGGCTGGAACCAGAATGGCCGCCCTCCTCCTATGACCACTAGAGTGCGAGGATGCAAATACCTTATATCGGTGACCCCATTTCAATTTTTGGTGTTCAATCTCGGATTGGTGGGTCTCCTGTATAAAATATAAATCCGCTGCTTGTTTTCCCAAATATTGCATAAAATGAGTACATTTTATAGGGTTATGCAGTCCATTCACATTCTGCTAAAATATCTTAGCAGGGTTCACTGCCATTCCAGAAAAAGAAAGGAAGAGGAAGGGGCCCAGCCACGGAGGAAGCAAGAACCCCAGACGTCTACCACACAGCACCCACCATATGTGTCTTGACCCAGCCATCCTAAAGGACCCAATGCAGCCAGCTGGGAACAAGACCCAAAATGCCAACACCAGGAAGCTCCACCCTTCCCCCAGGAGGCCCCCCAACAACCATCCAAAATAAAAGATTTTTCCTCAACTGAGCCATACTTCTTGTGCTTCTATTTATTTCTGAGAACAGTGCAGAAAAACATTAGATAGTAAACAAATATAGTAATAAAGAATACTCTCTAAACAATGGTATAAACCGTATTATCTAAAAGCCCCCTGGTTAACCCACAAACAGAGGGATTTAAGTGTAAGCCTATAAACCAGAAGGCTAAAATAGTCCATATATACAATGGAAAACTATAAAAAGTGAGTGCAACTACATTACAATAAGACTTCCAATATAGAGGTGACAATTGTTCCACCCCTCTGGGGTTCCCAAGGAGACGACATATGTTCCCCTCAGGGCAGAGAACTTGGCCCACTAACACTGTGGTTAGAGTCCTCTGAGGGACAAACAAGTCCCCCAAAAAAGGAATAATCTAATTTATGGACATGGAGAGGGTATAAAGGAAAAATAGAAGTATAAATGGTGATGCCATTTGCATTCATACTTCCCAAGGAGCTCCTCCCTAACAGGAACTTTTGGATGGTTACTAAATATACCCCTAATAAATAAAAAAAATATTTTTGAATGCCTTTCAAGAACCTGAACTTTCCCAACTGTTCTGTCGATACAGATAGAATACTACTTACTGACTCCCCCAACAGTTAAAGAGTATAAAAGCCAGGGGTCACTCAAGGCTGCTTCTATAAAAAGACCTCCTTCCCCTCCCCACAAGGTGAACGGGGAAACCCACTAAATTATATATACCCCTTGCAGATCGGCCAGGGTGCTAGTCAGACCGTAGTAAAGTGGGGTTCCCTCATTGGATCTCAGAAGGGAAGACCAGGGGGCACAGGTACCCCATGATGTTGATTTAATGTGTGATTTTAATCTGGTTCCTATTATTTGATTAGTTACCCTTGTTAGAATCTAATTATTTTATTAATTCTTTCCTTAAAGGGTCTGGGTACTCTAGAATAGTAGTACTTCATCCCAGGGTCCAAACCATCAACATACTATGTGGAAGGGTCAGGGTGCATGTGTACATCCACTGCAGGGTTCCATAAAAGTTAGGCAGCTGGTCGGGGGTGTCCCCACTCCATCAAGGGACCTCAAGAGGTGAATAGAGGGGAGCCCAGAGATTTACCAGAACTAAGTGTCTAGGTCTCGGACCCCCCCCCCCCAAGGTGCAGCATCACCTCTCCAATCGGAGGAATATCCCATCATTAAAAAGAACCAAGGAATGAACCTCTGTCCCCTCAACATGTCCCGAAGGGGGAAAGGGAGAACCCCCCAAAGGCCCAGGATCTCACCTGTCTCAAACCACTCAAACAAAAGCCCTCCCCTCTTTAGCCCAGGCCTCAAAGAGGGGCCCGGGATATCATTTGCTGTTCCTCTAATGTGTCCCAATTCCAGTAATCAGTCATTTTAACAATTGTTCCACCTCTTGAACAGCTGTAGACTGAGGAGTGTCATAGGATTTGGAGGACTGTCCACAGGAAGGGATGGGATGCTGAGACATAAGGTCTCCACAATGGATTAGGCCCCCACCACACAAGCCATCCAATGGCAAGTTATGTGTTGAGTTGTTCAGTACCTCCAGGATAGTTCGGGGCCATCAAAAGTCGAGGGAGGTCATAAAACCAGGCCTTCCGAGTCAGTCTGAGTCAGGCTTCTTCAGCTTTTTTTCAGGAAGGTGGCATGGGAGGGGCAGCAGTGAACAGAGCACAGCTAGCGGCACCGCAGTTGCAGCCCAGGGTGGGGTATGCCTCCCGAAACACATATCTCTGCACTCCCAGTCAAACCAGAAGGCCCAACCATTGGGAGGAGCCAGGGACTAAAGTTGTTAGGTTCCCTTGGGCATGCCTCGGGGGGGTGGGGGGGGTGGCAGCAAATCCCCACCCCAGGACCCAAGCCACACCAACCAAAGCCCCCACTCACATACACCCCTTTAGACTCATTGTGGCAAATCAGCCCCGTAGCCAGAAATCCAGACTGCAGCAAAAGTGAAAAAGTCCAGCAGTACCTACTGTATTACCCCCGTTGTCACTACTGCTGTCTTCAGGTTGCAAGCTGCCGGGTCTGGTACTGCTATAGCTGGTCCAACAATTTGGTCCCCTTACTACCTGTGGGTGGGCTGTATAAAGGCCACGATTCTGCAGGTCTCTCGCTGCCTCTCCTGCTGATTGATAAGTTTTTTGTCCATCAGGAAACTGGATAACTAATTTAGCAGGGTAGGGGGTTTGAAATTTAAGGCCATTTGCTCGTAAACTTGGGAACAAGGAAATATATTCTCTACGCAGTTTTTGTGTAAGGGGGCATAGTCATTGTCAAAAAAAATATGTTTTGCTTTATATTTTAGGACCTTTTGGCTCCAAGATTTTGAAGGAGGTCTTACTTCATTGCGTAGTTCAGAAAACATGCCACAATGGAGTGTGGCCTAACATTGGAGGCTGCCAGTTTCGGGCCGAGCGCTCGGTGAGCCCGTTCAATATCAAGGGGATAGTCCGGGCCTAGGTCGAAGAGGGAGCGCAAAAGGCCGTCAAGAAAGGTCGACATATCGCGTCCCTCCTCATTCTTGGGGATGTCGTATATTCTTAACATTTTTGTCTGCCCCGATTTTCTGTGTCCTCCTGTCTAGTGGCAGTATGAAGCAAGGAATGAGTCAGTTCGGTCATAGACGATTGCAGGTATTCTATTTTTGCTTATTAGATGAGATCTGGCAGTCTGCGTCATCAACCCTGGTTTGAAGTGTGCCCATATCTCCCTGGAGCCCCTGGATTAAATTTTGTATCTCCGTACGAAATCTGGATGTAGCCTGCAAGATAGAGTCAAGCTTATCCGTAGGTTGGGTAGTGGATAAGTCCTTTTTTGGTGACCTTTTTGTGAAGTGGCTCTGTTTGGGTTCATCGATGACCTTTGGTATAGGATTCATGTTGAAAGGCGCCATATCGTCAGCCTCCGAGTCTTCGGCCAGCACCTGGTATCTATTTCTGGTGAAATGCGCTAGCTTTAGCAACTGGAAGATTAGTATCAGGTGGTATGATGTTTGTAAGCACTGCGGCTTAAGATTTGAGAGGGTGTAGCTTGATTTTGGTATATTTTTAATTTCTGGAGTCGAGGAGCACTAACCCTGCGCTCTTCACCTCGTCATGGTGCCACCAGAAGTCCCCTTCATTTTGCTTTGTTTATTTGTTTCACACAAAGGCTTGTTGCCTCTGTGATGGCAGTTTTTATTTTTCCCCATTGTTCCTCCACCCCTCCTTCCTGCCCATTTGCTAGTGCATTCCTTATGCTCTTTCCCATCTTGCCAAAGTCAGCCCTCCTAAAGTCCAGTACCCTCGCTTTTGCATGGCTTGACTCTACAGCTGTGTTTATTGTGAACCACACTGTTTGGTGGTTGCTTGTTCCCAGATTACCCGCTTCTAAATCTGAGATCCTCTCTTTGTCCCCGTTTGAAAGTACCAGGTCTAAGACTGCTCCCTCCCAAGTGGGTTCCAACAGTAGCTGTCTGAGGCATGCCCCCTGTAGGGCATTAAGAAGGGCTCTGCTCTTGCATGTGGCTGCAGCAAATGTGCTCCAGTTAACATCTGGCATATTCGGGTCCCCCACCAATAATACCTCCCTTTTTTTTCTGCCATTCTAAGGATGCCTTCTATCATTTTCTTGTCCCTTTCCTCCCTGAGACGGGGGTCTGTAAACAACACCCATGTGGATTGTGGTGCTATTTCCTGTCTCCAAGGTGACTCACGGTGCCGCTTCTCCTCTCCGTTTACCCTTTAATTCCATTGCTTTGATCCCTTCCCTTACATAGAGAGCTCTCCCTCCTCCTCTTTTACTCTCCCTGTCCCTCCTGTAGACTGTGTAACCTGGTATGTTGACATCCCAGTCATGGTTCTCTATGTACCATGTTTCTGTGACTGCCACAATATCCGGCCATCCCTCTTCCATCAAGGCCACCAGTTCAAGAAGCTTGTTACCCAGACTACGGGCATTGTAGTAGTAGTAAGTTTTATTCATACAGTGTTTACACTGTAAGGGCTAGGAATACCCTTTTCACAAGGTGCACCCGTTTGTTACAAAAGGATATAAATACATAAGCAACTATATAAACAATACATACCATGAACAATAGATAGATATGACATAAATACTTACAGTGTAACATTAAAAACAATTCCAGTATAAGCGCTATAACATTCATTTACCTATTGCACTCATAACGAAAGGTTAATTCCTGTTGCATTGCAGTTTTAAAAGTGGTTTGTGACATTTCCAGACGTCTAAGATGTTGGGGAAGCACATTCCAGCTATTGGCAGCTTTATACCAAAATGTTAATTTGCTAAAATTATTTTATGCTCTTAGGCAATATTAGGTCCCTAGCCCCTTTTTTTCTCAAATTTAGGCCTTGTTTTGGTCTTTGTAGTTTCCCTATTAAGCCATGTAATATATTGTTTTTAAGTATTCCCCATACGTGGACATTCCATATACCTTTCCTTCTTAGGTCAAGCGGACTCCATCCTAACATACTGTACATTGTACAATGATGGGTTTTGTACGCACACTTTAGTATGAACCTTGCCAGTCTATTATAAATCAAATCAAACTTCTTTAATTGCTGTTTCTGAGTATGGCCACAGATATGGCTCCCATAATCTATGACTGGCAAGATCAACTGGTTTACCACTAAGGTATGAACATGCTTTGTTGTACATTTTGAGATCCATCTCACTGCCCCAATCTGTGCACTTATTTTTCTTGTCAGTTCCTCAATATGCTGATCAAATTTTAACTGCGGATCAAAATAACCCCTTAAATGTTTGTACACAATAGTATGAGGTAGTATGGCCCCTTCTTTTGTTTTTACCTTAAGTCTGTAACCCATTTTGTCATTATTTTTTATTGATTGTGATGAACCAAATAACATGGTTTGTTTTTTTTTGTTATTAATGACCAAATCCAAAGACATAAAGCACTCCTGCATCACTAAGAAATCAATTTGTAATTTTTCCTCTAACTCCCCAGGACAGCTACCATCAGCAACAAGGACTGTATCATTGGTATACAGCCGGATACAGGAGCGCCTCATATATTCGGGTAGGCCATTTATATAAATAATGAACAACAGGGGGCCCAAGATTGATCCCTGGGGTAGCCCTTGGATCACAGGTAATGTTTTGGATTGAGACCCATTTACTACGACTACCTGGGTCCTTTCAGCCAAATATGAGCCAAACCATCGGCATGCTTCATCATCCACTCCTATTTCTATAAGACTGTCCAATAGGATTTTATGGTCCACCAAATTAAATGCTTTTGACAAGTCCACGTACACCGCACCCATGGACCTCCCAGCCCCAAAAGGGGTAGCAACCAAATCTAAGAAGTCCATAAGCACGGTGGCTGTGGACCTACCCCTCCTAAATCCAGACTGAAATTGAGTCAGTTTGCCATATTTCTCTAGACAGTCCATTAATTGTCCAGGGACAATTCTTTCCAATATTTTGGAAACTGTTGACACTAGGGCTATGGGGTGATAATCTGAGGGGTCTGTAGGATCACTACCCTTAGCAATCAGGATAACCTTTGCCAATTTTCAACATTGCATAAAGGTCCCCTCACTCAAACTCCAGTTTATAATTCCACTAAGTATTGGAGAAATCTCTGAAACAGACTACTTTAACAATCGATTTTCCACACCGTCTAGCCCACTAGCTTTGTTTATTTTTAACTTATTTATAATTTTAGAAACTTCTTTAGCTGTTACCTTTCTAAATCTAAACCTTGACATAATATTCTCAACTCTATCCACTTGACTAACTCGTTTTACTGTGTTTACCATTATCGGTTTAAGGTCAGGTAGATTAACAAAATAATCGTTTAGCAAATCTGCTGAAACCTCTGCTTGTTGCAATATCCCATTTTCTTTAATCATGACCTCTGGGTGGTTACTAGTTGGATTTATAAGATTTTTTATCAGAGGCCAAAAGTCTTTTGGGTGTGTTGTCTCGCTGATTTCGTGTTTATAATAAAATGCCTTTGAGTTTTTAATTTCAGAACTTACTTTATTTCTAGCTTGCTTAAATCTAGTCCACAGCTCAGGGTTTATAGTTTTATTGGCCTTCTTCCATAACTGATTTTTTTTTCTGATTAATTTACAAATTGTAGATCCCACCCAGGGTAGATATCTTTTTCTACAGCTAATTATTATTTTTTTTTATTTATTATGCTTTTTGGCCCTGCTACCTGCGACCCGGCACCTCAGCCTGGTCATGGACCCCAACCTCCACATTAGACCCTACCCCTTGGATACCCCCTGGATTGCCCCCCAGGGTGGGGTCTAACAGTGGCTTGCCAGGCATCGCACGCACGGGATTAGGTCTGAGGGTTGGTCCTCGAGGCTGATGAAGACCAGGGCAGGCTTCATTTAGGGACGCAGGCAGGAAGTGTTTTTCGGTGCTGTTCGTTTGGGCGGGTACATGCATGATGTCCAGCCCCTCCGACTGCATTCAGATGTCGGTTGTTATAGTACCCCGGCCTCCGCTGTGGTCTGTCAACACTTAACACCACCCTGCCCTCCCCATGAAGAAGGAAAGCTGTCTCTAGGATGCTCGATCCTTCTCCCGGCTGGCCCTCATGCGACTCGGGTGGTTCCCGAACCAGGTGCTGACATCACTGCGGAAATCAACCGCTGCGTCGGCAGACCAGCCCCCTACAGCTAATTTTTTTTTTTTGGGGGGGGGGGCAAACTTATCACTTGCCTCCAGAAACATAGCTGTGAATTCTTCCACTGCCATATTCAGGACAGGTATGAGAAAAACCCTGTGCCAAGGCATCTTACCAAGAAAATTACTAAATAACAGCTTACTGAAATTTATATAACACCTCCTATAAACATATTGCTTAGGCACTAGTCTATGTACTTGCTGTGTAGTTATACTACATTGTATAACATTATGATCTCCTAAATTAGGGCACTGAACACTTTTTTCTATTACTCCCAAGTCTGGGGAAACAAACGTTAAATCCAATATAGTCCCTGGGCTATTTAACTTTCCCTTTCTAGTAGAAAAGTCTATAATCTGAGTCATATGTAAACTTTGCATAGAACTACCTAGTTTCTGACCTCTTAGACCTCCCCCAGCAGCACTGAAATCGCAAATAAGAACTGACTTCCTACACCCCACATATTCAGTTAGATCATGGCAGAAGCTATCAAAATAGATCGGTTTCACTTTAGGTGATGAATATACAGCTCCTATCACTAAATGTAAAGTTTCTAGATCTACTAGCAAGCATTCAATTCCATCTATCTTATTTGAGTACAGAATCCTAGAGTAGCCCGGGGAATATTTAATATACATTAAAATTCCTCCCCCTAGTAGTCTCCTGTCTTGCCTATAATAATAATAATAGTCTTCCAGCTCAATTTCCTCCTGGTTTACTCCTTTATGGAGCCACGTTTCTGTTAAAACTATAACATCAGGGGATTCTGAGATAACCCATAGAAACATGGAAACATAGATTTTGACGGCAGATAAGGACCGCTTGGCCCACCCAGTCTGCCCATTTCCCTACCTAATGGATAAGCTACAGATCCCAGTTAACCAGCAGCCTACTTCTTCCTACCCCCAACCCCTAGAATTGCCTTATGACTGTCCCATGCATGCTTGAATTCCACCACTGTTTTGACTCCACAACCTCCTCCGGAAGGCGTTCCATGCATCCACAACCCTCTCCGTGAAAAAATATCTTTAAATTACCTCTGTTTCACCCCCTTCTATCTTCAAATTGTGCCCCTTTGTTCTTACATACACCTCTTTTTGAAAGATGCTACCCTCTTGGACTTTGTTGATTCCCTTGAGGTACTTGAAAGTTTCTATCATGTCCCCCCTCTCCCTCCTTTCCTCGAGGCTATACATATTCAGCTCCTCAAGTCTCTCTTCATATGTCTTCCGGTGTAGACCCTGCACCATTTTAGTTGCCCTCCTCTGGACAGCCTCCATCCTGTCTATGTCTTTGCGGAGATTGGGTCTCCAGAACTACATGCAGTACTCCAGATGGGGTCTCACCAACTGTCTGTACAGAGGGATAATAACTTCCTGTTTTCTACTGGTGATGCCTCTCCCTATGCATCCCAGTATCCCCAGCCCTCCTTGCTGCCTCTCCATTGCTTGCCCACCTTTAGGTCACCTGATATGACTACCCCAGGTCCCTGTCCATTTTGTTGTTGTTAGTATCTCACCCCCATTGTGTACTCTTCCCTGGGTTTTGTTTCCCAGGTGCATTACCTTGCACTTCTTAGCATTGAATCTAAGCTGCCATACATTTGACCATTCCTCTAACCTTGCCAAGTCCCTTCTCATCCTTTCCACCCCACCTTGTGCATCAACTCTGTTGCAGATCTTTGTGTCATCTGCAAAGAGACATACTTTTCCTTCCAGTCCCTCTGCAATGTCACTTACAAAGACATTGAAGAGGACCGGTCCTAATACTGAAACCCAGGTCCTGAAACATGGATACATAGACTGTGATGGTAGATAAGGACCGCTTGACCCACCTAGTCTGCCCATTTCCCTACCTACTGGATAAGCTGCAGATACTAGTTAACCAACAGCCTCTTTCTTCCTACCCCCACAAGAATTGCCTTATGTCTGTCCCATGCATTCTTGAATTCTCCCACAGTTTTAGACCCCACAACCTCCTCAGAAAGGCTGTTCCATGTGTCCACCACCCTCTCTGTGAAAAAACACTTCCTCACACTGCCGCTGAGCCGTCCCCTCTATCTTCAAATTGTGTCCCCTTAGCTTGCACATCTCTTTTTCTGAAAGATGCTACCCTCTTGGACTTTGTTGATTCTGCTGAGGTACTTAAAAGTTTCTGTCATGTCCCCCCTCTCCCTCCTTTCCTCAAGGGTATACATATTAAGCTCCTTTAGTCTCTCCTCATATGGCTTCTCTTGCAGACCCTACACCATCTTAGTTGCCCTCCTCCGGACTGCCTCCATCCTGTCTATGTCCTTGCGGAGATGGGGTCTCCAGAACTGCACGCAGTACTCCAGATAGGGTCTCTCACCAACTGTCTGTACAGAGGGATAACAACTTCCTGTTTTCTACTGGTGATGCCGCTCCCTCTGAAAGGGAGAGCAGGTACCCCAAAATCAGATTCACCGGACAGGCGAAGGGATCCAGGTGGTGAGCAGTGGCCCAGATGGAGAAGCGCATCCACTTCAAGGCATAGGTAGCTCTAGCGGAAGGTTTTCTAGCAGCCACCAGGACATCAGTAACCCTGAAAGAAACCCCAAAGCGGGCGATAACTAAGTCTGCAGGAGCCATGCATGTAGGTGCAGAGACCTGAGGTCTTGATGGACCAGGGTGTCCTGTTCATGGCAGAGCAAGCCGGTGCACAGGGGCAAGGGCACTGGAGGTTCCACTGCTAGCTGCTGCAGCACGGGGAACCAAATCTGGCCCAGCCAGTAGGGAGCAATGAGAATCATCTCTGGCACGGAGAGAGACAAGACTTTGGCACACTTACCATGATCCCTAAGGCCTGGTAAAGCCGGAAGGTGCATTCCAGGGTCTGCAGCAAAAGGTCCCTGGAAAGGGCTGTCAGCAGCAAGTTGTCCAGGTAAGGGAACACATAAAAGCACCGTCTCCTCAGAGCCACAGCCACTACCACTAGGCACTTTGTGAAAACCTGAGGTGACAAGGAAAGGCCAAAAGGAAGGGCCCTGATCTGAAAGTGGTCCTCCAGGAAACAGAAACGGTGGAAGCAGCGGTGGGCCATGAAAACCTGGATATGGAGATAGGCAGCCTGCATGCTAGTCCCCCTGGTGAAGGAGGGGCAGCAACCCCTGGAGAGTGACCATCCTGAAGCACTTGTTCTCTATGTACAGATTCAGGTGGCTGAGGTCCAGAATCGGCCTCAGACCCCGTTTTCTTGGGGACGAGGAAGAAGTGGGAGTAGAATCCCTTTCCTCTGAGCCAGGGGGATGGGCTCTATGGCTTTTTTGCGGAGAGCCTGAATCTTTTCCCAGAAGAGGGCGATGTGGGGTAGAGGGATATGGGAGTGCAAGGGAGGTTTTTCTGGAAGAGGTTCCAGAAATTCTAGTGTGTGGCCATGCTTGATTAGCTGTAACACCCAGTGGTCTTAGGTCAATGCTCGCCACCCACTGAGGTAAAGGGAGAACTGACCCCCAACCACCTCCCCCAACGTCTATGTTGGGGGGGGGGGTTGGGCATGGAGTCAGGCAGTGGACCCAGGGGTGGGCAGAGCAGCTGTGGGTGCTTTAGAGGCCCTAGGCGTAGCCACTCTGTCTGGGGGTGTGTGTATACCTTGCGCTTCAAGGGGCCTTTTGCCTGTTGGCCCTTGGTGGGCTGGAGAGCTGACCGATGAAGGGACTGACGCTGGGTGGTCCGAGGCTGAGATCGGTAGAGGGAATGGACCGATCCAAGAGCTTTGGCAGATTCCTGGAGGCGGGAGAGGATATCCTGGACATCCCCCCTCCCAAAGAGGACAGAACTCCTAAAAGGGGTATCCAAGATGCTGGCTTGAACAGCGGTTGCAAAGCCAAACAACCTAAGCCACGAATGGCAGTGAAGGCAGTTCTCTGCAACTGCCCCATGCCCGGAGGCATCAACAGTGTCATATGCTGCTCTCAGGGCATGAGTGGCCAAATCCAAGCCTGATTTCAGGAGCTGGGCCAACTGTGTTTTAATAGAATCCTCAGGGAGGGTTTGAACCAGATCCCTTGCCTGATCCTGGAAGGCATTTTGATAGTGCACCATATAGACCAAATAGTTTTATTTTATTTAGCATTTGTTAACCAGGTTAGCACACTAGACAGTCAATAAAAAAGGAGGGGTGGAAGAACAATGGAGAAAAATCAAAACTGCCATCATAGAGGCAACAAGCCTTTGTGTGAAACAGATAAAGAAAACAAAGCGGAGTAAAAAACCACTATGGTTCTCAAAAGAGGTGGCAGGGAAGTTTAAGGAGAAAAAGGCTGCATTCAAAAAGTATAAGGAATCACAGAAGGAGCACGACAGGGAACTGTATCAATTAAAGCAGAAAGAAGTGGGGAAGGCAGTCAGAATAGCAAAAGCCCAAACTGAGGAAAAATAGCCAAGTCAGTTAAGGGGATAAAACCTTTATAGGTACATTAGGAGCATAGAAAGGTTAAGGGAGGAATAGTGAAGATTAATAAGGGAGAGGGGAGGTGGGCAGAGGGAGACAGTGAAAAGGCAGAGATACTGAATGAATACTTTTGCTCAGTATTCACAAAAGAAGATGAGGAGGAGTTACCTAAACCAGACAATAGAAGCCCTCTGGGTAGGGGGGTTGACACCAGTCCATTTACAGAAGAAAGAGTCCTGAAAGAACTCCTAAAACTCAAGGTGGACAAAGCAATGGGGCCTGATGGGATTCACCCCAGAATCCTAGAAGAACTAAGGGAGGACCTAGTGACACCACTGACCACACGTTTTAACAAATCATGGGAGGATGGGGTGGTACCTGAGGACTGAAGGAGGGCAGATGTGATCTCTTCACAAACGTGGGAGCAAGGCAGAAGCAGGAAACTACAGACCTGTAAGTTTGACCTCAGTGGTAGGGAAAATGATGGAATCACTCTGAAAGAAAGAATTGTTGAGTACCTAGAGGCCAGCGGGGCACAGGACCCAAAGCAGCATGGATTTACAGCAGGAAGGTCATGTCAGACTAATATACAGGTTACCACCTGTAACAGGAGTTCTAGGAATGGTATATGTTGTTCATCCACACTCATTGGCAGGTATTCTTGCCGCTTTAAATCTTGCGGAAGGTCTTCAAGCTTGCTCCTCCCACCCACCGGGTGGTATAACTCTGGCTCCGCCCATGGGCTTAGATCTGGCCGCTGGAAGCTCAGGTTGTCTCGTCGGCCGAGAATGGGTGGAGTGTGTGGATGAACAATACATTACTAATTCCTAGAACTCCTGTTACAGGTGAGTAACCTGTATTTCTAGGGACATGGATATGTTGTTCATCCACACTCATTGGCAGAACTCCTAGCAGTTCTCCGGGAGGAGGGAGGCAAGACGCACACCCCCAATACTTACTTGGGAAGAGAGCTGGAGAACCGGGGCCCCAAAACCAGCATCCCGTGACTCAAGGTCGATGTGGTAATGGGTAATGAGGTGTTTGCTGACTTCAGGTAGCAGCCCTGCAGATTTCCTGGATAGGGACGCCCTGGAAGCAGCCACCGTTGCAGCAGTATGGCGGGTAGAATGAGCTCTTATCCTCTGGGAGGCTCCATGCCCGCCAACTTATAGCAGAGATCTATGCAGGAGGTTACCCACCTGCTTATCGTCCGCTTGGCTGCAGGTCTGCCAGATGCGGCTTCAGCGTGGGTGACAAACAGCTGGCGAACCTCTCCCAATTTCAGCGATGTCTTATAATAAGCGGCGCCCTTAAGGTCAGAGTATGGAGCCTATATTCGAACCTCGAGTGTGATTGGGGTAGAACACCGGCAGAGTCAACACCTGGTTAAGGTGAAACTCCGACACCACCTTCTGGAAGGAATTTCGGTGGGGGAGCAGGACAACCTTGTCCCTGTGGAAGACCAGGTAAGGAGACTCGATGGAAAGCGCCTGAGCTCTCCCATCCTTCTGGCTGACTGAGCCACCAAGAAGGCGGTCTTCCACGACAGGTGAGAGAGAGCACACCTGTGCATAGGTTCTGAATGGCTTGCCCATGAGCTTTGCCAGTACCAGCAGTAGATCCACGGAGGTGGGGTTCCCCGCGACTGGAGGGGAAATGTGATCAAGGCCTTTGAAAAGCGCCCGACCACCTTCTCCCTGTGTTACCGACTGCTTCCCGCCCGCGCCGGTAAGCAGAGATGGCTGCCAGGTGCACCCTTTAGGGTCGTCGACCTAAGCCCTTGACTAGAAAGGGACCATAAATAGTCCAAGATGCTTGCCAAGGAACAGGAGGAAGGGTCCAAGCCCTTGCTCTGACACCAAATGGAAAACCTTTCCATTTGAAGGCATAGCATTTTCTGGTCGACTCTCACGGACGCCTCAACTACATTGAGGACCTCGCCGGAAAGACCCAAGGCCTGGAACTCTAGCCGCCTCAGGAACCAGGCCGTCCAGGTGCAGGGATTGAAGGTCCGGATGGAACACCTTCCTGATTGACTGAGAGCAGGTCCGGCGAGCTGGAAGCTGCCGCGGAGTCCTGGAGCTGAGACTGAGGAGATCTGGTACCAGAACTGGCGAGGCCAGTCTGGGGCTATCAGAATCACCTCGCGCTTGTCCCTCCTCGCCTTGAGAAGCACCTTGTGGATCAAGGGAAATGGGGAAAGGCGTAAAAGAGGCCGGGGTCCATTGCCTCGAAGGCATCCCCTGCAGCGAGCCCTGCTGAGGGGGCGGCATGGAACAGACTCAGCTGCGCTTCCCTGGAGGCAAACAGGTCCACCTGAGGTGTGCCCCAAAGGGAGAACAGATGCTGTACTACCTCGAGCGGGAGAGACCACTGGTGGGATGCAGCCCCTATCCGGCTCAGGGCATCGGCCTGGGGTGTGGAGGCTCCTGCCCGTGAATGGCTAGGAGATCCGCCCAGGCTGCGCACCAGTGACCAAATGCGGAGAGCCCTTGCATAGAAGCATGGAGCGGCCCCGCCCTGGCGGTTTAGATAGTACATGGTCGTGGTATTGTCCGCCTGACTCGGACCACTTGACCCCGGAGGAACGGAGCAAAGGCGGTGAGAGCTAGGCGGACGCTGAGAGCTCCAGCAGGTTGATGTGGCATCGGGACTCCCGCGGGGACCAGAGGCCATGAGCCCGGTGTTCCCCCAGATGGGCACCCCAACCCATCAGAGAGGCATCGGTCGACAGAGAGACCGTCGGCTCGGGGCGGACGAACGGGATGCCCTCCTGCAAATGATCTGGAACGGTCCACCACTGGAGAGCGTTCCACATCCCCTGTGTCACCGACACAAGCTGGTCCAAGGGATCGCAGCGTTGTGACCACTGGCTGGCCAGTCCCCACTGAAGGGGACCGATGTTCCAGCGGGCCCAACGGACCACGCTGGTGCAGGCCGCCATGAGACCCAGGAGGCGCAGGAAGTCCCGGGCAGGGCGCAATTGCCCAACCAGAAATGATCGGGCAAAGGAGGAAAGAACCTCGGCCCTGTCCGCTGAGCAGCTCGCCTGGCTCGAAGAGAGCCGAGCTGCGCCCGATGAATAGAATCACCTGCTTCGGCTCGAAGTCTGACTTGGCCTCATTGATAAGGAGGCCCAGTTGAGAGCAGACCTGGAGGGCCAGATCTCTGGACCACTCGCCTCCTTCCTGGAGGGAGCTGCTATCAGCCAGTCGTCCAGGCAAGGGTACACCCGACCCTCGGTGCCAGAGGAATGCTGTCACCACTGCCATGCATTTGGTGAAGACCCTGGGAGCTGGAGACAAGCCAAGGGCATGGCTTGGAACTCGAGAGGATCCTTCCGCTGGAGCGAAGGAATCTCTGGTGGAGCGGACGGATAGGGACGTGAAAACGCGTCCTGCAAGTCCAGAGAGCAGAACCACACGGCTGCTCCAAGGATGGTATTATCTGAGCCAGAGTGACCATCCTGAAGGTTCGAGACCTTAGGAACTTGTTTAGTCGTGTAGGTCGAGAATGGGGCGCCAGCCCCCGTCCGCTTCGAACCAGGAAGTACCTGGACACAAACCCTGGGTCTGAAGGAGGTCCACCACCTCTTACCACCTCCTTCTGGAGGAGGAGGCGATGTCGGCTCGACGAGCCGCCAGTGAGGCTGGGGATCCCGAAGCCCCCCGAGGGGCGACTGCTCTGAAGGGTGGTGCCTGCTCGAATTCCAGAGGCAGGCCTCTTCCCACCACCTCCAAGACCCACCTGTCCGTGGTAACAGCGGACCAGGCGGAACGGAAGTGCCGGAGCCGTCCCCCCACGGGGGGACCCAGGGGTAAGGTGACGGGGATGGGGGCGACACCCCTCAGCCCGTCACTGGGCAGGCTTGGAGGAGGGACCGGCCGAGGGACCTCCTGGGCCCTTTCCTCCCTGCCTCCTGTTAGAGGAAGCCGGCGGCTTGGGTTTGGGATGCCAAGGCCGAGCCTGCTGGCCCTGACGTTGCTGGGCCGGGCGCGCCGGGGGCACAGAAGGACGAAAGGGCTTAGGCTGTGGTTTGCGGCCTTTGTCCTTCTGAGCGGAAGAGACCGAGTCCAAGGTGGCATTGGACTTCTCGATCCTCTGCAGGTGACCTTCCACCCCAGGGCCGAAGAGGTCAGTCCCCAAAAAGGGAACATCCGCCAACTTGTGCTGGGTATCCGAGGTAAAGGTGGATATCCTCAGCCAAGCCCGCCGACCATGAGCCACTGCGGCCGCCACCGATCTGGCACATGAGTCCCCTATATCCAAAGCAGTCTGGAGCTGCTGTTTGGCCACTGCTCTTCCTGGTCCCGCACCTGCTTAACCGTAGTCTGCAGATCGGCGTGGAAGATGAGGGATGACTCATCCAGGGAGCCCAACAGGGCATGAGAAAAATGTGCCATGAGGACGGGTCTAACTGGCCTGGACAGGCGTCGAGAGGACGAGCGCGAGACTTTTCGCCCAACATAGTCCAATTTCTTGACTCCTTGTCAGGAGGTTTGTCCATATCCCTTGGCGTTGCCGGGGCACCGAAAACGCTGTCGGTAACCAACCCTCAGCAGAGGGGTGTTCCAAAACCGGACAAGGAACCGTAGGGACCGCGATACTTCCTGGCCATCCTGGCCGGGCGAGGGCAGGAAGCAGGGCGCCAAAGCTCCAGTGCCGACCCTACTATGGCCTCGCCACCAGAAAGGCCTCCGCTGGAGAATCCTCGTCCAGAATCTCCGTGAGGGGATACCTGGCCCGCTTGGAACGGGTTCGAGCTCCATCCCGGTAGACTCGAGATGAGCCAAGGCAGTCCTAGGAAGGACGACGGGCTATCGCCCATTGACTGACCTCCTGAAGACTCCAAGTCCAGTCGCTTGGAGAAAAAGGAGGAATCATCTTCGGACTGGAAGAATCCTCTAGAGCTGCTCTGGCCTGAGCCACCCTTCACCTGCCGAGGTCGGTCGGGAGTGAGGGTAACTGACAGCCGATGGGGTAGACCCAGCCGATCGAGAATCCTTGGTCGGAGCCCCACTTGGTGGCTGTGGAGGCGGAGGTTCCACCGAATGTGGAGCAGTTGGTTTTGGCCAACAACCGCCTGGGTATAGGCCTCGGATAAGTCGAGGGTTGTGTCGGCCGCCCGTGACAGCACTTAATGGCCGGGGAAGGCGTCGGGGTCGGCCATTCCCGCCAGGAGGAGCTGTTGCAACATAAGGTCTCGATCTCGACGAATTTGACGCCGAGCTCTCATCCAGAGAGGAGGAGTGATCAGACGCGCACGCCGCTTACCGTCATGTGCCGAGACCGAGACCGCCATGACGGTGGGATCGCTGGACCGAAGAGGTCCGAGACCGAGACCTAGAGCCCCGAATTTCCGAGGTCGGTGCGGGAGGTGTCGGCCGGAACCGCACTCCTTCTCGCTCGGATGGTCCATCCGAGGGCCCGGAACCGGAGGCATAGGGCGAGCCCATCGGATCCTCAACTCCTCCCTGGGGAACCGGAGAGGGGAATCTCGGCTGCAAAGGCGACAGCTCCAATGGGTCGAAAAATCTCGACTTCATCGGGTGGGAGTCTCGGTCAACTGACCTGACGGGGCCCCCGTGAGGCCAGTGGTCAGGCTTAGCGGTCGACCGTCGACGGTCGACGGCCCGGGAGAGGGACCTTTCCCGGCCCCAAGAGCGCCGACGGAGGGACTTACCCCCGTCCTCTTTGGACCGAGAATAAGTCCAGCAGACACAGGCCCTTCTCCTTTAGTGGAGAGGACAGACAAAGCCCTTAAAGAAGCTGTAGGAAGAACCCAGAGAGAGCTGGATAAATGCGCGGCCGAGGAAGATACGGCCCGCGCCGCCTCCTCTTCGAGGGCGACCATCCGCTCGAGTGATCCGCCGAGACCGCCGCCGCGGACACCGCCAACCGGGCCTCCTTGGACTTCACCGGAGGGAAACGCTTCTCGGGACGGCCCAGTTGCAATCGGGCAGCCACGGTTCGAGGGCGTAGGCAGAAAAGATAGGCACAGGTCGCAAGCCTGCGGGTCGTGCTCAAGGCCTAAGCAGTAGACACACGTGGAGTGTGGATCCGTCGAGACATCTTCTGCCCGCATGGGCATCTCCGAAATCCGGGGTCGATTTGTCCGCCGCGCCGAGGATAGAAGACTGAAGTCTTTTGCAAGAATTTATTTATAAATCCATAAGCGGAGAATAGGAACCAGTCACAAGCGCGGGCGTTAGCCTGAGCTTCAAGCGGTAAGGAAGATCTGGCGTCATGGGGCGGGCCGAGTTATACCACCCGGTGGGTGGAGGAGCAAGCTTGAAGACCTTCCGGCAAGATTTAAAGCGGCAAGGATACCTGCCAATGAGTGTGGATGAACAACATATCCATGTCCCTAGAAATAATAGATTTCTTTGACTGGGTGACCAAAGTAATAGACCAGGGAGGGGCTGTGGATATGGCCTGCCTAGACTTTAGCAAGGCATTTGACACAGTCCCACACAAAAGATTAATAATCAAGTTAGCCAGCTTGGGAGTGGGTCCCAGGGTGGTAGCCTGGGTTGCAAACTGGCTGCACAACAGGACACAGAAGGTAATACTAAGTGGCACACATTCTGAAGAAAGGGGGGTCACTAGTGGAGTACCTCAGGGCTCAGTACTGGGTCCAGTCCTCTTTAACATCTTTATAGGTGACACTGCAGAGGGTCTGGAGGGAAAGGTATGCCTCTTTGCAGATGATACAAAGATCTGTAACAGAGTTGATACACAAGGGGGGGGTAGAAAGGATGAGAAGGGACTTGGCAAGGTTGGAGGAATGGTCAGACATATGGCAACTTAGATTCAGTGCAAAGTAATGCACCTGGGAAACAAAAACCCAGGAGAAGAGTACACAATAGCAGGGGAGGTACTAACAACAACAAAAATGGAACGGGACTTGGGGGTAGTCATATCAGATGATCTAAAGGTGGGTAAGCAAAGTGAGAAGTCAGTGAGGAGAGCCAGGGGGATACTGGGATGCATAGGAAGGGGCATCACAAGTAGAAAAAGGGAAGTGCTTATCCCTCTGTACAGACAGTTGGTGAAACCCCATCTGGAGTACCGTGTGCAGTTTTGGAGACCTCATCTACGCAAGGACATAGACAGGATGGAAGCAGTCCAGAGGAGGGCAACTAAAATGGTGCAGGGTCTGCATCAGAAATCATATGAAGAGAGACTGAGAGAGCTTAATATGTATACCCTTGATGAAAGGAGGGACAGGGGAGACATGATAGAAACATTCAAGTACCTCAAGGGAATCAACAAAGTCCAGGAGGGTAGCATCTTTCAGAAAAAGAGATGTGTAAGAACAAGGGGACACAATTTAAAGATAGAGGGGGGATGGCTCAGGGGTAATGTGAAGAAATCTTTTTTCACGGAGAGAGTGGTGGATGCATGGAACTGCCTTCCTGGGGAGGTTGGACTAAAACAGTGGGGGAATTCAAACATGCATGGGAAAGACACAAGGTAATTGTAGTGGGGGGTGGCAGGAAGTAGGCTGTTGGTTAACTAGAATCTGCAGCTTATCCAGTAGGTAGGGAAATGGGCAGACTGGGTGGGCCAAGTGGTTCTTATCTGCCGTCAAAGTCTATGTTTCTATGTTTCAATTGCCTATTTTAAGGTTCAACACGAGAGTTTACAAGGAAATTACAGACAAAAGGCAGATATTACAGGATTTCAGAGCAAGATAATAGTCAGACGCAGCACAACTTAATAGGAAGGCATGAAGAACAACATAACATGGCACGGTAGCAGCTGACAATTAGGTGTAGAACATAGCATAGTAAGGTAACATTTGACAGCCACTAACTACCTAATATCTCTCAGCACGAAAACACACCGATCTCAAGGCAAAGACTGGACAAGACCAAAAAGTGCAGCATAGTGCAGGAAAGGGGTGTTAATACCTTGGGTACATTGACAGGTCGAGGCAAGTTTCAGGAAACCTCAGTGGGAGTTTTTGAAGCAGGAATGGGAGGGGGAGGCACGAGCATGGGCAGGGAGGGAGTTCCAAAGTCTGGGTGCAGAGACAGGGAAAGCTCGCTCTCCAGTAAGGATACAGGTTTTGGGAACCAGGAATACCTGTGAGCAACTAGACCTTAACAGGTAGGAAGGGTTTGCAGGCTTGAGTAGCTCAGCTAGTACAGGGGTGGGGGGGCGGCAGTTCTGACGACAATGTCAGTAAAATTCCCTATTACAAAGGTTCGATGGTTGGTAAGGAGGAGCCAATCAAGTTTATTATATAGCTCGCAGTTGTGGGTGAGACGAGGGCAGCGAGTGCAAAGTGGCATATATTATTATATATCCCATTTTGCTAGACAGGTTTTAGGGGCTTGAGCAAAGGAGACCAGTCCATAGCAGAAGCCCTTTAGCCAGGGCATGGCGCGCAGCTGGAGTGAGTCAGCTTTTGGCTCTGTATGCCAAGCCCAGCTTGCTGTTAGCTGCTTTGCATGTATTGCGTATATGTAGAGAGAAGTTGAGCTGAGGGTCAAGGGTAACCCCCAAGTATTTAAGGGAGTCAGCAACCCGCACAAGGGATCCATCAGCTCCAGTGACTCTCGGGTGCAGAACAAGCTTTGGTTTTGGATGGGGACCCAAAGAGCATAGCCTGTTTTTTTTCTGAGGTTGATGGCTAGCTTGTTGGTCTTTAGCCAGGATTGTATGAGGTCGAAGTCAGCACTGAGCTGGGAGTTGATGACACTGATGTCCTGGGAGCTGGTCAGGATCACAAAGTCATCCGCATATAGGGTGGAACAGTCATGAGTTGGGACCGGGCAGATCATTGGCAAGAAGGGAAAAAAGAATGGGCCCTAGCACAGACCCTTGGGAACCCCAGAACTGAAAGGCATGGGCTCCGAGAGGACCTTGTTAAATTTAATGAGCTGCTGCCTTCCAAGCAAATAATTGGTGAACCAGACTAGGACGGGGTGGGGGGGCGGGAGCGGCCAAAGGATTGGAATGTGGAACACAGGAATGGATGGTCAACCAGATCAAAGGCTTTTGAGAGATCAACAAAAATAGCCCCAGTCAGTTTGCCATGATCAAGGCAGCCCTGACCTCGAGGTGACCTTGGCCAAGGGCAGTAGAGGTGCTGCTGACCCTTACAGAAACCATGTTGCTCTGGGGTAAGTAGGTCATAGTTTTGGATGTAGTCTGTGAGCTGTGTAGCAAATATAGGTTACTCACCTGTAACAGGAGTTCTAGGAATGGTATATGTTGTTCATCCACACTGTCTGGCAGGTTCCTTGCCGCTTTAAATCTTGCGGAAGGTCTTCAAGCTGGCTCCTCCACCACCGGGTGGTAAAATTCTCGGCTCCGCCCCATGATGCCAGATCTAGCCGCTGGAAGCCAGGTTAAAAGGCCAAGCCGGGAGGTTGGGTGGGTCAGTGCATGAACAACATATACCATTCCTAGAACTCCTGTTACAGGTGAGTAACCTGTATTTCTAGGGACATGGATATGTTGTTCATCCATACTGTCTGGCAGACTCCTAGCAGTTCTCCGGGAGGAGGGAGGCAAGACGCACACCACCTACTTGGGAAATAAAGACTGGAGAACCGAGGCCCCAAAACCAGCATCCCGGCGTGACTCAAGGTCGATGTGGTAGTGGGTGATGAAGGTGTGTGCTGACTTCCAGGTAGCAGCCCTGCAGATTTCCTGGATAGGGACGTCCCTGGAAGCAGCCACCGATGCAGCAGTATGGAGGGTAGAATGAGCTCTTATCCCTCTGGGAGGCTCCATGTCCGCCAACCTATAGCAGAGATCTATGCAGGAGGTGACCCACCTGCCTATCGTCCGCTTGGCTGCAGGTCTGCCAGGTGCGGCTTCAGCGTAGGTGACAAACAGCTGGCGAACCTCTCCCCGAACTTCAGCTGTCCACTCCTTATAATAAGCGAGCGCTCTTCTAGGGTCCAAAGTATGGAGCCTATATTCGGCCTCCGAGGTGTGATTGGGGTAGAACACCGGCAGAGTCAAGACCTAGTTAAGATGAAACTCCGACACTAACTTCAGAAGGAATTTCGGGTGGGGGAGCAGGACAACCTTGTCCCTGTGGAAGACCAGATAAGGAGACTCGATGGAAAGCACCTGGAGCTCTCCCATCCTTCTGGCTGACGTGATAGCCACCAAGAAGGCGGTCTTCCACGACAGGTGAGAGATGTCACACCTGTGCATTGGTTCGAATGGCTTGCCCATGAGCTAGGCCAGTACCAGCAGTAGATCCCACAGAGGTGGAGGTTCTCGCACCGGAGGGGTTATGTGATCATGGCCTTTGAAAAAGCGCCCGACCACCTTCTCCTGCACCACCGACTGCTTCCCGGCCCGCGCCCGGTAAGCAGAGATGGCTGCCAGGTGCACCTTAAGGGTCGTCGACTGAAGCCCTAGCTGAGAAAGGGACCACAGGTAGTCCAGAATGCTTGCCAAGGAACAGGAGGAAGGGTCCAAGCCCTTGCCCTGACACCAAATGGATAATCTCTTCCATTTGAAGGCGTAGCATTTTCTGGTCGACTCCTTACGGGATGCCTCAACGACATTGAGGACCTCGTCGGAAAGACCCAAGGCCTGGAACTCTAGCCGCTCAGGAACCAGGCCGTCAGGTGCAGGGACTGAAGGTCCGGATGGAATACCTTCCCCTGATTGACTGAGATCAGGTCCAGGCGGGCTGGAAGCCACCTCGGGAGCCTGGAACTGAGACTGAGGAGATCTGGATACCAGAACTGGTGGGGCCAGTCTGGGGCTACCAGAATCACCTGCGCCTTGTCCCTCCTCACCTTGAGAAGCACCTTGTGGATCAAGGGAAATTGGGGAAAGGCGTAGAAGAGGCCCGGGGTCCACGGCCTCGAGAAGGCATCCCCCTTCAGCAAGCCCTGCTGAGGGGGGCGGGCATGAAACAGTCTCAGCTCCGCATTCTCCCTGGAGGCAAACAGGTCCGCCTGAGGCGTGCCCCAGTCGGACCACTCGTGGGATGCAGCCCTTATCCAGCTTAGGGCATCAGCCAGGGTGATGGAGGCTCCTGTCACATGTATGGCGAGGAGATCTCCTCCAGGCTGCGCATGAGTGACCAAATACGGAGAGCTTCCCTGCACAGAGGCATGGAGCGCGCCCCACCCTGGTGGTTTAGGTAGTACATGGTCGTGGTATTGTCCATCTGGACATGAACCACTTGACCCCATAGAAACGGAGCGAAGGTGGTGAGGGCTAGACGAACCACTCGAAGCTCCAGCAGGTTGATGTGGCATCGGGACTCCCGAGGGGGCCAGAGGCCGTGCGCTCTGTGCTCCCCCAGATGAGCACCCCAACCCATCAGAGAGGCATCAGTCGATAGAGAGACCGTCGGCTTGGGGCGGACAAACGAGATGCCCTCCTGCAGATGTGCTGAAACGGTCCACCACTGGAGAGCATTCCACATCCCCTGGGTCACTATCACTGGCTGATCCAGCGGATCGAAATGCTGTGACCATTGGCTGGCCAGTCCCCCACTGAAGGGGACGCATGTACCAGCAGGCCCAATGGACCACGCTGGTGCAGGCCGCCATGAGGCCCAGGAGGCGCAGGAAGTCCCGGGCAGGGCGTGATTGCCCAACCTGAAATGATCGGGCAAAGGAGGAAAGAACCTCGGCCCTGTCTGCCGGGAGCCATGCTCTGGCTTGTAGAGAGTCGAGCTCTGCCCCGATGAGTTGTATCACCTGGTTTGGCACGAGTTCAAACTTGGCCTCATTGATGAGGAGGCCAATCTGAGAGTAAACCTGGAGGGCCAGATCTCTGGACTGCTCCACCTCCGCTCTGGAGGGGGCTGCAATCAGCCAGTCATCCAGGTAGGGGTACACCCGGACCCTTCAGCACCGCAGGAATGCTGTCACCACTGCCATGCATTTGGTGAAGACCCTGGGAGCTAGGAAAGGCTGAAGGGAATGGCCCGGAACTCGTAGAGGGATCCCTCCGCCCTGAAGTGGAGGAATCTCTGGTGGGACGGACAGATAGGGACATGAAAGAATGCATCCTGAAGGTCTAGAGAACAGAACTACACGCCTCGTTCCAAGGATGGGATTATCTGAGCCAGAGTGACCATCCTGAAGGTCCGAGACCTTAGGAACCTGTTCAGGTCGTGCAGGTCGAGAATGGGGCACCAGCCCCCCGTCCGTTTTGGGACCAGGAAGTACCTGGACACAAACCCCGGGTCTGGAGGAGGATCCGCCACCTTCCTGATCACCTCTTTTTCGAGGAGCAGGGCGATGTCGGCTCGGCGAGCTGACAAAGAGGCTGTGGACCCTGTAGCCCCCCCGAGGGGCGATGGCTCGGAAGGGCGGGGCCTGCTCGAACTCCAGGGGCAGGCCCTTTCCTACCACCTCCAACACCCAACGGTCCGTGGTGATAACGGACCAAGCGGAAAGGAAGTGGCGGAGCCGTCGCCCCATGGGGGGAACCCAGGGGGGAGAGACGAGGCTGGGAGCGACACCCCTCAACCCATCACTGGGCAAGCTTAGAGGAGGGACCGGCCAGGGGACCTCCTGGGCCTTTACCTCCCTGCTTCCTGTTGGAGGAAGCCGTGGGCTTGGGTTTGGGATGCCAAGCATGAGCCTGCTGTCCCTGGTGCTCGTGCTGTTGGGCCGGACGTGCCGCAGGCGCAGAGGGACGAAAGGACTTGTGCTGCTGCTGCTGTCGGTGGCCTTTGTCTTCTGGGCGGAGGTGACCGAGTCCAGAGTGGCACTGGACTTTTCGATCCACTGGAGGTGACCTTCCACTCCACGGCCGAAGAGGTCTGTCCCCAGGAAGGGGACATCCGCCAGTTTGTGCTGGGTATCCGCCGTGAAGGTAGATATCCTCAGCTATGCTCTGCGGCGCATGGCCACCACGGCTGCGAGCCATTTGGAGTTGCTGTTTAGCCACCGCCCTACCCTGGTCCCGTACCTGCCAGACCGTGGTCTACAAGTCAGCCGGGAGATGAGGGATTACCTCATCCAGGGAGCCCATGAGGGCGTGGGGAGAAGTGTGCCATCAGCACGCCGAGCTGCTGGTCTGGCGGAGGCCAAGGGAGGAGCATACACTTTGCACCGGCGTAGTCCAGCTTTTGGACTCTTTGTCGGGGGCTTCTCCCATCTAGCATTCCCAGGCGGGCTTGCTGTTGGTGACCAACCCCTCGGCAGATGGGTGTTCAAAACCGGCAAAGAGCCAGGTGAGGGACGGCATACTTCTGGGCCATCCGGCCGAAGGTGCAGGACAGGAAGCAGGCCGCTGTCAGAGCTCCAAGGCTGGGCCAACAATGGCTTCAGCCACTGGAAAGGCCTCCGTGGGTGAATCCCCTCGGTCCAGTATCTCCGTCAGGGGATACCTGGTCCGCTTGGATACGGGCTCGAGCTGCATCCCGGTGGACTCTGAGATGAGCTGAAGCAAACCCATGAAGGACGATGGGCTTTCATCCATCAACTGGCCCTCGGAGGACTCCAGGTCAATGGGCCTGGAGAACAGGGAGGAGTCATCGTCGGACTCCGAGTAGTCCGCGAAGAGCTGCCTGGGGTCTGAGCCACCCTCCACCTGCCGAGGATGGTCGGGAGTGAGGGTGACTGACAACCTGTGGGGCAGGCCCTGACCCGACCGAGAGTCCTTGGTCGGCAGAGCTTGACAAATCCTATAGCCCGACGTCCTGGACTACCATTTTTTATGTGGGGACAAGCTGATGCCAGAGTTCTGCTTGTCCCACGGACTACCATGCTGCAGTTTAAAATTTGCAGGTTTTTACCTGCTTTTCCCTCGCTGGCCACTAGATGGAGAGTCTTTGTGCGCATTGTTGAATGCGCGCACCCGCCGCACCACAGCCGCGCGCCACTGTGCCCCATGTCCCGACTCCCGAATTAACTGTGCAGTGAGTCAGGCACGGAAATCGGGCACCAGCAGACACTCGGGGAGGCGCGAGGGCGGCGCCAAGAAGAAACGTGCTCATAACTGGTCAAAATAGCCAGACTGACAGGCTAGGCAGCCTATAGCTGATGGTACAGTCCTGTCAGTCCTGGCTATTGGTGATCGCGTTTGGGGGTGGACTGGAGCTCTCAGAGTGGCAGTAGCACTAGCTCCATGCACGTTGGCAAACATGCCATTTCGCTGCTCGGAGAGAGGGCAGAGAGCACATCATTTCTGTTTGGAGCACAGTCAAACTGTGTATTTGGGGCTGATTGCCGCGAGTCACTAGCAAATCAGTAATAGGAGAGAGAAGTTAGAATACAATACAAATATATATTGGGAGTTTTGGAGCGCCAGGCGAGCAGGAGAGTAGGAGGATCTGTAGTTTGGGGGGAGGGGGATGTGAGGAGAGAGAGAGAGAGAGAGAGAGAGAGAGAGAGAGAGAGTTTGCTTAGAGTGGAAAGTCTGATAAAACAATCTGCTGATTATATATAAAAAAAAGAAGGGAGAACTAAGCAAAAACACTGCACACTGAATTCAGGTAGCTGTGTGTGTTGTTTGGACTCGTGTGGACTCGTGAAGTGAAGAAAAATAAAAGGATACACAGCTCTTAAATAAATAAAAAAAAAAGCAAAAAAACATGAGACTCTAAGTGGGGGGAAGTGATTGTGTGTTGAATTTAAGTTGTGGAATTACTAAACATTTCAATAATAATTGTGTGATAAGGGTTGGGGGGTGTGGGTGGGTGTGTGTGTGTTTGTGAGACAAGCCTGCCTTCCGTGAGAGAGCAGAGATCAGGGACTTGGACCTGACTGATAATGTGTGCCTCCTGCAAGACCACTAGATAGAGCGTGTGTGATGTGAAGTACACAACAACTGAACTAACTAAGAAAAACTATAAACCTCCTTAGCCCTCCTTACCTAACCTTATATACACCACACCTATTCCTAGCTAGCCTAGACTGGTCCCACTGTCCCTGAACAACTGAAATTATAGGAATAAAAGGTAAACTAAAGGGAAAAAACTAAAAGCATTTTTCTGAGCTACAGAAAAACCTGTTACCTGAATTAACTAGCTGCTACTGCAGTCTGCTACATACATTGGCGGAGGAGGTGTGTGTGCAGGTGTGGCAGGGGCCGTCAGTGTGAGACCACCGAACATGCCCTGAGAGCCTAAGGGTAGAGTAGAGGAAATTGTGGAAGGGAAAGAACTGAATACTTAATAAAGTAAACAGTCGCAGTATAAAAAGAGATTGATACCCCCCCCCCAAAAAAAGATAGCTACCTTAAATAAACTTATTAGCTAGCACTTTGTTTGTCCTACCAAGCACTTGGTGGAGGTGTGTGTGGCAGTGGGCTGTGAGTGAGACCTAACCTGCCCTGAGAGGAGAGGGTACAGGAACTTGGGAACAACTGCGGACTTCTTTCTTAGAAATATACTATAGGAAGGGGAAAGGGAAAAACATTTTTTGTGTGAAAAGTGACAGTGACACTACACAGAAGAAAATAATAAACCCTAGCTAGTACTTTTGGTGGAGGTGTATGTGTGTGCGGCTGTGAGGCCAAACCTGACCTGAGAAGGGAAAAGGCATTTTTGGGGACACCGAAAAAATAAAATAAACCTACCAGTACTAGCTACACTGGTGGAAGTGTTTATGCGTGGCTGTGAGACCGAACCTGCCCTGAGAAGGGAAAAAGCAATTTCCTGCTAGTACTCCGTCCGGCTCTGGACCCAGCCCCCTTCCACCTACCCACCTAAGTACTCTGTCCTGCCCTCTTGTAGTGCTGCATAAGCACAACAGCTTAAGGTAAAAAATTACAGTAACACAACACACACAAAGATAACACAAAATAGAATTTTATTGTGTACAATATTGTGTACGATAATACAACAACAATCTTTGTTAGTTTATTTCACAATTGCAGCATAGAAGACAGTTAAAATAATGCAACAAAATAAGCCAAAGCAAGCTACTCTATCTTCCCTTTGGACACGGAAAAAATCCACATCTTCTTCATCGAAAACAAAAAGTAAAGAGCCTGACCCTGAGCCTTCTTCACAGTCTGAAAGCCAGCCCCAACCAGCCCCCCCTGGCCCTACTAGTAGTCAGGAAAAAAACAACCAAGGTTCTCGATCTGGGTCTGTGTTTGTAGACATAACAGCCGATCAGTCTAACTTGACCGTACCAGTTTCTGAAACGAGTGAGCATAACAGTAGCAGCAGTTCAGTGCCATCACATTCTGGTTCAGTACAGGTAAAGCGACCTTTCATTTTAGATGATGAGGAAATAAACACTGAGAAAAGAAGCAAAGATAAAAAATACGATGTTGAAAAAAGGCTCAACATTTCAGCATCACTGGCTAAATCAGTTTACCTGGTTAAGGTATGATGACCAAAAATACATCATGCACGCTCTGCCTGTGGAAATATCCCACTCTTGCGATTCGGCTTATTCAAAAACCTAACGTGTTTGCCACTGGTTCAAATAATTTCAGAATTGAGTCCGTGAGAGCCCATGAGAAATCAAATCCACATATAATTTGTGCAAATCAGCATAGTCACGAACTGGTCAACATGCAGTCAATTTTAACATATCTGAAACTGCAATATATCACGATTTTCTCAGATGGAGGAAGTCACCAAAAATAAAATGAGGCATTTATTTAACACCGCATATTCCTTGGCTAAAAATTTACGTCCTTTCTCAGATATGGAGTGGCTTTGCACATTGCAAAAAAAAAATGGGGTTAAACATGGCAGCAATTACGCAAATGGTAAACGGGCCAGAGATTTCTGTAACGCAATATCAGCTGTCATGTCTACAACACAGATCCAGACTATCAAAAATACAAAATTCATTACCATTCTTGCAGATGGCAGTACAGATGCAAGCATTGTAGAGTGGGAAAACGTCTTCTTCGCTTTGTTGATGGCGCAGAAAAAAGTTACAACTGTGTTAATTAAAGCTGTACCTCTTGAACATTCTCACGAGATGGAGTTTTAAAGCAATAACCTCTGCACTTGAGTCTGTTGATCTTTCTTTTGCAGACCTTAACGATGTGAGCAGACCTGGATCAGTTCTCGTATGTGCCAACTTTGATGGTGCCAGTGTGATGATGGGCCATACAGGTGGCACCTATAGCAAATCCGAGAACATGTCCCCACTGTAATACCCATGCATTGCGTAGCCCACAAACTGGAGTTAGCAGTTCTCGGCGCCATGAAAAAATCCTTTGTTCAAAAGTAGAAAACACCTTGAAAGGAATTTTTAATTTTACCACTACAGCCCCAAGAAACTTCTGGAACTGCAGGAAACAGCAGATGTCATACACCGAGTTGGCTCATTTCAGTGCAATAAAGCAAGTGCTTGGCTTGCAAGACGTTCGGCTTCATGCTGTTCAAGTCAACCTGCCTACAGTAATTCAGCATCTTGAACATGTGTCAAACTCTGCTGGTGATGATGGGGCCAAAGCAAAGGCACTTTCTAAGAGATGCGACGCAGTACAGTTTGTAAAATCACTGTTTATTCTTCAAGATTTTCTGCCAATATTGAAAAATTTATCACTTGAATTTCAGAAGGATGACCTACTAATATTAGAAGTCCCCCAACTCATTGAGACATGCTTACTCCAGTTGACTAAGCTAAAAACAAGACCTGGAAAGTTTATGGCATCATTTCTGAACCAATATAATCCTGCAGAGAAATGCATGAACTACCTCATTTCAAAACGTGGCAGTGAGGACAAGATTGTTCCTTTTACTTTCAAAGGGAACTGTCGAGAAGTAAATTTTACGACTGATACACAGCTGCACAGTTTAATAGATGCAGCAGTATCTTACATTGATCAGCGTTTTCGGAATTTCTCGGAAGAACCTCTAAAATGGTTCAGTTGCTTGGATTTCAAAAGTTTGATCTGTCACAAGAAGAACTTGCACAATTTGGCACAACTGATTTAAGTAATTTATTAGACTACTTTCACAACTTTTTCTGAAGATCATGTAACCAGTATAAAAGGGTATTGTGCATTAAAGCAATGCTTAAGTCTGCAGTTGATAGCCATATCTGCAAGTGTATTCATGACTACTACGAGAGAAACCTGCCCAGCTTGCTCACATCCTTGACCTAATAGAAATGTTACTGGCTATGAGTGTGTCTACTGCTAAATGTGAGAGAGTATTCTCCATTCAGAATCATATAAAACAAAAATAAGAACAAGTTTGGCTGATGACACGCCCAGTCACTTCTGCATATAGCAGTTGAAGGTCCTGCATTAGACAGCTTTGATCCGGATCAAGCTATCAACCACTGGCTACTATCTGGTCCTGCACACGCCACATTCATAGTCATCATGGTCATGCTAGGTCAACTACTAGTTCTGCTGATTCACGCGAAAATGTCCCTGAGGCTGTCACTAGTCTTGATGACGACATGACTGAATATGATGCTCCGGCTGGAGCAAGCTCAGGCTTCCTGTAACTTTTCCCGATGCTGATGCTGTACTGTCTGCTACTCTTCTGTAATGATGTTCTCACTGTGCTGCAGGCTGGCACTCTATGCTGCTGCTGCAACCACACATGCTGTCAGTTCCTCGCTGCTAATGCTAATTCTGTCTATGCTCGCAGCCTCGCCATGCTGCTGACAAAAATAAAATCCTATTATTTATTCTCATTGTCTATTTCAACACTAAATAACTACTACAATAAATCCATTGAGTTTTCTGTAGTTTGATATTTTCCATTAAAAATATGCCATTTTATAGCGGGACTACCAATTCAAGCACTGGGACAACTACTTTTGGACAAGCCACTCGTCCGTGGACAAGTACCTAATTTTAAAATTTGTCAAGCCCTGTTGGTCGGTGCCCCCGATTTCGGTTGTGGAGGCAGAGGTTCCACCACAATCAGTGGGGCAGCTGGTTTCGGCCGAACAACCGGCCCAGGCTTGGGCACCTCGGCTACAGCGAGAGGTTGTTTCAGCCGCTCGGGTGACAGCCACTTGATGGCCGGGGAAGGCGACGGCGTCGGCTTGTTCCCGGACAGAAGTAACTGCTACCACATCAGGTCCTCGTAGCATCGGCGCAACTTGCGCTGAAGCCTCTCCTCTTCCGAGGAGGAAGACGAGGATGAGCGGCGGCGCCTTTCCGTGCCGAGATCGAGACCGCCCGGCGTCGGCGGGATTGGCTGGACCAAGATGATGTCCGAGACCAAGGACGGGTCTGCGGGCGATGGGGACACCCGCTCTTCCCTCGGCTCGGAAGCCTTAACCGGGGACTGCGGCACCGGAGGCGCAGGCAAGTCCTTGGTCTCCACCGGGGAACCGTGAAGAAGGGTTGTTGGCTTCATCAGTCGACAGTCTGTCCGACGGGTTGAAAAATCTCGACAGCGTCGATGGGTATCTCGGCTGGCTGACCTGGCGGGGACCGTGAAATAGTGACCTTAGCCACAACCTCGACGAAGCCAGTATCGACCGTCTGGGGAAGGGACTCTCCGCTCCCATGAACGCCGACGATGGGACTTACCTTTAGAGTCCTTCTTTCTGGACCAAGAGGAATGTCCCAATGGCTACTCTCCCTTTGTGGAAAGGGATTGGCAAAGCTCCTTGAAAGAAGCTGAATATGAGGTACCCAGAGAGAGCGGGATAAATGCCACGACCGAGGAAGAGGATGATGCCGCCTGTGCCGCCTCCTCCTCGAGGGCGATCATCTGCTCGAGTTGCTCAGCCAAGCTAGCCACCGCGGTAACCGCCCAATGGGCCTCCTTCGACTTCACACCGGGCGGGTATGCTCGCGCCTGCTGTAGCCGGGCAGCGTGGTCTTCCAGGACGCTATTGAAAACGAACGGCAAACTCGAGGGCCTGGGCGGTCGTGGTTCTAGGCCGGGCGGTAGATGCACGTGGGAGTGGGTCCGCTCTGGGACATTTTCTACCCACAAGGGCAACACCAAAATCCGGGAGTCGATTTGTCCATCGCAGCCGCGAGGGAGAAAGTTGACCGAAGTCTTGAAAATTTTAAAATAAGTTTCGGGCGAACCGAAGAATTAGGAACCAGTCTACACGCAGAGCGTTAAGGAGGGAACCTGAGCTTCCAAGCAGTAAGGAAGATCTGGCGTCATAGGGCGGAGCCGAGAGTTTTATCACCCTGGTGGGTGGAAGGAGCCAGCTTGAAGACCTTCCGGCAAGATTTAAAGCGGCAAGGAACCTGCCAGACAGTGTGGATGAACAACATATCCATGTCCCTAGAACCACTTTTTCAAGTAGTTTGCTAATAACTGAAAAGATAGTGATAGGGTGATAATTATCAAGGTTTTTTGGGTCACCTAGTTTGAACACAGGGACTACCCTAGCCATTTTCCATATGTCAGAGATGATCCCTATAATGAGAGATGTGTTGAATATATGGGAAATGGGCAGGGCGAGGAGAGTGGCCCCAAGACAGATATGTTTGGGCTCAATGCCGTCATGCACAGCACCGGTGTGGGGAAAGAGGCCAGCAAGGATTCTCTGCGTTTCACTGACAGAGATGCCCTGAAGTAGAAAGGAGGTCGGGGGGTAGTCCCAGACTGGGGACAACATAAGGGACTCGGTGTACTAGTATCAGGGAACTGGGAGGTGTAGGCAGACAGATCTGAGAACTGGGAATTCAATGCATTTGCAAAAGTGAAGGTGTTGTTACAATTGACCCCCCCAATAAGCATGTCAGAGACACAGGCTTTGGGAAAGCAACTAACAATATTCTTAATATTTCGCTAGAAAATCCTCGGGTTCCTAGCTGAAGATAACGGTGGATTTACAAAATGTGCTCTTGGCTGTGCAGATGGCTTTTTTGCAAGTGTTTCTGTTTTGCCTATATTCCTGGAAGATAGTCATGTCATGGGAGGTCTTAAATGTTGCCCAGAATTTGTCCCTAAGCTTCATAAGGGAAAATAAGCCACCCTGCAGACTTTTGGTGACAACCCCCCTCACTCTCCTCTTTGTAAGAGGGGCGTGTTTATCTTGCAGGGATTAGAATATTGCAAGAAAGTTATCAAGGGCCGCTGAGGTGGCTAAGACCGGGGACCAGTCAGTGTGTTTCAGGTCAGCATGGTAGGCTTCAATGCTGAATCTGGAGAAGTCCCTCATTTGGATCACTTTTCAGGGAATTCTAGGTGGCGTTAACTGCCCGAGAGTCTAGTGTGGCAGAGGCATACATTCTCTTGCTCCACTGGTCTAGTTGCCTAGATTCCTTTTTACGGGGTGGGGCTAAGATGTTTGGGCCTCTTCGTACAGTCGTCGACTGCGTTCATGACCACAGAATCCAACATGCTGTGCTCACCAAGGAAGGGCTTTCCCACCGGCGCATGACAAAGGCAGTCCGCCTTCTTGGGCAAGGCCAGGGTGGAAGAAGGGTGGTTCCACGCTGCCTTAGTAACATCTTCGTAAGAGTCAATTAAAGGAGGGACCACCAAAGGGATGGTCTCCTTTTTATGGAGGTAAATAGCTAGGCGACGGTGCTCCAGACCAAGCTCCTCTGTTTCCCATCCTATGAAGGATTGGATATGATGCATGACGTCAAGGAAAGAGGGGTCATCAGGAGGAGATTTAGGGACCTCCTTACCTTGATCCTGACCCTCAGAGGAGCCTCCGGAGTCCTCAAAAGACTCTGAAGAGGAGTCGTTTCCAGACTGATTGCTGTCAATTCCTGGTGTCTGAGGGCGATGGTCATCTGCATGCTGGCCCGAGCCCCCCACTCCAGTGTGCCCCCCAGAAGACCCTGTAGTATGAGGGTCACTAGGTCCTGTTAGGTCTGTGTCCTGAGGAGGGGATCCTGGGGAGGATGAGGGAGAGAAGGCCTTCTGGGTGCGTCCTTACTTTGCACGAAGGACCACCAGGCATTATGATCCACCAGTTGGGATGGATTATAAGGTGGATAAGGATACTGAGGTGGACGGTACGGATACGTCAGTGGAGGAGAGGGTGTAGGGTACACTGGTGTAGGTTCATCTGACGCAGGCTGTGGGTCTCGAAAAAGGACTAGCTGGCATTGGTTATGGTGCAGGCTGAGGCTAGGGTGACAGCAGTCGAGGAGTCGGTTGAGGTGTTGGTAGGGCAAAGACTTAGGATGGGAACTATCCAACCTTAAAATACTGTTCCCTGTTATTGGTTTCCTATATGGTACACAACATATTTTTCCTTCATCTGACACATACAGGGTAATGTCAAAAACTCAATCCTATTTTGGTCAATGCGATGACCTATTGCTCCTTTGGTGTACCTTATATGTATTACTTGCTGCTTTATCTGTCTACCTCTCTGTAAATACTGTGCAACTTAATCACCTAATGTATGTAACTAATATTAGATATTGACGCCATCTTAACCAAGCTCCATCCCAAACTCGCTATCCTCTACCAAAACAAAGACCACCTCACCCTCCTACCCCGTCGTGAACAGGGTACTAAAATGATTATCCCCATCTTTGACTAATCTGATGTAGTTTATGGAGAAGTCCCAGCCTCCTCTCTCTCCAGACCTGACACCCTACTGAATATGTTTTGCCACTTCACATCCAACTCCCACCCTCGCACCCATCACTGCAATCTCTACACCTCCCTAGGCATCCTGCCTCTATCCCACAGATAATATATTCATGAGCTTACCCTCATCGCCAAATTCTGGTTTGGCACCCCCCCCATCTCACCATCATGCTATCCCCTGCTCCCCCTCCTCATACAACCTGCACACCAGGGACTCCAGCTCTTTCTCACTTCCTAATCCCCACATGTCAGCTGGTCAATCCACTTTCTCATACAGACCCCCATCCCTGTGGAACTGTCTGTCTCTCTCTCTCTCGGCCTCCTAAACTCTCTCTCTCCTTTCAGTCACACGGCAGTTACATCTTCCTCCCCCTCGTGCTTCTGCTACTCCAACTCCTCTTTCTCTCTCCTCATCCACCTCAACTCTAGAGGTAAGCTTCTGCTCTCCCTCCTATTCCCTCCATTCTCCTTCCTATGCATAGATACAGTCAGCAGATAAGAAAAAATTACTCACCTTAGTAAAGTTGTTTCTCCTAATGGAGTCTTGCTGTATTCTGACATATGCAGTGATATCCAACCTTTGAACTGCCCCGGAGAGGAAAGAGTTAACTTTCCATGCAAGGCATGGAGCGCTGAGCTCGAGCGCGGTTGAGCCTCTGTCTGTTGTTGTTTGAACCCAAACCGCCAGATCTTTACGAGCTATACTCACTGGGCGCCTGTGTGAAACTGTAAACTCACACTAGCCAACTGGCAACTAAATTTAATAAAAGGTGTTTTGGTTCCAAGGCAAGACTCAAGTCAGAAACCCAAAAACAAACACAACACACACACCCAAAAATAAGAGGGTGAGAAAAGGGGCACCTCTAGGGTGCCAACACTGTTCAACCCACCCACATCCCAAAACCCAGGTTCTGAGAGGGAGGCGGGGGAGGTCAGAGCACAGAAAAGACTCCATTAGAAGAAACAACATTACTAAGGTGAGTAATTTTTTCTTCAAACAACATGAAGTCTTGCTGTATTCTGAATATGCAGACTACCAAGCAGTACCTCCATAGAGGAGGGACAGAACCTACTTCGGGAACAGGCTCTGAAGCACTGCTGTGCCAAACCGAGCATCACTCCTAGCCTGGATATCCAGAGAGTAATGCTTAGTGAAAGTATGTATTGTTTTCCAAGTGGCTGCTTGACAAATCTCTAAGATAGGAATATCCCTGGCAGCAGCCAGGGAAGCAGCTATACCTCTAGTAGAGTGAGCCCTCAGGCCTGAGGGTGGGATTCTGCCTAATTTTTCATAGCAGAATTGTATACAAGAGACAATCCACCTGGCAATAGATCTCTTAGTGGCAGGTTTTCCCTTACCAACCTCACCATAAGTGAGGAACAATTGGAAGGAGTCAAACCTGTGACCCTTGGTGCGCTCTATGTAGTAGCTAAGGGCTCTTTTCACATCCAGGCTGTGTAGCCTCTTCTCCCCAGAGGAGGAATGGTCAGTGAAGAAAACAGGAAGAGACATAGACGGATTAAGGTGGAAATCTGAAACCACCTTAGGCAAAAACTTCCTATTAGTCCTGAGGACCACCTTATCTCTATGGAAGGAGATAAAATCAGGCTCCACTGACAGGGCCTGTAACTCACTTATGCTTCTGGCAGAAGTAATGGCTACCAAGAACACAGTTTTCCAAGTCAAGTACTTAAGCTCTGCTGAAGACAAAGGCTAAAAAGGGGGTTGCATAAGCTGAGCAATGCAAACATTAAGATCCCAAGCAGGGGCAGGGTCCCTGAAGGGAGGACTGGTATGCAGCAATCCTTTGAAGAACTTACAAAATACAGGATGAGCTGAAAGGGAAGAGGGCTTGCCTGCTGACAAGAAGGCAGAGACAGCTGCCAGATGCACTCTAAGTGTAACTGGTCTGAGGCCCAAGCTATTGAGATGAACCACATAGTCCAGGACTGTAGGCAACCCAGCAGACTCTGGAGAAATATGCTTCCCAGAGCACCAAATAGTAAACCTTTTCCATTTGGAGTTGTAAGTCTTTCTGGTGGAAGGCTTTTGAGAAGCCTTTAGAATATCCAGAACACATTGAGAGAGGTGCAAATCAGCAAACTCTAACTCTTCGAGAGCCAGGCCTTGAAATTGAGAGATTTGAGATTCGGGTACCAAATCCTCCCCTGAAAACATGTTACCAGGCTGTAATTCCGGGGAAGGTGGACTGCTAAAGACAGCAAGAGAGGATACCAGGGCTGTCTGGCCCAGTCCGGAGCAATCAGAATCACTTTGCAGGGTTGAGACCTGATTTTGACTAGTACCTTGAACAGGAGAGGGAAGGAAGGGAAAGCATACAGGAATTTCCCTTCCCAATTGAGAACTAGAGCATCCAGGGGGGCTGAGCCCAACACTGGGGGTCTGCAGCAATATAGAGGAAGTTGGTGATTGTCTGGGGCTGCAAAAAGATCTATCTGTGGAGTGCCCCATCTGGAGAAGATCACCTTCAAAATTAGGGGATCTAGGGACCATTCGTGATGGCCCTGAGATATCCTGCTGAGAGCATCTGCCAGGACATTGTCCTTCCCTGGGAGGTGCACTGCTATCAGAGAGGTGTTCAGAGAATAGGCCACAGACCACAACTTCATTGCTTCCGTGCAACAGGCCGTAGACCGAGTGCCCCCTTGCTTGTTGATGTACCACATTGTGGTGGTATTGTCTGTCCTGATCTGAACAACTTTGTTCTGAACAGACTTGGAAAAAACTTGAAGTGCTAGAAACACTGCTCTGACTTCTAAGAGACTGATGTGAAGCAGAGATTCTTGAGGTGACCACAACCCTTGGGTGGTCAGATCCCCCAAGTGCGCTCCCCAGCCCAAGAGGGAGGCATCTGTGGTAAGGATTAGATAATGAGATTGAGTGACAAAGGCAACTCCTTGTCTTAGGTTGTCCTGATCCTGCCACCATTGCAAAGCCTGGATCAGGGTTCGAGTCACTGGGATTAGCTTGGTCATTGAATCCTTTCTCTGAGACCAGAAGGCTCTTAAGTGGAACTGAATGTCCCTCATCTGAAATCTTGCTCCTTGGACCACTGCCGTAGAGGCAGCCATGTGGCCCAGGAGCTGCAGAAAATGCCTTGCTGGTCGAGACACCTGAAGGGTGAATGAAGAGGCCAGTGTCACAAGGGTCCTTGCCCTGTCCAGGGGAAGGAAGGCTCTTGCCCTTATTGTATCCAGCTCCGCCCCTATGAAGGTGAGGAGCTGCACTGGCTCTAGAACTGACTTTGAAAGATTCAGGAGGAATCCTAGAGAAGTGAGCAGTTGCTAAGTTATCTGTAGGTGTGACCTGACTTGGTCTGGAGACTGACCCACTATAAGCCAGTCGTCCAGGTATGGAAGGATGGAGATCTTTTTTCTCCTTAGGAAAGCAACTACTACTGCCAGGCATTTTGTGAACACCCTTGGAGCTGATGTTAGGCCAAAGGGCATTGCTCTGAATTGATAGTGGCCTGAGGGCAACTCAAACCTGAGGTACTTTCTGTGGGAGCATCTGATGAGAATGTGGAAATAGGCATCCTTGAGGTCCAGGGAGACCAGCCAGTCCCCTGGCCTTAGAGGGGGTAGAATTATTCCCAGAGTCACCATTTTGAACTTTTGGCTTTAAAAGGTGCTTGTTTAAATATCTGAGATCCAGGATGGGCCGCCATTCTCCTGTCTTTTTGGGGGTTAGGAAGTACCTGGAGTACAATCCTCTTCCCTTGTGTAGGGGTGGAACCCTTTCTATGGCTCTGACAGCCAAGAGGGAAGAGACCTCTGCCTCTAGGGCAAGGGCCTCTGAAGGATTTGCAGGTGGAAAGGATCTGGTTCTCATCTTGGGAAATTGTTTGAAGCTGAGAACCAGTCCCTGGCTTACTACTTCCAGGACCCACTTGTCTGATGTTAAAGATGTCCAGTCCTGGACAAAGTAAGCCAGCCTGCCCCCTACAGGTAGTGGAGAATCGGCCCGGGCCATCCCATCAGGGTGCCTGTTTGCAGGGGCTTTAGGCTGAGGGGTGGTAGCAGGCCTGCTTATAGCCCGTCTGCCTCTCCCTCTGAAGAACCCCCTCTGGGCAAAGGTGGAAGAGGAGGCCTGGGCTTGATAGAAAGGCCTATGAAAAGGCCTGCCCCTGCCCCTGGAATGCTGCCTCTGGGGAGTGGCTTGCCTTTCTTTGGCCTGAGCACTCCTATAGGTGGTCCTGTATTCATCCATTTTCTTCATGTAGTTCTCTGTCTGCTCCCCAAACAGAGAATTACCCATAACAGGAAAATCCATGGCCTTAGTCTGGGTATCCTGCGACATGCTAGTACATCTGAGCCAAGCCATCCTACGAAGGGCCACAGATGTAGCAATGACTCTAGATGAAACATCACTGGAGTCTACTGCAGCATGAAATTGCACCTTGGATGCCTCAATACCATCTGCAGCCACCTGCTCCAGCTCCTTGGCAAGCTGGCCAGGGACCTGTTTAGCTAGAGCCATCACAGTGTCCCAGCTAGACTTCTGGTATCTAGCTGTGTAGGCCATATAATTAGCCTGCCTGAGTCCCAAAGATGCTGCCATGTACTGTTTCTTTGCCATGGCATCAATCCTCCTGGAGTCCTTATCTGGGGTGTGTGAAACTAAGGGTATATTTGCCTTATCACAGGCAGCAGCCTGCACTACCCCAACATGGCTGCATTGCTGGGAAAGGAACTCCGTATCTGAGCCTGAAAGAGTATACCTCTTGTCCATTCTTCTGTCCACAGGAGGTATAGAATTAGGAGTCTTTAAAATTTTAAATGTCTGTTTCCCAAAAGACTTATGAAGGGGAACAGACAGTCTCCTGGACTCTGGGATGTCCATCATCTCAACATAATCAGGCTCCTCCTGATCCTCTACTGCTTCCTCCATAGGAAGCTGGAGAGTTTCAGCCACTATTTTGTAAAACATAAAGTGGGAAGGGGACTCAGGAAGCCTAGGAGGAGAAACGCCTGAAGGTCTGTCTGGGGAGATGTCCAGGTCAATGGGCACATCCAGACTTTCATAATCACCATCACTATCCTCATACCCTCCTCCTCCTCTGGTTCATAAAAATCCTCTAAATTATAATCCGGAACCGGAGGAACCGACTGAACCGAGCCCCTAACTGATGGTGCCGTTTCGGTTGGAACCGGAGTTAGTGATTGCACAATCCTTATCGCTTTGGCAATTTCATCAGAGGTCGGAGAAAGAACTTGTGGATCCGAACCGGCTGACTTATCCCTTCTTTTTCTTTTAACCGGAACCGGCTCCTCCGAGTCGGTTCTCCTTTTGCCCGAAGAAGTTTCGCCCTGGTCAGAGGGCACTCCTTCTGGTTCGGTTGGAACCGAACCAGGGTGGCCATCCGGGTCAGCGGACTTTTTGGCCTCCCTTTCCCTCAGCCTACCTTCTCTCTTTTCCAGGGTAGCTGTAGGAAAACTTTTGCAAATCTGGCAGTCTGAATCGAGGTGGTCAAACCCCAGACAATAAACACAGGTGGTGTGGGGGTCAGCCTTAGCAAAGACTTCCCCACACACACAACAGTGTTGAAACTCAGTGGGCCCGTTTTTCTCTTGGGTTTCTCAGACATGGCCAGTCCTAACCAAACTTACCCTTTTTTCGGGCAATCCGCCAGGCAAGACACCCTTATCGGTTCCTGACCGTGTTACGGGTCGTGGAAAAAACCGTAATGAAATCCGTTTTTTTTAGAACCGATAAGGACCGGTTACCACACACTAAAAAGCAGAACAAACTTTTTTAACAAACCTGATCGGTTCAAACCGAACTGATCCGACGTTTACAAGTTCCACACAGAGCTAACAATAATAAACCTATCTAGTACTCACGGTACCACAGTCAGAGACTGAACCGACAGGTTAGATGGATTAAATTCAGTTGAAACTGAGGGAAAAAACGACACTTTAACCGACTAAATTGAACCGAGCAAAGCAGAAATCTCCGGAGCGACTGTTCAGTGAGGCGGAGTAAAGAATCTAGCGGTTTGGGTTCAAACAACAACAGACAGAGGCTCAACTGAGCTCGAGCTCAGCGTTCCATGCCTTGCATGGAAAGTTAACTCTTTCCTCTCCTGGGCAGTTCAAAAGGTTGGATATCGCTGCATATGTCAGAATACAGCAAGACTTCATGTTGTTTGAAGGGCTTATGGCCCACCCAGTCTGTCCATTTGAGCTCATAAGATCACTAAGTTTTTTCTAGAAGTCTGTTGCCCCTTACCTCTGAGCTCCAGGATTCTCTTATGTCTATCTCATACATTCTTAAATCCCGTGATTGTTTCAGCCCCCACCACTTCCTCAGGTATGGTGTTCCACTTGTCCACCACCCTTTCTGTGAAAAAAGTCTTCCTCACATTTCCTCTGAATCGCCCTCCCTCCCTCCAAGTTTATCCCATGCCCTCTAGTACTGAAATATCTTTTTTGTTGGAAAATAGTGTTTTCCTGCACCCTGTTCCTCCTCATAAGGTACCTGTATGTCTCTATCGTATCCCTTCTCTCCTCCAGGATGTACATATTCAAGTCCTTTAGCTTGTCCTCATAGGACTTGTGATGCAATCCCTGTACCATCTTTGTTGCCCTCCTCTGAACCTTCTCTACCCTGTATATGTCTTTACATAGGTAAGGTCTCCAGAACTGGACACTGTACTTCAGGTGGGGCCTCACTAGTGTATTGTATAGTGGAATTATGACCTCTCTTTTCCTGCTTTTGATGCCCCTGCCTATGCATCCCAGCATCCTATCTGCTCTACCTGCCACCTTGTTGCGCTGTTTCCCTAACTTGAGATCATCAGAGATGATGACCCCAAGGTCCCTTTCCTGCTTGGTGCATGCTATATCCTCACCCAGCCAACTGATATGTTGTTCAGGGTTTTTTGTGCCCCATAGGCATAATTTTGCAGTTTTTTGCGTTAAACTTCAACTGCCAAACCCTTGATAATTCTTTAAGCTTATGCAGGTCCCGCCTCATTCTGTCTACACCCTCTGGCATGTACACTCTGTTATAGAGCTTCGTGTCATCAGTGAACAGGGAAATTCTGCATTCTAGGTCTTGCCCAATGTCACCGATGAAAATGTTGAATAGGCCGGTCCCAGCACTGATCCCTGCGGCACCCCACTGGTCACTTCTCTCTGTGAAGTGACAGTCATTTACCACCACCCTCTGTGTCCTGCCACCCAGACGATTACTCACCCACTGCACTACTGTTCTGCCCACTCCCAAATTTCCTAACTTGTTTAACAGCTTTCTATGTGGCACAGTGTCAAAGGCCTTGCTGATTTGCTGAAGTCCAGATAGGCCACGTCCACTGCCCTCCCCTGATCCACCTCCCTTGTCACCCAGTCGAAAAATTCAATTAGGTTTGTATGGCACGACCTCCCCCCAGTAAAACCATGCTGCCTTGGGTCCTGTAGTCCACTGGAACCAGATGTTCCACCAATCTCTCTTTCAGTATTGCTTCCATGATATTCCCCACTACTGAGGTTAGGCCTACTGGTTTGTAGTTCCCCGCGTCCTCTTTGTTCCCGCTTTTGTATAAGGGGACTACATCTGCTGTCATCCAGTCTTTGGGTACTTCCCCTGTTTCCAGTGATTGGCTAAATAGGATTGCCAGAGGTTCAGCCACTACCTCTCTTAGTTCCTTTAGGACCCTGGGGTGCACCCCATCTGGCCCCACTGCTTTATCGACTCTTAAAGCAGAAAGAAGTGGGGAAGGCAGTCAGAATAGCAAAAGCCCAAACTGAGGAAAAAATAGCCAAGTCAGTTAAGAAGGGAGATAAAACTTTTTATAGGTACATTAGGGAGCATAGAAAGGTTAAGGGAGGAATAGTGAAGATTAATAAGGGAGAGGGGAGGTGGGCAGAGGGAGACAGTGAAAAGGCAGAGATACTGAATGAATACTTTTGCTCAGTATTCACAAAAGAAGATGAGGAGGAGTTACCTAAACCAGACAATAGAAGCACTCTGGGTAGGGGGGTTGACACCAGTCCATTTACAGAAGAAAGAGTCCTGAAAGAACTCCTAAAACTCAAGGTGGACAAAGCAATGGGGCCTGATGGGATTCACCCAGAATCCTAAAAGAACTAAGGAGGACCTAGTGACACCACTGACCACACTTTTAACAAATCATGGGAGGATGGGGTGGTACCTGAGGACTAGAGGAGGGCAGATGTGATTCCCCTTCACAAAAGTGGGAGCAAGGCAGAAGCAGGAAACTACAGACCTGTAAGTTTGACCTCAGTGGTAGGAAAAATGATGGAATCACTTCTGAAAGAAAGAATTGTTGAGTACCTAGAGGCAGAGGGCACAGGATCCAAAGCAGCATGGATTTACAGCAGGAAGGTCATGTCAGATGAATCTAATAAATTTCTTTGACTGGGTGACAAAGTAATAGACCAGGAGGGCTGTGGATATGGCCTACCTAGACTTTAGCAAGGCATTTGACACAGTCCCGCACAAAGATTAATAATCAAGTTAGCCAGCCTGGGAGTGGGTCCATGGTGGTAGCCTGGGTTTACAAACTGGCTGCACAACAGGACACATAAGGTAATAGTGAGTGGAACACATTCCAAGAAAGGGGTCACTAGTGGAGTACCTCAGGGCTCAGTACTGGGTCCAGTCCTCTTTAACATCTTTATAGGTGACATTGCAGAGGGTCTGGAGGGAAAGGTATGCCTCTTTGCAGATGATAAAGATCTGTAACAGAGTTGATACACGGGGGGGGGGGTAGAAAGGATGAGAAGGGACTTGGAAAGGTTGGAGGAATGGTCAGACATATGGCAACTTAAGATTCAATGCAAAGAAGTGCAAAGTAATGCACCTGGGAAACAAAAACCCAGGAGAAGAGTACACAATAGCAGGGGAGGTACTAACAACAACAAAAATGGAACAGGACTTGGGGGTAGTCATATCAGATGATCTAAAGGTGGGTAAGCAATGTGAGAAGTCAGTAAGGAGAGACAGGGGGATACTGGGATGCATAGGAAGGGACATTACAAGTAGAAAAAGGGAAGTGGTTATCCCTCTGTGCAGACAGTTGGTGAGACCCCATCTGGAGTACTGTGTGCAGTTTTGGAGACCTCATCTACGCAAGGACATAGACAGGATGGAAGCAGTCCAGAGGACGGCAACTAAAATGGTACAGGGTCTGCATCAGAAATCATATGAAAAGAGACTGAGAGAGCTTAATATGTGTACCCTTGATGAAAGGAGGGACAGGGGGGACATGATAGAAATGTTCAAGTACCTCAAGGGAATCAACAAAGTCCAGGAGGGTAGCATCTTTCAGAAAAAGAGATGTGTAAGAACAAGGGGACACAATTTAAAGATAGAGGGGGGACGGCTCAGGGGTAATGTGAGGAAATCTTTTTCACAGAGAGAGTGGTGGATGCGTGGAACTGCCTTCCTGGGGAGGTTGTTGGGGCTAAAACAGTGGGGGAATTCAAACATGCATGGGACAGACACAAGGCAATTGTAGTGGAGGGTGGCAGGAAGTAGGCTGTTGGTTAACTAGAATCTGCAGCTTATCCAGTAGGTAGGGAAATGGGCAGACTGGGTGGGCTAAGTGGTCCTTATCTGCCGTCAAAGTCTGTGTTTCTATGTTTCTTATTCCTTCCAATTCCTTTAGGACCCTTTCCCGCGTAAATGGACTTGTGTCCATTTCTGTGCCCTTCCCAACCCTTGTACTCCCCTTCAGGCCCGTTACCCCCCCTTTCCTCAATAAAAACTGAGGAGAAATATCTATTCAGTATGTCAGCTTTACTGTTGTCATCCTCCATGCTGCCCCTGTCCTCCCCCTTCAGTCTCACTATCCCTCCCTTCGCCCTTCTTTTTTCCCTTATGTACCTGTAAAATGTTTTGTCCCCTTTACCTACTGATTTTGTGATGCGCTCTTCTGTCTGAGCTTTGGCTTTTCTTACTTACCTCCCTGCCTCCCTTTGCTTCTCCTCACATTTCCTCTGAATCGCCCTCCCTCCAATGTCATCTCATGCCCTCTAGTACTGGAACATCTTTTTGGCTGGAAAATAGTGTTTTCCTGCACCCTGTTCCTTCCTGTAAGGTACTTTGACTGTGTTTTTTAACACACAAGGACACTTGCAATTAAAGCTGTAACCTCCTCATCTTACATGTAATTAGGGAGAATAGTATCCTAAGGATTTGTTTTCATTAGACTGTTTTCTTGAAACATACTGAGACATTTAAAAATTTATGTGAGGAGAACTCTCTGCTTGTTGCTATCTTCTGATAACCTTTGACCTTCAGGGGCTTTTCAGCTAAAAGCATACTGGTGTTAATTAGCTTCTCTGACGTACTCTTCTGTTATGTTTCGAATGAGTATGTTAAACCAATGAGAATTATTTCTTTTTTTATGCATTATCTGGGTGTTAATAGTATGGGATTTTCTAAATAACTGTCATAAAGCTTCTGAAGAAGGACTTGGTTGGTCCGAACGCTAGAGCACTAGTCCAATAAAAGGTATCAAACCATTTGCTGCTGGATCTTTGCTTCTCCTGGTACTTCCCTTATCCCCTTCTGCCTGTGTCTTTTTGTATTGGCTGAATGCAATCTTTTTGGCTTTCTTTTTCTCCGCTACCTTCTTGAAAAACCATAATGGCCTCCTCTTCTTTTTCCCCCTTGCTAACCTGCTTAACACATAATTCTGATGCTCTTGCAATCCCTGTTTTAAATATTGCCCACTGTTCCTCTACCCCCGATTCCCTCCCCATTCCTATTAGTGCCTCTTTCAAGCATGTCCCCATGTTCCCAAAATCTGCCCTCCTAATTTATATCCTATCCTATTTATCCTTATCTTCTTAATCTCTGGTCGAAATGTTTGCCTTGTATATACTGTATATATTTTGCACTGAAGTTTCATCCGTTTTGCCAAATCTTGTCTTGTATCAATTATGTTCTTGTAAATTTTTGTACTTTGTATTTTGTACCTCCTCCCCTGTCTCCGGGTTGCACCTGGAAACGGGCCTGGGCTCAGTGTGCCTTTCCCGGTTACTAAATGTTTAAATGAATACACTTGAGATTCCATTCATTTTGATTGAGCTACTCAATAATCTGTGTTGCCGATTGACAGTCACCACCCCAGACACATACAATAATGTCAATAAAATGATACCATCTGACTATGTGTCTGAGGTGGGAGCTTGAATCAGCAAACAACACAGTTCCATAACTTGTCAGGAGGTGAAAACAAAGCTCCGAAAGAGTTACAACAAATGAAAAACATAGTTATTAAAGGAAAACACTTATTATCATAACCCTCCCAACCCCATAAGCTCTAGCCCCCAATTCAGCTTTTCGCATAGTAAACATTTTTTTTTTGCTGCAGTTTACTTACTTTATTTTAATTTTGCAAACACTGCAATCATCAAACGTGGTGGATGCTGTGTGATTCCATGTCAGGTAATGGTGCATTGCCACACTGCTCGCCTCAATGCTTTCGGGGGTTGGAGGGTTACGATAATGAGTGTTTTCCTTTAAACCGGTCAACAAGGGTAGAACCATGGTTGTCCAAAACATTGCACAGTTTGTGAATGATGATGCTATTTGTTACAGAAAACTGACCTTTGACCCTATGGTATCATTCAAAAGTGACCTTTGTGAATTGCTGGAAAATGTTTTTGAACGAGGCTGGATTAATGCAAATGAATACAAATTTTTGAAACCACAATCTCCAGTTTGCCCCACATTCTACACTCTGCCTAAGGTCCACAAGTCTGTGGAATACCCTCCTGCGTGATCCATAGTTTCGGGTACTGGGTCTCTCAGCGATGATCCTTCCAGATCTGTGGACTTTTTTTTTTAAATAACTTGTGATCAAAGTGCCCTCATATGTGAAGGATACTGAAGATGCTAGAAGACATGGAATGGCAGGAATCATATTGCTGGATAACTTTTGTCATTACATCATTGTACACAAGCATATCCCACGATACAGTAGCTGCAGTCACAAGTTACTATTTGGCTTGTGAACCATCTTTTGAAAATGCACCATGTCAGTTAATTATAGAGTTGCTTGAATATAAACTGAAAAATAGCTATTTTATGTTCAGTGATTGGTTCTTTGTATAACTACAGGGCACAGCCATGGGGGTGGCACTTGCACCATCCTATGTCAATTTGTTTATGTGACAGTCACTTGCAGAGTTTTTCCTACTTCATTCCATTTCAGAATTTAGGCACTTGCCTTGTAGGTTTTTTTTTGGGGGGGGGGGAGCTCAGTCACGTTACTTGCCTCCTCCCTGCCTCATTTGTCCAACCTGTTATTAATAATTACTGACCAGTTGGTATTGGATTAGGTGGTATCTTAGGGTCGTTATTGTGCATAGCTGGGGTCACTCAGGTGTTTCATATGTATTTAATATATTAGAACAAACTTAATTATTTTTCTAATACAAATAACATGTTGTTGAAAATGTATTAAATGAATAATTGAAGATGTAACACCAGCTTTCTCTTAGCAGGCTTTATTAGTTTGATTTTATTTTTCACATTTTTTGATGGTAATTCTTTACTGTGACTTTAAACAGGGCATTTAAATATGAGGTCTGTTGTAATGTCTAGACACGTTCCCTGAGGAAGATCTTGAGGTCGAAGCACTGGGGCTGCCAGTCAGCGTTTTCAGGTGTATCCTCGTTTTTTGATTCATTAAATATTTTCTCAGGAACATCTCCAGGAGTGCTTGTTCCTTTTTCTTGTTTGTCATGTTGGTTAGCTACCTTTAACGAGCACCCACAGCCCCGCTCCAGAACGCACTTGTCCTTTGTGTTTTGCCATGTCACCAGCAGTCTTCTCATTCCCTGCCAAAATGGAGCACCAGAGGGCTTTTTTTTCCTTTTTTTGAGGGATTTGTGGATGGGCAAAAGCAACCTTTTTGTCAGGGTTAAGCCCATCTTATCCAATAACCCCACCTCATCCTCAGCTTCAGCAGTCTCTTGTGATGACAGATTGAGAGTGTTGACCATGTGCCCCACAAAGGTGTAGTGTGAGATGTAGTCATCTGAGGGATAAGGACGGGAACCAAACTCTTGTTCAGGAGAACCACCAGGCTCTATAGTTTCTCCTTCCTCCTCATCCTCGTAGTAAAATTCAGCCTCCTCCTCCACAGGCCCTTTAACTGGTACTGGAGCCGAGGGAGGAGGCTGTGCAAGAATAACTCACGAAGCTTGCCATAGCCTAGAAAGTCTGGAGGAACTGCTGTGCCTTAGTCATATTCTCTTTTGAGGGTATTCATTTCTGTCCACTTGTGTCTCCTTTCCTTTTTCAGGAGGAGGGACAATGTCATGCTTTTCTTTTAGCTTCTTCATAGCAGGCACTGAATTCAATGCCTGCTCAGAGGTTCTTTTATTTTTGCTTGATTCAGGGTTCCCCATTCAGAAATAAGGATTTCTGAACCATCTTTAGCAGTCTTATCCTTCTGCTTACTTTGGGGTGGACCCTCCTCTGAGACTTTAGGTGACATGGAGGCAGAAGAAACCAAAAGGTATTTTTTTGCCCTTTTCTTTTGTGTTTTAGGGCAAAACCTAATACAGAGTCACAAATAACAAAACTGAGATCTGGACCCAGGCACCTCAAACACAACTCATGGCAATCTGCCTTAGCCAGGAGCTGGAAAAGAAGAGTTACGTAAGAACTCACCGTAACAGTAGATCTTTGAGAGGATCTCAGTCATCAGGTAACGCCATAGGAACCTTCTCTGTCAGCGAAGGGGACTCCACACAGAAGATTTTCAGCAGTACAACTGGGGTCGCCCACACCGTTGACTTCACCAACCCTATGTAGGCATGGGTGGCCCCGCTTCCTCCTCAGTTCTTTCACTCTGGAGATGAAGGGAGCAAGGCTAATGCCCTGGGGAACTGAGGAGAGACTGAGGGACCCAGCTCTAGATACACATGATGAAATACAACAGATAGCCAGGTCGGAAGAGGAGCTCCAAGAAGGGGGATGGTGGGAGGGAAATCATACCTGATGACTGAGATCCCCTCGAAGATCTACTGTTATGGTAAGTTCTTATGTAACTGTCCTATCTTCTTCAGGGGTATCTCAGTCATCAGGTAACACCGTAGGAATGAGTACCAAGCAGTGACAAGTGAAAACAGACATTTTGGGTGGCCAGATCTCCATAAACTTAAGATAGGAGTCCTTGTAGTACAGCCCTGCCAAAACCTGCATGGGCTCTTGAAGCAATGTCCAGACTGTAATGCTTGGTGAATGTGTGGACTGTATTTCAGATAGCAGCAGCACAAATATCAGTGGGTGAGATCCCTTTGAAACAAGCCACCGAAGTAGCCATGCCTCTGGTGGAATAAGCTTTGATAGTACCTGGCAACTCTCTGCCGTACTTGTTGTAGCACAACACATTGCAATTTGCCAATCATTTGGATAAACACGACTTAGAAACCAAAATGCCCCTCTACCTAGGGTGAAAAAAACAAACAGCTGCTTAGACTTTTTGGAGTCCTTGGTCCTGAGCAGATATTTCAAAGTTCTGCGTACATCAGGGAGAAAAGGAGTTGTAGGGACAAAATAGTAAGGATTAAGAGTGATGGGGGGGTGGGAGGAAACAGGGGCAGATCAGGCAGAAGCACTTAATGAATACTTCTGTTCAGTATTTACTAAGGAGGAAGAAGGGGCACAACTGGGGGGTGGGAGATCAGGCTCGAGGGGAAGGTGACAGATGGGTGAATCACAGAGGGCAGGGTACTGGAGGGTCTGAGGACACTGAGGGTGGACAAGGCACCAGGGCCACATGGCATTCACCCCAGGGTACTGAGAGAGCTGGCAGAAATACTGGTGGGGCCCTTGGCATACCTGTTCAATGCCTCCCTGTTCTCAGGAAGTGTACCTCAGGACTGCAGGATGGCTCACGTGGTACCCCTCCATAAGAGCAGTCCCAAAGACGAACTGGGAAACTACAGGATGGTAAGCCTCACATCAATCGTGGGAAAACTGATGGAGACAATCCTGAAGGAGAGGCTGGTGTCCCTTCTGGAGATCAATGAGCTGCAGAACGTTAGGCAGCATGGGTTTGTCATGGGCAGATCCTGTCAGACCAACCTGGTGGATTACTATGACTGGGTATCTAGATAGTTGGACAAGGCCATGCAGTAGATGTCCTGTTTCTGGACTTCAGAAGGCATTCGACTCGGTGCCACATTGTAGGCTGGGTAGTAAGCTGGCAGGTACAGGTGCAGGGGCAAAAATGGTTACAGGGAAGGCAGCAGAGGGTGGTGGTGGGAGGGCAGCTCTCATCTCCGAGGGCAGTAACAAGCGGAGTATTGCAGGGCTCAGTGCTGGGACCGGTGTTGTTTGGCTTGTTCATATCAGACATCTCAATGGGCAGCAAGAGCAAGATCAGTTTGTTTGCAGAAGACACCAAGATGGGAGCAGTAGTGGATGATCTAGGAGGGTGGCATGAGTTGCAGGATGATCTGTCAAAACTGGAGACCTGGTCGGACACCTGGCAGTTGGGGTTCAATGCCAAAAAGTGCAAGGTGCTACATTTCAGGGCAAAAAAAACCCCAAGAAGGAGCTACCAGGTGGGGGGAAGGGGGTTTCAGCCAGCCATGACAGAGGAAGAGAAGGATCTGGGGGTGATTATAATGGGCTCAATGAACAACTCAGCACAATGCAGGAAGGCAGCTACAAAGGCCAACAAAATGCTGGGTTGTATTGCCAGGGGTATATCTTCAATGAGAGAGGAAATGATCCTGCCATTGTATAGGTCATTGGTTAGGCCACACCTGGAGTACTGCATGCATTACTGGCGCCCATACCTGAAGAGGGACATTAAGTTACTGGAGGGTGTGCAGCTCAGGGCAACAAAGATGATACAGGGACTAGGGGACATACCCTATCTGAGCAGGCTGAGGGAGATGAACATGTACTCACTGAAGGAGAGGAGAGACAGGGGGGATATGATTGAAACCTTCAAGTACATGAAGGGAATAAACAAGACAGGCACGGAGGGACTATTCAAGTTAAGGGGGGTAGGGACACTCAAGGTCACAATCTCAGATTGGAGGGGGAAGGTTCAGGAGGGAAATGAGAAGACACTTTTTTACAGAGAGAGTGATGTCTGGGTGGAACGCATTGCCTGCAGAAGTGGTATCCTGTTGAACATTGGACTGCTTCAAAAGGGGATGGGATAGGGTAAGAAGGAGAGGCAGGAAGGGGATGGAAAGGAGGGGCAGCTGCAGTATAAGGGTTGCTAGCTGCACACTCGAGCAGACTCGACAGACCATAAGGCCTTTAACTGCTGGCAAATTCGTATGTTCGTATCTATTGCATGGAGCAGTGCTTCACCTGGATGGCACACGCTGGAAAATAAACAGAAGGTGGATAGACTGATTAAGTGTAAACTCAGAAACCACCTTAGGCAGAAACTTAGGATTTGTGCTTAAAGACATCCTATCTTTGTGAAAAATCAAATAAGGCTCCTCGCACCAGAGGGCCTGAAGCTCTGAAATTCTTTGAGCAGAAGTAATTGCAACTAAAAAGAGTGCTTTCCAAGGGAGGAAGCACAAATCGCGAGTCGTGATTGGCTGAAAAGGAGACAGGGTCAACTTTTCTAAAATAAAATTCAAGTCCCAAGCTAGGACAGGGGAACGGATTGGGGGTTTCAGGTGCAGGATGCTCCTGAGAAAGGTTCGAGAGACATCCAGCTGAGTAATTGTGCAGTCACGCAAGGGCTCACGAAAGGCAGAAATAGCCAAAAGGTGGACCTTAAGGGAGAAATACTGGAGGCCTGAGTAGGACAAAGAAATCAGGTAGTATAGGACATGCTTCACAGGACAGGTGGAAAGGGTCTAGGGAATGCTTGGCAGCCAAGATGGCAAACTGCTTCCACTTCACGGCATAAGTAGCATGGGTGGAAGGCTTGAGAGCGGCCAACAGGACATCCGCTACCCTGTTAGAAACCCCGAACCTGGCAATGGCTATGTCTTCAGGATCCATGCATGCAGATAGAGAGATGTAATACAATACGGCTGTGAGTGGCCAGATTCTGCCAAAGTGCAAGAAAGATATACACCTTAACCTCAGCAGCCATAAAATATGCATTAAAAGGCTTGTCATAAAAACCTTTCTTTCTAAGCTCCTACAGCCAGCAGTCCTGAAAGTATTCAACCCAGGTATATGAACCCCCCTTAGAAAAAGAGGTAACTGAACAAGCTACATTAAACAATATGCTTTAAGCTTTCCAGCTTCAAGAACATTTAAAATGTTAAAAAGAACATATTCATTAGACTCAAGACATTACGCAAGAGCTGACAACCCAAGAAGTACTTTAAGATCAAAGCTGAGCATTTATTATGTCACAGATCAGACAACAAGATACTGTATTTCCAACAGATCTAAAACCCAGACAGTTAACTCAGGGACAGGTTCCTCAAAAAGGAGACCATCTGCCACTACCAACTGCAGTGCCATAAGCACAAGTGACATTACCTCCATCACCTCATTTTTGAAAATGTGCAGTGTAAGGCCTTGTGGTTTAAGTCTATTAATTGTCACCTCATGGACAGTTCAAAGGGACAATAGACAAAATTGCTGACTGGAGATCAAGTAAGATAAAAATAATTCAGCATGTATGCTCCAGATTTCCGACCAAGCCAAGGTTCTTGCCCAAATAGGGCTATATCATTTCAAAACCTCAAGTCATCTGTAAGGAAGTATTCGCTATATATAGTCATGGCCAAAAATATTGCCGACCTTGCAGTTTTTTCTAATAATGCACCATTCCTTCTAGAAAATTGTTGAAATTAAAAATATTTTGGTATCCATATATGAATTTCTTTGGCTTGCAGTGGAAAAAAACACAAAAAGCAGAAAAATTTACTAAGTCTTAGCTTATTCCACACAGAAATCCTTAAATGGCCCGGACAAAATTATTGCCACCTTTTAGAAGTAGTTAGAAACAATTAGATTTCAAGCAGGTGATTCTCCTTCACTTTGGAATTGAACTCACCTGTGGTGAGTTGCAGGTGCCTGCAATATAAAAATCACTCATTCAACCAGTTTGAATAGAGAAAAGGACTCATTCTTCTGTTTTGTGTCACTGTGTGTACCACAATGAGCATGGAGAAAAGAAAGACAACCAGAGAATTGTCTGAGGAGGTCAGACAGAAGATTGTAGCCAAGCATGGACAATCTCACGGCTACAAATCAATCTCCAGAGACCTTGATGTTCCTGTTTCCACCGTACGTAATGTTATCAGGATGTTTAAGGCCCATGGCACTGTAGCCAACCTCCCTGGACGTGGCCGCAAGAGAAAACTTCATCGAACGGTGGAGAAAGGACCTCGATCAACTGCCAAACAGATTCAAGCGGACCTTCAGACACAAGGTACGACAGTTTCAACTCGCACCATCCGTCGCCAACTCAGTGAAAGGGGGTTATATGGTAGGAGGCCCAGGAGGACCCCACTGTTGAGAGAGAGACATTAGAAAGCCCAACTGGGGTTTGCCAAAACACACCTGAACAAGCCAAAATCCTTCTGGGAGAATGTCCTGTGGACAGATGAGACCAAATTAGAGCTTTTGGTAAAGCACATCATCTCATGTGTTTACAGAAACAAAATGAAGCCTCTCAAAGAAAAGAACACCTTCCCTACAGTCAAACATGGAGGAGGTTCAGTGATGTTTTTGGGGTTGCTGTGTTGCCTCTGGCACTGGGTGCTCGAATGTGTGCATGGCATCATGAAATCTGGAGATTACCAGGCCATTTTGGAGCGCAATGTTGAACCCAGTGTCAGAAAGCTGGGTCTCCATCGAAGGTCATGGGTCTTCCAGCAGGACAATGACCCCAAACACACTTCAAAAGCACCCAGGAATGGTTCAAAACAAGACTGGACTGTTCTGAAGTGGCCAGCAATGAGTCCAGATCTAAATCCCATTGAAAACCTGTGGAGAGATCTGAAAACAGCAGTTGGGAGAAGGCACCTTTCAAATCTGGGAGAACTGGAGCAGTTTGCACAAGAAGAGTGGGCCAAACTACCAGTAGAGGTGTGCAGGAAGCTCATCCATGGCTATAGGAAGCGGTTGATTGCAGTTATTTTGACCAAAGGCTGTGCTACCAAATATTAAGTCTAGGGTGTCAATAATTTTGTCAATGCCATTTCTTTTCATTTTCTGATTTAAAAGGATATATTAAATTCTGAACAAAAACAAAGGTTCTGTAATATTACCAGAGAAATAAAGAATTGTGGAGACCAAATACTGTACTGTTGTTAATTTCAACTTATGTTTAGAGGAAATTGTGAGTTATTTGAAAAAGTGCAAGGGCACCAATATTTTTGGCCATGACTGTACATCCACTTGCTGTTATCTCCAGCTGTCCCTTTCTCATACACCGTAAGTTACCGACACCATTGTTTATTCCCAACTCCTAAATGTTACATTGCAACTAAGACTGAAAGGGAATCTTGGTCCATCAAGTCCACCTCCACCCCCTCCCCTTCTGCATTAGCAGGCTTTAGTAAGTATTCTGTACAAATAAACTTATTTAAAGGGATACCTAACCCACTCTCTTTCAAGACCATAGGCTGGCAAGGTTTTCCTTTAGGCACCCCTGTCTCTGGAACAATCTTCCTACTGCTGTGTACGCAACTACTTGTCACTGTCAGATTCCCCCCCCCCCAATCCCGACGAACTGCCTTCCTTGCCAACTACTACTGCAGTTACTGCTGGCATTTTAATTAACTGTACCATACTTTATGGAAATGTAATTGTTTCCATAACTATGTGCTATTTGATGATCTGTGTCATTTTTGTCTTTTTATTCCATTATGTACTGTAGAACTGTCTAGTTTTGAGCAAGTTATATTTTGCACATGATGCCAAGCAATTAGGGGCTAACTCATGCATACTGAAAAAGTGCAATTGTCATATTGCACAAAAATACTGAAAATTATTTTACAGCTAAAATAAGCAGTTCAATGATCTGATTCTGCTAGTGTATTGATAATTCGCTTAAATAGTTTATTGTTTTAATTGTGGTTTGTTACTGTATTTATATGTTCTGGAACTAGTATGTTTTTCATATGTAACCACTCATTCCAGGACATATCGGTGAATTAGCTGGTTCGGCTCGGTATTCCTTCTTGGTCAATGCCATTCAATAAAATAAAAAAAAATTTAACTACACAACCATCTGCTCTTTCTGACCAAGTGGCAAGAGTACTGCTCAACTGAGACAATGACATGGATGCAACACCTTTAGAAAATCTGGCCCTATTACCCAATATGTACAAGTTACTGAGAAGTGGTGGTACCTTTCGTCGCATCCATTCCTCCAACTGCAAACAGCACCCCTACAGTAGATTTCCTGGGTTTTGTACGAGGACTTTGCAACATGGGTCGTCTTTCTGGTAGCAAATGATATTTCATTGCCTCCATAATAAGTTTTTGACATTCAATGTCATCCCTGAAAAGTGCATTGTTTTCCATATCTCCAAGAAACTGAAAAACAAATGAAAACGTTTACTATTTCTGATTCTAATGAAACAGCAACAATGTTCAAAGAAGTCTGGTAAAGTATATAGCACTGTATGTCACTATTTATATAATTCAAGTGGCAGCAAATGGACATGTTCAACTCTTGAAAAGCAGATTTTGGCTCTTTTGAACTAAACCGGAGGTTTACCCATCCCTGAAACACTAACAAATGTGTTTTTTTTTTCTTTTGGGGGGGGGGGCTCTTCACCAGCTGCTCAAAATATCCCTTCTTTGGACCTGCCAATGCCTTGACTCCCACAATGGATAGTATGTCTTGGGCTTCCTCCTCTCCAAATCTCTGAGGACAACACTGCTGCAGGCTTCATACCCATCACTAATGGAGAGTCTCCTCCTCTACAAGGAGGGCTGTGATGAGCAGCGAAGGACAGAAGCGATGTGGCAGAGAGGCAGTCTGGGATATCAGCCGTGGAGGGCCCTGTAGAATACAGGTCCAGTGGCATGAGCAGGGATTGGGCTACCACTACTGGACTCTGGATATGGCATCTTTACCAGCATGACACTCTCGTCTCTGGGGATACATAGCACTGATGTCAAAATGCACCTCTGAGCACCAGTTGTCCCCTGCAGCTCGCTCACATACGTTTTCTTCCACTAGGTGATAAGACATAGCGGATTACGCAAACCACCCTCCCTCTCCATCACCGGGGAGAAGCACAGTCAATCTGGCATTTGCTTTTGTCCTCTGCCAGACTCTGCTCCTTGGTGCCCTGGGTTTGGGGTGCAACTTGGGTCATCATCATGCTGAAACCAGTTCTGTGTTTCATTTTTAACAGGCAATGTCCTTTACTAGAGAACTCAGAAAGATTCTTTCAGATAAGGAGACTTTTAGTAGATATGGTTTCAATACACCTCTAACCAACTCACAAGGGACATGAACATCAACAAAAATAATAAGAGGTTACTTACTTGAAGAGAGAGTTATCCACAACCCATGTCATCTTGTCACTTACTTGAAACCATAGTTCTGCTACTAGTATTCAGTTCACATCCACACTTAGGCAGTCTGTCACTGAACAGTCTTCAAATTCAACCCTTCCTAGCGCAACCACCAATATGGTCCTCAGGCTCTGCCCTATTTGCACTCAAATGTGCATGCTGGAACAGGAGTCCAAAGCAAGTCTTGCCATGGGAAGTCGTGGATGTGAACCGAATACTAAAAGTATAAAAATAGTTGCAAGTAAGTAACCTCTATTTCTAACTTCCTAGATTGGGTTCACTATCCACACTTAGGCAGACTCCTAGCAGTCCCCAGGAGAAGGGAGCAAGGCACACACCCGAAATTAGGCAAAAAGAGACTGGAGGACTGAGGACCCAACAGCAGCATCATGATGACAAAGCACACTGATGATATAATGGGAGACAAATGTGTGGGCATTTGACCAGGTAGTAGCCCTACATACTTCAAAAATGGGAATGTACCTGGCAGCAGAAACAGAGGCAGCATATAGTGCTGTTCACCAGGATCAAGTGCAGTAACACCGTTTTTACTGGGATATCTTGCAGGATACTGCAGGAATTCAGTATAATCCAATGACAACTACTCCAATTTGTGATGCAGTAAACTGTGAAATCTCACACACAGTGCTTGATCCTGGTGGAGAACACTGTACCTCTTGTGGAGTAAGCCTTCAACCCCAAAGGTGATTCCTCACCAGCTAACCTGTAAAACAGAACGATGCAGGAGGTTATCCATCAAGCAATCATCTGTTTGACTGATTGATTTCTTTATTTATAAGAAACACCCTTCCAAAACCAAGGTGCTTGTACATTAAAATAAAACAAACATCATAGTTAAAACCATCATAACACCACTATTTAAATAAAAACTCAGACAAAAAAATAAAATTTAATCTAATCAAGTGCAGCTTAAATAATTATAAATATACTGTGCTAACCATCAGTTTCAGCCCAAATCAGGACAGGCTAACTAAATAGATGCGTTTTTAATGTTGATTTAGAACTTTGGACGGTCAGGCACTCTCATATATGACGAGGTAGAGAATTCCACAGGGTCCGGGCCACAAAACCAAAAGACTGGGTTTGGCTGCCAGTCTGCCTAGGGCAGCTTCAGCATATGTGACAAACAGCTGGCAAGCCACACCACAAAATTCCACTATATGTTTGCAGCAGAAGAGCAGAGACCTGACTGATGTGTGGAGTGCTCACTTGACCTTTGAAGCATGGGGCTACAGAAAGAAACTTGGTAGTATGAGTGCCTAATTTAGGTGAAACAGAGACTACCTTGGGTAGGAGCTTCACATAGGGCGTAGAACAACCCTGTCCTTGTGGAAAACCAGATATGGAGAATCCACAGAAAGCACCTGGCATTCACTCACTCATCTGGCCGAGATGATGCTAGCCAAAAACATGATCTTCCAGAACAGAAGTAAGAGATCACATTTGTCTATGGGCTTAAATAGTTTACCCATCAGCCATGACAGCACCAGCAATAAGTCCTACGGTGGAGATGATTCCCACACTGAAGGGGACAAGAGGTCCAACCCTTAAAAGAAATACCTGAATACATTGTCCTGTGCCACCACTGGCCTCTCTGCTTTGGAACGATATGCTGAAATGGTGGTCAGGTGCACCTGACGGGATGTAGCTCACCACTCTTCCTGACACAGGGATCAGAGGTAGTCAAGTATGTACGATATGGAGCAGGACAGTTACAACAATCCATGCTTTTGGCACCAATACATGAACCTCGTCTTCCTTCAAGTGCATGTCTTGCAAGCAGATGCCTCTAAGATGCTTCCACAGACCATCTCTGAAAAGCCCAACAGCCTGGAACTTTAGCCGCTCACAGACCAAATGGTCAGGTAAAGGGATTGCAGATCCACATACTTGATTGTGCCCTTGAACCTAGTCAGCACCTCAGGCAGGAGTAAAAAGGGGCCACAGAGGTCCACTCTAAGACTGAGTAAATCTTGATACCAGAACTGGTGCGGCCAGTCTTGTACAGACTCAGGGACATGCCTTGAGGACCCCCTTTTTCTTTTTTAATACGTCTTTCTGCTCCTGCTTGTCCAACTGCATCCCACATTTGTTTGGCTACTACCCTGCTCCACTGCCATCCTGAAACCCAAGCTCCCCCTTACCTACCCCATGGGAAACCCTCCCACAGGAGGGCCTCCAGGAGGGGGGCTTCTATGTTCCCCTACTGTCATCTCCAATTTCGGCTGTTGGGGAAACAGGAACATAAAATTTGCCAGCAGACAAGAACTGCTTGGCCCACCTAGTCTGCCCATTTTTTCCTGCCTACAGTATCACCACAGAGCACACTTGATTTCCAGCCCATTCACCCACCCATCCTTCCCTTTTCCTAAGATGGCATGCAACTACATCGTGCTGGGCAGGTGCACTGCAAAGCTACTCCCCCCCTTCCCCCACTGCAGTCCCTATACGGTTTGCATCTTCGAGGCACCGTCAACTGGCGCTCATGTAATGGGGAATGGTTGTGTTCCTACAAGAGGAGGAGAGTATTCTGTGGGATGTTTTGCCATCCCTACTGGCCCTCCAGTGTTCCAGGCTCTTTCCTGAAACTGGGTCGTCTGCACCTTGCCACAGCGCCAACAAGCCAGCACCACCTTGAGGACCAGGGGAAAAGGAGGGAAGGCATACAGCAGGTCCTGAGCCCATGACCCAAAGTACATGTCCTCCTGCAGTAGACTCTGCTAAGGCGGACAGGGCACAAAGTAGTCTCTGCTTCCTGTTTTCCCAGGAAGTGAACAGATTGGCAAACTGTGTTCCTCATATTCAAACAATCAGGAATATCACTTCTGGGTGCAGTGATCACTCTTGGTGTACTTCTCTCACATGACTGATGGCATCCGCCAGCTGGTTATTTGCTCCTATAACATGGACAGTCAACACGTCCACATGCAGGAAGTGAGCCAGAGACCATGTCTGGAGCACCTGCTGACACAGGGTAAAGGGAGTGCATGACACAATGTTTGTTCAAGTAGAACATGGTGGTCATGTCTTTATTTACCTCAATCACTCAACCTTGAACAAGTAATGCAAACTCCCCAAATGCCTGGTGAACTGCACAATGTTCAAGTAGGTTGATGTGGAACAGTCTCACTCAGCAACTGGAACCCACGCAGTGGTCCAGCAAATGTGCACCCCATCATCACAGAGGGTTTTGACAGACAAATTGGGTTCCCTGAGAGGTTCCGGAGAGAAAGCCACCAGCAGATAGTGTTCAGCATCAGCTGGGCTACCTGGACTGGTTGACTTAGGGCTGCGTGCGACTGAAACCACTGGCACCTCAATTCCTAATGAATGGGTCACATATGTCAGCAGGCCCAATTCACCATGACTGTGGTAGTGGCTATGAAGCCCAGAAGCTGCAGGAAATCCCAGGTTGAGTATGACTGCCCAACCTGAAATGACTGTGCAAAAGTGAACACGTCCTCCACTCTGTCCAGAGGTAGATAAACTCTGGCTTGGAGGGGGATTGGTTTAACTCTAATGATGAGGATCACCTGCTCAGAACTGGCCAGAATGACCACCAGGCTGAGCTCCCGCAATGAGCTCCCTGTGATGAACCAGCTGTTAAGGGAAAGAAACACCTTGATGCCTCTGTTTCTGACAAATCTCGCCATGACCAACAGGCATTTGGTGAACACCCTAGGCACTGAAGACAGGCCAAACAGCATGGCTCTGAAATGATACAGGGTTCGATCTGCTCAAAGGAGAAAGATCTGTTTGTGTGACAGATGATTGGGAGATGTGGAAATAGGCATACTGGAGATCCAGGGAGCAGAACCGAGCCCCTGGCTCCAAAAGATAGCATGATCTGGTGCAGACTTACTATGCAAAACTTTGGACTGTGAATGAATCAACTTTTTCAACACTTGCAGATCGACAATGGGGCATCAGCCCCCCCCCCCCAATACTTTTGGGCACCAGAAAGTACCACTATAAGAACCTCTGCTGAGCTTGGTTTTTCTGGGGCAGGCTTTATCGCATGCCACTCAAGGAGCTGAAGAACTTTGCTCTGTAATGTGGGGAGAGAATCCAGTGACTGCATGTGCTACAACTGTGCTCAGGGCTGACAAGGTGTTAAGGTCTTGAATTTCAGTGACAACCCCGATCCCACTGCTTCCAGGACTCACTTGTCCGATGTAATGGTGGACCACTATGACAGGAACTGGCATAGTAAGCACCCTGACCAGGAGCTGCAGCAGGGTCTGGGACAGTGAAATGGGGCCCCCCAACCATCATTTTTTTTTTTTAAATCGGTAACGCCTCCAGAAGAACAATGACCACTGCCCCTGTGAAGACCATGACCTCCCAATTTATTGGCAGGTATTGCAAGCAGTGCTGCTGAGCTCAGTGCTTCTGACCATGAGTACCCCACAGATTCCACAAAAGGAACCTGCCTACTGTGGCTGAGGCTTTGGCTGCCAGTTGGTGACCAATGTCACAGAGTCTAGGGTCACACTGGACTTCTCAATGCACGTAAGGTGGTCCTCGACCCCTGGCCTATATATGCTCAAACACACCAAATATGGCCACGCTGTGAAATAACTGTCCCATGCATGTATTTGAAGGTGTTCAAATGCTTTATTAGGACCCCAACATTTTACCCATTTAATTTACTTACTAGCAAGTATATCCAGTTCATCTTATAAATCAAACCAAAGAAATGCCATACCTGTAACACCATTTTATCTTATTTCCAAATCAGTAGATTACTTATGGTTCCATATGGCTACCATAAATATTAAACAATGTTCAAAGAAATAATTATATGTTCCAAATATATTGGTGCCCATCATAAGAACATAAGAACTTGCCAGCAGAAGGAGACCGTGTGGTCTATCTAGTCTGTCTGGGTTTTATACCCCCCCCAAAAAAAAATGTGTCTTGCTAAGGTGACGATACTGTATCATCACAGTAACACACGCAATGGTACCATTACTTTTCTCCAATGTGCTGATAACTGTTTCTACACTTCTAACATCTCCAGAGAGATCAATTCTTGTAAAGAGCAGGTCTGCTGGCTCTTGCAGGATTTCCTGCACAAATGGCAAAACTCGTAACATTCACATCGGTGAATGGACACAGCCACAGCACAAGCCGACATTTCAGCTGCATCCAGGGCCACATGCAACTGGCATTTAGCGACTGTCAACCTTAGAGCACAGACCGCCTGTAGATTTGACTCACTCTTATAAGGGAGAAGGTTGGAGAGCCACCAAAGCCACAAAGTTGGGCTGACAGATGACAGATGCCAAGGGATGCACCTGAATAAACCTTTAAGACAAGTTAATCATGTTTCTTGGATTCCTTATCCAACGGCTTGTCTGACTCACCCTGCACCATCACCTTGCAAAACTCTGTGTCTGCCACTAGTCCCTCCAATGGTGGATGTTCCTAAGATCCACACAATCCACCTAGGGGAATCACATACTCATGGTCCATACAACATGGGGGGCCTGGCAGGAGGCTGGGAGCTGTCATATACTGAGCAACTGGCCCAGGACAGCAGGGGTGCTAGGGCAAGAAATCACCATTAAAGTATCTTGCTCGAGAATGTCCATCAGTGGGTAGGCCTCCTTCTTCTGGACCTCCTCCAAAGGAGTGAATGCAGCCTCTGGCATCTGTACCCGAGGACAGCAAAGCTGGACTGGTTCCCCACAGGGAGCCTGTCTGTCTGCAGGCTATTTTACCAGTGATCTGGAGCTGACAAGATGGACAATGCCTCCAAATCAGAGTCGGAATACAGAAGTGTTGAATGTTGACATGGGGTGTGGATAACTCTCTGATGGGGTAACCACCACTGACAAGAGATGAGGATGCCTGGTCTCAAGCCTAGAGTCCTTATTTGGAATGCCCACTGCTGGCTGCAAAGGTAAGGATTCCATCAGAATCAGTAACTGCTGCACTACCAGAAATACCAGAGGGGAAGGAAGGAGCGCACAAATAAAGTCAGCACTGGAAAAGACAATCATAGCAAGGAGGGGGTTTATCAGCATCGCCGGTCAACCTAGAACCTGGGAAAATGCTCCATAGAATCAGTGCTGCCAGGCTGCTCTATAGCATCTGAGACATTATGGACGACAGCAGCAGGAGACAGCTGATGAGGAAAAACTTGTCAATTACCAATGTAGCTACAGACATTAATGCCGAAAGCAAGAGTGCAATCCTGATCCAAGTGCAAAGGGGGCAGAGCCAGAGGACCACATAGTTGGATGGTAGAAGGAGTCGAGCTTGAAGACTGTTCTGGTGACAGCATGATCAGTGGAAGACTGCTCATATGTGTATGATGAACTATCTTCTGGCAATTTACAAAAATATTCTTGAAATTACATTTCAAATGCAGTAACTTTAGAACTGTTAGGTTTAGAACTTAAGTATTTTTTAAAGAAAGCTTGGAGTCCTATCAACAAGAATAGATCATGACAACACAATTCTCATGTGTTGTTACATATCTATACATGATGATATATGTTGTTAAAAATAACACACTTCACAAAAGTCTTTGAACCATTTTATGTTTTTATATATTAATATATGGAAAATGCAGCAACATCATGTATCGATATATCAGCGTAGCTGACTCCAAGATTTCATTTAACAAAAAATTAGTTTCTAAACCTAACAGTTCTGAAGTTGTCCCCTATACTTATCTTTTAAAAGATGCAAATTTTTGAACCGTTAGGGTTAGAAATGTAATCTGTTTTTTAAATGAATGCTTGGTGTCAAGACATTGGTATCAGTCCTATCAATGCAGCGTTTGTTAAAACTATTCAATATGTTATCAATACTATTTTGAAACAGGTTTCCGCGTTTATTATTAATAGATTGTGACAGCTAAAAAAACAGCAAATACATTATAAATACTATTTTTTGTATGGATACATACTATTAAATGGCATGACTTCTTTTTACAAAATATTTTCTGTTTGGAATTTTTGTAATGCTACATATTATTTAATTAGAAGCTGTGTAGTTTATAACTTAATTTTCATTCATCTTGTACCCTTATTCAAGTTGCCAGCATTTCATTTTCTCTCTAGTAATCCCCACTCTTCCCTGCTTAGGCACCCCCCAGCAACTCCATATTGTTAAGCTGCGAGGTTTTGCTCACAAAGCACGGAAGATAATAAGGAGACCCATGAAATTACTGCAGTGGGGGTACGTCTAATGTGTGTGCATGTGATTTTGACTGTTATTCCCAATTTGTATTTGGTCTACAAAAAATGCAGACATTTTATTACAATGGTTCAGTACATCTGTTATTTCTAGACTGTACAGGCTGCAGATGTAGTTAGTATTCAAGAATGTTACTTTTGTTATTGTTTTAATGCTAGATTGAATATTCATATTGTTTATGTCTAGAAAATTCTGCGTTTCTGAGTTTACTGACAAGTTTTTAATATAGTAGATACGATGGTTAGTTTGGTTGAAAACCCTGTTTTTAAACTCAACAAACTAATAATAAATAATCTTTGTTATGTTTAAAACATTTAATTTACAAATATGTAAGAAACATAGAATTTGGCGACAGATAAGGACCGCTTAGCTCATCAGGTCTGCCCATTTCTCCCTACCTACCTACCTTATTACTGCAGACTGTGCCCGATCTACTGCTCTTTCTCCCTCCCCCACTTCCTTTCTACTATGATTCTCTTCTGCTAATCCCATGCATTCTTTAACCGTATCACTGTTTTCACCCTCCATCACTTCCACTGGAAGGCTGTTCCCGGAATCCACCACTCTTTCTGTGAAGAAGTACTTCTTCACATATCTCCTAAATCTACCACTCTCCAGGTTCACAGCATGTCCCCTTGTTCTTGAGCACCTTTTCTTCTGAAAAATACTCCCCTCCTGTACCTTATTTATCTCTGTGATGTGTTTATTTATTAGCTTTTGTTGACCAGGTGGGTGCATTAGGTAAAACCCTGCCTATTTTCAAGCACGACCCGGGAGGGTACAATATACAGATGACGAGAACAAGACAATGGTGAAGCACAAGGCAGTAAATAATGCCAACCAGTAGATATCCATGCAGGGATAGTCAGGGAAATAACACATACTTTTAGCAGTAGCCATCCTCACAGGGATGGAAGGCAGCAATTATAGGAACAAGACAAAACATTTAATAACTACAGTGACAACAATAAGCTAGAGAAGGGTTATGTACAGTCACAGGAATCAAGCTCATATAGGTAGGAGAAAAGTACAGTCTTGAAGGAGACGTGAGATAGGGAGCACTTAAGTGTGGGAGGCAGAGAATTCCAGAATTTGGGGGCAAAGTGAGAGAAAGCTTGTTCCCCCATTTCAGCAGAGCAGTGCGGGATGGAGAGCAAAGTGGAAGTCAAGGATCTCAGTAGGCAGGATTGAGGCACTGAGGTGAGCATTGCTCCAATGCTGACACGGTGGGGAGTCTAGTCATGAAGTCAGTGAAGCAACCCAGAGTATAAGAGCACAGGTTTTTGGGGGACAGCCAGTTCAGTGTGGAATACAGGAGACAGCAGTGAGTAAGGCGAGGGGCCGACAGGGCAAATCTGCAGATACTGTTGTATGAAGAATACCAGCGTTAGTGTGGGAAAAGATGGGGAGGGCATACAGAAGCCTAGGGAGCAAAACGCCTCTAGCCACCAAGATCTTAGCAGCAGGGGTTAGAGAGTGATGCACCCAGTAAGCAGCACCAATCTTAATGTTGATGGATTTGCATACCTCGTTTAGATGAGAAGAGAAATCAAGAGTGGGATCCAATGTCACACCAAGGTATTTAAAGGAGTCTATGGACAGGACTGCAGACCCATCACAGCAGCGCACGCAGATCTTGGGGTCCCAGTATGAACGTTTCTGGGCGACCCAAGGAGCACAGCCTGGGTCTTTGGTAGACTGAGGATCAGGGAGTTGGATTGGATCCAGGATTGAGTCATTTGGAACGCAGACGACAGGAGAACATTGAGATCAGCTACAGAACAGGCGGCTGAGTAGAGCACCAGATCATCAGCATACATGATGGAGTTGCAGTTGGTATAGGAGGTGGGACAGTCATTAACAAAAATGGAAAAAAGCAGGGGCCCCAGAATTGATCCTTGTGGGATGCCACAGGAGATGGGAGCCGGAGATGAAAGGACTTTATTGAAAGAGACGGACTGGGAATGAATTGAGAGGTAGCTACTGATCCAAGATAAGGTGGACCCAGAGGCACCAAGAGAATGCAGTTTGTGCATGAGCAGAGGGTGATTAACCAGATTGAAAGCTTTAGTGGGGTCAATGAAAACGGCACTGGTAAGTAGGCCTTTGTCCAAGCTGGACTTAACCTCAATAGTGATTAGGGTAAGAGCCATAGTGGTGCTGTGACCAGCCTGGAAGTCATGCTGAACTGGTGACTGAAGACTTCATTTTAAGAAATCGGCAGAGATCTGACAGTGAATAAGTTTCTCCAAGGTCTTGCAGAGGGTAGGTAGTAGCGCAACAGGGCGATAATTAGACAGAATTTTAGGGTCACCTTTCTTGAAGACAGGTATAATCCTGGCAGATTTCCAGGCCAAAGGCACCATGGAGGTGCTGATGGACAGATTAAAAAGCCAAGTAACAGGAGTGGCTAGGAGTGAGGCACCAAGTCTGAGTTACCTTAGGTTTAATACCGTCTGGCCCAGCACTGCCCTGGAGAGGAATGGATTGTAGTATCCTAAGAACATCCAGGCAAGAAATAGGAGACAGCACCAGTGCAGGAGGAGTAGGTGGAGGAGCCATAGGAGGGGGCTGGGAGCCACTTGGCCCTGGAGGGGAGGTATTGGGAACCTCTGTGAAAAGCGAGCTGAAGGCATTGGCGATGGTCCGGGCATTGTTGCAGATGGATTCATTTATTAACATGTCTTTGGGGGTCAGCGGCTTAGTATTACCCAGGATTTTGTTAATCTGGTTACAGTATTTTCTGGGGTCAGAGGTTGAAGATTGTAGGTGCCCACGTAGTAGTTGCTCTTAGCAACCTGAACAGACTTCTTGCAGGTATTTCGTAAGGCCTGGTACTCTGCAAAGTCAGTCTGATTGGAGGATGATTTCCATTTTAACCAAAGCTTATCACGCTGCTTGAGCAGTTGCAGGAGAGGGCGGTTCAGCCACTTGGTCACCTTCCCATGGACCCTTCGCGTACAGCAAGGAATGTGCTTGTGTTGTAAAGCAAGTAAAGTAGTGTTGAAATAGTCAGTGGCCTGGTTGATGTCGTTGGTAGTGAATATGGGAGATTAGTCAGTGTGCTTAAGATCAAGTAAGAACTCGACGGAGTCAAGTTGGGAGAAGTTAGCAAAAGACAGGACTTTGTGAGGTTGTGAGGAAGGGGAGGCGCCTCCCACACAGAATACCGGGCAGTGGTCACTGATTGAATCGGGTTAAACCCCAGTGGTGGAGTAACAATCTTTCCGGTTAGTGAGAAATCCAGTCGATCATACTACAGCTGGGGCTAGTCAGAGACTTCCGAGTAGGGGAAGAGATGAGTTAGGAAAGGTTGGCTTTGCTGATGGTAGAAGCATGAGAGGATAAATTCTGACAAAGCCAGTCGAGGTTAAAATCACCCAGACAGATTACCTCATTGTTTTTTGCCACGGTAGGAATAAGTTCAATAAGTTCCTCAAGACCAAGCTTACTATTATGTGGGGGTAAATAAGTCCCAAATATGTGCAGTTTCTTGGCTCCACCAAGAAATAATAATGCGTGTATGGCCTCGCAGTTGTTGTGGGGGGGGGCCGGTAGGAAGGTGGGTGACGTCCAGGTGAGCCTTGTAATACAGAACCAGACCACTCCCTTTTGGTGGATGGTCGCTCGGCCCGGTACATGAAACAGCCCGGTAGTGCACAGCTTTGACCCGAGATGGTAGGTTTCAACCAGGTTTCCGAAAGCACGAGAATATCTGGATTATTAACCTGGACCCAGGCCTCCAGATAGGTGAGATTGGCCATGAGACTATGGATATTAAGGTGGGCAATGGTCAGTCCCGAAGCTTGAGGCAAAAGATGGGTGGCCCGGGGGTGGGTTTGGAGAAGACTGACCTGAGGACCCGGGTTAGATTCAATATCACCAGCTAAAGTAAGGGATACCGTGGTAATCCAAAGCATAGCCAGAGCAATGGCACAGGATACTATCTCAGAGGAGGTAAGCTTCTTGTGAACAATGAGCCTCAGTTGTGACCCTAGAGGTTTAGGACTGAGATGCAATGGGGAAGTAGGCGTGGAGGCACGTTCAGCCACCATGTTAGAGTAGGTGAAGTCCCAGGTGGGCATCGCCGACAGGGAGCAGGGTACCCATGATAAGGGATAGAGTAGAGGGCGAGTAGGACAGTGAATGTGGAAGTTAGAGAACACAGAATAGCCCTAGTCATCATGGCAACAGGGATTAAAGAAGGCGACTAGTCGGAAAAAAGCATGGTAGTAGAGGGGGAGAAGCCAAATTGAGATAGATAAGCTGATTCGAGGGGAACAGGGGGTGATAGTCATGGGCAAGATCAATGGGATATGGGTAAATAATCAGAGGGAAGGTAAATAAGAGCAGCACAAACTGAGAAATCAGGATTGGAGGGGCAACCAGCATTCTGTGGGCACAGAAAGCTGGTGAAAACTGAGAAATCAACAGTCCACAGCAGAAATCTGCTGCTGAATACAGAAGAGGGGATTTCTATAGCATATAGGGGAAGATCAATGGGGTAACACCTGGTGGTGAGATAATATAGCTTGCTAATGAGAAAGTAGACAGGAAAAAAAAAAAGATAAAACCCACCTTAATCACGTGGATTCTGTACCTATATAAGTAAACATGGCTATGGGTGGGCGGGAGCAGCCACAAAGCAGCTCGGGGCAGGCACTGAATTGAATTGAAACAGGAGCTCCGTGCAAGGTAGTTAACATTGGCCATGAGCCAGGTACTCTAAAATTAGCCCCGAGTTATGCTTTAACAGTTTGTCCCAAGTATTCTTTAGCTGGGACACAGGCCCTGAAGTGCAACAGGAGCTCTGTGCCAGGTACTTGAAAGTAGCCCCGGGTTATGCTATACAATTTGCCCCGAGTAGAAATCCTTTCTTTAGTTGGGTCGGGGTGAGCTGCTCCGTGCCTGATTAAAACAGCAATTTGCCCCGAGAGACTTAATTGATTAAAACAGCAATTTACCCCGAGAGACTTAATTAACCTAAATTCAGAGGTGAATGCCCTAAAAAGCTTCCAGGTTCACCAAGTAGATCTAAACACAACAGTTGTACAGCAAAACAAGCAGAAACAATGGTTGCAAGCAGTTCAGAAAAAAAAGGTGCCAAATTTGAAATTCAGGCAGCAGCCTGGCATGGTTCAGTTGGTAGTGTCCATACCTGGCTTGCAAACGGGGTCCCCAGCAGCTCCGTAGGTGGAATGCCCCTAAAGGATAAGGAGAGCTGGTTTGCGAACGGGGTCCCCAGCAGCTCTGTGGGCGGAATGCCCCTAAAGGATAAGGAGAGCTGGCTTGCAAATGGGGTCCCCAGCAGCTCCGTGGGTGGAATGTCCCTAAAGGATAAGGAGAACTGGCTTGCGAATGGGGTCCCCAGCAGCTCCATCATGGTGGAATACCTCTATCATATGCCCCCCCCCCCCATCTGAGGGTGTACATATTGAGGTCCTTTAGTCTCTCCTCACAGGGCTTTTGATATAAACCCTGTACAAATTTAGTTGCACTCCTCTGGACCGCCTCCATTCTATGTCCTTCAGGAGATGTGGTCTCCAGAATTGGACACAGTACTCTAGTTGGGTTTTACCAATGATCTATAAAGAGGCAACACCATCTCCCTCTTTCTGCTGGTGATACTCATCCCTATGCATGCCAACATCCCACTCACCTTGTCACACTGTCTGGCCTAATTTAGGTAATCCAATATGATTACTCCAGGTCTCTTTCCTGCTCTGTGGTCGACAATACCACTCCACCCATTTTGTACTCTGCCACTGGGTTTATGTGCCCTATGTGTATTATTTTGCACTTTTCTGCACTGAAACCCAGCTCCCATACCCTTGACCATGCCTCTGGTTTTCTCTGGTCTCTGCTCATCGTTTCCAAACACCCCCACCCTTGGAATGTCCACTATACTGCAGATTTTTGGTGTCATCTGCAAAGAGGCAGAACTTTCCTTCCAGCTCCTCTGCAATGTCACTTAAAAAGACATTAAAGAGGACCGGTCTCAGCACTGATCCCTGAGACGCCCTGCTGGTTACCCTCACTTCCATGGCGTGAACTCTGTTTACCACCAACCTCTACTGCCTATTCCCTAACCAATTTCTTATCTTATGCTGTTTACCACCCTTGGACTCACTCCTAAGCTACCCAGCTTGCTCACTAGTCTCCTGTGTACAACAGTGTCAAAAGCCTTACTGAAATCTAGGTAGGCCACATCCATCGCGCCACCCTAATCTAAATCCGTGGTCGCCCAGTCAAAGAAATCTATCAGATCTGTTTGACATCACCTCCCTCCTGTGAAACCATGCTGCCTCAGATCTTGTAACCCTAGCCGGACCTGTGGCATGGAGGGATGAGGCGCTGGATGCCACACCTTGTGCCACGCCGGCAATAAGCCCGGGCCGCCAGGGTTCGGCAGGAGAGAGAGAGAAGATTGAGCATCCAGAGGACTGCTCTCCTCTCTCGGGGGGGATCCAGGGTCAGTCGGGCATCGCAGCAGCCCCAGGGACCAGAGGCACTGCAACGCCTGGGGCTGCACATGGGAAGATGTCAGGCTGTTCTCCGGACGTGGGTGGGAGCATCCACGCCACGGGCAGGGCAGCACTGCACGTCCTGCATCTGGGGGCCAAAATGAAAATTACGTGCCTACCATAACTGTGATCTTTATGTGTATCTTCACCAATCATCACTGTTGGGTACTCGAGGCAGGGTCAGGACTGTGAGACTTTTTTTTTTTTGGGTGGGTGGAGCAGGCGCACCATCGATCGTCGCCTCGAGGCCCGCAGTTAAGCCGACCCGCCTCGCCTGACAGTTCTGAGTCGCCGGAGAGGTAAGAGGAAGGGAGTGGAGGGTGGGACAAGGAAGTCCAAGGGATAGAAAAGGAAAGATATATAAACTAAAGGGAGAAATAACGACTGAGAGGACAGAAAAGGAGAAAAAGTCAGAAACTAAAGGGATTGGGAGGGCCCCAATCTCTGGAAATGGAAGAGGGAGGTAGGGTGGGTAAAGAATTTAGGAGGGGGGGGGGAGTTAAACATCCCAGACTCTGGTCCATCTCCAGATTACATAGGAACTGCAAGGAGTAGCCAAAGGCTTTCTGCCAGAATTCAAGGCACAGAATGGCTGGCAAACACTCCAGATAAGCAGAGTCGGCTATTCTGGAGGAAGGAAGGACAGCGTACAGAGAATCAACACCCTCTTAAGGAAAGATTATTGGTGAAAAAAGGGGAACTTTTTTTTTTTTTTTTTGTAATAAACAAAGAGAAATAAGTTGGGACAGAAACAGGGAGGAGGAGAGAATGGAGGGCAACTATCAACTCGCACCCCACAGGAGTGGAGCCAAAGCACTGGAGAAGGAGTGCCCCCCCTGCTGTCCACTCTCCCCAGAACATTATCCTCCTGTGTGCCCCTGTTTTACCCCACTCCTGAAAAGAAAGGAGAGCGGGAAGGGATGGGCACAGAGAGGGAGGGGGACCCAGAGACGGAGGCCCCAGGGGGATGGAGGGTGGGATCGTAATGAATGGTGAAGATATACAGAAAGATCACAATTATGGTAGGTACGTAGTTCTCATATCTTATCTTATCTGTGTCAATCTTCACCATTCATCACTGTTGGGTGAGTGCCGAGACCCCCTGAAGGGGGTTTTCTTTTACACCCTAAGGGACAAAGTCCCTTAGCTCTCAGTGGGTGACACACTAAGAGGGAGAACCTTCAGGGCCTGGAGAGGCCCTAGAGTGGGGAGAGTGAGAGGGGGTCTCCCCGGAGGGGGAAGGAAGTTGCCCCGACAAGCAACGTCTTGCTCTACGGGAGAAGAGATAGGTTCTCTGGTGAGCAGAGTTAATCAACCTACGTCAGACCAAGGGTGACAACCGGGAAAGACACAGCCATGCCATCCGCCTAGTGCAGATTGCTGTCCCTACGACCCTGGTAGCTACCTCGGCATCATAGGATGCCCTCGCTTGATACCTTGCTAGCTCCAGGCCATGCACAGAGAGTGCAGTTGCTTGTCTGGTTTGCTCCGTATCAGGCAATGAGGCTAGGAGCTGACCTAGCCTGGACCACAAGAACCTGTCATAGGCTACATAGTGGGCCTGATGTGCAGAAATGGAAAGCAATAACCGTGCCGAGTAGAAAGTCCTCCCACCCCAGAAGTCAAAATCCGAGAAGTCTTGATCTGGGGCCGTCACGTGAAGGGCGCAGGCCCATCAGGAGTATCCAACTGCGCCAATCCGGATCATGGATGAGGCATGGAACCAGGAGACTCCGGGGGTGTGCAATATCTCTGGCTGAGATCCCTAGGGGCAGGAACTCCAGAGAAGGGCCTCTGCCAGGAACGCAACAATGCCTCCCAAAAGGGAGCAGGCCAGGGCGGCACCACAAGGGAGGCCTCGCCAAAATCGCCTAGAAAGGCGTGTGCAGAGTGCTCAGGATTGCTAACAGTGGCAGGGGTGAGGTGCAAGTCCTCCAACATCCTCACGAGGAAGCGCTGATACTCAGCGAGATCAGCAGCTGGAGAGATGTGGACAGAAGGTTCCTCTCCCCCAGAAGAGGGGGATGAGGAGCTGGAGGGCACCAGCTGTTCAGAGGGTGGCTGCTTGGGGGGAGGTTGAAAAACCTGACTGTCCATCGCACTAACGTAAGCTGGGAACCGAGCAGCCACTGCTCTGAACTGTTCCCAGGAGAGAGGCCCGCTAGGACCAAGGATGCCTGGGAGTGCAGGAGAATGTGGCAGAGGAATGGGGACAGAGCCGAGAAGAGATGTTGGCTGACCTCTGCCTGGGCTAAGGAGTGGACCGGAAGCACCGCGGAAAAAGGTGCCCCTGAAGACCCCACAGCCGACAGCTGAACAACCATTTCGGTATTGCCTTGGCTGCACCCGGAAGAATCCCCGCTGTGAGGCGATCGGGGCCGTATAGGTCCAGAAGGACGGTCCCCTAACTCAAAAGAATGGGCCTCTCTCAAAGAGACCGAAGAGGAAGAGCGGAGATCCACACTACGGCTTCTCCCAGAGCCCAGGTGGACCCCAAAAAAGGCCGCCGGACAGACCCCACGCCCCTCAACCCCTCAGAGTCCAAAAGAACCCTCCTCCTCCTCGACAGGGCAAGCTTAGGTAGCTGACAGCTCTGGGCAGCACCCAAAGGAGCTATCCAGGACACAGCACCCTCCCCTCCCGTAGGTGCTCTGATTGGCCCAAAGTTGGGCGATCCAGGCACACCACAGGTGGGGGTACCACTGCTGAGGGGTCAGTGAACCCACCAAGACCAGGCTGCAGAGCAATGGTGGCCTGCACCACTGCCCGCTGGTCAGCAACCCTGACCCCAGTCTCGGTAGCCACCGACCCCACCTCAGAAAGGGTCTGACTCTGGCTTGTCGAGGAAACTACTGTGCTGCCCACTCCAACAGCCAACCCCCCGACTCTGCCTCCAAGGAGGTAGAGGCCGAGGCCCTGTGCCAGACCGTAGGAGGGCGCCCACTGCCATTTTTGCCAAAGGGGGTGCCAGAGACCAAAGCCATGCCTGAGCCGGTGCCAGTGTCCCCACAGACCGCGAGACGAAAATCCACAGGGGCACGGCTCCATTCCTGAACAGGAGCTCCAGAGTCGGACCAGCTACAGCGCTATCTCGCTCCCCAGCACGATATTATGAAGCGGGCAAACAATTACGAAGACAGCGCCGAGGACAGCTCCCCGACGGCAGAGGCGGTGTTAACATTGAGCCCGATGGCGGATTCCGACGGCCACATGGTGCCAATCCCAAGCAGATGGAGACAAAGATGGCGCCGAGAAGCTCCCATTGTGCCGCTAGCAGTATCGGTGCTGCGCGACGGCTCCGGACTTAAACCACGGGTACTGACGCACAAGCTTCCACGCCAATGATGGTCTGGCCAGGACCCACGGTGCTGACTGACGGCATCGAGGACGGCGCTGACCCGGCCTCATGCGAACCACGGATCCGACACTGGGAGCCTCTTCACCCGCAGGTGACTGCCGTGGCGGCGCCTCCCGCCCACCCCCTGAAAGGAGCAGGACAGGCCTCCTGCACCACGGAAGGAGCAACGGCTAGGTTACTAGTAGCCGAGGTTCCCTCCTCCTCAGTCCGTGTAGAACCGGGAGGGGACCAGGAGGAAAGGCCAAGAGAGTGCGGCTTGGCCCGACGAGTGCACGCCTGACACCCAAAAGTCGTCGGAGCTCGCCCCACTTTCCACGCGCATTGCTCGATGACCCGGCGGTCCATGGAGAAACAGGCGTCGCACAAATCCATGTCGTGAAGCTGGCCAAGACACGAAGACAACGTCGTGGCTAGTCGGTGACTGAATATTTTCGACCGCATGGGCACCGTCGCATGGGGGAACGACCCGCCTGGAAGTTTTCTTGCCTTCCGACCGAGACATGACCTACGTGGAAAAAAAACACCAAAAACAGACTCAACGTCACAGAAAAATAGAAAAATGGAAAGATCTTACTGGGCGACATCGAGTATGGCAAAACAGAACTGGCAGGAGGAACCAACGGACTTCGGCACTGAAGGAATTGAAACATGGAGTCGAGAACTTCGAAGCAGGCCTGAAGTTTTTCTCTCAACGTCCCACGAGGTGACCTCTACAGCGGGAGATGAAGAACTGGCAGGCAGGCGGAGTCGACACAGCCTAACGGCCGACCTGCGGGCGCCGCACAGAGTGTCGGCCTCGAGGGCGGCGCAGATGGTGCGTCGGCTCCAGCTACCTGAAAAAAAGCTCCCGCGGGGTCCTGACCTCCAGCCGAGTGCCCAACAGTGATGAATGGTGAAGACTGACACAGATAAGATCAAGGAAATACCCTGCCACGCTTGTGGAGATGAACGGGGTTTCAGGGACGCCACCCACATCCCACTGTCGGCCCCGAGCTTGGAGGACTCCATGGCCGACCCACCACCCAGGTAAGACCTCTCTAATCCCAGAAAGGCCGTTGCGGGAGGACAGGCACACCCCGGGGGTGATCCGGGGGGCTAGGTCTGCCTGGGTGGTCGGGGGAGTCCCTCCGTGCAATGCAGGGTTCAGACTGGGAGTAGAGGAGGCAGTCACATGAATACTCCGGAAGGATGCCTGGGTGTGGTAGTGATAGAAATAGAGTTCCAAAAAAAAGATCTTGTAACCACTGGATTCAATATATTCTACAATCCTTTCCTTCAGCAATAATTCCATAAACTTTCCCACCACTGATGTCAGGCTGACTGGCATATAATTGCAAGTTTCCTTCCTGCTACTTTTGTATAGTGGGACGGCAGTACATCCGCCCTCCTCCAGTCATCCAGAACCACTCCTATTTCCAGTGAGCTCTTAAACAGAACTACCAGAAGTGCAGCCAATATATCCAGGGGCTCCATAAATACCCTTGGATGTACCCCATCTGGCCCCATTGCTTTTGTCCACCTTCAGATTAGCAAGTCCCTTCAAGACTCTCACCTCCAAGATAGGACTGGTGTCCATCTCCCTCCTTCCAAAGCTTTTGTTACTTTTTTGTGGCTCCTTCTTTCTCCTTCCTCTATGAACACTGAACTAAAGTATTTGTTCAGGATGCCTGCCTTTCTGTGGTCCCCTTCTGCACTGTCCCACTTCCCTTTTCAACTTTACAATCCCACCCCTGGTCTTCCTCTTTTAACTTACATACCTAAAAAATGTCTTGCCTCCTTGTTATCTCCTGGGCTATTCTCTCTTCAGTTTTTGCCTCTGCGCTCCTTACTGCTTTCATACTGGGTATTCACACTGGGTAATAGACAGAAGAAGGCTGGGAGTCCATCGTGTCTGTCTACCTGCATTAGTGTGTCCAAGTTTGCCCTCCTCTCAATAGGTAATCATCTAATCTCTCTTTGAAGATACCAACAGTTTTACTTTGTATTAGTTCATTAGGCAAGTTATTCCAAAGCCTGCCTGTTCATTGCGAGAAGGTATTTAATCTCCCTTTATTAGTGTATAGTTCCAGCTTAATCTGGTAATTATGAGATCTTAATCCTGAGGATTTATTCTGAATTGCAATACTCATCTCAGACATCAATTCACTATCATTCATTATTCTGAACATCATTAATAAATCACCCCTTATTCTTCTATGTTCCAAACTATACAATCCCAGGTGAGACAGTCTATCCTTGTATGTCAAATGCCTCTTCCCCTGGATCATTTTCGTCATCCTACGCTGGACCCTTTCCAGACCATCCACATCTCTCCTCAAATAAGGGTTCCATAGTCCAAGTGGAGCCGAATAAAAGATTGATATAGAGGCGATAGTTAATTAGCATTCCTATTTAAAAAGGTTCTTTTAGGTTGGCCTGTCAGCGCAGTGGTAGCACTACTGCTTGCGATGCTGGCGACCCGGGTTCAGTAGCGAGCCCGGGTCATCGGAGGGTCAGCCGGGAGAGCAGAGTGTCCGATGGGCCGCCTCCTTCTCCGGGTGGTGGCAGCATCATCAGAATACCGGGGCCACCACCTGGGTAACCATGGGTGGTGACGGTGCAGCAGAGGAGACAGGATAGGGAGAGGCAGACGCCGGGCCAAGACTGGAACGGAGGTGTGTCTCTCACCGCCCCAGCTCCTTGGTCCTCTTTGCATGGGACATCTGGGGGCAGGAAGAACAGGAAAACAACCCCAACCGTACTGTAGACGGGTCTCGTGCAACAGCTTCAATGCACGCCTCCTGAAGTGTGTGGGAGTAAGAAGGGGCTCCTCCACCCCAACCGGGGGGGGGGGGGCAATCCAGGGGCTTGTGAATCTATGGGAGGCAGGGCACTAACAGGAGCTGGCATGGGTGCATGAAGACCCCAAAGAGAGGAGCGGTCGTGGAGAGAAGGGGGCATAAAAAGTAAAAAAAAAAAAAAAAGGTTCTTTTAATGCCATTTATAACATAATAGGTCATTTTTATCAATTCACTGTAGTGAAGATCAATCAAGTTTAAATCCTAGTCAATACATATACCAAAATCCTTCTCTGATGTAACCTTCCTGAATAATTTATTATCTAAATAGTAATCCTGTCTATTGTTGTATTTTCCGAAGTGAAGAACTGAGCACATCTCCACACTAAATAACATGTCATTATCACAGGCCCATTTGTATACTCTATCCAAATCACTCTTCAATTGTACTCGATTACGGTCTGTATCGACAGGCCCCCCCCCCAGTTTGACATTGTCTGCAAATTTGACAACCTAGCTGCTGATATTAATATTTAAGTCACAAATAAATATTGAAAAAAGCACAGGGCCCAAAAGAGAGCCCTGCGACACCCCAATAATGACATTCCCCTCATCAGAGATGAAACCCCTAATTCACACGCTCTGTTTTCTGTTGTATAGCCAGTTTTGTATCCAAGTAGTGATGTTCTTATTTATCTGTAGTGAATTTAATTTATCAATCAGTACACAATGTGGAACCTTGTCAAAATCTTTCTGAAAATCTAAGACAATCACGCTAACTGGAAAATTTGTATTTATATTACTATTTACTTCTTCATAGAAGCACAATTGATTTGTGATACATGCTCTGTTCTTCCCTCTGTTTTCCCCCACATTCAAATTACCTACCCTCATATTCCCCTCCTCCACCCGTCCTACCCTCCCTGGGCTTCTACCCTCTCTCTCTCCCTCAACCTGGAGTTTTTCCACTGCACCCTTCTCTCCTTTCTCCGCCTGCCCCACCTTACTGTCCTCCCCGTTCCAAGGGAAGGAGTCCCACTCCATCCTTCTCCTCATTCTCCTGCTCCTCCTCCTCCAGTCTGGTGGCGTGAAAGCCAAGCCTGGTCCCTCCTCTTCCTACCTCTCAGCCTCCATTCCTGCCAAGGGCCTTAGCGTCATTCATCTAAATGGTAGAAGCCTTCTCCCTTATCTCGACCTCCTTTCTGTCTGGACTCAGCAATACTCTCCAGATAGTCTCTGTATTTCTGCATCCGGGCTCTCCTCCAGGACTCCAAACTCTAGCCTCATCTTTCCTGTCTTCCATCTCTTCATGCAGAACAGGGGAAACTGTGATGGCCGCACAGCCATCTGTGTTGGCTAAAGCCTCTTTTGTACTATGGCTATCAGCATGGCAATACCCTCCTCCCACAAACTTCTCCTTTGCAGGCTTTCATTCCCCTCAACTGTCCCCATCTTTAACTGGGTTTTCCATACCTCACCCAAATCTCCCCTTCCTCCCTGGTTCACTCTCTCCCCACTATCATCTCTCATTCCTCTGCATTTGAACTCGGCCTTCCTGGAGATTTCAGTATAAACTGGCTCTCCCGACCTCCAGATCGACCATCTATAGAATTGAGACCCCTACTCTTTCCCCAATTATTTCTGAACCTACCCGGCTTAATCCTCACTACATCAACCATACTCTTTTTTTACTGGATTCTTTCCTCACACCCACACACCTCTGTTGCAACAAGCATACTGCCAGGGTCTCTTAGTGACCAGTGCATGATGTTCTGTGTCAGAAACATCCTGTGTCCCCCCTTCCCTAAAATATTGTACATATGGTCCAGGTCCCTCCAGCTGCTAAACATCAATGCCCTCCTGAGTGACCTTGCTGCAACACATTGATCAGCCAGTATCTCTACCCCCGATAGTGATGTGGCCCTCTCTCTGTTTCACTGCAAATTTCTCAGTCTGGGACAAGCACCTCCCCTTTCCCCCAAAATCCAGGGTCAAACCTTCCTGTCACCCCTGGAATACTTGCGAAATCATCGACTAGTGCAAATCCTGTGATCATGCCTGGGCCAACTACAAATTATCCCACTCCCTCCCTGATCTTCTCTCTTACAGGGTTTTGAAGAACAACTGTATAAAGGCTGTCTTGGATGTGAAATCACACTATTTCAAGGCCAACCTACAGAACAACCTTAATAGCCCAGATAAACTCTGGAAGGTAATCCACATTCCTTTTGACCTCCCTGCCCAGTCTGCTAAACCAGTCCTCATGGTTAATGACTCACCTGTGTCTGACCCTTCCTCTATTGCTGCTCATGCCAATGAGTTCTTCACTACCTTTCCACTTGTGAGGACCACTGCTGATTTTCTTTGTTTCCCCTTTCTGTTATTTTTGATTTATCTTTATGTGGGTCTAGTTTTCCTAAGATTTGGAAAGATTCTATTATTGTTCCTATATTTAAAGTGGGTGATGTTTCTGATAAATCTAATTATCGTCCCACCTCTTTATTAGCTCCTCTCTCAAAAGTATTGGAAAGGGCTATTTTTGACCAAATCATGGAGTACTTGTCTAAATATAATGTTTTAACATCTGCACAGCATGGCTTTAGGCCAGGACATAGTACCACAACTGCCTTGGTGGGGTTCACGAGCATGGTGCATGAGGCCCTTGATAAGGGCCATTTTACTGGTGCCGTGTCCGTGGACCTCAGCAAGGCATTTGATTTGGTCAACTACCCTCTTTTGTTGTCTTCTTTAGTTAATTTGGGAATTTCTAAGGATGTTGGGGATTGGCTAGGTAATTACCTGGCTGATCGTACACAGGTCACAAGGGTCAGTGGTAAACTTTCTTCTTCTTCTTCTAAGGTTTCACTTGGTGTTCCCCAAGGTTCTATTCTGGGTTCCCTTTTGATTAGTCTTTTTCTTAATATCTTACCTTCTGTTTGTACTAGATCTCACATTTTTTTTATATGCTGATGATGCAGTGGTCCTCACAAGTGGTTCTCTTTTTGAAAATGTACATAAATATTTAGCTGATGATTTTTTGGAGGTACAGAATTGGTTCGGAGCTCATGGATTGGTTCTAAATGAAAAAAAAACCTAAATCCATGGTCTTTGCAAGTACTAAAAAAAAAGATTGATATCGGACCCTATATTGTCATTATGCACTGTTTCTGGTACTTTGATTGAACAAGTTAAACAATTTAAGTACCTGGGTTTATTGATGGATGAGAGTCTTTCTTATGAACCTCATATTCTCCATATGGTAAAGGTGTCTCACCAGTGACTAGGGGCCTTATATAGGTTATCTCCTTTACTCACTGATACTATACGTCTTCTGTTGGCTCAAAGTTTTTTACTACCATTAATTGATTTTTGGGTTTTGTTTTACTATTTGGCAAGGGAAGGATTGTTATCCAAGGTAAAATTGTTACTTAATTCAGTTGCTAGATTTGTAGTGACGTCTCCATTAAGGGTCGATCATTGTAATGTCTCAGAACAAGTGGGCTGGTTTCCTTTGGATGGTAGACATAAACTTCAATTGGTATTTTGGCAAAAATGGTGATACTTAATAGAGTCCCTGATTGTTTTTCTCTAATTTTTAAAAAGCAGAACTCTCAGGCAAATACTCGGTCAACAGTTAAATTTTCTCTTTGCATTCCAAAAATGCGCACTTCCCTCGGACAAAGGGCACTATCTTATATGTTACCCACTTTTCTTAACACGATACAATCAGTTTTTGACTGTATGAACCTTTCCCTTTGTTCTTTTAGGTATAAGTTGAAAGAGTACCTTTTAAAAAAATGTAAGTGTAGATGTTATTGAATGATAATGTTGTGATATTAATTAATTCGTATCTGTCTTTTTTCAAGTTGTATTTATATTGTATGTAATTGTTATTTGTACACTGATCACGCATGAAAATTGGTCTTTTTTTGGCCCATGGTCCTATCAGTATAAATAAATAAAACAAACAAACTACCTGTGCCCTCCCTTCCCCCGCCTCCTCCTTCCTCCTGTTCCCCTTCCTCTCCTCCTCACCCCTCCCAGGGTTTCCATCCCTCCCCATCACTATTCAGGAAACCCTGCTTGCCCTTTCCCCTCAACCTGTGTAAGTCTAGCCTTGACAGGCTGGATCATAAGCTCCTCCACCTCTCAGATCCTACCACTGCATCTCCTCTTACTCACCTGGTCAACCTATCATTGTCCTTTGGCACTGTTCCTCAGTCCTGGAAGACTTCCAAAGTTATTCCACTTCACAAAGGGGGTGACCCCTCCTCCCTCCCTTCTCTTTCAAAGCTGCAAAAGGAACTGGTCTATTCCAGACTCTCCAACTACCTCTCATCCTTCAATTTCCTCTCCCCCTTCCAGTCTGGCTTCCAGAAACACCATTCCACTGTCTTCTCCCTGCTGTGTGTCACTGATTCGGTGTTCTCTGGGATGGATAAGGGGCACATAACGGCAGCCTTTTTAATCGATCTGGCCTTCGATTTGCTGTCCAATCTTCTCTTTCTAGACAAGCTGAGCTCTGCTGGCCTCTCAGCTCCTGCTGTTGCTTGGTTCCATTCCTACAGAACGCTGAGGCCCAGCTACTGACGGGCCTTCCAAGGTCCAGTCATATTATGCCAGTGCTGCACGAACTGCACCGGCACATCTCCTTTATAAGGCCCTGCACAGGTTGGGTCTGGGATACCAGAAGGAGATTCTGCATCCCTATACCTCAAGTCGCTCTCCATTCAGTGGGAGAAGCCCTCCTGGATGTCCCCAGAGCAAGGTTAAAATCTTCCGGGGATTGGGCATTTGAAGTGTCTGCTCCGATCCTTTGGAATTCTCTGCCGGGGCACCTCAGGGAGATGCCCTCCTTGGAGATATTTAAAAAGAATTTAAAATTATTCCTCTTTAAACAGGCCTTCATGGTTTGAGAAATAAAATGTTAATGTGACAAGCAGTTTGAGGTTTGAATAATAGGAGTTTTAATGAGTGTTATTTATTGTTACTTCATTTATTGTGCTACACATTTTGTATATTTACCTATGCTGTTGGTCTGTTTTATACTCTGTATGGGCACCCTGAGCCTACAGGGAAGGGCGCCCGAAACAAAATCTACTACTACTACCTCATGGCCTCCAACAGTCAGTACACATAGGAGGCATCGTTTCACCTCCACTACCCATCCAGGCTAGGGTCCCGCATGGCTCCAGATCCCATCCTCTTCTCCATTTTCCTGAATGACAGTCCCTCTGCCTGTGTCAACTTACACATTTACATGCATGCAGATGACAATCATCTTCCCCTCTGGTCCCTCTACCACAGCTGTGGAAGACTGGTTACAATCCAACCAACGCTGGGTCAACACTAAAAAAAAAAACTGGGTCTATGACCTTTGGTACCAGCCAGAAACTGACCTTCTCCCGATTCTCCCAGTCTTCTCCACAGTGAATGGAAGCCCCCTTGAATCAGTGCAGTCCTTCAAGTGCATGCAGCTTGACAGCAAGCTTGACTTCTCAGCCCCCATTAATGCCATCCATGCAAAGCTCCGCCCCAAGTTTGGTGCCTTATACTGCAACAAAGACTGCTTATCTCTGCAGGTCCACTGGGAGCTTGTTACCAAAATGGTGCTCCCTGTCTTTGACTACATGGATGTGGCCTATGGCACCATCTCCACCACTTCCTTCGCCAGACTGGACACCCTCTGTAACGCCTTCTGTCGCTCTGCCACTGCTCGCTCTCTCCTCCCTAATCATCCTCCCCTACCCTCAAGTTGCCAGTCTCATTGTGCCTCCTTCATATTCAAATACTGGTTTGGTCCCTTCCCTCTTACCTCTCCTCAATACTCTCTCCAATCCCCCCACCTCATGCTGCCTTCGCTCACTCCTCACCCCTGCTGGGCAATCTGCCTTCCCCAGTCAGCTTCCCACACTCTGGAATCTGCTCCCCTCCTCCTCCTCCCGCCTCTCCACCTCCCCTGGCTCCCTCAGACACCAGATGAATCCCCCCACCTCCTCCTATTACCCGTCTGACTGACACCTCCCCGACTTGGAGCACTATCTTCCATTTCTCAGGTCTCTGTCTGGGTCCCCCTAAGATGCTTACTGGTTTCATTTAGTCACTGCCTCAGCACTTCCCTCCCACCATGGGGGTAGGCATGCACCTGCCCAAGAGGTCTCTCATCTGATACAGTGTTGTTTTTGCCACTGTTTTCTTTGCACTTGTATACGTTTTTCCATAGTGTTCTGTGACTGCAATTTATTTTTGTACCAAGAAATGTTACTATGTGTTCTGTACTATTGTTTCTCCTGTTCCCTTTCCTCCGGTCACACCTTGAAATGAGCCTTGGCCCAGTGTGCCTCTCCAGGTTACCAATTTTCAAATAAATAAATAGTAACGGATTTCAAGCTTTCCATGCAAAATACGGTGGAACTCAGTCTCAGGTGTGTGGTATGGCTGAATAAGTCCCTGTCCCTTCTGTTATGCAGAAAGAGTTAAAAGCAAGTATCTGTTCTATCCTCTCATTTTCTGTCTCTTATCTGTCTGATTACACAATCAAATTTTCTTGTGAGACCTAGGAACTGATCGCTCCGACAGTCTCACGATTTCCCTCCTCCCACTATCTTCCTGCCTTCACTTGCTGTTTCTATCTTTTCTTCCTCCTTGCTTATCTGTGGTTATGAAAAATATATGTTGATTTTTATGTGAAACTGGGTTCTCTGGTTTGAAAATGTATACAGTTATATTGTTGAAATGACTGCAGAAAGCTATTTGGAACTCAGGGGGTTAACACTGAGATACAGGTTGACCTCCACAAGCTAATTTGCAGAGCTGTCAGCAGGAGATTAGTTCTGATACAATGTTCTATTTTGTTGCACCTGCAAGTAAAGAAACTGATGAAGTTCTGATACACTGTGTGAAAACAGGATGTAACTTAACGAGATCAGGATGCAGACGTTACCTGCCAGGCAAAGACTTTTTATAAAAAGAACAATTTTTTGTTAGAGAGAGAGACAGATTATGATTTAGAGATATCCTCAGACAAAGGATTTTGCTTCCCTGTTTGTACTGCCTTTGAAAAGAGCTATCCTGAACACTTTTTTTTTTTTTTTACTGTTATTGGTAATAATAAAATGCTACTTGCTAATTTTATAACTGCTCCTGGTTTTCCTAGGCTTCCTGACCTTTGCCTTGATGACAAGGGGTAATCAGAGTGCTAAATGCTAAAGTTTGCTCTTCACTCTGCTGCAATGTGAAGAGAAATGAATTTATCTTTGCTTGAGGGTATACTAGTCAGATTATATCCTAATGTACTGAGTTCATAATTTTGTCAAATCGACAATATTACGTGCAGAACTTGGACAAAGAGCTCTAGACTGCTCAATCAATGAAAGTAGTAGTAGCAGAAGTACAAAATTTATTCAGCTGCAGAAAACAATGAATAGGTACAACTCGACTGTGGCAAGCTCATTTCCAGAGAGTCTCTAAATAACATCCAAGTTACATCCTGTATAGTATACAATATTCTTAACGGAAGTATATAACATGTAGGAATCATGCCTTCCACACTGCTGTTTTGAGGAGGCAGTAAAATATTCTCCCTCTGGTTCTGACTAATATGTCCTTTATTTAAAAGACTCCTGGTCTGGTAGTACTGAGTAGGATTCAAGGCATTTCCTTAGTTTACCCAAGGATGAAATAGCATTACAGGATTAGAGAAGAGCTTCTCATTTAAATGCCCAGTCTGATTTATAGGTAATTAAAGAAGCAAAATTAAACTTATGGTATAGAACCACTAAAACATCTCATGGGAGAGAGGGGTTTCTAAACTTAAATTCAGATCTGAAAGTTGGAGATATTATCACAAGATTCTGGTTTGAGGTCTATAACTATAATAAGCTATTGCATAGACAAATATAACAACACAGACTCACCTTATTGCAAATGTAATAATTAGAAAATTTATGACTTGACGCATGTGGTACTGTTTTGCCCGTTCCGAAAACGTAAGAGATAAACTGCATGGATCGATATTACAAGAAAAGTATCTCTCTGGAACAAATTTTGATAAATGTGTTTATTCTTGGGATATGAAACTCTTCAATCATCTGACTACATACTTAAAATCTTTGTATTTTTAATAGATTTATCTTGGAAGGAATCACATTTTTTGCACCATGAGTGCCATAGTTAATAGAGAAATTACAGTACATCAGCCTGGGGGCGTAGGTAACCAGACACAAACACATAATGATGTTTTATGCAATCTGCATTAGCTAATGTTCTCCTATCAACCCATTTCTAGGCCAGCCCAGTGGCGCTGAGGGTTGAGGCTCTGGATGCCGCACCGGTGACCCGAGTTCGGGAACAAGCTTGGGCACCGGGGGCTGGCAGGGGAGGGAGAGGATCAAGCGTCCAATGGACTACTCTACTCTCCTCTCCCTGGGGAGGGATCCAGGGATCCCCGGTGCAGTAGAGACCCCCTGTGGTGACTGGAGGTACTACCTGTACCTGAAGCAATGTAGAGGAGGAGCATGGCGGACGCCTATGGCTCTTCCATGCTGGCGTCATTGCATGTCCACGCTCCTAGGGGTAAACTGCTTACATTGAAAATCTCCGGCCTCGAGGACAGGCGAATGCGCCTCCAGTGTCCTGGCCACACTCCCACCATCAGGCTCACTATCCAGGACCCTCCCCGACTCCAGCCCGGTGCACTGAATTCAAGATACAGCGCCAGGGTGTAAAGGCGGCCCCACCTCTGGGGGGGTTTCAGAGCAGGGGGATCTGCTGGGCTGGGTTGACCTGATAGTGGGCTTCGGACAGGGAGGTAGAGCTGTGGAAAAGAGGGGTTGCTGGAGAGAGTTCCTCGGGGAACCGGTGCATAAAAAGTCTCTACAAAAAAAATATATGTATTTCTATTATTGTACTATTATACCTGTTTTTGGTGTTGTTAATGAATATATGTGTATTATCAAAGAAGCACTTTATTTATGACTTGATTATATTTATTTATTTGGTATTTACATTTGATTTAGTTCTTTATTTGTAAGTTTGTTTTGGCTGTAATATTAGAGAGGTGGTATAGTTCAGATACAAATGCATTAATTAGTCTGTCATCAAAATATGATATGTATTAATGACTAATTGTCGATTCTTATTGTATTGGTCATATTGGCTACCAAATAAACATTTACTACTACTACTAAATATAGTGTTTCAAACATGTTGGCAGGATGGTGCTACAGAAGCACTTCACGCTGCCCTTTGGGAGACTAGAAGCCAATCTGACCTCGGTACTCCCTCCCTCCCTCAGGCCACTTAGCAGCTTGTAGACAACTTGCAGGAGCTCACAGGGGAAGGGTAAGACCACTCACTATCAAGTACCCACCAGCCACTGGTATGGAGCAGTAGTAACAACGCATCATGGAACTAAATGTCAGTCACTACATCCTGGACCAGAGTACTGGATTGCAACTAGCACAAGCAGGAAGCAAGAGAAGAAAAGAACTGTTATCAGAATGATGGGATGGGCATGCCCCACTCACTACAGTCAATGCCTTATGGTACCTCCCATGCCTTATATTTTATTTCAGATTTTGGTAACTGGGAAAGGCACACTGAGCCAAGGCTTGCTTCCAGGTGCAACCCGGGGAGGAAATGGGAGTACAGACATAAATGCATTACAGACATCCGAAGTGCAAAAAAATGGGTGTTACTTGCCTGTAACCGTAGGAGTGATATGGTGCACGTCCACACTCTGGCAGCCTTCCTGCCCCTTTAAGTTCAGCTGGAACATCTTCAAACTAATCTCCTCCCACCCACCCCGGAGGTATACTCCTTGGCTCCACCCTGTGACATCACATCTTGCATCCTCAAAGCAGGGATCCAAGTGCTACTTGCGAAGGGAGGTCGGGTGGGTTGTGTGGATGCGCACCATATATCACTCCTAGAACTACGGTTACAGGTGAGTAACCCTCACTTCTAGGGCTGAGGATATGGTGCACTATCCACACTTTGGCAGATTCCTAGCAGTTATCCGGGAGGAGGGGCCAAGGAACACACCCCTACTTAGCAAAGAAGGACTGGAGAACAGAGGTCCCAAAACCAGTATCCCGGTGTGACTCAAGGTCGATGTGATAATGGGAAATGAAGGTGTGTGCTGACTTCCAGGCAGCACCACTACTGATGATCTGGATAGGGACATCCCAGGAACCAGCCACCGACATAGCAGTCTGTCTGGTGGAATAAGCCCTAAACCCAATGGGAGACTCCCTACAAGCCACCTCCCTTAAATACAGACACCTACTAAAGTGACAGTACATAAATAACATATAGGTTAAAAACAGAAAAATGGAAATTACATACCTACGGTAATTCTTGATCTTCTCGGACGAAGTCTCCACCACTCATTCACACTAATGGGAGCTACGCCGTAGGCGCTAGGACCCGGCGGGAGCAAACTTTTCAAGAGGGTCGGCACCAGAGATGGAGCCGCGAGGAAGTGGCACAGCAAGCCATGGCTCATGCAGTAAAGACTACCTTGACGTCGACCATCCAACCGCCTCAGTACCTTTTTTCCAAGGAAGTGCAGCATAACTAACTTAGAGGTCTAACCTAACAAAATTGGACACAAGATAGCCCGAATGACCTGTGTAAGAAGGGTCAACTATAGAGTCTTCACAGCCCAACCATTGAGGGAGTGAAGATCAAAAACAGAGACGTGAGTTCGGGGGATGGCGGGTGGGCATGTGAATGAGTGGTGGAGACTTCGTCCAAGAAGATCAAGAATTACGGTAGGTACATAATTTCCATATCTTCCTGAACATAAAGTCTCCACTCCTCATTCACACTAATGGGAGAGTACTGAGCTAACAGACCCTCGAGATGGGCGGCAGGAGAAACTAAGAGTTCACATACTTAGGACAGAAGTCCGTTAAGAATAGTCCTACCAAATGACAGATGTCGTCTGGCATGGACATCTAAAGCATAGTGCTTAGCAAAAGTATGCACTGAGCTCCACGTAGCCGCACTGCAAATGTCTGCAATGGGCACATTGCGGATTTCCACCAGAGATGCTGCGACTGCTCTAGTAGAGTGAGCATGTACTCTGCCTTCTAGCTTAACCTGTGCCATAGAATAGCAGTGGTGGAGGCATGCTACCAGCCATGCTGAAATGCACCTAATAGCAACAGGCTGACCCATCCGGGTCTCGCTGAAGGAAACAAACAGTTGTTGAGCCTTGTGAATTTCTTTTGTTCTATCCAGACAGAAATGCAGTGCTCTTTTAACATCCAGAGAATGCAGGGTACGTTCTCCTTCATTCTGGAAGTTAGCAAAGTAGGTAGGTAGGACGAAAGGTTGGTTAAGATGAAATTCCAAGACAACCTTGGGAAGAAACTTAGGGTGAGTCCTAAGAACTACTTTGTCCTTGTGAAATACAGTGTATGGGGGGTCCGAGACCAGAGCATGTATTTCAGAAACTCTACGGGCCGAAGTGATGGTCACCAGGAAGGCCATTTTCCAAGTGAGGAACTTCCAACTCGCAGGTAGCTAGAGACTCAAAAGGTTTCCAAGTGAGCATTTCTAGCACAAGGTTAATGTCCCAGGCTGTGACTGGACGTCTGATAGGAGGTCTGGTATGAAGAATGCCCTTAAGAAACCTCATAACTACAGGCAACTGAGCCAGAGACAAGGAATGTACCGGCTCATGATAAGCTAAAATGGCACAGAGATGAACTTTGACAGTAGAGTACTGCAGACCTGAATTTGAGAGGTCTAAGTGGTACTCAAAGACTTTAATTGGTGGGCAGGAAAAAGAATTCGAAGAGAATTTTGCACACCAGAGAGAGAAACGCTTCCATTTGGCTGTGTAGGTTTTTCTAGTGGCTGGTTTACGCGCAGCCAAGAGAATATCTGAAACCCTATGGGAAACATTGAACCTATTCACCTCTATCTCTTCAGGAGCCGAAGGTGAAGCGTCTTCAGATTGGGATGGATCACAGGCCCCTGGGTCAGAAGGTTCATCTGAAGGGGAAGTGCCTTAGGGAGGGTTGCCGACAGACTGTTGAGCAGCGGGAACCATAACTGTCGAGGCCAGAAGGGAGCAATGAGAATCATTCTGTCTCTCTGAGACTTGAATTTGAGAAGCACCCTCTGAATTAGAGGAAGAGGAGGAAAGGCGTATAGAAAGTGTTTTGTCCACTGCAGCCTGAACGCATCCTGACAGAAAATGCCAGGTCCTGGATTTCTGGAGCAGAAGAGAGGCAGTTTTGCGTTGAGTGGGGATGCAAAATGGTCCAGGTCTGGAGTTCCCCACTCTTTGAAGAGTGACTGAGCGACGGTTGAGTCAAAAGACCACTCGTGAGGATCTGTCTCCGTTCTGCTGACACAGTCTGCTAGTTCGTTCTGCATGCCTTGCAGGTAAACCGTATGGATTAGTGCCTTGTGCTCCAGGCACCATTCCCACACTCTCATAGCTTCCCTGCATAATGGGTAAGAGTGTGCACCGCCCTGTTTGTTGATTTAATACATCACTGCTTTGTTGTCCATTTGAAGGAGAATGTTCTTGTGACAGAGTATGTCCTTCAAGGCCCGGACTGCGTAGAGGACGGCTCTCATTTCCAGGACATTTATGTGGAGCCGGGACTCGTCCTGAGTCCACGTACCTTGGGTGTGGAGCTTCTAGCAATGAGCTCCCCACCCCATCAGGGACGTATCGGTGGTAAAAGAGATCTGATAATCCAGAGGAGCAAAGGGATACCCTTCCAGAAGGTTGTTCTCCAGCAACCACCAGGTGAGTGACCTCTTTAGAGGTTCTGTCACCTTGATGGGAAAGGACTGAGGGTGAGTGGTTGGGGGACCGCTGAGTACTGAGCATCCACTGAGAGGTTTTCATGTGGAGTCGAGCTAGGGGTACAGTGAACAGCGAGGATGCCATGAGACCCAGCATCCACTGCATCGAGAGCTCGAACCAAGCTGTTTTGTCTAATGCCCTGGGCCATCTGTAGGATATCGCTCCTGCTGTCCTCTGGAAGAAAAGCTTTCGCATGTTCCTATCAAAAGGAGTTTCTGAGAGGGCTGCAACTGTGATTGCCAGTCAGGGCTGTCATTTGTGGGGATGATCCGGGGGGGGGGGGTTCTGAAAGACTGAGTGAATACCCCTTGAGGATTATCTGGAGGACCCATTTGTCTGATGTTATAGACTTCCACCGGTAGAAAAACTGAGTCAGACGTCCTCCCACTGCTGAGGTGGGACCTGGGCCGAGAACTCAGAAGGTGGCACTGGATGCTTTTGGGGCTTGTGCCTTCTGCTGTGTTTTCTTTTGTGGCTGTGGGAAGTGGCTTTTGTTAAACCCCACCCACCCCGCCTTTGTCCCGAAAGGACTGACAATTATGAAAGTGACGTTTACTGGCACCCCCCCCCCCCGAGAGTGGGCAGGTGCGGGTCAAGCTATCTTAATGGCTGACCTAGTCTTTTGTGTGGCTTCCAGAGCTTGTTCCAACTGGGGTCCGAACAGATACATACCATCGAGGGGTAAGGCCATGACCTGCTGCTGGGCATCATTCGTGAAGCCCGAAGTATGTAGCCAGGAGTGTCGACGGGTACAAATGCCCACTGCCACTGCTCGAGAAGCAGTCCATTGCAGCTTTAACCTGTGGGTTATTGGACTCAATGCCCCTGGTTATAGTGTGAAGGAGCTCTGAATTAGTTTATGACTCAGGCAGAATTTCTACCATTTGCTTGAGCGAATGCCAAAGGACATATTCATACTGAGAAAAACAGCCCTGGTAGCTGGCAATACGCATACCCAGGGTGGAGGCAGCAAAGACTCTCTTACCTAAGGTGTCTATCTTATGAGATTCTTTATTGATAGGCCAGGCTGAGGATGCCTGAAGGAGGACGGCCTTGTCATTCTCTGCTATGATTACAATGGGATCAGGAAAAGCTTGTGACGCCAATATGGGTCGATCCTTGGGAGCAGTGTACTTCCTATCTATGGACTTAGCCATGGAAGGGATGAGAGCAGGATTGTTACATAGCATCTGAGAAAGGGACTCAAAAGATGGTCGTACTGGAGGAGTTAAATCCATAGGATTCTCCGGGACATGTAGGTACTGGAGTCTTAAAAGCTTCCCAGGATCGATTTCTGTAGTCTGTAGAGAAAGAGTGGAATTTAAGTTTTTCAGCAGAGACTTAAAGGAAAGGTCTTCGACCACAGGCTCTGCAGCAGGATTAACTCCTGCTCCTTCAACATCATCACCCAGACGAAAATCGGGGTCAGGCTCAAGATCATCTCCTGACAGTCCGGGGGGCGACTGTATGGGCAGGAAAGGAGTGAAACTCAGAATGAAAACTAGAAGAACACGGCGCTGAACCCAAGAAAGTTGGCGCCATCGGAAACAGCCCAGCACACAGTATCGACAGAGTCCCTGATGCCGCGGACACGGTGCTGACAGAGCCCTCAGTGCCACGGATGGTGCCAACAGAGCCCTTGGGGCCGCAGATGGCTCCGAGAGTGTCCCAAGGTTCCAAAAACTGCGATTTGAAATAACAGGAGGAAAATTAACAGAAGATAGAGGCATCAGTGCGGGCCCCTGCGTCGCAGCCATGTGAGGGGGGAAAACACCTGAGCACGGAGTCGATGGCACCGAAGAAGGCGCCGCGCGACTAGGAAGGTCCAACCACCCTACCCGGTCTCTCGAGTGGCCCGAAGGCCCCAGAGTGACTGGGTCAGGCAGCTGGACCAACCTCCGAGCTCACTGCTTCATAAGAGCAGCCCACTGGTGAAACTGCTCATCGGAGGCCTGTCTAATAGGCAGGGACGTGCTCTGATGTCAAAGAGGTCAGGCACTGGAGCCAGAAACCGTTAACTCTGAGAGGGGAGGAGACCGGTGCCTAGCCCCAATGACCGACTGTCGACACGCAGACATACCAGAAGGCGACCCTGAGTGATGCCTTCTCTCTCTCGACTTGTGTGCTGATGAAGAACTTGAGGCCGAACGGTGCTGCGAATGGGACCTTTCCTTTATGCTTTCGAGACCGCCCATCTCCTGAGCATTGGACCGTCTGTCAGACCCACCTCTGGGAGGGTTATGGACCAGACCCAGCCCGCTGACTGAACAGCTTTCTTACACGAAGTCTCCTACCGACACCTGACCCGCTCATGGTCGACTCCATCAATGGAGGGCTGAAGACTTCTTTATTAATCAATAAATTTAATTAAATCTACTTGGTACTTTCGAAGATAAATTACAAAACAATAAACTGAAAACTATGCTGCTAGTTTGAAGTTTGACTCCCGGCAGGCGAGCGACGTCGTAACTGAAGCACACTTGATAGCGGGAAAAAAGGAACTGAGGTGGTTGGAGGGTCGACGGCGAGGTAGTCTTTACTGCACGAGCCATGGCTCGCGGAGCCAGTTCCTTGCGGCTCCATCTCTGGCACTGACCCTCTCGAAAAGTTTGCTCCTGCTGGGTCCTAGCGCCTCCGGGCGAGATCCCATTAGTGTGAATGAGTGGTGAGACTTCATGTCCAGGAAGATCATGTCGTTTTTAAGATTTAAAAAGCAGAATAAATAACCTGTTGGAATACAAGATTCTCCCTGCATATTGCTATTTTCTCTACTGCACTACCAACTTAATATAAAACTATAAGCACTAGTGAGAAGTAACATTCATTAGTTCTAGAAGAAAGATTGCACAGGTTATATTATTGCAGCAGGAGAGCTGGTGCAAATCTGCAAAAAAGACAGAGAGATACAAGACATAAATATACATACTGCTGTGCAAAACCATCACCTATATACAAGCATTAAAAAGTCAACAAACATATCTGTAATATATATAATCAATACAGCATCTCAGAAGGGGAGGGGCTTTTAAGTCTTTAAGAAAGGGTTTGATTTCTAGCCTGCCATTCAACCCCTACCTTCCATGCCCTTTAGAGCAAAAATCCAGTACTGTTCTCGTTTTAATAACAAGTTATCATAGTTACCACCTCTTCGTGACAGTACTGGCTTTTCCAGACTAATAAAATCAAACAAGTGTTTCCTTTTATTCTGTATTCTGGAGATGTGTAGGGCCAACAGATTCTTAAGGTCTCCATTCTCAACTGCTCTACTATGTTCCCCTATGCGCAATTTAAAGGCTCTCTTTGTTTTGCCTATGTAAAATGCTCTGCATTTACATAAAGCCATATAAACCAGGCCACAGGATACACTATGAGCCAGTCGTCCAAGTATGGAAAGATGAGATCTTTTTTCTTCTTAGGAAAGCAACCACTACTGCCAGGCACTTTGTGAAAACCCTTGGGGCTGGTGTTAGGCCAAAGGGCATTGCTCTGAATTGATAGTGGCCTGAGGGTAAGTCGAACCTGAGGTACTTTCTGTGGGAGCACCTGATGGGAATGTGAAATTGGCATCTTTGAGGTCCAGGGAGGCTAGCCAGTCCCCTGGCCTTAGAGAGGGAAGGACTATTCCTAGAGTCACCATTTTGAACTTTGGTTTTAAAAGGTGCTTGTTCAGATATCTTAGGTCCAGGATGGGCTGCCATTCTCCTGTCTTTTTGGGGGTTAGGAAGTACCTGGAGTACAATCCTTTGCCCTTGTGTAGGGTGGGAACCCTCTCTATGGCTCTGAGACCCAGGAGGGAAGAAACCTCTGCCTCTAGGGCAAGGGTATCTAATGGATTTGCAGGTGGAAAGGATCTGGTCCTCATCTTGGGAAATTTTTTGAAGCTGAGAACCAGTCCCTGGCCTACTACTTCCAGGACCCACTTGTCTGATGTCAGAGACTTCCAGTCCTGGACAAAGTAAGCCAGCCTGCCCCCTACAGGTACTGGAGAATTGGCCCGGGCAGATCCATCAGGGTGTCTGCATGGCAAGAGCTTTAGGCTGAGGGGTGGATGCAGGCCTGCTCATTCCCCCATCTGCCTCACCCTCTGAAGAACCCCCTCTGAGCATAAGAAGAAGAGGCCTGGTAAAAAGACCTTTGGAAAGGCCTGCCCCTGCCCCTGAACTGCTGCCTTTGAGGAGTGGCTTGCCTTTCCTTGGCCTGAGCACTCCTGTAGGTGGTCCTGTATTCGTCCATCTTTTTCATGTAGTTCTCTGTCTGCTCCCCCAAACAGAGAATTACTAATAACAGGGAAATCCATGGCCTTAGCCTGGTCATCCTGTGATAGGCTAGTACATCTGAGCCAAGCCATCCTCCGAAGAGCCACAGATGTAGCCATGACTCTTGAAGAAACATCACTGGAGTCCACAGCAGCATGAAATTGCACCTTGGATGCCTCAATCCCATCTGCAGCCACCTGCTCCAGCTCCTTGGCAAGCTGGTCAGGGGCCTGTTTAGCCAGAGCCAGCACAGTGTCCCATCTGGACTTCTGGTATCTAGCTGTGTAGGCCATATAGCTAGCCTGCCTGAGTCCCAAAGATGCTGCCATGTACTGTTTCTTTGCCATGGCATCAATTCTCCTGGAGTCCTTATCTGGGGGGTGTGATGCCAAGGGGATATTTGCCTTAACACAGGCAGCAGCCTGCACTACCCCAACATGACTGCATTGCTGAGAAAGGAACTCCGTGTCTGAGCCAGAAAGAGTGTACCTCTTTTCCATTCGTCTGTCCACAGGAGGTATGGAGCTAGGAGTCTTAAGAATTTTATTTGTCTGTTTCCCAAAAGATTTATGGAGGGGAATAGACAGTCTCCTGGACTCTGGGATGTCCATCATTTCAACAAAATCAGGCTCCTCCCGATCCTCTACTGCTTCTTCTATAGGAAGCTGGAGGGTTTCAGCCACTTTTTTGTAAAACATAAAGTGGGAAGGGGACTCAGAAAGCCTAGGAGGAGAAACATCTGAAGGTCTGTCTGGGTCAATAGGCACATCCAGACTTTCATAATCACCATCATCATCCTCATACTCTCCCCTCTCCTCATCCGGTTCATAAAATTCTTCTGAAGTGTAATCCGGAACCGGGGGAACCGACCGAACCGAACCCCTGCCAGATGGTGCCGGTTCGGTCAGAACCGAAGTAAGCAATTTCACTACTCTTATCGCCTTGGCTATCTTCAGCGGTCGGAGTATGAATTTCTGGATCTGAACTGGATGATTTATCTTTTCTTCTTCTTTTAACCAGAACCAACTCCTCAGAATTGGCTCTCCTTTTGCCTGAAGAAGTATCGCCCTGGTCAGAGGGCACTCCTTCTGGTTCGGTCGGAACTGAACCAGGCTGGCCATCCGGGTCAGCGGACTTCTCTGCCTCCCTTTCCCTCAGTCTACCTACTCTCTCTTATCCAGGGTAGCTTTGGGAAAATTCATACAAATTTGGCAGTCTGAGTCGAGGTGGTCAAACCCCAGACAATAAACACAGGTGGCGTGGGGATCAGCCTTAGCAAAGGCTTCCCCACACACACACTGCAGTGTTGAAACCCAGTGGGCCCGTTTTCTTTCTTGGGTTTCTCAGACATGGCCAATCCTATCCAAAACTTACCCTTTTTTCGGCAATCTGCCAGGCAAGACTCCCCTATCGGTTCCTGACCGTGTTATGGGTCTTGGAAAAAAACGTAATAAAATCCATATTTTTTTTAACCGATACGGACCGGTTACCACACTCTAAGTATATTCACAAACTTTTTTTACCTAAACTGATCAGTTCAGCCAAACCGATCCAACGTTTATAAGTTCCACACAGAAACTAAATGCAAAACCTATCTAGTACTCACGGTACCACAGACAGAGACTTAAACCGACAGATTCGGTAGCAGAAATTCGGTAGAAACCGAGCGAAAAACGACACTTTAACCGACTTTTTTGAACCGAGCAAAGGAGAAATCTCCAGAGCGACTGTTCAGTGAGGCGGAGTAAAGAATCTGATGGTTGGAGTTTAAACAACAGCAGACAGGGGCTTCAACCGAACTCACGGTGAACATTCCATGCTGGCCATGGAAAGTTTAACTCTTTGTTCTCCGGGGCAGTTGAAAGGCAGGACCTAACTGCAAATAGTCAGAATACAGCAAGACTTCATGTTGTATGAAAGAGGTAAATGTACATCTCCCCCACAACACTGTAGTATGATGTATAAGCGCATGGTGGAACAACGAACGACAAAGCAGTAAAAGTACCGCTGACAATAATCTTCACATTTTTCTCTGTTCCACACGGCGCTGTTATGTTGATGTGTTTAATGATTTTGCCGACACACATAAATGTATGTGCAGTATGAAAGGTGCACTCGCATGCTCGTAGAGCTTGCTATTATTTCAAAATGAACAAAGTACACCATGATTTGTGAAACAGAATTACTGCCTTTCTGACTTTCTATTTTCTTGTAACTGACACTGTATTCTAACAATACCTGCCTTGCACTTTCATGTTACAAGAGCATTAAGCCACTCCGAAGGTGGCATCTAATGGGGAATTAATGCATGGTTGGGACTGTTGTAACCATGCATTAATTCCCCATTAGATGCCACCTTTGTCGTGGCTTAGTGCTTACTTATACAATGGCAAGAAAAAATCCTGGAACCCGACTGGCTGTCTGCCCTTGGCAACAATGAGGTTACCTGAGCACAACCTCACTGTATTGATTTGCTGCAGCATTGCTTGCTCTTCTTATTGATTTGCTGCAGCATTGTTTGCTCTTCTCTTAAGAAACAAATATATACTGCCACACTAAAAATCTACGAAAACATTTTTTTTAAATGTTTTTTTATTTTGTATAACAATGAGCCATTGCAGAATAGCAATAATGCACACCAGGGTATGGGTTGTGCTGGGATAACCTCACTTCTGGGACACTGGACGCACTCAGACTACGGCCTCGTGCCCAACCACCCAGGCATGAGGTTATCCCAGCATAACCCACACCTTGTCATGCATTATTGCTTAAAGATCAACTGCAGCTATATTATAAACATATTACAAATTTTACTCCTTTTCCCTACCATAAAGACAACCAGACCTAATTTATTACATGTGAAATGAAGAAATTGCCATTTGTCATGCTCAGATACTATTTTAATGCTCTTCTATTTGATGGTTTCACAGAAAATCTCTCAGACATTTTTTGACCAGCTAGCGGAACCTTGGATGGGTGCTGATTCCATTCAAACAAGAATGATAATTTTCCTCAAGTTCCAGGTACTGAGCTGCCAGGAACTTGAGGAAAGTGATGTCATTGTTGCTTGAATGGAATCAACACTCACCTAAGGTTCTGCTAGCTGGTCAAAAAATGTCTAAGAGATTTTCTGAGAAACCATCAAATAGAAGAGCATTAAAATAGTATCTGAGCATGACAAATGGCAATTTCTTTAATTCACATGTAATAAATAAGGTCTGGTTGTCCTTCTGTTAGGAAAAAGGAGTAAAGTTTGTAATATGTTTATAATATAGCTGCCGTTAGTAAGTATATAGGGAGAATCTTGTATTCCAACAGGTTATTTATTCTGCTTTTTAAATCTTAAAAACTACGTTTTCTGTATTTAACCTATATGTTATTTATGTACTGTCACTTTAATAGGTGTCTGTATTTAAGGAAGATAGCCATGCACCACATTGTGCCTTTGAGAAAGCTCAGTTGGAGCAAACATGTCAGGTGACCTGTGGAGACATGATTGTAGCGTCACGAGGGAGCGGGGAGAACAAGGAAGTACTGTTTTAAAATGTTGGCGTGCCTATGTGTTTTTCTGGACTTTTTGAACTACACCTGAATAAAGAATCAAGCACTTTACTGAAAGTCCACTGGTGAGTTCTCATCTTTCCTTACACTGATACTGAAAAGAGTCCGTAAACATTTCAAGAAAACAGAAGCTTTAAGCCTTAGCTGGTGCCGAAATCTAAGACTGATGGTCTGAATCTGTTTGAAACTGCTTCTTTTACTGAGGCACTGAATACCCAGGTGCAACAGTAACCTTCTGTTTCCCTACAAGCCAACCTGTAGCAGAGGTCGATGCAGGAGACAATTCATCTGCCAGTCATCTGCTTTGCTGCCGGTCTGCCAGGTGTGGCTTCAGCGAAGCTGACAAAGAGTTGTCAAACATCTCCCTGAACTCCAGCTGCTTGCTCTTTGTCGCTCTTCTCAGGTCTAATGTATGGAGCCTGTGCTTGGCCTCCAAAATCGGACTGATGAAATACACCATGAGGTTAATCACGTGGTTAAGGTGAAACTCCGACACAGCCTTCAGGAGGAACTTTGGGTGAGGGCGGCGGGCAACCTTGTCCTTGTGGAACTCCAGATATGGAGACTCCACCGAGAGTGCCTGGAGCTCGTTGATCCTTCTGGTAGAGATGACGGCCACCAAGAAGGCGGTCCTCCAAGACAGGTATGACATCTCACACCTGTGCAGTGGTTCAAACGGCTTGGCCATTAGCACTGCTAGTACCAACCATAAGTCCCAAGGTGGTGGTTCACGTACTGGCAGGGACAGGTGGTCTGGGCCTTTGAAGAAATGCCCGACCACCTTCTCCTGTGCCACTGTTGGCAAAACAGCCTGTACCCGGTATGCAGAGATGGCTACCAGGTGCACCTTGAAGGTTGTCGACCTCAGTCCCAACTGGGAGAGGGACCACAGATAGTCCAGAATGCTAGCCAAATGGCAGGCCAGGGGGTCAAACTCACTGCCTGGCACCAAATGGAAAACAGCTTCCATTTGAAGGTGTAGCACTGATGGGTTGACTCTTTCCAGGAGGCCTCCACAACGTGGAGAATATCTTCAGAGAGACCCAAAGCCTGGAGCTCTAGCTGGTCAAGAACCAGGCTGTCGGGTGCAGGGACTGAAGATGAAGTAAATTCAAGTCAGAGCAAGGTGCACTGCATGGAGCTCCATCAGGCTGATGTAGTAAAAGGACTCCCTAGGGGTCCAGAACCCATGGGCTCTGTGGTCCCCCAGGTGTGATCTCCATCCCACCAGAGACGTGTCGGTTGTCAGGGTGATGGTTGGCTCTGGGCGGACAAACAGGACTTCTTCCTCCAGATGTTCCAGGATAAGCCACTACTGGATGGCATCCCACATTGGCTGGGTCACCGTGACTGGCTGGTTCAGGTGACCTAAGCGCTGAAGCCACTGGCAGCCCAGATCCCACTGCAGGTGGTGCATCCACCAGCGGGCCCATCTGACCACACTGGTACAGTATGTCATGTACCCCAGCAGTCGCAGGAAGTCCGGGGCTGGACACGAGTGCCCAACCTGAAATGATGGGGCGAAGGAGGTAAGATCCAATGCATGGTCTGCAGGGAGTCAGGCTTTGGCCCAGAGGAAGTCTAGCTCTGCCCCTATGAAGTGGATCACCTGTGAGGGGTTGAATTTGGACTTGGCCAGGTCGAACAGGAGGCCCAAGTCTTTGCAGGTCTTGAGGGTCTGGTCCCTGGACTGCTCCACCACCCCCTTGGATGGCCAGGCTATTAGCCAGTTATTCAGGTAAGGGTAGATCCTGACTCCCCAGCTCCTCTGGAATGCTGCCACCACTGCAGTGCTCTTGGTGAAGACCACTTGAGCAAAGGAGAGACTGAAAGGCATGACCTGGACCTCTTAGAGAATCCCATCTGTGCAGAACTGGAGATAGCACCAGTGGGACAGATGGAACAGAATGTGGAATAAGGCGTTCTGGAGGTACAGAGTGCAGAACCACATGCCCTGCTCCGGGTATGGAATGATTTGATTCAGAGGGACCATCTGGAACTTGTGCTTCCTCAAGAACTGATTGAGATTGTGAAGATCCAGTATGAGGCACCAGCCTCTGTCCATTTTGGAACCAGAAAGTACCTGAACATGAAGCACTGGCCAGCCGTGGCGTTTGAGACACAGGTTATGGCTCTTTTCTCTAGGAGCCATGCAAGTGTCCTCCCTGTGGGTGGACAGTGTGTCCTGCAACACCATGGACTCCCTTAGTGCGTGAGGCTGGTACAGCAGGAGAGCCTCGAAGTTGAGAGGCAACCTTCTGCCCACCAGTTCTAGCACTCATTTCTCCGAGGTTGACAGACCAGTTGTGCCAGAAGAAAAAAATTACTCACCTTAGTAATGTTATTTCTTCTATTGGAGTCTTGCTATATTATGACATATGCAGTGAGTCCCAACCTTCGAACTGCTCCGGAGGTGAAAGAGTTAACTTTCCATGCCAGGCATGGAACGCTGAGCTCGAGCTTGGTTGAAACTCTGTCTGTTGTTCTTCAAACTCAAACCGTCAGATCTTTACGAGCTAAACTCACTGAGGTCCTGTGTGGAAGCTGTAAACCTACACTAGCCAACTGGCTACTAAACATAAGAACACATTTTTGGTCCCAAAACAAAGACTCAAGTCAGGAGACCCAAAAAATGAAAAACACAACACCAAGTCACCCCAAAAAAGGAGGGGTGAAAAACACAAGGTGGGCACCTACTAGGTGCCAACACTGCACTGCCCACCCACATCCCAAAAACAGAGGTTCTGAGAGGGGCAGGCGGGGGAGGTCATAATATAGCAAGACTCCAATAGAAGAAACAACATTACTAAGGTGAGTAATTTTTTCTTCAAACAACATGAAGTCTTGCTATATTATGACATATGCAGACTACAAAGCAGTACCTCCATGGAGGAGGGACAGAACCTACTTGGGAAATAGGCTCTGAAGCACAGTTGTGTTAAAACCAAGCATCACTCCCAGCCTGGATATCCAGGGAGTAATGCTTGGTAAAAGTGTGAACTGTTTTCCAGGTAGCTGCTTGACATATCTCTAGAATAGGATGTCCCTGGCAGCAGCCAGGGAAGCAGCTGTACCTCTGAGAGTGAGCCCTCAGGCCTGAGGGTGGAACCTACCCAGATTTTCATAACAAAATTGGATACAAGAGACAATCCACCTGGCAATGGATCTTTAGTGGCAGGTTTCCTTTACCAACCTCGCCATAAGTGAGGAACAGTTGGAGGAGTCAAACCCAGACCCTTGGTACGCTCTATGTAGTAGATAAGGGCTCTTTTGACATCTAAACTGTGCAGTCTCCTCTCGCCAGAGGAGGAATGGTCAGTGAAGTACACAGGAAGAGACATAGATTGATTAAGGTGGAAATCTGAGACCACCTTAGGCAAGAACTTCCTGTTAGTCCTGAGGACCACAAAGGAGATAAAATCAGGCTCCACTGACAAAGCTTGTAATTCACTTATGCATCTGGCAGAAGTGATGGCTACCAGAAACACAGTTTTCCAAGTCAAGTACTTAAGCTCTGCTGAAGACAAAGGCTCAAAAGGCGGTTGCATAAGCTGAGCAATGCAAACATTAAGGTCCCAAGCAGGGGCAGGGTCCTTGAATGGGGGGTTGGTGTGAAGCAATCCTTTGAAAAACTTGGAGAATACAGGGTGAGCTGAAAGAGAAGAGGGCTTACTTGCTGAAATAAAAGCAGACACAGCTGCCAGATGCACTTTTAGGGTAGCTGGTCTCAGCCCAAAGGTATTTAAGTGGACCATGTAATCCAGGACTGTGGGTAAATCAGCAGATTCTGGGGAAATATGCTTTCCAGAGCACCATATGGAAAATCTCTTCCATTTGGAATTATAAGTAGCCCTGATAGAAGGTTTTCTAGAAGCCTTCAGAATATCCATTACACCTTGGGAGAGGTGTAAACCAGCAAACTCTAACTCTTCAAGAGCCAGGCCTTGAGAATGAGAGATTTGAGGTTCGGGTACCAAACCCTCCCCTGAGCACAGGTTAACAGGTTGTGATTCCTGGGAAGACAGAGGGGAAGATGGACTTCTAAGGACAGTAGAAGTGGATACCAGGGTTGTCTGGGCCAATCTGGAGCAATCAGGATCATCTTGCAGGGTTGAGATCTGATTTTGACTAGCACTTTGAACAGAAGAGGGAAAGGGGGAAGCATAGAGAAACTTCCCTTCCCAATTGAGAACTAAGGCATCCAGAGGGACTGAGCCCAACACTGGGGGCCTGCAGCAAAAAAGGGGAAGTTGGTGACTGTCTGGGGCTGCAAAAAGATCTATCTGATGGGTGCCCCATCTGGCAAATACCACCTCCAGGACCAGGGGATCCAGTGACCATTCGTGATGGCCCTGAGAAATCCTGCTGAGAGCATCTGCTAGGACATTGTCCTTGCCTGGGAGGGGAACTGCCGTAAGGGAGGTGTTCAGGGAATAAGCCAGAGACCACAACTTCATTGCTTCGGTGCACAAGGCCTTAGACTGAGTGCCCCCTTGCTTGTTGATGCACCACATTGTGGTGGTGTTGTCTGTTCTGACCTGTACAACATTGTTCTGAACAGATTTGGAAAAAGCCTGAAGTGCTAGAAAAACTGCTCTGAGTTCCAACAGATTGATGTGGAGCAGAGACTCCTGAGGGGACCACAACCCCTGGGTGGTGAGGTCGCCCATGTGAGCTCCCCACACCAATAGGGATGCATCTGTAGTAAGGATTAAGGAGTGAGACTGAGTGACAAAAGGAACCCCTTGTCTCAGATTGCTCTGATCCTGCCACCACTGTAGGGCCTGGATCAGGGTTCGAGTCACTGGGATCAATTTGGTTAGAGGATCTTTCCTTTGAGACCAAAAGCTCTCAAGTGGAACTGAATGTCCCTCATCTGAAATCTGGCTCCCTGCACTACTGCTGTAGAAGCAGCCATGTGCCCCAGGAGCTGTAGAAAATGCCTTGCTGGTCGAGAGACCTGCAGGGTGAATGAGGAGGCCAGAGATACCAGGGTCCTTGCCCTGTCCAAAGGAAGGAAGGCCCTGGCTTTCTTTGTGTTCAGTTCTGCGCCTATGAAGGTGAGGAGCTGGACAGGCTCTAGAACTGACTTTGAGAGATTCAGAAGGAAACCTAGAGAGGTGAGCAGTTGCTGAGTTATCTGTAGGTGTAACTTGACTTGTTCTGGGACTGCCTCACTATGAGCCAGTCATCCAGGTAAGGGAAGATGGCAATTCTTTGCCTTCTTAGAGAAGCAACTGCTACTGCCAGGCATTTTGTGAATACCCTTGGAGCAGAGGTGAGGCCAAAAGGCACTGCTCTGAACTGGTAATGGCCTGAGGGCAGCTCAACCTGAGGTACTTTGATGGGAGCTTCTGATGAGAATATGGAAGTAGGCATCCTTGAGGTCCAGGGATGCTAGCCAGTCCCTGGCTTTAGAGAGGGTAGAATAATTCTGAGTCACCATTTTGAATTTTGGTTTTAAAAGGTGCTTATTTAAGTATCTGAGATCCAGGATGGGCCGCCATTCTTCTGTCTTTTTGGGGTAAGGAAGTACCTGGAGTACAACCTTGCCCTGGTGTAGGGTGGAACCTTTCCACAGCTCTGAGAGCCAGGAGGAAGAGACCTCTGCCTCTAGGGCAAGTGCCTCTGGAGGATTTGCAGGTGGAAAGGATCTGGTTCTCATCTTTGGAAACTTTTTGAAGCTGAGAACCAGTCCCTGGCTTACTACTTCCAGGACCCACTTGTCTGATGTCAGAGACTCCCAGTCCTGGACAAAGTAAGCCAGCCTGCCCCCTACAGGAAGTTGAGAATCGGCCCTGGCAACCCCATCAGGGTGCCTGCTTGGCAGGGGCTTTGGGCTGAGGGGTGGAAACAGGCCTGCTGGCACCCCTTCTGCCCCTCCCTCTAAAGAACCCCCTATGGGCATAAGCAGAAGAGGAGGCCTGGGCTTGGTAAAAAGGCCTATGAAAAGGCCTGCCCCTACCCCTGGGATGCTGCCTTTGAAGAGTGGCCTGCCTTTCCTTGGCCTGTGCACTCCTATAAGTGGTCCTATACTCATCCATTTTCTTCATGTAATTCTCTGTCTGCTCCCCAAACAGGGAATTACCCACAACAGGAAAATCCATGGCCTTAGTCTGGGTATCCTGTGACAGGCTAGGACATCTGAGCCAAACCATTCTGCGAAGTGCCACAGATGTAGCCATGACTCTTGATGACACATCATTAGAGGCCACTGCAGCATGAAATTGCACCTGATGCCTCAATACCATCGGCAGCCACCTGCTCCAGCTCTGGCAGCTGGCTAGGGACCTGTTTTGCTAGAGCCATAACAGTATCCCATCTGGATTTCTGATACCTAGCAACATAAGCCATATAATTTGCCTGTCTGAGTCCCAAGGATGCTGCCATGTATTGTTTCTTAGCCATGGCATCAATCTTCCTGGAGTCCTTGTCCGGGGGGTGTGAGGCCAAGGGAATATTTGCCTTGTCACAGGTTGCAGCCTGCACTACCCCAACATGGCTGCATTGTTGTGAAAGGAACTCCGTATCAGAGCCTGACAATGTGTACTTCTTGTCCATTCTCTTATCCACAGGAGGTATAGTGTGAGGAGTTTTTAGAAGTTTAAAAGTCTGTTTCCCAAAAGATTTATGCAAGGGAAGAGACAGTCTCCTAGACTCTGGGATATCCATCATTTCCACATAGTCAGGCTCCTCTTGATCATCCACAGCTTCCTCCATAGGGAGCTGGAGGGTTTCAGCCACTTTTTTATAAAAGATAAAATGAGAAGGGGACTCAGATAGCCTAGGAGGAGACACTCCTGAAGGTCTGTCTGGGGAGATGTCCGGGTCAATGGGCACATCCAGACTTTCAAATCCACATTCACTCTCCTCATATTCCTCTTCCCCTTCCTCCGGTTCATAATATTCCTCTAAATCATAGTCTTGAACTGGTGGAACCGGACGAACTGGGTGCTTACCTGATGGCACCAGTTCGGTCGGAACCGGGGAAAGCGACTGGACAATTTGAATCGCTTTGGCTATCTCTTCAGCGGTTGGAGAGGAAAGTTTTGGCTCCACACCAGCTGATTTCCTAGTCCTTGCTGGAACCGACCCTCAGAGTCGGGTTTCCTTTGCCCGAGGAAGTCTTGCCCTGGTCAGAGGGCATTCCTCTGGTTCGGTTGGAACCGAACCGGGTTGGCCATCCGGTCAGTGGACTTTTGGCCTCCTTTCCTGAGCCTACCAACTCTCTTTCCAGGGTAGCTGCAGGAAAATGTTTACAAATCTGACAGTCTTCACTGAGGTGGTCAAACCCAGACACAACACAGGTGGTGGGGGCGCCTTGCAAAGACTTCCCACACACACTGCACTGTTGAAACCCAGTGGGCCCGGTTTTTTTGGATTTCTCAGACATAGTGCCAGTCCTAACCAAACTTACCCGCTTATGGCAATCCACCAGGCAAGACCTCTTATCGGTTCCAACCGTGTCATGGGTCATGGAAAAAACCGTAAGAAATTCCGTCTTTTTTAGAACCGATAAGAACCAGTAACCACACTCTAAATGACAGAATAAAATATTTCAAACAACCTGATCGATTCAAAGCGAACCGATAAACAGTTTACAAGTTCCACACAGAAGAGAATTAATGTAAACCTATCTAGTACTCACAAATACCACAGACAGAGCTTGAACCGACTGGATGCGGTTTAAATTCGGTCGAAAAACCGAGAAAATAATACTTTAACCGACAAAATGAACCGAGCAGAAGGAGAAATCTCCGGAGTGACTGTTCAGTGAGGCGGAATAAAGAATCTGATGGTTTGAGTTTGAAGAACAACAGACAGAGTTTCAACCGAGCTCGAGCTCAGCGTTCCATGCCTGGCATGGAAAGTTAACTCTTTCACCTCCGGAGCAGTTCGAAGGTTGGGACTCACTGCATATGTTATAATATAGCAAGACTTCATGTTGTTTGAAATAGTGATGCTGACCCCCAACAGAGAGCTGAGGCACGAATGGATAGGCGGGAGGTAAACACCCCCAACCCATCACTGGGCAGCCTTGGAGGGAGAACCGGCACCAGCTGCCGGAAGGGCGCCACCACCCTTGCCTCCAGTTTTCTTGGAGTCCAGACCAGCGAACTTGGTCTTGGGTTGCCAAGCCTGTGGCTGCCCTTGCTGGGGTGGCTTCTGCCTGTGGTACTGCAACTGAAAGGGCTGAATCTGAAACGGCTTCTTCTTTGGCTGCTGCCCTTTCTGGTCCTTCTCTGAGGATGTCACAGAATTAAGGGTGGCATTGGACTTCTCACAGAAACACAGAAATACTGAATTTGACAGCAGATAAAGACCGCTTGGTCCATCCAGTCTGCCCAGTTTTCCCTACTTACAACATTACATCAGACCATGCCTGATCTACAGCTCTTTCTTCTTCCCCCCTTCTTTTCCATTATGATTCCTTTGTGCTTATCCCATGCATTCTTGAACCCCATCACTGTTTTTGCCTCTCCTCTTCCGCTGGAAGGCTGTTCCACAAATCCACCACTCTTTCTGTGAAGAAGTACATCTTCACATCTCTCCTGAATCTACCTTCCTCCAGCTTCAAAGCATGCCCCCCTCTTCTTTTGCATCTTTTCTTCCGAAAAATACTCCCCTCCTGTACCTTATTTACCCCGTGAGGTAGTTAAAGGTCTCTATCCTATCTCCCCTCTCCCCTCTCCCTCCTTTGTTCCAAAGTGTATATACCAAGGTCTTCTAGTCTCGCCTTACAGGACTTTTGATGCAGATCTTGCACCATTTTATGTGCAACAAACAAAGAAATCCAGCACAACTAGAAATGAAGAGCTGCTTACCAATAACGAAAATTGGTTTACCAAGAATAGAGTAAGCACTCATCATAGACAAAATTCTCCAGTAGTCAAAACGTTTCAGAATCAGTGAAATTTTTTAATGTGGGTCAAAACAATACAAGCGGATAGACATACACAGAACAGTTACATAAGAACTTGCCATAATGGTAGATCTTTGAGGGGATCTCAGCCATCAGGTAACACTGTAGGAACTTCACTGCTAGTGAAGTGGAATCCACACAGAAGATTTTCGGCAGTACAACTGGGGCCACCCACACCATCGACGCCATTAACCCATAGAGGTGTGAGTATTCCACTCTTTCTCAGCACCCCAGAGACTATGGCAGCCAGGTGCGAGCCATGGGGGCGGTAACCGAGGAAAGAGAGAGAGAGAGAGAGGTGTGCCCAGGCCTATATGAAAGGCTGGATACACCAGACAGCCAGTTCCTAGACAGGAGCCTCAAGAAGGGGGATGGTGGGAGGGAAAGCATACCTGATGACTGAGAGCCCCTTGAAGATTTACTGTTACGGTAAGTTCTTGTGTAACTGTTCAATCTTCTTCAGGTTATCTCAGTCATCAGGTAACACTGTAGAGAATGAGTCCCAAGTAGTTACAGGTGCAAACAGACAGTCTGGGCGGAGGGCTCTCCATAAACGTAAGACAGGAGGCCCTGCAGCACAGCTCTGCCAAAACCTGCACAGGCTCTAGAGGCAATGTCCAGACTATAGTGCTTGGTGAAAGAATGTACGGTACTCCAGGTGGCAGCCACACAAATGTCAGTGGCTGAGACCCAACTGGAACAGGCCACAGAGGTAGTTATGCCCCTTGTGAAATGAGCTTTGACAGCACCAGGCAATTCTTTGACATACTTATTGTAGCAGAACACAATGCAATTACTCAACCATTTGGATAAACATTGTTTAGAAACTGAAATGCTCTCTCTACCAGGGGCGAAAGAAACAAACATCTGCTTTGAATTCCTAGACTCCTTGGTCCGAAGCAGGTAGTACTTCAAAGTTCTATGTACATCTAATGTATGGAGCAGTGTTTCCCCTGGATTGGCACGCTCTGGAAAATAAACAGGAAGGTAGATAGACTGATTGAGTGTAAACTCTGAGACCACCTTAGGAAGAAATTTAGGGTTTGTGCGCAAAGACACTGTGTCTTTGTGAAAAATCAAATAAGGCTCCTCGCATCAGAGGGCCTGGAGCTCTGAAATTCTTTGAGCAGAACAGCAACTAAAAATAAAACTTTCCAAGAGAGAAACCATAGCTCGCAAGTTGCGGCTGGCTCAAAGAGAGAGAGTCAATTTTTCCAAAACAAAATTCAAATCCCAAGTCGGGACAGGAGAATGGATTGGGGGAATTCAGATGCAGGATGCCCCTTAAAAAGGTATGGGAGACATCCAACTGAGTTATCGTACGGTCATCCATGGGCTCATGAAAGACTGAAATAGTCGAAAGGTGCACCTTGAGGGAGGAGTACTGGAGACTTGACTCAGACAAGAGAGATCAGGTAGTCCAGGATCTGGCTCACCAGACAGGTGAAAGGGTTCAGATTATGTCTGGCAACCCAGATGGCAAACTGCTTCCACTTCATGGCATATGTGGCTCGAGTGGAAGGCTTGTGGGCGGCCACTGGGATGTCAGTTTCTCTGTTAGAGATCACGAACTTCACCATGGCTATGTGCTCAGGAGCCAGGCATGCAGATGGAGGGATTTCAGGTTGGGATGGACCACGGTCCCCCAAGTCTGGGTCAGCAGATTCCTGCAAAGAGGAAGAGGGACTGGAGGTTCCTCTGCCACCTGCTGAAGCAGAGGGAACCAAATCTGGTGAGGCCAGAATGGAGCTACCAGGATCATGCTGGCCCCCTCCATCTGCAACTTGATTAACACCCTCTGAATTAGAGGAAACAGAGGGAAGGCGTAAAGAAACGTCCCACTCCAGGAGAGGGACAACATGTCTTGCCAGAAAACTCCAGGCTCTGGATCTAGCAAGCAGAAATTGGGCAGTTTTGTGTTGAGTGGGGACGCAAAAAGGTTCAACTCTGGATGACCCCATCTGTTGAACAAGTCTTCAGCGACAGATGACAGAATCTCCCATTCATGCATGCTGGACTGAGTCCTGCTGAGACTGTCCACCAGAGTGTTTAGCATGCCTGACGCATGGACTGCAAGGTGATCCAGCGCCCTGTACCACACTCTCATGGCCTCCCTGCAAAGGGGGTATGAATGAGCCCCCCCCGTTTGTTTAAGTAGTGTACTACACTTACATTGTCTGAGCAGCTGACCCATAGCAAGGTGCTTTTGAAAAGCCTGCATGGCATAGAGCACTGCCGTTATCTCTAGGACACTGATATGTAGGGAGGTTTACCACTGGGACCATGTGCCCTGGGTTTGGAAGGGACCCAGGTGAACTCCCCAGCCCAGACCTGAGGCATCTGTGGTTAGGATCTGTTGTGAGGAAGATATCTGGAATGGGACGCCTTGAAGCAGATTCAAGGGATCCATCCACCAATGCAGTACCTTGCATACTGGGGAGGAGACTAGGACTGGTTGATCTAACGTGTCTGTTTGCTGGTTCCACTGTACCTGGAGGGTCCACTGGAGGATGCGCATATGAAGTATGGCCAGAGGAAAAGTGGGCATGGCAGTTGCCATCAGGCCCAGCAATCTGAAGTTTACCCTGGCAGGAATATAGCAACGTTGGGCAACTTCCTGAGGTTGAGCTATGAGGCCCTCTGCCCTGTTTTGGGGCTGGAAGGCCTTCCCCTGTGCCAAATCCACAACCGCCCCTATATACGGCAACCTTTGGGACAGTATCAGAACTGACCTGGGCAGACTGACAGTGATGCCTAGGGAGTGGAAGAGCTGAAGAGTTCGCTCCAGAGTCAGCAAAAGTTGTTCCCTGGACCAGGCACTTAGTAGCCAGTCATCTAGGTAAGGGAAAGCATACAGTCCCTCCCTTCTGAGAGCTACTGTAACCGCTGCTAAGCACTTTGTAAAGACTCGCAGTGCAGACGACATGCCAAAGGGCAGCAGTTTGAACAGATAATGCTTGCCCTGAAAGGCAAAACGGAAAAACTTCCTGTGTGGAGGAAAGACCAAGATGTGCAGGTAAAAGTCCTGCATGTCCAGTGAACATAGCCAAGCCCTTGTTTTGAGAAGGGGCACCAGGCCTGGCAAAGTTAGCATCTGGAACTTTTTGTACTGGACAAACAGACTGAGGTCCTTAGGTCCAAGATAGGCCTCATATCGCTGGTCTTTTTGGGGACCAGGAAAAACCTGGAGTAAAACCTCTTGTTTCTCTGGTGCCTGGGCACTGGCTCAATGGCCTGCTTGCACAGAAGGGACTGTACTTCCTCCCGGAGTACAGACAGGTGAGCCAGGAGAAAGCAGGAGGGCAGAGGTGGGGTTTCTGGAGGCTGCTCGATGAGCTCCAAGGTGTGTTCCCTTTCTATCATCTGCAGAATCCATGCATCTGAAGTTATGGTCCTCTAGTGATTCAGATGGAGGAAGAACCAACCTCTGACCACCGTCTCCTGGTCCAGAACCAGAGGAAGGGGGGTCCAATAAGGAGTCAAGGAGAGGTGGAGCCAGCCTTGAGGGCTGGTCACTTACTTCTGAGGTGCTTGGCTGCTGCTCTGGCACTGGAAGGGGCAGGCAAGGCAGCCTGGGCTCTGCATTTTCCCTGAGGCTGGAGAGCTGTCCCGGCCTATTGTTTGTTTTGCAAAAAGGAGGACACCCTCTACCCCTTGGTTGAGTATGGTAGAGGGAATGGACAGACTTGAGGGCTCTGCCCGAGGCTTGCAGATTATTAATGATGTCCTGGACATCAGGGCCAAACAGCCTGGTGCCATTAAAGGGGGCATTAAGCACTTTTTGGTGTACATCGGCCACAAAACCCGATACTCTGAGCCAGGAGTGCCTATGCAGGCATATGCCCGTGGCAGCTGCCCTGGTAACGGTGTCAGCCATGTCAATCAGGGCTCTGAGGAGACGCTTACTAACATCCTCAGCAGCTTGAAGGCACTGAAACAGTTCCTGCTTTTGAGTGCCCTCTGGAAGGGCCTGGGCGGCAGCCTTACCCTTCTTTTGGTTGGCATTCTGGGTATTTTACCATGTGTGACAGATAATTTGCCATCCTCAAACCTAGAGTAGAGGAGGCATATACCCTTTTACCCCAGAGATTGATTCTGCGAGACTCTTTGTCTGGGGAAGGGAACTAAGGTGCTTAGGCAACTTAGACCTGTCATGAGCTGTCTTAATGACCACCGAGTCTGTCTCAGGCTGGACAGCATACCAGGGGAAACCCTGAGGGGCACAATAAAGTTTGTCCGGTCCACCCTGCGAAGCACAGCTGACACCATGTCTGATCTGTGCCAGGCTGCCATGGCTGCATTCCTCAAGGCTGGTAAAATTGGAGGAATGATCTTTGGAGAAGATTCTTGAATCTCCAGGAAGTCCACCAATTCTTTCCTGGTGGCATCCTCTTGCTCAGTGCGGAATACCTATAGCTGAGGAGAGCTGCTTCATCACACTGAAAAATGTGGGGTCCTCGGGAGGAGACCTGGGGGTATGCTTTACAGAGTCCTCACTGACAGAAGAGGATGTAGATCTGTCAGAAAGCAGGATCTCTTTCTCTTCTTCCTCCTCATCAGCAGCAAGAATGAGGTCTGGGTGGTACTCCTCCTCAACATCTACCTCTTCTAAATCTGGGTCTGGTATCGGATGCACCCATGGCCCAAGGGAAGCTTCCTGGGGCCGATGAGTAGGTGTCAACGATGAAGCTGCCGTCGACAGTGTCAGTGGGGGGAGTCTAAAGGCACCCAGCTGCTTCACAATCACGTAAGTGAACTTGAGCAGGACTTCATTCAGGTTGATGGTGGTCGTCGATTGGGGGTTGACAACACAGGTGTCGATGATCTGCCTGCTGGATCTTGAGAACCTGAAGAGCCTGTAGCCTTGGAGGGAGAAGGGGCAGGTCTCAATGGAAGAGTCGTCGATGATGAGCCTGTCATTGATGAAAGAGGGTCCGACGACACAGAGGTCAATGGCTGGCTGCCCTGAATCGGGCAGAGGTGCTGTAGGTATGGGTCTGGCACAGAGACCTGGACAGCAGATTTCTTTGCCGGTGCAGCTACAGTCGACGAAGATCCTCCAGAAGAAGGAGAGGCTGGCAAGGAACAAGATCAATGCTGGGGTGCGGAGGGTTGCAATCTTGGTCTTTTGTGACTCTCCCACCCGAGGACTTGGAGGCCTGAAAGCTCGAAAAACTGGTAGGCGACTGAGAGACCGGGACCCTGGAGGAACTCTGTCCAAAACTAGCTACCTGTTGATCTACCAAGTAATGTCTGAGAGCCTTTCTGCATTGCCTGAGGGTTGTTTGGTTAAACGTCTGGCAAAGCTCACAGTCAGAAACTTCGTGGTTAGGCCCAAGACAGCAGACACAGAGAGTGTTCATCTGTGGAAGCAATCTTCTTTCTCAAGCAACGGAAGACAGATACTGAAGTATTAACTCTCGACATAAACAAGTTGTAGGAATCTCTTTGGAAAAAGAGATTTTGAAAAGTAAAGTTAGAAAAGCCGTAGGTGAAAAAAGGTGCGAATACTGGAGGAGCTTCCACGGAGATCCATGTGAGCAAGTCAGCGGCGGGAAAGAACTGAGGAGGGAGCAGGGCTGCTCACACCTCTATAGGATTGATAACATTGATAGACGTCGACGGCATGGGTGGCCCCAGTTGTACTGCTGAAAATCTTCTATATGGATTCCCCATCACAGACAGTGAAGTTCTATAGTGTTACCTGATGCCCGAGATACTCCCGAAGAAGATTCACTGTTCCCCAGTGTTTTGACCCACATTAAAAGATTTCACTGATTTTTAAACTTTTTGACTACTGGAGAATTTTGTCTATGGTGAGTCTGCACCATTTTAGTTGCCCTTTTCTGGGCCGCCTCCACTCTATGTCTTTCTGGAGATGTGGTCTCGTACTCTAAGTGGGGTCTTACCAGAGCCGTATATAGAGGCAACACCACCTCCCTCTTTCTGCTGGTGATACCCTTCCCTATGCACCCCAGCATCCCATGTGCCGTCCCTACTTCCTTGTCGCACTGCCTGACCACTTTTAGGTCATCCAATATGATTACCCCCCCAGGCATCTTTCTTGCTTGGTGGTTAATATCACTCCACCCATTTTGTACTCTGCCCCTGGGTTTCGGTGTCCTAAGTGCATTTTTTGCACTTTTTCACACTGAAACCCAGCTGCCATACCCTTGTCCACTCCTGTAGTTTTCTCAGGTCTCTGCTCATCATCTCCACCCCCTACCAAGTGTCCACCCTACTGCAGATTTTGGTGTCATTTTCAAACAGGCAGACCTTCCCTTCCAGCTCCTCTGTAATGTCACTTATAGAGACATTAAAGAGGAACACTCCCAGCATTGATCCTTGAGGCACCCCTTTGGTCACCCTCCCATCCCTGGAGTGAACCCTGTTTACCACCACCCTCTGTCGCCTATCCCTTAACCAATTTCTTATCCAGTTTACCACCTTTGGACCCACTCCTAAGCTACCCAGCTTGCTTACCAGTCTCCTATGTGGAATGCTGTCAAATGCCTTACTGAAATCTAGGTAGGCCACATCCACCACTCCACTCTGATCTAGTTCCTTGGTCACCCAGTCAAGGAAATCTATCAGATTCATTTGACACAACCTCCGTCTTGTGAAACCATGCTGCCCTGTGTCTTGTAACCCACTGGATTCAAGATATTCCACGGTCCTTTCCTTCAGCAGTGATTCCATTAACTTTCCAACCACTGATGTCTGGCTGAGGCAACTGCCAGCCTCCTCCCTGTTACCACTTTTGTGTAGTGGGACTACATTCCAGTGAGCTGTTACACAGAACTATCAAAGGTGCAGTCAATATTTTCCTGAGTCCCCTAGATACCCTTGGGTGCACTATCTGGCCCCATTGCTTTCTCCACCTTCAGATTAGCAAGTCCCTTCAGGACTCTTGCCTCCAAAAAAAGGACTAGTGCCCACCCCCCTCCCTCCCTCCAAAGCTTTTGTTACTTTTTTGTGACCCCTCCCCTTCCTCTGTTAACACTGAACAAAAGTATTTGTTCAGGACGTCTGCCTCTTCCTGGCCTCCCTCTGCACAGTCCCCCCCTTCCCTTTTTAATCTTACAATCCCACCACTGTTTTTTCTCTTTTCACTTATCTTAAAAATATCTTGTCCCTTTTCGTTATCTCCCGAGCTATTCTCTCTTAAGTTTGTGCCTTTGCATTACTTACTGCTTTCCCTGCTTCCCCTGATACACCTCCCTATCCTCTTCCCCTGTGTGTTTCCTTATACCTTCTGAATGCTACCCTTTTAGCACTTCAGCCACCTCTTTCGAGAACCATAGAAAGCTTCTTTTCCTTTTGCTCATTTGTTTGATGCAGAGGCTTGTTGCCCTTACTATGATCCCTTTTATCTTTGCTAACTGTTCCTCCACCCCACCCAGGTCACCCACCCCTGCTAGGTCATCCTTGAGGTATTCACCCATCTTTTTAAAATCTGCCCTCCTGAAGTCCAGGATCCTCACTCTTGTGTGGTTCAAATCCGCAGCTGCCTTTTTTTTTTTGTTAAGCATTTTATCCTCCCTGCCGTGGCACAGCCTACACACTACTGATCTCCTCCAGCCTTGTCACCCAGCACTCAGGGACTTACCCCACCCAAGCTTCTTCCATAGCTTAATCCCTGTGGCAGGGTTTGTACGAGGCGCCATGCCGCCAGTGAGACAGATCCAATGAAGGCCCCCAGCTCTACTTCCTCCACAGTTTAGCCCCCCCCACCCGTCGTGGGGGTCCGATGGGGGGCACTATATGCCAACACAGAGATCCAGTGTGGAACAGGGGTCCCAAAGTCTGGCGCAGAGCTCAGGAGAGCCTGGCGTCATCCGCGCTGTACCCGCTATTTTCCTGTATTCTTGGAAGGGAGGGTCAGATGTGTAATGCCTACTGAGATGCACCATGCACGCTACCATGTGTGATGCATCGCTGGCCGCCGTCCCTCCAAGCCCGAAGTTACACTGATTTGCCCCGAGCCTCTGCCAGGGGTCAGACCAGTGCCAAGCACCCATAGCACTCCCTCCCAGAGGAGAAGAGACGTCTTCCGAATGCTCACTCATCCTTTCCCTGGCCAGCCCCCGGTGAACCAAGTCTGTCATTGAACCCGGGTCACTGGCGTGGCAGCAGGTGAGGCATGGATGCCTCTCCTCTCTACGCCAGCAGATCGGTAGCTGCCCTTATACTGAACCACACCGTACGGTGATCACTGGTCCCCAAGTGGCCTCTCACCTTGACGTCTGCAACACTGTCCCTGCTAGAGAGCACCAGGTCCAGTACTGCTCCATCATGAATGGGTTCACTAACTAGTTGCCAGAGGAATGCCCCTGCACAGAGTCCAGGATGTCCCTGCTTCAAGCTGAAGCCACTGCAGGGAGGCTCCAATCCACATCAGGCAGGTTGAACTCCCCCACCAGCAGCACCCCCTTCCGCCATCTTGCCAATAGCGTCCACCAGTTCCTTATCTAATTCTTCCCTCTGTGCTGGAGGTCTCCAGAGTGACCCACAGTGCCTCTGCCTCCCCCTGTATTCCTTGTATTTCTGTGGCTTTTATGCTTTCCCGCACATAAAGCACCACACCTCCCCCTTTCCTTCCCACCCGGTCTTTTCTGACCAGAGTATAGTAGCCCTGTATGGCTATGTCCCAGGCAGTCATGGTTTTCAGTGCACCTTGACTCAGTAATGGCCGCAATATTCAGGTCGGCATCTGCCATGATAGCCTCTAGGTCCAGATTCTTATTTCCTAGACTTTTAGCATTCGCACACATGGCCTTCCAGATTTTGTTTCCACACTGCTTGCTGCCCCCCTTTCCCACCTCTCTTTTTAATTCTCTCATCCCTTTCCCCTTTATCTCTACCACCCTGCTCCCTTTATTAATTTGCACCCTGAGAGATTCCACTCCCCTCAGGGCCTCCTTAATCTCTACTACAGCCTGTGGGGGGACAGTTTATGACTCCCCAATTACTTTCGTCACCCCCCCCTTGCCTAGTTTAAATGTTCATCGAAGTAACATTCAAACCATCCACTGAGGACTGTGGTTCCCCTCACGGATGGATGCAGGCCATCACCCCTGTATAGGCCCTTACTCTCCCAGGTGGGTCCCTAGTCCCTGATGTAGCCAAACCCTTCCTCTCTGCACTATTGCTTCAGCCTTGAGTTGATAGTCCTTGTGCGGAGTTTCCTCTCCTGTCCCTGTCGCAGACAGACAGCACCTCAGCGAAAGCCACTGTGCGAGTTACCTGTCTAAAACCCCTCTTTAGCTCCCTAAACTTACCCTGCACTGTCTCAGCCCCATCCAAACCCAGGTAATTAATCTCCAGGTGGACAATGACATCCAGCTCTCACTCCCATCCTGCTGTGCTTGTAATCCTCAGGATTTGCTTCCCACCCCTCTGGGCCGTGGCACCAGGTAGGCACCTAACCTGCCCCCCCTTTCCTATTCCCAAATCTATCCCCCTCACAATTAAGTTCCCCAACAGAAGTAGCTTCCTCCTCCTGTGGTGTCCTCTTCCACCCTCCTTGTGATTTCCATTATGGAGGGCCCCCACATTCTCCTTGGTCACTACCATGGGTGCTTCCTCCTAGCAGTCCTGCCCTGCCAGAACAGCATAGGAATTTTGTAGTGGTACCAGTTGAGAACTGTGCCTCTGTCACACCACCCCCACCCTTTAAGAGCCCACCACAATCCAGCTGTCTAATAGTCCAGTTCTGGTGAGATGCCCATCCACCCCAGTGCTGAAAAGGTCGGTGCCCAAGATGGGGACATCGGCCAATATGTGCTGGGTGTCCACCATGAAGGTGGAAATCCACAGCTAGGCCCTGCGAAGCAGCATGGACCAGGCATATGAGTTGCTGATGTCCAAGGCGCCTGGAGCTGGTGTTACCAGCACACGACCCTTGTCTCTGACCACCTTAACCACCTCCTACAAATCTGCAGAAAGGAAAGGGAAGACATGGTCAAGGACTCCCATAAGGGACTGACTGAAGTTGGCCATCAACAAGGCATAATTTGCCTGACAGAGACCCAGGGAGGACACAGCATAAATTTTTTTCACTGCGTGGTCCGGTTTTTTGACTCCATGTTGGGGGATTAGTCCACATCCCCAACATTTCCAGTCCTTTGGAAAACAGAGTCAGCCACCAACCTCTTGGCTGAGGGGCGGTCCGAGAAATTGGACAAAGAGCCGGTAGGGACCACATACTTATGGACCATATGGGCCAAGGGCGCTGCACAGGAAGCCGGATGCAGCTGAAGCTTCATGCAGGCCCCAGGATAGCCTGAGTCAATGGGAAGCGACCCCAGAGGAATCATCCCTGTCCAGTATTTAAGTGAAGGAGTACTTAGTCTGCTTCTGGACCAGTTCTAAGAGGAGCTCCATAGACTCAGGAGGTCAACTGGAGCATAACCCCAAAGGACACCAGCCCATGGTCACTAGTCAACTCATGGTTGAAATCAGGAGTCTCTGAGTACTGCACAGAGGACCTATTGGAGTCTGAAGATTCCTCGAAGATGGCCCTCAGCTGCTTCTCACCATGTACCACCCTGGACCCATCCAAGTGAGTAATCTCCACAGACAACTGGCCTGGCAAACCAGTAGCCAGATGGGAAGCCTTGGTTGGGGCTCTCTGCAACAGCTGCTGAAGAGGGGATTCCACCCTAATGAGGGAAGAGATCAGTGTCGGCGACCAGGGACCAGGGTGGTGTGGACTGGGTGACCAGGGAATCACTGGGGTCTAGGGAGGGGGGCCTATCTGCCCAAGAACCCACTGCTGCCACTTCAGCTCCTCACAGTGTCGACGCAGCGTGCGATGGAGCCTCTCCTCATCGGATGATGAGGAGGTGCACCCATGGCGCTGCCTGGCCGAAGAGTGAGATCAGGAGTATGATGAATCCGTCGACCACAATCTTGACCAATGAGTTGATCATCTACGGCGAGAAGAGGCAGACAGAAGGGCCGTGTAGATAACCCGGACCGGGTCCTGCTGCTGGACCCCAGAGGGAGGTAGCACTTGAGAGGAGACAGCCAGGTCAACTGGCTGCTTCTGACCGACCCTCCTGAGAGAAAGTCGAAAGGACTGGAGTCCTGGCGAGTGAGTCATCCTCAACCCCATCAGACAACTAATCGACCGGGTCGAGAAAAATTTCGACAGCCTGGTCAGCCTGTGTCACAGCCAAGAAGCCCCACAGGGGTACCATGGAGCTAGCAGCCTGGCCCTCAACCAAAACAGGCTCGAATGAAGCTGAGCACTTGATGGCCGTTGAGCGGTTGAGGGAATCATGGGAGCGGGAAGAGCATGCTCATTCCCAGTCCCATGACTGAAAGCAGGATTCTTTAGATTTTTTTCTTAACACTATGGGAAGGGCCCTCCCCGAGGGTCTGGAGGGCACATGTCCCGGAATGTCCTTGTAAATAATGCTTCAATGCTGGGGCAGCCAGGAGCAGCATTGATGCCGATAAGGCTCCCACAAGAGCTTGGGCAACTGCCTCCTCCATGACCTCAAGCTGGTCTGCTGAGCCTACCACCACGGACACCATCTTACGGACATTCTTCAAGTGAACTGGAGGCTCCTGCTTGACCAACGAGAAGAAACATGTAGCAGTTCTTTAAAGATAAAGGCAAAAGCATTTCACAAAGGTTGTAGGCCTCAATGCTGTGCTCTGCCCAGAGGCAAGAGATGCATGACATGTGTGGGTATGTCTAGGATATCTTCTGGCTGTACTGTCTACAACGCTGGAATCCTGGACTGGTCTGGGCTTCCTCTTGAACCACAGTAGCACGAGGCGGAAACTGAAAAACAGAAGAACGAAAAGCCAGTAACGCACTTGTGAGCATAGGCCTACACTGGTCATGGAGCTGTGAAGGAGATCTGACTCATCCAGTGGAAAGGAAGATCTGACATCATGAGGTGGAGCCTGGGTGGATGGCAGGAGTTTAGTTTGAAGACATTCTGGCTGAATGTAAAGGGAAAGGAAGACCGCCAGAGTGTGGATTGTGCACAATATCCATGCCCCTGGAATAAAATATACACAGGAAGTCTGACTGAGGTGATTAAGTGAGAAGTCCCACATGAATTAACAACAGTATGAAATCTTACACTGAATGAAATGAGCAGTGCGGGGATTCATACGTTGAACAATTCATGACGGAGTGCATACATTATGTACCACACTGAACAAACAGCAGCTGAAGGCCAGTTAGCCCCAATTTAGGGAGTCACAGGCAGGCGGGCGAGGGGAGACAGGAGAAAACTGAGAAAAAGATTGGAAGTTCAAGAGAGAAGTGGCAGATACAAAGGGGAGCAGGAATATGCCTCTGCAGGCATCTAAAGGTATGAAGAGAGGGGGACAGACGAAGGGAAAAGGGGAGTAGGTTCCAGAGGGAGGGGAGATGGTAGGAGAAAGCAGTTTGTCCGGCACAAGAGTGAGGATGGGGAATGGAGAAGGTGCGGGAATCTCTGGAGTGTGAAGAGTAAGAAGAGGAGAGGGCAGGGGAGAGAAGTAAGGAGAGGTAGGAGAGAAGGGACCCAAACCAGTATTTAGCAATGAAGGTGGAACAGTGGGACTGGCGACATAAAGGTAGTGGGAGGATGGAAAGAGGAGGAACAGAGGGAGCAATGGTGAGTGCAGAGTGGAGACTTGGTTGCAAAGTGACAGAAGGCATTACAGAGGGTGTCCAGTCTGGCAAGGGTAAAGGAGGGAGCGGTGCCATAAACCACATCTGTATATTTGAAAACCGAGAGGACCATTCTGGATACCAGCTCCCGGTTGACTCTGGAGGGAGAGGCTGTCCTTTTTATGGTACAAACTGCCAAGTCTGGGGCAAAGTTTAGCATGGATGGCATCACAGTGGACAGTGAAGTCAAGCTTGCTACATAGCCACACACCCAGGTACTAGAAGGCAGGGACAACCTCCAGGTATGTGCCAGCCAAGGCAGAGAAGACAGGGGAAGGTGAGAGCCTTGCCAGTCTCTGGCTGGTGCTGAAAGTAAAGGACATAGTCTTCTTGGTGTTGACCCTGAGCTGGTTGGAATCTAGAGATGGATGGCAGGGCCCACGCTGGAATTTAGGAGCCACCAAAATGCAGAATAAAGGGAAAAGCCCCCTCTATTTTTATTCTTCAAAGATGTTGTACCAGCATTGTTTACATGTATAGTACCAGCTCTGTTTACATGCTGGAAATAAGAGCACCACGGCACAGCTGACTAAACACACTCTAAATGGAAACAGAACTTCATAAATTTAAGAGCAACATTTAAAAAAAGCAAAGTATGCACAGATCTAAACTGCTTTAATTAAAGAGCGCAGAAAGCAAACCAATGAGGGCCGACAGTGTCACTCTAAACATTGATGGCTTAAATTAAGCACATCACAACAATGACATTTAACCCCACAACACATCTCCAAAAATGCTGACAACAGGCTGTGTAGCAGCAAGTAACCTAACTGAACACTACTCGTGTGATGAATATATTTCAAAACTGGGATAGCAAATCTTCAAAGAGAATCATAAATCTTAATTCTACTGACACAAAAGCACCTACAAAGTGTGATGGATTAGTCCTGTCGGTATGTGTCAGACATCTAATACATCAAACCCTCAGCCAGATGATGTCCGACATGTGTGATTTTCACAATTACTTTGAAAAGATGGAACCTGATAACCAATTAGTCCACAACAGCATTTCTGGTGGCAGAGAAGTGCACTCTTAACAGCCCACGTACTTATTCTTTAAAGAACTGCTGTTAAAATAAACAAATTATCTAGTCCAAATTTTATCAATAATACTTTTATTTTACCTTTCAAAGCGTGTTTTACCTTATTTTAAATATGTAAAATATTTATGTAAGAAAAATAACAGCCACTTCCCCAACTATAAAGGGCACTGAAAGAAAAAATTACTCACCTTAGTAATGTTGTTTCTTCTAATGGAGTCTTGCTATATTATAGACATTAGCAGTTTGATCCAGCTCTAGAACTGCCCCGGAGTGAAATGGTTAAAACCATTCCAAAATAGAATTTTGGCAGGAAGCAGCTCTATCTGTGTCATTTCAAACTTGACACATGGAATCTTTACAGGCCAAACTCACTAAGGTCTGTGTGGAAGCTGTAACCTACACTAGCCAAATGGCTACCTAAATAATAACAACCACTGATGGTCCCAACACCCAAGACTCAAGTCAGGGACCAGAAATACTAACACCATTCTAATAATATGAAAATGGAACATAAGTATAATAAAACACACACACGCGTACACATACACACCCCCAAAGTCCCAAAGGGGACAAAATGCTAACAGGACATAAGTAGTGCCCACACTAAGTTGCCCGCACCCTACCAAGTAGAGGTTCTGAGAGGGGCAGGTTGGGGGGGAGGTCTATAATATAGCAAGACTCCATTAGAAGAAACAACATTACTAAGGTGAGTAATTTTTTCTTCAAACAACATGAAGTCTTGCTATATTATAGACATTAGCAGAATACACAGCAGTACCTCCATGGAGGAGGGCAGAACCTACTTAGGAATAGACTCTGAAGAACAGCTGTGCCAAACCGAGCATCTCTCCTGGCCTGGACATCCAGGGAGTAATGCTTGGTAAAGTGTGTACCGCTTTCCAAGTAGCAGCCTGGCAAATCTCTAATAAAGGGATATCTCTGGCAGCAGCTAGAGGCGCAGCTGTACCCCTGGTAGAATGAGCCCTCAAACCGGGGCTCTGCCCACTTTCTGATAACAAAATTGGATACAAGAGACAATCCACCTGGCTATTGATCTCTTAGTGGCAGGTTTCCTTCCCAACTTCACCATAGGTAAGGAAAGTTGGAGGGATTCAACTCAGACCTTTGGCACGCTCTATATATAACTAAGAGCTCTCTTAACATCCAGGTTGTGCAACCTCCTCTCACCCGAAGAGGAGTGATCAGTGAAAATACTGGAAGGGAGATAGATTGATTAAGATGGAAATCTGAAACCACCTTAGGCAAAAACTTTCTATTAGTCCTAAGGACTACCTTATCCCTGTGGAAGAAATAAAGTCAGTCTCCACTGACAAGGCTTGCAATTCACTTATGCGTCTGGCAGAAGTGATAGTCACTAGAAAAACAGTTTTCCAAGTTAGGTACTTAAGCTCTGCAGAAGACAGAGGTTCAAAAGGGGGTTGCATTAACTGGGCAATGCAAACATTAAGGTCCCAAGCAGGCCGGTTCCAAGGGAGGATTAGTATGGAGTAACTCCTTAAAAACTTGGAAAACACAGGATGAGAGGAAAGAGGGGATGACTTTCCTGCTGACACAAAAGCAGACACAGCTGCCAAATGAACTCTCAGGGTAGCTGGTCTGAGACCCAAGGAATTAAGATGTACCATGTAATCTAACAAAATGGGCAATTCAGCAGATTCTGGAGAAATATTTTTTCCCAGCACACCAAATGGAAAACCTTTTCCATTTAGAACTATAAGTAGCCCTAGTGGAAGGCTTCCTGTAAGCCTTTAGGATCTCAAGAACACCCTGAGAGAGGTGTAAATCAGCAAACTCTAACTCCTCAAGAGCCAGGCCTTGAGGTTGAGGGATTTGCGGTCCGGATACCAAACCCTTCCCTGGGCACAAGTCACAGATTGTGATTCCTGGGAGGCACAGGGAAGATGGACTGTCAGAGACAGAAGGAGTGGTACCAGGGCTGCCTGGCCCAATCCGGGCAATCAGAATCACCCCTGCAAGGCTGAGATCTGATTTTGACTAGTACTTTGAATAGGAGAGGAAAGGGGAAAGCATAGAGGAACTTCCTCCCAATCCAGAAGAAGGGCATCCAGGAACTGAGCCCAGCACTGGAGGCCTGCAACAGAACAGAGGAAGTCTGTGATTGTCTGGGGCTGCAAAAGATCTATCTGAGGGATGCCCCACCTGGCAAAAACTATCCTCAGCACTTGAGGATCCAGGGACCATTCGTGATGGCCCTGGAAATCCTGCTGAGGGCATCCGCTGAGGACATTGTCCTTCCCTGGAAGATGAACTGCCACGAGGGAAGTGTTCAGGAATAGGCCAGAGACCACAACTTCATTGCCTCGGTGCACAAGGCCGAAGACCGAGTGCCCCCCTGTTTGTTGATGTACCACATTGATGTGGTGTTGTCTGTTCTGACTTGTATCACCTTGTCGTGGACAGATGCAGAAAAAGCTTGAAGAGCTAAAAAGACAGCTCTGAGTTCCAGCAAATTGATGTGGAGCAGAGATTCCTGGGGGGACCAAACTCCCTGAGTGGAAAGGTCGCCCATGTGGGCTCCCCAACCCAGAAGGAAGCATCTGTAGTGAGAGTCAAGTCGTGAGAAGGGGAAATGAAGGGGACCCCGCTCTTATTGCTCTGATCCTGCCACCACTGGAGAGCTAGGATCAAGGTTCGAGTCACTGGGACCAACTTGAAAGGGGTCTCTTCTCTGAGACCAAAAGGTTCTCAAGTGAAACTGAATGTCTCTCATCTGAAATCTGGCTCCTGCACAACAGCTGTGGATGCAGCCATGTGCCCCAGGAGCTGCAGAAAGTATCTTGCTGGTCGAGAGACCTGCAGAGTGAAGGAAGAGGCCAGAGCCACTAAATTCCTTACCCTTTCTGGGGGAAGAAAGGCTCTGGCTAGCTTTGTGTCCAATTCTGCCCCTATAAAGGCGAGTACCTGGACTGGTTCCAGAACTGACTTTGGTAGGTTTAGCAGAAAACACAGGGAGGGGAGAAGCTGCTGGGTGACCTGCAGGTGAGATTTTACCTGTTCTGGGGACTGGCCTACAATGAGCCAGTCATCTAGATAGGGAAAACAGCAATCCTCTGCCTCCTTAAGGGCCACTGCCACTGCTAGACACTTTGTGAATACTCTTGGAGCAGAGCTAAGGTCAAGGGCATTGCTCTGAACTGGTAATGACCTGAGGGCAGTTCAATCTGAGGTACTTTCGAGGGATCTTCTGATTAGGACATGGAAATAGGCATCCTTGAGGTCCAGGGAGGCTAGCCAGTCCCCTGGCCTTAGGGAAGGTAAAATCATTGCCAGAGTTACCATTTTGAACTTTGGTCAAAAGATGCTTGTTCAGATATCTGAGATCTAAAATGGGCCGCCACTCTCCTGTCTTTTTGGGGTAAGGAAGTATCTGAATACAGACCCCTGCCCTGATGCAGGGAGGAACCCTTTCTACTGCTCTGAGAGCTAACAGGGATGAGACCTCTGTTTCCAGAGCGAGGGTCTCTGAAGCACTTGTAGAAAAAGTCTGCTTCTCAACTTGGGAAACTTTTTGAAGCTGAGAACCAGACCCTGGCTTACTACTTCCAGAACCCACTTGTCTGAGGTTAAAGAAGCCCAATTCTGACTGAAGTAGCCAGCCTGCCCCCACTGGTACAGGAGAATCGCCCTGGGCACCCCATCAGGTGCCTGTTTCGCAGGAGCTTTAGGCTGGGGTGGGAGCAGGTCTGCCCACCCCTGCCTGCCCCTGCCTCTGAAGAAGCCCTCTGAGCATAGGAAGAGGAGGCCTGAGTCTGGTAGAAAGGCCTGTGAAAAGGCCTACCCTACCCCTGGGGCATGCCTTTGAGGAGTGGCTTCGCCTCCTTAGCCTGGGCACTTTTGTAAGTAGTCCTATATTCATCCATCTTCTTCATGTAGTTCTCTGTCTGCTCTCCAAACAGAGAATTTCCTACCACAGGAAAATCCATAGCCTTAGTCTGGGTATCCTGTGACAAACTAGTACACCTGAGCCAGGCCAACCTATGAAAAGCTACAGATGTGGCCTTGACCCTAGAGGAAACATCATTAACATCCACAGCAGCATGAAACTGAACCTTAGAGGCTTCAATGCCATCAGCAGCCACCTGTTCTAGTTCACTAGCCAGCTGGCCATGGGCCTGTTGCCAATTGCATAACAGTATCCCATCTAGATTTCTGATACCTAGCTACATAAGCCATATAATTTGCTTGCCTGAGTCCCAGAGAGGCTGCCATATACTGTTTTTTTTGCCATGGCATCAATCTTCCTGGAATCCTTGCCAGGAGGATGTGAAGCCAAGGGAATATTAGCTTTATCACAGGCAGCAGCCTGAACTACCCCAACATGACTGCATTGCTGAGAAAGGAATTCTGTATCAGGGCCTGACAATGTATACCTTCTGTCCATCTTTTTATCTACAGGAGGCACAGAATTAGGAGCTTTTAAAATTTTAATTGTTTGTTTCCTAAAAGACTTATGTAAAGGAATAGACAATCTCCTAGACTCTGGAATGTCCATCATTTCTACAAAATCAGGCTCCTCTTGCTCATCCACAGCCTCTTCTAAAGGAAGCTGGAGGGTTTCAGCTACTTTTATAAAACATAAAATGAGATGGGACTCAGACAGCATAGGGGAGATTCTAAAGGTCTGTCTGGGGAGATGTCCGGTTCAATGGGCACACCCAGACCTTCCCAGCCACATTCATACTGTTCATAATCCTCCTCCCCCTCCTCTGGTTCATAAAATTCCTCAATATCATAATCCTGAACCACTGGGACCGGACAAACCGACCTTTTACCAGATAGTGGTGGTTCGGACGGACCCTGAGACAGTGACTGGACAATTTGTATGGCTTTTTGCTATCTCTGCAGCAGTTGGAGAAGGAATTTTGGACTCCAGACCTGCTGATTTTCTTGTTTTCTTTACTGGAATTGGTTCTCAGAACCAGCTTTTCTTTGCCCGAGTAAGTCTGGCCCTGGTCAGAGGCACGCCTCTGGTTGGTTGGCACGAACCGGGCTGGCCATCTGGGTCAGCGGACTTTGGCCTCTCGTTCCCTGAGCCTGCCCAATCTTTTTCCAGGGTGGCTGCAGGAAATTCTTACATACCTGGCAGTCTGACTGGAGGTGGTCAAACCCCAGACAATAAACACATGTGTGTGTGGGTCAGCCTTGCAAAGACTTCCCACAAACATCACAGTGTTGAAACCCAGTGGGCCCGGTTTTTCTTTTGCTCTCAGACATAATGCCAGCCTAACCAAAAACTTCGTCTTTAACGCAGTGCCAGGCAAGACACCCTTATCGGTTCCTAAACGTGTCACAGGTATTGGAAAAACCGTAATAAATCCATTTTTAGAACCGATAAGAACTGGGAACCGCACTCTAAAATAGTAACTTTTAGTTTTAAATGAGTTTTAACCCACTGATCGGTTCAAACCGAACCGATAACTTACAAGTTCCACACAGACAAAACCTTCATTTACTTACGGTTACCACAGATAGAGCTTGAACCGAACGGTTTTGCAGTTAAAATAAAACTATTCTCGGTTAAATCCAACCAAGAAAACACTTTTTAAACCGAGAAATGAACCCGAGCAGAAGGAGAAATCTCCGAGCGACTGTTCACTGAGGCGGAGTAAAGAATCTGACAGTTCAAGTTTGAAATGACACAGATAGAGCTGCTCTCGTGCCAAAATTCTATTTTGGAATGGTTTTAACCATTTCACTCCGGGGCAGTTCTAGAGCTGGATCAAACTGCTAATGTCTATAATATAGCAAGACTTCATGTTGTTTGAAGCATAACACAGAAAATTCCTGGGGCCTGATTCTCAAAAGGTTACGTCTCGCGTAACCTGACTTACGCCAAAGAAAATGGTGCAAGTAGCAAGTTACGCCAGAAGCTGCAACATACAGTATTCTGCAAAGCAGCCTGCGGCTTGTGCCATAGTGGACTTAAGCCACCAGTCATGTCGTAAACCCCCTGTGACATGGTGCTAGGGGGGTTACGGCAGCAATTGTGCCCTATTCTGGAAGGGCAGCAATAGAGTCTCTCAGGGCACTATTCTCCAACAACCCCGGGGGAAAAACTGTCAACGTAAGTGACACCAGTATATAGCTGGCGTAACTGTACATATGACCCCGAGGTTGCCTGCATGTGCAGCCGCCCATCCCGAGTGGTATGCCACCCTCCACCCCAGCACTGCCCTGACCACAAACACAAAACCCCGCAGGGCCAATTCTGCCCCCCATGCCCCGACCCAGAAACATGGTAATGCCCCCATACCAAACACTTCCGCAGGGCCGTGCAGCATGCCCCTGATCCCTAGTGTACCTGAAAAAGCCTCGCAGGGCTGCTGCATGCCCCTGATCCCCAGTGCTTGAGAAATAGCCCCACAGGGCTCACACGCCCCCAAGCCCCAAATGCATTACAGCCCCGCAGGGTTGACCACCCCCGATCCCTGAAGTCAGCCACCTGCAAAAGGCATTTTCTGTACAAATAGAACAAAAATATACAAGCCCTAACCGTAATCCCTGGTAGATCAAGTGTTCCCCCACCCCTCAACCAGCTGTGCCAGACCACCTGCCTTCCCCTCCCCGACAGATACCAGTCAGCAACTGGCACAGCCCATCTCTCACCACTGCAGCCAGCTGCCGACCGAGCTCAGTTTGTGGCGCATACTGTATACACATGCTCAATGAATGAATGACAGTACATTCATTGAGCATGTATACAGTATGCGCTAGACGAGCTCAGTTGGCAGCTGGCCGCAGTGGTGAGAGGTGGCGTGCCAGCTGCCCACTGGGTATGGGTCAGAGGGGTGGCGTTGTCTGGCACAGCTGGGTGGGGGGGCCACTAGACGCATCAGGGATTAAGGGAGCTGTTTTACGGGTTGTGTTGTGCTCTGAATTGGGGTACAGGGTTCGGGGCAGTGGGGGTCCTCTAGCCCTGCGGGGCATTTTTGCAGTACATCGAGGGATCGGGGCAGTGGGTGGTCATTAGCCCTTTGGGGCATGATCTGTTCATCAACCTCAGGTAGGGGGGCCCTCAGCTACATACAGTATGCCACATTATCGGGATCGGGGCTTGGTGGGGCAGCTTACACCCTTTACCTCAGCGATGTGCAGCTTGCACCAACCCAATCAGATATGCCCTCCCCCTTGCGTACAGTTTGGGTTAGCACAAGTCGTGGGAATTAGCTGTGGGGACCCTGCCCAATAGAGAATCAGGTGCTGGGTCCTTGTCGCAACAGGGTATGGCACAAGTCACGGCAAAAGTGACTTGCACCATCCCTTCCAGCATCAGGCCCCTGTAATCTAGCACTCAGTGCAGCTGACTTAGTTGAGTGACTATGGAGCCACCGGCACCAAATAAGACACACCACCCTTGTGTTTGTTTGTTTTTTCAAATACCTTGATGGCAAACAGTTTTAAAGATACATATATATGTGCAAAGTAATGTATTCTGTGATTAACAGTGATTTATGTTCTTGTATCAGCTGCTAAATGAAAGTTGCAAACTTACTGTAAAACTGATGATGTTCCTGAATATCTTCTCCATAGATTACCACTAATAGGTCTGTGCTACAGGCACTAGGACCCCATGGTAGCCAGAACTTTTCTGGAGGGTTGGTGGTGCAAGTTGACCCCATGTGTGCATCACTGCATAAGCCCGCTGGTATACAGTGGTGCCAGCTCCCAACTGCCTCAGTACAGTACAGTACAGTTACGTAAGAACTTACCATGACAGTAGATCTTCGAGAGAGAGAGGCTCTTGCAGTAGGTAATCACCTTGATGACTGCACCCCCTGACATCAGGACCACACAGAAACTTTAGCTAGCAGTGTCTGACAGCGGACCCCGCCCACCCGATGTCACATGACAGACATCAGTATGACCCTATACAGTGGGCGGTCCCCACGCCCACCTTCCAGTTTTCCTGCCGGAGACCTCCAAGGAGGAGAGACGGGAGAATGAAAAAGAGGCTCCTGGAGCCCAGAATGACTGATGGAAAATGAGCAACAAAATCTTGGGGGAAGGAGGGAGGGAAAAAGGTTATCTACTGCAAAAGCCTCTCTCAAAGATCTACTGTTACGATAAGTTCTTACATTACTGTACTGTCTTACTTTGAGAGGGCTCCTTCAGTAGGTAATCAGCTTGAGGGTTGAGTCCCAAGCAGTGTGAATCAGAAGAAAACTGAAACACGGGAAGCCGAAAAACATGTGCTGGGAGGCAGAAATTCAGGACAGGAGCCCCTGGAGGACAGCTAGGCCAAATCCTGCCCTGTGCCTAGAGGCAATGTCTGGACTGTAATGTTTTGTAAAAGTGTGGACAGAACTCCAAGTTGCCGTGGCACAAATGGCAGCAGCAGACACATTCTTGAAACAAGCAGTAGAGTCAGCCATGCTTCTGGCGGAATGCCCCTTAACCTCCCCCGGGAAAGTTTTTTGCCAACCATTTGGATAAACACTGTTTGGAAACCGCTACACCTTCTCTCTTTGGTGCAAAAGAAACAAAAAGTTGGTCCGATTTCCAGTCAGACTTGATTCTATTACTGTAATAGTGCAAGATTCTATGAACGTCCAAAGTATGCAGAACCGCCTACTCCCAACTGGAATGCCGGGTGGTAAACTGGCAGCTGAATCGAATTGGTTCATAGAATTTGTAAACCACCTTTGGTAAAAACTGAGAGCTTTCACGAGAGCCACCCAGTCTCTGTGAAAAATTAAATAAGGCTCCTTACACATCAGGGCCTGAAGCTCGGAAATCCTCAGATCGGAAGTGACTGCAACTAAAAATAGCACTTTCCATGACAAATAGTGCATATCACAAGAATTAGCCGGCTCAAAGGGAGGCAGGATCAGTTTCTCCAAAATAAAATTAAGGTCCCACAGTGGAGCAGGACTGCGCAGGGGGTTTCAGGTGGAGGATCCCTTTCAGGAAGGTTTTGGAAACCTCCAGCTGAGCCACAGTTTTACCTTCCCCCAATCAATTAATCAATCAAAATCTTTATTTAACCAGGCGGACGCTGTTGAGCAAGCTCATGTTCGAGGTGGACCTGGGGTAGACAATATAAGCGTACAGACCAAAAATCATCAAATAAAGAGCAAATACAAGAAAATAAAGTAAGGTACTTAGTAACAGATATGAGCAGGCTAAGGAGATAAAAATTGCGTTTAGACAAAATATACAGGGCACAGCAATACAGTATCAAATATATACAGGTTACAAGCATGACAGATGTGAAGTAAAAGTCAAAGATTTATTTATTTATATATTTAATATTTTAATGGAGAGGGACTGAACGTTCAAAAGAGGGTCACGGAGGGGCAAGGGCCAGGGCATAGACAGGGAGATGGGCCCTAAAGTGACAGGGGAAGAACAGGTCGCCTAAGTGATTGCAGAGGTAAGAGTTACGGGCAACAGACAAAGGAGTCCTTAAGATGGCGCATAATTAGGGCTTTGAACGATGCTAAGCTAATAGGGAGACTTATTTTCCGGGTTTTTTGCAGCTTGTTCCACAACAGAGGAAGTACACAGCTCATAGAGGCCCTGCCGAAACGGGATCTAACCTTGAGTACCATCAGCGTAATGTAAGAGACACTTCTTAGAAGATAGTTACATGGGGTGCTGAATGGCAAGCAGGCTGCAATGTAATTTGGTAGTTTATTCGTAATGGCTCTGAAGGTCCAGAGAGCTGCGTTTAGCTGGCGTCTAAGAGTAAGGGATGGCCAGGCCACAGCAGTATACAGGAGACAGTGATGAGTGGAGTAGGGGAGCTCTGTAATGAACCCAAGTGCTCTGTGATAGACTGTATCAAGTTTGGCAAGAGTACCAACTAAACCTTGACTATATATAAAGTACACATAGTCTATCAGATGAAGAAAGGTTGTTTGAACTAGTCACATTTTGGCCTCCATAGGAAGAAAGTTTTTATCCTACAGAAAAGTCCTAGTCTCTGGTGGAGTTTCCTTAGAAGCTCTTCAATGTGTCCTAGAAATGAGAGAGAGTTATCAATCCAGACCCCCAAATATTTGAATTTAGACACATAATCCAGCTGCTCTCCCAAGTATAGTGGAAACAGGTGAAAGGGTTCCAGGGGACAGCAGGTTTGTGGAGATGGACTGGGGAGAGAAGAGCATGGCTTTAGCTTTCTTAGCATTCAGGAGCAGCTTCTGGTTTAGGAGCTGGAGTTGCAGCAGATTGAACTCATCCTGGAGAGATAATAGTACTGTATTAAGTGAAGGCCCACTAGTGTAGAGCACTATGTCGTCCGCAAAAAGATGTATTTGAGCCTTGTTGATGGTGGCATTGATATTATTTATGTAGACTGCGAAAAGTAGAGGCCCAAGACAGAGCCTTGAGGTACACCCCTAAGCAGTGGTTTTAGGGGTGAGACCTCCCCTTCAGCCTTGACTTGCTGATAACATCCTGACAGGTAACTGGTGAACCATCTAAGTAAGAGAGCATCCAGGCCAGTAGTCCAAAGAGACGAGAGAAGCAAGGAGTGATCGACAGTGTCGAAAGCCTTACTGAGGTCTAGAAAGACTGCACCGACAAAGTTCTTATTTTCCAGTTCACCCTGCCAGTCGTTGATCACCTTGGCTAAGGCACAGATTGTACTATGTTAAGCCCTGAAGCCTGATTGTAGTGCTGATTCCAGGTGTTCCCTAAGCTGGGAAATACAGGTTACTCACCAGTAACAGGAGTTCTAGGAATGGTATATGTTGTTCATCCACACTGTCTGGCAAGTTTCTTGCCGGAAGGTCTTCAAGCTGGCTCCTCCCACCCCCCCGGGTGGTAAAACTCTCGGCTCCGCCCCATGACGCCAGATCTAGCCCGCTGGAAGCCAGGTTGTGCGTCGACGCCGGGGAGGTCGGGTGGGTCGTGTAGATGAACAACATAAACCATTCCTAGAACTCCTGTTACAGGTGAGTAACCTGTATTTCTAGGGACATGGATATGTTGTTCATCCACACTGTCTGGCAGACTCCTAGCAGTTCTCCGGGAGGAGGGAGGCAAGGCCCACACCCCCTACTTAGGGAATAATGACTGGAGAACCGAGGCCCCAAAACCAGCATCCCGGCGTGACTCAAGGTCGATGTGGTAGTAGGTGATGAAGGTGTGTGCTGACTTCCAGGTAGCAGCCCTGCAGATTTCCTGGATAGGGACGTCCCTGGAAGCAGCCACCGATGCAGCGGTATGGCAGGTAGAATGAGCTCTTATCCCTTTGGGAGGCTCCATGCCCGCCAACCTATAGCAGAGATCTATGCAGGAGGTGACCCACCTGCCTATCGTCCGCTTGGCTGCAGGTCTGCCAGGTGCGGCTTCAGTGTAGGTGACAAACAGCTGGCGAACCTCTCCCCGAACTTCAGCCGTCCGCTCCTTATAATAAGCGAGCGCTCTCCTAGGGTCCAAAGTATGGAGCCTATATTCGGCCACCGAGGTGTGACTGGGGTAGAATACCGGAAGAGTCAACACCTGGTGAAGGTGAAACTCCGACACCACCTTCGGAAGGAATTTCGGGTGGGGGCGCAGGACAACCTTGTCCCTGTGGAAGACCAAATAAGGAGACTCCATGAAACGCCTGGAGCTCTCCCATCCTTCTGCTGGCGTGTGATAGCCACCAAGAAGGCGGTCTTCCACGACAGGTGAGAGATGTCACACCTGTGCATCGGGTTGAATGGCTTGCCCATGAGCTTAGCCAATACCAGCAGTAGATCCCAGGAGGTGGAGGTTCCTGCTTACGGAGGAATATGTGATCAAGGCCTTTGAAAAAGCGCCCGACACCTTCTCCTGCGCCACCGACTGCTTTCCGGCCTGCGCCCGGTAAGCAGAGATGGCTGCCAGGTGCACCTTAAGGGTCATCAACCGAAGCCCTAGTTGAGAAAGGGACCACAGGCGGTCCAGAATGCTTGCCAAGGAACAGGAGGAAGGGTCCAGGCCCTTGCCCTGACACCAAATGGAGAATCTCTTCCATTTGAAGGTGTAGCATTTTCTGGTCGACTCCTTACGGGACGCCTCAACGATGCTGAGGACCTTGTCGGAAAGACCCAAGGCCTGGAACTCTAGCCGCTCAGGAACCAGGCCGTCAGGTGCAGGGATTGAAGGTCCGGATGGAATACCTTCCCCTGATTGACTGAGATCAGGTCCGGGTGGGTTGGAAGCCGCCTCGGGAGCCTGGAGCTGAGACTGAGGAGATCTGGATACTAGAACTGACGGGGCCAGTCTGGGGCTACCAGAATCACCTGCGCCTTGTCCCTCCTCGCCTTGAGAAGCACCTTGTGGATCAAGGGAAATGGGGGAAAGGCATAGAAGAGGCCGGGGTCCACGGCCTCGAGAAGGCATCCCCCTGCAGTGAGCCCTGCTGAGGGGAGGGCAAGAAACAGTCTAGCTTCGCATTCTCCTGGAGGCAAACAGGTCCACCTGGGCGTGCCCCAGTGGGAGAAGAGATTTTGTACTACCTCCGGCAGGAGAGACCACTCGTGAGGCGCAGGCCCTATCCGGCTAGGACATCGGCCAGGGTGTTGAGGCTCCTGCCACATGAATGGCGAGGAGATCCGCCTCAGGCTGCGCCACGAGTGACCAAATGCGGAGGACTTCCGTGCACAGAGGCATGGGCGCGTCCCGCCCTGGCGGTTTAGGTAGTACATGGTGGTGGTATTGTCCATCTGGACCTGAACCACTTGACCCCGTAGAAGCGGAGGCGGGCGGTGAGGGCTAGGCGAACCACTCGAAGCTCCAGCAGGTTGATATAGCATGGGACTCCGGGGACCAGAGCCGTGCGCTCTGTGCTCCCCAGATGGGCACCCCAACCCATCAGAGAGGCATCGGTCGATAGAGACCGTCGGCTCAGGGCAGACAAACAGGATGCCCTCCTGCAGATGTGCTGGAATGGTCCACCACTGGAGGCGTTCCACATCCCCTGGGTCACTGTCACTAGCTGATCCAGCGGATCGAAGTGCTGTGACCATTGGCTGGCCAGCCCTCATTGAAGGGGACGCATGTACCAGCGGGCCCAACGGACCACGCAGGTGCAAGCCGCCATGAGGCCCAGGAGGCGCAGGAAGTCCCGGGCAGGGCGCGATTGCCCAACCCGAAATGATTGGGCAAACTAGGAAAGAACCTCGGCCCTGTCTGCCGGGAGCCGTGCTCTGGCTCGTAGAGAGTCGAGCTCTGCCCTGATGAATTGTATCTCCTGCTTTGGCACGAGTTCCGACTTGGCCTCGTTGATGAGGAGGCCAACCTGAGAGCAAACCTGGAGGACCAGATCTCTGGACTGCTCCACCTCCACTCTGGAGGGGGCTGCAATCAGCCAGTCGTCCAGGTAGGGGTACACCCGGACCCTTTGGCGCCGCAGGAATGCTGTCACCACTGCCATGCATTTGGTGAAGACCCTGGGAGCTAGGGAAAGGCCGAAGGTCATGGCCCGGAACTCGTAAAGGGATCCCTCCGCTCTGAAGCGGAGGAATCTCTGGTGGGACGGATGGCTTGGGACGTGAAAGAACGCGTCCTGAAGGTCCAGAGAACAGAACCACGTGCCTCGTTCCAAGGATGGGATTATCTGAGCCAGAGTGACCATCCTGAAGGTCCGAGACCAGGAACCTGTTCAGCTCGTGCAGGTCGAGAATGGGCGCCAGCCCCTGTCCGTTTGGACCAGGAAGTACCTGGACACAAACCCGGGTCCCGGAGGAGGATCCATACCTTCCTGATCACCTCTTTTTGAGGGCAGGGCATGCTCGGCTCAGCGAGCCGACAGAGAACTCTGGACCCGTAGCCCCGAGGCGACAGCTCGGAAGGAGGGCATGCCACGAACTCAGGGGCAGGCCCTTTCCTACCACTTCAACACCCAGCGTTCTGTGGTGATAGCGGACCAGGCGGAAAGAGAGTGGCAGACGTTCCCCAGAGGAACCAGAGGTGGCGAGGCTGGGCGACACCCCTCAACCAAATCACGGGCAGGCTTAGAGGAGGGACCAGCCGAGGGACCTCCTGGGCCTTCACCCCCTTCCTGTTGGAGGAAGCGCGGGCTTGGGTTTGGGATGCCAAGCACGAGCCTGCAGCCCTGATGCTGGTGCTGTTGGGCGGACGTGCATGAGTGCAGAAGGGCGAAAGGACTTGTGCTGCTGCTGTCGGCTGACCTGACCTTCTGGGCGGAGGTGACAGAGTCCAGAGTGGCATTGGACTTTCGATCCGCTGGAGGTGACCTTCCACTCCAGGGCCGAAGAGGTCGGTCCTCAAGAAGGGGACATCCACCAGTTTGTGCTGGGTATTCACCGTGAAGGTGGATATCCTCAGCCATGCTCTGCGGCGCATGGCCACTGCGGCCGCAACTGATCTGGCACAGGAGTCTCCAATGTCCAGAGCCATTTGGAGCTGCTGTAGCCACTGCCCTACCTGGTCCGCACCTGCCAGACCGTGGTCTGCAGGTCGGCCAGGAGATGAGGATCACCTCATCCAGGGAGCCCATGAGGCGTGGGAGAAGTGCCATCAGCATGGCCAAGCTGGCCTGGCAGAGGCCAAGGAGGGCATGGCTACACCTTGCGCCGGCATAGTCAGCTTTTGGACTCCTTGTCGGGGCTTGTCCGTCCTAGCGTTCCCGGAGGCATGAAAGCGCTGTCGGTGACCAACCCCTTGGCGTGGGGTGTTCCGAAAAACTGGGCAAGAGCCGGTAGGGACTGCATACTTCCTGGCCATCCTGGCCGAAGGCGCAGGACAGGAAGCAGGCCGCTGCCAGAGCTCCAAGGCTGGGCCAACAATGGCTTCAGCCACCGGAAAGGCCTCCATGGGTGAATGCCCTTGGTCCAGTATCTCCGTCAGGGGATACTTGGCCCGCCTGGATACGGGCTCGAGCTGCATCCCGGTGGACTCCGAGATGAGCCGAAGCAAACCCATGAAGGACGATGGGCTTTCATCCATCGACTGGCCCCCGGAGGACTCCAGGTCAATGGGCCTGGAGAACAAGGAGGAGTCATTGGACTCGGAGGAGTCCGTGAAGAGCTGCCTGGGGCCTGAGCCACCCTCCACCTGCCGAGGACAGTCGGGAGTGAGGGTGACCGACAACCTGTGGGGCAGGTCCTGACCTGACCTAGAGTCCTTAGTCGGCGCCCCCGATTTCGGTTGTGGGCGGAGGTTCCCACCACAATCGGTGGGGCAGCTGGTTTCAGCGAACAACGGCCAGCTTGGGCACCTCGCTACAGCGAGGGTTGTTTAGAGCCGCTCGGGTGACCCACTTAATGGCGGGAAAGGCGGCAGCGTCGGCTTGTTCCGGACAGAAGTAACTCTGCCACATCAGGTCCTCGTAGCGTCGGCAATTTGCGCCGAAGCCTCTCCTCTTCCGAGGAGGAAGACGAGGACAAGCGGCGGTGCCGCTTACCTTGGTGCCGAGACCAAGACCGCCGATGTCGGTGGGATCAGCTGGACCAAGACGATGTCCGAGACTGAGACCGAGATCCTCGGCGTTTCCGAGGACGGGTCTGGGAAGGGACGGAGGACACCCGCTCTTCCCTCGGCTCGGAAGCCTTAACCGGGAACTGCGGCACCGGGGGCGCAGGCAGGTCCTCGGTCTCCACTGGGGGAACCGGTGAAGAAGGATTGTTGGCCTCACCAGTCGACAGCCCATCCGACGGGTGTCTCGGCCGGCTGGCCTGACGGGGACGCCGTGAAGCCAGCGGCCTTAGCCACAACCTCGACCGAAGTCGACTGTCCAGGGAAGGGGACCTCTCCCGCTCCCACGAAAGCCGATGATGGGACTTACCCTTTGACTCCTTCTTTTTGGACCGAGAGGAATGTCCCAATGGCCCCTCTTCCTTCGTGGAAAGGGATTGGCAAAGCTCCTTGAAGAAAGCTTAATACGAGGTACCCAGAGAGAGCAGGATAAATGCCGTGACCGAGGAAGAGGATGATGCGGCCTGAGCTGCCTCCTCCTCGAGGGCGATCATCTGTTCAAGTTGCTCAGCTGAGCCAGCCACCGCGGTAACTGCCCAATGGGCCTCCTTCGACTTAACGGTGGGTAGCACTTCTCGGGTGCCCAAGCTGTAACCAGGCAGCCGCGGTCCTCCAGGGCGTTGGCAGAAAACGAATGGCATGACTTGCAGGCCTGCGGGTGGTCGTCTAGGCAGGGCAGTAGACACCACGTGGAGTGCGAGGTCCATCCTGGACATCTTCTGCCCACAAGGGCACTGCCGAAATCCGGGAGTCGATTTGTCAATCGCAGCCGCGAGGGAGAAAGATGACCGAAGTCTTGAAAATTTTAAAATAAGTTTCAGGCGAACCGAAGAATTAGTATCCAGTCTACATGCAGAGTGTTAAGGAGGGAACCTGAGCTTCCAAGCAGTAAGGAACATCTGGCGTCATGGGGCGGAGCTGAGAGTTTTACCACCCGGGTGGGTGGAAGGAGCCAGCTTGAAGACCTTCTGTCAAGATTTAAAGTGGCAAGGAACCTGCCAGACAGTGTGGATGAACAACATATCCATGTCCCTAGAATTAATGATTTTTTCCAACAATTTAGACAGGATGGGGAGGAGAGAAATAGGCCTGCAGTTGTTCAGATCGCTGGGATCTCCAGCCTTAAATACGGGAAGAAAAAATTAATCACCTTAGCAATTGTGTTTCTTCTAATGGAGTCTTGCTGTATTCTGACAAAATACAGTCAGCCCCAGCACTTGAACTGCTCCGGAGATGAAAGAGTTAACTCTATGCTAAGAGCTTAGAACGTTGAGCTCGTGCTCGGTTCAAACCTCTGTCTGCGGCACTTTCAAGTGCAACCGTCAGATTCTTACAAGCCAAGTCTAACTAAGTACACCTATAATGTGGAAATTGTAAAAACACTAGCCATAAGGGCAACCAAAAGTTTTGGAATCCCAAAGACTCAAGTCAAGAACCCCAAAACAAAAAACTCAGGTAGTGACCTTAACATAACTTTACAAATAACAAACAAAATAGCCGCTATTCACAGCTCCTCCCAAAGGAGAAGGAGCCAATGCATCTTTGGGGTGCAGCACTGTACCTGCCAGTCCACTTCCCAAAAACCAGGTTCTGAGAGGGGAGGCAGGGGGAGGTCAGAATACAGCAAGACTCCATTAGAAGAAACACAGTTACTAAGGTGAGTAATTTTTTCTTCAAACAACATTCTTGCTGTATTCTGACAAAATGCAGACTACCAAGCAGTACCTCCCAGGAAGAGGGTACAGAACCTACTTAGGAAATAGGCTCTGCAGCACTGCTGTACCAAACCTAGCATCACCCCTAGCCTGGATGTCCAGAGAGTAATGCTTGGTAAAAGTATGAACTGTTTTCCAGGTGGCTGCTTTACAGATCTCTAAGAGGGGTATATCTCTGTCCGCAGCCAGAGAAGCAGCTGTACCTCTAGTCAAATGCGCCCTCAGGCCTGAGGGGGGTACTTTGCCTAGCTTTTCATTGCAGAATTGCATACAAGAGACAATCCACCTGGCAATAGTCCTCTTAGTAGCAGGTTTACCCTTTCCCAATTCACCATAAGTGAGAAACAACTGAGGACAGTCAAACCCAAGTGCCTTAGTGCACTCAATGTAGTAGCTAAGTGCCCTCTTAACATCCAAACTGTGTTATCTTCTCTCTCCTGAAGAAGAATGATCAGTGAAGAACACAGGAAGGGACATGGACTGGTTCAGATGAAAATCTGAAACCACTTTGGGTAAGAACCTCCTGTTGGTTCTAAGGACCACCTTATCTCTAGGGAAAGAAATAAAATTAGGCTCCACTGATAGAGCTTGTAATTCACTGATACGCCTGGCAGATGTAATAGCTACCAGGAACACAGTTTTCCAAGTCAAGTACTTAAATTCTGCTGAGGCCAAGGGCTCAAAGGGTGGTTGCATAAGCTGAGCAATGCAACATTAAGATCCCAAACAGGAGTAGGATCCTTAAAAGGAGGATTAGCATGAAGTAGTCCCTTAAAAAATTTACAGACCACAGGGCGAGAAGCTAGAGAAGAAGGCTTCCCCACAGATAAAAATGCAGAAACCGCAGACAGATGTACCTTGAGGGCAGCTGGTCTGAGGCCTAAGCTATTGAGATGAACCATATAATCCAGAACTGCAGACAAGTCAGCAGAGTCTGGTGATATCTGTTTACTAGAACACCAAATACCAAACCTTTTCCATTTGGAGTTGTAGATTTTTCTAGTGGCAGGTTTACGAGAAGCCTTGAGTATGTCCAGAATCCCCTGAGACAGATTCATATTTGCATATTCTAGCTCTTCAAGAGCCAAGCTTTGAGATTTGAGAGACTGAAGATTGGGATACCAAATTCTCCCCTTAGAGGAAGTTAACAGATTGTGTTTTTTTGAGGAGCGCCAATGGAAGATGGACCGCCAGAGACAGCAAGAGAGGATACCAAGGCTGCCTGGCCCAGTCTGGCACAATCAGGATCACTTTGCAAGATTGTGACCTTATCTTGACCAGAACTCTGAAGAATAGAGAAAAGGGGGGGAAGGCATACAGACATTTCCCCGACCAATCCAACAGTAGAGCAGCCAGAGGGACTGAGCCCAATACTGGGGGGGTCTGCAACACAAGAGAAGAAGTTGGTGATTGTCTGGGGCCGTAAAGAGGTCTATCTGAAGAGTATCCCATCTTGGAAATATCACTTTTAGCACTAGAGGATCCAGGGACCATTCGTGATGGGCCTGAGAAATCCTGCTCAAAAGCATCTGCTAACACATTGTCCTTCCCTGAAAGGTGGACTGCTACCAGGGATATCTGTAGAGAATAGGCCAGAGACCAGACTTTCATGGCTTCCGTGCACAAGGCCATCGACCGAGTGCCTCCCTGCTTGTTGATGTACCACATGGTGGTGGTGTTGTCTGTCCTCACCTGAACAACCTTGTTTTGTACTGAATTCGCGAAAGCCTGTAAGGCTAAGTATACTGCCCTGAGTTCTAGAAGGTTGATATGGAGGCGAGACTCCAGCGGGGACCACACTCCTCGTGCTGTGAGGGATCCCAAATGAGCCCCCCAATCTAGGAGAGAAGCATCTGTGGTAAAAATCACAGAATGAGTCAGAGATTGTCCTGATCCAACCACCACTGGAGAGCATGGATCAAGGTCTGAGTCACTGGAATCAGTTTGATGAGAGGGTCTTTTTTCTGGGACCAATAAGCCCTCAAGTGAAACTGGTTGTCCCTCATCTGAAACCTGGCCCCTGGAACCACTGCAGTGGCAGCTGCCATGTGGCCCAGTAGTTGGAAAAAATGTCTTGCTGGGCGAGAAACCAGGACACGAAATGAGGAAGCTATGTCTGTAAGGGCCCTTACCCTTGACAAGGGAAGAAAGGCCTTTGCCTGGGTGTCCAACTCCACCCCTACGAAGGTGAGGAGCTGCACTGGATCGAGAACTGACTTTGGAAGATTGAGGAGGAATCCCAGGGAAGTGAGCACTTGCTGGATTACTTGTAGATTTGACTTGACTTGGTCTGGAGACTGCCCCACAATGAGCCAGTCGTCGAGATATGGGAAAATAGAGATGTTCTCCATCCTTAAAAAGGCTACTACTACTGCTAGGCATTTTATAAAGACCCTCGGTGCTGATGTTAGCCTGAAAGGCATTGCCCTGAATTGATAATGGCCTGTGGGCAGTTCGAATCTGAGATACTTTCTGTGGGAGCACCAGATGGGAATGTGAAAGTAGGCATCCTTGAGGTCCAGGAAAGCTAACCAATCCCCTGGCCTTAGAGAGGATGAATTATTCCCAGAGTCACCATTTTGAACTTTGGCTTTAGTAGATGCTTGTTTAAGTATCTTAGGTCTAGGATGGGCCGCCACTTCCCTGTCTTTTTTGGGGTAAGGAAGTATCTGGAGTACAGACCCTTGCCCCTGAGGGATGCAGGAACTCTCTCTATGGCTCTGAGAGCCAACAGAGAGGAAACCTCTGCCTCTAGGGCAATGGTTTCGAAGATGTTCGCAGGTGGAAAAGACCTGCCCTCAGCTTTGGGAATTTTTTGAAACTGAGGGCCAGTCCCTGGCTCACTATTTCCAGGACCCACTTGTCTGATGTAACTGACTTATAGGCCTGGAAGTACTAAACCAGTCTGCCTCCTACAGGCATTGGGGAGTTGATCCAGGCTGACACCTCAGGGTGTCTGCTTGGCAGGAGCCGTAGGCTGAGAGGTGGATGCAGCTCTGCTCATCCCCCTCCTGCCTCTCCCTCTAAAGAACCCCCTCTGGGAAAAAGAAGAGGAGGCTTGTGCCTGGCAGAAAGGCATGCCCCTAGCCTGCTGCTTCTGAGGGGCTGACTGCCTTTCCTTGGCTTGTCCACTCCTATAGGTGGTCCTGTACTCATCCATCTTTTTCATGTAGTTCTCTGCTCCCCAAACAGAGAATTACCTTCAACAGGGAAATCCATGGCCTTAGCCTGGGTATCCTGCGAGAGGCTAGTACATCTGAGCCAAGCCACCCTCCGAAAGAGCCACAGATGTAGCCATGACTCATGATGAAACATCATTGGAGTCCACAGCAGCATGAAACTGAATCTTAGATGACTCCATCCCATCAGCAGCCTCCTCCTCCAGCTCCTTGGCTAGCTGGGGGGATGTCTGCTTAGCCAGATCCAAAACAGACTCCCACCTGGACTTTTGGTATCCAGTTGCATAGGCCATGCAATTAGCTTGTCTGAGTCCCAGAGAAGATGCCAGGTACTGCTTCTTAGCCATGACATATATCTTCCTGGAGTCCTTATCCGGGGTGTGTGAAGCCAAGGGTATGCTAGCCTTGTCACAGGCTGCAGCCTGCACTACCCCAACATGGCTGCAATGCTGGTACAGGAACTCCGTAGCTGAGCCTGACAGCATGTACCTCCTGTCCATTCGTTTGTCCACTGGAAGCAATGAATTTGGAGTTTTTAGAAGCTTGTGAGTCTGTTTGCCAAAAGATTTGTGTAAGGGAATAGACAGTCTCTTGGACTCTGGGATGTCCATCATTTATACAAAATCAGGCTCCTCCTGCTCCTCAACAGCTTCCTCTGCAGGGAGCTGGAGGGTATCAGCCACTTTCCTGTAAAACATAAAGTGAGAAGGGGACTCAGAAAGCCTGGGAGGGGAAACTCCTGAAGGTCTGTCTGGGGAGATGTCTGGTTCAATGGGCTCATCCAAACCTTCCCCAATGTCTTCATTGTCATCATCATCATCATCAAACTCTTCTTCCCCCTCCCATTCCGGCTCATAATATTCTTCCAAAGAATAATCGGAAACCTGGGGAACCGACTGAACCGAGCGATTCCACAATACTAATCGCACTGGCAATTTCCTCGGCGGTTGGATGGTGGGGATCTGAATCTGAACCGGACAACTTTTTCTTCTTTTTCTTTTTTGCAGAAACCGACCCCTCAGGGTCGTCTCTCCTCTTGCCCGAGGAAGTCTGGCCCTGGTCAGAAGGCACTCCCTCAGGTTTGGTTGGAACCAAGCCGGGCTGGCCATCTGGGTCAGCGGACTTCTCTGCCTCTTTCTCCCTAAGCCTGCCCAACCTTTTCTCTAGGGTGGCCTTAGGGAAATTTCTGCATATTTGGCAGTCTGAATCGAGGTGGTCAAATCCCAGACAATAAACACAGGTGGTGTGGGGATCAGCCTTAGCAAAGGCCTCCCCACACACACTACAGTGCTGAAACCCAGTGGGCCTGGTTTTTCTTTTGGGTTTCTCAGACATGGCCACAGTGAAACAGAAAACTTACCCTTTACACAGATTCAGGCCAGGTAAGACAAACTTATCGGTTCCTAACTGTGTCACAAGTATTGGAAAAAAACATTAAACACGTTTTTTTTTTACCCGATAAGCACCGGAATCACCACAGAATCAAAAGAGTGATTGGTTCAGCCGAACCGACCATAACAATTTTTAAGATTTACAATTTCCACAGAATTTAGTACAGTCCACTACCTCTACTACATACTGTACCACAGACAGGGATCTGAACTGAGGAAAAGTATAACATTTTTGGATTAAACCGGCGATTTTCACTAACGCGAACCGAAAGCAACAGGAGAAACTCCGGAGCGACTGTTCCGTTAGGTGGAGTAAAGAATCTGACGGTTACACTTGAAAGTGCAGCAGATAGAGGTTCGAACTGAGCACGAGCTCAACATTCTATGCTCTTGGCATAGAGTTAACGCTTTCATCTCCAGAGCAGTTCAAGTGCTGGGGCTAACTGCATTTTGTCAGAATACAGCAAGACTTCATGTTGTTTGAATGACGTGTGCAGTTTTCCAGATGGTAGGAAGGTCACCTTAGGAAATTGGTAAGTTAAATAAATGTGTAATGGGCACCGCTAGGGCACAATAGCCTGCCTTTAGAAAGAAAAGGTCAATGTGCTCAACACCTGGGCTTTACCTAACATCCAGTTGGAGCAGAAGGTTCTCCACTTCCTTCAGAGATGAGGGATGAAGAGAGAAGGAAGGGTTAGATGAAGTGGAGTCTGATGCATCTAATCCCAGTTGTGCACGTAATGTACTGGCTGGGGAGGAATCGAAAGCTAACCCTGCAGTGGCAAAATGGTTGTTAAAGGAGTCAAGGATGGTACGTTTATCAGTGACTGTGGAAGTACCAATTAGTATTTTAGCAGGCAAGGAATTACCAGCTTGGTGGCCTTCGATGTCTCTGATTGTCCTCCAGAATTTGGACAAGTGCTTGGTAGAAGCAGGCGGGCAGTATAGCGCAGTGATTTAAGGCTCTGAGCTGCAAATCTGGAGACCTGCGTTTGAATCCCACAGCCCCACTTGCATACTGTGTGACCCTGAGCAAGTCACTTAACTTCCCTGTGCTCCCAGGTTGCACCTGTAAACAAGCTTTCAGCTTAGTGCATCTCACCTGGTTAAACAATTAAAAAAAAAGAAGCTTCAAGTTGACAGCGGTAGTAATTAGCCTTAGTATCGCTAACCAACTTGGTGCAGAGGTTTCTTGCTCTCCTAAAAAGGTTCCACTCGTTCAGTAGCTTTGTCCTACGAGCAGTTTTCCATAACCTGTCCCTACTCCGTAAAGTGCTCTTTAGTTCTGATGAGAACCAGCGGCAATATTTGCCTCTAACACGTTTTTTTTCTAATGGGGCATGCTTATTTAGAGCATTTAACACAATATCTTGGAAAATGTCATAGGCAAGAGCCACAGTTTCTGCTCAATAGAAGTCCCTGCAGCGAGAGAGGACATATATAGGTTTCATTATTTTCTTATTGGCATTAAGAATTGCAGGATTCCATTAAAGTGTAGTAATTTTATAACCAGAAGGGGTGAAATACAACTGAACTTGTTTGATTTCTGTGCTAGACACATAGGATTTGGAAGAATATTTGTGCAATATTTTAGAAGTGTCCTGCTGGCTAAGCAGTGAGTTTGTTTTTATCCCTGGACTCAGTAGAGTGGTTTGTGTAGGAGCAGTGGTCTAGTAAATTGTGGTGTTGGTTGATTTACTATAAAGGGCAGTACTCATCAGGGTGGTGGAGCAGTGGTGTATTTGATTGTTTCTAACAGTCACCAGTGGTTGTGGCATTTCCTTTATAGCCAAGGTTCTGACATCACTTACTCAACAGGTCTTGGGGACAGAACTGTCATATTCTTAATTACCCAGCAGAGTGCATAAAAGGTAAGTACACACACAAAAAAAAAAAAAAAAAAAAATTATATATTACCCACTGTATATTATAAGGAAGAGGGACATGTGGGGAGTGGTGCAATCTACTGGCTGTGGGGCAGCAATTTTCTGGGAGACATTCTGGAACCTGCGTTGCTGCCCTATTTGCAGGCAACTGTCAGCTCTGAGGGAGGAGGTTGCCCACCTCCAGACTGAACTGGCAAGGACTAAGGAGGCCTCCCCCACCCAAAGAGCACCAGTTCTACAACCACTGCCTCAGAGGTTGCCATGTGTGAAGGGCAGATGGACCACAGTAGGTTCTGGGAGGGTGAGGGTGGTGGAACAGAGGCGTAGCCCATGAGTTGTATCTCTACACAAATCATATTCAGTCTGGCAAATCAAGGTTCCTCTATGATGACACCCTCGTTGGAGACCAAGAAGAAAAAATTACTCACCTTAGTAATGTTGTTTCTTCTAATGGAGTCTTGCTATATTCTGACATATGCAGTGAGTCCCAACCTTCGAACTGCTCCGGAGGTGAAAGAGTTAACTTTCCATGCCAGGAATGGAACGCTGAGCTCGAGCTTGGTTGAAACTCTGTCTGTTGTTCTTCAAACTCAAACCGTCAGATCTTTACGAGCTAAACTCACTGAGGTCCTGTGTGGAAGCTGTAAACCTACACTAGCCAACTGGCTACTAAACATAAGAACACATTTTTTGGTCCCAAAACAAAGACTCAAGTCAGGAGACCCAAAAAATGAAAAACACAACGCCAAGTCACCCCAGGAAAGGAGGGGTGAAAAACAACAAGGTGGGTAACTACTAAGTGCCAACACTGCACTGCCCACCCACATCCCAAAAACAGAGGTTCTGAGAGGGGCAGGCAGGGGGGGGAGGTCAGAATATAGCAAGACTCCATTAGAAGAAACAACATTACTAAGGTGAGTAATTTTTTCTTCAAACAACATGAAATCTTGCTATATTTTGACATATGCATACTATAAAGCAGTACCTCCATGGAGGAGGGACAGAACCTACTTAGGAAATAGGCTCTGAAGTACAGCTGTGCCAAACCGAGCATCACTCCTAGCCTGGATGTCCAGGGAGTAATGCTTGGTAAAAGTGTGAACTGTTTTCCAGGTAGCTGCTTGACATAGCTCTAGAATAGGGATGTCCTTGGCAGCAGCCAGGGAAGCAGCTGTACCTCTGGTAGAGTGAGCCCTCAGGCCTGAGGGAGGAACCTTACTCAGTTTTTCATAGCAAAATTGGATACAAGAGACAATCCACCTGGCAATGGATCTTTTAGTGGCAGGTTTCCATTTACCAACCTCACCATAAGTGAGGAACAGTTGGAGGGAGTCAAACCTGTGACCCTTGGTACGCTCTATGTAGTAGCTAAGGGCTCTCTTCACATCTAAGCTGTGCAGCCTCCTCTAGCCAGAGGAGGAATGGTCAGTGAAGTACACTGGAAGAGATATAGATTGATTAAGGTGGAAATCTGAAACCACCTTAGGCAAGAACTTCCTGTTAGTCCTGAGGACCACCTTATCTCTATGAAAGGAGATAAAATCAGGCTCCACTGACAAAGCTTGTAATTCACTTATCGTCTGGCAGAAGTGATGGCTACCAGAAACACAGTCTTCAAGTCAAGTACTTAAGCTCTGCTGAAGACAAAGGCTCAAAGGAGGTTGCATAAACTGAGCAATGCAAACAATAAGGTCCCAAGCAGGGGCAGGGTCCCTGAATGGAGGGTTGGTGTGAAGCAATCCCTTGAAAAACTTGGAGAATACAGGGTGAGCTGAAAGAGAAGAGGGCTTACCTGCTGAAATAAAAGCAGACACAGGTGCCAGATGCACCTTTAGGGTAGCTGGTCTCAGCCCCAAGGTATTTAAGTGGACCATATAATCCAGGACTGTTGGTAAATCAGCAGATTCTGGGGAAATATGCTTTCCAGAGCACCATATGGAAAACCTCTTCCATTTGGAATTATAAGTAGCCCTGGTGGAAGGTTTTCTAGAAGCCTTCAGGAGATCCATTACACCTTGGGAGAGATGTAAATCAGCAAACTCTAACTCTTCAAGAGCCAGGCCTTGAGATTGAGAGATTTGAGGTTCGGGTACCAAACCCTCCCCTGAGCACAGGTTAACAGGCTGTGATTCCTGGGAAGACACAGGGGAAGATGGACTGCTAAGGACAGTAGGAGTGGATACCAAGGTTGTCTGGGCCAATCTGGAGCAATCAGGATCATCTTGCAGGATTGAGATCTGATTTTGACTAGCACTTTGAACAGAAGAGGGAAGGGGGAAAAGCATAGAGAAACTTCCCTTCCCAATTGAGAACTAAGGCATCCAGAGGGACTGAGCCCAACACTGAGGGCCTGCAGCAAAAAAGGGGAAGTTGGTGATTGTCTGGGGCTGCAAAAAGATCTATCTGATGGGTGCCCCATCTGGCAAATATCACCTCCAAGACCAGGGGGTCCAGTGACCATTCGTGATGGCCCTGGGAAATCCTGCTGAGAGCATCTGCCAGGACATTGTCCTTGCCTGGGAAGTGAACTGCCATAAGGGAGGTGTTCAGGGGAGTAAGCCAGAGACCACAACTTCATTGCTTCGGTGCACAAGGCCGTAGACCAAGTGCCCTCTTGCTTGTTGATGTACCACATTGTTGTGGCATTGTCTGTTCTGACCTGTACAACTTTGTTCTGAATAGATTTGGAAAAAGCTTGAAGTGCTAGAAAAACGGCTCTGAGTTTCAACAGATTGATGTGGAGCAGAGATTCCTGAGGGGACCACAACCCCTGGGTAGTGAGGTCGCCCATGTGAGCTCCCCACCCCAAGAGGGATACATCTGTAGTAAGGATTAAGGAGTGAGACTGAGTGACAAAAGGAACCCCTTGTCTCAGATTGCTCTGATCCTGCCACCACTGTAGGGCTTGGATCAGGGTTCGAGTCACTGGGATCAATTTGGTTAGAGGGTCTTCCCTTTGAGACCAAAAGGCTCTCAAATGGAACTGAATGTCCCTCATCTGAATTCTGGCTCCCTGCACTACTGCTGTAGAAGCAGCCATGTGCCCCAGGAGCTGTAGAAAATGCCTTGCTGGTCGAGACACCTGCAGGGTGAATGAGGAGGCCAGAGAGACCAGGGTCCTTGCCCTGTCCAAAGGAAGGAAGGCTCTGGCTTTCTCTGTGTTCAGCTCTGCGCCTATGAAGGTGAGGAGCTGGACAGGCTCTAGAAATGAAAATTACGTACCTACCGTAATTCTTGATCTTCTCTTGTATCTTCACCATTCATTACTTACTGGGTGTAAGCGGAGGCGCACACGTCACCGAAACTTTTTGTTTTTTTAAAGTTTGCCTAACGGCGCGCCTGGAGAGTGACGTCATGCGAGGGGCGGCCGTTAGTAGCGACGACTCCTCCTCCAACTCAGTTCTGTGAGCTGGAGAGGCAAAAGCGAAGCAGAAAATATAGATAGTGAGGCAAGATAGCGAGGATAGCAAAGCAAGGAAGAATGAACTGAAAAGGAATAAGCCGATGGAGGAAGGACAGAGGAGATAGAGTATCCAGCCTAGGGACTGCAGGGCCTCCTTACCTGGGCGACTCTAGGAGGAGATAAGGAAGGAAATGAGAAAATAGAAGAAGAAGAAAGAGAAGAGAGAGATGGGATGTTGAAGGGACCAGGATGCCCAACGAGCATAGTTAGCTTACAGCGAAGGCTCGATTAACAGGGAAGCAAGAATCCCGGAGATGGAAGCTGAAGAAAGGTTCACCAAACCCGCTAGACAGACTCAGGAGGCATAGTCCTTATCCTCAACATGCCATTGTTGTTGATACCGCCCTGGGTTCCACCAGCATGAGGCCTAGAATTTGAGGACACCGAGGAGGAGAATGAACCCAGGGAGCAGGAGGTGCTGCTCTGGGACTTAGAAAAGGAAAATGTAAGCCTTTCAGGTGTTTTAAGCATAGAAATGGGACTGAGACAGACTGGCCAAGGCAGGCCAAAGGCTTGGGCTGGCTGGGATTGGATATGGTCAGCACTGCTCTTCTGTAAAAATTGTCCGGGAGGACACTTAAAAGGAGAAACCAATATACAAACTAGCGAGAAGGGTAGCCTACCCTCTCATTTCCCCTCTTGTTTGTTTTCCTTTTTTTTTTTTTACAAATAAAAATTTTGCAGGCTAGTTGCATGACCCCAATACCAAGATGCCTATAGCAGTCGGAGAGAGTTCCCTCAGCATTTTTTTTTTTTTTTTAGCAAAAAAGAAAAAAAGGAACAGACGTGCCCGTTCCTCTGCTCTGCAAGGCAAGGGGGATTTTGATTTCAGGGCAATATCTGGAACACGGGATTGCAGGATCAAAACTGAATAGCCTGAGCCAGGCCAAAACCCCAGAGGTATCTCGCCAGAAGGATGGCAAGAGATAGTTGTGCAGTCTGATCGCAAAGGCAATCCACGAGATGGCCCATGAATCTTAGAGTAAGTAATTTTTCTGGAAAATTAGAACCCCCAAGAAGATTTTTTTTTTTTTTTTGGAAAAATTAAGCAATTTTCCCTACATTTTAAGATTTTTTTTTTGCAGAGAGGAAGGAGACAGGAGGTGGAGAAGCCACAGGAAGAGGCCACTGAGGGGATGGTGGGGGTGTAAGTAATGAATGGTGAAGATACAGAGAAGATCAAGAATTACGGTGAGTACGTAATTTTCATATCTTCCTTGTCAATCTTCACCATTCTCACTTCCTGAGTGATACCAAGCTCCTCTTCCCACGAGGGGAAGAGGCCATACCCTGAGGAACAAGACCCCAGCCTTCTGCTGGTGAGAAACAGAAGGAGAAGACCCTGGCTTATTCAGAAAGCCTAAGTGGGAGAAGAGCTAGGAGGTGCCTCCGAGGGCGAGGAGACGGAGGGGAGCCCCTGTAAAAGTCTCCTAACTCTAGAAGAAGAAAAACGGGTCCCAGGCGAGCCGAATCACCCTCGCCGGGCCAGGGGTGACAACCTAGAAAGACGAAGCCATGCCGTCCGCCTGATGCAGATCGCTGTCCCCGCAAGCCTGGAAGCCACCTCATTGGCGTCATAAGATGCCCTTGCTTGGTGTCTTGCCAGCTCCAGGCCTACCGTGGAGAGGGCAACGGCTTGTCTGGTTTGCTCCGTGTCAGGCATTGATGCCAGCAGCTGGGACATCATCGACCACAAATGCCGGTTGTAGGCAGCGTGGTGAGCCTGATGTGATGCAATAGAGACTACTCGCGGAGAAGAAGAAACACTCTTAGCCAGCGGTCGAACTGGAGAGAGTCCGGATCCGGTGGGTGGTCGTGCGCCAGGCAACGGCGCCCAGAAGGAGTATCCAGGTAAACCAAACCAGAGGTCGGGTTGGGAAGGGAACCTAGAGACTCAGAGGGGGCACAATACCTACGCTGGCAGTCGGCCGGGGCTGGAGAAGAAGCGGCAGGGGACTACCAGGACCGGATAGACGCCTCCTGGAAGGGGATAGGCCAGGAAGGTACCACCAAATGCTGGGCACTGAATTCACCAAGGAATTCACGCGTCTCCTGTTCAGTATTGTCTCTCCGAACATAGGAAATCCAAAGATCCCTCACCATCCTCGAGAGGAAACGCTGATATTCAGTGAAATCAGCATCGGAGGACAGATGAGCAGGGGGTTCCTCTCCCTCAGAGGAGGGAGACGAGGATGATGGGGAGCTGGAATGTCCAGAGGATTCCTGCGGCGGTGGGGAGAGTCGAAAGACCCGCTCATGCATGTATCTAACATATGAGGGGAAGGCCGCCACAGAACCTCTGAACTGCTCCCAGGATAACGGACCCGTAGGACCGACATGGCCCGGGAGCGGGGGTGGTGAAGGAAGAGAGATGGGAGAGGGGCACCTCGAGGAGGCAACTGCTCTCTGCGGGGACTCTGGAATCCGGGTAAAGGAGCCCTAGTAGGAGGATCCCGGATATCAGACCAGGCATGAAGCGGAACTCTGAGGAAGCGGAGCCTGGAAGAGCCCTGGGAGAAACTCCCTGTGCAGCCTTGGGACTGCATGGATCCAGAAGGGCAGTCCGCACAGCGCCGCCGGACAACCTAGAACCCTGAGGGAGGGCGGGGCTCTGCACTCGGCTCCTGGTCACCCCTGGGGTGGCCAAGAAGGCCGAGCAAGCAGGCAGCCTGCGCCTCAACCTCGGACTCGAGAGGCCCTCCTCCTCGACCGCAGCGCCCCTGTCCCTAGAGGAGCAGCACCCAGGGGTAGCTGTCACCGGACCTCAGAGAGGGCCTCCCCTCCATCACCCCTCGTCTGCCCCGGGACTCCTCGGCCACCCCAGCCGAGGAACCCTCAGGAGACGGTAGGGGGACAGAGGGAGCCCGCCAGCGCCTGGTACCCCTAGCCTGAGGACCCAGATTCGAAGAATGGGGTGCCAGGATGGGTCCACATCTGAGTCATCGCCCTCCGAGGAGAGCAGACCAGCAGGACCTCAATGCTGGCCACCCCAGGGTCCCGAGGCCCCGAACGGCCCCGGTACCAAGGGAGACGCCGCTCGCCCCCCCCCGGTAGCAGTTAGGCCTAACTCCATACCCCCAGCGGCTCCAGCAGGCCCGGCACCGCCTGGAGGAAGGAGAAGGCCCACGGCGCCGCCGGCGGCATGTCGGGAGGCGGCGCACGCGACAGGCGCCACCATATCCACGGCGCATGACGACACGAGACCCAAAGCGGCACCGCCAATGGCGCCCGCCCGTCACCGCGCCCCTGAAACGGCACGGGATCAAAATAGCGCCGCCGATCACGGCACCTGACGGCGCGGGGATCAACGGCGTCGAGGTCCACCCGAGCCGGCCCAAAAGCCAAGGGCCTCGAGCAGAGGGCCTGCACCTCGAAGAGGTGACTGCCGGCGGTGTCAGCGTCGCGGCCCGGGAGGGCTATGACCTCCCAACACATCGGAAGGGGCCTCCTCCTCGGCAAGATAGGACGAGACCCCTCCTCCTTGGACCGTATAGGCCGGGAGAGGACCGGGGAAGGGCCTAAAGATCTCGCCCGAGATTCCCAGCGAGCCGTGCTCCCAGTCGGCGGGGCCTTGCCGAGCTTGAACGCGTGGACTTCGAGGACGCGACGGTCCATCGAGAAACAGGCGTCGCACGAATCCATATCATGGTTGGGTCCCAGGCAACGAAGGCAAACGTCATGCCGGTCCGAGACGGAGAAATGCCGGCCACAGGAGCACCGACGCATAGGGGCGCGGCCCGTCTTCGAAAGGCGCTTAGCTCCAGAACCGGACATAACGCGAAACCAACGAGACTAAAAACACAGTAGGAAACACACCCGGCGCCGAAAGATAGAAAAAGAACAGTCTTACCGTATCGGCGTCGAGTGCGACAGAAAACGGAGTCGGTACACTACGCAGTACAGGAAAAACACTGAATCGCTCGCGTGGACAGGTGCTGCCTCGACGGCGGGAGAAACAGAACTGAGTTGGAGGAGGAGTCGGTCGCTACTAACGGCCGCCCCTCGTGCATGACGTCACTCTCGAGGGCGGTGCCGTTAGGCAAGCTTTTAAAAAAAAAAAAAAAGCTCCCGTGACGGGTGCGCGCCTCTGGCTTACACCCAGGAAGTAATGAATGGTGAAGATTGACAAGGGAAGATCTGACTTTGAAAGATTCAGAAGGAAACCTAGAGAGGTGAGCAGTTGCTGAGTTATCTGTAGGTGTAACTTGACTTGGCTGGGGACTGGCCTACTATGAGCCAGTCGTCCAGGTAAGGGAAGATGGCAATTTTTTGCCTTCTTAGAGAAGCAACTGCTACTGCCAGGCATTTTGTGAACACCCTTGGAGCAGAGGTGAGGCCAAAGAGCATTGCTCTGAACTGGTAATGGCCTGAGGGCAGCTCGAACCTGAGGTACTTTCGATGGGAGCTTCTGATGAGAATATGGAAGAAGGCATCCTTGAGGTCCAGGGACGCTAGCCAGTCCCCTGGCCTTAGAGAGGGTAGAATAATTCCCAGAGTCACCATTCTGAATTTTGGTTTTAAAAGGTGCTTGTTTAAGTATCTGAGATCCAGGATGGGCCGCCATTCTCCTGTCTTTTTTGGGGTAAGGAAGTACCTGGAGTACAACCCTTTGCCCTGGTGTAGGGGTGGAACCCTTTCCACAGCTCTGAGAGCCAGGAGGGAAGAGACCTCTGCCTCTAGGGCAAGTGCCTCTGTTGGATTTGCAGGTGGAAAGGATCTGGTTCTCATCTTTGGAAACTTTTTGAAGCTGAGAACCAGTCCCTGGCTTACTACTTCCAGGACCCACTTGTCTGATGTCAGAGACTCCCAGTCCTGGACAAAGTAAGCCAGCCTGCCCCCTACCGGTAGCTGAGAATCGGCCCTGGCAACCCCATCAGGGTGCCTGCTTGGCAGGGGGGCTTTGGGCTGAGGGGTGGAAGCAGGCCTGCTTGTACCCCGTCTGCCTCTCCCTCTAAAGAACCCCCTCTGGGCATAAGCAGAAGAGGAGGCCTGGGCTTGGTAAAAAGGCCTATGAAAAGGCCTGCCCCTGCCCCTGGGAAGCTGCCTTTGAGGAAGTGGTCCTATACTCATCCATTTTCTTCATATAATTCTCTGTCTGCTCCCCAAACAGAGAATTACCCACAACAGGAAAATCCAGGGCCTTAGTCTGGGTATCCTGTGACAGGCTAGTACATCTGAGCCAAGCCATTCTGCGAAGTGCCACAGATGTAGCCATGACTCTTGATGACACATCATTTGAGTCCACTGCAGCATGGAATTGCACCTTGGATGCCTCAATACCATCAGCAGCCACCTGCTCCAGCTCCTTGGCAAGCTGGCCAGGGACCTGTTTTGCTAGAGCCATAACAGTATCCCATCTGGATTTCTGATATCTAGCAACATAAGCCATATAATTTGCCTGTCTGAGCCCCAAGGATGCTGCCATGTACTGTTTCTTTGCCATGGCATCAATCCTCCTGGTCCGAGGGGTGTGAAGCCAAGGGAATATTTGCCTTGTCACAGGCTGCAGCCTGCACTACCCCAACATGGCTGCATTGTTGTGAAAGGAACTCCGTATCAGAGCCTGACAATGTGTACCTCTTGTCCATTCTCTTATCCACAGGAGGTATAGTGTGAGGAATTTTTAGAATTTTAAATGTATGTTTCTCAAAAGATTTATGCAAGGGAACAGACAGTCTCCTAGGCTCTGGGATATCCATCATTTCCACATAGTCAGGCTCTTCTTGATCATCCACAGCTTCCTCCATAGGGAGCTGGAGGGTTTCAGCCACTTTTTTATAAAACATAAAATGAGAGGGGGACTCAGAAAGCCTAGGAGGAGACACTCCTGAAGGTCTGTCTGGGGAGATGTCTGGGTCAATGGGCACATCCAGACTTTCAAATCCACATTCACTCTCCTCATACTCCTCTTCCCCCTCCTCCAGTTCATAATATTCCTCTAAATCATACTCTTGAACTGGTGGAACCGGCCGAACCGGGAGCTTACCTGATGGTGCCGGTTCAGTCGGAACCGGGGAAAGCGACTGGACAATTTTCATCGCTTTGGCTATTTCTTCAGTGGTTGGAGAGGAAAGTTTTGGCTCCACATCAGCTGACTTCCTAGTCCTTTTTGCTGGAACTGACTCCTCAGAGTCGGGTCTCCTTTTGCCCGAGGAAGTCTCGCCCTGGACAGAGGGCACTCCCTCTGGTTCGGTTGGAACCGAACTGGGCTGGCCATCTGGTTCAGCGGACTTTTTGGCCTTCCTTTCCCTGAGCCTACCAACTCTCTTTTCCAGGGTAGCTGCAGGAAAATTTTTACAAATCTGGCAGTCTGCATTGAGGTGGTCAAATCCCAGACAATAAACACAGGTGGTGTGGGGGTCAGCCTTGGCAAAGACTTCCCCACACACACTGCAGTGTTGAAACCCAGTGGGCCCGGTTTTCTTTTGGGTTTCTCAGACATAGTGCCAGTCCTAACCAAACTTACCCGTTTATGGCAATCCGCCAGGCAAGACCCTCTTATCGGTTCCCAACCGTGTCACGGGTCGTGGAAAAAACCGTAATAAAATCCGTTTTCTTTTTAGAACCGATAAGAACCGGTAACCACACTCTAAGTCACTGATTAAGATATTTTAAACAACCTGATCGGTTCAAACCGAACCAATAAACAGTTTACAAGTTCCACACAGAAGAGAATTAATGTAAACCTATCTAGTACTCACAAATACCACAGACAGAGCTTGAACCGACCGGTTGCAGTTTAAATTCGGTCGAAAACCGAGAAAAACAATACTTTAACCGACAAAATGAATCGAGCAGAAGGAGAAATCTCCGGAGCGACTGTTCAGTAAGGCGGAGTAAAGAATCTGACGGTTTGAGTTTGAAGAACAACAGACAGAGTTTCAACCGAGCTCGAGCTCAGCGTTCCATGCCTGGCATGGAAAGTCAACTATTTCACCTCCGGAGCAGTTCGAAGGTTGGGACTCACTGCATATGTCAGAATATAGCAAGACTTCATGTTGTTTGAAGAATGCTGGGGACATCCACAAGGGAGAACCACAAAAGAGTGGCAAGGGACACCACAGGAGAAAGAAACAGCTTCTGATAGGGGACTCAATTGTTAGTGGTCTAGACCTGAGGAAGGGAGAGGAGAGGGAAGTAAGGTGCTTGCCTGGTGCCATGGCTTGGAGGGACAGGAAGCAAATCCTCAGGATTGCAGAAGCAGCATCACAGGAGAGGAAACTAGATATCATTGTCCACCTTGGGACAAACGACCTAGCTAGGCATGAGATCAGTGCAGTGCAGGATGAATCTGTGGAGTTGGGAAGGGGCCTCAGACAGGTAGCAAGCACGGTATCCTTCTCAGACGTGCTGCCAGTCTATGGCAGGGGTGAGGCTAGGGTACTGCACACCATACAGTTTAATGAATGGTTGCAAAACGTGCAGAGCACAGGGCTTTGGCTTCATTGGGGACTGGGGGTCCACCTGGAGAGATGAAGGTCTATACTGGCAGGATGGTCTGCATCTGTCCAGGAAGGAAACACACTCCTAGGTGACAGGTTTAAAGGCTTCCTTGGCAAGCTTTTAAACTAGCCAAGGGGAGGTGCTGATAGGAAACAGGAAAGTTCAAGCCTCCCCCACAAAACATAACAGGTAGTAGGGTAAACACTGAGGTACAGAGCTTGACAGAGGGCAGGACAGGGGTAAATGGAAAAATGGACAAGGGCAATAAGAGCAGGGATGGGGTAAAAAAGGATAAAGCCAACATTAAATGGAGGGCAATAAGTACCAATGCCCGTAGTCTTGGAAACAAGCTTCCAGAGCTAGTAGCCCTGATGGAAGAGGAACACTTGGATATTGTGGCAGTCACAGAAACATGGTACATGGAGAACCATGACTGGGATGTCAACATACCAGGGTACACAATCTACAGAAAGGACAAGGAGGGTAAAAGAGAAGGTGGAGTAGCTCTCTACATAAGGGAAGGGATCAAAGCTACAGAACTAAAAAGTAAAGGGAGAGGACAAGAGGAACTCTGGGTCACCTTGGAGACAGGGAATGGCATCACAATCCGCACAGGGGTTATATACAGACCCCCGTCTCAAGGGGAGGAAATGGACAAGAAAATGATAGGGGGCATTCTCAAAATGGCTGAAAAAGGGGAGATACTGTTGATGGGGGACCTGAATATGCCAGATGTTAACTGGACGACATGGACTGCAGCCACATCCAAGAGCAGGGTCATTCTTGATGCCCTACAGGGGGCATGCTTTAGACAGCTAGTGGTAGAACCCACTCGGGAGGGAGCAATATTAGACCTGGTACTCTCAAATGGAGAGAGGATCACAAATTTAGAAGTCAGTAGACATCTGGGAACAAGCGACACTGCACAGTGTGCTTCACAATAAACACAACCATGGAGACAAGCCATACAAAGACAAGGATACTGGACTTTAGAAGGGCTGACTTTGGCATAATGGGTGAATACCTGAGAATGCATTAGTAAATGGCCAGAAAGGAGGGTGGAAGAACAATGGAGAAAATCAAAACTGCCATCATGGAGGCAACAAGCCTTTGTGTGAAACAAATAAAGAAAACAAAGTGGAATAAAAAACCACGATGGTTCTCAAAAGAGGTGTCAGGAAGGTTAAGGAGAAAAGGCTGCATTCAAAAAGTATAAGGAATCACAGGCGAGCACGACAGGGAACTGTATCAATTAAAGCAGAAAGAAGTAGGAAGGCAGTCAGAAACGCAAAGGCCCAAACCGAGGAAAAGATAGCCAACTCAGTTAAGAAGGGGGATAAAACCTTTTATACTGTAGGTACATTAGGGAGCACAGAAAGGTTAAGGGAGGGATAGTGAAGATTAATAAAGGAGAGGGGAGGTGGGCAGAGGGAGACAGTGAAAAGGCAGAGATACTGAATGAATACTTTTGCTCAGTATTTATAAAAGAAGAAGAGGAGGAGTTGCCTAAACCAAACTGTAGAAGCACTCTGGGTAGTGGGGTTGACACCAGTCCATTTACAGAAGAAAGAGTCCTGAAAGAACTCCTAAAACTCAAGGTGGACAAAGCAATGGGGCCTGACGGGATTCATCCTAGAATCCTAAAAGAGCTAAGGGAGGACCTACTGACACCACTAACCACACTTTTTAACAAATCATGGGAAGACGGAGTGGTACCTGAGGACTGGAGGAGGGCAGATGTGATTCCCCTTCACAAAAGTGGGAGCAAGGCAGAAGCAGGAAACTACAGACCTGTTAGTTTGACCTCAGTGGTGGGGAAAATGATGGAATCACTTCTGAAAGAAAGAATTGTTCAGTACCTAGAGGCCAGCGGGGCACAGGACCCAAAGCAGCATGGATTCACACCAGGAAGGTCATGTCAGATGAATCTAATCGATTTCTTTGACTGGGTGATCAAAGTAATAGACCAGGGAGGGGCTGTGGATATGGCCTACCTAGACTTTAGCAAGGCATTTGACACAGTCCCTTAAAGATTAATAATCAAGTTAGCCAGCCTGGGAGTGGGTCCCAGGGTGGTAGCCTGAGGTAACAAACTGGCTGCACAACAGGACACAGAAGTTAATAGTGAATGGAACACATTCTGAAGAAAGGGAGGGTTACTAGTGGCGTACCTCGGGGCTCAGTACTGGGTCCAGTCCTCTTTAACGTCTTTATAGGTGACATTGCAGAGGGTCTGGAAGGAAAGGTATACCTCTTTGCAGATGACACAAAGATCTGTAACCTAACTGATACACAAGGGAGGGTAGAAAGGATGAGAAGGGACTTGGCAAGGTTGGAGAAATGGTCAGACATATGGCAACTTAGATTCAATGCAAAGAAGTGCAAAGTAATGCACCTGGGAAATAAAAATCCAGGAGAAGGGTACACAATAGCAGGGGAGGTACTAACGACAACAATAATGGAAAGGGATCTGGGTGTAGTCATATCAGATGACCTAAAGGTGGGTAAGCAATGTGAGAAGTCAGTAAGAGAGCCAGGGGATACTGGGATGCATAGGAGGGCATCACAAGTAGAAAAGGGAAGTGGTTATCTCTCTATACAGATAGTTGGTGAGACCCCATCTGGAGTACTGTGTGCAGTTTTGGAGACCTCACCTACGCAAGGAGATAGGCAGGATGGAAGCAGTCCAGAGGAGGGCAACTAAAATGGCGCAGGGTCTACATCAGAAACCATATGAAGAGAGACTGAGAGAGCTTAATATGTATACCCTTGATGAAAGGAGGGACGGGTGGACATGATATAAACTTTTAAGTACCTCAAGGGAATCAACAAAGTCCAGGAGGGTAGCATCTTTCATAACAAGAGATGGGTAAGAACAAGGGGGCACAATTTAAAGGAAGAGTGGGGACGGCTCAGGGGTAATGTGAGGAAATTCTTTTTCACAGAGAGAGTGGTGGACGCATGGAACCACCTTCCTGGAGAGGTTGTGGGGTCTAAAACAGTGGGGGAATTCAAACATGCATGGGACAGACATAAGGCAATTATAGTGGGGGAAGTAGGCTGTTGGTTAACTAGAATCTGCAGCTTATCCAATAGGTAGGGAAATGGGCAGACTGGGTGGGCCAAGTGGTCTTTATCTGCCGTCAAAGTCTATGTTTCTATGAGAGGAAAGATTTAATTCAGTAGTATATGCCCAGGGATCAAAATTGCGTTTGCTTCTTTTTGCTGTAAATTTGGGAGGAAATGCAGGGATGAGGCTAGACCGGACACAGGCAATGAAGCAGTGATCACTGATATCCGAGAAGATGACTCCAACATGAGTGTAAAGATGTGGTTTGCTGACTAAGATAATGTCCAACAAGGTGCTTTTGGTAAGATTATTCCTATTTGGACATGTTGGTTCATTAATAAGCTGGGACAGTCCAAGGGCATCGCAGAGTGTTTTGAGGGGAGTAGAGGAATTGGAGAGCCAATCTAAATTTAAGTCCCCAAGTATTATGGCTTCGGAAGAACTAGGGCCCAGGGTATTGCCCATGTGGTTTAGAAGCTGCAATCCCGCTGAAGGAGGCCTGTAGCAACCTGTAACGCTACCACCAAGGTGTGGTAGGCAGAAACAGCTGACAGGTGGACCTTCAGGGAAAAGCAGCTCAGGCTCATGACGAATAGGTGCAGGAGATACTCCATGTCTTGAGGAACGGGACATGAAAAAGGGTCCCAACCCTCCAAGGTGGCCCAAATGGAGAAACGCTTCCACTTCATGGCATATGTAGTCCTTGTAGAAGGCTGTCTAGCCTCTAACAGGACCTCTGCCACCCTGGAGAAAACTCCAAAACGTGAAGCAGCTATGTCCTGAGGTGCCATGCATTAAAGTGAAGGGATTTCAGCTCTGGATGGACCAGCATGCCTCTCTCCTGGATCAGGAGATCGTGACAGAGGGGCAGGGGAACCGGAGATTCCACTGCTAGCTGCTGAAAAAACAGAAATCAAACTCGGCGAGGCCAGTATGGGGCAATCAGAACCATGTGTGCCCCCTCCGCCTGAAGCTTGAGTAGCGCCTTCTGCAGAACTGGAAAGGGAGGGAAGGCATACAAAAAACCCTCCCTGTCCAGCAGCGATAGCACATCTCGTCAAAAATCACCATGCTCGCGTGCGAGCAAGCAAAACATGGGTAGTTTTGCTTTGTATGGGGAGGCAAACAGATACATGTCTGGATGACCCCATAGGTTGAAAATGTGGTCAACCACCTCTTACTTGAGCTCCCACTTGTGGGCTTGGACTCTGGTGCAGCTGAGACTATCCACTAGGACATTCTGCATGCCTGGAAAGTGAACGGCTGTGAGGCGGGGTGATGCAGAACTGCCCAATTCCACACTCATAGCCCCTTGCAGAGGAATACGAGCAAGTGCTCTGCCTTGTTGAGATACCACACACATATTGTCTGACTGGACTAATAGAGTGTCTTGGCAAAGTGAGTGCTGAAAAGCCTGAAGAGCATACACTACCACCCTCATCTCCAACATATTTATGTACAGATGGGTTTCTGCCAGAGACCATAGTCCCTGGGTTCTGTGGTTCCCGAGGTGCGCGCCCCAACCCATCCCTGGTGCATCTGTGGTCAGGGTCTGGGAGGGAGGAGGGGACTGGAAGGGGATCCCCCAGTGAGGTTGCTGAGATCCTACCACCATAGGAGGTCCCACTGCATCGAGCTGGAGACCACGACCATGTGGTCCAGGTTGTCCAGCCTCTGATCCCCCTGTGCCCTGAGTGTCCACTGCAAGATTTGCATGTGGGGCCAGGCTAAAGAACAGTGGGGATGGCCGCTGCCATAAGGCCAAGTATTCGAAGAATCGATCTAGCCGGAACCCACCTGCTGGAAGCTACCAGATAAGCCTGCCTCTGCAATGTTTTCGCCCTGTCCAGAGGGAGAAAAGCCAAACCCTGGATTGTATCCAACACCGCTCCAATAAACTGGAGGTGCTAGAAAGGGACAAGATGGGATTTCGGAAGATTTACAGTGATCCCAACTCATGTGAAGAGGTCCAGGGTAGCCAAGAGGGAAAATTCCAGCTGCTCCCTCGAGGGGGCTGATAGAAGCCAGTCTTCCAGATGCTCCGCCAGCCTTTGGCACTTCGGGTCTTGAGCACCGACTTCCAGACATAGACTTCCACAATTTTCTTGAGAAGATCAGCAAATGAAGGGTCCTCAGGTGGAGATTTTGGCGACTCCTGAGGTTCCTTGGTGGTAGGACTCTCGAAACCTGATGCATAAGAGGAAGAGGTGTCTGAGTCCGGATCCAAGTCGGAGGACCGTACGTCAGGTATGGAAGGCTCCTGGATGTCAGGAGGTACTCCACCTTGCGTGCGCCCTGACGCAGTCTCCTTCTGAAGGCCCGACGCTGGTTGACGTGAGTCTGGCGCATGAGAAGGCCTGGGTGGCTGATCCGCCGGATCCCGGGGGACCTCCCGAGGGGGGTGGTGGCTGTCCAGCTCCGACATGAGCTGGGTTTTAATCTCAGACCACCATGACTGCAGAATGGCCCACACGTCTGCCTGAGGCAAAGAAGGAGGCAGAGGGAGCAGAGGAGGCTGGTAGGCCAGCAGGTGCCCTGCGGGAAACCCTGGTGCTGGGTAGCCCAGCGTATGATAGGTTTGCGTTGGGTAACCCGGTGGAGGATAAGTGGGCACATATCCCGGCATCTGGTATCCTGACAGTGGGCAGCCCGGGTATGTTGGAAAAATTTGGCGTCGGGTAACTCGATGGAGGGTAACCCAACGAAGGTACCAGAGGGCCTGAAGGAAGACCCTGAGAGACTCCCATGCCCGACCTCGAAGGACCTGGAAGAACCGGGTCGAACAATGGACTGGGTAGCGGCAGATGTGGCATCAAAACCAGTGTCTCCGTTGGAGAAACCAGCAGAGGGGGTCCCTGAGGGTTACCTGGGACTGTTACACTTGGACCACTGATTCTGATCCATGCATCACATTTTTTTTTTGTATTACATATAGTTTATGTAAGGGAAGGGCAGTCAGAAGACCCACAGTCTTGCTGAACTGACGCATCCAAAAAAAAAGCAGGGATAAGTTCAAAGAACAGGACATAGCTAAATCTGCAGCTATTTAAAATGCAATTCCTTTGTTAAATTTTCTTTGAAGGCAGGAACTAAAGTATCCACTTTATAATGCCCTCAGGGAGATCCTTTGACTTGCAACAGTTGCCAGGAAGAACCTGTGTTGGGAGGGGTGTCGCAGGGAGCCCTTGAATTACATCAGAAAGACCTTTGATGAGTAGATAACAAGGAACCAGATGGATTTGGATGGTCCAATACACATTCCCAGGATGCTTTGGAAGGACATCACAGAAACTGTGTATATGTGTGTGTGTGTGTGTGTGTGTGTGTGTGTGTGTGTGTGGAACAAAAACCAGTTCTGACCAGTTAACCTGAGGAGAGGAAATTGAGTATGTCACTTATCATTTTTTTAAATCTTGTTGGGACATCCTGTGCTGTAAAATATAACTTTTAATACTGCAAGGCAGAGTTTAATGACCTCAGAGAGGAGGCCGGCTCAGGACTGCTTTTATCCAACTGAGCAAGCCTTAGAGAGACACATTTTTATTTTATTGCTAACTGAGAGAAGAAGGACAACATCAGCACTGTAGGAGATAAGTATTATGTGGATAAGAGAGCTTAGTTTGTACTTTAAAACCCTGTTTTGTTTTTAAGATTGTATGTGTTTGGGATATTTGTTCTGTATTTATTGTTCTGTTTGATATTTTAAAGTAAAGATATATTTTATAACGGAAACTGCCTGGAGTGCCTTGACATTTCTTTTTATTTAAGTGGAGCTTTTAAAGGTTACAGTTAACACTGTGTATGGGCTTATTAATATACCAAACTGGGAAAAAGGATAGAGTTCTCTAAAGTCTTGCATGGAGTTCTAAGGGTTCATTTGAAAGACCTGGTTGGGTGCCCATAGGCAAAGATATCTTCCCCCCCTCCCCGAAGACAGAATTATCTAAGCCTGATAATTGGGTACGCTAACAAGAGGTTATCAGTTTGAATCCCTCCAGAACTTGAAACTAAGGTGACTTGAACCCACAAAACAGCCAAGAGAGTTACCTTGTTCTGTTCACTGTCCACAAATCATATGCTCAGAGGTTGACACTTTGGGAGTAGAGGGCTGACCGGCTGAGCAAGTTTGTGACAGGGACAACCAACATTAGATCCGGAGATGAGCCGGGTAGGGTGCCACCTAATGGATGACCCCTGTCGTTCACCCCTCCCTTGTCTGGGGAAGGGAGAGGAAACTCTTACACAGGGGAGCAGGGGGTGATCCGGTGGGGGGACCCAACTGGAGAGAGCTGGGACGGATCTGGCAACTGTGAAACATTGGTGCCCTCACTGGACCCTGACGTCGGATCGGTCGGGCAGATGTGCAAAGCGACGCCCGACTTATCAACCAGGATGGTCAGGCAGACATCGGTGGTACTGATGCCCGACTTAACGACCAAGGCCGGGCGGATGCCAGGGGCTCCGAAGCCCAACAAAACAGCTTGGGCCGGGCACTTGTCTGAAGATCTGACGGGCAGCTTATGAGCCCCACCAGGCAACTTAGAGCCCCTGGTGGAAATGGGCCTTTGGACGTAGCCAAGACACCCATAGCCACTGTAACCAATGGCAGCGGGAGGTCCAAGGACTGCCCCTGAGGTGAAGCAGACTTGGCCACAGCAGCCGACTTCCCGGAGGAAGAAGGCCGCTGTTCACCCGAGGGCGGTCGCGGGTGAGGGGGGACCTGTCCTGGTCCTGATTTTTCTCTTTCTCCTTCTTCTTCTTGTGCCTGGAAGTTTCAGTTGGGGTGGAGGAAGTGCTACGGAGTTTCTGGAGCTACTTTTCCATTGTGGCCAGTCGTTGTTTTAGTAAATGGGCCTCAAGGGCCTGCTGGCGATGTGGCCTGACTGAAGATGGAACAGGCCTCGCAATTCTCGACGTTGTGCTCTGGGCCAAGACAGAAGAGGCAGAGGGTGTGAGAGTCTTTGTGTGGGAGCTGCGCGCCGCACAAAGAGTGGTTATTTTTATGCGACTCGATGGACGACAGTGACAACATGCACAAAAACTAATAAATTTAATTTTGAAAGAAAAAAACGGATACTCATCCAAGGAAGTGGTCAAACTACAATGTATGATCTCCGTGAGGTCCAACATGATCAGGTCGATGGCGGGAAAGAATTGGAAGGCAGGCATGGGGACCGTCCACTATACAGGGTCATGCATACATTCGTCACGTGACATCGGGTGGGTGGTCCCCCATCAGACACTGTTAACTAAAGTTTCCATGTGGTCCTAACACCAGGGGGCGCAGTCCTTAAGGTGATTACCTATTGCAAGAACCCTCTCGAAGTAAGATTATTTTTATTGAGGAGGTGAGCAGTATGAACCTAACAAGTAAACTATGCACTTGACCTAAGAGCATAAGATAGCCCTGATGACAGGTGTAAGAAGGGCCACCAAAACCAGTACCACGCTGTCTTCACAGCTCAAACCAAGTACAGAGGGATGAAGGCTATAATACAACAATACTGGAGTGAGTTGTGAGGATGGTGGTGGTGGAGGTGGTAATCTATGGAGAAGGTTTTGATTATCCTGACAGCACCTCACGGATTCCGGGCACAGCCACCAGCCTTCTTAGGCAAACTGGAGCCATGTGAACCACTGCTGCTGGGAGTAGACAAGGGAGCAAGCGCTCACCATCACACAGCTGACAGAACAGAGTTACAGGGACTAGATAACCTAAGAGTAGACTGTGCTCACTTGTTTTTGTTCTCATCGACAGGGTTGCTAACTTCATAGATTGTTTTTCTTCACAGGGGGACACAATGAACCACCCACCCTCCCCCAAACCCCACCCACCCCTGGGTCAACAACATTTATAGTCTCATAGACCCACCGACCAACTGATATGGGGGGGATTTGTTTTCCGTCCAATACATCTGTCAATGGAGTACATGGATTGCAAACACTGTGCATGAGTGTGCAGGGTTTTAAATAATTGATTAGCAGTTTTTTTCCTGGGACAATACTAACTGTACAGAAAGTATTTATATGGGTTTTCTAGAAGTGTTATGTTTGTTAAACACAATGAGGCAAGTGCTATGCATTTTTACAATGTTTTAGCAGTTTTATGAGCAAACGCTAATCAATTTTTAGAGCTAAATAAAACCCTGGTGTGTGTGTGTGTGGGGGGGGGTACACAGCACATGTACTCTGAGTGTCCTAGGGAAATGCCCTGCATGTCGCGCTATACAGGACCTCAGGGATCAGCTACAAAAAGCAAGGGATGGCATATGCTGGCTGTGGCATCAACTGGATGTAGTGACCAACTCTTCAAATTACCTTTGACAACACCAGGACCCTAGGAGGGTATATCCACCCAATGGACTCTTTCAACATCAAAGTCCTGCGGAGGCTCCACCCCCACATGGACCTCGCCATCACCCAAACCCTGTGGGGGTGTCACCCCCACAAGGACTCAGACATCACCCATGCACCAAGGGGGTACCACTTCCACAAAGACAAATGGTGCCAGGTGGATGGAAAGTGGTGCCCTGGGGCAGGGGCAGTTGTGGCTGGGCCCAGCCAAACTTTGAGGGCCCAAGGACTGCCACAGCAGTGAGCAACAGGTTTTCACTGCTCCAGGATTCGGACACCGATCAGGCTGAGGTTGCTGCAACAGGGCAGCAAAAGCAAACTAAAAATATTCACACAAAACAACAAAAAACAGGATCTCAGCAGAAAAAGGGTAAAATAACATAATAATCATGGGGGATTCAATGATAAAGGAAACTAAATCACACCTAAGTAGCAATGCCCCATGGAGGTAAAAGTTAGGTGCCTCCAAGGAGCCATGGCACAAAGAGAAACAGAACGTATTACCAAGATTATGGAGCAGGATGGTGGCATAAACGGCATTGTTGTTCACATCAGTACAAACGATATCGCAGGGGCATCACTGGAGGAAACCAAAAAACACATCTCAGCACTTGGAGACAAACTAATCTCTTTTTCTTCTGTCCTAGCCTTCTCCGAGGTTTTACCACTATGGGAAAGGAGACACGGATTACAAAAAAATCAGGGAAAAGGAGATCAACAAGCTAAACTCATGGCTACAAGCTTAGTGCCTAGGAAAAAGGACACCGCTACATCAGGGATTGGAATGACTTTTGGAACAGAAGGCTCTTTAGGTGGGATGGCCTCCACCTCATCAGAGAAAAGGCAAGAGTGCTTGGTCAAAAACGTACATCTTTGTGGGGGGTTTAAACTAGCGGATGGAGAAATAGTGGCTATACCGGACCTGAAAAACGGGAGTACAGGTCATCTATCCCCACACTATGAACAAAAAACACTTGGCAAAAACAAAATACAAAGATACAAAAAATACATACAAAACAAGCAAAAATGAAAAAAAAAAAACAGACAGGCAGACATGGAGGGCAATGGTAGTAAATGCACGTAGTCTACCAAATTAAATGGCTGTGTTAACAGCCTTAACTGCAGATAAAAAAGTGGACTGGATAGTAGTAACGGAAACATGGTTTAATCATAACCCTGAATGGGATGTCGCCATTCCAGGTTTTAATCTCTTTAGCAGGGGCAGTAGGGGGAAAAAAGGGCGGGTGGGTAGCATTGTACGTAAGGGTGGGCATAAAAGCAACCGAGGTCCAGGAAGCACAAACAGGGCCAGAGAGCCTATGGATCATGATTAAGGAAGGCAAAGGCTCGGTCACATGGGTTGGAGTAGCCTACGGACCTCCAGCACATGAAGTGGAGGCAGACAAAAGACTGCTAGAAAACATAACCAACGTGACCTACAAACAAGGGGGAAGTGATCCTGGTGGGTGATTTCAATTTACCAGATGTAAAGTGGAAATCCCTCACAGCCACTTCAGCCAGAAGTAGAGACATTATCGGAGCCCTGAGAGGAGCTGGAATCGAGTAGCCGGTTGCTAACCCCAAAAGGGGGACTCTATCCTGGATTTAGTCCTAACAAATGGGACAAAGGTTACTGGGGTTGAGGTCGGGAGTCATCTGGGGTCAAGTGACCACAAAACTGTTTGACTTGACATCACCATAAAGTAGGGCCTTAGCCACTCGAGGACCAGGGTCTACAATTTACAAAAAAGCAAATTTTACATAGATAAGGAGCTGCCTCAGGAAGGCACTGGAAGAAAAATCATCAGGAGGAGTGGAGGAGAGTTGAAACCCTCTTAAACAGGCACTAAACAAGGCAGCAGAAGGAAGCATAAAAATAGTCAGCAAGACAAAAAGGAGAAGAAACCCAATTTGGTTCACAAAGGAAGTACAAGGCACGTTAAGGGAAAAGAAAAAGGCATTTAAGCCACTAAAAAGGATGAGGATATGGATCTGTATAGGATTAAATTAAAGTAAGCCAGTAAAAAAATCAGGACAGCCAAGGCGCAAGCCAAGGAAAATATTGCGCAAGACATCTTGGGAGGTACAAATAAATTCTTCAGGTATATTAGTGATAGGAATAAAAATAAAGGAGTAGTAGTTGGGCTAAAATCAGAGGGAGGGGAGATGAAGATAGAAGAGGACATCGACAAAGCGGAATCACTAAACAAATACTTCTGCTCAGTTTTTACAAATGATGCAGAGGGAAATGGACCTGACTTGATAACTGGAACCATACAGGGCGGGGGGTGTTGACTTAAGCCCTTTCTCGGTGGGAAGGGTTATGAAAGAACTGGCAAAGCTAAAAACAGACAAGACCATGAGTCCAGATGGGATCCATCCAAGGATACTAAGAGAACTAAAAGAGGAGCTGGTAGCGCCTCTGATGGATCTCTTAAACAAGTCTCTAGAAGAAGGGATAGTTCTGGAGGATTGGAGGAAGTCCCTATTCACAAGGGGGGGAAGCAAGGATGAGTCAGAAAACTACAGGCCGGTCAGTCTGACATCTGTGGTGGGCAAACTGATGGAATTCCTGCTAAAAGAGAGGATTGTGGAGTTCCTGAAGTGCCAGCGGGCAGCAGAACTCCAGGCAGCATGGGTTCACGACAGGCAGATCCTGCCAGACCAATCTGATAACAGTTTTTTGACTGGGTCACAAGGACAGTGGACCAGGGAGGAGCAGCAGCTGTAGTCTACCTGGACTTTCGTAAGGCCTTCGACTCGGTACCCCACAGAAGGCTGCTGAAGAAGCTAAGGTGGATGGGAGTCGGGGAAACAATAGTATCATGGGTAAGAAACTGGTTGAAGGGTAGAACACAGAAGGTTGTGGTGAATGGAGCTGTATCTAGCGAGAAGGAAGTGACAAGTGAAGTACCCCAGGGGTCAGTCCTGGGGCCACTACTCTTTAACATATTCATTAGTGACATCACAGAGGAGCTGGAGGGGAGGGTGTGCCTATCTGCAGACGACACAAAACTCTATAATAGGGTTGACACAGTGGAGGGGGTAAATCAAATGAGAGAGGACCTCCGCAAACTTGAAAAATGGTCTTCTGTGCGTGGCAACTGAAATTTAACGCCAAGAAGTGTAAAGTCATGCATCTTGGAAAGGGCAACACCAGGGCCGAATACTACCTGGGAGGGAAAAACTTACCACCTAGAGTCAAGAGTGTGACTTAGGGGTCATCATTTCAGAAGATTTTTAAGGTCGGTAGACAATGTGAGAAGGCAGCACTAAAGGCAAACCATATGCCGGGATGCATAGGTAGGGGCATCACTAGCATTTGGAGGGAGGTGGTATTGCCACCGCACAGGTCATTGGTGAAGCCCCACCTTGAGTACGGGGTCCAGTTCTGGAGGCCGTACCTGAGAAAGGATAATGACAGGGTGGAAATGGTCCAGAGGAGGGCAACTAAAATGATACATGGATTCCAAGACAAGAATTATGAGGACAGACTCAGAGAGCTCAACATGTACTCTCTGGAGCAGTGGAGGGATAGGGAGGAGATGATAGAGACCTTTAAGTTCAAATTCAATTCAATTCAGGGTTATTACAGGAAATACTTCATTAAGCAATCTCATTCACAAGAAGGTCCTGATGACATTGACAATACAAAGACATGAATGTAATTTATAGAAACAGATTGGATAATACAGGTACACAGCAAATAGAAAATAGCAAGTGAGGCGCAGCTAGTACTAGTACGGACACACTAATACATAGGAAAGAACTAACTAGTATGAAACATTATTGCTAAACATGATTCAGTTGAACTATCTTTGAGAGCAGAAGAAACAGAGAAAGTGCGTGGAGTAAGTGCTGTAGGTGGGCTCAATGAGAGCAGTGAGGGGCATAGCAAGACAGAAATATTGACATTTAGAGAGGGCTATAGGGTGAAGGGGGTCTTGTAAGTGGTGGGGGGTAGGGGTAGGTTTTGAGGAGAGAAGATGGGGGAGGGTAGAGGAGTAGGACAATTGGTTGGAAAGTGGAGGGGTTAGGGCAGGAATTGAGGGGTGGTTGGGGCTGATGGGTTAAGGACAGGCTGGATGGTTGGTGGAGGGACAGGGACAGAGTGGCAGGAGGAAGTGGCGAAGTAGTTCATATATTAATTTAGCAAAGGGTTCAACAGAGTCCAGGCAAAGGAACTGTTCCAGTTAAATACAACCACAAGGACATGAGGTCATGGTTTAAGGCTGGGGAGGGGGGAGCTTTAGGATCAACAAGCACAAGTTCTTCTTCACAGAGAGGGTAGTTGTGCCATGGAATGGGTTACTGGACGAGACGGTGGAAGCTAGGACAGTGAGGGAATTCAAGAACGCTTGGGAGAGATACAAAGGAATTGTGACAACAAAGGCAGGGAGATTGTGGGGGGTAGTCCAAAACATGGATAGACTAGATGGAGCGACAGTCCCCATCTGCCAACACTATCTATGTAAGATATTCCAAAAGATAGTACAGTTACATAAGAACTTACCATAACAGCAGATCTTCAAGGGGATCTCTTGCAACAGGCCATCACACATTGGACTCCGCCGTCAGGCACTAGGACCACACAGAAAACTTTCTAGCTAGCAGTCTTCCAGTAGGGGGTTGCCCACCTCCGACGTCACCCTCTGACGTCGGCTATCCTATATAGATGGGCGCCCCCCCCCCACACGTCCTCCCTAGTTCTGCCGCTGCAGACCCAAGGATACCAAGCTAAGGGAACCGAGGAGGAATCCAAAGTTCAAGGAACTCAGAGAAGGAAAAGATGAAGGTCCCCTCTAGAAGGGGAGACAGAGTGGGATAAAAAAAAAAAAGGAGGGGGGAAAGAGGGAGGGAAAAGGCCTGCTGCAAGAGATCCCCTTAAAGATATACTGTTACAGTAAGTTCTTACGTAACTGTACTAGCTCACTTTGGGGGAATCTCTTGCAGCAGGCCATCACATGTAGGATGAGTACCAAGAAGTTCCAAACCTGTCATTACTGGCAGACAGGGTGGAGGTGAAAACACCTAAGCAAGTAGGCCTTGTAACACAGCCAGGCCAAAACTGGCCCTGCGCCTAGAGGCGATGTCCAAACTGTAGTGTTTGGTGAAGGTGTGGACTGAACTCTAAGTGGCTGCCGTGCAGATCTCCACAGCTGAAACGTTATGAAAGCACGCTACCGATACAGACATACCCCTGCTGGAATGGCCATGAACTACTACCGGGAGGTCCTTGCCATACTTTCAGTAACAAAAAAGAAAGCAGTTGGTCAACTATTTGGACAAAGACTGCTTAGAAACGGGATTGCCCTCTTTCCCAGGGCAAATGAAACAAACAGAGGACTTTCTAACCTCTTTAGTCCTGCGCGTATAACACCACAAAATTCTATGCACATCCACAGTGTGGAACAATGCTTCTCCTGGATTGGCATGCTCTGGAAAATATACTGGGAGATGGATGGATTGGTTCAACATGAACTCAGATACCACTTTAGGGAGAAACTAAGGATTAGTACATAAAGACACCCTTTCTTTCAAAAACTAAGGCTTCTTATACATGAGGACCTGGAGCAAGGAAATCCCTTGGGCAGAAGTAATGGCAACTAAAAACAATGCTTTCCATGACAGAAAGCACAGCTCACAATCCGTGGCTGGTTCAAAATGTATTTATTTATTTGAAGTTGGTGACTGGGAGAGGCACACTGAGACATGGCTCATTTCCAGGTGCGACCCAGGGGAAAGGGAAGGGGAATATTATACAGATGCAAACTGATTTATATAATCAGATTAAGCTGTTGGTGGTATTAGTGAATGGGAGGAAATTTGGCCAGGACACCAGGGAAATTCCCCAACTCTTATCCAGAGGTGCCATGGGATCTTTAATGTCTACCTAAACAAACACCAGAACAGGCAGACGGAACCTCAGTTTAACATCTCCTCCGAAAGACGGCACCTCAGGAGTGCAGCACCCCCTCATGATGCACTACAGTGTCAGTATTGGGATTTATTCCACGTCCCCGGTGTGGGGCAAGAACCCACAATCTTCCAATCTTCTGGCCTCAGAGGTGAGTGTGCTACCTTTTGAGCCACTAACACTGTAGGGTGAAAGAGGCAGGGTGAGTTTTTCCAATACAAAATTTAAGTCCCAAGCCAGGCCAGGCTTACGGATGGAGGTTTCAAATGAAGAATACCTCTTAAAAAGGTACGGGCCACACCCAGCTGGGTCACTGACCGCCCATCAACAAGTAAATGATATGCAGAGATGGCTGACAGATGTACCTTGATAGAATACTTCAGATCAGAGTCTAAAAGGGACAACAAGTACTCCAGGATCTTATTAACTGGGCAAGTAAAGTAATCAAGATGGTGTAAAGCTACCCAAATGGCGATGCGTTTCCACTTCATGGAGTAAGTGACCCTGGTGGATGGCTTAAGAGTCGCCACCAAGACCTCCGCCACCTTGGGGGAAACCCCAAAGCGAGAAATGGCTACATCCTCAGGAGCCATGCATGAAGATGGAGCAACATGAGGTCTGGATGAACCAGGGTACCCTGTTCCTGGGACAGCAAGCCTGTGCACAGAAGCAGGGGCACTGGAGGTTCCACTGTCAGTTGCTGAAGCAGAGGGAATCAGATCTGGCAAGGCCAAAATCGGGCAATGAGGATCATTGTTGCCCACTCCATCTTCAGCTTGATGAGAACTCACTGAAGGAGAGGGAAGGGAGGGAGGACAGGCATATAGAAACCTACCTCTCCAGGAGAGGGACAATGCGTCTCACCAGAAAACTCCAGGCCCTGGAGCGAACAAGCAGAAAAGCAGCAGTTTTGCGTTGAGTGGGGATGCGAAAAGGTGCAACTCTAGGTGACCCCAGTGGTCGAACAGATCTGCCACCACATAGAGCAGGAGTTCCCACTTGTGCGCCTGAGATGGAGACTGGCTTAAGCTGTCCTCTAAGATGTTTTGCATGCCTGGGACATGTACAGTTGAAAGATGAAAGCCATGATCCAGTGCCCAGTACCAAACTCACAGTGCCTCCCAACACTGAGGTTACGAATGGGTTCCCCCCTGCTTGTTGATGTAGTGGACCATGCTGGTGTTGTCTGTCTGGATCAGCAGAGACCCCGGGGAGAGCTGGGTCTGGAAGGTCTGAAGGGCATATAGAACGGCCCGCATCTTCAGGACATTTATGTGAAGAAGCCCCTCTGCTACAGACTACATTCCCTGTGTCTGGTGAGGTCCCAGATGGGTCCCCATACTGAGCTGGACGCATCCGTAGTCTGGATTTGCTGAGGGGGAAGGATAAGGAAGGGTACCCCACGGAGAAGGTTGCTGGGCTCCAGCCACCAAAGGACTCTCTTTACGGGGTCCGAGACCAGGACCATCCGATCAAGGTTGTCCACCCACTGGTCTCACTATATTTCAAGTGTCCACTGGGGGATTTTCATGTGCAGCTTGGCTAGAGGAACAGTGACTATGGCGGCTACCATATGACCCAGGAAACGTAGGAAAAGCTGAGATGGGACATGACGAGAGGAGTACAGCAGTTTGGCAAGCTCTATTAAGTGATCTGCCCTGTCCAGAGAGAGGAAGGCCATGACCTAAGCTGTTTTGAGGGCTACCCCGATATACAGAAGGCACTGGGAGGGAGAGAGGAACAACTTGGCCAGACTGATGATCACATCAAGGTCTTGAAAAAGACAGCAGGTGTACTCCAGGGTGAGCAGGAGGCACTCTCTGGAAGGGGCCGCTAGGAACAAGTTGTCCAGGAAGGGAAAAACATAGCACCCCTGGTGCAGGACGGCCACCGCTACCACTGCCAGGCACTTGGTTATAACCCTGGGGGCTGAGGACAAGCCGAAAGGGAGAGCCCAAAATTGGAAATGAGCTCCCTGGAAGTAAAAGAGTAGGAAGCCGGGTCAGTCTGAGCAGCACTGAAGCAACTGGAGAGACAGGCGCTGTTAAAAATCACACCATTTAAGTTCTACCTACGAATCCACTCGCTTGGTGGATGGCAAACTTCTATGCTGCACAGCAGTCCGGGCTCCAAGTGGTCTGCAGGAAATTGATGGCAGGGGGGAGGAAGCAGAACGGTGGAACAGGCACCCTCCATGAGCCCTGCTGAAGCGGGGTCGATTTGGTTGGCACTGATAGTTCCTGGCTGTTGGCCAGATCCAGTCTACCACTCTAAGTTGATGATGCCACCTTGAAATGGGGATCACTCAAGTCAGGGTCGAATAAAATAGACTAAACGTAAAGAACACAAAAGGAGTAGAACAATATAAGGAACCTTTTACCACGTTTAATGCATACATGTCATGAATCAGGTTGCTTAATGCTGCAAAGTTTTACTGTGTTATTTGTGAACCTCCAGCGGTTATGAACTTGTGTTCTATGGACCCTAACTCCTGCATTCTATTTTTCTGTGCCCTGTGTCTGGGACGCTTATCTCATAACACTGCTTCTCTAATAAGAATATGAATTTAAACCTGTACAGGCAGTGATGCAACTTTAAATTCTATACTCTGTAATAGATGAAATGCCCTACCTGTTGTCAAGTTGTTAAGTTCATGTATCATGTACCTTGTAAAGTACCTTAATAAAATATTACAAAAAAGACCCAGATGGGGCCTTGGGAATGATCCTGGCAATGAAGACCCATGTGGCACTGTTGGCAGCACTGGCACTGACACCAGAGTAATCCCAGAAGAGAACGACCCCAACACTGGATGGGGCAACCCTAACAGGTCAATGTCCCCACCAGCACCAAAGGATCCAGCGGCAGCACCATAGCTGTCCCTGTCCCAAGGGGGGACAGAAGCAATGGCAAAAGTGGGAACAGACATCAATGACGCCAACAGCGGTCCCAGCCTGGGGGCTGGACACGGAACCAGCCACATGCCTCAGTCATTTGGCACTGAAGAATGCGTCTGCTCAACCGACCCCAAGAGGCTAGGAGCAAGCACCAAAAATAGCACTGCTTTACTTATTCCCTGCACACTCTGCTTCGTAACAGCTACCTAATGGTCAAACTGTCCACCAGAGTCCCCTCTTCTCTGTAGAGAGGGGCTTCGGGATGGAGACCTGAACCTCACAGGGCTAGGCGTCTTCAGTATCTTCAGTGAAGGCAGTGCGGTGGCTAGGCCTGTAGAAGTCAAGTGTCTCACAGCAGAACAACCTGAGGACAACTGGGGCCATTTCTGCCCCTTAAGCTTTTGCAGGAAAAAGTCAAGGCCAAATGACGCAAAGACCCCAGTGCCGAGTGGTGTGGGATCTGGACCATTTCTTTTTGTGACTTCAGAACTGTCTATCTTCCCAGGCACTGAACTTCTCACTGCCAGAGCACCCGCTCAGAGAGAGGTGGTGGCCAGACACAGCCCCATTGCTACAGCAGATCATCGAGAGGAGCTCCTGCAGCAGGCAACACCATTAGGACTACGATGCCAGGTGTTAGGACCACATGGAAAATTTCTAGCTAGCAGTCATTAGTGGGAGACCACCCAGTAATGAGCTCTGAATGAGGTTTGTACATCCAGCAGACCTGGGTTTGATTCCACCAACTTCCACTTGCATATTGTGTGACTCGAAGCAAGTCACTTAACCAGCCCAAAGCTTGCAGGTTGCCCCTGAAAACAGGCAGCTGTGCCTAGTGGGCCTTACCCGGTTAACAAAGAATGAATAAAAATTAAATAAATAAATATTCAAAAAGTCGAGTGAATAAACAGCCCTTCATTTGAAGTCATTTCACTTTAAAGGGAAGCAATCCTCAATGGACAGTTTTAACGCTTTGACAGGCATTTAAACTAGACAAGGGGGTTGGGGCCAACAGAAACAGGGTAACTCAAGCAGTCCAACCCCACAAGGTACAGCAGACAGGACAGACATGCATGAAAAGGAGTTCAGGACCAGGACAGTGGAAGCAGAAAGAAAGGGAGAAGCTGAGGAATCAAGGCCACAAAAGAAATACAACTGAGGGGGGAGAAGGGCAGAAAACAAAAGTGCAGAGGGAGGAGGGGCTGCAGAACATGGATGGTCATGGTAACAAATGCCCAAAGCCTGGGAAATAAAATCCCAGACCTGGAGGCCTTGTTAGAGGAGGTGGACCTGGACACAGCAGCAATAACCGAGACATCTTACATAGCAAATCATGGGTGGGACATAAATATACCAGACTATACTCTGTTCAGGACAGATGGATGGGGGAGGTGGTCCTTTACGTCAGGGAAGGTATTAAGGCAACACAGGTGCAAGGTAGACAGGGGAAGCCGAGGTACTGTGGGTCACCCTTGAGCCTGGCAATGGCACAGCAATCCACACAGGGGTGATTTACAGACCTCCAGCGCAGGGGGAGGAAGGGAATAGGGATCTAGTGGACCAAATTCACGAGATGGCATCAAAGGGTGAGGTATTACTGCTGGGTGATTTGAATATCCCAGATGTGGACTGGATGATCCCAGTAGCTGTTTCAGCCAGGAGCCATAACATCCTAGATTCATTACAAGGGGCAGGCCTCAGACAGCTACCAGGGACACGGCGATTCTGGACCTCATACTAACCAGTGGTGACAGAGTCACAGACATCAGAGTGGAAGGTCAGCTGGGATCCAGCGACCACCACAGTGTGTGGTTTAGCATGGGGACACAGACACAAGCTAGTCACACAAATGCAAAGGTATTAGATTTCTGGAAGGCCAATTTTGCTGAAATGGGTAGATGTATCAGAGTAACTCTGGAGAAGAGAGAGGCGGGGGGTTGAGGAGCAGTGAGGGCAACTAAAGGGTTCCCGGCGCCATAGTGGAAGTGACGATCCATTGCATCAGGCTGGTGTTCAAAGGGAGGCAAAGGAGGAAACCACTATGGTTCTCTCAAAAGAGGTAGCAGACAAAGTACGAGCTAGAAGGGTGAGTTTCAGGAAGTATAAGGGGACCCAAAGGGAGGAAGACATGGAGGTGAACCTTGAGTGTGTAAGGGAAGTGGAGAAGGCTATTAGGAGCGCAAAGGCATGGACTGAGGAGGGATTAGCATAGACAGTGAAGAAAGGGGACAAGACATTCTATAGGTACATTAACGAAAGAAGAAAAACCAGGGGAGGGATAGTAAGGCTCAAAGGGGATGAAGGAGAGTGTAAGGAGGGAGACCATGAGAAGACGGAAATACTGAATGAATACTTTTGTTCAGTATTCACTGAAGAGGGGGAGGGTCAGAGGCCACAGCTGGGCAAAAGATGCAAAGAGGAGGGAGATCTGCCTGGATTGGTGGTAGTTCAGGTGGATGTTAAAGATCCCATGGCACTTATCGAAGAAGAGTAGGGGAAATTCCCCGGTGTCCTGGACAAATTTCCCTCATTCACTAAAAATACCATCAACAGCTTAATCTGGTTCAAGGTCAGTTGGCATTCATCTGTATTCCCTCCTCCCCTGGGTCGTGCCTGAAAATAGGCAGGATTTGTCTAGTGCACTTACCCGGTCAACAAAAGCTAAATAAATAAATAAATAAATAAAGATGTGGACACCGGACAATTCACAGTAGGGAGAGTCCTGGAGGAGCTCTCAAAACTGAAGGTGGACAAAGCTATGGGGCCAGATGGCATATACCCAAGGATATTAAGGGAGCTGTGAAGGGAAAGTACAGTTACGTAAGAACTTACCACAACAGTAGATCTTCGAGAGAGGCTCTTGCAGTAGGTAATACATATAGGACTGACACGGCAGGTATCAAGACCTGAAAAATTTCTCTCTAGAGTCTCCGCACCGCCTTCCAGTTCTTTCCCGCCAAAGGTCCAAAAGGGCGAGACGAGAGAAGCGGATATTTCCTAAACTGGAAAGGAGCTAAAAATGCTTAGGGGATGGAGGGCAGGAAGGTATTACCTTGCAGAGCCTCTCAAGATCTACTGTTACAGTGCACAAAACTGTACTATCTTACGAGAGGCTCTACAGCGAGGGAGGGGTGGGCAGAGGGTGACGTGAAAAGGCAGAGTTAGTAAACAAATATTTTGCTCAGTATTTACAAATGAAGAGGGGAGGTACCTAAAACAAACAATAGAAACACTCTGGATACAGAAGTTGATACCAGTCCATTTATAGAAGAAAGGGTTCTGAAAGAACCCTTAAAACTGAAGGTGGACAAAGCAATGGGGCCTGATGGGATTCATCCCAGAATTCTAAAAGAACTAAGGTAGAACTAGTGACACCACTGACTACGCCTTTAACAAATCATGGGAGGATGGGGTGGTACCTGAGAACTGGAGGAGGGCAGATGTGATTCCTTCACAAAAAGTGGGAGCAGGATAGAAGCAGGAAACTACAGACCTGTTAATTTAACCTCAGTGATAGGGAAATGATGGAATCACTCTGAAGGAAAGAACTGTTGAGTACCTCAGAGCCAGAGGGCACAGGACCCAAGGCAGCATGGATTCACAGCGGGAAGGTCATGCCAGATGAATCTAATAGATTTCTTTGACTGGGTGACCAAAGTAGTAGATCAGGGAGGGCTGTGGACATGGCCTACCTAGACTTTAGCAAGGCATTTGACTCAGTCCCACACAAAAGATTAATATACAAGTTAGCCAGCCTGGAAGTGGGTCCCAAGATGATAGCCTGGTTAAAGAATTGGCTGAAGAACAGGACACAGAGGCTAATAGTAAATGGAGTCCACTCTGAAGAAAGGGGGGGTTACAAGTGGGGTACTGCAGGGTTCAGTATTAGGACCAGTTCTCTTCAATGTCTTTATAAGCGACATTGCAGAGGGACTGGAAGGAAAAGTATGTCTTTTTGCAGATGACACAAAGATCTGCAACAGAGTTGATGCACAAGGTGGGATGGAAAGGATGAGAAGGGACTTGGCAAGGTTAGAGGAATGGTCAAATGTATGGCAGCTTAGATTCAATGCTAAGAAGTGCAGGTAATGCACCTGGGAAACAAAACCCAGGGAAGAGTACACAATGGGGGTGAGATACTAACAACAACAAAATGGAAAGGGACCTGGGGTAGTCATATCAGATGACTTAAAGGTGGGCAAGCAATGTGAGAGGGCAGTAAAGAGGGTTGGGGATACTGGGATGCATAGGGAGGGCATCACCAGTAGAAAACAGGAAGTTAGTTATCCTCTTACAGACAGCTGGTGAGACCCCATCTGGAGTACTGTGTGCAGTTCTGAGACCCAACTCCACAAGGACACAGACAAGATGGAAGCTGTCCAGAGGAGGGCACTAAAATGGTGCAGGGTCTGCACCAGAAGACACATGAAGAGAGACTAAAGGAGCTTAATATGTTAGCCTCGAGGAAAGGAGGAGAGGGGGACATGATAGAAACTTCCAGGCACCTCAAGGAATCAACAAAGTCCAAGAGGGTAGCATCTTTCAAAAAGAGGTGTGCAAGAACAAGGGGCACAATTTGAAGATGGGGGGCCTAGAGGTAATGGGAAGTATTTTTCACAGAGGGTTGTGGATGCATGGAATGGCCTTCCGGAGGAGGTTGGAGTCAAAACAGTGGTTGAATTCAAGCATGCATGGGACAGACATAAGGCAATTCTAGGGGGTGGGGGTAGAAAGAAGTAGGCTGCTGGTTAACTAGGATCTGCAGCTTATCCATTAGGTAGGGAAATGGGCAGACTGGGTGGGCCAAGCGGTCCTTATCTGCCATCAAATTCTATCTATGTTAAGTAGGTAATTACATATAGGACCGAGTCCCAAGCAGTCTGGAACAAGAACAAGCAAAACGGGAGGAGGAAAGCTACTCGAAGTAGGTCCTCTAGCTGTGAAAGCCTTAGGAAAGGAAGCCTTGAAGAACAGCAAGCCCGAAGCCTGCTCTACGGCGAGAGGCAATATCCAAACTGTAATGTTTTGTAAAGGCATGGACGGACGTCCAAGTGGCAGCAGCACAGATGTCCGCCGCTGACACATTCTTGAAACAAGCCGCTGAGGCAGCGACTCCTCTGGTGGAGTGGCCTCTCACTTGACCCGGAAGGGTCTTGTTGTACTTGTCATATCAGAAAGTGATACAATGAGCCAACCATTTGGACAGGCATTGCTTAGAAACAGCATTTCCTTCTCTTTTGTGGGAAAAAGAGACGAAGAGTTGATCAGTCTTTCTGAGATCTTTTGTTCTGTTAGTATAGTATCTCAGAATTCGGTGAACGTCCAGGGTGTGTAGGAGATACTCCTCCTTGATTGGAGTGCTGCGTAAAGAAAGCAGGTAACTCTATGGACTGGTTCAAAGTAGATTCCGCTACCACCTTGGGGAGAAACTTAGGGTTGGTGCACAGAGCCACATGTTCCTTGTGAAAAATCAAATATGGGATTTTACACATCAGGGCCTGGCGCTCGGAAATCCTCCAAGCAGAAGTAATGGCTACTAGGAAGAGAGTCTTCCATGAGAGGAACTTCACGTCTGCTGAGGCCGTGTTCAAAAGGAGGCAGAGTAAGCTTCTCGAGGATGAAATCCAAATCCCAAGGAGGGACAGGAACCCGGATAGGGGGTCTCAAGTGGAGAACCCCTCTAAGGAAAGTCTTAGAGACCTCCAGCTGAGCAAATGTCCTGCCTGCAAAAGGGACATGGTAGGCCGACATGGCCGCCATGTGTACCTTCAAGGACGAATGACTGAGACCCAGATCAAAGAGATGGCGCAGGTAATCCAGCAGCCACCCAACAGAGCATGAGAAAGGCTCAAAATCTTTTGAAGCGGCCCAGATTGTGAACTGTTTCCATTTCAAGGCATAGGTAGACCTAGTGGAGGGTTTTCTAGCCTCCACCAAAATCTCAGCCACTCGGGGTGAAACCACAAATCCGGCTTGAGCTACATCTGCAGGAGCCATGCGTGCAGTTGAAGGGACTTGAGACCTGGATGGACCAGGGTCCCCTGACCCTGAGTCAGTAAAAGTCGTGACAGAGGAAGAGGAAGAGGAGTTTCCTCTGAGTATTGTTGCAGAAGAGAGAACCAAACTTGCCTGGACCAGAAAGGAGCGATCAGTATCATTCGAGCTCCTTCTGAACTGGGTTTCTGTAAGACTCTCGGAATCAAAGGGGTCGAGGGGAAAGCATAGACGAATCTGTCCTTCCAATCTAGAGACAGAGCGTCTCTCCAAAAAATGCCACACTCTAAGTGAGCGAGCAGAAGTCTGGAAGCTTTGCGTTTAGAGGTGAGGTGAACAGGTCCACCTGTGGTGTTCCCCAATGTAGGAAGATATCGTCTAAGACCCCCTGATCCAGTTCCCACTCGTGAGCTTGAGCAGACGAGCGACTGAGTTTGTCTGCTAAGGTGTTCTTGACCCCCGGGACATGAACTGCCAAGAGGCGGAGGTTGTGCTGTACTGCCCAATCCCAAACTCGCATCGTTTCCCTGCAAAGAGGGTAGGAACGAGCCCCTCCCTGTTTGTTGATGTACCATACCACACACATATTGTCCGTCTGTACGGCTAAGTGGCCGGGAAGGAGATGCAGATGCAGAGCTTGAAGAGCATAAAGCACTGCCCGAAGCTCGAGCACATTGATGTGAAGCGTTCTCTCGAGCTTGGACCAGGAATCCTGGGTCCTGTGAGGTCTGAGATGGGCTCCCCAACCTTCGCCCGAGGTGTCTGTGGTCAGAGTCGGGGGCCGGGGAGACAGAAGGGAACTCCAGGGTTTTATTTAACTCTAAAAATTGATTAGCGTTTTGCTCATAAAAGTTCTAAAACATTGTGAAAATGCATACCACTTGCCTCACTGTGTTTAACAAACATAACACTTCTAGAAAATCTATATAAATGCTTTCTGTACAATTAGTATTGTCTCAAGAAAAAAACTGCTAATCAATTATTTAAAACCCTGCAACTCCCCGACAAAGGTTTTCCTGAACCATCCACCACTGCAAGTCCCGAACCATGGGGGAGGAGAGTAGGACAAGCTGGTCCAGGTCGTCCACCAACTGATCCCATTGAGACCGAAGCGTCCACTGAGAGATCCTCATGTGGAGCTGAGCGCGAGGGACTGTTGGGATGCAGCCATAAAGCCCGAGGAGGCTAAGGACCGACCTGAGCACTGACCCGCCTAGCGGCAGGACAACAGGCTGACCTGAGCCTGGAGTGTGGCTGCTCTGTCCGGTGGCAGGAAGTCCTGCCAGAGGTGGTTCCAGGATTGCCCCGATAAACTGGAGCCTCTGGGACGGGATCAAGTGGGACTTGGAGTGGTTGATGGTGATGCCCAGGGAGAAAAACACCCCCTGGGTAAGGGAAAGGAAGTGCGGGAGATCCTCCCTGGATGGGGCCACCAGGAGCCAATCGTCCAGGTACAGGAAAACTTGCACCCCCTGGGTATGCAGGTAGGCCGCTACTACCGAAAGGCATTTGGTGAACACTCAGGGTGCTGAGGAAAGACCAAATGGGAGGGCCTTGAACTAGCAGTGGTCTCCCTGGAAAGCAAAATGGAGGTATTTGCGGTGAGAAGGGTGGATAGGGATGTGCAGGTAAGCATGCTGCATAACCAGAGTGCACAACCACTGTCCCGGCCGAAGGAGGGGCAGAAAACCCTGCAGGGAGAGCATCCTGAACCTCTTCTACTCCATGAATAACCTCAGGGAACTGAGGTCGAGAATCGGCCTTACATCTCCTGTCTTCTTCGGGACCAAGAAGAAGTGGGAATAGTAACCCATTCCCTGAAGAGAAAGGGGGACGGGCTCTATCGACTCCTTCAGCAAAAGTGCTGAAATCTCTTCCTGGACCAGAAGAAGGTGTTCCCGAGAGTACAACGACCTTGGGGGAGGGTGACGAGGTGGTTTCTGGAGAAACTCTATTAAGTGTCCTTCTGCGATCAGCAGGAGCACCCAGGAATCTGAAGTTATCCTCTCCCAACCCAGGAGGTGGAGGGAAAACCTCCCTCCTACCGGTTCCTCCAGAAGGCCTACAGGCTGTGGGAGAGGAAAGGAGTCAGGTGGTGTGGGACAGCGTCGCGGCTGAAGCATCCACTGCTTTTTTGGGCGGAGGGGGCTTGGCAGCCGGAGGGGCCCGGCGTTTAGCGGCCCGCTTTCCCTGGGGTTTCGCTTTTGCCGATTCCGCTCATGAAAGAGATGGCGCCACGTTTGATGGGGATGATACATGGAGTCCACAGACTTCAGTGCAGTCCCCTTCTCCTGCAGATCGGTGATAATGTCCTTGACATCACCACCGAACAGCACCGAACCCCAGAAGGGCGCTTTCTGAATAGCGGACTGCACTTCTGGGACCAACCCTGACACACGGAGCCAGGCATTATGCTGTAAGCCTATGGCGAAAGCGGAGCTCCTACCAGCAGTGTCCACTGCATCGTAAGTATCACGAAGCATGTGCCAATTGGCCGAACCTGCAGAGCGGACGAGGTCAGCCACTTCCTGCTTGACATGAGAGTCCGGAAGGGAGTCCAATTTGGATTCCATCTCACTAAGAATCGCTTTCTCGTAATCCCCCATGTGACCGACATAACTGATGGCCCTAATACCCAAAGTGGAAGAAGCATAGATCTTCTTCCCGTACTGGTCCAGAAGACGGGATTCTTTGTCAGGTGGAGATGAGCTCAGATGTTTCGGGTTAGCTGTACGGCCATGAGCAGCGCTAATCACGACTGAATCAGCCGGAGGGTGAGAATCTAAAAGTCAACACCCTCGGAGCCTGATATAGCCTGTTCGACTTCCTCGGAAGTGGGGCTAAAGCCAACGCTGCTTCCAATAGTGGAAACAAGATCAGCATGAGGCTCAATCCAGGGTGGCACCAAGGTGGAGCTGTCATGGGCAGATCCAGATGCTCAGCAAGTTTCTTACGCTGGGGATCCGGCTCCAAGGAATGCCACTTATGAACCTCCTGGATTTTGCGCAACTCCGTAAAAGAAGGATCTTCTGGAAGGGACTTCGGAGGAGTCCTTGGCCTGGGCTTAGACGGAGAGCGTGGCTCGTCATCCAGCGCGGAACAACCATTGGAGTCGTCCGAGGTGTCAGAGGAGGAGGAAGAAGATGATGATGAGGAAGACTCCCTCTCCCGGCATGAAGGAGGAACGGACCCCTTGGGAAGCCCTCGGAGAAGCGTGTCCTGCCCCGGCCTGGAACCAGAGGGTTCGGCCCTGGTGTCCGGAGGTGAGAAGGGAGTCTGTCGTCGCGGATGTATGGGAACCGGAACCGGCACCATCGTCAGGAGATGACTCTCCACCTCTCTGGTGAGCTGAGCCTTGGCCTCAGCCCACCAGGGGGCCAGAGTCTCCTTCAAGTCCACCGGCAGCTGAGGGGGCCGTGGAGGTGGAGGAGGAGGGAGATACAGGTATGGATTATACCCGTAAGGCACGTATCCATAACCCGACGGCGGGAAGTCCGGTGTCAGGTATTGAGGCACCGGGTACTGCGGCGTCGGACAGGCCGGCGTCGGATACTGCGGAACTGGGTAAGATGGGGTAGGATACCCGGGAACTGAGGGGTCTGCCAGAGCAGACGGCCCGGCTGGAGGGCCCACGGGCGGGTATGGAGCAGAAGGCCCGGTGGGCGGAGGGCCCGGCGTTGGAGAGGCATCCGGGAGCGGGATGTCGCCCGGGGTCAGCAAGACCGGCGTCAGGGCCGACTTCCAGGGAGCCGACGTCAGGTTGGTTAGCCCAGTGGGTGGACGGTCTGACGGGGGCACAGCAGGAACCTCGGCATCGCCTGGGGATGGAGGGGAAAAATTCCCGGGGTCCGGCTGAGGAGACCCAGGGTCCCCGGAGAGCAGTGAAGGCTGCGGGGAGCCGGGAACAGCGGACATGGGAGGGTCTGGCATCGGCTCAACCACCGTGCGGACATCGGGCAAGCCGATGTCCAACTTATCAGTGGGGTCCGGGCGGACGCCAGAAGAGCCGACGTCCGACTTAGCGGACCCGTCGCCCAAGAAAGGTCTGGAAGGAAGGACAGCCTGGTCGGGTGGAAGAGGGGCCGTGCGCCACCCCGAGGGGTCGGGCGACTTATTGACCGTCTCCGTGCGGGCGTCAGATGAGCCAACGTCCGGCTTACCGGAGCCACTCGAACCAGTAGGCCGCACAGTGGCGGCTTTACCAGGAGTGGAGGCCTCCAATAGCCTGGAGACGCCCGAAGGGCTCAAGCGTGAGCCAGACGGGCGGGCCGCTGCCACCTTGGAAACCTCCAAGGCGGCCGTCATGGATCGGTCCTGGGGACGCACTGAGCTAACGGCAACCCCAAGAAGACGCTGTGGATGAGGAGCCCTTGTCCTGGTGCTTTCTCCCTTGTCTTTTTTCTTGTGATGGCCTTCGGGGGAAGTGGACGCCTGCCGGAGCTTTTTAACTCCTTTTCCATGGAGGACATTTTCTTCTTTAAAATATGGTCTTCCAGGGACTGCTGCCACCGTCAGCAGGTGGCTGCGTTGAATTTAAGGCAGTACTGGCACTTCTCCACCTGATGATCTGGGCCTAGGCAGAAGAGGCACTGGAAATGGCCATCCTTGTGCGGGAGGTGGGCACTGCACAAGTCGCACTTGTTCTTGTGCTCAGAGGGTGTGGGGACAACATACACCGACGAATACCTGACAAGTCGAAAATAACTCGGTAAAAACTACCGACGACTGAGGCTAACGAGCGTTGAACTTTACCGAGAGGCGCTAACATGAGCTAACGGCGGGAAAGAACTAGAAGGCGGGCGTGGGGGAAATCCCCTTTATACTGACGTCGGTCACCTGATGTGGGAGGGTCCCCCACCAGAGACTGCTAGCTAGAGATTTTTCCGTGGGGTCCTGACACCTGCCGGCGTCAGTCCTATATGTAATTACCTACTGCAAGAGCCCTCTCGAAGTAAGATCTAGCAGTGCCTCAGGCAGCCATGTTCACAGCATCACTCAACACAGGAGTGGTGCCAGGGGACTGAAAGAGGACACATGTAGTCCCTTTACACAAAAGCAGTAGTAGGGAGGAGGCGGGGAACTACAGGCCCGGTCAGCCTCACCTCAGTGGTGGGGAAGATCATGGAGCCACTGCTTAAAGAAAGAATCATGGCACACCTGGAAGTCAACAGTGCCCAGGATTCAAGGCAGCATGGATTCACAGCTGGAAGGTCGTGTCAAATGACTCATAGATTTTTTTGATTAGGTGACAAAGGAAGTAAATTGGAGGGGTGGACGTCGCCTACCTCGATTTCAGCAAGGCCTTTAACACAGTCCCACATGAAAGGCTGCTTAACAAGATGGATAGTCTGGGCATGGGGCATAGGCTGGCAGACTGAGTTAGAAACTTGCTAACCGGCAGGAGACAGAGGGTGGTGGTAAATGGGATCCAATCCTGAGAGAGGGGAGTGACCAGCGCGACCAGTGAGGTACCTCAGGGATCAGTCCTTGGGCCAGTCCTGTTCAATGTCTTCATTAGTGACGTTGCAGAAGAGCTGGAAGGAAAGGTCTGCCTGTTTGCAGATGACACCAAGCTCTGCAACAGGGTGGATATTCCAGAAGGGGTAGAGAAAATGAGGAGGGAGCTAAGGATGCTTGAAAAATGGTCTGAGGTGTGGCAGCTTGGGTTCAATACAAAGAAGTGCAAAATAATGCACCTGGGAAGAGGGAACCCCTGGGGAAACATACTTGCTGGGGGGAGCTGCTGACAATCACCAAGGAAGAAAGGGACCTATGGGTTATCATTTCAGATGACCTAAAGGTGTCAAAGCAGTGCACAAAGGCTGCGGGGAGGGTCAGTGGCATGCTGGGATGCATAGGCAGAGTTATCACTAACAAAAGGTGGGAGGTAGTAATGCCATTGTATAAAACACTAGTGAGGCCTCACCTAGAGTACTGTGTGCAGTGCAAGGACATCGACAGGGTGGAAGCGGTTGGTCCAGAGATGGGCAAACAAGATGGTACAGGGCTTGCACCACAAAACATATACGGACAGATTAAAGGACCTCAGTATGTACTCGCTGGAGGAAAGGAGGGAATGGGGGGTGGTGGGGGGGACATGATAGAAACCTTCAAATACAACAAGGGCATAAACAAGGTGCAGGGGGGGAACACCTTACAATGCAGAAGGAGTACAAGAACAAGGGGCATGATATGAAATTGGAGGGGGCCAGGTTAAGAGGGAATGTGAGAAAGTTTTTCTTCACATAGAGGGTGGTGGACACATGGAATAGCCTACCACAAAGAGGCGGTGGGAGCAACCACAGTGGAGAGTTTTAAACATGCTTGGGATAGGCACAAGAGAATCTTGAGGTGGGGAGAAGTAATGAAATGACACTGACCAGATAGGGTCAGAGGCCGCAAACAAGTATAGCGCTTATGGGCAAACTGGATGGGCCTAGCGGTCCTCATCTGCCAACAATTTCTATGTTTCTAAGGGGCGGTCCCCCAATCCACCCTCAGTTCTCCTGTTGGAGACCCTGGCATGCACAGAGATTGGAGAACCAAGGAGGTTCTTCATAACTGAGGAAAGCAGATTAACTGATATGGAGAAGCAGCAAACCGGGGGAAGGTGGGAAGGAAATCAGCACCTGCTGCAAGAGCTCCTCTCGAAGATCTACTGTTATGGTAAGTTCTTACGTAACTGTACTATCCTACTTCAAAGGGGCTCTTGCAGCAGGCAACACCATTAGGACTGAGTCCCAAGCAGTGAAGGAACTGACCCAGTCAGCTGGGAGGAGGAAAGTATCAGTCATAGGGCACTCTAAGAAGGCTCTGGAGGACGGCAAGGCTGAAGCCAGCTCTACATCTAGAGACAATGTCCAGACTGTAATGTTTGATGATGGTAAGGACAGACCTCCAAGTGGCAGCTGCGCAAATGTCAACAACGGACACGTTTCTAAAGGAAGCAGCTGAGGCAGCCATGCCTCTGGTAGAATGGCTTTTAACAGGGCCTGGCAATGGGTTGTCATACTTGCGGTAGCAATAACCAATGCAATCAGCCAACCATTTAGATAAACACTGTTTAGAAACAGAAGACTCCTGTCTCCTGGGGGCAAATGAAACAAACTGGTCAGTTGGTCTAACAGGACGAGTACGGTCCACATAAAACCTAAGCACTCGGTGAACATCCAGAGTATGAAGTAAGGCCTCCCCTTGATTAGCCTACTCTGGAAAATAAACAGGCAGGTGGATGGACTGATTTAACGTGAACTCAGACACCACCTTAGGCAAAAACTTACGACTGGTCTGCAAAGACATCCTGTCTTTGTGGAAAATTAAATAAGGCTCTTTTACACATCAAAGCCTGGAGCTCAGAAATCCCCCAAGCAAAAGTAATGGCAACCAAAAATGATGCTTTCTACGACAGAAAGCAGAGTTCGCAGCTTGCAGCTGGCTCAAAGAGAGGCAGAGTAAGTTTTTCTAAAACAAATAAATCCCATCACGGGGCTGGGTCCCTAATGGGAGGTTTCAAGTGAAGGATGCCTCTCAGAAAGGTGCAAGAGAGATCCAGCTGGGCAACAGTTTTGCCTTCAACAGGTGCATGGGTATGCAGACATGGCAGAAAGACGCACCTTAAGTGAACAGTAACCCAGGCCTGAGTCCAAAAGGGAAAGAAGGTACTCCAGGACGAGGTTCACCGGACATGTGAAGGGGATCCAACTACCGAGCAGTGGCCCAAATGGAGAAGCGCTTCCACTTCAAGGAATGCGTGGCTCTAGTGGAAGACTTCCTGGCAGCCACTAAAACATCCGCCACACGGGAAGAAACTCTGAAGTGGGCAATGGCTAAGTTTGCAGGAGCCACACATGGAGATGTAGAGACTTGAGGTTCGGGTGGACTAGAGTTCCCTGGTCCGGAGAGAGGAGGTCGACGCAAAGGGGCAAGGGAAGTGGAGGCTCCACAACTAGTTGCTGCAACAATGGAAACCAAATCTGGCGTGGCCAGTAGGGAGCTATAAGGATCATCTCCGCTTTTTCTGATTGCAACTTGAGAAGAACCCTCTGCAGGAGGGGAAAGGGAGGGAAGGCATACAGGAATCTCCCTGTCCAAGAGAGGGACAATGCGTTTCACCAGAAAGCACCAGGCCCTGGATCTAGTGAGCAGAAATTGGACAGTTTTGCATTGAGTGGGGATGCAAACAGGTCTAGCTCTGGATGACCTCACCTGTCTAAGAGATCCTCAACCACTGAGGGCAGGCGCTCCCATTCGTGTGCCTTCGATCTGGACTGACTTAAGCTGTCGGCCAGGATGCTTTGGACACCTGGAACATGTACTGCCGTCAGTTCCAGGTCATTCTTGATGGCCCAGTACCATACCCTCATGGCTTCTCTGCAAAGGGCGTAAGAGTGAGTCCCACCTTGCTCATTTATGTAGTAGACAACCGACATATTGTCTGTCTGAATCAGAAGAGGGCCTGGGAGCAGATACGTTCGAAAGGCCTGTAAGGCATAAAGGATTGCCCTCTTCTCCAAGACATTGATGTGGGGATGTTGCTTGTGCTGTGACCAAATCCCTTGAGTTTGATGGTCCGCAGGATGGATGCCCCAGCCCAGGTTCAAAGCGTCAGTCGTGATACTCTGCCATGATGATTCCACTCGGGGGTGAACCCCCTTGAAGAGGTTGGAGGGGTCCAACCACCAGTCCAAGGTGTGCCGCACAGCGTTGGAGACTAAGACTAATTGTTCCAAATCATCCCTGCGGTGGTCCCATTGAACTCGAAGCGTCCACTGAGAGACCCTCATGTGCAGGCAGGCTAAAGGAACTGTGGTTATGGCTGCCGCCATGTGCAACAGGAGCCGTAGGAAGGATCTGACTGGTACATGATGAGATGTAAAGACCAGACAGGCCTGTGCTTGTAACCGTTCTGCCATCTCCTGCAGGAGGTAAGCCTTGCCCTGAGTTGAATCTAAGATAACTCCAATGTACTGCAAGCCTTGGCGCAGACAAAGGAAAGACTTGGGAGGTTCATGGTGATACCCAGGGTCTGGAACAAGTGGAAGGTGGCCTCCATGGTCCGGATCAGCTGGTCTCTTAGGGGGCTATAAGAAAAAATTACTCACCATAGTAATCTTGTTTCTTCAAAGGGATCACTCATTATGATTAAACTTAATGTAGTCAGCCTCCTGTGTTGAACTGCCTGGAGAGATGGAATTTTATGTAAATTATGGAACTCTCAGTTGGCTCATGCCACTTTCAAATTGCTGCCCTAGCAACTGCTACACTCTGAGTGCTTCTGATTCTTACGGAGCCTAGTGGGTAAAAAGACCCACTAGCTAAAATTAACAAACCTTAAAAATAATATTTTTGCCCTTTCAGGTCAAAACGTCCTTAACCAACAAACCTATGAAAACTGAGATCACATGGACACCAACTGGCTAAACAAAGTGAGTCTCTATCTTAACCTATATAGGAGAAAGAAAAAACCCTAATACAGGGATGCAGAGCAACTTATATAGGTTCTAGTAGGGGAGGTAGGGAGGGTCTTTAATCATAATGAGTGATCCCTTTGAAGAAACAAGATTACTATGGTAAGTAATTTTTTCTTCTAACCCCAGGAATCACTTATTATGATTAAACGTAATGCAGACTACCAAGCAGTACCTTTGGAGGTTGGGCAGAGAACCCTTTTTGGAAACAGGCCCTGCAGTACTGCTGTACCAAACCTAGCATCACCTCTGGATTGCAAGTCCAGGCTGTAATGCTTTGTGAAGGTGTGTACTGTTTTCCATCTAGCTGCTTTACAGATTTCCAGTAGCGGAATTTCTCTTGAAGCTGCCAGTGAAGCAGCTGTGCCCCTGGTGGAGTGTGCTCTCAGGCCCAGAGGTACCTGTTTACCCACCTTACTATAACAAAACTGTATACATGCCACTATCCAGCGAGCAATTGTACGTTTTGTTGCAGCTCTGCCTTTACCAATTTCACCATATGTGAAAAAGAGCTGTGACTGACTTGTCCTGTAAGATTTGGTTCTGTCAATGTAGTGGCTGAGAGCCCTTTTGACATCAAGGGAGTGAAGTCTCCTTTCAGGAGAAAGTACAGTTACGTAAGAACTTACCGTAACAGTAGATCTTCAAGAACAGCTCTTGCAGCAGGTTACACCATTAGGACTGAAGCCGGCAGGCGCCAGGACCCCACGGAAATTTTCTAGCTAGCAATATTCAGCGGGGACCGCCCCCGACATCAGGCACAGTACATAAGGGTGCGATCCTCCAGAATCCCCAGTTCTCCCGCCAGAGACTCCCGGCCGCTGGATGACATCAGAAGAGGAGACTGAGGATCTGCCATCAAATGGCAGTCAGAGAAATGCTGAGACACCTGATCCTAGGAGAAGGATGTTGGAACTAGAATCTACCTCCAGCGGGGATTGTGGGAAGGAAAGTACCTGCTGCAAGAGCTGTTCTCGAAGATCTACTGTTAAGGTAAGTTCTTACGTAACTGTACTATCTTACTTCGAGAAACAGCTCTTGTAGCAGGTTACAACATTAGGACCGATTCCCAAGCAATAATGGAAATCCCACAAAACTGGGAGGAAGGAAGGTAGAAATCCTTAATGAAACCAAAGCCTAGGACAGAAGTCCTTGAAGGACTGCTAGACCAAAACCTGCTCTTCGCCTTGATGGAATATCCAGGCTATAATGCCTGATGAAAGTGTGCACGGAGCTCAAAGTAGCTACAGCACAGATGGTCGAGGTAGATACATTCTTAAGGGCCGCAAAGGAGGTAGCCACCCCCCTTGTGGAATGACCCCTAACCGCGCCCGGTAAGGGTTTGTTGCACTTCTAGTAACAGAACGTGATACAGTGAATGAGCCACCTGGACAGCGACTGTTTGGAAACAGGAGTTCCCATCATCCTGTGGGCAAAGGAGGCAAAAAGCTGGTCCAATTTTCGGTGGTGTTTGATTCTGGTCAGGTAGTATCGGAGACACCTATGCACATCTAAGGTGTGCAACAGGGCCTGTCCTCGATTAGAATACTTGGGGAAGTACACTGGTAGATCGATATCCTGATTAAGGGTAAGAGCTGAGACCACTTCAAGCAGAAATTTGGGATCAGTCTGTAGGGATACCATGTCTTGGTGAAAAACCAAATAAGGCTCTTTGCACATGAGTGCATGGAGTTCAGAAATTCTTCTGGCCGAAGTAATGGCAACTAAAAAAACGTCCTCCAAGTGAGAAGACGCAGCTTACAATCCGCGGCTGGTTCAAAGGGTGGCAACGTGAGCTGCTCCAGGACAAAGGGTAGATCCCATGGCAGAACTGGATCCTTAATAGGAGGTCTAAGGTGGAGAATATCTCTCAGGAAGGCTCGTGCCGTGTCCAACTGGGATATGGGTCATTGGCCTATCAGACAATGATAGGCTGATATGGCACCGAGGTGTACGTTGATCGAGGAGTAGGCCAAGCCTGTCTGAAAAAGAAACAGGAGATAGTCCAAGACCGACTTTTCTGGACGGTCTAGAGGCGAAACCCCCCGCGCTTGAGCCCATAGGCAAAAACATCGCCATTTCATGGTGTAAGTGGCATGAGTGGCCGGTTTTCTTGCAGCCACCAGGACATCAGCTACCTCTTGCCAGACCAGAGACCCCGTGTCGCAAAATGGCTATGTCTCTAGGAGCCAAGCGTGCAGGCTCAATGAATGAAGGTCCGGATGGACCAAGGAGCCCTCCTCCTGAGACAACAATTGAGAGCTGATTGGCAGAGGCACCGGAGGTTCCCAGGATAACTGGTGTAGTAGAGGGAACCAGATTTGCCTGGGCCAGAACGGTGCGATGAGTATCAGCATCGCTTGCCCTCTGCGAAGTTTCAGAAGAACTCTCTGGATCAATGGAAAGGGGGTAAGGCATAGAGGAATCTGCCCGTCCAGGAGAGGGACAACGCGTCTCGCCAGAAAACACCAGGCCCTGGATCTAGCGAGCAAAAATTGGACAGTTTTGCGTTGGATGGGGACGCAAAAAGGTCTAACTCTGGTGTACCCCATCTGAGAAACAGATCCTCTACTATCTGCTGGAGTAGTTCCCACTCGTGGACTCTGGCCTGAGAGCGGCTCAGACCGTCTGCGATGATGTTGTCCACTCCTGGGACATGAACATCAATGAGGTTTGCGCCGTGTTGCAAAGCCCAATCCCATACCCTCATGGTCTCCTTGCAAAGCGGGTAGGAATGGGTGCCTCCTTGTTTGTTGAGGTAATACATCACAGCGGAATTGTCTGTTTGTAACAGAAGAGTACCCGGTGGAATCTCCGACTGGAAGGCATGCAGGGCGTAAAGAACTGCTCTCATTTCCAGGATGTTTATGTGGAGATGAGTCTCTTGGGCTGTCCACAGGCCCTGAGACCGGACACCGTCGAGGTGTGCTCCCCATCCAAGCCCTGAGGCGTCTGTGGAGAGTGTCACAATTGGAGGCGGCGCAATGAAGGGGACCCCTGCCAATAGATTCTTCAGATCTAGCCACCATTGCCAATCCTGGATTATGGTGTTCGTGATCCAGATTGGAAGCTGCAGATGGTCTTGTTTTTGATCCCACTGGACCCGTAACATCCACTGGGTGACCAGCATGTGGAGACGAGCAAGCGGGACTGTTGCAATGGCCGCAGCCATGTGTCTGAGCAGGCAAAGGGCCAATCTGGCAGGAGCGGTCTCCTTTGTCGAGATGTCCCTGATGAGGGATCTGATGTGTTCCACTCTGTCCTGGGGAAGAAAGGCTTTCCCTTGGACGGTGTCCAGAACTGCGCCTATGAACTGCAGAGTCTGAGACAGTACCAGACGTGACTTCTCTTGATTGATCAAGATGCCCAGAGTCTCGAACAGAGACTGAGTATAATGAATGGTGGACATCAAGGCCTCTCGAGAAGGCGCCATGAGAAGCCAGTCGTCCAGGTAGGGGAACACGTAGCGGCCTTGCCTCCTAAGAGTCGCCGCTACGACCGCCACACACTTTGTGAATACCCGAGGCCGTGGCGACAGTCCGCAAGGAGGGCTCGGAACTGATAATGGTGGCCCTGGAACTTGAACCGCAGAAACTTCCTGTGCGCTTGAGCGATGGGTATATGCAGGTAAGCATCCTGCATGTCCAAGAATGCTAGAAAGGCGCCCTGCTTCAGCATGGGAATCAGACCTGGGAGGGTCACCATGCGGAAGCGCTTGTACAGGACTGACTCGTTGAGGTCGCTGAGGTCCAGTATCAGATGGAGGTCCCCTGTTTTCTTGGGAACCAGAAAGAAGTGAGAATAATATCCTGCACCCCTCTGGTTCCGTGGAACGTGCTCTATCGCTTCTTTTTCCAGAAGCGCGAGCACCTCCTGCTGTATAAGCAGGGCGTGCTGACTCGAGTTACGGGAAAGCAGGGGAGGTCTTGCCAGTGGGTGGTGGAGAAATTCTATGAAATGACCTTTCTTGACCAATTGGAGGACAAACCTATCGGTGGTAATCGACTGCCACCCTGAAAAGTGGCGAGCAATGCGACCCCCGACCTTTTGTACCCGTTGATCCAGAGGAGGGGCGGGGGCCGGGAAGGAGTCATGCTCTGGCAGCACTGGTCCCTGTAGGCTGGGCCGGTTTAGTGTAGCGTTGGGCTCTGCCTGGGGACGACTTAGCCTGAGCTTTCCGCTGAAAGGTGCCCCTTTGTTGCTGGCCGGAACGTGGCTGCTGCCTTTGTCGCCGGCTGCGAAAACGGCTCTGGTTCCTACGAAAGGATCCAGGCCTGGGTCTGTACAAGGCCTGTACAGACCTGACTTCCTTCCCAGCGTCCTGGAGTTCGGTGATCACCTTCTCCGAGGGTTCACCAAAGAATACCTCGCCGTTGTAGGGGACGTCAAGAATGTTCTTCTGTATGTCCGGGGTGAAGCCGGAGTCACGGAGCCAAGAGTGTCGCTGGAGGCAGACACCTGAAGCTGCGGCTCTGGCGGACGAGTCCGCAGAATCATATGCGGCTCATAATACTTGGGTCCCTACATCAGATCCTGTGCGGAGAAGGTTTAGGAGCTCCGCCTTCTGATTGCCATCCGGAAGCTTATCGACCAGGTCCTGGCCCTGTTCCCATAGGGCATTCTGAAACTGTACCATGTGGGTTAGGTAGTTCAGAGACCTGATGGAGCATGTAGCAGCCGCATACATGGATCTCCCCGGGGCGTCCAATTGTTTGGATTCCTGGTCCGGTGGATGTGTGCTCATGTGTTGCGGTCTTTGGGACCGGTCATGTGAGGCTGTAATGAACAGGGAGTCTGCCAGAGGTTGTTGAGCCAGGTACTGGTCCTCTCTCAGGGCCTTGTACAGGTGGTCAGCTTTCTTCGGCACAGCAGGAGGGAGGCGGACGCCTCCCACGAGCCCAGGACGTCTGCAAAGGTGACCACTAAGGGTGGCACTACCACAGGCTTTGGGTCTTTCTGCCAAGATAACGGGCAAGGCGCTGCCTTTTGGGGTCGACGGCTTCAGCATCCCACCCCATGTTGTCCTGGATGTGCCTCATGATCTCAGAGAAAGAGGGATCATCCGGGGGAGACCTGGGAAGGTCATGTGGGTCAGGTGATGAAATGCTGAGTGGAGAAGGAGATCTGGAGTAATCCGAGGTATCCGATCTGGAGTCCTCTCCCGACGGAGTATACTCAACGTCTGGGTCGCTTGGGGCTGGGAGACCCTGATGGAGATCTTGAGGGAGGCCTACTCTGATCCTGGGATCTACCCCTAGGAGGTGGAGTCTGCTCCTTGGGGGTTGGTGGTCGTCCTGCTGGCCCCTGTGGTAGAGGAGGGGGCGTACGAGGTGGAGGAGTAGGAGGGGGGGGAGGAGGAGGCTTTACTGGGACCACGTCTTTACGGATGGTGTCCCACCAGAAAGTAAAGTGTTCCTTTACTTCTTGAACATTCATGCCCGAAGACGGGCCTGGCACCGGTGGTCTGTCGTCGGGTGTCGGGTCCTCGGGTGCCTCCGGGGTGTGCGAAGGTTCCCTCGGAAGCCCGGCATCCTCTGTGTTGCCTGCCTGGTCTTCAGGCAACGCGGTGTCCTCCTCCGTGGAGTCCCTGTGACCGGTGTCTACTGGTGACCGGGGGGCGGTCTTCAGCTCCGGTGAAGCCGACGTCGGTGGCTTGGCTGATGACTTCGGGTCCGGTGAATGCCTGGCCGGCGTCTGGTGCTTGGCAGATGTTCTCGGCTCCGGCGAACGCCTGGCCGACTTCAGATGCTTGGCCGACGTCGGGTCCTTCATCTTCCTGGGTGGAGGACCCGGGCCCCTGTGGGGCTGGGAGACCGACCTGGAGTCGGGGTCCCAACGTCGGGTGGAAGAGGAAGACTTGTGGCGTTCAGAAGACTTTGAAGAGGCCCGAGAGGGAGTAGAGGAAGCCGAGGGGTGGAAGTCTTGATGGGCTGAAGAGTTGAAGAACCACTGGAAGCCCGGACCTTCACCGGAGGGGGCTCAGACCTAGCCTTGGGGGGAGAGCGGTCTGATCGGGTGGAGTCTGAGCTCCGCGAATCCGAGGCCCGGTTCAGGGATCTGGACCATGCCTTCTCCCAGTGCTTATCCCGGTGTTTGTGGACCTTGGAGGAAGAATCACCCCTGGAGGAAGGTTCTTTGTCCATCCTACTAAGTTTTTCCTCTAGCAGGTAACCTGAAGTGCCTTCTGACAGCGGATTCTGCTGCAGCTGTTGAACCCTTGGCAAAAGGTGCAGGCCTTGGTATCATGGTCCGGACCTAAGCACCACACGCAGGAAGAATGAGGATCCTTGAAAGGGATCTGTTTTCCACAGGCACACTTTGAAAGGTGACCCTCAAATGAAGGAGTTGGAGAGGACATTAGTTAAGTAGAAACTCTTGAAGTTCTAAGTCGTCGTGCGCTAGGTAGAGACAGAGAGGCCGATGCTGGCGAGTCGACAGTGGGAAAAGAACTGGGGATTCTGGGGGACCGCCCCCTTATGTACCGTGCCTGATGTCGGGGGTGGGACCAACGTCGGGGGCGGTCCCCACTGAATACTGCTAGCTAGAAAATTTCCGTTGGGTCCTGGTGCCTGCCGGCTTCAGTCCTAATGGTGTAACCTGCTGCAAGAGCTGTTTCTCGAAGTAAGATCTGGAGTTGTCTGTAAAGAAGACAGGTAGAGCGATAGACTGATTTAAGTGAAAATCAGACACCACCTTGGGAAGGAATTTTCTATTAGTCCTAAGGACCACCTTGTCCCTGTGGAATGAGATGTAGTCCACATCTGTGCTCAGGGCTTGTAAGTCACTGATCCTTCTGGCTGAAGTAATGGCAACCAGGAAAACAGTTTTCCAAGTGACATACTTCAAAACTGCGGTTGCCATAGGTTCGAATGGTGCATCCATGAGTTTAGCAATGCAAATATTTAGATTCCAGGCTGGAACCGGTTTCCTTAGGGGAGGGTGCAGAAGATTAAGGCCTTTAAAATATTTTCTAAATACCGGATGAGAAGCCATAGAACTCTCCTTACCAACTGACAGGTAAGCAGAGACTGAAGCTAAGTGAACCTTGAGGGTGGAAGGCTTCAGGCCTAAGGAATGTAAATGTGTAAGGTAACCTAGAAGAATAGCCAAATCAGCCCGGAAAGGGCTCACGCCGTTACCTGTACACCATATTGTAAATCTTTTCCACTTAGAGACATATGTCTTCTTAGTAGAAGGCTTCCTGGAACCCCTAAGCACTGTCAGCACCTGTTCTGATAGATTAAGGTTAGCAAACTCTAAGTCCTCAAGAGCCATGCCTTGAGCCTCAGTGATTTGAAATTGGGGTACAGGATCCTGCCCTGAGAGGAGGTTAACAGGTTGTGCCTCCTGGGCAGATGGATTGGGGAAACTACTGACAGAGACAGCAGAAGAGAGTACCAGTGCTGTCTCGCCCAATCCGGAACCACCAGTATCATTTTTGCTGGCTGGGACCTCAATTTCAGTAGGGTCCTGAATATCATACGGAAAGGAGAGAATGCATACAGAAATTTCCCTGTCCAATCCAGGGCCAAGGCATCCAGGGGGATTGTGCCCCTTAGAGGAGGCCTGCAACAGTACATTGGAAGCTGGTGATTTTCTGGGGAGGCAAAGAAATCCACCTCTGGAGTGCCCCATTTTCTGAAAATTGTACTGAGTACTTGAGTATTCAGGCACCACTCGTGGTGGTCCTGACTTATTCTGCTTAAAGAGTCTGCCAGCACATTGTCCTTCCCTGGATGGCTGACAGGGATACTCCCATGGAGTATGCTAGGGACCACAGTCTCATTGCTTCTGTGCACAGTAGATATGACCTGGTACCTCCTTGCTTGTTGATGTAATACATCGTTGTGGTGTTGTCTGTTCTGACTTGCACCACCCTGTTTTGCAGGTAAGGAGCAAATGTTTTTAAAGCCAGGTAAACAGCCCTGAGCTCCAAGAGATTTATGTGCAACAGAGACACCTGGGGGGACCATGTGCCACTTGCTATGTGCTCTAACATGTGTGCCCCCCAGCCAAGAAGAGAGGCATCTGTTGTGAGGATTACTGAAGGTTGTTCCCTTATAAAAGGCACACCCACCCTGAGCTTGTGCTTGTCCAGCCACCATTGTAAGGCCTGGACTAAACTTTCTGTGACTGGAACCAGTTTGGACATAGGATCCGTCCTTTGAGACCAATACTGTCTGAGATGGAACTGAATATCTCTCATTTGAAATCTGGAGCCCATTACCACCGCCGTGGCAGATGCCATGTGGCCTAGTAACCTGAGAAATTCTCTGGCTGTTCTGGGTCTCCCAGGAACAAAGGATTTTGCAATCTGCAGAATGCTCGTTCTCCTGTCCTCAGGCAGGAGGGCTCCGCCTGTCTGGTATTTAGTTCTGTCTCAATAAACTCCAGCACCTGGAGTGGTACCTGCTGGAGATTTTTCTTCGCTTATCAGAAACTCAGGACTCTAGGTGGATTTTGTGAGTGCCAGTGACTGTACTGCATACTGCAGAGACTGTCCTACTATTAACCAGTCGTCCAGGTAGGGGAAGACTGTTACACCTTGTTTTCTCAAAAACTCTACCACCGATAGGCACTCTGTAAAAACCCTTGGTGCCAAAGTTAGCCCAAAGGGGAGAGTTGCAAACTGATAATGGCCTGAAGCCAGCCTGAATCTCAAGAATTTTCTGTGAGAAGGTCTGATGGGAATATGGAAATAAGCATCCATTAGATCTAGGGAGGCTAGCCAGTCTCCCTTTTGCAAGGAAGGAATGATTATGGAAGAGTGACCATTTTGAACTTTGGTTTCAAAATGTGCTTGTTCAGAAGTCTTAGATCCAAAATAGGCCGCCAATCCCTGTTTTTCTTCCTTATGAGGAAGTATCTGGAATAAAAACCTTTTCCCCTGCTTATTAGAGGCACTACCTCTACTGCTTTGATTGCTAGCAGATGTTTTACCTCTGCTTCCAACAAAACCCTGTGTGCAGCTGTTGCCGGGGCAAAGGTTCTTGTTCTCAGCTTTGGGAATGATTTGAAACTGAGTGCCAAGGCCTGGCTCACTACCTCCAGCACCCACTTGTCTGTGGTGATTGACTGCCAAGCGTGAAGGTAATGAGCCAGTCTGCCACCTACTGGTGGATCTGTAATAGGGGATGCGACCTGCACTAGCCCATCAGGGATTCTGTGCAGGCTGTGCCTGAACCTGTGGTGCAGGAGCTGCTCCTTCCTCTAAAGTAACCTCTAGCCTGCTGCTGAGGCTGGGAGACTTGTGCCTGAAAGAAAGGTCTGGGATAAAAAACCCTGCCCGTACCTCTCCTACTTTGGGATCTATAAGAGGTGAAGGGCCTATCCTTGGAATTGCTCCGATAGGTTGATTTATATTCCTTCAACTTTTTCATGTATGCCTCAGTTTTATCCCCAAACAAGGAGCTGTTCTCCAGGGGGAAATCCATTGCTTTGACCTGGGTGTCTAAGGTTAGGTTGGTGGCTCTAAGCCATGCAAATCTTCTGAATGAAACTGACAAAGCCATTAACCTGGATGCAGTATCACTGGCATCCACTGCCATATGAAACTGGTACCTAGTAGCATCAAGTGCAGCCCTTGCTGTATCTTGTAAGTCTACAGCCACTTCATCTGGGACCTTATCAGCCAAAGCTAGAACAGTGTTCCATAGAGCTTTTTGGTACTGCACTGAATATGCCATGTAACTGGCATGCCGAACTAATAAAGAGGCAGCCATGTACCCTTTCTTTCCCATAGCATCCATTTTTCTTGAATCTTTGTCTGGTGGATGGGTAGCCAATGGGATCCTGGCCTTGCCACAGGCAGCAGCTGGGACTACTCCCTCAGGATCAGGTTGAATAAATAGAAAATCAGGTGTAGTTCTGTCCAGCTGGTATTTCTGGTCAGCTTTCTTATCCACACCAGGAATAGAAGTTGGAGTTTTAAAAATCTGCACTGCAGCCTTCTTTAAAGATTTATGCATAGGCAGAGGTAAACGTTTCATGGGGGTTAACCCCATCATTTCTAGAAAGTCTGCCTCCTCCATATCCTCCTCTGTTTACTGAAGAGGTAGGTTCAGGGTTTCCACCATGTTCTTAACAAAAGCATAGTGGGAGGAGTATTCCTCAGGACCCCTGGGAGGAGATTCAAACTCTTGATCAGGAGAAACCTCTGGATCTATAGGTTCCCATTCAAAGTCATCCTCCTCCTCCCCAAACACTTTCAGCACTTCTTGCCTTGCTGGGGCTGTAGGAGGAACTGGGGCAGTTGGTGTAGGAACTGGGATTGCACCCTGTAGGGCTTGTAATACTTGCAATGTCTTAGCAATGTCCTCAGCAGAGGGCATAATATGCTTGTCTGCTAGGAGCTCCTTAGCCTTCTCGGCTGGAGGCGCAGCAACATGTTTTTCTTTACACATTTTCTTTAATGGAACAGGTTCAATGACTGTTTCCACAGCCCTTTTTGTTTTACCTTGTTCAGATTTATCTGAACTCCTGTCAGGATCCTTGGCTTTACCTCCATCCTTTTTTGTGGGAGGAGGAAGAAGCAGAATTATCCCCAGAAGCAGAAGCAGAAGTCATCTCTTCCAAAATTTTAGACCTTTTCTTTAATGTTTTTGGGCAAAAGGTCTTACAAATATCACAATTGGCAAATATGTGATTTATACCCAAACAAGGAATACAGAGAGAATGTCTGTCTGCTTTTGCTATAAGTTGCCCACAAGAGTCACAACATTTAAAACCTGTGGGTCCTGTGCGTTTTTTAGGTTTATCCAAATGGACCTCTGACATTTAAGCCAGGCCAAAAAAGATTATTTCAAAACACCGTTATTTAACGTAACTCGGAACCAGAGATTACTTTAAAATAACAACCGCTAGCGGTTCCTGGAACCGAGCGCTATTCGGTTCCTGAAGAAAAAGGAACCGAGAAAATTACTAAATTTGGACAAAACTAAAGCGGTTCAGGGAATCGATCGCTAAATCACTCTAAATAATAATAAATTGAGATAGGAAACCTTTAAAATAGACACGGAACCCTCGGTTTCAAGGAACTGAGAGGGAACCGTGAGTATAAATAAAAAACTACTAAAACACTAATTCTAGTATACTAAACAATGTTTCTAAGGCAGCAACTTAAAATTAAACTGAAAGTGAGTACTTATCTACAGATAAACTTTAGTCAGAGACAGTTCAAGGAGAGCTCTCTGGGATGTCCTTACTAGGCAGGTGGAGTAAAGAATCTGAAGCACTCAGAGTGCAGCAATTGCTAGGGCAGCAGTTTGAAAGTGACATGAGCCAACTGAGAGTTCCATAATTTACATAAAATTCCATCTCTCCAGGCAGTTCAACACAGGAGGCTGACTGCATTACGTTTAATCATAATGAGTGATTCCTGGGGTTAGAAGTAGCCAGTCATCCAGACACGGAAAGACATAATGGCCCAGCCTTCTGAGGGCCGCCGGCACTTTGGCCAGGCATTTGGTAAAGACTCGAGGAGCCAAGGAAAGGCCAAATGCAAGAGCCCTGAACTGATAATGGTTTCCCTGGAAGTAAAAGTGGAAAAACCTTCTGTCGGGCTGAAAGACTGGGATATGGAGGTAAGTGTCCTGCATATCCAGTGAACAAAGCCAGTCCCCTTGGTGAAGGAGGGGGAGCAGGCCATGGAGGGTGACTATCCTGAAGCACTTGTATTCTATAAAAAAGTTCAGGTGACTGAGATCGAGGATTGGTCTCAGGTCACCGGTCTTCTTTGGGACCAGGAAGAAGTGCGAATAGAATCCCTTCCCTCATTGGCTGGAACAGGTTCTATGGCCTGTTTGCGCAGAAGTGCCTGAATCTCTTTCCAGATGAGGGCAATGTGTGCCCGAGGGTAATGGCAGTACAAGGGACGGTTGTCTGGGGGGGAATTTCCAGAAATTCCAGGGTGTGTTATTTCTCCACCAGTTGGAGGACCATTGGTCTGAGGTTACGTTGCGCCATCCTTCTAGGTATAGTGAAAAGCAACCCGCACCACCTCCCCCCAACATATCTGCTGGAGGAGTGTGGGGTCGGGCAGGGAGTCAGGCTGAGGAACCTGGGATGGGCAAAGTGGCCTGGGGGGCTCTAGGGGCCCTGGGGGCTGGAGCTCCCGGCTGGCTGAGAAGTGGTCTTATGTTTGAAGGTACCTCTGGACTGTTGGCGCTTGGACTGTTGTCTGTTGGGCTGACACAAGGACTGGTGTTGGTTGGGTTTAGGCTGGGAACGATACATGGACTGTACCGACCTTAGTGCCTGTCGTCGAGGCACAGGTCAGGAAGCATAAGAGAACCAGGAGCAGTTTCAAAATTAGCAAATAGCGTTTTATTTTTCTCAATAATAGCAAAATTAAAAAATACAAATTATTCACTATAACTATCTATAAAGGCAGTACAAACATAGAAAACTAAGTTCTTCTGAGGGTATCTCTTAATTCCAAGTTTCAGTCTCTCACTCTCCTCGTCTCTAGCAAAAGCATTGCTGCTCTTTTTATAAGCCTTTGTCTGGGAACTCAGTAAGAGAGCCGGCTTCTCACAGAATGTTCTTGTCAGTTTCAATGCAGGTGCAGCAAAAATAACATAGTGACCCACAACTGACTTCTTGTTTACAGCTCTGCAAAAGGCTTAAAAACTGCATCTCAGGTTAACCCCTTGAGTTCCAAATAGCTTTTTGCAATCATTTCAACAGTATAACATAACTATATACATTTTTTCAACAAAGGGATCCCAGTTTCACATTCAAGTTTTAAACAGATATTCATATATTTTTTTTTATAACTGCAGCTATGCAAGGGGAAAAAAAGACAGAGATAGCAAGGGAAGTCAGAGAGATAGTGAGAGGCAGAGAATTGCAAAACCGTCGGAGTGATCAGTTCCTAGGTCTCACAAGAAAATCTGGTTGCGCAACCAGACAGACAAGATAGAAAAGGAGAGGATAGAACAGACCCTTGCGTTTAACTCTTTCTGAATAACAAATGGGACAGGGCCTTATTCAACCCTGTCACATACGCCCCTCTTTAAGAGGGAACCTGTTTTACAAAAAAAAGGTTTTCAAAATGTTCTATTAAATTCCTGTCTACCATTGGCTTATAACCTTTACAGTTCAGTGCATATGCAGCATAGCAAACAGAGAAGTATCAATTCACATTTTTTCAACCTTTGGAATTCTCAATTCCTGATCCATATCTTGACAGAAAATCAGCACTGACATTCTCTTTCCCAGATTTGTGCATCACTTTAAATTTAAAGGGACACTGTCAACCTGTTTTGCATCATGTTATTTCTAATTGAAACCCCACATTTTATGATTGTTTACCCTCTCTAAAATTCACTAATGTTACTGTTTGTTTTGTCTGTCTCCTTGTTTAGTAGAACTGAAATGCATGGCAATGTATATGTATAAACAACCTTGTTTTGTTTACAATCCTGGTTCTGTTCTTACTGAGCATACTTTCTGAGCATTAGAAACATACCCAACCAGTGCAGTCACTCATAAGAAAGAAGCCTCCTAAATTCCCATTGCATCATGAGGGGCTAAACTGTTTTGTGGGTGTTCCCAAGTCCAGGAAAGATGCATTTAAGGTTGATCAAGGAATGTAAACAAATCTGTCTTGGTGTGATAACACCAGTATGTTGGGCAGTCTGTTTTTCACTTTTTTAAAGAAAATGAGAGTCAGAATCAAACTACCAGTTACATAAGTAATCTTTACTGACTGTTGGCAATCACAAAATATGTTTTTTTAAACTGGGGACACTTTGAGACCTAAGAGGGGTTGACAGTGTCCCTTTAAATGGCTGTAGAGCTAGGTACCACCATGTGATTGTAGAATTCGTATCCTTCATTTGGTTAAGCCAACATAGAGGATTGTGACCTGCTACAAGTACAAAGTCAGCTCCTAGTAAGTAAAACTTAAGGGACTCCATGGCCCACTTTGCCGCAAGGCATTCCTTTTCAATGGTGGAGTACCTTTTTTCTCTGTCGTGCAATTTCCTTCTTATGTATACAACAGGATGTTCTTTCCCATCTATATGCGGACTCAAGTCTGCACCTATGCCTTCCTCTGATGCATCAGTCTGGAACAGAAATTTTTTCCTCAAAGTCTGGGATTCTTAAAACAGGGGCCGAACATAATGCAGCCTTAATGGCTCGAAAAACCTCGTCACACTCTGAGGTCCATTTCACATTATTCGGGAACCATTTCTTTGTGAGTTCAGTGAAGGGAGTACCCAATTCTGCAAAGCTGGGAACAAACCTCCGATAATAACCAGCCAGTCTTAAAAATGACCTGACATGTTTCTTATTTTTGGGAACAGGGCTGTTAGCTACAGCTTCTATCTTGGAAACCTCTAGCTTGACTTCTTCTATTCCCAAAACATAGCCAAAAATATCTGGTTTCCTGCATGCTTAATGCACACTTGGTAGGATTAATTGTCAGACCTGCCTTTTTGATCGATTGGATAACTGCTCACAGGTGTTCCAGGTGGCCTTTCCAGTCTAGACTATACACCACGACATCACCCAGGTACGCAGCACAATAACCAGTGTGAGGGGATAAAATTACATCCATGTACCGCTGGAACGTAGCGGGTGCGTCATGTAAATCAAACTTCATGGTGGTGAACTGACAGAATCCTATAGGAGTGGCAAATGCAGTTTTGTCTCTGGATTCTTTAGCTAGGGTGATTTGCCAGTAACCCGTGGTGAGATCGAGGGGTACTGATATACTTGGCACTCCCCAGTCTGTCCACCAAATCATCTATTCTGGGCATAAGATAACCGTCAAATTCTGACACTTAAGTTTCCTAAAATCAAGGCAGATTCTTACAGACCCTTCTTTTTTGTTTACAGTCACCATTGGTGATGACCAAGCACTTCTCGACTCTTCTATGATACCCATTTCTTTCATTTTTTGCATTTCCTTAACCACGTCTGCTCTTAACCGCTCTGGTAATCTGTATGTCTTTTGTCTACCAGAGCATGCTTGGACCCTTTTGCTCAGCCTGGTACTATGGCAAAAGTACTGTTAAATGTCTTTAGCAAGTTACAAATTTTGCAGTTTGTTCAGAGGTTAAGAAAACATTCACCTTTACAGTATCAGCAGTTACAGTTTGTTCCAGTCTATCATAAGCTACATTAATATCGTCTTTATCAGCTTCTGGTACAGTAAAACTAGCAAGACAGCTTTTGGTGTTTTTTCAACCCATTTCTTGAGGAGGTTAGTATGGTATATCTTTGTAGGAGGTTTTCTATCGGGGTCTCAATCTCATAGTTAACTGTGCCAGCACGTCTAAGCATTTTATAAGTCCTTGCCACTTCATTAACAGCTTATTTTCTGTAGTGGGCAACAGTAGCAAGACCCTTTCACCTGTCTCAAAAACATTTTCTTTTACCCCATGGTCATAATAAACCTTGTGTTGGTTTTGGGCCTCTTCCTGATTACTATGGGTAATTTCAACATATTTTGCCAGCTTCTTTCTCAGGGCACACATATAAGGTGTAATGGATTGTTTCTGATGGGGTTATCTTCCCATGTTTCTTTTATTACATCTAGTGGCCCTCTTAGGTTGTCTACCATACAGCATTTCAAATGGTGAACAACCTGTTGATGCCTGCGGCACTTCTCTGTAAGCAAAAAGCAAGTAAGGTAAGTATTCGTCCCAATCTTTCCCTTCCCCTTTTACAAACCTTTTTGACACGCATTTTAGGTTTTTTTTTTGTATAATCTTTTTATTGCATTTGATAACAACTGACAACATATATACACTACTACAACAGACATACAAACAAATAGGTGCAATCCATTGTACAATCTATTTTCAAATAATAATACATCATTAATTCCACTTTTCCAGACACTATCATACCTTTCCCCTACCTTTATAATTTAATTAATCTTTATTTTAATTTTGGCTTTACATTTTCCTAAACATTTTCCACTAAACATTTGTCACACTACCAAGTAATGTCTTCCCCTCTCCTAATCTAATCCCATCTGCCGCCCACCTGGTACTTTCCAGAATCCTAGTCGAGCCCCATAAGAAGAGTTCTGTCCTCATCCGGACTCAATGAACTTAGCGAAGAGGTCCATTCCCTATAGAAGACCTCCTCTCTACTTCTGATTGCCAGCATTAGTCTCTCTAGGGCTAGTGTTTGGATAATCAGTTTACGCCACTGCTGTATTGTAGGCACTACATGGGAAACCCAAGTGTTCTGGATGCAGTGTCGACCTAACACCAATAGTACCCTTATCCACCTGGGAAGTGGCTCCCACTCCCCCTCCTCCCCTGTGGTCATTCGAAACATTCCTACCAAAGGGTCCACCTGCAAAGAGAACCTTGCCATAGCGGATATTTCCTCCATTATGTCCTTCCAAAAATTCTGCAGCACCCTACACGTCCAAAAGCTGTGCACCTATGTCCCCTTTTCTTCCCCGCATCGGCCACACAGAGGGGAGACAGATGGATGCACCTTATTGACCATCACAGGAGGGTAGTAGAATCGGTGCAAAAACTTATAGAAGGCTTCTTTAAATCTGTTACAGATCAGCAGGCCTATATGCAACTCTAACATTGTCTGCCAGTTCTCTGCTGTAATTTCCCTACCCATGTCTTTCTCCCATTGCTGCTTTATTTTCTGGGTTAGATCCGGGTAGTCCTGTTTCCCCAGCTTTGCTGCTTTTTGGATAAACCCTTTAGGATTTTTTTTGGCTAGGTAAATCAGGGCCTCTGTTGTATGCCACCCCAGATTCTGAGCTCCATCCCTACCCACTGTAAGCATAAAGGCTCGCAGTTGGATATACCTGAATAACTGCTGCCCCTCCAGGCCCAGTACCGGAGTAATTTTCCCAAGCAGACTTAGGACCCCCTCCTTTAGCAGGTTTCCCATACTTTGTACCCCTTTCCCTTCCCATTCTTGAAAGCCTCTATCCTCCATTCCCAGAAGGAAAAAGGGGTTATTTGCCACAGGCAGTAAAAAGGTCTCTCTGCCCCCTATCCTCTTCTGCTTTCTTATATGTCCTCATGCCTCCAACACTGTCCTCACCAAGGGGTTGCCATCACCTTGCCCACGTATGCTTTCAAACCCCTACTATGCAGATATGCCGATAAACGGCCTGGACAGCCCCACTGCTCCAAATCTACCCAGCTAGCCACCTCAAGGCAGTGCACCCAGCCTGTAATATAGCACTGTTGCATCGATAGGTAGTAATTAGTCAGATCTGGGAAGTTGAGGCCCCCCTTTATCACTTCCGCCTTCAATCTTTGGAGGCAGGCTCGTGGACGTTTGTCCCTCCAAACAAATCGAGAAAAAGATTTCTCCACTCTTTTAATACCTGCCTTTGATAAACCCATAGGTTCCATCTGCATAGGGTATAAAACTCTGGGAAGGATATTAATTTTCATCAGGTTGATTCTGCCCAACCACGAGATAGGTAATTGCATCCACCTTCTCATGTCCGCTTCTATTGTTTTAATCAGTGGGGTGTAATTTAACCCATACAAGGACCCTATTGACTTACCCACTCTAATGCCCAGGTAAGTAATACTTGTGTTTACTATCGGAATTCCCCATCTCCCATTTTCCTCCCTGGTGCTCGGGAAGCACAGCATTTCTGACTTATTAGGATTAATTTTATATCCTGAAAATGCAGCAAAAGTTCTTACTAGCCCTAGCAGGGGCGGTATTGAGTTCTGGGGGTTCTTTACAAACAGCAGCATATCATCCGCATACAAGGTAATCTTGTGCACAGTTCCCCGGGCCACTCTAATACCCTCTGACTTGACACTGTCGGACCACAGCTGCTAATGGTTCCAGTGCCATTGCAAACAGCAGGGGGGAGAGGGGACATCCCTGTTGCGTCCCACGCTCTAGATAAAAGTGGTCAGTGGCCACTCCATTGACCAGCACCTGTGCCCTAGGGGCTTCATACATGGCCTTAATCCTTTTTATATATGATTCACCCAGACCAAACCGGGTCAGCACCTCAAAAAGGTACTCTAACTCCACCCTGTCAAACGCTTTTTCCCGCGTCCACAGAGATGACATATGTTTCTTCTGCCATCTGAGCGGCTCTCCACACTACATTCAGTAGTCGGTGCATATTGTGGTAGGAGAATCTCTCCTTTATGAACCCGGGTCTGCTCTGGGTGGATCAGCCCTGGGAGGACATCCTCCAACCGTGTGGCTAAAATCTTGGCCAGGATCTTAAGATCACAATTTAGCAGGGAGACTGGTCTATATGATGCACATTCTGCCTCGTCCTTGCCTGGTTTGGGGATTAAACAGATCACTGCATCATAGCAGGACCGAGGCAATCTTGGGCGCTCCTCTTCTGTATCCGTCTGGAAAATCCCACTTAAAACTTCCACCATGTGTACCGCCAAAGCTTTATAAAATTCCACAGGGAACCCGTCCGGGCCACTTGCCTTTCCCCGCTGTAACTTCCCTATAACCTTCATGATCTCCATCTTCGTAATAGGTTGAGCTAACTGCTCCTCCTGAGCCTTTGTTAGTTTGGGAAGCTCCATCTTATCTAGAAACTCCTTAATCAGAGGGCCTTTATCCATACACTGAGCCTTATATAGTTGATCATAAAACTCCCAAAAAAGGTCCCTGATCTTCTCAGGCTCTCTATGCATCTCACCCCCTTGTCCTTGATGCCAGCCACCCTAGTGGGGCACTTACCTCCCTTCATTAATCGCACACATAAAGGGCCTGGTTTATTAGACAATTCGTAGATCTGTTTTTTGCTATAAAACCATGCTGTCTTTGCTTCCCCTTGCACCAGAGTATTCAGTGCTTCCCTGGCCACAGCCAGGAGTCTCTCCACGTCCCCCTTGTCGCCCCTAGCCACCCTTTTCTCTAGATCCTTAAGCTGTTTTTCCAATTCGAGCCTCCTTTCCCGCTTCTTTTTGGTCCTGGCCATGAATTCTATTATGGCCCCCCTCATGAATGCTTTCCCTGTGTCCCAGTACGTGGCTCTAGAGACATCGGCCCCTTCATTAGTTTCCTTATACCGTTCCCACTGGTCCACTAGATGTTCTTTAAATTTCTTATTAAGAAGCATCTAAGAGGGGAATTTCCACTGGGGGGGCCTCTCCTTAGCCACTCTCATTTTAATCCGTGCTATTACCATGGCATGGTCTGATACATGGATGGGGCTACGGGCCACATCCACCAATCTCTCATTCTACCCCTTTGGCAAAAAGACGTAGTCAATGCGAGTCCAAGTCCCATGGGGGTTAGAGAAGAATGTATATTCTCTAGCCCCAGGGTTAACCATTCACCAACTATCTACTAGATCCATGCCTGCCATCCCCGCTTGCCACTGATGCAGCACCTCAGTCGTTCTACCCCTACCCTCAGAATGGTCCATAATCGGGTCCATTGTACTATTCAAATCCCCTCCCAGAATCAACCCAGGAAATTGTTCCCTGGTAAGTAGGTCCAGCAAATCCGGGAGAAACCTTGGGTCATATATAGCAGGGACATACACACTACCAAAAGTGATTTGATCCCCATACAGTTGCCCCACCACGAAAATATACCTGCCCTCCCTATGGTCCTTCACTATCCTCTGGACCTCCAATGGAAGGTGCTTATTGACAAGGACGGCCACTCCTCGCTTATGAGACAAGTAGGATGCTGCAAAACACTTACCAACCCAGCCCCCGTGCAAGTTTAACATGCTCAGTATCAGACAAGTGGGTCTCTTGGATTAGTGCCACCTGTGCTCCTTTTCTCCTAAGCACCGTAAGAAGCATCAGTCGTTTAACTGGATTAGTGATCCCCCCAAATTCCATGAGACCACCGTTAATTCCTACACATTAGCCATGATACCCATCTATTCCCTTCCTGTATCCCTCTCTAGTCAATAAAAGCCATTGATTGCCCTTAGAATGTCTGGACGTTTGCCTTTCAAAATGTTTCGTAGCACTGAATGTATTAAAGGATGCACCACAAAAAACAGAATAACAACAGCAAAATGCATCAAAAACAGCAACTATACCCCTGTTCCCATCTCCGTCTCCCCCTCCCCCACCCCCGCATATATTGATACCATCATCATCCACCCCCCTCTTTGTTGCTCTCAAGTTCTCCCCCATGTAACCATCCACTGCTATCTTCCCATCCCTTTCCTCCCCAACCCCCCATCGAATATGACACTAATTGCACAAATCGCATGAGTGTCTGTTTGCTCTCCATCGATTTGTGTGCCTTGCCACTCCCACAACAGCCAGTTTGTAAACTACTATAATCCTCCTTCCCTATGTAATCATCGACTAGATTAATACTAATATAACAGAAAACTGTGTGTGTTAGTAAATAAACTTGCTCATTGTACAGGCCATCATATTTAAACATCACTGGAAGAAGCATACCCAAACCTGCAAGAAGTAAGGCTTCAAAAAAACGCACCTTATTCTTGAACATGTGGCCTGCAGCATTAGAACTTCACCCCCCATTCCCCCACCCCTCAATTAAGTCCTTTCCCCAGTTGTAGGCAGACGTCAGTACTCAGTCCAAGCTTTTCTCCTGTTTTCTGAGCACCATGTTGTTCGTGAGAGAGAGAAGGCCACACCCTTTACACACGTGCCAAGCCCATCCCCCCGATCTCTCCAACCATCGTATGCTCCGGCTGTGTCCACAAGCCAACAGCCCATCCTTGTAGACCCATTAATGAGTCTCACTCTTCTCAGACAGTTAATTGTCTTTCAGGTACCATGGAAAGCGGTCAGTCCTCTGCGAGTGTCTCCTTGCCACCATCCTACTTCTTGGGTAACCAAAGGCCATCCCTCAGTTGTAGTTGTTCTTTTTCTTAACAGGACTCTCTCTCCACGTGGATTCCCACTGATATCTCCTCTGAGAATGAACGTCACCTTACAATGCGATGCCCACATACTACAGTCCTAGAGGGAGGGGGGTACTCCTAAACATTCTAGCCCTTCCAAACTAGGGCTAACATGCTTATTAACTTTAAGATAACCAAGATAACTGCTTATAGGATCACCATCAGGGCTGTTTTATTTGTTCAGCTTCTTTGTAGCTCACTGACGAATTGCTCTGCTTTGGCTACCTCCCAGAAGGAGTAGGTTGCCCCCTCATTCTGGATCTTCAGAGTCGCGGGGTACATCAGAAAATTTTCGACCTTTAGATCTCTCAGCTGATTCAAGAGTGGGTTAAACATCTTCTGCCTTTTAAGCAGCCTAGCAGAGTAGTCCTGGGACAGAAACAGCCACTTGCCTTCAAACTCCAGAGGTCCCTTCTCCCGATACGCTTTCAGTATAGCCTCCCGGACCTGAAAGGCGTGGAACCACATTATTATCTGTCTTAGGGGCTGATCTCCCGGGGGGCGAGGCATTACTGCCTGGTGGGCCCTTTCAAGCTTTACTTTCCCATTTTTAGGTTGCAGACCCAGTAAGCCCGGTAATACTCTTGCACAGAAATCCAGCACATTGCCCCCTCCATACCCTCTGGTAGACCTCTCAGGTGCAGATTAAGCCAGTGGTGGTAATTTTCCTGATAATCAAATGCTTCTCTTAGTTCCTCCAGTTCTTTTTGCAGGGCCATTACCTGCCCGGAGACCTCCATGGGTTCATCTTCAAGTCTGGATACTCGGTCCTCCACCTCTGCAAGCCGATTAGAGTGCTGTGTCTGTTGTTCTAACACCTCCTGCAACTTTAGATCGATCTTGCCCTCTAATTGAATTAGCCTGGGTTCGAGCGCCGCAATCACTTGCCTGGTCACTTCATGGCCTAACGCAGACATCTCCGCCGCTGAGAGTGAAATCATTCCCGTGCTCTCACCCACCATGGAGGCCGTGAGTTTCTTTCCCATTTTGTTAGCCGGGCGCTGACTTTTCCCTGGATTTGGCATTAGATATTCTTCCATGCTGCCTTTCCACACCTTTCAGAGACATTTTCTGTGGGATTTTATAACTTTCATTTGCAGATTTACTGGCCATTGTACAGAGCAGTGTTCAGGCATGTTTATCTAGCTAGCTGCTCATCAGTGCCACCTCCCTCCTCATTTTAGGGTTTGATTAAAACGCTCAACAAGACCGTCTGTCTGAGGGTGATAAGGGGAGGTTCTTATGGCAGTGATACCTAGGATTCGGGTACAGCTCCTTCAGTAATACAGCACCAAAAGTACTACCCTGATCAGCTATAATCTCTTTAGATATGCCCACCCTGCTGAAAATTCTGGCAAGCTCTGCTGCCACTTTTGGGGCTGTGACAGTATGCATTGGATCTGCCTCTGGGTATCAATTAGCATAGTCACATATTACCAACATGAATCGATTACCCTTTTTACTTTTGTCTAAGGGGCCAACCACTTCCATTGCAATACTCTCAAAAAGCACATCTATCAAGGGTAGGGGCGCCTTGTCTTTTTTAGTCACTAGGGCTACTTTCTGACACTCAGCACAAGAACTGCAATAGGTAGCAACATCTTCATGAACGCCAAGCCAGTAAAATCTGTACAGCAATCTGGCAAAGGGTGCAATCCCTCCCCAAGTGACCAGACATAGGACTATCATGTGCTATCTGTAACAACTCAGATCTATATCTTTGTGGTATAACCAACTGTTCTATCTGTTCCTGTGTCTGAGGTTTAACCCAAACTCTGTACGGTAGCCCATTGCATTTTTTAAACATAGGTTCACCCTATTTTGGTTTCACCACAGCTGCTTAAAATAACCCTGGAAAGAAACATTGTTAGGTTGTTCTGAACAAAAATCACAATCAGTGATCAGTTTAGTTTCAGCATTTTCATATGTTAACCCCTTATGTCCATCAGTCTTTTGTTGCCACTGTTTCTTCAGGCGTCGTCTTTCTTTTCTTGGACTTCCGGATCTTGGTGCTGTGCTCATGCAAGTCTGAATCAAAATCAGCGAAAGGAAAAAAAAGAGTCCCCACCATCTGAGATCTTCTTTGCCTGAGCGCGTCACCACAGCTGCTGAAACATCAGGATTTACTCCCTCTTTGATTAACTCAGTAAATCCTGGAAAGTCATTTCCAACAATCACAGGTACAGCTAACTTAGGTACTACCCCACTTTCATTTGTTGTGACACCCCATTATTAGTCAGAGTCACTTGGCTGGTGGGATAGTATCGAGTGTCCCCATGGATGCAGATGACTCCAGTACCTCGTTCTTTTGGACACTGTTTTCCCAGCACTTCAACATGCACTAGGGTTTGTCTGCTTCCCGAATCTATAAGTCCCTTCACAGTCTTATCTCCCACCTTCACATCTGCTAAGTACTTGCCCCAATTTGCACAAGACAAATCTGCTCCAGTGGCTCTCTTCTTACTACGACAATTTCTTGCAATTATGACCTGGCTTATTATAGTTATAGCAAATAAAGTCTTTGGGTGCCGATCTATTACCCCCACCAGAGTTCTTATCAGACCTGGAGTTTAAATCGGAAAAAAAGTATCTTACCAGTGCTTGGCTGTTACCTCACTGCTGTGGTGTCTGTCTGGCCATTTGGTAGTCTTCAGCCAAAGAAACAGCCTTTTCCCCATTTTCTGGTCGGTGTTCTTTTACCCAAATCCGTATGTCTGTGGGTAGGATGCTGATGAACTGCTCCATTACAAATGTTTCAATGATCTGTGGGAGTGTTTTGCCCTCTGGTTGGAGCCATTTTATCAGGAGTTCTCTGAGTCGGGTGAAGGCTTCTCGAGGATTGTCGACCGAGTTGTACTTCAGAGACCAAAATCTCTGCCTGTAGGTGTCTCCTGAGATGTCATATCTTTTAAGGACCTCCCTTTTCACCAGGTCATAGTTTTCTGACTGTGCAGTGTCCATATTGCTGTAGGCAAGTTAGGCTTTACCTGTCACGTAAGGTACCAGTCTGACTGCCCACTGCTGCTTTGGCCACTGGCAGGCTGCGGCAACCCTTTCAAAAGTTGTCAGGCATGCGTCAGTATCATCCGAGGGACACAACTCTGTAAGTTTAAGCTTACATTCAATGCAAAGAAGTGCAAAGTAATGCACATGGGAAACAAAAACCCAGGGGAAGAGTACACAATGGGGGGTGTGAGATACTAACAACAACAAAAATGGAAAGGGACCTGGGGTAGTCATATTGGATGACCTTACGGTGGGCAAGCAATGTGAGAAGGCAGTATGGAGGGCTGGTGGGATACTGGGATGCAAAGGAAGAGGCATCATCAGTAGAAAACAGGAAGTTGATATCCCTCTGTACAGACAGTTGGTGAGACCCAATCTGGAGTACTGCATGCTGTTCTGGAAACCCTATTTCTGCAAGGACATAGACAGAATGGAGGCTGTCCAGAGGAGGGCAACTAAAATGGTGCAGGGTCTGCACCAGAAGGCATACGAAGACAGATTAAAAGAGCTTAATATGTATACCCTCGAGGAACGGCGGGAGAGGGGGAACATGATAGAAATGTTCAAGTACATCAAGGGAGTCAACAGAGTTCAAGAGGGTAACATCATTCAGAAAAAGAGATGTGCAAGAACAAGGGGGCACAATTTGAAGATAGAGGGGGGATGGCTCAGAGGTAATATGAGGAACTATTTTTTCACGGAGAGGGTTGTGGATACATGGAATAGCCTTCCTGAGGAGGTAGTTGAGTTAAAAACAGTGGGGGAATTCAAGAATGCATGGGACAGACATAAGGCAATTCTAGTGGGGGGTAGAAGGAAGTAGGCTGTTAGTTAAGTAGGATCTGCAGCTTATCCATTAGGTAGGGAAATGGGCAGACTAGGTAGCCAAGCGGTCCTTATCTGCCGTCAAATTCTATGCTTCTATGTTTACGTTGTTGGTATTCTGTTGCTTTGCTGGACTTTTGCCAGAACCTCCAGCTTTGATAACTTTTAAGGCATCCAGCCATCGCTGCTGCAGTCGCTGCATCTCTTCTCTGCTGCTCCTGTCGCTGCATCTCTTTTTTTCTCTGTTTCTCCATCTCTTGTTGTTATATAGTCCGCCTTTTGAAAAAGTCACTCAGGCTTTCAGGTTCTGTCACTGCCTGCTCTTTTTTTTTTTTCCATAACTTGTGCTGGCTGTATAGTCTCAGTTTGGACTTTTGTTTCTGCTTCTAGTTTGGCTAACATTCTCATGGTAATCACTCCTGGACTTGCTGCTGCAGACTCTATACCTTTCTTCCATGCTTCCCTGGTACCATGTCTAGTACCCACAAGCAAAACTCCTGGCTTAGAGTATGCATGGCGTAAATCCCACTTAGGCTGACACCATCTGTCATCGAGGCACAGGTCAGGAAGCATAGGAAAACCAGGAGCAGTTTCAAAATTCACAAATGGCTTTTTATTCTTCTCAATAACAGCAAAATAAAAAAAGTTATTTAGTACAACTATTTACAAAGGCAGTACAAACAGAGAAAACTAAGTCATTCTCAGGGTATCTCTTAATTTCCAGTTTCAGTATCTCACTCTCCTTGTCTCTCTAGCAAAAGCATTGCCGCTTTTTTTAAAGTCTTTGTCTGGGAACTCGTTAAGACAGCCTGCTTCTCACAGAATTTTCTTGTAAGTTTACAGAATGTTCTTGTCAGTTTCGATGCAAGAGCAGCAAAAATAACATAGTGACCCAGAACTAACCTTTTGTTTACAGCTCTGCAAAAGGCTTAAAAAACTGCATCTCAGGTTAACCCCTTGAGTTCCAAATAACTTTTTGCAATCATCTCAACAGTACAACATAACTATATACATTTTTAAACAAAGGGATCCCAGTTTCGCATGCAGTTTTACACAGAGATGCACATATATTTTTTATAACTGCAGATATGCAAGGGGGAAGAAAAGACAGAAATAGCAAGGGAAGGCAGAGAGATAGCGAGAAGCGGAGAACTGCAAAACCGTCTAAATGATCAGGTCCTTGGTCTCTCAAGAAAAACTGATTGCGAAACCAGACAGATAAGAGACAGAAAAGGAGAGAATAGAACAGACCTTTGCGTTTAACTCTTTCTGAAAAACAAGTGGGACAAGTCCTTATTCAACCGTGTTACAGCATCTTGCCCGATTCCTGCAGGGGAGGGATAATGCTTTGGGCATTCTCACCAAATAAGACAGGACCCCAGAAAAGGGCATCCAGGATTTTGGCCTGCACATCTGGGGCAAAGCTTGACACCTGGAGCCAAGAATGGCGCAAAATGCACACAACAATGGCTGCCACATGGCCTGCGGCATCCGCTGAATCACAGGAAGATCTGAGGACATGAGTACCCACATCTGAGTCAGACTTTAGTATCTGGACTAACTGGGACTTGGTAGGGTCTTCAGAAAGAGCCTGTACCAACTCTAAAGCTTTATCCCACAGGGCATTTTGGTACAGACCATGTGGGCTAGAAAATTCAGGGTCTGCATTGTCAGGGTGGCAGAAGCACAGACCTTCCAGCCAAACTGATCCACCTGGCGAGACTCCTTATCCAGAGGGTGGGTACGATGGTGCCTGGGCTTCTTAGTATGGTCATGGGCAGCATTCATGACTACCAAATCTGCTTCCGGATGCTCCCCATAGAAAGGCTCGCCTTTGGGGCATGATAAAGGCAGTTCACTTTCTTGGCTAAGGCTGGAGTAGAGGAGGGATGATTCCAGGTGGCCGAATTGACATCCTCGAATGAGTCGATAAGAGGAACCACAATAGGAGGGTTTTTCTTCCTACACAGGAAGGTGGCAAGAAGCTGACGTTCGGGGTCTAGCTCCTCCATGTCCCAACCCCATCGGGGACTGAATGTGCCTCATGACATCCATGAAGGTGAGATCATCAGGAGGAGATCTGGGAGTGTCCCTTGGTTCTTCTGGCTCTAATGGTAACCTGGAGTCTTCCGATTCATCCAAGGAGGAAGATGGGGAATCCCCTTTCAGCAGGTCAGAATCTGGGACCAGTGTCAGTGGGCGACGGTCCTTGGGAGGACAGAATCTGTTGTCCCCTGGAGACTGAGGACAGCTAGGGTTCTCCCAGTCTGGGTTCGGAGGACGGTCCCTGGCAGGTGAAGTGGGGGATCCCCACAGGAAGTCCCTACTTCCACCATGCTGAAAACAATGTGTTGTAATCCAGGGGAGGATTCTGGGGAGTCAGCGCTGGGGAAGGCTTACCCGCGGAGTCGGCCCCTGAGGTGCCGGGTGCCCTGGCATCAGCCCTTAGGTGCCAGGTTACCTGGTGTCGGCCCTTGTGGCAAATATCTGTCCAGCATCAGTCTGGGAGGTGTTGGGAGACCAGACAGTGGATCCTCAGGCATCAGCAGAGGGACAGGAGACGATGGCCGAGGCGTCGCTGGGACCAGTGCTTGGTGGGGGGGGGTACAGACGTCAGCCGAAAAGGTGAGGGCTGATGCATGCATATAGGGGAGCTAGTCCCTGACAGAGGCAGATGTGTCACTCTCGCAGAAGGGCATCGCTTGGAAGTGTTGGTCCCAAGACTCGAGACTGACATGGGCAATGCCAAGACCAGGGTAGCACCAGTCAAGCCACCTGGCTGTGGAACCGCTGGGACCAAGGGCCTGAGCTTCAGGGGCTGGGAGGCTGGGGACGAAATCCGAAGCCCCTAAGAACCACCACTCGAAATGGTAAGGAGGGCAGGAGGTTGAGACACTGGCAGCTCTGAAGGAGAAAGGGCTGCCAGAGGAGGAGGGGACAACCTCTCCGGGGAGAAAGACCCAAAATTGGCCGCCGCTTTATGCGATGACTGAGAGGGAGAAGCTCACCAGGGTTGTTTCTTGTGTTTGTCCTGGTGCTTGTGCTTCCCGCTGGACTTCTTCTCCTTCTGTGAAGGGGAAGAAGTGGAGGCCACAGAACCCAAGAAAGAAGAGGTACTTTCTCCTTGAAGCTCCTTCTCCATAGTGGTTAATTTCTGCAGCAGCAGGAAACTCTAAAGGGGCGTCAATCGGCATCTCCGTGTGGCCTGGTTGAAGTCCTGGCAATGCTGGCAGGCCTTGGTGTCGAGGTCAGGGTCTATGCAGAGCAAGAAGGAAGAGTGTCCATCCTTGGAGAGAAGCTGCTTGCCGCAAGAACACTTTGTCCGCTGGTATGAAGATGTTGATGGAGAAGAAGACATGCAAGAACGATGAAATCTCGAAAGGAGGATAGAATACTGTAAGAAAATAAGAAATTGCGGGTAAAATGCAAAAAAAATGGCAGTCAACAGAAGCAGGTGTACGTGGAGGTCCAACTTGTGTGGGTTGACGGCAGGAAAAGAACTGAGGATGGGTTGGGGGACTGCCCCTTTAATACCATTGGCAGACGTCGGTGTGCCAACATCAGGGATGGTCCCCCGCTAATGACTGCTAGCTAGAAGTTTTCTGTGTGGTCCCAATGCCTGGTGGCTTAGTCCTAATGGTGTTAACCTGCTGCAAGAGCTCCTTTGAAGTAAGATCTTGCCTTGCCTCCCTACATTCTGCCATGGTTGACCATTAGCATGAGGTAGGGCTACGAAAAAATTTCAGATTTTTGTTTGCTAAATTAAACTGATACAAAAATAAGAACTCTAGCACATTTTAAACTAAAACTGAAGAACTTAATGCTGTTTTTGTATAGACTGTTAAGTTCTGGCCCCAACACGGACCTTAGGGATGCCGCTGCTGTGCACTCGATGGTGAAGAAAAGAGAAACTGAGGCAGTTGGGAACTGGTGCTGCTGAATGCCTGTGGGTGCATGCAAGGCCCAGTTGTGCTGCCAGCCCTGAAGAAAAGTTCTGGCTTCCACAGGGCCTAGCACCGCTGGCACAGACCCATTACTGGGAAACTATGGAGACGACTGATTCTTGGAAGATCATATTTTACTATACTGTTACCGTAAAAAGTCTAAGGTGGTCCCTACACCAAAGGATTCACATGGAGATTGAAGCCATTAAGCTTTCTCCTTCAATGAGCAGTTTGCCATTGCCTGGCAGCAGGGAAAGGTGGTGATATTATGAATTGTCCCTAATAAGTGAAACATGCCAAATGTTGGTCTAATGACTTACTCTTGTTACCGCGCTTACAGAGCTTAAATGGCGACCCAAATAAAAAGAAAACAAAGGAAAGAAAGGTAGCAGAAAAACTTAATCAAATGAGATTTGAAGCTGGAGGAGGGGTAGAATCAGGGTAAATGTACAGAAACACTTCTTCACAGAAAGGGTGGTGGATGCCTGGAACAGCCTCCCAGAGAAGGTGGTGGGAGCGAAAACTGTAATGGGATTTAAGAAGGCATGGGACAGGCATAAGGGAACTGTAGAAGCAAAGAAAGGGTGGGGGGAGAAGCCAGAGATCAAGTAGGGTCTACGGTGTGACAGTAGGTATAGAACATGGGGCAGACTAGGTGGGTCAAGCAGTCCTTATCTGCCATCAAATTCTAAATTTCTATGAGAAAAACTATCAATTAGCAACATTAGGAGTCCAGTCCTTGCAAGGAGCTGTTTGCTGCAACAGCAGGAAGAAAAGAACTGAGGCAGTTTGGGCTGGTGCCACCTATTTATACATCAGGGAACATGATGCACATTTGTGGCGTTGCTGGCTCCAAACGTTTAGAGTTCCCACCTAGTCCCAGTGCATCCAGCTAAGACAAGATTGTTACTCTATGGAGACTGACCCTTGGAAGTTACAAACATGGTATGTGCAGCCTTACTTTATGTGGGTTTTTGTGTGTGTGATCTTTCTGTTGTCTCCTACTTATCCAGTATGCACCACTCCTTCATTTTCTCCAATGGGCTGAATCCAGCTGCCGCTACACTCACCAGCTACCAATGGGTGTTCATCTCCAAGCTCCCTTGGATTCCTCCACCACTTTCCTCAAAGTTTAACCTGACCCTGCTGGGATGGTTCCCTGGATGGGGACCAGAGAGGTACAGGGTTAATCACTGGAGGACTGTGGCAACCAAGGAAGATGGCACCACCACACGCATATGCTGGTGATATGGGAGGTGCCCTAGATGTCCTCATCTAGATTCCCAATTTTTCTTCTTTTTCTTCTTCTCTCCACCTATCTACCCAGCATGCTCATATTGCAATGTCTGGGGGTGGGGGTGTCACCTACACTGCCTAGGACACCACCACCAAGTCAACCACCAGGAGTTGCTACAAGGCAGCACCATGTAGCTCTCCCACCCCAGTAGGAAAGCATCCAAGGGTCACTCCTTATCCTCTTCGCCAGTCTCTGCTGCTCATGTCCAAGTATGTTTTTTTTTTATATTGTGAATAAAACCACCCTTGATCGGCCACCACACCCACTGTAAATTGATGTATCTGGTAATCCTGCGCCCCTCCCCCTTCCTCACTGTCAGTTTTAGTGACTGTATCATGGGGGCTGAACAGATTGCAGTGGAGAAAGGATCAGCTCTCAGGACGGTGTGGGCCACCTGGCATACATACATACTGTACATACATACACACATTTTGCAGGCTAACCAAGGAGTGGCACTGGCATCAGCTGTGAAGGCGGCTGTTCACTTGCCTGTCCTCCTGGCCAGAGGAAGGGCACAGCAGGCCAGAGTATTGAGGAGGGACAGTAAGAAAACAGGGGAATAAATGTAATGAAAAAATAAAGATTACCTGTGGAGAAAGCAAGGGAAGCCTGATGTAAGCCAGAAGTTTACTAAGATCTTTCTTCCTGTCTTCTAAGTCATGCCGGACCCAGCTCAACAGTGCATTCAGTATGGTTTCTTCATTAGGAATATTCATATCATCACTAGCTAACAATTTTTCAATCTCGTTAGGTGGCAATAACAGAAACTCCTGATTTCTGATCACTTCCATGAAATGCTCCTGTGAAGAAAAGAACACAATAATTGTTGCCTGTTGCCTGTGGGTTCTTCAGTTGTGGTAAATATAATTTTAATAGTCTAGGTACTGATCATTAAACATTCAGCCACAACAAGGGTGTCGAAGGATGTGGGTTAACAGATAGACAGCACTCAGAAATTTCAAGTTTAACAAGCAGACTGCATGGTTTTATTGCACAAATCAGGAATAAAAATAAATTAAAATAAAAGATACTTAAATGAAACAGCAATTTGACAGGACAGGATTACATTTTCATATAGGACTTCAAATCCTATATTGGTTACTGTTTCCCAAGTAGCTTCTCCCATCATCAATTGGTTTTGTGGACATGAAAGACTTGCATGTCCTCTTTTGCTAAGGTCAGCTCATCTGAACATCAGATCTAGCATCCCAAGCAGTGGGGTTATATACCGACCCACTTTACCACCTGATCTACCCCTTTTTACAAAATAAAGAATACACAGATCAACTCATCACTGTCACATTCAAAAAGGTTCAGGATTTAAAGTAATATATGGGATTATGTAAAAATTCAGGTGAAATATTTCAAACCTTATTCCTCTGGTTTTTAAACAGAAGTGAACAGAAAACAAGCGTTAATAAGCGTTTAACTCTTCTTACATCTCTGATGTCATAGCTGAATTTTAGGATATAAGCCCTGTCAGTAGTGGCCGCTGGACCCTAAGGGGAGTCCATGGTTTTACTCTTTCAGGTAGGCCCCTTTTTTGCAGACTTTCAGGTATTTTATTAAAGTACCAGAAGCAAAAGTAAATCAACCGTAACATTAAAAGATTCCTTCTTTCATTGTGAGGAACCCCATTGTGGCTGTTTTCCTTCTGACAGCTTTAGGGGAGGGGGGAACCAAATGGGGGGAAAAAAAACAGTACGCTGTTAATTTTAGTCAGGGTTGTAGAGAGGGGATTTTTCTTCCCCCAACACGGTAACACTGTTTTAAACATTTGTGTGCTACAAATTGAGCTGCAGGATTTAAACAAAAGCACCAAATGTATTTCTCCATGAAAGGAGAAAACAAAACACTTTCTAGAACTTAACTCAGAAGTCTGGAGGGAACAGTTTGCAATGTTCCCTACTATTGTGTTTCTGAGACGGGGAACTTTTGCAGTTTAAAAGGTTATATTATGACAACCCATGAATTTATACAGCAAATTCAAGTACATTTCTTAATATTTATCAAATGTCTAGCAAACCATCAACTTTCCTTCTTGTGACCATAGATACATAGACAGTGTCGGCAGATAAGGGCCTACGGCCCACCCAGTTTGCCCATTTGAGCGTGTAAGTTTACTTTATGTTTTCCTAGAAGTCTGTTGCCCCTTAACCCTGACCTCCAGAATTTCTTTATGTCTATCCCATGCATTCTTAAATCCCGTGATTGTTTCAGCCCCCACCACTTCCTCTGGCAGGGTGTTCCACTTGTCCACCACCCATTCTGTAATGAAATTCTTCCTCATGTTTCCTCTGAATCGTCCTCCCTCCAACTTCATCCTATGTCCTCTAGTCCTGGAACATCTCTTTTGCTTAAAAATAGTGTATTCCTACACCCTGTTCCTCCCTGGAAGATACTTGTACGTCTCTATCATATCCCCTCTCTCCCTCCTCTCCTCCAGGGAGTACATATTCAATTCCTTCAACCTGTCCTCATAGGACTTATGATACAATCCATGTACTATCTTTGTTGCCCTCCTCTGAACCTTCTCTACCCTGTCTATGTCCTTACGTAAGTAAGGTCTCCAGAACTGTACACTGTACTCCAGGTGGGGCCTCAATAGTGTCTTGTATAGTGGAATTATGACCTCCCTTTTCCTGCTGGTGATGCCCCTGCCTATGCATCCCAGCATCCTATTTGCTTTACCTGCTGCCTTGTCACACTGTTTCCCTACCTTGAGGTCATCAGAGATGATAACCCCAAGATCCCTTTCCTGCTTGGTGCATGCTATATCCTCACCCCCCACAACTGATATATTGTGCCAGGGTTTTTGTGCCCCATATGCATTATTCTATACCAGGACTTATTCTAACCATATGCCATCCTGACCTTATGCATAACTGTTCTCAGCATGTAAATAACTGTTCTAAGTTGATAATCATTCTCCTTCACATTTCCTCTTGATCCCTTCCACTCTTTCCCCTCACCCCCTATGGCTTTCCCTCTAGCCCCTGTTATATCTCCTGAGTTCCCTTTCTTACTTTAAAATGCTTTGTCCCATACCTTCTCACCTCTGATGAGGCCCCTGGGCTGATGACATCCCTTACCTTGTTGATTATTAGATATTAGGCTGAGTCTGTTCTCATTTTCCTGTAAGGGGTCATTTCATAAGGCCCCACCCCCTCTAATATTAACCTCTGAATTCCAAGTTTTAATCAAATATGCACCATGGCATACATTGTACAATGCCACATGTATTGGAACTTCTCTAGTTATACACTCCTGTAATGTCTTGTATAATGCCTTGTTTTGTTTGCTCTCCATCTCATACTTTTCCAATATGTATTGTTCGTCTGACGTGGAACCTATGAAGTGAACTTGTTCTCAAAGGTGTTATCCGAAATTTCAATAAATAAAAAAAAATGTTTTAAAGAGCTACTGATGCCTCAAAGAAAACTTAAAAAAACATAATAATTGGTACAATTCTACTTGCATTCCATTTATACTGTATATATTTCTCCTCCTCATAATGTATTACTAAGGAAATATGTATGAATATATCATCGTTGTCCCTTAAGAGTTTATTTTGAGTTTATCTGCCTCCATAGCTCACTCCCTACTCCAAGTCACAATCATCTGTTGTGACATCACAGTTTTGCTGCCATGTGAGTAACTGTGAGGTCACACACAGTGCTCTGACTTCAGGTAGGGAGAAAGCAGCAGGAATAGAGGACTCTTCAGGAGCAGAAATTCTGTTTCCATTGGAATACAAGCTGGACTGTGTCTAAATATTATGTTTTGTTAAAGTTCACATGAACGTGTCACAAGCTCTTTAACATTTCAGAGCTGTAAAACAACATGCTCTCACAGAACATATGGCTCCTATATTTTTATTTCAAACAAAGTCAATGCCCCATGGTTAAGAATAAGTTAATAATAAGACCTAAGTGGGGTGCTCCCCCCTGAATAAGTTAACCCAGCTGACGATGAAACACCCGGAACAAGCCAGCCTGGTGGCACTGAGAGTTGAAGCGCTGGACATCACACCTTGCGCTATGCTGGTGACCAAGGTTCAGGAAAGGACTCGGGTCGTCAGGGGTCAGCATGGGAGGGAGAGGATGGAGTGACCCACGATAGCTCTCCTCTTTCTGGGGTGCGTAAAGGGGGTTGCGTCGCTCTGCAGCGGTGCCTGATGAAAGTCAGCGGCACTACAGGAGCAATGCACAGAAGGGGGCTGGAACGCAGCAGATGTCGGCACGCATGTGTGCTGACGTCACTGCATGTCCAGCTCCAGAAGGGAGTAAAACCAGGTAGAAAACTGCAGGGCAGTCGTGGCGGCTGATAGCCATGCACCGCGCCCCCAGGACCTAGAAAGATGTACCCCCCGCCAAGATATTGGATCCGGGTCCCCATGGGGGGGGAGACACTGTGTGTGCCAGCCTGTGTGGAAGAGAGCGAGTCACTGACCAAACCCAGGTCTGGGGGTGCGAGTGCCAGCGGCCGGATAACCTGCCAGCCCACTCCACAGAGGAGGAAGAAAAAGAAAGTAAAAAAAAAAAAAAAAAAAAGAAATCTGGAACGTACCATCTTTCACACCCCCAAACCAAGCTCCTCCATTCTACCTAAAAATAATCACTAAAGCAGAGGTAAAAAAGTACCTCTCGAAGGCAATCGGCAAAACCAGGTTTAGTGATGGCAGGCTTGACCTGACACTTATTTCCCTCAACATACTACTGGCACCACTCGCAAGAATAATCAACCTCTCCCTGGTCTCTGGTAAATTTCCTAAGCTATGGAAGGCCGCAGTTGTCACCCCTGTACTCAAAGGTAGCAACAGGACTATCCACACAAACTACCGACCTATATCTATTCTTCCACCCATCTCTAAAGCTCTCGAGAGAATCGAATATAAACAGCTTGTAGACCACCTTGAAAAGTATCAACTGCAATGCAAGCAGTAACATGGCTTCTGAAGGTCCCATAGTACTACAACTGCACTGCTTGAGTTCACGGGTTACATACATGAAGCCTTTGATCAAGGGAACTTGGTGGATGCTACCTTCATAGACTTCACCAAGGCCTTTGACACAGTCAACCATGATCTCCTTCTGTCCCAACTAGGAGCTTTAGGCATCTTGTCAGACTCACTTTGCTGGTTCAGGAGTTACCACTCTGATCGGGTACAGCAGGTAAAAATTGTCAGCACACTGTCTGATACTCTACCTGTTAATACTAGAGTCCCCCAGGGATCCATCTTGGGTCCACTGTTGTGCAGCCTCTTCATAAATCAACTCCTCCAAGCATGATGTTAGCAAATCCTCCTTTATGCGGATGATGCCATCATATACACAAGCCATCCAGACCCTGTCATCCTAAATCAACAGCTTCAGATTGACGTCAAAAACATTGAAGACTAGTTCTGTAATGCCAAGCTACTCCTAAATCATAAAAAAATTAAGACCATGGTCTTTGCCACAACCCATAGTCGGCACAAGTCATCCAAGTTAACCATTACGAACAGACTTAACGAACCTCTTGAGATGGTCTACAACTTTAAGAATCTTGGCGTCACTCTGGATAGTTCCCTCTCTTACTCCACTCATATTGACTTGGTCGCCAGGTCTGCAAGTCGCAAACATGGGCAGTTGTATCGACACTGTCACTGTCTCACTGGTGCAGCCCTCCAACTTGCTATAACCAGCTCAGTCTTCTCCAGTATAGACTATGGCCTTGCTATTTACGGTTCGGCCCCCTGAACACTTCCCTTCAGCGCATAGCCACCACCCTGAATAAAGCCTGCAGATTAGCACTAAGCACACCTCACCTAACCCACACCTGTCATCTCTATTCTCGAACCGGATGGCTAGACCTGGAAAAAAGAACTCAATACCGGGTCTGTCTACTAGCCAAAAAAGCTGCTCTTGGCCTGCTGCCACCGGGAACAAGTGCTATGTTCAGCCCTACAGAAACTTTTAGGCCAACCAGAGCTTCAAACAATAACCTAGTAAAGGTTCCTTTCCGTCGCACCAAGCAAGGCCAAAGATCCTTTGGTTATAGGGCACTGCTCTGGTTAAACTCCCTGCCAACTGAGCTCATTGCTGAACTCAAGATTGGGCCCTTTAAATCCAAATTACGGACCCATCTCACTAATCACATGTCCTGTTCCTGCTTTCCATAACCTATTTTCTCTCACCATCCACTGCTTTTCCCCTCTGATTAATGCACTTCTACTCATCCCCTGATTATAGCGCTTCCACCCGTCCATATCCTGCTACCTTCCCCTTTAAGCCTGCTACCCTCTCCTCCCATTTGTCATTCCCCAGTCTATCCCTTATTCTTTTCCCCCAACTTTCCTATCCCCCTCCCTTCCCCCTTCATCCCACCTCTCCCCATTACCTCTCCACCACCACCCTTATTTACAACTATCCATGGATAATCCTCCTCTTATTTTCAGCTTTGTCTCGCCTGTTCCCTTCTCCCTACTCTGCTTTAGCATCTTGACTCCCCTCCCTTACCTTTTAGGCTGACAATGGAAGCCTTTGTAGGTTTCCTACACTAACTCATCTGTTGCGATTTTATGTACTTTAATTTGTAATGCAGTGCTAAACCTTCACTGGCAATTTCATTTGAATTTAACTTGAGTATTGTACTTGTTTTCCATAGTATATCCTCCTGCTGACATGGAACATATGTGAATGAGCTCTAGCTCATAGGTTGTAATTCCGAGGTTTAAATAAATAAATAAATAAAATACCAGTATTTGGGCATTATGCTAGCTAGCTTTTCTCTTATTTTAGCCACTTTCAGTAGCTTGGGACACCGTGGAGTGACTGGAAAGGAAAACATGAATTACAGAGGAAGATAGTACAGAAAAGAGGTGGGTTCCCCAGAAGGAGGAGGCAATCACCCTTCGCCGAGCCACGGGTGATAACCTGGATAGACAAAGCCATGCCATCTGCTTTACGCAGATCGCTGTCCCCACTAGCCTGGATGCCACTTAATTGGCATCGTATGATGCCCTTGCTTGGTGCCTCGCAAGCTCCACGCCATGTGCGGAGAGGGCAACAGCTTGTCTGGTTGCCTCCGTATCAGGCACAGATGCTAGGATTTGTCCTAGCAAGGACCATAAGTGCCTGTTGTAGGCAGCATGATGGGCCTGATGTGCCACTACTGAAAGAGAGAGACGTGCCGAGGAAAATACTCTCCTCCCCCATAAGTCAAACTACATGTAGTCCGCATCTGGGGACCGGTCATGTCTTGGGTGTCTATGTCCAGAAGGAGTGTCCAGGATCATCACTCCTGAAGAGGGGTGAGGTAAAGCTCCTGGATATCCTAGGGGTACACAATCCCTGTGCCAGCAGTCCATTGGAGCTGGAGAGGGGACTGAAGGATGCCTCCAAGTGCGGTCCAACACCTCCCTAAAGGGGGTGGGCCAGGTGGGTACCACCAGGATGCCCACACTGAATTCGCCTAAGAAAGCATGTGTCACCCATTCAGGATTGTGACTTGCTAGTCTGGTTATGTGGCGCTTGTCTACTAACCCCGAAAGGAAATGCTGATAACTGGTCTGGTCAGCATCCAAGGAAAGGTGGACAGACGCATCCTCTCCCTCAGGTGAGGAAGCCGACGAGTCCAGAGAGTCAGAGACTGGCTACCCAGGGGGAGAGTGGTGAAACACCTGCTCATCCATGGATCTTATGTAGGCAGGGAAAAGGGCAGCTGTGACTCTCAACTGTTCCCAGGTCAAGGGCCCCGTAGCCAGAGTGGCCGAGGGGAAGGGGAGGGGTTGGCAGAGTTAGAGGGGCCAGATGTGTCTGAGGAAGAGAACGACCTCTGCCAGGGTTCAGGGACCGAACAGGCGAACCAACAACTCGGGAAGATCCATCAGTAGAGGCACTCAGCGGCCATCAAACCAGACTGGAACAGTCGGGACTGAGCCTTGAAGGGGATTTCCCCTTACGAGGCAACTGAGGCAGTGTGGGTTCAGAAGGGTGGCCCCTAGCCTCAAAAGATGAGATCCCTCCAGTAAGACCTCGGGGGAGAAGACAGGGGTGGTGCTGTGGCTCCTACCCAAACCCATGCAGGTTACTAGGGGAGGATGCTGCCCCTGACCCTGCCCCCTCAACCCCTCAGATTCAGAGAAGGACCTCTTCCTCAGGACCAACCGAGGAAGTTCAACTTCACCCACTGACTCCTGAGAGACATTAGAAGAAGGAACATGCTCCCCTGTTCCAGACACCATAGCAGACCCAGAAGCAGGCCCAGCCTGGGCACCCAAAACATGGGGTTCACTTTCTCTATGATCAGAATCACCACTAGCTCCAGAAGACCCTCCGGCACCTTCCTTTGCACAGGACGATCTAACGTGCTGTAAGCGACTCCGACACCAGTAAAACTGCCGGAGCCGAAGGGAGGGTTGTACAGGCGCCCGGCGCGGGGCGGGGGATAGTCCAGGATTCCTAAGAATCCGAAGCTGGTCTGGATCCGCCTCCAAATCGTCATCCTCCTAGGAGGAGGCACAGATTCAGAACACTTCACAAAACCACCACCCCGCTCCCAGCACTGCAAAGCGGCACCGAGATAGCCCGCACTGCTCATGGTGCGTGGGCGCCAGGATCGGTGGGCGTAAGTAAACTGCTGGGCCCGACAGAGACAGGCCGTGGTGCCAGGGAAGCCTTCACCTCTGAAGAGGCGATTCCCACAACAATGCCACCAGCCCGATTCCTGGAGGAATTGGACCAGACCTCCTGCACCATTAGAGGGGCTTCTGCTGAGGCGAGGCTAGAATGGGCGCAAACCCCCTCCTCCGCGGTCCATATAGAACTGGGAGGGGACCTGGAGGAAGGGTCAAGGGACTTGCATCTGGCATACCTAGTGTGCGCCTGTCCTCCAAAAGTCGGTGGCATATACCCGACTTTAAACGTGCGGACTTCTAAAACTCAGTGATTCATTAAAAAGCAGGCATTGCAATGGTCCATACTGTGGTTAGGGCCCAGGCAGGTCAAATAATGATCATGCTGGTCCGAGACGGAGTAAAGTTGGCCACAGGGACACTGCCGCATCGGAGGCTGGCCCGCCTTCGAAGACTTATTTTTCTTGTCCCCTGGACAAGACATGACCGGACGAAGATAAACAGCAAAAACAGGTCTTGGCATCGTCAAAATAAAAGTAAAGGTCTTACTGGGTCAATGGCACCGAGGACGTTGAGGCTTCAGAAGAACTACGATGGAAACTCATGACAGACTAGGCCCGATAACGCAGTAAAACAACACGCTCCACACACGAGGTCATGCGTGCTCAACAGTGGGAAAAGCAGAACTGGGATGGAGGAGGAGTTGGCATCGGTTACTTGCCAACCTGCAATAGCCACGCAGTGCGTCGGCCTCGAGGGAGGGGCCGCCCATGGTGCCAACTCCTCCCATTATGGAAAAAAAAAAAATGCTCCCACAGGGTCCTGCTCCTCCGGCCAGAACCCACCAGTGATGAATGGTGAAGACGAAAAAATTACTCACCTTAGTAATTGTCATTCTTCTAATGGAGTCTTGCTGTAGTCTGACAAACTGCAGTTAGCTCCAGCCTTTAAACTGCCCCGGAGAACATAGGTTTAAATGTCTATGCAGTGCATAGAATGTTGAGCTCGAGCTCAGTTGAGGTGTCTGTCTGCAGCCCTTTGAAACCCAACTGTCAGATTCTTACGACCAAAAACTCACTAACTATACTATGTGGAAATTGTAAAATTTTAAACTAGCCAACTGGCAACAGAGAGTTTTGGATTCCCAAGGAAGACTCAAGTCAGGAAATCCAAAACCAAAACCAATCCAAAATAAGGATAACAATACAACAAAACACCCAAATAAAAAGGAGGGTGTTCAAGAAGCATCTTTAGGGTGCAGCACTGCACCTGCCTACCCACTTCCCAAAAAACAGGTTCTGAGAGGGGAGGCAGGGAGGTCAGAATACAGCATGTTTCCATTAGAAGAAACACAATTACTAAGGTAAGTAATTTTTTCTTCAAACAACATGAAGTCTTGCTGTATTCTGACAAACTGCAGACTACCAAGCAGTACCTTCGTGGATGAGGGAGAGAACATACTTTGGGAATAGGCTCTGAAGTACTGCTGTGACAAACCGAGCATCACTACTAGCCTGGATATCCAGAGAGTAATGCTCGGTAAAGGTATGGACTGTTTTCCAGGTGGCTGCTTGACAAATTTCTAACAAAGGGATATCCCTGGCTGCAGCCAGGAAAGCAGCTGTACCTCTTGTACAGTGAGCCCTCAGGCCTGAGGGTGGAATCTTTCCCAGTTTATCATAGCAGAATTGTATATAAGACACAATCCACCTGGCAACAATTCTCTTGGTGGTAGGTTTGCCCTTTCCCACTTCCCCATAAGTGAGGAACAACTGGAGGGAATCAAACCTGTGACCTTTGGTACGCTCTATGTAGTAGCTAAGGGCTCTTTTAACATCTAAACTTCGTAGCCTCCTCTCTCCTGAGGAGGAATGATCAGTGAAGAAGACAGGAAGAGACACAGACTGATTCAAGTGGAAGTCTGAGACCACTTTGGGCAAGAACCTCCTATTGGTTCTAAGGACCACTTTATCCCTATGGAAGGAGATAAAATCAGGTTCCACTGACAGGGCTTGCAGTTCACTGATACGTCTGGCAGAGGTAATGGCTATCAAATACACAGTTTTCCAAGTCAAGTACTTAAGCTCTGCTGAGGACATAGGCTCAAAAGGAGGTTGCATAAGTTGAGCAATGCAGACATTTAAGTCCCAGGCAGGGGCAGGATCCCTAAAGGGATGACTGGTGTGAAGCAATCCCTTGAAAAATTTACAGAACACAGGATGAGAAGATAGCGAGGAAGACTTCCCCACTGACAGAAAAACAGAAACAGCTGACAAGTATACCTTGAGAGTAGCTGGTCTGAGGCCTAGGCCATTAAGATGGACCATATAATCCAAAACTGTAGGCAATTCAGCAGTGTCTTGGAGAAATATGCTTCTTGGAACACCAAATGCTGAATCTTTTCCATTTGGAGGGCTTTCGAGCAGCTTTGAGCACATCCAGAACCCCCTGAGACAGATGCAAATCTGCATACTCTAACTCTTCAAGAGCCACGTCTTGAGATTAAGAGACCGAAGATTGGGGTACCAAATCCTCCCAAGAGGAAGTTAACAGGTTGTAATTCCTGGGAAGAGACAGGGGAAGATGGACTGCTAGAGACAGCAACAGAGGGTACCAAGGCTGTCTGGCCCAGTCTGGAGCAATCAGAATCACTTTGCAAGGTTGTGACCTTATCTTGACTAGAACTTTGAACAGTAGAGGAAAGGGAGGGAAGGCATACAGAAATTTCCCTTCCCAGTTCAAGATCAGAGCATCCAGAGGGACTGAACCAAAGACTGGGGTCTGCAACAAAACAGAGGAAGCTGATGATTGTCTGGGGCTGCAAAGAGATCTATCTCTGCAGTGCCCCATCTTGAGAAAATTACTTTCAACACTAAGGGGTTCAGGGACCATTCGTGATGGCCCTGGGAGATCCTGCTCAGTGCATCTGCTAGTAACATTGTCCTTCCCCAGAAGGTGGACTATCATCAGAGCGGTCTGCAGAGAATAAGCCAGGGACCACAATTTCATGGCCTCTGTGCACAAGGCCGTAGACCGAGTGCCTCCCTGCTTGTTGATGTACCACATGGTGGTGGTGTTGTCGTCTGTTCTGACCTGAACTACCTTGTTCTGCACAGACTGAGAGAAAGCTTGCAGGGCCATAAAAACTGCCCTGAGTTCCAGGAGATTGATATGAAGAAGGGACTCCTGAGGGGACCACAGTCCCTGGGCTGTGAGAGCTCCCAGATGAGCTCCCCACCCCAAGAGGGAAGCATCCGTGGTAAGGACCACCAAATGAGACTGAGTGACAAATGGGACACCTCGTCTTAAATTGTCCTGATCCTGCCACCACTGAACGGCTTGGATCAGTGTCCGAGTCACTGGAATCAGTTTGGTAAGAGGGTCCTTCTTTTGGGACCAAAAGGCCCTCAGATGGAATTAAATGTCCCTCATCTGAAATCTTGCCCCTTGAACCACTGCTGTAGAAGCTGCCATGTGGCACAAGAGCTGAAGGAAGTGCCTTGCTGGTCAGGACACCTGAAGGCAGAAGGAGGAAGCCAGCTCCACAAGAACTCTTGCCCTTTCCAGGAGAAGAAAGGCTCTTGCTTTGACAGTATCTAGCTCTGCACCTATAAAGGTAAGAAGCTGCACTGGTTCGAGGACTGACTTGGGGAGGTTGAGAAGGAACCCCAGGGAAGATAGCACTTGCTGGGTCACTTGCAGGTCTGACTTGACTTGGTCTGGAGACTGACCCACTATGAGCCAGTCATCCAGATATGGAAAGATGGAAATTTTCTGCCTTCTTAAAAAGGCCACTACTACTGCTAGGCATTTTGTGAAAACCACTGGGGCTGATGTTAGGCCAAAGGGCATTGCTTTGAACTGATAATGGCCTGAGGGCAACTTGAACCTGAGGTACTTTCTGTGGGAGCACCTGATGGGAATGTGAAAGTGGGCATCTTTGAGGTCCAGGGAGGCTAGCCAGTCCCCAGACCTTAGAGAGGGAAGAATTATTCCCAGAGTCACCATCTTGAACCTTGGTTTTAAAAGATGTTTGTTCAGGTATCTTAGATCTAGGATGGGTCACCACTCCCCTGTCTTTTCTGGGGTAAGGAAGTACCTGGAGTACAGACCTTTGCCCCAGTGTATGGTAGGAACTCTCTCTATGGCTCCTAGGGCCAGAAGAGATGAGACCTCTGCCTCTAGGGCAAGGGTTTTGGAGAGACTTGCAGGTGGAAAAAGATCTGGCTCTCAAATTCTGACATTTTTTGAAGCTGAAAACCAGTCCCTGGCTTACTACTTCCAGGACCCACTTGTCTGAAGTAATAGACACCCAGTCCTGGATGAAGTAAGCCAGCCTGTCCCCTACAGGGATAGGAGAGTTGGCCCAGGCAGACCCATCAGGGTGTCTGCTTGGCAGGGGCCTTAGGCTGAGGAGTAGATGCAGCCCTGCTCATCCCTCTGAAGAACCCCCTCTGTGAAAAGGGAGAAGAGGTCTGTGCTTGGTAGAAAGGCCTATGAAAAGGCCTGCTCCTGCCCCTAAAATGCTGCCTTTGAGGAGTTGCCTGCCTCTCCCTGGCCTGTGCATGCCTATAAGTGGTCCTATACTCCTCCATCTTCTTCATGTAATTATCTGTCTGCTCCCCAAACAAAGAATTACCTTCCACAGGGAAATCCATGGCCTTAGCCTGGGTGTCCTGTGAGAGGCTAATACATCTGAGCCAAGCCATTCTCCGAAGAGCTACAGATGTAGCCATGACTCTTGATGACACATCACTGGAGTCCACAGCAGCATGGAAGTACAGTTACGTAGAACTTACTGTAACAGTAGATCTTCGAGAACAGCTCTTGCAGCAGGTTACACCATTAGGACTGAAGCGCAGGCGCAGGACCCACGGAAAAATTCTAGCTAGCTATCTTCAGCTGGGACCGCCCCGACGCCGGTCCCGCCTCCGACGCCGGTCCCGCCTCCGACGTCAGGCGTAGTACATGAGGGGGCGGTCCCGCCAGATTCCCCAGTTCTCCCGCCAGATACTTCCGGCCGCAGGCTGACATCAAAAAGGGAGACCGAGGATCCACCGTCAGAAGACAAACGGGTAAAATCCCTGTTAAAAGGCATAAGCCATGCCTCCTCCAAGGGGGAAGGTGGGCGGGAAGGTACCTGCTGCAAGAGCTGTTCTCGAAGATCTACTGTTACGGTAAGTTCTTACGTAACTGTACTATCTTACTTGACACAGCTCTTGCAGCAGGTTACACCATTAGGACTGATTCCCAAGCAATAGTGCTTGCAAACACTCTGGGAGGAGCAAATAAGAAAGAACGTTCCAGGTCCTGAATCTAGGACATGAGACCCTGTAGCACTGCCAGGCCGAAGCCTGCTCTTCGCCGTGAAGCGATGTCCAGGCTATAATGCCTGATAAAGGTATGAACAGAGCTCCAAGTGGCTGCAGCACAAATGGCAGAAGTGGAGATGTTTCGAAGTGCTGCAAATGATGTGGCCACGCCCCTAGTGGAATGACCCCGGACTGCTCCTGGTAGGGGCTTTCTCGATATCATAACAGTAAGAGATGCACTGGACAAGCCAGCGAGACAGGGACTGTTTGGATACTGGTTGGCCCTTCATCCTTTCGGTAAAGGAGACGAAAAGCTGCTCTGAAGTGCGAAGCTGCTTAGTTCTGCTCAGGTAGTACCTCAAGCTGCGGTGAACATCCAGGGTGTGAAGCAGCGCCTCTCCTCTGTTAGAGTAATTAGGAAAGTAGACCGGCAGGTCAATATCCTGGTTGAGAGTGAGTGTGGAAACCACCTTAGGCAAGAATTTAGGATTTGTCCTCAGGGATACTCTGTCCCGGTGGAAAATTAAATAGGGCTCTTTGCACGTGAGAGCCTGAAGCTCAGAAACTCTTCTCGCTGATGTAACAGCAACCAAAATAACGTTTTACACAGAAAGCGCAGCTTCGCAATCTGCGCAGGTTCAAAGGGGGCGTGAGTTGCTCCAGGACAAAGAGCAAGTCCCAAGGAGGTACTGGGTCCTTACATGGGCAGCCTAAGGTGTAACACCCCTCTTAAGAATTCTCGACAGGCATCTAATTGTGCCACTGTGCGCTGTCCCATCGGAGGTGATAAGCTGAAATGGCACAGAGGTGCACTTTAATCGAGGAGAAGAGACCCGAACGGAAAGGGAGAGCAGGTACTCTAACACCGCTTTCATCGGACAACCTAAAGGGAAAGGCTGCGTGCTTGCGATAAAGAGGCAAGCAGGCGCCATTTCATGGCACATCACATACGGTGCCGGCTTTCTGGTTGCAGAAAGGACTTCCGCAACCTCTTGCGAGACCCCGTGACGCAAGATGGCTATGTCTCGGAGCCATGCGTGCAGGTTCAGTGAGCGTAAGTCCAGGTGGACCAGTGAACCCTTCTCCTGAGACAAGAGGTGGGAGCTGAATGGCAACGGGAGCGGAGGTTCCCGGGACAGCTGAATTAGCAAAGGGAACCAGATCTGCCTGGGCCAGAATGGGGCCACTAAGATCATAGTCGCATGCTCCCTGCGCAGTTTGAGAAGAACTCTCTGGATCAACGGGAAGGGAGGGAAAGCGTAGAGGAATCTGTCTGCCCAGGAGAGGGACAATGTGTCTCGCCAGAAAACACCAGGCCCTGGATCTAGTGAGCAAAAATTGGGCAGTTTTGCGTTGGATGGGGAAGCGAACAAGTCCAGTTCTGGAGTTCCCCATTGAAGAAACAGATCCTCTGCTACCTCCTGAAGAAGTTCCCACTCGTGGACTCTGGCCTGGGAACGACTCAGGCCGTCTGCGATTGTGTTGTCCACCCCGGGAACATGTACTGTGATCAGGTTCGCACCGTGTCGGATTACCCAATCCCACACCCTCATGGCCTCCCTGCAAAGGGGGTAAGAGTGTGCGCCTCCTTGTTTGTTGAGGTAATACATCACCGCCGTGTTGTCTGTCTGAAGCAGGAGAGTACTCAGCAGGATTTCTGACTGAAAGGCCTGCAGGGCATAAAGGACCGCCCTCATCTCTAGGACGTTGATATGGAGGTGGGCCTCCAGAGGGGTCCACGTACCCTGGGACTTCACCCCGTCCAGGAGTGCTCCCCACCCTAGGCCTGAGGCGTCTGTGGTGAGGATTACCTCCGGGGACGGCGCTATGAACGGGACGCCCATAGAGAGTGTCCCTGGGTCTAGCCACCACTGCTAGTCTCGAATCGCAGGATTTGTGATTCTGACCGGATGCTGCATGTGGTCTTGCCTTTGGTCCCATTGCACCTTGAGCATCCACTGGGTTACCTGCATGTGGAGCCTTGCGAAAGGGACAGTAGGAATGACCGCAGCCATGTGTCCGAGCAAGCGAAGGACCGACCTGGCTGGGGCGGTCTTGTTCGACGAAAGCTCCCTGATGAGGGATCTGATGCGTTCCGCTCTGTCGTCTGGAAGAAATGCTCTTCCCTGAACGGTGTCCAGTACTGCGCCTATGAACTGCAGTTTCTGCGACGGTACCAGGACAGACTTCTCATGGTTGATTAGGATACCCAGAGATCGAAACAGGTCCTGAGTGCTCTGGATCGCCCGTAACAATGCCTCTCTGGAGGCGGCCATGAGAAGCCAATCGTCCAGGTATGGGAACACATAATGGCCCTGTCTCCTTAGAGACGCTGCCACGACTGCCATGCATTTGGTAAAGACCCTGGGTGCCGAGGACAGCCCGAATGGAAGGAGCTTGGAACTGAAGATGATGGCGAGAAACTCAAGCGCAGGAACCTCTTGTGCGCTTGAGCTATAGGATGTGCAGGTAAGCATCCTGCATATCTAGAGACGCTAAAAGCGTCTTGCTTCAGCATGGGAATAAGACCGGAAGAGTTACCATGCGGACTTTTGTAGGCGATCGATAAATTGAGGTCGCTGGAGGTCCAAATCGGACGGAGGTCCCCTGTTTTCTTTGGAACCAGGAAGAAGTGGGAATAGTATCTGTGTCCTCTCTGGTTCTCTGGGACGTACTCTATCGCTCCCTTTTGCAGGAGCGCGAGCACCTCTTGCCTGATCAATGACTTGTGCTGACCCGGGTACCAGGAGAGCAACGGAGGCCTCGAGGGTGGTTTTTCCGCGAATTCTATAAAGTGGTCTCTTCCGACCAACTGTAGAACCCACCTGTCGGTGGTTATAGTCTGCCATCCCGGCAGGAAATTCGCAATGCGACCCCCGACCATGACGTCCAGTTGATCCTGAGGGGCGGGGGCCGGGAAGGAGTCAGGCTGTGGCGGCTGAGGGTCCCGCTGGCTGGACTGGCTTAGGAGCGCGCTGGCTCCGATCTGCGGGTTGTTTTCCCTGGGCTCTGCGAAAACCAGAGCGCCTCTGCTGTGGAACGGGGCGGGACTGTTGTCTCTGCGTCCGTCCATGAAATTGGCTTTGGTTCCTACGAAAGGAACTAAGCTTGGGTCGGTACATGGCCTGAACCGACCTCACCGCCTTCCCGGCCTCTTGGAGTTTGGTTATTATCTTCTCTGAGGGTTTACCAAACAAAACTTCTCCCTCGAATGGGGCGTCCATGATGTTTTTCTGGACGTCCGGGGTAAAACCGGAGACACGGAGCCAAGAGTGCCTCCGGAGGCATACGCCTGAAGCTGCTGCTCGGGCCGAGGAGTCCGCGGAGTCGTACGCGGCTCGTAGCACCTGGGTTCCCACGTCCGAACCCGTACGGAGGAGCTGTAACATCTCCTCCTTCTGCTCACCTTCTGGCAATTTCTCAGCCGCATCCAGACCCTGCTCCCACAGGGCATTTTGGAACTGCACCATGTGGGTCAAATAATTCAGGGATCTGATGGCGCAGGTAGCGGAAGCATACGTGCGCCTACCCATGGAGTCCAGCTGCTTGGACTCTGGGTCCGGTGGCAGGGTGCTCAGATGTTGCGGTCTCTGGGACCGATCATGAGAGGCTGTTATGACCAGAGAGTTGGCCTGAGGATGCTGGGTCAAGTACTGGTCTTCCTCTTGGAGCCTTGGCCTGGCGGTCAGCTTTCTTCGGCATCGCCGGGAGCCGAATGTGGGCTTCCCGCTGCCTTGTGGCGTCCACGAAGTGTCTACCAAGGGTGGCACCACCACAGGCTTGGGTCCTTCTGTCAAGATACTTCACGAGGCTTAGCTTTCGAGGTCTAACTCTTCCCATCCCATCCCATGTTCTCCTGGATGTGTCTCATGATATCCGAGAACGAAGGGTCATCGGAGGAGACTTTGGCAGTTCACGTGGGTCGGAGAAGGGATGGAGAGGGGAGATGGGGATCTGGATGTAGAAAACTCTGATCCTGTGTCCTCTGTCGAAGGCGAACGGCGGCATCTTCTGGGTCTCTTGGGACTGGGTGACCTAGAAGAGGATCTGGACGGAGGTCTCCTTTTATCGAGTCTCCCCCTTTTGGAGGGGTCCTGGACTCCCGGGGAGGAGGTAACCGGCCTGCAGACCCAGACAGGGGCGCAGGAACCGGAGGAGCAACTGGTGTAGGAGGAGGAGGAAGCGGAGGTGGAGTGGGGACCATGTCCTTTTTGATGGTATCCCACCAGTAAGTGAAAAGCTCCTTCACCTCTGTAAAGGAAAGGCCCGACGACGGTCCGGGCGCCGGTGGACGGTCGTCGGGGCCCGGCGTCGGCTCCACAGGGGGCGAGGGTTGCGGCGAGGGTTCACTGGGAGTCTCAACAGGACCGGGGTCGCCTGTCTGGTCCTCGGGCTGGGTTAACTCCTCCTCAGTGATGGTCTCCTGACCGACGTCGGTCGGAGGTGTCGGGGTCCTCTTCTCGACTGGAGCGGGCGCTGGTCCCCCTACCGACGTCCGGTGATGAGTAGGCCTGGCCGGCGACGGCCTTCTGGCAGACGACGGCTCTGGGGACCTGTGGTGAGAGGCCGACATCGGACGAACCGGCGTCGGGTCCTGCGGCCTCTTGAGTGAGGTGAGCTCCTTGGTTTTCCGAAGAGGCAAGGAAGCAGACCTGACGTCGGGTTCCGGATGGCGAGAACCTGACTTGTGGTGATGGTGGCGATCCCCCGACTTAGCCAGGGCCTTGGAAGACGAGGAAGGCCTGGGAGTCTTGGCCTGAGAAGAGGAAGAAGATTTTCTCACCGCAGCGGGGGTAGGCTGAGAGCTGGCCCGAGAAGGAGAGCGGTCAGACCTGGAGCCAGAGCTGCGCGAGTCGGAGGCCCTAGAAGGGGACCTGGAAGGGGCCCCCTCTCTGTGCTTCTCAGCATGCTTGCGGGCCTTCTACGATGAATCCCCCTTGGAAGCCATGGACTTGAGTTGCTCCTCTAACAGGAACGCCTGTAGGGCCTTCTGGCAACGGATCCGGGTTCTGCTGTTGAACCCCTGGCAAAAAAGAGCAGGACCGGTATCGTGGTCTGGGCTAGGCACGGACACAGGCCGAAAGGATCCTGGGGTCGACCTGCTTCCACAGGCGCATTTCGAGGAGTGACCGAGGTCGGGAGGACATCAGAGAGAAAAACTGAACCGAGAACAAATTTCCTGTAGGAAAGCACTTTACCATGCGTTGCGCGCGCTAGAAACCGAACCGAAGGGTCGAGACATGCAAGTCGATGGCGGGAAAGAACTGGGGAATCTGGCGGGAGCGCCCCCTTATGTACTACCCCTGACGTCGGAGGCGGGACCGACGTCGGGGGCGGTCCCCGCTGAAGATAGCTAGCCAGAATTTTTCCGAGGGGTCCTGACGCCTGCCGGCTTCAGTCCTCATGGTGTAACCTGCTGCAAGAGCTGTGTCTCGAAGTAAGATCTGTACCTTAGATGCCTCAATCCCATCTGCAGACACCTCCTCCAGCTCCTTGGCCAGCTGGGGGGAGGCTTGTTCAGCCAGTGCCAGTACAGTGTCCCACCTTGACTTCTGGTACCTGGCTGTATAGGCCTTATAATTAGCCTGCCTGAGTCCCAAAGAGGATGCCATGTATTGCTTCTTTGCCAAGGCATCCATTCTCTTGGAGTCTTTATCTAGGGGGTGTGAAGCCAAGGGGACATTAGCCCTGTCACAGGCTGCAGCCTGCACGACCCCAACATGGCTGAATTGTTGGTAGAAAAACTCTGTATCTGAGCCTGATAAGGTGTACCTCTTATCCATTCTTCTATCAACAGGAGGTACAGAATTAGGAGAATAACATTTTTTGAGTCTGTTTCCCAAAAGATTTGTGAAAGGGAATAGACAGCCTCCTGGACTCTGGGATGTCCATCATCTCTACAAAATCAGGCTCCTCTTGATCCTCTGTAGCTTCCTCCATAGGAAGCTGAAGAGTTTCAGCCACTTTCCTGTAAAACAAATAGTGGGGGAGGAGACTCAGAGAGCCTAGGAGGGGAAACACCAGAAGGTCTGTCTGGGGAGATGTCTGGTTCAATGGGCACATCCAGACTTTCTGCTCCATCATAGTCATCGTCATGTTCAAAATCCCCCCCCCCCTCAAATTCCGGTTCATAAAAATCTTCAGGGGCATATTCCTGAACCGGTGGAACCGACTGAACCGAGCCCCTAGCCAACGGAGCTGAATCGGAAGGAACCGGGTGAAGCAATTCAACAATCCGAATCACTCGGGCAATCTCATCAGCGGTCGGAACATGAACCTCTGGATCCGAATCGGCTGATTTGTCTTTCCTTTTCCTTTTTGTAGGAACCAATCCCTCAGGATCGGCTCTCCTCTTGCCCGAAGAAGTATCACCCTGGTCAGAGGGCACTCCTGGTTCGGTCGGAACCAAACTGGGCTGGCCATCCGGGTCAGCGGACTTCTTGGCCTCCTTTGCCCTAAGTCTACCTCATCTCTTTTCCAGGGTAGACTTAGGAAAATGTTTGGCAAATTTGGCAGTCTGTATCGAGGTGTTCAAACCCCAGACAATAAACACAGGTGGTGTGGTGATCGGCCTTAGCAAAGACCTCCCCACACTCACTGCAGTGTTGAAACCCAGTGAGCCCGTTTTTTTTCTTGGGTTTCTCTGACATTGCCAAACTACCCAAACTTACCCTTTTTTCGGCAACTGCCAGGCAAGACTCCCTTATCGGTTCCTAACCGTGTCACGGTTATTGGAAAAAAAATGTTTAAAATATGTTTTTTTTTTAGAACCGATAAGGACCGGTAACCACACACTAAAGTAAAGTACAAAAAATCAATATAAAGGATCGGTTCAGCCAAACCGATCGAACAAACTTACACTTTCCACACAATAATCAGAAATAACTATCCAGTACTCACGGTACCGCAGACAGAGCCTGAACCGACGATGCGGAATAAATTCGGAATAATTTCGGTTTAAAACCGACACTTTAACTGACTTTTGAACCGAGCTGAAGGAGAAATCTCCGGAGCGACTATTCAGTGAGGCGGAGTAAAGAATCTGACGGTTGGGTTTCAAAGGGCTACAGACAGAGACCTCAACCTAGCTCGAGCTCAACGTTCTATGCACTGCATAGAAATTTAACCCTATGTTCTCCGGGGCAGTTTAAAGGCTGGAGCTAACTGCAGTTTGTCAGAATACAGCAAGACTTCATGTTGTTTGAGTGACAGATTATATCCAGTGTGCCCCCCTCCTGGGTCAGGAGGTCATGACAGAGGCAGGGGAAATGGTGGTTCCACTGCCAGCTGCTGTAGAAGCAGGAACCATATTTGGCGAGGCCAATGCGGGGCAACTAGGATCATTTGAGCTCCTTCCGCTTGAAGCTTGAACAATAATTTCTGCCAAATGGGAAAGGGAGAGAAGGCATACACGAATCTCCCTGTCCAACAAAGAGATAGTGCATCTCACTAAAAAACACCAGGCCCTGGAACGAGCTAGGAAAACTTGGGTAGCTTTGCGCTATATGGGGAGGTGAACAGATCAAGATCTGGGTGACCCCATAGGTTGAATATGTCGTCGACCACCACTTGGCTTAATTACCATTCGAAAGCCCTGGCCACGGTGTGGCTGAAACTGTCTGTTGGGACATTCTGAATGCCTGGAACATGTACTGCAGCGAGGGAAATCTGATGCTGAATTGCCCAATTCCAAACTCGAGTTGCTTCCCTGCAGAAGGAATACAACCGAGTGCCCCCTTGTTTGTTCAGGTATCACACTATGCACATATTGTCCATTTGGACCAGCAGAGGACCAGGACTTAGGAGATGCTGAAAAGCCTGTAGGGCGTACAGCACCGCCCACATCTCCAACACGCTGACATGCAGGGATAGCTCTGACGGAAACCACATCCCTTGTGTCCTGTGGGACTCCAGGTATGCCCCCCCAACCCCACCCTGAAGCATCTATGGTCAGGGTCTGGGTGGGAGAGGGAGGCTGAAAAGGGAACCCTTTGCAGAGATTGCAGATATCCTGCCACTAAAGGAGATCCCGGCACATTGATTAGGAGACCATGATCTTGTGATCGAGGACGTCCGATCTCTGGTCCCATTGAACCCTGAGCGTCTACTGCGATAGCCACATGTGAAGCCTGGCCAGGGGAACAGTAGGAATGACTATTGCCATAATGCCAAGAAGGCACAGCACTGACCTGGCCGAAACTCAATGACTGGCAGCCACCAGCTGAGCCTGGCGTTGCAAGGTTTCGCCCTATCCAGTGGGAGGAAAGCCTGACCCTGGGCCATATCCAGCACTGCCCCCAATAAACTGTAGGCACCATGAGGGGGTAAGGTGAGACTTGGGATAGTTCACCATGACCCCAACTTGAGCAAATAGGGCCAGGGTAACCGAAAGGGAAAGTTCCAGCCATTCCCTCAACGGGGCTGAGATCAGCCAAGCGTCGAGGTATGGGAAGATATAGTGGCCCTGACATCTCAAGGCCGCTGCCACTACCGCCAGGCACTTGATAAAAACCCTGGGTGCTGAGGACAGGCCAAAGGGGAGGGCCTTGAACTGGTAGTGATCCCCCTGAAAGGAGAACCTTAGGTAGCAGCGGTCGGCCTGAAAGACTGGTATATGCAGGTATGCATCCTGCATGTCCAAGCCACAGAGCCACTGTCCCTTTTATAGCAGGGGCAGTAGGCCTGGAAGGGTCAGCATATGAAATCTTTTGTACTCTATTTACAGATTTAAGGTGCTGAGGTCCAGTATTAGATGCAAATCTCCCATCTTTCTGGGAACCAGGAAGAAGTGAGAGTAGTACCCTCTTCCTGCTTGATTCAGAGGAGCGTACTGTACAGCTGCTTTTTGCAGAAAAGCCGCTATCTCCTCTCTGATAAAGGGAATGTGCACCCTTGAGTAATGGGGCGGACCAAGAGGGTTGTCTGGGGGTCTCTCCAGAAACTCTGTGTGGTCTTGAGAAACTAGCTGAAGGACTCACAAATCTGTGGTGATCACCTCCCACCCTGCCAGATGACCAGCGAATCTTTTGTTCACCAGTTCCTCCAACTGAAGAGGAGGAGAGGAGGTGAACCGTAAGTCAAGAGGTGGAGGGAGGGTTGGAGAGGGCTGCCCAAGAAGCTCTCTGGTTCTTGGCTGAAGGGGTGGCCGTGGCTGAGGGGGCCCGATGTTTGGCCTGTTGTTGCTGTTTCATCTGCCATCTCTGTTGGTGACGAAAGGGCTGCTTTGGCTTATAGCCAGTGCGGTATATAGTTTGCACTGAATGTAGTGCCCTCCCCTATCCTGGAGGTTTGTGATGATGTCTTGTGCATCTCCTCCGAAGAAGACAGAACCCCGGAATGGTGCATCTTGGATGGCAGCCTAGACATCAGGTGCCAGCCCAGGAACTCTCAGCAAAGAATGTCTCCTCAGGCAGACGGCAGTAGCCATGCCCCTAGCTGAGGAGTCAACAGCATCGTAAGTCACTCTCAGAGAGTGGTGACAGGCGATTTCAGCTGACCTAATGGTGTCAGAGAGTGTTTCTTTCACTTCAGAGTCCGTCATGGCCTCAATGGTGGGCTCTAATTTATGAAAGAGGGATTTCTGGTACACCAACATCTGCACCACATAGTTTAGGGCGTGCACAGCCAGGGTAGAGGACGAATAAAATTTTCGTCCAAATTGATCAAGGTGTCTCAACTCCTTATCAGGAGCAGAGGTGCTCATATGCTTAGGTTTAGCAGATCTGTCATATGCCACGCTAATGACCGAGTCCGCTTTAGGGTGGACGCTAAGGTGGTTCTTGCCTTCTGGCATACGGTAAATCCTGTCCACCTTCTTGGTCATGGCAGAAATGGATGAAGGCATTAACCAAATGGTAGAGGCTAGGTCCTCATGAAGCTCCAACCAGGGAGGCGTGAGGACTGGGGATAGTTCAGGCATGTCCAAATGCTCAGCCACCTCTTTCATTTGGGGTCTTGATCGTCAGTGTTCCACTCATAGGCCTTCAAAATCATTTTGAGGAGGTCCACAAAAGAGGGATCCTCCAGAGGAAACATCAGAGACTCCTTAGCCTTAGGTTTGTCTGGTGGAGGTGTCTTGAAGCCAGAGACTGAGGAAGAGGAATCAGAATCAGAGTCCGACGAATGAGTCGTGATTGGAGACATAACCCTGGAGCAGGGAACCTCCTTAATGGAGATAGGGAGCCTGCCCTTGTCAGTGGTGGTAGTTGTGCCTTTCATCAGACCTGACGTGGAAGGACAAGACCCCACCGGTGAAGGGGACTGATGCATCAGGTCCAGGTGCGCTGGGGTAGAGACCACTACTGGATGATGACTGTCCAATTCATAAACTAAGACTTAGTTTCTGACCACCAAGACTGGAGAATGGCCCTGATGTCCACCTGCGGCGGAGGAGGCAGAAGGGGTGGTGGAGGCTGGTAGACTGGCTGAAAACTGGAGCCATAACCTGGCGTCGGGTATCCTGGTGTCTGGTACCTGAACGGCAGATAGCCCAGTGTGTGGTAGTTGGGCAACATAGCCCAGTGGTGTATACCCCGGCAAAGGGAGTCTTGGCACCTTGTACTCCGGCCGAAGGTATCCGGGGGTATGATATCATGGTGTATGGTAGTCGTGTGTCTGAAAATCTGGCAAGGGCCCCGACGGAGGAGGCATGGGGCAAGATGGAAGACCCTGAGGACGACTGAAAGATGGGTTAGAAGAAGGTGAGGGCAGAAAGTCAGGCGTCAGACCGTAAGGGGGGAAGTTAGGCATCGGCCCAGAGGGACCCTGCTGGGAAAGCCCATGGCGACGGGTCCTGAGGGTCTGCTGGGAGGTTCGTGTTGAGGCCCGGTTGTGACCCGGTAGTGATATCGTCAGGCTGATGTCCCTCTAACTCCAGCTCCGGATGCTCGGGGGAGGCCGGGGGGGGCGAACCCACCAAGGGTAGGCTGTGGCTGAAGCAGCAGCGGGCGCTGAGAGTCAACGTTGCGCTGCTTGTCAGGGCCCGACGAAAGCGCCTGGGCTGGGGTGGTATCAGAAGATCCAACATCCAGCCTATCAGCCGGGCTGGACGTTTTCCGGAGCCCCTGATGCTCAACTTATCGGCCTGGGCTGGGTGCTCGTGGAGCGACTTATCAGCCCCGCCAGCAGACTTAGACCCTTTGGTTTTTAGGGGCCCAAGAGTGGCTAGAGCCTTGGCTGAGGCAACCACCGCTACCGTAACCAGTAGCAGCAGGGGAACCAAGGGCTGCTCCTGGGAGGTCGAAGCAGGCTTGTCCGAAGTGGCACTTTTCCTGGAGGAAGAAGGCCGTTGATCGTCCGCGGTCCCTGGAGGGATTCGTGGGCAGGAAGGGGACCTATCCTGGCCCCAGTGCTTCTCCTTGTCCTTCCTTTTCTTGTGTCAGTGCGAGTCCGATGACGGGGAGGAAGAGGCACTCCGCAGCTTCTGCAACTCATTCTCCATCAATGCCATATTTAACTTCAAAATGTGGGCTTCGAGGGCTTTCTGCCTGTGTTTCCATGTGGCCTGACTGAAACTAAAGCAGGCCTCACACTCCTCAGTCTGGTGTTCCTGGCCCAGGCAGACAGAATGGTCGTCCTTATGAAGGAGTTGCGTGCCACAGAAATCCCACTTATTCTTATGAGACTCAGGAGGCATCGGAGAAGACATGCACAAAAATGATTTTACTGGAACAGTAAAAAATAAAAGGAAATTTAAGAGAAGTATACTCATCCAAAATGGCGGTCAAACTGCAGCAGTGCTCTCCGCGAGGTCCAACGTGCACAGGTCAATGGAGGGAATGAACTGGAGAGCAGGCTGGAAACCGCTCACTATATAGGGTCACTCTGACATCGGTCACATGACATCGGTGGGCGGTCCCCCTCCAGACACTGCTAGCTAGAGTTTTCTTTGAGGTCCTGATGCCAGGGGGCACAGTCCTAATGGTTATTACCTACTGCAAGAGCCCTCTCGAAGTAAGAGCTTCAGATTTCAAAATGGAATTAGCAGGGTGAACTGTGGGGGACTATTTAACATGAAAACCATCTTGCAGTCTCATGGTCATGAATGGAAGCTAACAGGAGGGAGGTTCAGGAAGGACATGAAGATATATTATTTTACACAAAGGGTGGTGGAGCCATGGAACAGTCTGCCAGCTGAGGTGGTGGATGCAAAAAACACTACTGGTTTTAAGCATGGCCGGGACAGAATGAAGGGTACAGTGGTTGCTCAGGGTGTCAGAATTGGAGAGGAGAATGGAGGGGTGGGTAGGGCTAGGACCCTGGAGAAACAGTATGTCCCAGGGAACTCGGGCAGACTGGATGTACTTTTGGGTCTTCTTCTGCCATCACCGTCTATGTTTCTGTTATGAAAGGGATAAGTATCCGAGGCTGCAGCTGCACTGTGTATGATGGCAGCTGGTTGTATTTGGGATTCCTATGTTTTTCCTCTTGGTTGTCATCCATGTATTATGATGACATTTGTAATATGGAAATGGAGCATTACAAGCAGCTGCAATTCATGTTCCCTTTTAAGAGCAAATTCTGCATGTTTACTTGGCTCTTTCTTCAGTACTGTTCTCAAAAGCTCCAGGTCCCTTTGAAAGTATGGTCCAAGCTGTACCCCTGCAGTTCAACTCCTTAAATTATGTTGTCAAGAAAAGAAACATTTAATGTCATTATGTTGTCATTATGTTGTCAAGAAAAGAAACAACATTCAAAGTCATCTACTTCTCATCCAATCCAGTGTTAACATCCACCTGTGCAAGTTTATAACTACAGCAGACAAAATCCCATTTCCTGTTGGGGAGAGGAATTGATATAATCCATATTATTATGCACTGTGAATAAGAAAATTATTTCTCATGCTTCAAACTGATGAGCTTTATTTTTCTCTCTTGCAAACAGCAGTACATCAAGTGACTGTCAGCCAAGCAAATAAAACAGAAATATTACTTTATTTGAACACATCTGCAAGCTGCTTATCTTCTCTAGGAAACAGTGTAGTGTTTATATTTATTTTGCTGATGTTTACAGTTCTGGACAGTCTAACATTTCACAGAATTAGTGGCAGCACTTTCAAATGACACTAATGGAAATGTTCAAACACTACAGGACTATTACTGCAGCTGCGATCAAAACGATTAGCCAATGACAAATCTCTTGTTTTGAGAAGATGCCAGTTTGGGTTAAAAAATAACTCTTCTCAAAATTTAATCTGTCTGAAATGAAACAGGTAATTCTAAATTTTGTCAGAGTTGATTAATTCATTATCTAGACTGGAGTGCAGGCGTAGCATTGTTTTCAGTGCCATTTAAAAAAAAAAAATAGTATACCTCATTTTAGATGCTCTACAACAGTCTGCATGATAAGCCACTGCTGAAAGAACAGTTTACATACAATAAGCTTAAAAGCAAGATTAGAAATGTAATAAATGCAAATTGAAATCAAGTATTATAGACTACTCATAAATCAGACTGTAGCAGCACAGGGCCATATTCTGCATGTCACCACGCAGCTGCATTATCACCATTTTTTACAACACAATGCAAAACAAACGGCATACTGTATGGGAAACCTGTATGCAATGTCTCCCACAAAAATGCTATACACAGTGAAAACATGTTCTGGTTTCCAGCAAAACATTCACAGTTGGCATTAGAAGACCTCAGTTAACCCAACTGCTGCAGCAGGGGATGGATTTCTGCTGCGATGCCAATACCCTGAGTCTAAATCCGGACTCAGGACATCGAAGGGCAGGCCAGGTGGGGGGGGCTGAAGGACTGAACATCCTCTGGACTGCTCTCCTCCTCTGGGGGGAAGGTGTGTGTGACCCGTGCATGATTAATCTCTTGCAGAGGCCAGGGAGAATACAGATGTCAGTGCCTGTTTCTGTGGAAGTCAGGGCAGACATCAGCGCTTCTGCCTTGGACGTCATTGCACATCCCACCTCTCGGGAAGTCTTTCTCTGAAAAACCCTTGGGGTTCTGTTGGTGAGATAACATCCTCCCTGCCCCAGACCCCACACTGCAACCCACGTCCCATCGCCCCCCTGGTACCATATGTTGCTCCATCGGTGAACTGGCGGCCCTGCCCTGGGGGGAAAGCCAGGGTGCCTTCTGGTACCATAGTAGGATTTCCATTGCGGAACTGATGGCCTCGCCCTGGGGGAAAGCCAGGGTGCTTGTGGGGCAGAGGTGTGTCCCAGGATCGCAAGTGTCGGAATGGAGCTGTGGGGATTCCAGGAGAGGACCAATGGTGGCTGGCAAAGCCTCAACGTCAAAAGCATAGTTAATAAACAAGAAATAAAAAAAAAAGAACTCAGTTAAGATACACAGATATCTTACTTGGTGGTGCAAGCTGGTGATGCATCGTTCTGTCAAACAGTAGACCCAGGCTCCAGACATGAGCCCAACTTTTCCACCCCAGGCTGGAAGGAATCTGGGATAAGATGCGGAGGCATCGCCTGCTGACTCTGGAGGGAGAGAAATGAGCACCCTGCTCTACCAGTACCTCCCGTAATGGGAAGAGCCAGCGCTACTGCAGTGAATGACCACATCACATCGGCCATCACCAACCAGGCAAGCAGAGCAACGGGTGCTTTTTGGCTACTGCCATGGGACAGCAGGAATGAAAAAGGGGTAAAAATATCCATTGGTGCTAGCCACCCCCCCCCCCCAACAGAGGCTTACATACTTAGGGTGCTCCTCGGTGGGCAGCAGTGGCCAGGCTGTCAGTCAGGACCCTATCGAGAGGAATGCATCAGAGTAACAGACACAGGGAGAGTCTGCACAGAAGCATCAGCAAGGTACATTAGCAAGTATGGGGGCAAGCAAGGTAATCTACGTGTTTGATTTCTACGTGCCTTAATGTTCAGTAAAAAAAAAAAAAAAAAGATACGTATATAGTCCAGATAAATACAAAAAAATCCATCCAGCCTGATCCTTGTTCCTAACTCGGATTATTCTATCACTTCAGAGCCCAAAGAGCTTCTAACCACCGGTCTGTTTCTAATCCCCCCCAGCTTGTAATTATCCCATTGGGTTTTGAACCCTAAGTGTTATCACATCACTAGGTAGTTTGTACCATTTAGCCACAACACTTTGTGTAAAGAAATATTTCCTTTTGTCTTTCTTGAACTTTCCCCCTGCTAGTTTCAGTTTGTGTCCTCTGGTGGTTGTGTGACTCTTTAGTCTAAATAAATAGAATAGTTATGTACGTAACATAATAGTAGATCTTTGAGAGAATCTCCTTCATCAGGTCACACCTTTGGAACTATACTCGCGTTAATGCCAGGACTACATGGAAGCTTTTGCAAGCCAGGGCCAGCCAAGATGACGTCATGCGTCAGCATCTATATAAACAGGGGCTGGCCCCATCACTCCTCAGTTCCCCGACCGAGAATATACTCAGAGGACCGCTCTATGAAAAATTAAGAGATACAGGCAGCACCCAGCCTACAAGGCGACAATGGGAGCTGTAAAAGGCTGTGATGGAAGAAAAAATTACTCACCTTAGTAATTATACTTCTTCTAATGAAGTCTTGCTGTATTCTAACAATTGCAGTGATTCCCAACCTTTGAACTGCCCCGGAGAACAAAGAGTTAACTTTCCATGCAGGGCATGGAACGCTGAGCTCGAGCTCGGTTGAAGTCTCTGTCTGGAGTGTTTTGAACTCAAACCGTCAGATTCTTACGAGCCCAACTAAACTAAAAATTCTATGTGGAAATTGTAAAAATTCTTACTAGCCAACTGGCTGAAAAAAGTTTTGGATTCCCAAGGAAGACTCAAGTCAGGAAACCCCAAAACAAAACCCAATGTACTAAAAATAACAATAATAAATAAGCACGCAAACAAAAAGGGAGAAGGGTGCAAGCAAAAAACACCCCTGGGGTGCAACACTGCACCTGCCCACCCACTTCCCAAAAACAGGTTCTGAGAGGGGAGGCAGGGAGGGAGGTCAGAATACAGCAAGACTCCATTAGAAGAAATATAATTACTAAGGTGAGTAATTTTTTTCTTCAAACAACATGAAGTCTCGCTGTATTTTGACAATTGCAGACTACCAAGCAGTATCTCCAAGGAGGAGGGACAGAACCTACTTTGGGAATAGGCTCTGAAGTACTGCTGTGCCAAACCGAGCATCACTCCTAGCCTAGATATCCAGAGAGTAATGCTTGGTAAAGGTATGTACTGTTTTCCAGGTGGCTGCTTGACAAATTTCTAAGAGAGGGATATCCCTGGCCGCAGCCAGGGAAGCAGCTATACCTCTTGTGGAATGAGCCCTCAGGCCTGAGGGTGGAGTTTTTCCCAGTTTTTCATAGCAGAACTGTATACAAGACACAATCCACCTGGCAATAGATCTTTTGGTGGCAGGTTTGCCCTTTCCCACTTCTCCATAAGTGAGGAACAACTGGAGGGAGTCAAACCTCTGACCCTTGGTATGCTCTATCTAGTAACTAAGGGCTTTTTTGACATCTAAACTGTGTAGCCTCCTCTCTCCTGAGGAAGAATAATCAGTGAAGAAAACAGGGAGAGACACAGACTGGTTTAAATGGAAGTCTGAAACCAGTTTGGACAAGAACCTTCTATTGGTTCTAAGGACCACTTTATCCCTGTAAAAGGAGATAAAATCAGATTCCACTGACAGGGCTTGCAATTCACTGATACGCCTGGCAGAGGTAATGGCTACCAGGAACATAGTTTTCCAAGTCAAGTACTTAAGCTGCTGAAGACATAGGCTCAAAGGGGAGTTGCATAAGTTGGGCAATGCAAACATTCAAATCCCAGGTAGGAGCAGGGTCTCTAAAAGGGGGATTGGTGTGAAACAATCCTTTAAAAAATTTACAGAACACAGGATGGGAAGATAGTGAGGAAGGCTTCCCCACAGACAAAAATGCAGAAACAGCTGACAAGTGTACTTTGAGAGTAGCTGGTCTGAGGCCTAGGCCATTAAGATGGACCATATAATCCAGAACCATAGGCAATTCAGCAGTGTCTGGAGAAACATGCTTCTCAGAATATCAAATGCTGAATCTTTTCCATTTGGAGTTGTAAGTCTTTCTAGTGGAGGGCTTTCGAGAAGCCTTGAGGATATCCAGAACCCCTTGGGAAAGATGCAGATCTGCAAACTCTAACTCTTCAAGAGCCATGCTTTGAGATTGAGAGACTGAAGATTGGGGTACCAAATCCTTCCCTGAGAGGATGTTAACAGGTTGTAATTCCTGGGAAGAGACAGGGGAAGATGGACTGCTAGGGACAGCAACAGGGGGTACCAGGGCTGTCTGGCCCAATCTGGAGCAATCAGATCACTTGCATGGTTGAGACCTTATTTTCACCAAAACTTTGAACAGGAGAGGGAAGGGGGGAAAGGCATACAGAAATGTCCCATCCCAATTGAGGATCAGGGCGTCCAGAGGGAGAGAGCCCAGGACTGGAGGTCTGCAACAAAAGAGAGGGAGTTGGTGATTGTCTGGGGCTGTAAAGAGATCTATCTCTGGAGTGCCCCACCTTGAAAAAATCACTTTCAAAACCTGAGGGTCCAGGGACCATTCGTGATGGCCCTGAGAAATCCTGCTCAGTGCATCTGCTAGCACATTGTCCTTGCCTGGAAGGGTGAACTCTACAAGAGAGGCTTGCAGGAATAAGCCAGGGACCACAACTTCATGGCTTCTGTGCACAAGGCCATGGACCGGCTCTCCTGCTTGTTGATGTACCACATGGTGGTGGTGTTGTCTGTTCTGACTCGAACCACCTTGTTCTGAACTGACTGTGAGAACGCGTTTGGAGCCAGAAAAACATCCCTGAGCTCTAGAAGATTGATGTGGAGAAGGGATTCCTGTGGGGACCATAGCCCCTGGGCAGTAAAGGACCACAGGTGGGCTCCCCAGCCCAGGAGAGAAGCATCCGTGGTAAGGACCACTGAACAAGACAAAGCAACAAAAGGAACACCTTGCCTTAAATTGTCCTGATCCTGCCACCGCTGTAGGGCTTGGATCAAGGTCAGAGTCACTGGAATCAGTTTGGTAAGGGAGTCCTTTCTCTGAGACCAGAAAGCTCTCAGGTGGAACTGAATATCCCTCATCTGGAATCATGCCCCTTGGATCACTGCTGTTGAAGCTGCCATGTGGCCCAGATACCAGAAGGCTGAAGGAAGAAGCTAGTTCCATAAGAGCCCTTGCCCTTTCTAGAGGAAGAAAGGCTCTTGCTCTGAATGTGTCCAGTTCTACCCCTATAAAGGTAAGAAGCTGGACTGGTTCGAGAACTGACTTGGGAAGGTTGAGAAGAAATACTAGAGAAGTGAGCACTTGCTGGGTCACTTGCAGGTGAGACTTAACTTGGTCTGGAGACTGACCCACTATTAGCCAATCGTCCTGATAAGAAAATATGGAAATTTTTGCCTTCTCAGAAAGGCAACTACTACTGCCAGGCACTTTGTGAAAACCCTTGGGGCTGAGGTTAGGCCAAAGGGCATTGTTCTGAACTGATAGTGGCCTGAGGGCAACTCGAACCTGAGGTACTTTCTGTGGGAGCACCTGATGGGAATGTGAAAGTAGGCATATTTTAGGTCCAGGGAGGCTAGCCAGTCCCCTGGCCTAAGAGAGGGAAGGATTATTCCCAGAGTTATCATCTTGAACTTTGGTTTTAAAAGATGTTTGTTTAGATATCTTAGGTCTAGGATGGGTCGCCACTCCCCTGTCTTTTTGGGGGGTCAGGAAGTACCCGGGGTACAGTCCTTTGCCCCAGTGTAGGATAGGTACTCTCTCTATAGCTCTTAAAGCTAGGAGAGAAGAAATCTCTGCCTCTAGGCAGGGTTTCCAAGAGATTTGCAGGTGGAAAAGATCTGGCTCTCATCTTTGGAAATTCTTTGAAGCTGAGAACCAGTCCCTGGCTTACTACTTCCAGGACCCACTTGTCTGATGTAATAGACATCCAGTCCTGGACAAAGTAAGCCAGCCTGCCCCCTACTGGAATAAGAGAGTCAACCCAGGCAGGCCCATCAGGGTGTCTGCTTGGCAGGGGCTTTAGGTTGAGGAGTGGATGCAGGCCTGCTCATCCCCCTTCTGCCTCTCCCTCTGAAGAACCCCCTATGAGAAAAGGAAGAAGAGGCCTGTGCTTGGTAAAAAAGCCTTTGAAAAGGCCTGCCCCTGCCCCTAGCTTGCTGCCTTTGAGGAGTTGCCTGCCTTTCCTTGGCCTGAGCACTCCTGTAAGTGGTCCTGTACTCATCTATTTTCTTCATGTAATTCTCTGTCTGCTCCCCAAACAGAGAATTACCCACTACAGGAAAATCCATGGCCTTAGCCTGAGTGTCCTGCGAGAAACTAGTACATCTGAGCCAAGCCATCCTCCGAAGAGCAACAGATGTAGCCGTTACTCTTGACGAAACATCATTAGAGTCCACAGCAGCATGAAACTGAACCTTAGATGCCTCAATCCCATCTGCAGCCACCGCCTCCAGCTACTTGGCTAGCTGGGGGGAGGCCTGTTTAGCCAGTGCCAGTACAGTGTCCCACCTGGACTTCTGGTACCTGGCTGTATAGGCCATGTAATTGCCTGCCTGAGTCCCAAAGAAGATGCCATGTACTGCTTCTTTGCCATGGCAACAATCTTCCTGGAGTCCTTGTCAGGGGGGTGTGAAGCCACGGGAATATTTGCCTTGTCACAGGCAGCAGCCTGCACTACCCCAACATGGCTGCATTGTTGATATAAGAACTCCATGTCTGAGCCTGAAAGTGTATACCTCTTGTCCATTCTTCTATCCACAGGAGGTATGGTGTTAGGAGACTTTAAGATTTTTTGTGTCTGCTTCCCAAAAGATTTATGGAGGGGAATAGACAGTCTCCTGGACTCTGGGATATCCATCACCTCTACATAATCAGGCTCCTCTTGATCTTCCACAGCCTCCATAGGAAGCTGGAGGGTTTCAGCCACCTTTCTGTAAAACATAAAGTGAGAAGGGACTCAGAAAGCCTAGGAGGGAAACACCTGATGGTCTGTCTGGGGAGATGTCCGGTTCCACAGGCACATCCAGACCTTCACTTACATCATAATCCTCAAATTCCCCTTCTTCTTCAAATTCCGGTTCATAAAAATCTTCAAGGGTATACTCTTGAACCGGGGAACCAACCGAACCGAACCCCTGCCAGAAGGAGCCGGATCAGTCGGAACTGGACAGAGCGATTCCACAATCTGAATCGCCCTGGCTATCTCTTCGGCGGTCAGAACATGAACCTCTAGATCCGAAAAGGTCGATTTATCTTTGTGCTTTCTTTTTGTCAGAACCAATCCTTCGGAATCGGCTCTCCTTTTGCCCGAAGAAGTATCACCCTGGTCAGAGGGCACTCCTTCTGGTTCGGTCGAAACCAAACCAGGCTGGCCATCCGGGTCAGCGGACTTCTCAGCCTCCTTTTCCCTCAGTCTACCTAATCTCTTCTCAAGGGTAGATTTGGGAACATTTTTACATATTTGGCAGTGTGAATCGAGGTGGGAAAACCCCAGACAATGAACACAGGTGGTGTGTGGATCAGCCTTAGCAAAGACCTCCCCACACTCACTGCAGTGTTGAAACCCAGTGGGCCCGGTTTTTTTCTTGGGTTTCTCAGACATGGTCAACCTAACCAAACTTATCCTTTTTTCGGCAACCACCAAGCAAGACTCCCATATCAGTTCCTAATCGTGTCACGGGCATTGGAAAAAAACAGTCAAAAACACGTTTTTTTTTTTTTTAGAACCGATAAGAACCGGTAACCACACACTAAGTATAACAAAATTATTATCAAAGGGCCGGTTCAGCCGAACCGACCGCACTTTTACAAGTTCCACACAGAAAAATAGAACAATTTCTATCTAGTACTCACGGCACCACAGACAGAGACTGAACCGACTGTGCAGATACTTTTTTCGGTTTAAAACTGATGAAAACTGAAAACTTTAACCGACTTTCGAACCGAGCTGAATGAGAAATCTCTGCAGCGACCGTTCAGTGGGGCGGAGTAAAGAATCTGACGGTTTGAGTTCAAAACACTCCAGAGAGAGACTTCAACCGAGCTCGAGCTCAGCGTTCCATGCCCTGCATGGAAAGTTAACTCTTTGTTCTCCGGGGCAGTTCAAAGGTTGGGAATCACTGCAATTGTCAGAATACAGCAAGACTTCATGTTGTTTGAATAACTCAAGGCAGGAAATCCAGTGTCATGACCCTGAATGGGAAGGAGGGTGGGTCAGCATGACTTAATGAAAGAGATTCTCTCGAAGATCTACTGTTACAGTAAGTACATAAATGTTCTACCTTCTTCGAGGATATCTCTTCCATCAGGCCACACCTTTGGAACGAGTCCCAAGCAGTACCAAAACAAATATACAGTCTGGGTTGATGGAGATATTCAGCCTCATGAAAGCAGGTCCTGTAAGACAGGTAGGCTGAAGCCTGCTCACCTGCGAGACACAATGTCCACACTGTAACATACTAATGTAATAGTAAAGAAATTAAATCAGAAACTGGGAGCGCTAAGAAGGATTTCAACCTGTTTAACGAAAGAAGATAAACAGAAGCTTAACTCAGCAATTGCTTATCTCAATACTGGAATATAGAGGGCAAATGCACCCAAATCTGCTTTAAAAAGAAATGACCAAACATATTATAGACTGGCCAGATCTGCAAATTCGAATAAATATGGGACCCACCACTGTACTCTTTATCAGGCATTGAACTGGTTCAGACCGGAAGATAAACGACAACTGAAATGGTTGTTCTGGTGTTTTAAATTGTTGAATTGTAAAATTATACACCCACTGTGCCATGTGGTGATAAAAGGACACCAGAGAAACAAAAGGTATACATTTAGAGAACAGACAGTGAAATTTTCTTGTCAGCGAGTCTATAATAGGTTTGGTGACATGATGCTTCAAACATGTTTGGCTAAATCATGGAATGCAGTACCAGTGGAGTTAAGAGTAGAAATCTCTGTAAAAGAATTTCAAACAGCTCTGAGTGAAACCTTTAAATCATTCTGCAATTGCTATACATGAACATGAGGTATATTGCTTAAATGTGAAAAAGTTATGTTTTTATCTACAGTATATGTCTGTTTTGTTATATGTCTACTGGCATAGGACCTTCTTGATGAAAAGAAGGTTTCTTCCCTCTAATGTCTGTTCCTGTACTAAAATAAAATGTTATCATCATATTATAACATTTAGTGATGTTTAGTAATGTTCCACAACTACCTTCTCTGATGTCTTTACTAGTATTATTACACATTCCTCCCACAAGCATTACATGCACAGAGTAACTTTCCCTTTTATTTTCATTTAGTTATTGCCAGCTTGTAAAACAGTGCAAAAGAACATTCCTACCTGGGCCTAATGGTTGGTTATAGTTAACAAAATTTACCGTATGGAAAAAAATGGTGTAGTCTCTTAACAATCGTCCAACACTGGACAAATAGCACTGAGCAGATATACTGAATTTATTTGATTTCTCTCTGCAAAACAGATCACACAAAGTTCTAGACTTGTTACAAATTGTGTTCCTATTGCTTCAGATATATAGGTATGGTAAGACAATAATTAAGCACAGTGATTATTTACCAGTTTGAGTAGTTTAAACAGTCAGGCTGTGAAATTACTGACTATCACATTTACAGGAGGCACTGGACAATACTGCTGAAATAATCAATATCTTTTCTACTGTCACAGTCTGCTGCTAAAAATGAAAATTACATACTCACCAATCTTCTAGGAATATCTTTACCATTGATTCACACTAATGGGTCTTAGCAATAGGACCCTGCAGGAGTCAGAAATGAAAATTACGTACCTACCGTAATTCTTGATCTTCTCTTGTATCTTCACCATTCATTACTTACTGGGTATTAGCCGGAGGCGCGCACCCGCCACGGGAGCTTTTTTTTTTTTTTTGTTAAAGTTTGCCTAACGCACCGGGCCTCGAGAGTGATCGCCATGCGCCATGCCAGGGGCGGCCATTAGTATTTAATCGACTCTCCTCCAACTCCAGTTCTGTGAGCCGGAGAGGCAAAAGTGAGAGCAGAGAATATAGATAGCGAGGCAAGATAGCCGAGGGATAGCAAAGCAAGGAAGAATGAACTGAAAAAGGAATAAGCCGATGGAGGAAGGACAGAGGAGATAAAGTATCCCTAGCCTAGGGACTGCAGGGCCTCCTTACCTGGGCGACTCTAGGAGGAGAGATAAAGTAAGGAGATGAGAAAATAGAAGAAGAAGAAAGAGAAGAGAGAGATGGGATGTTGAAGGGACCAGAATGCCCAACGAGCATAGTTAGCTTAGAGCTGAAGGCTCAACTAAGAGGGAAGCAAGAATCTCGGAGATAGAGCTGAAGAGAAGGTTCACCAAACCTGCTAGACAGACTCTGGAGGCATAGTCCTTATCCTCAACATGCCATTGTAGATTGATACCCCCCTGGTTCCTGGCGCGACGCCTGGAATCTGAGACACCCGAGGAGGAAAGGAACCCCAGGCAGCAGGAGAGTGCTGCCTGGGACTTAGAAAAGGAAATGTAAGCCTTTCAGGCCTGGCATAGAAATGGGATTCCAGACAGACTGGCCAAGGTAGGCCAAGGCTTAGGGCTGGCCGGGATTGGATATGGTCAGCACAGCTCTTCTGTAAAATTGTCCAGGAGGACACTTAAAAGGAGAAACCAATATGCAAACCAGCTAGAAGGAGACTACTTTCTCATTTCCCCTCTTGTTTTTCTTTTCTTTTTTTTTACAGAAGAAATTTGAGGTTGGTTGCATGACCCCAAAACCAAGATGCCTATAGCAGTCTAAAAGAGTTCCTCAGCATTTTTTCCTTTTAAAAAGAAAAAGGAACAGACCTGCCTCCTCTGCTCTGCAGGGCAAGAATGGGGGGTTGATTTCAGGGCAATATCTGGAACACGGATTGCAGGATCAACTGATAGCCTGAACCAGGCCAAAACCCCAGAGATATCTTGTCAGGATAACGCAAGAGATAGTTGTGCAGTCTGATCGCCAATGCAATCCACTAGATGGCCCACGTAATCTTAGGTAATTAATTTTTCTGAAAATTAGAACCCCCACCCCCACCCCCAAAAGAAGGATTTTTTTTTTTGAAAAATTAAGCAATTTTTCCTAGTTTTTCAGAAAAAATATTTTTTTTTTTTGCAGAGAGAGGAAGGAGACGGGAGGTGGAGAAGCCACAGGAAGAGGCCACTGAGGGGATGGTGGGCGGGTGTAAGTAATGAATGGTGAAGATACAAGAGAAGATCAAGAATTACGGTAGGTACGTAATTTTCATATCTTCCCTTGTCAATCTTCACCATTCATTACTTCCTGGGTGAGTACCAAGCTCCTCTTCCCCTGGAGGGGGAAGAGGTAATACCCTGAGGGAACAAGACCCCCAGCCTTCTGCTGGTGAGAAAACAGAAGGAGAAGACCCTGGCTTATTCAGAAAGCCTAAGTGGGAGAAGAGCTAGGAGGTGCCTCCCGAAGACGAGGAGACAGAGGAGCCCCTGTAAAAGTCTCCTAGCTCTGGAAGAGAAAAGACGGGTCCTCGGAAGGCGGCTAATCACCCTACCCGGCCAGGGTGACAACCTGAAAGACTGGCCATGCCGTCCGCCTGATGCAGATCGCTGTCCCCGCAAGCCTGGAAGCCACCTCATTGGCGTCATAAGATGCCCTTGCTTGGTGTCTTGCCAGCTCCAGGCCTACCGCGGAGAGGGCAACGGCTTGTCTGGTTTGCTCCGTGTCAGGCATAGATGCCAGCAGCTGGGACATCATCGACCACAAATGCCGGTTATAGGCAGCGTGGTGAGCCTGATGTGATGCAATACATGCACTCGCACGAGAAGAAGAGAACACTCTTCGCCCCCAACGGTTGAACTGGAGAGAGTCCGAATCCGGTGGGCGGTCGTGCGCCAGGCAACGGCGCCCAGAAGGAGTATCCAGGTATACCAAACCTGAGGACGGGTTGGGAAGGGAACCTAGAGACTCAGAGGGGGCACAATACCTACGCTGGCAGTCCACCGGGGCTGGGGAAGAAGCGGCAGGGAACTGCCAGGACCGGATAGACGCCTCCTGGAAGGGGACAGGCCAGGAAGGTACCACCAGATGCTGGACACTGAATTCACCAAGAATCACGCCTCCTGCTCGGTATTGTCTCTCCAACATAGGAAATCCGGAGATCCCTCACCATCCTCGGAGGAAACGCTGATATTCTGTGAAATCAGCATCGGAGGACAGATGAGTAGGGGTTCCTCTCTCAGAGGAGGGAGATGAGGATGATGGGGAGCTGGAATGCTCAGAGGATTCCTGCAGCGGTGGGGAGAGTCGAAAGACCCGCTCATGCATGTATCTAACATATGAGGGGAAGGCCGCTGCAGAACCTCTGAACTGCTCCCAGGATAACGGACCCGTAGGACCGACATGGCCCGGGAGCGGGGTGGTGAAGGCAGAGAGATGGGAGAGGGGCACCTCCAGGAGGCAACTGCTTGCGAGGGCCTGAATCCGGGAAAGGAGCCCTAGTAGGAGGGATCCCGGATATCAAACCAGGCCGCAGAACGGAACTCTGGGGAAGCGGAGCCTGGAAGAGCCCTGGGGAGAAACTCTCCTGCGACGACGCCTGGACTGTATGGATCCAGAAGGGCAGTCCGCACAAATGCCGAGGACACCCTAGAACCCTGGGGAGGGACGGGTCTGCACTACAGGCTCCTGGCCACCCCTGAGGTGGCTAAAGAAGACCGGGCAGCAGGCTGCCTGCCCTCAACCCCGGATTCCAGAGGCCCTCCTCCTCGACTGCAACGCCCCTGTCCCAGAGGAGGCACAGCACCCCGGGGTAGCCGCCACCGAGCCTCCAGAGAGGGAGCCTCCTCCGTCACCCCCACGCCTGCCCCCGGGACCTCGCCACCCCAGCCAAGGAACCCTCAGGAGACAACGGTAAGGGGACAGAGGAGGGCCAGTCCACCTGGTACCCTAGCCACCGAGGGACCCAGATCCCAAGAATGGGGTGCAAGGATGGGTCCACATCTGAGTCATCGCCTCCCGAGGAGGACGAGACCAGCAGGACCTGATGCTGGCCACCCCAGGGATCCTCGAGGCTGGGGCCGCGAACGCCCCGGCATTAAGGGGCGAGCCGCCGCCCCCACGCCGCAGCAGGAAGGCTTAATCCACACCCCAGCGGCTCGCAGGCCCGCATCACCGGGAAGGGGAAGGCTAACGGTGCCGCCGGCGGCGCCAGGAGGCGGAGGGCACCGCGACGGCGCCACCATGTCCACCGGCACCGCGAACGGCGCCGAGGGCTAAAGCGGCACCGCCAACGGCACTGCTCAATCACCGGCGCCGCGAACGTGCTTGGGTTCAGTGGCGCGCCAACGGCGCCGCTCGAGTCACCAGCGCCGAACGGCGCCGAATCCAAAACGGCGCTGAACGGTGCTGATCTGGAACGGGCGCCGGGCAAAGCGGCGCGAGGGTCCACCTGCCGGGCCCAAAAGCCAAGGGCCTCGACACACGGGGAGCCTGCACCTCAAGAGGTGACTGCCGAGGCGGTGTCAGCGCCGCGCCCCGGAGGGGCTACGATGCTCCCCAACACCGCTGAAGGGCCTCCTCCTCGCAAGATAGATGAGGAAACCTCCTCCTCGGACCGTGATAGGCCCGGAGGGGACCCGGGAAGGGCCTAAAGATCTCACGAGATTCCCGCGAGCGACGCCTGGCCCCAAAGTCGGCGGGCCTTGCCGAAGCTTGAACACGCGGACTTCCGAGGACGCGTGGTCCATCGAGAAACAGGCATCGCATCGAATCCATATCATGGTTGGGTCCCAGGCAACGAAGGCAAACGCCATTCCGTCCGAGACAGAGAAATGCCGCCACAGGAGCACCGACGATAGGGGCGCCGCCCGTCAAGAACGCTAGCTCCAGAACCGACATAACGCCAAACCAACGAGACTAAAACACAGGAAATACACCCGCGCCGAAGATAGAAAAAGAACAGTCTTACCGTAGACGGCGCCGAGTGCAAGGAAACGGAGTCGGTAACTAATGAAGATAGAAAACACCAGAAGTGCTTCACGCGGACAGGTGCTGCCTCGACGGGCGGGAGAAACAGAACTGAGTTGGAGGAGGAGTCGGTCGCTACTAATGGTCACTGCAGATGATGCATGACGCCACTCGAGGGCAGTGCCGTTAGGGCAAACTTTTTTAAAAAAAAAAAAAGCTCCCGTGGCAGGTGCGCGCCTCCGGCTAACACCCAGTAAGTAATGAATGGTGAAGATTGACAAGGGAAGATCTTTTCAGGAGGGCTTGCACCAAGGTAAACTGCATGCATACGTGGCACTGTGAGACTGGGTCATGCTGCATGACTTAACTTGGCAGCAGCCCTCAACTGCCTCAGTACCTTTTTTACCGAGGAGGTATAGCCGTGGTGACCCGTATAAGAAAGGTCAACAAACCAGTAACACAGTGTCTTCACAACCCAACCAAGAACAAGGGGTCAAGACCACGGAGGTGCGAGATCAAGATGGCGTCTGCATGCTAGACTGCAGCTTGGCACTCCATGATGGAATCTTTTGTTTGGCTACTAACCAAAGCTGAATAACAAAATGCTGATTCAGCGCTGGATGTAAGACAAGGTTACACTGTAACAATGTTTTATTGCAGAGTATGATGTTAACAACGAGTAAAATCTACCTCTCTCTCTTAGCATGAACTTCGTGATGGGTACGCAAGCCAGCGGTACCATGTAAACAAATCTGCCCCCGAGGATTCTGGTCCTTCACAGACGTCTGTTGTTCCCAGAATGATTAACATGACCAGCAAACTGAGCAACTGTATGTTTCCCTCCTCGGTGGAAAAACAAGGTAATACGTAAGCTTATACTGCTTAATTTATTAATGCGAAGTTGTAATTACTTCTTTAAACAAGAACAGTACTTGCCCTTTTCTTTTTCTGTTTGGTGAAATACTTTGTTTATAAATTAAACTTTGCTGGTCTGAACTTTTATAAAAATAATGGATAACAAACCCAAAAATGTTAAAGAAATAAAAGTCTACTTTGTGGAAAATCCTGGAAAAAAACAATAGTGGGAAAAAAACAAATCACCGTAGCACTCGTAGTGCACCCAGCTCTCCTGATAGAAATGTACCAGACTCAATGCAAGGGGTTATGGCCCCACCTGCAAAACCGCAAGCTAGAGGCACAGGAAGGCCTTAAGATAATAAAAAAGCAGATTGTTTTAAAAGCATTACACAATCTTTGCCACAAGAGGGGCCAGAGGGAGCAAGTATAGCTGAAAAGTTTGGATTCCATATCAATCAGTTTGATCTTCAGATGAGTAACTTGCAAACTGTGTGTGGGGGCTCCGATCTGTCTGAAAATGAACAAGGGAAAAACGGTGTCCGGCCCTTAATGAACTGAGAGAAGCTAGCATGTTATTGGAAACTGGCACATCTGCAGATTGGGCTGACTTAACAGAAACGCTCCCAACTTCGATGAGCACCCCAGACATTATTATGATTAAAAGACGAAGGGTTTCTCAAAATAATGGCAGTGTGCAAATTTTAATGCCTGCTAACCCCTCCAACTCCCCTGACACAGCTAAAATGATCTTGTCTGGAGGAGACTGTGCCTCTTCTGGTCAGTATTTACTGAGGAGAAGGCAGGGCAGGGCCCACAGCTCAGCACCATGGACACGGGGGAGGGAGGTGTGTGCAAGTCCCTTTGCAAAAGAAAGGGTCCTATAAGAGCTCACTAAGCTCAGGGTGGAGAAGGCAATGGGACCTGATGGCATACATCCCAGGGTACTAAAGGAGCCAAGGGTGGAAATAGCAGAGCTATTAGCAGAACTGTTTAGTGAGTCTCTGAACACAGGAGAGGTCCCAGAAGACTGGAGAAGGGCTCATGTGATCCCGCTCCACAAGAGTTGCAGCAGGCAGGAGGCAGGGAACAACAGACCAGTCAGTCTTACCTCAGTAGTGGGAAAGATTATGGAGGCACTCCTTACGGAAAGGACAGTGCAACACCTAGAATCCACAGGAGCACAGGACCCAAGACAGCATGAGTTTACAACAGCAAGGTTCTGTCAAACTAATCTTACAGATTTCTTCGACTGGGTAACCAGAGTGGTGGATCAAGGGGGTGCAGTTGATGTCGCTTACCTTGACTTCAGCAAAGCTTTCGATACTGTCCCACATAAAAGTTTGATTAATAAGCTGGGTAGACTCTGGGTGGGTCAGAGGTTGGTCAACTGGGTTGATAACTGGTTGGCAGGCAGAAAACAGAGAGTAGTGGTAAATGATATAGTCAGAAGAGATGCAAGTCACAAGTGGGGTACCTCAGGGATCAGTCCTGGCGCCAGTCATCTTCAATATCTTCATCAGTGACAATGAAGATGGACTGGAGGGTAAGGTTTGCCTGTTTGCAGATGACACCAAGATCTGCAACAGAGTAGATGATCCAGATGGGGTGGGCAGAATGAGAAGAAATCTGGAAAAACTGGCAAAGTGGTTTGAACTGTGGCACCTGGGGTTTAATGCAAAGAAGTGCAAAATCATGCACATAGGGAAGAGAAACCCTGAAGCTACCTGTAGGTTGGGAGGGGAGTTGCTGGCAATCACAAGGGAAGAAAGAGGCTTGGGCAACATCATCACAGATGACCTGAAATCATCCAAGCAGACCACCAAAGCAATTGGTAAGGCTAGAGGGATGTTGGGGTGTATTAGTAGGGGTATCACAAGTTGTAAGATGGAGTTAATAATCCCTCTTTACAAAACACTGGCAAGGCCCCATCTGGAGTACTGCGTGCAGTACTGGAGGCCACACCTGCACAAGGACATTAACAAAATGGAGGCAGTCCAGAGAAGGGCAACCAAAATGGTGCAGGAACTGCATCTGAAAACATATGAGGACAGATTAACGGAGCTCAATATGTATACCCTAGAGCAAAGAAGGGAAAGAGGTGATATGATCGAAAAATTCAAACATCTTAAGAGCATTAACAAGGTGAAAGAGTCTAACATGTTTCAATATAAGAAAAATAGCAGGACAAGAGGACACAGGATGAGATTAGAGGGAGGCCGATTAAGGGGTAATGTGAGGAAGTTCTTTTTCACAGAAAGGATGGTGGATGCATGGAATGGCCTACCTCAGAAGTGGAGGATATGAATATAGTGCAGGGCTTCAAACAGGTATGGGATAGGCACAAGGGAGCAATACAGATGAATATGAATAAATAGGCCATTGACAGAGTAAAGGCCTATGGCACATTTATAAGGTAGAAAAAATGGGCAGACTGGATGGGTCCTGATCCACCATCAACATCTATGTTTCAGTGTTACCTTTGCAGAAAATACAGCCCTGAGCATAAGGGAAACAGAACAAGAGGAGCAAAATCAAGTTGATGCTGAACCTAGTCTTCCTGGCATTACTCCCATAACAGCTCTTTTTGAGAGTAACATTGAGAGAAAAAGGATTCTGAGTTCTTGAATGGGACCTCTGTCAACAGTGACAAAGGGAAATCTGAAGCCCCATAAACCCCAAATCCGGGTTCTGACACAAATCCGACTCTAAAAAAAAAAAAAAAAAGGAAGATCTGGGAGCAACACTTAAGGAAAGAAGAGAAAAAATCATAATAGAGAAGTCATGGGAAAAAAGTCAGATGATCATAATAGAGATATTCTTGAGGAATCAGACAGGGGTTCTCTAGACTGGAAACTAAAATCTCTAATGTACAAGAGGAAATTAAAGAGGTTACATCCGAATGACAAGGTCTTCATCAATGCATATCAGAAAATGAAAAAAGAACTTCAGACATAGAAGATACGTTACCAGAAATCAAGAAAGACATTAAAGTCGATAAAGAAGAGCTGGGGAAAATGCAAGAATGGTGGTCAAGGAAGGATAACTCCAAAATCCTGGGTGTCCCAGAAGGGATAGAGAAAGAAGATAACTTAGGATTTTGTGAAAACTGGCTCTTAGAACTAGTGGGGAAAAGTTACCCTAAGAACAAAATTGAACTTGAGAGAGCAGATAGGTCACCTGCAATATGTTACCCAAATGCTAGGTAACCTAGAAGAAAAAATTACTCACCTTAGTAATGTTGTTTCTTCTAATGGAGTCTTGCTGCATTCTGACTACTTGCAGGGATCTCCAACCTTTGAACTGCCCCGGAGAGGAAAGAGTTAACTTTCCATGCAAGGCATGGAACGCTAAGCTCGAGCTCGGTTGAAGCCTCTGTCTGCTGTTGTTTGAACCCCAACCACCAGATCTTTATGAGCTATACTCACTGGGCGTTCTGTGTGGAAACTGTAAACTTAACACTAGCCAACTGGCAACTAAATTTAATAAAGAGGGTTTTTGGTTTCAAGCAAAGACTCCAAGTCAGGAAACCCAAAACAAAACACAACACACACCCAAAATAAAGGAAGGTGAGAAAAGGGGGCACCTCTGGGTGTAACACTGCTCCTGCCCACCCACATCCCAAAAACAGGTTCTGAGAGGGAGGCAGGGAGAGGTCAGAATACAGCAAGACTCCATTAGAAGAAACTACATTACTAAGGTGAGTAATTTTTCTTCAAACAAAAGAGTCTTGCTGTATTCTGACTACTTGCAGATTGCAAGCAGTACCTCCATGGAGGAGGGACAGAACCTACTTTGGGAATAGGCTCTGAAGTACTGCTGTGCCAAACCGAGCATCACTCCTAGCCTGGATATCCAGAGAGTAATGCTTGGTAAAAGTATGGACTGTTTTCCAGGTGGCTGCTTGACATTTCTCTAAGATAGGAATATCCCTGGCAGCAGCCAGGGAAGCAGCTGTACCTCTAGTAGAGTGAGCCCTCAGGCCTAAGAGTGGAGTCCTACCCAATTTTTCATAGCAGAACTATATACAAGAGACAATCCACCTGGCAATAGACCTTTTAGTGGCAGGTTTTCCCTTACCGACCTCACCATAAGTGAGGAACAATTGGAGGGAGTCAAACCTGTGACCCTTGGTGTGCTCTATGTAGTAGCTAAGGGCCCTTTTCACGTCCAAGCTGTGCAGCTCCTCTCTCCAGAGGAGGAATGGTCAGTGAAGAAAATAGGAAGAGACATGGACTGGTTAAGGTGGAAATCTGAGACCACCTTAGGCAAAAACTTCCTATTAGTTCTTAGGACCACCTTATCTCTATGAAAAGAGATAAAATCAGGCTCCGCTGACAGGCCTGTAACTCACTGATGCGTCTGGCAGAGGTAATGGCTACCAAAAACACAGTTTTCCAAGTCAAGTACTTAAGTTCTGCAGAGGACAAAGGCTCAAAGGGGGGTTGCATAAGCTGAGCAATGCAAACATTTAGGTCCCAAGCAGGAGCAGGGTCCCTGAAGGGAGGATTGGTATGCAACAATCCCTTGAAGAATTTACAAAATACAGGATGAGTTGAAAGAGAAGAGGGCTTACCTACTGACAAAAAAGCAGAAACTGCTGCTAAATGTACTTTGAGTGTAGCTGGTCTGAGTCCCAAGCTATTGAGATGAACCATATAGTCCAGGACTGTAGGCAACCCAGCAGACTCTGGAGAAATATGCTTACCAGAGCACCAAATAGTGAACCTTTTCCATTTGGAGTTGTAAGTCTTGCTGGTGGAAAGCTTTCGAGAAGCCTTTAGAATATCCAAAACCCCTTGAGAGAGATGCAGATCAGCAAACTCTAACTCTTCAAGAGCCAGGCCCTGAGATTGAGAGATTTGAGATTCTGATACCAAACTCTCCCCTGAGAGGATGTCAACAGGTTGTAATTCCTGGGAAGAGACAGGGGAAGGTGGACTGCTAAGGACAGCAACAGTGGGTACCAGGGCTGTCTGGCCCAGTCTGGAGTTGTGGGGCAATCAGAATCACTTTGCAGGGTTGAGACCTGATTTTGACTAGCACCTTGAACAGGAGAGGGAAGGGGGGAAGCATACAAAAAAGTACAGTTATGTAAGAACTTACCGTAACAGTAGATCTTCGAGAGCAGCTCTTGCAGTAGGTAATTTTCCGGCGGCAGGACCCCACGGAAAAATTTCTAGCTAGCAGTCCCTGGCGAGGGACCTCCCCCACTTCAGGTGACCAGCATCAAGCGACATCGGTATAAAGGGGCGGTCCCGGACGCCCGCCTTCCAGTTCTTTCCTGCCACAGGCCCGGAAGGCCCGGACGAGAGAGAAGCAGATGTTTCCATTCCTGGAAAAAGAGCTGAAAAAGCCTAGGGGGATGGAGGGTGGGAAGGTATTACCTACTGCAAGAGCCTCTCTCGAAGATCTACTGTTATGGTAAGTTCTTGCGTAACTGTACTATCTTACTTCGAGAGGGCTCTTGCAGTAGGTAATTACATACAGGACTGAATCCCAAGCAGTCAGGAACAAATAAAAGGCACTGGGAGGAGGAACTACTCCAAAAAGTAGCAGGAGCCTTGCAATCCTCAAGACAGGAAGCCTTGCAAAACAGCTAGCCCGAAGCCTGCTCTAGGGTGAGAGGCAATGTCCAAACTGTAGTGTTTCATAAAGGTATGGATGGAAGTCCAGGTGGCAGCAGCGCATATGTCTGCCGCAGACACATTCTTGAAACAAGCCGCAGAGGCCGCTACCCCACGAGTGGAGTGACCTCTGACTTGACCCGAAGGGTCTTGTTGTATCTTGTCATAACAAAAGTGATGCAATGAGCCAATCCACTCGACAGGCATTGCTTGAAACAGCACTGCCTTCCCTTTGTGAGCAAAAGAGATGAACAACTGATCAGTCTTTCTGAGATCCTTTGTCCTACTGGTGTAGTATCTCAGAATCCGGTGAACATCCATAGTATGGAGTAAATATTCTCCTTGGTTGGAGTACTGCATGAAAAAGGCAGGTAACTCTATAGACTGATTTAAGGTAGACTCTGCTACCACTTTAGGCAGAAACTTAGGGTTTGTGCGAAGAGCCACTCGTTCTTTGTGAAAAATCAAATAGAGGATTTTACACATAAGGGCCTGGAGCTTGGAAATTATTCAAGCGGAAGTAATGGCCACCAAGAAGAGCGTCTTCCACGAAAGAAACTTCAGATCTGCAGTAGCCGCAGGTTCGAAGGGAGGAAGGGTAAGTTTCTCGAGAACAAAGTTCAAGTCCCAAGGGGGATCAGGAGTTCGGATGGGGGGCCTCAGATGAAGGACCCCTCTAAGAAAAGTCTTAGAAACCTCTAATTGGGCAAACGCTTTATCTGCGAAAGGAACATGGTAGACTGAAATGGCGGCTATGTGCACTTTCAAGGAGGAATGACTGAGACCCAGGTCTAAGAGATGACGTAAATATTCCAACAGAACGGCCACTGAACAGGAGAAAGGCTCCACGTTCCTAGAGGCAGCCCAAATAGAAAATCTCTTCCATTTCATGGCATAAGTGGACCTAGTGGAGGGTTTTCTAGCCTCCACCAGAATCTCCGCCACTTTTGGAGAGACACCAAAACGAGATTGAGCTACGTCTGCAGAAGCCATGCATGAAGTTGCAGGGGCTTGAGGCCTGGATAGACCAGGGTCCCCTGATCCTGGGTCAGCAAACCTCAAGATAAAGGAAAAGGAAGAGGAGGAACCTCTGAGTATTGTAGAAGAAGAGAGAACCAGATTTGCCTGGGTCAGAAAGGAGCGATCAGAATCATTCTTGCTCCTTCTGTGGTTAGTTTCTGCAATACACGAGGGACCAGAGGAATTGGGGAGCATAAGCGAATCTGTCCTTCTAGTCTAGAGACAGGCGTCGCTCAACAGACTCGCTCTGGAGCAGGTAAGCAAAGGTGGGAAGTTTTGCGTTTTGGGGAGGAGGCGGAACAGGTCTACCTCGGAGTCCCCAAAGTTGAAAGATATCTTCTAGCACCTTTTGGTCCAATTCCCACTCGTGTGGTAGGGCAGAGGCGGCTTAGCTTGTCTGCCAGGGTATTGTCGACTCCTGGAACATGAATCGCAGTGAGGTGAAGGTTGTGTTGAGTTGCCCAGTCCCAAACCCTCATTGCTTCCCTGCATAGAGGTAGGATCGAGTCCACACCTGCTTGTTGATGTACCACCCGCACATGTTGTCCGTCTGGACAGCTAGGTGACCGGGAAGAATGTATTGGTGAAGGGCTTGGAGAGCATATAGTACTGCTCGAAGCTCGAGCACATTGATGTGGAGAGCTAATTCCAATCTGGACCATAAAACCTGGGTTCGGTGAGGACCGAGATGGGCTCCCCAACCTTCGCCTGATGCGTCTGTGGTCAGAGTCCGGGAGGGGGGAGGATGACAGAAGGGGACCCCCCAAAACAGGTCTCTCGAACCATCCACCATTCTAAGTCTGGGTGCATCGGCGGGAGATCAGAACAAGATGATCTAGGTCGTCTACAAGTTGATCCCACTGGGAGCGAAGAGTCCACTGAGAGATCCTCATGTGGAGTCGAGCCCTGGGAACCATCGGAATAGCGGCCGCCATGAGCCCCAGGAGACAGAGGACCAACCTCGCTGGAACCCTCCTGCGTTCTGATAGCATGGAAATCTGTGACTGAAGAGAGGCCGCCCTGTCCGGAGGCAGGAAGGCCTTGCTCAGTGTCGTATCGAGGACAGCCCCGATGAACTGTAGTCTCTGGGAGGGATTCAGATGAGACTTGGAATGGTTGATGGTAATACCCAGGCAAGTAAAAACCTGCTGGGTGAGGGAGAAAATGCAGGGCTCTTCCCTGGGCCGAGGCAGCAGGAGCCAGTCATTCAGGTGAGGAACACCTGAACTCCCATAATGCATGGTGGGCCGCTACCACAGCCAGGCATTTGGTAAATACTCGGGTGCCGAGGAAAGAGCAAGCAGGGGCCGGTTGGTAATGGGTCCTCCTGAGCATGAGCCGAAGATACTCGCGGTGGGAAGAGGCGAATGGGGATGTGTAGATATGCATCACCATATCCGCGCACAAAGCCGTTGGCCCGGCGAAGAAGGGAGCAGAAGAGTCTGGGAGAGCATCCTGAACCTTTGTATTCCACATAAGTTTCAAGCTGAATCAAGAATGGGTCTGAGATCTCCGTCTTCTTTGGGACCAGGAAGAAATGTGAATAGTAACCCGTCTCTTGAAGATGAAGGGCACGGGTTCTATAGCCCTTTTAGCGAGGAGGGCAGATTTCTTCCCGGACCAAAGGAAGATGGTCCCTTGCATAGGACAACTTCAGAGGTGGGTGGCGGGGTGGTTTCTGTAGAAACTCTATAGAGTGCCCCTCCGCTATAATCTGGAGCACCCAAGAATCCGTTGTTATCCTCTCCCAACCCGGAAGGTGGAGGGAGAACCTCCCTCCTATTGGTTCCTCCGGCATGTCCGGAGGCAGTGGGAGAGGGTAGGAGTCAGCTGGTGTGGGGCAGCGCCACAGCTGGGGCACCCGCTGCTTTTTTGGGTGGGGGGGCCCTGGCAGCTGCGGGGGCCCGATGTTTAGTGGCCATAACTTCCTTGAGGTTTACTTGCTGGCCAAGCTGTGTCTGCGAAGGGCCGGCGCTGTGGGTGATGGGGATGGTACATGGAATCCACGGATTATAGAGCCGTCCCCTTCTCCTGCAAGTTGGTGATGATGTCCTTGACATCACCACTGAAAGGCACCGAACCCCTGAAAGGTGCTTCCTGCATCGCGGACTGCACCGCCGGGACCAGACCTGAAACACGGAGCCAGGCATGATGCCGTAGACTCACGGCGACAGCGGAGCTCCGCCCGGCAGTGTCCACTGCATCGTATGTCGTCCGCAGAATGTGGCAACTGGCCAAATGAGCAGAACGGACTAAATCAGCTAACTCCTGCTTGACTTGAGAGTCAGGTAAGGAGTCTATCTTAGATTCCACCTGGGTAAGGATAGCCTTCTGGCAATCCCTCATATGAGCAACGTAATTCAGGGCCAGAATTCCCAGTGTGGAAGAAGTAAATTCTTCTTCCATACTGGTCAGGAGCGAGATTCCTTACCGGAGGCAGGCTTAGATGTTTGGGATCGCTGACCAGCCGTGAGCAGCATTAATCACGACCCGAATCTGCACAAGGGTGGGAGTCAAATAGTCTACCCTCTGGAGCCTGGTATAGCCTGTTAGACTTCTGGAAGCGGGGCTAGCCATGTGATTGTTTCCAAATAGTGGAAACAAGGTGGGCGTGAGCTCGATCAGGTGGCACTAAAGTTGGAGCTGTCAGGGGCAGGTCCAGATGTCGGCGAGTTTAACCGCTGACAATCTATGGTTCCAAGGGCGCCACTGATGTACTTCCTGGATTTTCTGAGCAACTCCGTAAAGGAAGGATCCTCCGGAGATTTCGGAGGGGTCCTCGGCCGGGGCTTGGACGGAGAGCGAGACTCGTCATCTCTCTCGGAGCATCCGTCGGAAGAGTCCAAGGAATCCGAGAGGGAAGTAGAAGAATAGGAAGCAGAATAAGACTCCATAACACTGCTGGGGGCAGGGCGGGTTCATGAGGGGACCCCTGGATGCGTGTCCTGCCCCTCTCGGGATCAGAGGGAAGGGCCTGGAGTCGGAGGCAGTGAGGGTGCCGCCTCGGCGACGTGGAGGCCAGGGGCGGCACCGTCGCCTAAGGCGGCTCTCTACTTCCTTGAGTGAGCTGAGCCTTGGCCTCAGCCCACCAGAAAGCCAGAGTCTCTGCAGATCACAGGCGGCCGAGGCGGTGGAGGTGGAGGAAGGAGGGGAAAGGAATGGGTTGTACCCGTAAGGCGGTATCCAAAACCGGCTCGGGAAAACCGGGCCGGGTATGTGTGGCGTCGGGTACTGCGCGTCGGAGGGACCGGCGCGGTACTGCGAGTGCTGGATACCTGCGGTCCAGGTGCAGCGTCGGATAAGATGGTGGGTACCGCGTGCGGAGGAGCTGCGGGCAGATGGCGGAAGGGCCCCAGTAGGGCAGTCAACAATGAGGAGGCCGGGGGCAGGGCCCAGTGGGGAAAAAATCCCGTGGCCAGGCTCGGTGGTGCTGGCGTCGGGGCCAGCGTCCGGGGCGGTGTCAGACCTGGTTCCTTAACAGGAGGGTCTGATGGAGGAGAACATCCCAGCGTCGCCGAGGATGGGAGAAAATCCCGAGTCAGCGGCTGGGGTGACTCAGGCTCCCGGACGGCAGCAAGCCGAGGGGACCAAATGCAGCAACCGGGTGTGGGTGGTCAGTGCGTGGGTTCTGTCGCCAGCGCACGTCGAGGAGCCGGCAGCGTGCGGCAAGGCTGGTTCGGCGGGCGCGGGGGCAGTCATCCATCTTCTGAGGTCCCTCGCCGGGAGGCGGGCCGAGGAGAAGGCGGCCCGATCGAGGACAGGTCGTACCGCCAAGGGTCGGGCATCTTATCGACCTTCTCCCGCGGACGTCAGAGCCGACGCCCGACTTATGGGAGTCGCCCGCACCAGTAGGCCGCAAGCCTGCGGCCGAACCAGGGGCAGAGGCCTCCTTTTGCCTGGAGGCGCCCGCAAGGCCCGAGCGCAAGCCAGATGGGCGGGCTGACGCCTCCTCCAAACCCTTGGAGGCTGCCGTCGGACGGTCACCCGGAGGGGATGTAACGGAGTCGCGGACGAGGAGGCCTTCTCCCGGTGACTCTCCTTGTCCCGCTTTTTGCGATGTCCTTCCGGGGAAGTGGACGCCTGCCTGAGCTTCTTCAATTCTTTTTCCATCGAAGACATCTTTTTCTTGAGAAGATGGGCTTCCAGGGACTGTTGGCGTCGTCTGCGGGTAGCCGCGTTGAAATTGAGGCACTTGTCGACCGGGTGGTCGGGGCCTAGGCAAAAGAGGCAGAGGGAATGGCCGTCTTGTGTGGCAATTGGCCACATACGAGTGCACTTGTTTTTGTGCTCAGAGGGTGTAGGGGACATACACCGACGATGACCTGACGATAGAAGAAAAATAATTTAAATTTTCGGTAAAACCGACGAAAGAGCAGGGCTGATGAGCACGAACTTTACTTGCTGCAGCTGAGAACGAGCTGACGGCGGGAAAGAATGGAAAGGGGCGTCTGGGACCGCCTTTATACCGACGTCAGCTTGACGCGCGGTCACCCTGACGTGGGGGCGGTCCCTCGCCAGGGACTGCTAGCTAGAAATGTTCGTGCAGGTCCTGCCAGCCGCCGTCAGTCCTATATGTAATTACCTACTACAAGAGCCCTCTCAAAGTAAGATCTTCCATTCCCAATTGAGAACTAGAGCATCCAGGGGGACTGAGCCCAATACTGGGGGTCTGCAGCAAAAAAGTGGGAGTTGGTGATTGTCTGGGGCTGCTAAAAGATCTATCTGTGGAGTGCCCCATCTGGAGAAAATCACCTTCAAAACTAGGGGATCTAGGGACCATTCGTGATGGCCCTGAGATATCCTGCTGAGAGCATCTGCCAGGACATTGTCCTTCCTGGAGGTGCACTGCTGTTAGAGAAGTTTGCGGGAATAGGTACAGAGACCACAACCACATTGGCTTCTGGTGCACAAGGCTGTAGACCGAGTGCCCTTGCTTGTTGATGTACCACATTGTGGTAGTATTGTCTGTTCTGATCTGGACTACTTTGTTCTGAACAGACTTGAAAAGCTTGCAGTGCCAGAAACACTGCTCTGAGTTCCAAGAGATTGATGTGGCAGAGATTCTTGAGGTGACCACAGCCCTTGGGTAGTCAGATCCCCAAGTGGGCTCCCCAGCCCAAGAGGGAGGCATCTGTTGTAAGGATTAGAGAATGAGGTTGAGTGACGAAAGGAACTCCTTGCCTTAAATTGTCCTGATCCTGCCACCACTGGAGAGCCTGGATCAGGGTTTGAGTTACTGGGACTAGTTTGGTCAGGGGATCCTCTCTCTGGGACCAGAAGGTTCTCAAGTGGAACTGGATGTCCTTCATCTGAAACCTTGCCTCCTGGACCACTGCTGTAGAGGCTGCCATGTGGCCCAGGAGCTGCAAGAAGTGCCTTGCTGGTCGAGACACCTGAAGGGTGAAAGAAGAGGCCAGATTTACTAGTGTCCTTGCCCTGTCCAGGGGAAGGAAGGCCCTTGCTCTTATTGTATCGAGCTCCGCCCCTATAAAGGTGAGGAGCTGCACTGGTTCCAGAACTGACTTTGGAAGATTTAGGAGGAATCCTAAGGAAGTGAGCAGTTGCTGAGTTATCTGCAAATGTGACTTGACTTGGTCTGGGGACTGACCCACGATGAGCCAGTCATCCAGGTATGGGAAGATGGAGATCTTTTTTTTCCTTAGGGAAGCAACAACTACTGCCAGGCACTTTGTGAACACCCTTGGGGCTGATGTTAGACCAAAGGGCATTGCTCTGAATGATAGTGGCCTGAGGGCAACTCGAACCTGAGGTACTTTCTGTGGGAGCACCTGATGGGAATGTGAAAATAGGCATCCTTGAGGTCCAGGGAGGCTAGCCAGTCCCCTGGCCTTAGAGAGGGCAGAATTATTCCCAGAGTCACCATTTTGAATTTTGGCTTTAAAAGGTGCTTGTTTAAATATCTCAGATCCAGGATGGGCTGCCATTCTCCTATCTTTTTGGGGGTCAGGAAGTACCTGGCGTACAAACCTTTTCCCCTGTGTAGGGCTGGAACCCTTTCTATGGCTTTGAGAGCCAAGAGGGAAGAGATCTCTGCTTCTAGGGCAAGGACCTCTGAAGGATTTGCAGGTGGAAAGGATCTGGTTCTCATCTTGGGAAATTTTTTGAAGCGGAGAACCAGTCCCTGGCTTACTACTTCCAGGACCCACTTGTCTGATGTTAAAGACTTCCAGTCCTGGACAAAGTAAGCCAGCCTGCCCCCTACAGGTAGTGGAGAATCGGCCCGGGCAGACCCATCAGGGTGTCTGCTTGGCAGGGGCTTTAGGTTGAGGGGTGGAAGCAGGCCTGCTCATACTCCGTCTGCCTCTCCCTCTAAAGAACCCCCTCTGAGCAAAGGCAGAAGAGGAGGCCTGGGCTTGGTAAAAAGGCCTATGAAAGGGCCTGCCCCTGCCCCTGGAATGCTGCCTCTGAGGAGTAGCTTGCCTTTCTTTGGCCTGAGCACTCCTGTAGGTGGTCCTGTACTTGTCCATTTTTTTCATGTAATTCTCTGTCTGCTCCCCAAACAGAGAGTTACCAACGACAAGAAAATCCATGGCCTTAGCCTGGGTATCCTGTGACAGGCTAGTACATCTGAGCCAAGCCATCCTCCGAAGGGCCACAGATGTAGCCATGACTCTAGATGAAACATCATTGGAGTCCACAGCAGCATGAAACTGCACCTGGATGCCTCAATCCCATCTGCAGTCACCCGTCTAGCTCCTTGGCAAGCTGGTCAGGGGCCTGTTTAGCTAGAGCCATAACAGTGTCCCACCTGGACTTCTGGTATCTAGCTGTGTAGGCCATATAATTAGCCTGCCTGAGTCCCAGGGATGCTGCCATGTACTGTTTCTTTGCCATGGCATCAATCCTCCTGGAGTCCTTATCTGGGGGGTGTGAAGCCAAGAGTATATTTGCCTTATCACAGGCAGCAGTCTGCACTACCCCAACATGGCTGCATTGCTGGGAAAGGAACTCTGTGTCTCAGCCTGAAAGAGTATACCTCTTGTCCATTCTTTTGTCCACAGGAGGTATGGAATTAGGAGTTTTTAAAATTTTAAATGTCTGTTTCCCAAAAGACTTATGGAGGGGAATAGACAATCTCCTGGACTCTGGGATGTCCATCATTTCAACAAAATCAGGCTCCCCCTGATCCTCTACTGCTTCTTCCATAGGAAGCTGGAGGGTTTCAGCCACTTTTTTGTAAAACATAAAATATGAAGGGGACTCAGAAAGCCTAGGAGGAGAAACACCTGAAGGTCTGTCTGGGGAGTTGTCCGGGTCAATGGGCACACCCAGAATTTCATAATCACCATCACTATCTTCATACTCTCTCTCCTCCTCCTCCGGTTCATAAAATTCTTCTAAAGTATAATCCGGACCCGGGGGAACCGACCGAACTCAGCCCCTGACCGATGGTGCCGGTTCGGTCGGAACCGAAGTTAGCGACTGAACAATCCTTATCGCTTTGGCTATTTCATCAGCGGTCGGAGAGAGAACCTGTGGACCCGAACTGGCTGACTTATCCTTTCTTTTTCTTTTAACCGGAACCGACTCCTCAGAATCGGTTCTCCTTTTGCCCGAAGAAGTTTCGCCCTGGTCAGAGGGCACTCCTTCTGGTTCAGTCGGAACCGAACCGGGCTGGCCATCCGGGTCAGCGGACTTCTCGGCCTCCCTTTCCCTCAGTCTACCTACTCTCTTATCCAGGGTAGCTTTGGGAAAACTTTTGCAAATTTGGCAGTCTGAATCGAGGTGGTCAAACCCCAGACAATAAACACAAGTGGTGTGGGGATCAGCCTTAGCAAAGGCAACCCCACACACATTACAGTGTTGAAACCCAGTGGGCCCGGTTTTTTTCTTGGGTTTCTCAGACATGGCCAATCCTAACCAAAATTACTCTTTTTTAGGCAATCTGCCAGGCAAGACACCCCTATCGGTTCCTGACCGTGTTACGGGTCTTGGAAAAAAACATAATAAAATCCGTTTTTTAGAACCGATACGGACCGGTTACCACACTCTAATAAGAATAGAAAACTTTTTCCACAAACCTGATCAGTTCAAACCGAACCGATCCGATGTTTACAAGTTCCACACAGAAAACTAATATGGAAAACCTATCTAGTGCTCACGGTACCCCAGACAGAGACTTAACCAACAGGTTAGATTGCAGAAATTCGGTTGAAACCGAGAGAAAAAAAGACACTTTAACCGACTTTTTTTGAACCGAGCAAAGGAGAAATCTCCAGAGCGACTGTTCAGTGAAGCGGAGTAAAGAATCTGGTGGTTGGGGTTCAAACAACAGCAGACAGAGGCTTCAACCGAGCTCGAGCTCAGCGTTCCATGCCTTGCATGGAAAGTTAACTCTTTCCTCTCCGGGGCAGTTCAAAGGTTGGAGATCACTGCAAGTAGTCAGAATACAGCAAGACTTCATGTTGTTTGAATAATCTTTGTTAGATTTCACAAATACCAAGAGAGGGAGCTCGTCTTAAGAGAAGTAAGAAAAAAGAAGCCACTGTCACCACATGGATCAAAAATAGCAATTTTTCCAGACCTAGGTCCTGAATTGCAAAAGAAAGGAAATACTTTTAAAAAGATTGAACAACTTCAATGCAAAACGCAAATTCCTTTCTCTCACCAGCTCCTTCTACTTTGAAAACTTCCGTCAGAGGTAAAATTGAAGTGGCAAACTCCCCACAGGAAGTGAAAGAATACATGGAACAAATTTTAAATTCTAGGATTTCATCTTTTGAACCCAGTTGTGGATGCCTCTGGAGGTTAGAATGTGATGGGAGGGGTTTATAATTACTGAAGGGAGAGACAGAGAGAGATAGAGAAGGGATAACCATTGCATACACATACCTACACACACACTTGCACACAGGGAAGAAGTTTTGTTTTTTTCAATTACTTGGAAAAGTTAGAATTAGCTAATAGCAGCCAAATGGAACTGAATTACTTATACTAAGGAGCCCAAGAAGCTGTAGTTTGGGAAAGATGGACCTCATTTTGTCTGGATATGCATTTTTTGGTCTATGATATTATAGACCAAGGGGAAAGTGGGAGGTTTGTAGCAGGAAACCAGATTAGATTTGGAGAGGACAATCTGAGTCCTAGAGATATGCCAGAGATGGAAGCTGGAGAAGAACCCAGCTTATTTAGGAAAAAACAGCTAATTGCAGGTTTGATGAAGGCATTTCCTTCCCTTCACCCTTGTGGCTCTTTTTTACAACAGATTCTATGGGACAATTAAAAAAAACACCTAATGATAGGTTTTATCATTGTATCATGGAATGTTAAAAACCCAATTAAAATAAAAATAATTATTGCAACAGTGAAAAGACTTGAGATGGACTGTTTAATTCTATAAGAGACCCACTTGACTCGGAGAATTAGAAAAACTCTGTGGACTTCCGGTGACGTCATGCTCTGAGAAGACGCAAGGTCGCGGAGCTCCCTCAGAAAAGTGACAATTTACCTCCAAATAAAAGCCTTTAACGACACCAAAATCAAAATATTGCCTACAGGAGGTATCACTATGCCTAAGAAAAGGGGGGACAGCGTCTATAACTCGCCGAAGCGCCAGGATGGTGAGAGATTTCATGAGGAGGATTCAGAGAGTGGGGACTCGAGGGCCTCTTCAGCATCGCGCCATAGCAACAGGCAGTCAGACAGGGTCCCAACCTCAATTTTACAGAGACGGATGTCTCAAATGCTTGCAGAGATTCGTGACTTTCGCAAGGAGATGCGGTCAACGGTTACAGCCCTCCGCACTGACCTAAGTAAGTTGGAGAAAAGACAGAGCGAATGCGAGGAACAGCTAGCAGCAAACGACAGGAGAACTGAGGAGGCCGAGCAGGCTATAGTACAATTGCATGCACAACTAAAGGCCCTGCAAGAGCGTGCGGAAGACGCCGAAAGTAGAAATCGGCGAAATAACATCCGATTATCAGGTCTACCAGAGGGATTAGAAGGCACGGACATTATACCATTTACCCAGAAATTGCTTCGGGACGTTCTAAAACTACCACCAGATCTCACATTGGAGATGGAGAGAGTACACCATACACTTGGACCTAGGCCAGCGGCGGGGCCACCCCGCGTACACTCCTAATAAAGTTTCTCAGACATCAGGAAAAAGAAAAAGTTTTACATACTGCCTGGAAGTTGGAAGCAGTTCAGTATGGTTCTCATAGGCTTTATTTAGAGAACGATTTTGCACCTGAGATAATGACTCGCAGGAGGGCCTACATACCAATCATGAGGTTTCTTAAAGGGGCAGGCATTCGATTCAGAACTCTATACCCGTCTAAAATGCTGATTAATTTTAAAGAAGGACCTTGCACATTTGACAACGCACCAGCAGTGTACTTGGAACTGAAATCTAGGAAATTAGGTTCCTCAGCACCCGACTCGACACAGGATGACTGTGCCTCCTAAACTTGCGCAGAAGGTGTGAGTGTTAGCCAGTGACTCCGTCGTAGTCAGGGTGCTGAAGCCATTCAATCCATCTCAATACATTGAAATCCAGGTCCAAAAATGCGTCTGAAATGAGACAGTTACACGAGTCTAGAGACCTGAGGGGACCGCAAGTATTATACTGGACTTTGCCTATGGACTCGATAAAATTATAATGAAGTAGTAAAATCCAGCATTAAAGGCATAAGAGATGTCCTGACTTAGAGGGAAAGACACGATGTTGGGCAGGCTGGAGGTAAGTAAAGGGGTGGGCTGGTAGCGAGAGGTTAGGGAAGGGAAACATATAGGAATTAAACTGGCTGCGATATGAGACAGGAGAAGTGGAGTGCAGGCTCCCAGCAGACCGGTGGCGAATTTGAAGAAGTGGTTGGAATACTAATCACTTGAGTGATTAGGAGCAGCAATGAGAGCCCCTGGTGGCTGGATGATGAAGGATGGGGAGAGATTAGGGGGATCTCATAGAGTGTATGGGGCTATGGGCTTGTGTTTTATTCGGGAGGGAATTGAAGGGGGGTCTCGGCCATGCTTGATAAGGTCTGCAACGCAGAAGAAGACTAGACTCCTCACAGTCAGGGTTGTGCCACTGGGAACACCCTGAATATGCGAGAGTAATTGTACCTTTCTTAGATCCTGATGATTAACAGCAGAGGCAGAGATGGGAATAGCTGTACTGCCCATCTCCCAAGTCGCGAAACCCCTCTGCTGACCAGCAGGAAACACTGTGATACAAGGAGGGAATTGAACACTTAGAAATACCTCCTTATGGGACCGCATAATAGGCAGTGAAGAGGTAGGAGGGGGGTATAGCGAGGGAGTGAGACGAAGAATCAGATCATGTGAATAATGGTTAAGCAGGGGAGGGAAAATAAGGGAATTTGGGGGGTAGTGGGGACGACAAGCAGTAAAACTTCAAGACACAAGGTGGGATCATAATCCCCTAACTTTGAGGGACGATTTTAGGTGAGGGTAGTACGAGGTAAGGCATGTTCGGGGTATCTGAAGAGTTCAATGTGGGGAGATTGGGGGGGCAGGACATAAGCAATAAAAAGATTGGATTTACTATTCTGTTTGGTATTAACAGAGTCTTGGGAGAGGCCGGGCAGGGTCTCCTGACACCGCCTCTCCAATGGAAGGTTCCCTCGGTGTGTACTAGAGGCGAGGGAGTTTTCCTTTTTTTTTCTCTACTTTTCACCCTCACTGGAGTGGAGCAAATTGCTACACACTGAAACAGGGCAGCATCATCCTTAATTAGTCACAGGTGCTGCAGTGGGGAACATTTCTAGTAGCATATCTCGATTACCATCATCGGGAGGCTGGAGATGTACCTACTGTACCTCACTTTTGCACCAATGTCCTGGCGAGCGGTGAGAGGGATGGAATGCTCCCGGGTGAGACAAGCCCATAATTAAAACCAGATGGAGTCTCTGATGGAACAGAGGCAGTGTTGCAGCGGCCGGAGTATAATCACCCTGGAAGCAATGTAGTCACTACCTGTTTCATCTAGCTGGACTCACCTTTCAGACACTTAAAGCTGAGGGAGCTCGCGACACCGACGTGACGGTTGCCTATCCCTCTTACCCTTCTCCGGTAGGTACGTTGTTACCTAAGGCCCTAGACAGAAGGGCCGCAGAGGTAGGGTCATTTCCCTACCACCAGGTCTGGGCTAGTCCCAGATCGTTGGAAGTGCCAGATTTTGTTGGAACGGCCATGTTGGCCGCCTGGTGGTACATTCCACCTCAGTTATATGTTGTCTTGTACATGTTGTCATGTAGATGTTTGTTTGTGAGTTGTAATGTCACCAAACTCACGAAATACACAGTATGGCTGCAAGCTGGATGTAGGTCTGGGGGATTTCTGCCCGGGGGAACAGGGAGACCAGGCATTAAGCGTAACAATAACTTGGTATAATGCATAACCAGGGGCTGAAATTGATGTCTTTGAACATCAAAGGCCTTGCTTCACCTATTAAATGAGCAAGAGCTCTAGCATATATTAAAAAGTCGAAGGCAGATCTAGTCTACCTCCAAGAAACACATATGAGCCCGGCTGAACATACTAAACTGGCTAGACTGAGTAGAGGGCAAGTATTCCACTCCTCATGCAAGGAGCGTAGAAGGAGGGGGGTGGCGATTATTGTACCTTCCCATACCCCATTCCGGGTGGAAACAACCTGGTCTGACCCAGAAGGACGACTAATAATTGCACAGGGGAAAATAAATGATTCGGAGGTTACCCTTGCAAATATTTATTTACCACCGGGTATTTCAGTTATAAATCTAAAATCACTATTAGATAAGAATATCCAGAAAACCAGAGGTATCCTCCTATTGGCGGGAGACTTTAACCTAACAGTGGACCCATGTCTAGACTCTACTAGTAGGAAACCACAGAAGCAAACTGCCTCCCAAAGGTTTTTCCGGAGGTTTGTAGCGGAGATGGGGTGGTGTGACGTTTGGAGGAGACTGCACCCGAGTACTAAAAATTACTCGTTCTATTCCCCAGTTCACCATATATATTCCCGAATTGATTATACTTACACTCAAGCTGAACATTTGGGGTCTGTTCAGGACTCCCAGTATGGGGACATTTCGATATCGGATCATGCTCCCTTGCTGACTTATTGGGAACTGGGCCTTCGGCCTTGGAGTACCCAGTGGCGACTAAATCCATTCCACCTCGATCGGAAAAGTTTAGAATTCATTGTAGATAAAATTGCAGAAATCCGTAGATAACCCCCCATGACTCAACTCCATCAGTTCATTGGGACACAATCAAAACAGTCCTTAGGGGCATATAATCAAACATACAGCCGAGTTGAAGAGGCGCGTCAGGAGCAAAAGACCAGGCTGGAGGAAACTCTTCATTTCCTTCAGATGGCTCATCAGCAGGGGGATGATTCGGTCTTACCCCAACTGAAGCAAATTAAACGGGAGTTAGATTTACTTGCCCAACAACAAACTGAAATTGCCCTGATGTACCTAGGGCAAAGATTTTACGAAGTTGGACCACGAGCGACCCGGCTCCTAGCCTATCAAATACGCAAGCAAAGGAAGTCTGCCACAATTACCTCTATCAGACACCCGGTGAGTGGTCACCCCCTCTTTAAATTACATGATATTGTGGACGCCCTTGCAACCTTTTATAAATCTCTTTATACCCCGGAGAATGAGCCATCTGAGGTCCAGATTAAAGAGTATTTGGATGCAGTCAAACTTTCCGCTACTTACGGAGATACAGAGGAGGCCTTGACTGGTCCCATCACTGAGCTTGAAATAATGCAAGCATTAACTAGATCCAAATCAATGAAAGCACCGGGCCCTGATGGCTATAGTGCAGAGTTCTACAAGGCCACTAAAACTCAGATCACTCCTTCGCTGGTAAGGCTGTTTAATTCTGTGCTGGAGGGAGAAGCACCACCTCAGTCTTGGTCTTATGCGACCATCTTTGTAATACCCAAACCGGGTAAACACCCCCAAAATTGTGCCTCTTATAGACCAATATCAGTACTTAACCAGGATTACAAAATTTTTATGAGCATACTGGCTGGTCGTATTGACCAGATGCTTCCCTCTATAATACACAGGGATCAAACGGGATTTGTTAAAGCTCGAACCACCAATGACAACATTAAAAGATCCCTATATGTAGTACATCAGATGCAGGTGGGTGAAGAGCCAACAGCCCTGGTGAGTCTTGATGCAGAGAAGGCCTTGATAGATTAGCCCTGGCCATTCCTATATCACACTTTAATAAAGCTTGATTCACTTCCCTGGTTCGAGTATTGAAAACATATATTCCACCCCACAGGCGTGCGTCAAAGTGAGCAGGCACCACCGGTACTTCCGTCTTTTATAGAGGTACCGAGCAGGATGCCTCTTTCACCTCTGTTATTTGCCATTGTCATAGAGCCACTAGCACAGCAACTTGGATTCTGAGGAAATCCAAGGGGTTAATATAGGAAACACTGAGCATCGCACCGCCTTATATGCAGATGACATTCTCTTGTACCTTAGGAACCCCGACCGAACCGTTCCCGTTGTACGGCGGGTGTTGGATTCCTATAGCTCAGTATCAGGTTATAAGTTGAATTTCTCTAAGACAGAAATTCTTACTTTTCATTACTCCCCTATGCAAAGGACCCGTGATACCTTACCAGGTAGGTGGGATTTGCAAAAACTGAAATACTTAGGCGTCTACATACCACAAGATGCCAAAAAATATTTTGAATACAATTACGAGCCGTTTATTACACAACTTAAACAAGATTTGCACAGCTGGTCAGCGGTGCCGTTAAATATTACTAGAAGGACGGACTTAATTAGAATGATCACACTGCTGAGAGCTTTATATCTGTTCCAAAACATCCCCCTTATATATACCATTTAAAATTTTTAAGGGAATAGACCGCCTGATAAGGAAATATATATGGGCAGGACGGAAACCTCGGGTCCGATTCAAGGTACTCACCCTCGCACGCCAATGTGGAGGTATAGCACTTCCTGATTTAATGCTCTACCAGCAGGCGAGTACCCTCACACAAGTAATGGCTAGGCAAATCAAGTCGGCCATACCGCACTGGCTTGAGGTTGAAAGGTCGTGGTTGGGTGATCAAGCCTTTCTGAGAGCAATTTATCGACAAGAATCGGGGGAGAGAACTCTGCCGACCACGAACCCTTGGTTGAGGGCACAACTTAAAAATTGGTATTTAATTAAAAGAATGCAGAGATTGACACCTTACCAAGCCCTCTTATGCCCGATCTCGAGTCTTACTGATTTTCCCCCTAACAATGTTGATAATGGCTTCTTTAAATGGGAGGGATCTGGGTTGAGATACCTCGGTCAGGTGGTTACGCCAGGGTAACATCTGGTCCTATGCAGAAATGCAAAGGAGATTCCATCTCTCACACAAAGATTTCTTCCGCTACCTCCAACTACGGCATTATGTCGAGAGACTCCCGAGAATGCTTTGGAATGCACAGTAACTCCCGCATTGATTCAATGTCAAATCCAATTAAATACCTCAAGGGGGCGGGATCATCTGATCTCGCTATACTATGGGGCCCTTAATACGCAAGGGGATTCGCTCACGGATAACCTCCGAACACAGTGGTCCCAAGAAACAGGGCATCAACTTTCTCTTGAAGAGTGGGGGCAGGCGTGCAGCCTTTCGGCTCGGGTGACTAGCTCGGATCAATGCTAGAATTCCCTGAAATTTTTGGTGCGTTATTTTAGATCCCCGGTGGTCACCAGTCATTACTCTCCAAACAATACAGCGGACTGCTGGAGAGGATGCGGGGAACAACGTGCCAACCTAACCCATATGATTTGGGCCTGCCCAGCCCTTCAGGGGTTCTTCTTACAACTGGAAACTCAACTGCGTGAGCTAATTGACCCACACTTTAAATTAACACTAGACCTATTTCTGTTCCTTAACTTCCCCAAAACATATAGGCGACCCAACACTAAGTATCTGCTCTCTTTGCTCCTGACTGCAGCAAAGAAGGCTATTACTAGACAATGGTTAACTGCAAAAACCCCCTCAGTCCATGATTGGTGGGATATAACTAAGCAGATTTACAGCATGGAGAAAATAACACATAATTTAAATGAAAAAAGGGAAAAATTTCTAGATAGATGGTCCCTTTGGCAATTATATTACATCTCGAAGGATAACACCTTCATTCCATAGCACGCCTTACAATTGGGAGGGCTATTGGACACCAGGATAAGAATAAAACTGCTGCCCCAGGCCTGGCCTCCCTGGTCCCTCGTGGGAATCATTAAACTATAAACATATACTTACAGGAATCTGTAAACATAGGAACAGACAAATCGGGGCTTGGGATGGGGCATAGGTTCTGGGTAAAGAAAAAATCAGTTAGACTAAAACATGGAAACCATTAGAATGTACCTCGAAATGAGAGAGGAAATATTTCCTAAAATTGGATGTTGCTCCAAACACCATGTTGCTGGGAGGGGGAAAATAAATAGCTGGGGAAAAGGATGGCGGGGACTATAGCGTCTTGCTGACATTAACTGCATATATAATAACCAATCTTAATATGGCTTCGAATTATGACCCATACTTGAGAAATGTAAAGGGAGAGGGTAACCGGCCTGAAATCCTTTGCCCCCCTCAATCCAGGGGAGCTCTGAAAAGCTGTTATCCCCGGGTCTGCAGATTTAGGACACCGTCCCAGAGAAACCATGCATGCACTAGTAAGAACTGTAATAATGAATGCCAGAATTTAATTCTTGAATATGTACTGTATTAACTCAGCAAACTCCCATGTAATAATGGACTTGTGAATGTATGTAAGACTTGTGAGTATTGGTGACGTATATATGTGTATATAAGTTTAAAAAAAAAAAAACTTAATAAAAAGAAGAATTACAAAAAAAAAAAGAAAAACTCTGTAAATTATGGGGGGGGGCAGCAATTCATACTGGGTTGAATGGGAAATCTAAAGGTGTAAAACTAGGTTTCTCAAAATAATGGCAGTGTGCAAATTTTAATGTCTACTAACCCTCCAGCTCCTAAGTATGTTACCTTTTAGTCCCTAAATGTTTATTGATACATCAATTTCCCTGTCTCAATGTATAATCTGTCTCTTGCTGAATGTAAATCACTGTCAGTTACTGAATGTAATTAATTCTGGGTTGCCCTGAAAAAGGGACAATATGTTTCAGTGGGCTTACCCGGTTAACAAATTTCAATAAATAAATAAAGGTGTGGCCATTATATGTGCTAAAAAAACATAAGGCAGATATAGTTAATAAAATATAGATAATCTTAGTTTCATTATTCTACAGGTAAAAATACAGAATGAAAATATAACTATATTTTTATTTATTTCTTTTGTTAACCGGGTAAACAAATGAGCCAAGGCCCTTTTTCATATGCGACCCGAGACTATAAAATAGTTACAAGATGTTATACAAAAAGATAACTTTTACATTCACTTAATACAGGAATACTAATACATGACATATAAGACAAACAATATAATACAAATTATTTAAAATAGCAGGTGTGTATGCACCAAATGAAGATTCTCCTAGCTTTTTTGTGGATTTTTTCACTGCACTAGCCCAGTTCCAACATCCAATGATTATTGGAGGTGATTTCAATACTGTTTTAAATCCCTACTTGGATAAATCAGGTTCCCACTTGGCCTTGTCAAAATCAGCAGAAGTTATCCTCAAAAGCATGGAAGCTCTGGGTTTGTATGACATCTGGCGTTATGTTAACACTAGTTCTGTGGAGTGTTCCCATTTTTCCTACTGTCATCAATCTTATTCCGGGATAGACTGGTTATTGGGCTCACGCTGTATAACACCAAAGATGATAAAAATCAATTATGAGGGCATTAACCCATCTGATCACTCAGCCTTATTGTGTTCCATAAAGTTAGTGCTGAACAACTCCCCTAGAAATTGAAAAATGGATCCACTCCTATTTAAAGATAACATTTTGCAGATTTTATTAGGGAACAACTAGACATATTTCTAACATTTAACTGGAACAAAGAAACTCCTATTAATACCACCTGGGATGCATTAAAAGCTACTCTAAGAAAACAAATAATCAAATGCAAGACTGAGGTTAACCGGAAAAGAAAAAAAGAAGTGGCAAGCCTAAAGGCTGAAATTAAAAGAGCAGAAATGAGACATATACATACACATTCAGAAAAAAATTTAAATGCCCTTAACAATTTAAAACATAATTATAGCTCTATAATGAACGAGAAATGGAAAGCGCAATTTTACATTCGAGAGTAGGATACTACTCACAAGCCAATATATCTGGCAAAGTATTGACGTACCAAATTCAGAAAGAAAAAAAAGATAGGCAAATTACTGAAATATACAGTATGTAGAAAATATCTTAATAAAAAGGTCCAGTAACCATAAATAAATAATTTGAAAAATGTTGTAAGACTTTGAATACTTCAGAATGCATTAATGGCTTTATGGACTCTCCCTTTCAGATATTAATACCATCCATTTCAGGAAACCAAAAAGAACTGCTGGGTTACCCAATAACTATAGAGGAGGAAGAAGGCACTGTTAAAAATATGAAAAATTGGAAAACCCCTGGTCTTGACGGATTTTCTAGTGAATTTTATAAAATCTTAGGGGATAAGATCTGCCCTATTCTAACAGTTATTTAACTCATTCATTCATTCATACTAAACAGATTCCAGATTCATTCTAAGAGGCGGTCATAACAGTTTTACCCAAAGAGGGGAAAGACCCCAGATACTGTTCCTCTTATCGTCAGATATCTCTGCTAAATCTAGTTTATATATGCTGTACAAAACTTTTAACTACAAGACTGGAGAAATTACTTCTGGAATTAATCCATCAGGACCAACAGGATTTATTAAAAACAGCAATGGTGCTAATACCACCAAGAACGCACTATATGTATTTCAAAGCCATAAAAACTCTGAAGTGATACTATTGTCTATAGATGCTGAGAAAGCTTTTGACAGGGTCGAGTGGGATAACCTGTTTCAAGTACTGAAAATGGTGTCCAGGGAAGCCAGGACTGATGGAATAGGAGAATCCCTGGACACAGAGATAATATGCATGAGTTTCCGGATGTGATCAGTGGACAGCCTACCTGACACAAATCCCATCTGCTCCCTACTAAGAAGACAGTCCCAAACCAAATTTAACCTATTGGCTAGACTCTTAGCCAAAATTTTTAAATCAACTTTAATTAAAGATATAGGCCTGTAATTTGAGACTAGCAAGTGATCCTGGTCTGGTTTAGGCAGAACCACTATGATAGCAGCCGTAAGGGAGAGATCTGAAAGACCTTGCAAAAAAATATATTGGAACATTTTGAGAAGGCGTGGTGCTAACAACTCTTTGAATTTCTGATAGAAATTTGAAGAAAAGCTGTCTGTGCCAGGGGATATGTCAGGAGCTAAAGAATCAACTGCCCTGTGTACCTCCGTCAGGGTCAAGGGGGCCTTTAACATCTTGACCTGTGCATCTCTCAGTGTGGGCAGGTCCAGATCCTGAAGGAAGGTATCAAGGTCAGAAAGGTCAAAAGGATCTAGAGGAGCTGCATAGAGAGAATGGTAAAAGGCCTGAAACTGTGAGACGATGTATTTGGGGGAGGTGACAGGGTGGCCAGAATCTGATCAGAGAGAAGCAACAATCCTGTCCATTTGGTGAGTATGCAGGTGCAGGGCGAGGAGTCTGCCGGCTTTCTCCCCTGGTCAAAATATTTGGCTCTGGTCCACAAAAGAAGATGTTCAGCTCTTTCTCCAAGAAGGGCCTTATACTTGGCCCAGAGAACTTCAAGGTATTCCTATTCGGACTGTGGAGAGGACTCGGAAAGCTCCCATTCGGCTGCCCTAATCTGCAACAAAAGAGAAGAGATGGCCTGGGATAGCTTTTTTCCATCTGGTAGCCAACCGTATAATTTTGCCCCGAAGAGTGCATTTAAAAGAGTACCAAAGAATGTCGAGTTTTGGCATCGTGGGTGAGTTGAGTAAAAAATTCAGAAATGAAATGTAGCTTTTCAGTCACTTCCGGGAGCTTTAATAAGTGATTGTCAAAGTGCCAGGTTATATCCCGTACCAGGGAGAGAGCCAGGTTAACCTACAATATAACTGGGTGATGGTCGGACACTATCTTGGCACAGTAATGACTTAAAATGACATCTGACAGTGCTTCGGTACTCAGAAGAAGAAAATCAATACGGGAAAAGGAATTATGTGGTACTGAGTAAAAGGAATTTTCTTTCATGGTTGGGTGTAAGATCCTCCAGGGGTCTAAAAGTCCTAAAGAATCTGTGAGATCTTGTAGAGCAAGCTGGCTTGAGGTAAGGGGCAGACCACGTCTCGAGGTTCTATCCAGTTCATTGTCCACAACCACGTTCCAGTTTCCAGAAAGTATCATGGGAAGAGAGGCCTATTGGGACAATATGGGTATGAGTTAGGAGAAAAGAAAAAATTACTCACCTTAGTAATTATGTTTCTTCTAATGGAGTCTTGCTGTATTCTGACAATTGCAGTGATTCCCAACCTTTGAACTGCCTTGGAGAACAAAGAGTTAACTTTCTATGTAGGGCATAGAATGCTGAGCTTGAGCTCGGTTGAAGGCTCTGTCTGGAGGGATTCAGACCTAAACTTTCAGATTCTTACGAGCCCAACTAAACTAAAAATTCTATGAGGAAATTGTAAAAATTCTTACTACCCAACTGGCTGAAAAAAGTTTTGGATTCCCAAGGAAGACTCAAGTCAGGAAACCTAAAAAGCAAAAAAACAATCTACTATAAATAACAATAATAAATCAGCACCCAAACAAAAAGGAGGAGGGTGCAAGCAAAAAACACCCCTGGGGTGCAACACTGCACCTGCCCACGCACTTCCCAAAAACAGGTTCCGAGAAGGGAGGCAGGGAGGGAAATCAAAACACAGCAAGACTCCATTAGAAGAAACATAATTACTAAGGTGAGCAATTTTTTCTTCAAACAACATGAAGTCTTGCTGTATTCTGACAATTGCAGACTACCAAGCAGTACCTCCATGGAGGAGGGACAGAACCTACTTTGGGAATAGGCTCTGAAGTACTGCTGTGCCAAACCAAGCATCACTCCTAGCCTGGATATTCAGAGAGTAATGCTTGGTAAAGGTATGTACTGTTTTCCAGGTGGCTGCTTGACAAATTTCTGAGAGAGGGATATCCCAGGCAGCAGCTACGGAAGCAGCTGTACCTCTTGTGGAATGAGCCCTCAGGCCTGATGGTGGAGTTTTTCCCGGTTTTTCATAGCAGAATTGTATACAAGACACAATCCACCAGGCAATAGATCTTTTGGTGGCAGGTCTGCCCTTTCCCACTTCTCCATAACTGAGGAACAACTGGAGGGAGTCAAACCTGTGACCCTTGGTACGCTCTATGTAGTAACTAAGGGCTCTTTTGACATCTAAACTGTGTAGCCTCTCCTCTCTCCTGAGGAAGAAAGATGAGCGAAGAAAACAGGGACAGACATAGACTGGTTTAAATGAAAGTCTGAAACCACTTTTGGCAAGAATCTTCTACTGGTTAAAGGACCACTTTATCCCTGTGAAATGAGATAAAATCAGGTTCCACTGACAGGGCTTGTAATTCAGTGATACGCCTGGCAGAGGTAATGGCTACCAGGAACACAGTTTTCCAAGTCAAGTGCTGAAGACATAGTATCAAAAAGGCGTTGCATAAGTTGAGCAATGCAAACATTCAAATCCCAGGCTGGGGCAGGGTCTCTAAAAGGAGGATTGGTGTGAAACAATCCTTTAAAAAATTTACAGAACACAGGATGGGAAGATAGTGAGAAAGACTTCCCACAGACAAAAATGCAGAAACAGCTGACAAGAGTACTTTGAGAGTAGCTGGTCTGAGGCCTAGGCCATTAAGATGGACCACATAATCCAGAACTGTAGGCAATCCAGCAGTGTCTGGAGAAATATGCTTCTTAGAACACCAAATCCTGAATCTTTTCCATCTGGAGTTGTAAGTCTTTCTGGTGGAGGGCTTTCGAGAAGCCTTGAGGATATCCCAGAACCCCTTGGGAAAGATGCAGATCTGCAAACTCTAACTCTTCAAGAGCCATGCTTTGAGATTGAGAGACTGAAGATTGGGGTACCAAATCCTTCCCTGAGAGGATGTTAACAGGTTGTAATTCCTGGGAAGGGACAGGGGAAGATGGACTGCTAGGGACAGCAACAGGGGTTACCAGGGCTGTCTGGCCCAATCTGGAACAACCAGAATCACCTTGTAAGGTTGAGACCTTATTTTCACCAAAACTTTGAACAGGAGTGGGAAGGGGGAAAGGCATACAGAAACTTCCCTTCCCAATTCAGGATCAGGGCGTCCAGAGGGACTGAGCCCAAGACTGGAGGTCTGCAACAAAAGAGAGGGAGTTGGTGATTGTCTGGGGCTGCGAAGAGATCTATCTCTGGAGTGCCCCACCTTGAAAAAATCACTTTCAACATTTGAGGGTCCAGGGACCATTCGTGATGGCCCTGAGAGATCCTGCTCAGTGCATCTGTTAGCACATTGTCCTTGCCTGGAAGATGAACTGCTACAAGACAGGTTTGCAGGGAATAAGCCAGGGACCACAACTTCATGGCTTCTGTGCACAAGGCCATGGACCGAGTGCCTCCCTGCTTCTTGATGTACCGCATGGTGGTGGTGTTGTCTGTTCTGACTTGAACCACCTTGTTCTGTACTGACTGTGAGAAAGCTTTTAGAGCCAGAAAAACTGCTCTGAGCTCTAGAAGATTGATGTGGAGAAGGGATTCTTGGGGGGACCACAGCCCCTGGGCAGTGAGGGACCCAAGATGGGCTCCCCAGCCCAGGAGAGAAGCATCTGTGGTAAGGACCACTGAACAAGGCAGAGTAACAAAGGGAACACCTTGTCTTAAATTGTCCTGATCCTGCCACCATTGGAGGGCTTGGATCAAGGTCAGAGTTACTGGGATCAGTTTGGTAATGGAATCCTTCCTCTGAGACCAGAAAGCTCTTAGGTGGACCTGAATATCCCTCATCTGGAATCTTGCCCCTTGGACCACTGCTGTTGGGGCTGCCATATGGCCCAAGAGCTGGAGGAAATGCCTTGCTGGTCGAGATACCTGAAGGCTGAAGGAAGAAGCTAGTTCCATAAGAACCCTTGCCCTTTCTAGATGAAGAAAGGTTCTTGCTCTGAGTGTGTCCAGTTCTGCCCCTATAAAGGCAAGAAGCTGGACTGGTTCGAGAACTGACTTGGGAAGGTTGAGAAGAAATCCTAGAGAAGTGAGCACTTGCTGGGTCACTTGCAGGTGAGACTTGACTTGGTCTGGAGACTGACCCACTATTAGCCAATCATCCAGATATGGAAAAATGGAAATCATTTGCCTTATTAGAAAGGCAACTACAACTGCCAGGCACTTTGTGAAAACCCTTGGGGCTGAGGTTAGGCCAAAGGGCATTGCTCTGAACTGATAATGGCCTGAGGGCAACTCAAACCTGAGGTACTTTCTCTGGGAGCACCTGATGGGAATGTGAAAGTAGGCATCTTTGAGGTTCAGGGAGGCTAACCAGTCCCCTTGCCTTAGAGAGGGAAGGATTATTCTCAGAGTTATCATCTTGAACTTTGGTTTCAAAAGATGTTTGTTTAGATATCTTAGGTCTAGGAAGGGTCACCACTCCCTTGTCTTTTTGGGGGTCAGGAAGTACCTGGAGTACAGTCCTTTGCCCCAGTGTAGGGTATGTACTCTCTCTATGGCTCTTAAAGCTAGGAGAGAAGAAACCTCTGCCTCTAGGGCAAGGGTTTCTGAGAGATTTGCAGGTGGAAAAGATCTGGCTCTCATCTTTGGAAATTTTTTGAAGCTAAGAACCAGTCCCTGGCTTACTACTTCCAGGACCCACTTGTCTGATGTAATAGACATCCAGTTCTGAACAAAGTAAGCCAGCCTGCCCCCTACTGGAATAAGAGAGTCGACCCGGGCAGGCCCATCAGGGTGTCTGCTTGGCGGGGGCTTTAGGCTGACGAGTGGATGCAGCCCTGCTCATCCCCCTTCTGCCTCTCCCTCTGAAGAACCCCCTCTGACAAAGGAAGAAGAGGCCTGTGCTTGGTAAAAAGGCCTTTGAAAAGGCCTGCCCCTGCCCCTAGACTGCTGCCTTTCAGGAGTTGCCTGCCTTTCCTTGGCATGAGCACTCCTGTAAATGGTCCTGTACTCATCCATTTTCTTCATGTAATTCTTTGTCTGCTCCCCAAACAGAGAATTACCCACTACAGGAAAATGCATGGCCTTAGACTGGGTGTCCTGCGAGAGGCTAGTACATCTGAACCAAGCCATCCTCTGAAGAGCCACAGATGTAGCCATGAATCTTGATGACACATCATTAGAGTCCACAGCAGCATGAAACTGAACCTTAGATGCCTCAATCCCATCTGCAGCCACCACCTCCAGCTCCTTGGCTAGCTGGGAGGAGGCCTGTTTAGCCAGTGCCAGTACAGAGTCCCACCTGGACTTCTGGTACCTGGCTGTATAGACCATGTAATTCGCCTGCCTGAGTCCCAAAGAAGATGCCATGTACTGCTTCTTTGCCATAGCATCAATCTTCCTGGAGTCCTTGTCAGGGGGGTGTGAAGCCAAGGGAACATTTGCCTTGTCACAGGCAGCAGCCTGCACTACCCCAACATGGCTGCATTGCTGATACAAGAACTCCGTGTCTGAGCCTAAAAGTGTATACCTCTTGTCCATTCTTCTATCCACAGATGGTATAGTGTTAGGAGACTTTAGAATTTTTTGTGTCTGTTTCCCAAAAGATTTATGGAGGGGAATAGACAGTCTCCTGGACTCTGGGATGTCCATCATCTCACATAATCAGGCTCCTCTTGATCTTCCACAGCCTCCTCCATAGGAAGCTGGAGGGTTTCATCCACCTTTCTGTAAAACATAAAGTGAGAAGGGGACTCAGAAAGCCTAGGAGGGGAAACACCTGAAGGTCTGTCTGGGGAGATGTCCAGTTCCACAGACACATCCAGACCCTCACTTACATCATCATCCTCAAATTCCCCTTCCTCTTCAAATTCCAGTTCATAAAAATCTTCAAGGGTATAATCTTGAACAGGGGGAACCAACCAAACCGAACCCCTGCCAGAAGGAGTCGGATCGGTCGGAACCGGACAGAGCGATTCCACAACCTGAATCGCTCTGGCCATCTCTTCGGTGGTTGGAACATGAACCTCTGGATCTGAACCGGTCGATTTGTCTTTGCGTTTTCTTTTTGTCTGAACAGATTCCTCGGAATCGGCTCTCCTTTTGCCCGAAGAAGTATCACCCTGGTCAGAGGGCACTCCTTCTGGTTCGGTCAAAACCGAACCAGGCAGGACATCCGGGTCAGCTGACTTCTCTGCCTCCTTTTCCCTCAGTCTACCTAATCTCTTCTCAAGGGTAGATTTGGGAAAGTTTTTACATATTTGGCAGTCTGAATCGAGGTGGTCAAACCCCAGACAATAAACACAGGTGGTGTGGGGATCGGCCTTAGCAAAGACCTCCCCACACTCACTGCAGTGTTGAAACCCAGTGGGCCCGGTTTTTTTCTTGGGTTTCTCAGACATGGCCAACCTAACCAAACTTACCCTTTTTTCGGCAACCGCCAGGCAAGACTCCCTTATCGGTTCCTAACCGTGTCACAGGTGTTGGAAAAAAAAGTCTCAAAACATGCTTTTTTTTTCAGAACCGATAAGAACCGGTAGCCACACACTAAGTAAAACACACAAATTTCACATCAAATGGCCGGTTCAGGCGAACTGAGCCACACTTTTACAAGTTCCACACAGAAAAACAGAAAAATTTGTATCTAGTACTCACGGCACCACAGACAGAGACTGAACCGACTATGTGGATACTTTTCCAGTTTAAAAACCGACGAAAACTGAAGCTTTAACCGACTTTCGAACCGAGCTGAAGGAGAAATCTCCGCAGCGACCGTTCAGTGAGGTGGAGTAAAGAATCTGACAGTTTAGGTTTGAATCACTCCAGACAGAGACTTCAACCGAGCTCGAGCTCAGCATTCTATGCCCTGCATAGAAAGTTAACTCTTTGTTCTCCGGGGCAGTTCAAAGGTTGGGAATCACTGCAATTGTCAGAATACAGCAAGACTTCATGTTGTTTGAAAGGAAGGGTCTTCCCTATTGGGACCATAAATGGAACCCAAAATCACCTCCAGATGTCCCAATAGTGCTACCACAAAAATATATCTGCCTTGAGGATCACCAGCTTCTTGGAGGAGACAGAAGGAAAAAATACTCACCTTAGTAATTGCTTTTCTTCTCATGGAGTCTTGCTATATTAGGACTTATTGCAGTTAGCCACTGCACTTGAACTGCCCCGGAGAGGAAAGAGTTAACTCCAGAGAATCTGGAGTTCTAAAGCGCGAGGGCGCTATACCAGAGCTCTATCTGGGCAGTTTCAAATGAAACTGTCAGATCTTTACAAGCTAACACTAAGCAACAAGTCTGTGTGGAAAGCTCTACACTAGGCAAATGGCTACCTACTAGTAGTAATAACAACAATAGAAACAACAATAACAATAATAAGAATGAATAATGGTATTATTAGTTTTCCCCCCTGACAAGCACTATTAGGAACCCCCCCTTCCCCCAAAGACTCAAGTCCAGGAAGGGGGCCAACAAATCACTCAACCAGGAACCCTAGTTCCCTAACCTAAATAAAAGAGGTGAAGGAAGAACTACAATGGCATGACACAGTGCTTGCACTAATTTGCCACCCCACCCCAGTAGAAGTTCTGAGAGGGCAGGTTGGGGGTGGTCTAATATAACAAGACTCCATGAGAAGAAAAGCAATTACTAAGGTGAGTAATTTTTTCTTCAAACACCATGAAGTCTTGCTATATTAGAACTTTGCAGATACACAGCAGTACCTCCATGGAGGAGGGTCAGAACCTACTTAGGAAATAGGCTCCGAAGCACAGCTGTGCAAAGCTGAGCATCTCTCTGGACTGAAATCCAGGGGATAATGCTTGGTAAAGTGTGAACTGTCTTCCAGTAACAGCTCGACAGATTTCCAGAATGGGAATATCTCTAGCAGCCGCTAGAGATGCAGCTGTACACCTGGTGGAGTGAGCCCTCAGTCCTGAGGGGCTCTCCTACCTAGTCTTTGATAACAAAATGGATACAAGAGACAATCCACCTTGCAATTGTCCTCTTAGTGGCAGGTTCCTTTGCCAACCTCGCCCTAGGTAAGGAAGAGTTGGAGGATTCAAACCTGTGACCCTTGGTGCATTACAAATAGTAGCATAAGGTTCTTTTGACGTCCAAGCTATGCAGTCTCCTTTCACCTGAGGAAGAATGCTCAGTGAAAAAATCCTGGGAGAGAGATGGATTGGTACAGGTGGAAACCTGAAACCACTTAGGGACAAACCCTGTGTTAGTCCTAGGGACTGTCTTATCCCTGTGGGGAGAGAAAAATCTTCTTCCACTGCCAGGGCCTGTAGTTCACTTATGCGCCTGGCAGAAGTGAAACCACCAGAAAAAACATTTTCCAAGTGAGAAGCTTGAGCTCTGCTGGGGACAGAGGTCCAAGGGTTTGCATTAACTGAGCAATGCAAGCGTTAGGACTCCATGCAGGAGCTGGTTCCCGAAAAGGAGGGTTGGTGTGAAGCAACCCCTAAAAACTGGAAAACACAGGTTGAGAAGAAAGGAAGCAGGCTTCCTGCTTGCAGAAAAACAGAGACAGCTGCCAAAGAGCCCTTAAGGTAGCTGGCCTAAGACCTAAAAATTTAAAATGGACAAAAAGTCCAGAAAATGGGCAGATAAAGCAGACTGTGGTATAATCTGCTTCTCAGCGCCAGACTGAAAACCTGTTCCACTTAGAATTGTAAGTGGCGCCAGTGAAAAAGCTTCCTTGAAGCCTTTAAAATATCCGCGACACCTTGAAAAGGTGTAAATCAGCAAATTCTAACTCCTCAAGAGCTGCCTTGAGAAGGAGGAATTTGAGGTTCGATACCACACTCTCCCTTGTGCAAAGGCCAGTAAGTCGTGGACTCTGGGCAAGCTCAGGGTAGGGTGGACTGTCAGGACAGAGACAATGGGTACCAGGGCTGTCTGGCCCAGCTTGGAACAATCAGAATCGCTTTGCAGGGCTGAGATCTGATTTTTACTAGTACCCTGAAAGAAAGGAAAAGGGAGGAAAGGTGAACAGAAACTTCCTTTCCAATCCAAGTGAAAAGCGTCCAGGTGGGCTGATCCCAGCACTGGAGGCCTCAACAAAACAGAGAAAGTTAGTGGTTATCTGGGGCTGCGAAAGATCTATCTGAAAATGAGCCCCATCTGGCAAGGACTGAACCCAGCACCTGAGGATTCAGAGCCCAATCGTGATGGCCCTGAGAATCCTGTTGAGGGCATCTGCCAGGGCATTGTCCTTCCCAGGGGTGAACTGCTATCGAGGAGGTGTTCAGGAGTAAGCCAGAGACCACCACTTCATTGCTTCGGTGCACAAGGCTGACAGTGCCCCCTGCCTGTTGATGTACCACATTATTGTGGTGTTGTCTGTCCTGACTTGAACTACCTTGTTCTGGACAGAAGCTCAAAACTCCTAAGAGCTGAAGACAGCTCTGAGTTCCAAAAATTGATGTGGAGCAGAGATTTCTAGGAGACCACACTCCCTAGTGGACAGGTCGCCTAAGCGAGCTCCTCACCCTAACACAGGAGCATCCGTGGTGAGGGAATGAAGAGGACCCCTAGTTTTAGATTGCTTTGATCCTGCCACAGTGTAAGGCCAGGATCAGGGATTGGTCACTAGAACCAATTTGGAAGGGAATCCCTCCTTTGGGACCAATAGGCCCTCAGATGGAACTGAATGTCCCTCATCTGGAATCTTGCTCCCTGCACTACAGCTGTGGAAGCAGCCATGTGCCCTAGTAGTTAAATGCTTTGCTGGTCAAGAGACTCGAGAGTAATGGAAGATGCCAGGGCAAGAGACTGCCTACCTTTTAGAGGGGAGAAATGCCCTGGCTAACTTTGTGTTCAACTCTGCACCTATGAAAGTTAGTACCTGAACTGGTTCGAGAACTGACTTTGGTAAATTCAGCAGGAATCCCAGAAAGGTGAGAAGCTGCTGGGTGACTTGCAAGTGGGATTTTACTTGATCTGGAGACTGACCCACTAAGAGCCAGTCATCCAGGAAAGAAACAAAGCAATCCTTGCCTTCTTAAAAGAGCCACTACCACAGCTAGAATTTCTTGAATACCCTTGGCGCAGAGGTAAGGCCGGAGGGCATTGCCCTGAACTGGTAGTGGCCTGAGGGTAACCTGAGGTACTTTCGGTGAGAAGGCTTGATCAAGACATGAAAAAATAGGCATCCTTGAGGTCCAGGAAAGCTAGCCAGTCCCCTGGCCTCAGTCAGAGTTAACATTTTTAACTTTATTTTCAAAAGATGCTTGTTCAGGTACCTTAAATCTGAGATGGGCCGCCAATCTCCTGCCTTCTATAGGTTAAGAAAGTATCATGAGCACAGCCCTTGCCCGGTGGCAAGGAGGGACCCTTTCTACTGCTTTGCAGTTCAGAGGAGAAGAAACCTCTGCTCCCAAAGCAAGGGATTCCGAAGGATTTGCAGGTGGACCTGTCTGGCTCTCATCTTTGGAAACTGTTTGAAGCTGAGAACCAGACCTATTACTTCCAGAACCCACTTGTCCGAGTTAGGGACACACAGTTCTGGCTGAAATAAAAACCAACCTGCCCACTGGTATAGGAGAATCGGCCCTGGGCACCCCATCAGGGTGCCTGCTTGGCAATAGTCTTAGGCTAAGGGGAGGGATGGTTTACTTGTGCCCGTCTATCTCTGCCTCTGAAGAGACCCCTCTGGCGAAAGCAGAGGAGGCCTGAGCCTCTACCTGGGCACTTTTGTAGGTAATCATCCATGTTTTCATATAGCTTTCTGTTTGTTCCTCAAACAGAGAATTACCCACAACAAGAACAAATCCATAGACTTTGACAGAGTATCTTGGGACAGATTAGTGCATCTGAGCCATGCCAACCTCAGAAAGCTACAGAAGTGGTCATGACCCTAGAGAAAACAAGATTAACACCAACAGCAGTATGAACTTGAACTTAGAGGCTTCGGTGCCATTAGCAGCCACCTGTTCCAACCGCTAGCCAGCTGGCCATGGGCCTGCCTGGCTAACTTCTGTACTCGTCCCACCTAGAGTTCGAAATCTAGCCACATAAGCCATACAACTTGCCTGTCTGAGTCCCACAGAAGCTGCCATATACTGTTTTCTTGCCATGGCATCAATCCTCCTGGAATCCTATTCAGGAGGATGTGAGCCAGGAACTAACTTGAAACAGGCTGCAGCTTGTACCACACCTACATGACTACACTGCTCAGTGAGGAAGTCTGTAACAGAGCCTGACGAAATACACCTTCTGTCCATTTTTTTTTTTTTTTTTTTATCTTACAGGAGGGACAAAAAGAAGAATCTTATAAAATCTTAGTTGTTTACTTCCTAAATGACTTATGCATAGGAAAGACAACCTCCTAGCCCATCATTCCTACATAATCAGGCTCCCCTTTACTCATCCATAGCCTCCTCTAAAGGAAGCTGGGGGGATTCTGCAAGCTTTTTGTAAAACATAAACTGAGAAAGGGACTCAGACAGAATAGGAGGAGATTCTAAAAGTCTGTCTGGAGAAATGACGCTTAAGTGGGCACGTCCAGACCCTACCAGCCACACATGTGTTGATCAATTTTCCTCCTCCCACTCCTGTGGTTCATAACAATTCCTCAACATCAAAACCTGAACCACTGGAACTGAATGAGCCACCTTTTACCAACTGTAGATGGTTCGACAGGACCTAGAAACAGTGACTGGACAATCCGTATGCTTAACTACTTCTGCAGCAGTTGGAGAGACAATCTTGGACTCCAAACCTACTGATTTCTCTGTCATATTCTTATTTCTTTTTTTTTTTTTTTAAACTGGTTCCTCTGACCATCCTTTTGCCGAGGAAGTCTAGCCCTGGTCAGAGGCACTCCCTCTGGTCCAGTGGGTACTGGACGGGCTGTCATCGGGTCAGCGGACTTTTGTCCAATAGTTCCCTGAGCGGCCCTATCTCTTTCAGGGTGGCTGCAGAGAATTTTAAACACCTGGCAGTCTGACAGGAGGTGGTCAGCCCAGACAATAAGCTAAGTAGTGTGTGGGACAGCCTTGGCAAGGCTTCCACAACATCCAGATGTTGAAACCAGTGGGCAGTTTTCTTTGGGTTTCCCAGACATAATGCCAGCCTAACCAAAACTTGCCCTTTTTGGCCGTGCCAGCAAAGACACCCTTATCGGTTCCTAACCGCTTTCATTGGTATTTGAAAACCCTATTTAAAATCAAGGTTTTTTTAGAACCGATAAGAACCGGGTACCGCACTCTGAAAGCCCAAAACTTTAAAACGTTAAAATAAGCAAACCGATCGGTTCAAAACCAAACCGATAACTAAATTTCCACACAGACTTTTCATTTTGTACTTACGGTTTACCAGATAGAGCTTTAACCGGAATGCGGTAAAATAATTACTTTTTGGCAGTTCAAATGAACCGAAAATACTAACTTGACCGAAATGAACCGAGCTGAAGAGCTGATCTCGAGCGACTGTTCAGTGAAGCGGAGTAAAGAATCTGACAGTTTCATTTGAAACTGCCCAGATAGAGCTTTGGTATAGCGCCCTCGCGCTTTAGAACTCCAGATTCTCTGGAGTTAACTCTTTCCTCTCCGGGGCAGTTCAAGTGCAGTGGCTAACTGCAATAAGTCCTAATATAGCAAGACTTCATGGTGTTTGAATGGGACAGACCTGGACACCAGAATAGCCACCCCTTGCCTACGAGTGTCTAATCCTGCACTGAGCACCTGTCCAACCCAGGAATGTCATAATAACAGAACCTGGGCTGGGGGAAAGTTTATTGAAGAAAGGCTACATCAACCTGCATTTTGTGAAGGTGCAACAACACTTTGGTACGCTTCATGATGGACCGGGCCCGTTTTATGTTCCACGAGCAGTACCTGACATTATGGGCCATACCTTATTAAAAGATATAGGAAATGTCTGGAAAAAACACACACTCCATTAGGAAGGCCCCAAAACCTATACATAACACCCACCAGCCACCGGACAGCGATCCTAAACTCCCACCCCCACCCTTAGCCCAGACAGCCCACAACAATCCCCACAGAGATAGGTAACACACAAGGACCAAGTTAACCAGTTCAAATCAGAACACCCCACATCCCCCTCCATTCACCCCCCAAAAAAAACTGTAAAGGCAATGATTGGCCCCCAACCCACCCACTACCACCCTCCATTAAACAATGAAAGACTCTCCTCCCTGTCTATCATACTGGTGCATGAGGCGCCTACCTATCATAGCTCTATGCTCAACCCACCCAGCTCCCCCCAACATGCCGACCTGTAGATAACTATATACACTACCTTGTTAAGAAATAACATTATCATGTATTAAATAATGTCTTCAATACCCTCTAAATTAGAAGAAGCAATTTTAAAGCATGTTCAAGAAATTTGCAACAACATATGGTAGAAATTGAAACAAGCACTAAAGTATTCATGTCCCCACATAGCCTTGAGAAATCCAAAAACCAGCCTGGGGAAAATACAAATACAATAACTGAGCTCCCAGACACAGAAGAACCCAGTGCTGGGGGCAGTTTTCTAGATTACTACAACCCTGGTATATTTAAAAAATAAATCAGAAACAAAGAACTGGTGATGAAATTTATACTGCTCCAGACCCCTCTGTTGTTTCTAAGCAGTGGCAGAACCCCCCGCCCCAATAAGAGGAAACCATAAACCTGAGCTTTCTGCAGAAAAACCCCAGGCCTGGAGCACAGGTGGTGCCCCCTTCTAATAATAAAACAGAGAGGGGAGCCCACCTGCACAAAAGCCCGGTGGCAAAAACTCACCCAGTGCACCACAGAGAAGTCCTGGCTCGAGTGTCCATGTCATTGCTTGAGCTGTCTACGATCCATGGGTCGCATGTACATTCGAGGATAACGTTACAGTCCCAGGACATTCCAACCAGTGCCACAAAAGAAAGTTCAGTCCTGGAATGTTAGCAGAGCAGCAGCAGTCTTCTGACAATGTTCATGAGGGGAACAGATGACATTCAGTGACTCAAAGTTGTAGTCCAGAGTAGGAATCACCCTATAAGTCACTGGTCTCAGAAGCCAAAAAGAGCGGAAAAGAGGACAGAACCCAGCTGGGAGGCAGTCTAGTCAAAAAGCACTTATCAGTCGATCTGTCAAAATATGATTCTTTTTCCAGCTGGGGAAAAGAGGAGCGATCGTCCAGCAAAGTAAACAGTAGGAAAGCAATCAGAGTAGTGAATGAGTAAACAACAGCTATAATACAAGGTGGGCTGAGGTACGGGTCTTAGGACAGGCAGAAGCAGGCAAATGTATTCCAGGCAATGGAACATGGGTTTGACATTCTTCCAGTACACACGGGATGGTTGTTGTTGTAGGAAAGCTGCTAATAAGATGACAAGGCACAGGGAAGCATAACCCCGATGAAAAGTCCATCCAAAGGCTAGGGAGGGGAATAATAATATGCCCTTTACTGGAGATCCAAAACATCATTGCTAAGTACTGTTGCAGCATACAGTCCAATGATGTAGAGACCCACGTTAAACATCAAGCTCACCTTTCCTTGAAGAGCTCAGGCAGCAGTTTCTTGAGATCCTGAGTGGCATTGTCCGCCATCTCAAAGGACTGCCAGGTATTTTGGAGCAAGACCTGTAGGTGAGCAGGGTAAAGCATCATAAATTTGATCCCTGCGGCTATAAGCTTAGCCACCACGGGGTGAAAGCTCAGCTCACAGAGCCCCTGATCAGACAACCGCCTCACACTGCAAGGCGCCGCAGCTTGAGAAGCCAGCCGACAGTGCATGATTCACCTGCCCGCCTAGGAGCTCCCTTCTCGGCTCACAGAGCCCCTGATCAGGCTACCGCCTCACGCTGCAAGGCGCTAGCCAATAGCATGCGATTCACCTGCCCGCCTTGAAGCTCCCTTCTCTGGCTCTGGGAGCCCTGTTAGGGCTACCACCTCACGTTCGCGAGGTGCCGCAGCTGAAGAACCCAGCCCACGCCAGCGATTCACCTGCCCGCCTAGGAGCTCCCTTCTCGGGTAAGCCTGCTCTCAGTCTCGGGGATTATCCTGGAACCCCGACTGGACAACAACCCTTTGCCTTTCCATCGATTGGCTGCTGCTAAATACGGCTCCGACTAGGATTGGCTGCCTAACGAATCCACTGTTTTTTAAAATCTGATTCTGGGTGCCTGCTCACTGTACGCTTCTGGTGAATTTTCAACAGAATAAGACTGTTTAATGTGGGGAATTTATAGCTTGTTATGTAGAAGTAACTAAACCTACTGGGACTGTAGTACTATTACAAAGTGTTTACTGCTACTGTTTTCTGCGCTTTCCCTCTCTACTTTCCAAACCTTCTCTTAGCCTCGCTCCCTCTCACGCTTAACTCTATTTCCTCTCTCCCCTCATCGCCCAAGGCTAGCAGCGCCACAGTAATTTACATTGCTGTCTGGTCTCGGCCCCTCACCACCCCCCCACTTGCCTTTGTCTAACTCCTCTCTCACAAAATCACACTCCCGCCCTCCGATTTAATTCCTACAATTTTCTTAGGTTCTTTTGTCTCAACTACCTCTCTAAAAAAACCCTACCTTTCTCTTTTCCAGCTCACAGAGCCCCTGATTGGGCTACCGCTCATGCTGCGAGGCGCCGCGGCTGGGGAAGCCAGCCGACAGTGCGCGATTCACCTGCCTGCCTAGGAGCTCCCTTCTCGGGTAAGCCTGCTCTCAGCCTCAGGGATTATCCTGGAACCAAGATTGGACAATAACCCTTTGCCTATCCATCGATTGGCTGCTGCTAAATACGGCTCCAACTAGGATTAGCTGCCTAACGAATCCACTGTTTTTTAAAATCTGATTCTGGGCGCCTGCTCGCTGTAGGCTTCTGGTGAACTTTCTTCTCACACCACCCGCCCCGACCCCAGCCTCTATTAAATGCTCTTACTCTAAGAAGCTAGGTCAATCCCCTACTCACCTATTGGTCACAGTACGCTCAGCCACACCCAGTGCCTAGCCCTCACCCCTGGATAACCTTGCCCTTTAAAGCTGTTGCTGATCAGCCTAGTAAACTAGTGCAATATAACATTACTAGCCTCATATAAAGCAACTATTACTAACCATTCCGACCAACCCTGCATACCATATAAGGAGATATTTCCCTGTAAAAATATCTCTTGCAGCTACTCTTCTAAATAGTTGCCTAATTTTGCTAATTTATATACCACTCAAAAGTTCGGTTGATACTTGGCACCAAGGCCAAAACCCTTCCTTTAATTTATACCATGATGTACCCTTTTTTATTAAAGCATGGTATCACTCAAAAGGGTCGACTTCATTGTATTCTTACCCCTTCCACCTCCAGACATTGACTAAAGAACAGGTGCAAAGGCCTCTGACAGTTTCGGCCTTAGCAGCCATGTATATCCTATCCCTTCCAAAACACGTTACTGCCCAGAAAACTGCCACCAATAAAACAACTCATTCCAGAAGGAGTAAAAAAAGGCTACTTAGCAGACTAACACATTACCTAAAAAAAACTACTACTATTACTTCTCCTACTCTGCTCAGGAAACATTGAGTTAAACCCAGGCCCTCCCTCCTCTCTGGACACCCCCGCAAACCTCCCACAATATAAAGGTATTAGCTTTCTCCATATTAATGCCTGTAGCTTACTAAAGAAGCTTGACCCTATACAGGCCTGGGCGCTACATGCTTTACCTGACTTCCTCATGATAACTGAATCCTGGCTCACGCCTTCGACCCCGGACAAATCTATCTACATACCAGGATACAATGCCTACCGATGTGATAGACCCTCTAGAGGAGGAGGGGTCGTAATTTATGTGACGAGCAAATACACAACCACAATCCTTGACTGTACCTCAAAGGCTAAAGAATTTGAATGCTTAGCTCTAAAACTCTCCCTCTCCAACGATAAGTCACTCCTTATAGCAGCATGCTACTGACCACCTTTTGGAGGCACGACACTGCTGTCACATCTCCAAAACCTATTTGACTCTACTAACACCGAATGTATACTAATGGCGGATTTCAACCAAAATTGGAATGAAAATAGCTCAAAGAAGCTAAAGGAACTTTGTGATGCAAATGGACTGGTACAAATGACAACTACTGTCACCAGACCAAATAGAAAAAATCCTGAGCGTAGCTCCCTTCTAGACTTCATACTGGTAAACAAACCATATAACATCTCGCATACCGGAGTATTCTTCAATGACATAAGTGACCACTGTGCTACGGCCTGTATCAGACATTCTCCCCACATGAAACCAACCGCTAAATTCAAATTGAAACGATGCCTGAAAAAGTTCTGCCAGAACACTTTCCTAAAAGACTTAAGCAACATCAGATTGCAAGACTTCTATCTGGCACCCACCTTTAATGAGGCCTATAACATGTTCCATAGCCTACTCATGGGACTAATCAACAAACACGCCCCACTAAGAATGATCAGATCTAAAAAAAGACCTCCCAGCTGGTTTTCTCCTATCCTGAAGAAAGCACTTAAGGATAGGTATTTTTGGTGGAAAAAAGTGAGGAAATCTCACCTGGAAACTGATTGGCTAGCATTTCGCACCTCTAGAAATGCTTGCACCAAACTAATTAGGTCTGAAAAAGCCAGATATTTCCAAACCGAACTAGAGAACAACAAAAACAACTCTGCCAAATTTTGGAACATCCTCAAGGAGGTTGAAGGTCAGACTACCGATTCACTCCTCCCAACCAAAATTATATCCGAAGAAACTACCTACACAGACAGAGCTGCTATATTAGAGCAGCTCAACTAACACTTTGCCACTGCAAGGCTTGCCTTTGACACCTCGCCCATCAACAATCTCAGCCCGCCAGGGGATTCTGCTGCTAACCCTACTACTAACCTCAACCCAAACTTACCGCATCCTGCCAACTTCAGCTTTCTTACAGTCACGTTTAAATAAGTTGAGGCCCTCCTCCTGTCCCTGGACATTAAAAAAAAAGTGCCAGTGCAGACAATATCGAACCTTACTTCCTAAAACTCGCCCATTTCTACTTAACTGCCCCATCACCCATTTATTCAATACCTCCCTCAACAAGCGAACTACCTGTGTCGTGGAAAACTGCTCACATCCTACCCTTATTCAAATCTGGGGATCCAAGTGATCTGAACAATTATCGGCCTATCTCTATTCTATCCATCCTCTCAAAATTACTTGACAAAATTGTCAACGCCCAGATTAGAGAACATTTAGACTTGAATAACTTGCTAAATCCGGCTCAGTCTGGCTTCAGAGCCAAACATAGCACCGTATCGGCTCTAGCAAAAGTATCCACTGATTGGCAAATTGCCCTGGATTCCAAGAAGCATGTAGTTGCCCTATTCCTGGATCTTAGCAAGGCCTTCGATACTGTGAATCATAACATCTTGCTCAATGCTCTGGGTAATATCGGTCTCGATAGATCTGCCATCAAATGGTTCACCAGCTACCTAACCAACAGGCCACTGCAAGTCAAAGCTATAGGTGACCTGTCCCCACAAAAATCCCTTTTACGAGGTGTCCCACAAGGCTCCATCCTGGGCCCAATCCTCTTTGCAATCTACATCAATAACCTGGACTCGCACCTGCGCACAGCCAATGTGCACTTATTTGCAGATGACACTGTACTCTACACCACTAATTCATGCTTGGACTTGGCCCACGAGAACCTTCAGCAAGATTTCACCACTCTTCAATATAACCTCATCAAACATAAGCTTCTCTTCAATGCCAAAAAGACTAAAGCCATGATTCTCTTGCCAAAATCTGCCTCCGGATCTACACATATCCCCAGATCCTAATGCTGTTAGATGAACCCCTCGAAATAGTTGATACTTTTAAATACCTAGGGTTCTGGATGGACAATAAGCTCAACTACCAGTGCCACCTACATGACATTTCGAAGAAACTAAGGCAACGGTTAGGCCTTTTCTATCGCCTTAAACATCTGCTTACCTTAGAAGCCAGGAAGAGGCTAGTACAATCCACATTTCTACCCGTACTGGACTATGCTGACTTCCTCTACAGTCATTGCCCCAAGACGACGCTCAACAAACTTGACACCCTTTACCACCGGGCCCTAAGATTTATCCTTAACCTACCTTGTTGCACACACCACTGTCTCTTATACCAGGAGGTGGGATGGCCCTCACTCTCAACCAGGAGGAAAAGAAACGCTATCCTTTGGCTGTTTAGAGCACTATCCGATAATCTCCCTGCATACATCTCATGCTTCTTTGAACGTGCCAAGGGATCTTATGGATTGAGATGCTTCTCCATGATTTGCTGCCAGATCCCTAGAGTGAAAACAACCTATGGCTCGGCAGCAATCAATTTTTCACTGCCAACACTTTGGAATACTATGCAAAAATCTTTAAAGCTTTCCTCGCTCCCTAGCATTCTCACATTCAAAACTCTGATAACAGACCTGTTGAAGGATACGTGCAGCTGCTTTAGATGACACTGAACCTTAGCCACTGGTTCCCTCCTACAAATTTTACATTCCGACTGTCACCCCCCCCCCCGCAAGGGATCTCCAGCACTTACTAGTTCTTTTATCTCCCCTAATCTCAGTCTTTCTAATCTATTCCCCTTTCCTAGCACACTCTCACTCCCTCTCTCCACCCTTATCCTCTCTTTCCCCTCTCTCCCTGCTTTTAGTAAAAAGGTACTAGCCTCTAATTAGTGGTAACAGCCTAGGATGGTAATCTTTACAATCCTGTAACCATGATAGAATGTAGCTGTATGTAACTATGTTAGACCTTATGTATAAGCCTCCTTTGGCCTACACCTGTTCATTGTTGCTACACTGTTGGCTACCATATCTGTACTATGTTTTGTTTTTTGGTTTTTGCTGTATTGTACCAAATTAATGTCCAGGACCACCTTGAAAATGAGCTTGCTCAATGGTGTTTTATGCCTGGTTAAATAAAGTTGATTGATTGATTGACTGAAAGGCTGCGCATTTCTGACAGGTGCCCACCAGGAGATCTTGAGTAAACTGCAGCTTGGAGCCCTCCCACAAAATTTCTTTTAGATCTCAGGTTTTCTGCAGGATATACTGCTTATCCAAGAAGTTGAGCAGGTTTAGCATAAAAGGATGGGGAAGAGAGCCTGCTGGGGGTTTGGGGCGCAGGGAGCCGAGCGCCCACTCCACAATGTAAGCGGGGCCATTTGGAGATGGGCCTGCCACCCTTTCCAGAAACTTTTATGCAAACTAAATTGGTGTAGCTCCTTCCGCTCTGTCAGGGAGTCCGAAGATGATTAAACTGTTTTGGCGGCTTCTCCCTTCTAAATCTTCTATCTTGGCTTCCAGCTTGCCAAGTCATTGCCGCAGAAAAGTTGAATCAGAGTCAGTACGATCCTTCCGTTTTTCCAGTGAGAATGTTTGGGCTTCCACATCTCCCACCCATCTGCCCACGTCTCCAAGGTCCAATCTCAGCGATTTCAGCTCTTCTGTGAGTGCTCTAAGGGAGTCCTTAAAGGGTTCAAACTCTTTGAGAAAACGCTCCTCTGAGAGCACAGTGGGTACCATGGTGGAAGTGGTGGAGCGGAAGGAGCCAGAGCCTCGGGCCTTCAGCCGTTTGGCTTGTTTGTCTGGCATCTATGGGGGAGTATGCCACGGGGGAGCTTGCCGCATCTCTGCTTCGGACATTGTTGCTGATAGTAAGCTGTAACTTGCACCGGGTCACTCCAGACACATTGTAGAGAAGGATCTTCAGCAAGATTAGGGTAAATACGTGCTGTAAAGATAGTTTTTAAGGTTATAAAATGTGGAGTAAGCGGGAGTGCCAGAGAAGAGCAGCTACTCAGGTGACAGCATCACGTGACTCCCCAAAAGAGGCAGGTTAAGAATGCATGGAGAGAGAGCGAGCCTCACCCTGGTTGCTGGGAATGAGGAAGGACCACAGCAAGAGGAGGGGACAGATTGGAAAAGGGTACTTTTTAGAAAGTGCAGGGAAAGAGATAGGCGGGGGGAGCTTGGAAGACAGTTCCAGAGGCAGGGGAGTCAGTAAGAGAAGGCTGCCTGCCCTGAACTGGAACAGGGATGCTGGAAGAGAGAAGGTACTGAGGTCTTTGGAGCATAGCTGATAAGAAGAAAGGGATGATGGGGAGATGAGAGGTAAGAAGAGGGGAGAGACCTAAACCAGAATTTGGAAATGAGGGTGTTGAGCGGCATAAGTAAAGGAGGGAAAAGTAGAGGAGCAATGATGCATACGGGGGAGGCAAAAAGCGTTAAAAAAGTGTCTAGTCTGGAGAGGGATGAGGCGGTGCGAACCCAAAGACCACGTCAGTGTAATCAAAAACAGGAAGGATCATTCTGGTAAGGAGCTCTCGGCGAACCACATGAGAGAGGGAGTCTTTATTTCTAAACACGGCTCCTAGCTTAGGGTGGAATTTGGCGTGGATAAAGCTGATGTGTGAAGAGAAGTCGAGATGACTGCCAGCCAGATGCCAAGATACTTGAACACGGGGACTACATCAAGGGAGGTGCCACTGAGGGTAGAAAAGGGGGAGGGGGGGAGCTGACAAATTTTTGAGTGGTACTAAAAGTCATGGATACAGTTTTCTTGGTGTTAACGTTGAGCTGATTGGTTGGTCTGGAACTAGAATAACACCCTCAAGAAGTCATTCTGCAGCTGGTACTCAGCTTCAGGGGTTGAGGGATCGGAGGCAGAGAACCGTACTGTCGACGTACATATGAATGTGGGAAGACGCACAGACAGATGGGAGGTCATTCAGGAAAACTGAAAAAAGGACTGGGCCCAGAATGGAACCTTGAGGGACACCTGCTTGAATGGGAAGGGGAGGAGAGACAGGGTGTCACCTGCTTGGACATAGTGTGTTCGGCCCATAAGGTAAGACTTGAACCAGTCTACAGCATGGGAGAAGAGATCAGCTGAGAGGAGTCTGGATACAAGAAGAAGATGAGACATGGAATCTAAAGCTTTGGCTAGGTTGATGAACATAGCAGAGGTAATCTGGCCATGGTCCATGTCACTGAGAACTGTGTCAGTGACATGAAGGAGGGAGGCGACGGTGGAGTGATTTTTCCTGTAATCTGCCTGAAATGGAGAGAGGAAGTCAGAGGAGTTGAGAAAGTCAGAGAGTCTAGAGAAGACAAGGGACTACTGCAGTTTAAAAACATAGAAACATAGAATTTGATGGCAGATCAGGACCACTTGGCCCACCTAATCTGCCCATTTTCCCTACCTGTTTAGCTGGGGTGGGGAGAAGAGATATAGGCCTGTGTGACCGGGTGTGGGTAGAATGGGCCAAGACACAAAGGATAAGGTGCATAAAAGGCATAAATTGCGCCTGTCATTTAATTGGCAAAAAAATAAACTAAAATAACAAACATTGTACACTGAACACAAAGAGGCTGTGTCCTTAAGACAGGATCACTAGAAGCAATGCAGTGTACTGACCAATTTCCTCGGGACAAACACTCTTCAGGGATAATGCTGGCATAACATTATCCCTGGAATACCAGGGAGACAAGCTTCAAACAGCTTTTAAGCAAGAGAGCAGCAGTTGTCTGAGTCAGCATCCCAGCTCCAACTGACCTCTTCCTTCTTCTTCTTCTCACTCACTCTCCTTCTCCCTCCCAGAGCTACAAAAAGAGGGGCCTTTTATAGCCCTCCCACAGGGTCACGTGATCCTTACTTAATGCCACTTACATATGCAAGTCTAAATTCAAACTCCACAGTTAGTCAACACAATAAATAACACATACACTCTAAAGCAATTATAATACAAGGGCTACATGTATTTTATTAATTTGTATTTATTTATTCAGAGATCGGAAAGTACCTTTGAGTCAGAGACTCATTTACAAAGGTTCCACGTCACATATATTGAACAGTACAAAGTTAAGGTAACATACAGGGCAGGGAACATAAACATGCTTGACACGTGGTAAATAAATAAGGGTCGCAGTCTTGATCTAACAGACTTATGGAGGCTCAGATAGGCATCTAGTAAGAATGAAAGAAAGGAAAGTTGGCGGGGGGGGGATATATATCTTTGGGATAAAACGAAGAAAAAGGGTTTAACATATGCAAAACCCACCCCAAATTTGCATACGCCCTCCCCCAAGCTGCACCTGCTACTCTGAGTTTTCTCCCACAGTGTTATAAACAAGCATTTGTCAATGCCGAATGTTTGCTTGTTGGTATTGGCATTGGTACTGCATGAGTTAGAGAGATGCATAATAGGAATGGCAGTGAAGTACTGAACTAATGCCAACCCCCACCCTGCAGAGACTGACAGATGTTGGGGTGTGCCTTTAGGTCGTCGGCCATAACGCTCACGCCATTCCACCTCACCCCAACCTGCAGATACTGACAGGTGTCACAGTATTCCTTGGGGTCTTCAGCCCTTACACTCACCCCATTCCATAAGGAAATAAGCTGAGATGGGTGCAGTATAGCTGAATGGGGTGAATGTTGGGGCCAAAGACCCCAAGGCACACTTCGATGCCTGTCAGTGGCTACAGGTTGGGGGTGGGGGTGGAATGGCATGAGTAGTACAGCCAACGACCCCAAGCCACACCCCCGACACCTGTCAGTCTGTACAGGGTGGAGCATTATGGTTGGAAACCCTAAAGCCTCGGGTGTTTGTTAGTATTTTCGCTCCAAATTTTCAACATGGGCTTTTTGGGACCTCACCTCATGAACAGTGTCACTATCATTTTGTCACTCAATCCCAAAAGGTGATTTTGCACAGTCAATGTGCCATTCGGCAATGTTGGAAATTTAGAGTGAAAATATTAACAACTGGTGAAATTACAAGCGTGCATACAAATTGCTCAATGCACACTCGTAACACAGTCATTTTTTGGAGTTTTTTCCCCAAACTTGCAACATGGGCTTTTTGGGACCCTATCTCAAAAACAGTGGCACTGCTGTTTCGTTAATTGGTCCCGAAAGGTGATTCCGCGCAGTGACCACGAAATCACCTTCTGGGACAGAGAAATGAAATGACAGTGCCAGTCTTCAAGGGGTGGGGTCCCAAGAACCCCATGTTGAAAATTTGGGACCAAAGCTCCCAAAAATGGCTGAGATATCAACCTAAGTTGAACCCCCCGCCCACACTGACTGCTATTATAGGGCTTACAGTGATTTTCTTCAGTTTGCCGTCGGCTTTTGAAGAATGCAGACGTGTTCCCAGTCCACAGAAGATCGCAGCACCGGACCTCTGGAGGTAAGTACAGGTGAGGGGGTGCACAGAGAGGAGATTCGGGATGGGGGAGGGTGACGAGGCTGGCGAATTACCATTTTCTTTCTGCAGGTTTAAAAAAAAAAGACCTAGGGGGACAGTTTTCTTTTTTACAGGTGAAATACTATGAAAAATAAATTGTGGCACACTGCGGTGGGCTCCCAGTGTGCCAGACTAGTGGAGTGGGGATCAATGCCAACCGGGGATTGGGCACCCGAGGTCAAGTGAAAAAAGGGGGCATGGGGGCACATCTGACGCTGGGCATGGGCATCCCAGTGCTGGAAAAAGATAATTACTTTGGCACAATTGAGTGGTGGAGGAAGGATGCCAGACTGGGCACCTCGTTGTCGGCAAAATATATGTTCGGGCTTGGGGGAGGCATGCCAACATGGGGATTGGGCACCCCGATGTCGGCTTTGGGGGAGTGTGTGGTGGGTGGCAGGATCTGCCAATTATGCAAAGCCACAGCTGGGCTCATTTATTTATTTCACCGGGAAAGGCACACTGAGCAAATGAGCTGCTTGTAAGTCAGCCATGCACATTACTGTGCACTATGTCACGCATGGCTGGAATGTACCTGATTGCAGGAAGAGGAGGAGAGAGAGTTTTGCAATGACAAAACTGTCCATGACTGGAGCAGCAGCTTTCTTTCAAGTCCGGCGCTCGCTCTGAAACTGCCATCTTCGGCAGCTTCCCTGTTAATTGGTGGTCGAGGGACACGCTCCTGAAAGTGTTCGCTGGATTGGCCAAACACTGCCACACCTCTGCAATGCTCTACTCACCTCAAAATGTTTCTTGTGTGCTGCACGTGCAAGCAAACATAAAAAGGAAAAGGTAGGGCCGGCTGCCTCCTTGGTAACAGCTCAGTAGGGCAGGTAAGAAACCATTGCAACAGTACCTTCGAGTTTTTACAGTGCAAACAAATCATTAAATGTTATAATTGCTTCACTGATTGTCAGTGTCAGTGGCTCAGTAGGTAGCACACTCGTCTCTGAGGCCAGGAGATCGGAGGGCTGTGGGTTCAGTTCCCACATCTGGCACTTGGGTTAATATCCCAGTACTGACACTGTAGTACAGCGTGAGAGGGGTGCTGCACTTCTGAGGTGCCGTCTTTTGGATGAGACGTTAAACCGAGGTCCAATCTGCCTGGATTGGTGGTAGTTCAGGTGGATGTTAAAGATCCCATGGCACTTATCGAAAAGAGTAGGGGAAATTTCCCCGGTGTCCTGGCCAAATTTCCCTCATTCACTAAAAATACCACTGACAGCTTAATCTGGTTCAAGGTCAGTTAGCATTCATCTGTATCCCCCTCCCCCGTGGGGGTCGTGCCTGAAAATAGGCAAGATTTGTCTAGTGCACTTACCTGGTCAACAAAAACTAAATTAAAAAAAATTAAATTGAAAACTTTGTAAAGGAACTTTCTAGCAAACTATAGCACTCCTAAAATCACAGAGAGAGTGGACCAAACTGCTCTAGGTTGTGAGTGTAGGTCTCTTCCTGCTTTTCAAAGTGTTTGTGTAATGCTTGAACTGTTGTGGCCTCTCACAGAGTACCAAGTATACTTTCAATCCAATTGTTTTAGGTGCTTTTATACTTTCTTTTAGGTGAACCTTTTAAAGCTACTTTGTGTCTTTTTACTGCTTTTGCTCCCCAGGAAAGCTACCTAAAGCTCTCAGTGTAGTTTAGCACACTTTTTAACATTTATAGAGACAGTTACACCAATTTAACATAAAATACAACTGAAAATAAAAGTCAATTTCTGTATTCAGGTCCACTCACTAAACCTGGGGGCACATCAGGCTAATGCACAGGAGGGAACACAGTTGTTTAAGCTTTTGACAGTGAACAGGCAAACGTAAGTACTACAAACAACACAAACCCACTGACGGCCAGCCTGTTTGGAAGGGGGCAAAAAAAACCAGAAAAAGAAATACTGATTTGGGACTGTTGCTGCGCAGCAAAACAAATCACAATATTTAACTAAGAACATTTAACATTTAAAGTTTATAATGATAGCATACTTTATTTTACTCTGCAGTACCCAACGACATGCTAGTCCTGTCCTTTATGGATAAAATCCTCATCCCAGACTGTAATTGCCAGGAGTAGAGGGAGCACCCCCTTTAAGAAGGCGCAACTCCTTGGCAATTTTCCATGCCTGAGGTACAGTACTAAGAGTGAAGGAAAAGTTCAGCAGATGGGAGAGAGGAAGAGCTTAGCAGGGGCAGAGATCTGGAGAATGCGGGAGTCTAGGCCACCCGGGCTGGATTTGTGAGGGTTGAGAGAGGTGAAGGCAAGGAGGACGTCATGCACAAAAATAGGAGAAAAACTAAAGCCTTCAGATGAAGGGAAGGCTGGAGGGACGTTTACCGTGCTAGAGTGGAGGGCACAGTTAGTGAAAAAGGAACTGAGAAATGAGACAATGGAGGAAGGTCAGAGACAGGTGAGCGATCAACCATCATGGTAGGAAGGGAGAGTTTGGGGGGTTGAAGAGGGAATAAAAAGCCTGCCAGAATTTAGAGGGGGAGTTAAGATTCTGTTGTAGGATCGATTTAAAGTATTGGGCTTTTGCGGTTCGTAATGCCTTAGTACAGGTACCTCTATGGGTCCAACAGTGGTGGTGGTCAGAGGGGGAAGATTTGAATCTCACCCAGGCAAGATCATGAGATTTACAGAGCTGAATGATGCCAGCAGAGATCGATATGAAATCAGCAATAACAAGGCTGTAATTCTATCAAGGGATTCTGTTGACATCAAAAAGCTAGAGAGCAAAGCTCAAGTGATTTATGATGTCACCAGAATCCTGAGATGGAATGCTAAGCCTAGTTACTGCTAGTTTCCTAGCTGTTATTTTTGGTAATATATAATAATAATAATAATAATAATAACTTTATCTGCGCCTTTCTCAAAATCAAAGTGCATTACAATAAAATGCAGAATAAAACATATTAAAAACTAAATTGGCAACACACCAATTAATCAACATGCAAGTTATCAGCAAAAGCCTTGCTCCATAAGAAGGACTTTAAACCCCTTTTAAAACCCTCCACCGTCATGCACTCTCTAATCCAACGTGGTAGAGAATTCCAGAGGGTCGGTGCCACAAACATAAAAGCTCGGGCTCCAGAAGATTTTAAAGTAACCCTCGGGATCTCTAGCAACCCCTCGCTGGCAGAGCGGAGTGGTCGCATCGGTAGGTAAGGCACCAGAAGCTCTTTCAGGTAGTCAGGGCCCAGCCAAACTCTCCAAACATTCCATCTCATAATACCACTGATCTGATGTCAAAACAATAGTATTATGACGTTCTGATGTCAGAGAAATAGCATTACGAGTTTTCAATGTCAATTATTCCCCTATGGGAAAACCTGGCACCCATATATTACAAATTTATTTAAATCCCAAGGGTAGGTGGATGCAGCATTTTTTGACTGCGCATTATAATTTTAATGTTCCAAGATGGGTGCGATAATAAAACTTTTTTAATTTCGGGAATTTTTTTATTTTTATGCAGGAGCTGCTACTTAGTCAAATGTCAGCTAAACCACTGGCTACTGACATTCTATTGGTCAGCTAGAAGTTAAGTTTCAACAGCCTAGCACAGTAGAATTGTTACCAGCTATATATTCTGGATTAAAAAGTATTTCTGTCAAGCTGATTTTCACAGCTGATTTTTGCAAATCCCAGAGCAGTCCCTGTTAATAGGGCTTTTTCATATAATAGGGCAAGTTGCTAAACATGTTACATACAGTCGTGGCCAAAAATATTGGCGCCCTTGCAGTTTTTTTCTAATAATGCACCATTCCTTCCAGAAAATTGTTGAAATTAAAAAATATTTTGGTATCCACATATGTATTTCTTTGATTTGCAGTGGAATAAAACACAAAAAGCAGAAAAATTTACTAAGTCTTAGCTTATTCTACACAGAAATCCTTAAATGGCCCGGACAAAATTATTGCCACCTTTTAGAAGTAGTTAGCAATAATTAGAATTCAAGCAGGTGATTCTCCTTCACTTTGGAACTGAACTCACCTGTGGTGAGTTGCAGGTGCCTGCAATATAAAAATCACTCATTCAACCAGTTTGAATAGAGAAAATGACTCATTCTCCTGTTTTGTGTCACTGTGTGTACCGCAATGAGCATGGAGAAAAGAAAGACAGCCAGAGAATTGTCTGAGGAGGTCAGACAGAAGATTGTAATGAAAACATGGACAATCTCAAGGCTACAAATCAATCTCCAGAGACCTTGATGTTCCTGTTTCCACCATCGTAATGTTATCAGGATGTTTAGGTCCATGGCACTGTAATAACCTCCCTGGGCGTGGCCGCAAGAGAAAACTTGATCGAAGATTGCAGCGCAGGATTGTTCGAATGGTGGAGAAAGCACCTCGATCAACTACCAAACAGATTCAAGCTGACCTTCAGACACAAGGTACGACAGTTTCAACTCGCACCATCCATCGCCAACTCAATGAAAGGGAGTTATATGGTAGGAGGTCCAGGAGGACCCCACTGCTGAAAGAGAGACATAAGAAAGCCCGACTGGGGTTTGCCAAAACACACCTGAACAAGACAAAATACTTCAGGGAGAATGTCCTGTGGACAGATAAGACCAAATTAGAGCTTTTTGGTAAAGCACATCATCTCTATGTTTACAGAAAACAAAATGAAGCCTTCAAAGAAAAGAACACCTTCCTACAGTCAAACATGGAGGAGGTTCAGTGATGTTTTGGGGTTGCTGTGCTGCCTCTGGCACTGGGTGCCTTGAACGTGCGCATAGCATCAGGAAATCTGGAGATTACCAGGCCATTTTGGAGCGCAATGTTGAATCCAGTGTCAGAAAGCTGGGTCTCCGTCGAAGGTCATGGGTCTTCCAGCAGGACAATGACCCAAACACACTTCAAAAGCACCCAGGAATGGTTCAAGACAAGGCGCTGGACTGTTCTGAAGTGGCCAGCAATGAGTCCAGATCTAAATCCCATTGAAAACCTGTGGAGAGATCTGAAAACAGCAGTTGGGAGAAGGCACCCTTCAAATCTGGGAGAACTGGAGCAGTTTGCACAAGAAGAGTGGGACAAACTGCCAGTAGAGAGGTGCAGGAAGCTCATCCATGGCTATAGGAAGTGGTTGATTGCAGTTATTTTGACCAAAGGCTGTGCTACCAAATATTAAGTCTAGTGTGTCAATAATTTTGTCAATGCCATTTCTTTTCATTTTCTGATTTACAGGATATATTAAATTCTGAATCACAAACAAAGGTTCTGTAATATTAACAGAGAAATAAAGAATTGTGGAGACCAAACACTGTACTGTTAATTTCAACTTATGTTTAGAGGAAATTGTGAGTTATTGAAAAAGTGCAAGGGCACCAATATTTTTGGCCATGACTGTAAATGAGGCTGTGTTTCAAATGTCTACTTGAAAATGTAAATACTGTTCAAAAGGGTATTCTTAAAAAAAACTTATTTTTCTACTGAGCATATAGTATGCTACAGAAACAAGTTACAGAAGCAAGTTTAATAGCAGATAAAATTAAAAATTAGTTTCTTCTAAAGTAATTGTCAGTGTTGTGCTTGAACCTTGATCTTTACAAGTATTGTTTCTAGAAAATGTTTAAAATGGAGATCTTTGTCAAAAAACATTTTAGTACTTGTATTAACATATGCATGTTTGTGTAAGGATTGTTACATAGGCACCGAATACCAAATAACATTAGTTTGGCTCAGCTGTTGATTTTTCATTTTATTAGAAAAAAACATGATGTTTCTTTTAAACAGATTTTAAATGAATGAAATTACTTGTGGATTTATTTTAATTGAAGTTTCAATTTGAACATCAATTGGTATGCAGTCTCCATAGCAACATGGGCTGAAATAAATGAGCTACTTCTGTATAAGCCATTATTACCAAAATTCAATTTCACATCACTGCTGGAACTAAACAGTATAAAAAGACCTTGAGAGCTATCTATCCGGCACAGTTAATTAGTCCTGAAAAGTACTCTTAAAATCAAACCCATTCAAGTTTATTCAAAGCTTAAAAAGCAGCAATTCTATTCTTGAAATGAACAACTGTAACAGATAACTAGAGCTATACATTCAAGTTGGACCTGTTGCACACTTAACAAGGTGAAAATGCACTGAAGCAAATACGGTAACTCAAGCAGACTGCTCAGTACAACAGCTTTTGATTCATCAGTTACACTTTAAGTGTCGGGTTCAATGTAAATAAGCATTAATTACCTGAAGCAGGGTAATTACCCTGTAATTACATGTTTGTTACATGCAGCTACATTCCAGTTATGGTGCAGTTACACTGTAACTACACTGTAATTAAATGACACAAAGTGTAACCAATTCATTTTAAGCCCCATTTACACGGCCGCATTTACAGCGGAGCAATGTGAGCACTTGGCAGTAAGTCAATCAGTGCAACCCTTCTGGATCTGCACGGAACTTAGGAATGCTGATTGGAGCAAGCGGTGTAAGCAGCCATGTGGACAGGCTGCACCGCTGCTCCGCTATATCTTACAGGCAAACGGTCAGCTTTTCTGTCAAATTTAAAAAGCATATGTAAGTACCCTATGTAGTGGCACCGAGTCACAGGTAAGTGCATTCAGGAACACATTGGACATATTTTGAACCATATGAAATAAATACTATGCTTGTCAGAATTAAGTTTCCTCTAAGCAGCAAATTTAGTCCAGCTAAAAACGAGTGCTCTTGCATGTTGAATTTGTTGAAGCAATGTTGAAACCAGGATTCTGGGCATGCACATTAGTGCAACACTAATGCGCAATGCCCAGAGTCAAATAAAATCGATTGACTGATTGAATAGAGGGAACTTAATTCTAACAAGCACACTACAATGTTTTGTTTGGCTCAAAATGCATCCAACTTGTTCCTGAAAGCTGCCAGTGTCCCTTTAGATGTGCAATCTGCCTCCTGTCCTATGCGGACTGACAACTCATCTCCAGTGCAGCTTGCATCAGCGCTGAAAGGGGCTGTCTAGACAAGAAAAATGATCATCCTCAGCAGTCGAAGCAAGTTGGAAGTACTGTATTGCAGAAGTTGCAGCGCATCGGCCATGTAAACACGACTTTAATCATATGCCCCTCTTGTGGCTACGCTCCTAGCTGACAGAAGCATAACTTTGATTTTGTTATAATTATTAGGCTGCTTCAGCGTAACACAAAGATATTCTACTGCCTGACCTAAATCCAACTTGGCAGTATGACAATGGTTTATATGAAATTACAGTATACAATAAGTGGCCACTGCACTTGCACTGCAGGACAGTGTGAACTGAGAGACAGGCTAACTTCCAAACAAGGTAGGCAAAGCAGGAAACAGCCACACTCAAGAAAAAATGCAGAAGCTGTATTCTCATCTGACAGTGTTTTAATCATGAGATTTAGCAGGTCATAACAACAGTACAACGTCATCATCTAAACAGATTACACTGATGTTAGCATACAAACTGTATAGTTGCAAAACAAATTCTCCATACCAAATGTGTACAAAGACAAGCAAAAGACTGATCTCAGAAGTACCTGAACACAGCAAGTGACAGGGCTAACTGTCCCTCTTGCACCGAGCAATAAATCTTGGCATTATTAATTTGAATCTGTGATTTTTTTATTTTGGTACCGCTGAGTACAGTCTTTTGTTTGTCTTTGTACCGTGTGTGTCTAGCCGCCTCTTGCTTGCACCAACAGACCTCCCAGTGATACACTGTTTTTGTGTCCTGCCCCTCAAACGTGTATAGAGATTGCCCCAGGGCTTTGCTCTGCATATGCACTTTGTATACTGACATCAAGGTAAACTGTTAAGCTGATGTGCTGTTTTGAAGTTATTAACTATTGGATCTTCTATTATAAAACCCTGTCAGCTGTGAGTACTGTTTCTGCTTTTTTCTTGAGTGTGGACTTTTCCTGTTTTGTTTATTTGAAATTAAACTGTCACTGCTAACTCAGCCTGCGGACAGGTGACCTGGGTTTGCAACCAGGTTTGGATCATCCGAGGGTCAGGAGGATTAAAAGTTCCACGGATGCTCTCCTCCTAAGGAAAGGGGGGGAGGGGCAGGCCTTGCTACATATTGTCAAATGGTGACCACAGCTGGCAGACCAGCAGACAGCCTGTAGTGTGAGCTTTGGTAGCATAATTGTGCTCTGAATCAGTACACCGCTGGTGTGTGCACAAGCACTAACATCTATTTCACTGGCACCCACAGAGAAAAAAGTAAAGGAAAACACCTGGTCTTTTCCAGCCGGTGAGCCCTCACCCCAACCCACTTCATTTCCACAGGGATCACCTCCCAACTCTGATGGCACATTATGGAGGGAAAGCAATTAGGGAACAAGGGGGTACTATCGTACCACCCTTTCCCATATGCTAGTAGCGTACTGTTCAGATGTCAATTTTATGTTGCCTGCGTCATGACGCCGCTAATACACACACACACTATGGATTTGTTTTAGTTTTTTATTTTCTGACTTGTTTTTTGGAGCTGATGCATGCATATGGATTTGTTTCATTTTTTTGCAATGTTACACAGAAGCCGATAAAGGCATACTGATTTTTTCCCACCTTACTCGGGAACAGATGTAGGCATACAGTTAATTAATTACTATGATTACTTGTTATGTTGTTTAGCATGTGTGTGTGTGTGTGTAGGACAGACTACACTGTTTTCTTGATTTATTAATTTGTTTACATACCCACACACCTCACAATTTAAATAAGGAAAAAGAGGGGGTGCAGGGGCAGAGCCCCCCCCAAAATTTATATACCTTGGGGCACCTAACTGAATTTGGATCACGTGACTAGTGTAGTGGGAAAAACGCTGCCGCAAGTAGAAGAAATGGCAATGCGTACCATTCACAAAACATTTATGCTATGCAAGTTATGCTGGTCCAATAATCTCCACTATCGTCGGGGCACTCAGGTAAGTGGGGTATTGGCAGCTGAGGGATCAGCATCACAACAGTGTCACAGAGGGCAGATAGGGAGTGACCATGAAGTATAAACTGTAAATGGAAAAAAAAAAATAAGAAATTAGATGGTCTACAAATTGTTTGAAGACGAAGACCCCTTTTATCTTGCTTAGTGCTGAAAAATCAGGAACAGTCCTGTAATTTTTATGTTCTCAGAGTCACCTGGTTTAAAAAGCTGTCTGTGTCAAAAACAGCTGACTGTTTTACTCTGCTCATTAGATTTTCTACGAGATGATATAGTAATGATACAAATTACAGCACTCTCCCTTGAAAGATTACATACTGGTAATAACAGATCATCAAGCGCATCTCCTCCCTAGAGCTACACCTTTGGAATGGCAAGCCATCAGTGTCAGGATCACTCTGAATCTTTTGCCTAGCTGGGGCTGCCCATCTTGACTTACAACATTGCTGCCAATGTAACGTGGGACTCATACCTCCTTGGTTTTCCTCCAGAGACAAGCTCAAAGTATTACAACACTGACAAAAGCAGGAGACCAGAACCCCAACCAGACTGACAGCACAGGCAGAGGCCATGGAAAGACCAAGCGTGCAGTAATAGTCATGTCTTCAGAGAAGTTCACCTGAGAACACTGAAGGGAGGAAGTGGAAGGGTGAGCTGTGGCTCTACAGGGGAGATGGTCTCTAAAGTTTACTGTTACTAGCAAGTAACTATCTTTTGCAAGAACATTGGCCTTCACAGAAGCACACCTTTGGAATGATCCACAAGACTGCAAAGCAGGAGGATAGCCAAAATGGAGAGGCATAAAGATTCTCAAGTCAGTAGGCCCTGGAGGACAGCCCATTTACATGACATCAGATCGTGACTGTGTGTTTAGCAAAAGTATGGGCACACCTGCAAGTGGCAGCAAAGCCCATCTCAGCTACTGAACCCAAACAAAAACAAGCTCAAGAAGTGGTCATGCAATGGGTGGTACGGCCATGGACAGGACCAAGAAGCTCCATACTGTGCATCCAGTAACAAAAAAAAATGCAAGATGCCAACCATTTAGAAATGCACTGCTTACAAACATGGGTGCCCCCCATGGTGGGGGTGAACAAAAACAAAAAAGAGGAGTTCTTTGTGTGGATCAGATAGAAGTGGAGAGCTCTATGGACATCAAGAGTCTGCAGGATAACATCTCCCTCATTCTGAGGAGAAGGAAAAAAACACAAGGAGGAGGATAGCCTGGCTCAAAGTGAGTTCAGAAACCACCTCAGGAAGGAACAGATGATGAGTTTGTAGTGAAGCCTGATCCTAGTGATAAAGAAGGTACAGACGATCTGCAACCAAAGCCTGCAACTCGGAAACCCTCTGAGCTGAGGTGACTGCCACCATAAAGAACATTTTCCTGGACAGGAAATGCAACACACGAGTGGTGGCAGGTTTAAAAGTAACAGGCTCCAGAAGCAAGTTAATGTTCCAGACCAGAACCGGCCTATTGTTGACATTTAGAAAATGGGCACTGCAAAACTCGCAATCCGATTGGCTGATATGCCACAGCACCGGGGTTGTTATTTCTAACAAGTGCCAATTCGGTGTTCCCATTACATAGAGGATCCTAGGGCCACCCGAATCGCAAAACTTGCCAGCCGCCATGTTCTCCCTGCTCGCTTTTAATAACATTCACCTCACTACTACTGTTGCTAGCCTTGCTTGTAGAGCAGAAAGCAGCTAACTAAAAGAAGCTACATTTTCTTATTAATTTAACACTTATACCTTAGCAGGAGTCAGTGTCTGTTGAGATTAACCAAACAGATACTTTATTAGAAGTAGAAGGGGTCTTATTTAGGGTTTAAAAAAAAAAAAAGAAAGAAAGTCAGTGTGTGTTCTGTGCTGGGAAGGGTTCTGTATCAGTTTACTTTGCTAAACCAGTAGGAGGAGAGAGAGCTTAATTGGGGGGTGTGGCTTAGACACTATAAAAGCAGGTAACTCAAATTACAACTTCCTGTTGCTAGCCTTTTTTCTTACTAATTGCCCTCCATACCACCCCTCCACCCTAAGTCAGTTCTACTTTTATAGCCACTGGATTTGACTGTCAACAGGAACTTCCTGTTTGGCAGTAGGAAGGGAAGGATCATAGAGAAACATTGGTTTTGTCAACCCTAAAGGAAAAAAGTAGCACACTCTCCCCCACAGCTGCTGGTGGTCTGACACTGAGCAAGGAAGAAGGAGGCTACTGAAGAATATAGGAAGTTACTGTTCCAGAACAGGAAGGGTGAGAGTTGTAAGAAGAGGAGAGAGTAAGCATACAGAGAAACAGGAGAGGGGACACAAAATAAGACATGATAGGAGTGGTGCAGTGCAATGGCTGTGGGGCGGCAGTGTTCCGGGAGACATTCTGGAGGCTGCGAAGCTGCCCTATTTGCAGACACCTCTCTGGTCTGAGGGAGGAGGCTGCCGGTCTCCAGGCTGACCTGGCTAGGATTCGTGAAACCTCCTCCCCCACCCAGGGACCACCAGGGCCAATGCCACTGCCTCAGAGGTTGCCAAGAAAGAGGAGAGGCTGGACCAGGGTGGGCTCAGGGAGGGAGAGAGTGGTGGAACAGAGTTGCATCTCTCCAGCTGTACCACTCCACAATTCATTCGCTCTTCTGGTGGATAGTGGTTCCTCTACAGAGGCACCTGCAGTGGAGACCAAGGAGGATGCTGGGAACCTTCTAAGGAGACCCACAGGAGGGTGGCATGAGACCCCACAGGGGAAGAAAACAATTCCTGGTGGGGGACTCAATCATTAGGGGGGTAGAAATGGGGGAGGAAGGGGAGAGGGAGGTAAGGTGCCTGCCTGGCACCATGGCTTGGAGGGACAGGAAGCGAATCCTCAGGATCGTGGGAGGGAGCTGGATGTCATTGTCCACCTAGGGACAAATGACCTGGCTAGGAATGGGATCAGAGCAGTGCAAGAGGAGTTTGTAGAGTTGGGGAGGGGCCTTAGACAAGTAGCGCATACAGTAACCTTCTTGGAGGTGCTGCCTATCTATGGCAAGGGTGATGCTAGCGTACTCCTCACCAGGAAATTTAATGAATGGTTGAAAAACTGGTGTGGAGCTCAGGGTTTTGGCTTCATTGGGGACTGGGGAGCCACCTGGAGGGATGCAGACCTATACTGGTGCGATGGTCTGCATCTGTCCGGGGGGAGACCCAAGATCCTAGGTGAGAGGTTTAAATGCTTCATTGGAAAGCATTTAAACTAGCCAAGGGGGGAGGCACTGAAAAGGAGCAGGGAAATCCCAGCCTCCCCCCACAAACAACAGTAATTAGTGAGGTAAACACCAAGGTAGAGAAGTCATTAGGGAGCTGGGCAGAAGTAAATGTAAAAAAAAAAAGGCAAAGGCAGTAAGGACAGGAATGAGGCTAAAAGGGGTAAGGCCATCAAAAAGTGGAGGGTGATGAGTACCAATGCCCGTAGTCTGTGTAACAAGCTCACTGAACTAGTGGCCTTGATGGAAGAGGGTTGCCTGGATATTGTGGCAGTCACAGAAACATGGTACACAGAGAACCATGACTGGGATGTCAACATACCAGGATACACAGTCTCAGGAAGGACAGGGAGGGTAAAGAGGGAGGAGGAGTAGCTCTTTATGTAAAGGAAGGATCAAAGCAACAGAACTAAAGAGTAAACAGGGAGCAGATGAGACACTCTGGGTCACCCTGGAGACAGGAAATGGCACCACAATCTGCATGGGGGTTGTATACAGACCCCCATCTCAGGGGGAGGGAATGGACAAGGAAATGATAGAAGGCTTCCTTAGAATGGCAGAGAAAAAGGGGAGATATTGTTGATGGGGGACCTGAATATGCCAGATGTTAACTGGAGCACCTTTGCTGTAGGCACATCCAAGAGCAGGGTCATTCTTGATGCCCTACAGGGGGCATGCCTCAGACAGCTAGTATTGGAACCCACTCATGAGGGAGCTATCTTAGACCTGGTATTCTCAAATGGGGACGGAGAAAGAATCTCAGATTTAGAAGTGGGTAGCCATCTGAGAACAAGCGACCACCAAACAGTGTGGATCACGATAAACACAGCCATACAATCAAGCCATACAAAAGCAAGAGTATTGGACTTTAGGATGGCTGACTTTGGGAAAATGAGAGAGTGCCTCAGAAAAGCACTAGCAAACAGGCAAGAAGGAGGGGTGGAGGAATAATGGGGAGTAATCAAAACAGCCATCACAGAGGCAACAAGTCTTTGTGTAAAGCAAATCAACAAAACACAACGAAGGAAAAAAACGCTATGGTCTCAAAAAAGGTGGCAGGGAAGGTTAAGGAGAAAAGGATAGCATTCAGGAAATATAAGGAAACACAGAAGGAGGAGGACAGAGAACTTTATCAGTTAAAGCAGAAAGAGGCTGGGAAGGCAGTCAGAATAGCAAAGGCCCAAACCGAGGAAAGGATAGCCAACTCTGTTAAGAAGGGGATAAGACCTTTATAGGTACATTAGGGGCGAAGAAAGACCAAAGGAGGGATACTGAGGCTTAATAAAGGAGAGGGAATGTGGGTAGAGGGGGACAGTGAAAAAGCATGGATACTGAACAAATATTTCTGCTCAGTATTCACAAAGGAAAAGGAGGGGGAGGTACCTAAACTCAACAAGAGAAACACTGTGAAGACGGGGGTCGATACCAGTCCATTTACAGAAGAAAGGGTTCTGAAAGAACTAATAAAATTGAAGGTGGACAAAGCAATGGGGCCCGATGGGATTCACCCAAGAATTCTAAAAGAACTAAGGGTAGAACTAATGACACCACTGACTACTCTCTTTAACAAATCGTGGGAGGATGGGGTGGTACCCGAGGACTGGAGGAGGGAGGATGTGATTCCTTTTCACAAAAGTGGGAGCAGGACAGAGGTAGGAAACTACAGACTAGTTAGTTTGACCTCAGTGGTAGGTAAAATGATGGAATCACTTCTGAAGGAAAGAATTGTTGAGTACCTAGAGGTCAGTGGGGCACAGGACCCAAGGCAGCATGGATTCACAATGGGAAGGTCGTGTCAGACGAATCTAATAGATTTCTTTGACTGGGTGACCAAAGTAGTAGACCAGGGAGGGGCTGTGGACATGGCTTACCTAGATTTTAGCAAGGCATCTGATACAGTCCCACACAAAAGATTAATACACAAGTTAGCCAGCCTTGGAGTGGGTCCCAAGGTGGTAGCCTGGATAAAAATTGGCTAGACAACAGGATGCAAAGGGTAGTAGTAAATGGAGTCCACAGTGAAGAAATACAGGTTACTCACCTGTAACAGGAGTTCTAGGAATGGTATATGTTGTTCATCCACACTCATTGGCAGGTATCCTTGCCGCTTTAAATCTTGCCGGAAGGTCTTCAAGCTTGCTCCTCCCACCCACCCGGGTGGTATAACTCTCGGCTCCGCCCCATGACGCCAGATCTTCCTTACCGCTTGGAAGCTCAGGTTCCCTCCTTAACGCTCTGCGTTTGAGGCTGGTTCCTACTTCTCCGTTTGCGGATTTAAAATAAATTTTGCAAAAGACTTCAGTCTTCTATCCTCTGCGGCTGCGATGGACAATCGACTCCGGATTTGGAGATGCCCATGCGGGCAGAAGATGTCTCGAGACGGATCCACACTCCGCGTGTCTACTGCTTAGGCCTTGAAGCACGCACCCGCAGGCTTGCGACCTGTGCTCATCTTTCTCAAACCCTCGTCCTCGAAGACCGTGCTGCCCGATTGCAACTGGGCCGTCCGAAGCGTTCCCTCCGGTGAAGTCCAAGGAGGCGGTTGGCAGTGTCACTGGCGGACTTCCGGCGGATCAGCTCGGCGGATGGTCGCCCTCGAAGAGGCGGCGGCAGGTCGTATCTTCCTCGGCCGCGGCATTTATCCGCCTCTCTGGGTTCTTCCTACCGGCTTCTTTTAAGGAGCTTTGTCTGTCCCTCTCCACTAAGGAGAAGGGCCTCGTCTACTGGACCTTACTCTCGGTCAAAAAAGGGACAGGGGTAGAATCCCTCCGTCGGCGCTCTTGGGGCGGGAAAGGTCCCTCTCCCGGGCACGTCGGCCGCCTTCGACCACCACTCGGCCAGTACTGGCCTCACGGTGTCCCCGCCAGGTCAGTTGGACCGAGACTCCCACCGGCGAAGTCGAGATTTTTCGACCCATTGATGGCTGTCGCCTTTAGCAGCCGAGATTCCCCTCTCCCCGGTTCCCCCGGGAGGAGTTGAGGATCCCGTGGGCTCGCCTGTGCCTCCGGTTCCCGAGCCCTCGGATGGACCATCCGAGCCGAAGGGAGTGCCGGTTCTGGCCGACACCTCCCCGCACCGACCTCGGAAATTCCGGGACTCTCGGTCTCGGTCCCGGACCTCTTCAGCGTCCAGTCGATCCACCGTCATAGCGGCCCGGTCTCGCACCGGATGCGGGCAGCCGTTGCCGTCCTCGCCCCTCCTCCTCGGATGAGGGAGGCTTCGGCGTAAATTACGTCGACGGTACGAGGACCTTATGTTGCAACAGCTCCTCCTGGCTGGGAATAAGCCGACCCCGTCGCCTTCCCCGGCCATTAAGTGGCTGTCACCGGAACGGCCGACACAACCCCTCGACTTATCCGAGGGCCTATACCCAGGCCGGTTGTTCGGCCAAAACCAGCTGCTCCACCGATTCCGGTGGAACCTCCGCCTCCACAGCCACCAATTGGGGCTCCGACCAAGGATTCTCGGGTCGGCTAAGGGTCTACCCCATCGGGTTGTCAGTTACCCTCACTCCCCGACCGACCTCGCAGGTGAAGGGTGGCCTCAGGCCAGAGGCAGTTTTCTGAGGACTCTTCCGAGTCCGAAGATGATTCCTCCTTTTCTCCAAGCGACTGGACTTGAGTCTTCAGGAGGTCAGTCAATGGACGATAGCCAGTCGTCTTCCTAGGACTGCTTCGGCTCATCCGGGATGGAGCTCGAACCCGTTTCCAAATGGGCCAGGTATCCCCTCACGGAGATTCTGGACCGAGGGATTCTCCGACGGAGGCCTTTCCGGTGGCCGAGGCCATAGTGGGTCCGGCACTGGAGCTTTGGCAGCGCCCTGCTTCCTGCCCTGCGCCTTCGGCCAGGATGGCCAGGAAGTATGCGGTCCCTACCGGTTCCTTGTCCCTAGAAAGGAGGGTTACTAGCAGGGTACCGCAGGGTTCAGTACTGGGACCGGTCCTTTTTAATGTCTTTATAAGTGACACTGCAGAGGAACTGGAAGGAAAAGTATGTCTCTTTGCAGATGACACAAAGATCTGCAACAGGGTTGATACACCAGATGGAGTGGAAAGGATGAGAAGGGACTTGGCAAGGCTGGAGGAATGGTCAAATGTATGGCAGCTCAGATTCAATGCAAAGAAGTGCAAGGTAATGCACCTAGGAAACAAAAACCCAGGGCAAGAGTACACAATGGGGGGTGAGATACTGACAACAGTAACAATGGAAAGGGACCTGGGGGTAATTATATCAGATGACCTTAAGGTGGGCAAGCAATGTGAGAAGGCAGTAAGAAAGGCTGGGGGGATACTGGGATGCATAGGGAGAGGCATCAATAGTAGAAAACAGGAAGTTGCTATCCTCTGTACAGACAGTTGGTGAGACACCATCTGAGTACTGTGTGCAGTTTGGAGACCCCATCTCCATAAAGACATAGACAGAGTGGAGGCTGTCCAGAGGAGGGCAACCAAAATGGTGCAGGGTCTGCACCAGAAGACATATCGAAGAAAGACTAAAGGAGCTTAATATGTATATCCTTGAGGAAAGGAGGAGAGAGGGACATGATAGAAACTTTCAAGTACCTCAAGGGAATCAACAAAGTCCAAGAGGGTGGCATCTTTCAGAAAAAGAGATGTGCAAGAACAAGGGGGTACAATTTAAAAATAGAGGGGGGACGGCTCAGAGGTAATGTGAGGAAGTATTTTTTCACAGAGAGGGTTGTGGATGCATGGAACAGCCTCCCTGAGGAGGTCGTGGATTCAAGAACAGTGGGGGAATTCAAGAATGCATGGGACAGACATAAGGCAGTCCTAGTGGGGGATAGGAGGAAGTTAGCTGTTGGTTAATTAGGATCTGCAGCTTATCTGTTAGGTAGGAAAATGGGCAGACTAGGTGGGCCAAGCGGTCCTTATCTGCTGTCACATTCTATGTTTCTACACAGTATACCCTGAGTTAAACTGCACAGCTAAAAAGAAAGAGCAAACAGACATTTTTCAAAAGAATAAATAAATAAAACGCAAGCCTTTCTTTAAAATCCAGCCTGGTGCCTCTTTTCCACTCCATAAAAAAAACAAAAAAACAATGGGCGGTTCCTCACAGCGCCTCTTGCGCTAATGGCTATCGCTTACCTGTCCCCTCCCCTTCCCCTGTTCAGCCACACTGTTTCCTTGGAAACAAACCAAAAATACAGAAGCAACACACAAGTGTTAATTTTTTTTAAATCGTGTGCCTTTGCTTTACCACACAGAACACCCCCGTTCATTTTCCATATAACTGACGGTATTCTCTGAACCTAGCACGTGAAAATCACGCTACCTCCACATCTGAATGAAAGCTCATCACAAAAAAAACACACATACCTCTTCACATCCAGTCTCTAAATCAGCACACCAGGCTATACATTCTGCTGTTCCCATTGATGTTTATAAAAGAAATCTAAAGTGTTCTACTCTTGTGTCTGTGGCGCAGGGGTGTAGCCAGACAATATAAATATGTACACCAGGACTGTGTTTGTTGCTCCATTTGTCACAATAAATACAACTTTTGCACCTCAAGATACTGGTTACCCAATGCGTGGGTAAATACAGATGCAATACATTGCTCTTTAAGACACCAACATACCAGCCCAGAGGCTGTATAGTCCTTGGGATGTAAAGACAGTATCAATGACCAGTTCTTCTAGTTTTGACTAATATGAATAAAATTACAGAAAGGTTCTGTGTTTGTTTTTCATGGACAAAGGAAGCAGTTCAGAGCCTATTTGCTCCCCCCCACCCCCAAATAAAATTGCACACCATGGAGTACATGGAGTATGCCTGCCTACACCCATGCTGTGGCAGTGGGGAGCGTGAGAAGACAAAGCAACAGGCCATCCTAACCTGGAGAGCATCCTCACGCAAAGAAGAAAAAAAAAATAACGGCGCCCTCCAGTGGTGATTCTACTAATACAGGAACTACTTTACCACAACAGCTACTTTGAATAGTTTTTTTTTTTTTACATTTTTTTTTTATTCTTTTATGTTCTAAAAAAAAAAAAACAACCTCACATATAGCCCATTTTCTAAGTGTAATAATACCCTCCAGGGGCTATAAGGTTACACCCTTGGGCAGTACATTATATCCCAGTAATGCCCACCCTGTCGGGTAGTATTACTTACGTAAAAACTGGCCAAGCTGTAACCGACTGCATCTGACAGCGCCCAACTTTCTACAATGTTATCATACCTTGAGACAAGCAACAAATTAATCTATGCATGATTTTGAAATTTTAAAGTAGGGCAGCATTTGTTTTTAGGTACTGTACAGTAGCTCCTGCAAATACTGTAGAGATAGACATAGCTGTTACTACCAGGGGCACTGGGTAGAAGAGGGGGTTGTTACGGACATGAAAGCTACTACCAGGGACATCGAGTGAAGAGGGACTTTTTACATGCATAGCTTCTACAACAGGGAGCATCAGGTGTGTGTGTGGGGGGGGTTCTTACAGACATAGCTGCTACTATAAGGGATAGCCCCTAGATGCCAGAAATCACAGAAACAGGGGACTGGGTGAGGGTTTGTCAGGAGATAGCCAGGAGGAGGGTACACCTGCCCTGTTTGCAAAAATTTGCAATGTGTTTTTCTAAAGTATTAACTAGCACTGCGGTGTGCTGACAGCCAGTTAGCCCTTCCAAAATTCTTTGAACACTGGTATGCTAGGCAGCACTGAATTAAAGTCACAATGCCTCATCTGCAAATGTGCCAAGGTCTTCATTAGCGCGCTCCTATACTTAGTGCTTCAGCCAGCCCAGTGAAGGAATGGCTGCGTTTCTGTCCTCCTTGCCAGTGACCCAGGTTCAGAAACAGACGAGGGTTGCTTGGTGAGCCAGCAGGGTGAGAGAAGATTAAGTGCCTGATGGCAGCTCTCCTTCCTTGCGAAACGGGAAGACCAGTCTTCACTGCAGGGACTACCACCTGACTGAGGCCAGGCAACAGTGCAGTGGGCCTGCATGCTGGAAGCAAGAAGTGGGCTGGAGCATGATGTGCTGGCACACATGTCCTGATGCGTTAACCCCAGGAGAAAACCTGAAGGAAAAAGATATCAGGCTGCTCCTAGCTGGCACCTCACACAGGCTCTCACAGGACTAACATGGCAGACCACCCTTCTAAAGGATTCTGTGTTAGTGGTGGATAACTGGTAATGTGATATGGAGGTCAGAAACACTATCTACTCAAAATACAAAATAGCTTTAATCAGGGGTTGAAAAATTTTGGGGGGGATCCATAAGTCCAGGACTTATAGTACATTTTTAAGGCAAGTCCACATCAGGATCCAGTAAGTCACAACGTTTTTCAGAGACATACAGTATTACTACCGAAAAAAATAATGATTTATTTTTCCCCCCTTAGGATGCTCCAGTGACAGTTAGAGACAGGTTACAGAGAGGCAGAGAAATTTAAGACAGCAGTAGTACTGCAGCTTGCTTCTGGCTGATTTTCTTCTGTTTCTTTTAGTGGACATGTGTGACCAGAGGAATGGATTGTACCCAGACTACTGTTGAGCCAGTACTTAACTGATGGCAGTGGATCAAATTCAGAGACTGACGGTCCTGCAGTCATGATAATCAGCTGATTCTCGAAAAACTGTTGTGTCAGGGTTGTTCGTAATTTAATTTTAATGAAATTAGCTTTTGAAAATCCTCTTTCCCATTCACTTGTGGAAGGGGAAATCGTGAGCAGAATCTCAATAAAGTTTTGCATAGGGCCCTTCGTGGAGTCTGGTCCACGTTCAGCAATTTTCATTTGTAACACCAACTGGTACATAATTATGAGAGGTTTGGTTCGGAATCGAGAAAGGTATAATGTCAGCTGCACTCACTCATCTGTAGCAGAATCTTTATCAAGTTCTGAGAAGTGACAAGAGAAAGGGCTATCTGTGATGAGTTCAGTTAGTTCAGCATTGCCAAATGTTGCTAGATCTTCCTTTTCCAGTGGCCAGTTGTGAGACTTCAAAATCTGAAGTAAAGACAAAGGTTTTTCTGAGAACAGTAAACCTGGCCTGGATGTATGCAACAGTATTGTTACCAAATATGTGAAGTTCGGCTTTACTTCCAGGTGTTCCATGCACTTTTTTTTTGCCAAACATACGTTCTTCTACGTTATACTGTTCCTGGAATTTTTTAAGATATTTTCCAGGAGTACTTATAAGTGCCTCTAGCTGCAGAATGGCTTTTTCTATATGCTCTGGTATCTCAACAATTAAGTAGTCTGCCAACTGGAATGTTTTTGATAATCTAACAACAATTGGCAAAAAATCTAATAAGAAATAAAGAACTTTGATGAAATCCATAGAAGTCAGTTCCTTGTGGTACCCCTTAGCTGTGTTAGCATCATCTGCCCTCTTGCCATCCATGAATCTGTGCTCCAGATGCATTGTCACAATGTCCAGGTTTTTTTCTAATGCCACAACTACTCTCTCTTTGCTTGCTAACTACCTGACTTGCTTTACAGCCGTGAAATGTGCAAGAAGATCATCGAGAACTTCAGCGATTTCTTGAAGTTCTCTCCTGCGCTTTGGAGACCAAAAATAAAAACTAAAAATGCCTTTTAAACAGTCTTCAAATTTGGTCATTTATTTGAAATGTTTATTTGCATCCAAAATGGCAAGCTCAAGTTTGTGGGCAACAGAGTGAATGGCAATAACATCTGGCAAAAGTAATTTGAGTCTAGTAACGACTCCTGTCCGTTCACCAAGATTAACTGATGCACCATCAAAATTAGCACATACAAGTGCTGGATGTCCATTGCCTGTCAGTTCTGGTAATGGTAAATCCACTGATTGTAAAGCTTTCTCAATAGCATTAAATACACCCTCAGCACTTGCAGTTTCAAGTGGTACCACATATATTAGGTGTGTGACTGGCAAACAGCACCTACGTATCTCAGGTAGACAATTTCTTATTAAATAATGGAGTGGTCTGTACTTCCGTCTGCAAGAATGCTCAAAAAAAAGAGTCATTTTTGACCTCGTCAATTATTGCTGAATGTATTGTTTTAGCTATGTTGTCCACAAACAAATGGCAGCCTGCTATATTCATGTAGTTGTTGCCAACATTTTAACCATTGTTACGCTGGATCTCACAAATGATTTCAAAATCAGAAAAAGGTTTCCCGTTCTTTGCCACAGAATATGCAGTGTCCCTCCCCTGGAGGAGGCAAATAAATGTCCTCATGTGGCTCTTCTGGGCCATGTCCAACAAACTCCCAACCTATATCTGCGATCTGTCTGAACGCTCAAAGGGTGCTTACGGCCCAAGGAGCTCCTCCCTTGTCCTCCTTAAGCCACCACGGACCAGGACATGTTTTGGGTCAACTGCCATTAGCTCCTACCTACCAACGCTCTGAAATAACATGCAAAAAGCACTTAAAGTCTCCCTTCTGCTTAGCCCCTACATTTTCAGACAGCTGCTCTATCGTTGCCTGAAAATGGCATGTGACTGCATCAGGTAAGCACTACTCTCCTGGACTAAACACAGACCCCTAGCTCCTGATCTCCCTGGCCTTCTTATTCCCCCCGTCGGACGGCCTCCCATCAGAGTAACTATCCCCCCCCCCCGCCAAGCTTCCTCCATTCCTCCCTGAACCAAATCCTTTGGGGGCCTCCCACACTGTAGACTCCCTCTTCCATTGTGCCTTGTCATCCCCTGTTCCCTTGCCCTCCATTGTGTCTTCCATCCTCTCTTCCCTACGTACCCTTCAGACCTCTACCAGTATACGCTGACATGTCAATGCAGGCATGTTTGTATATATTTGCCATCCTAAGTTTACTCCACGCCTACTGACTTTGTATTCTGTTACATCCTGTATTAATGTCTGGTGTACCATGTGTTGTTGTATTGTCATAAATAAACATGTCCTATGTGTCCAGGACCATCTTGAAAATGAGCTTGTTCAATGATGTAACTGCCTGGTTAAATAAAGTTTGACTGACTGATTGACTGAAATAAAATTTTGTATTTGTCAAGTTCTTTTGGTGTCATGTGTCTTTTTTGAAAGGACTGACCCAGAGCAGTTTCTGACAGACGAATGGGTGATACTTGAGCGGTATCCTTTAAGTAATGTTTTGTGCAACTGATGTGTTCCCTCATCAAATCATGCCTCTTTATGGGGTCTAATTTAAGATCTCCTGAACCTTTAACCATAGCTGAGTTAGGATCACAGATTTGGGGGTAGGCCTTACAATATATGCAGTACATTACAGATTTTTCTTCATTGTAATCCAGCCATGGAAAATCTTTTTTCCATTCAGGATGGAAATTTCTGAGCCTTTTGTCTCTGTCATATCTTTGATCCTTGGTAAGGCCATCATCAGAACTTTTACGTTTAGCAGAACTGGATGTTGTAGTATTACTAGTACTTGCTCCACCAGAATCTGAGAAACCAAATTTTAATAAGCAAATTTTTTGCCATGAGAAACTACTCTGGGTAAGAAGACTAGTTTTTGTAATTCAGAAATATTTTAATGAGCAAGGATGGAAATACACGTGAATTGAGGCACTATTATCTTATGGCCCAGAAACAATGGCTTAATAGGTTAGCAAGTCAGGGCAGACAAACACAACACAACTGACTTGAATGACTGACAATGACGTGAGATGACTAAGGGGTGACACTTGAAACTGTCTTACTGTATTTATCACACAATGGAAAAGTGGTGTGCTTCTGCAAACTTCGTGACTGTAGTGACACACTGACAGATTCAGAAATGATTGTACTGTGACTGGTGGTCTGTCTGAAAGTAATAGATCGGGCTGTTAGACACAGAGATGAGGCTTTGCTTCAGCCCAGAAAAATACTGACTGTACTTTCTGACTTCTGTGTTAAACTATTTGACTGTCAGACGTGGCCCTCAGGCTTTGCTTCAGCCCCCCAAAATATTTATTTGACTGTAATTCTGACTTGTTCTCTCAAACAATATATTAACTTGACTGTCAGACATGGCACACAGACAATGTGATCTGACTTCTACCTCAAACAAAATTTGACTGTCAGACTCACTGAAGCAGGCTTTGCTTCAGCTCAGAAAAAGTGACTGTACTGACTTCTGTCTCAACAAAATAAGACTGTCAAACTTACTGACGCAGGCTTTGCTTCAGCTCAGAAAAAGTGGCTGTACTGATGTCTGTCTCAACAAAACAGGTTGTCAGACTCACTGATGCAGGCTTTGTTTCAGCCCAGAAAAATACTATAATGACTTACTGACTTCTGTCTCAACAAAACAGGACTCACTGTCAGACTCACTGAGGCAGGCTTTGCTTCAGCCCAGAAAAATACTTAGTCACTGACTACTGACTTCTGTCTCAACAAAACAGGACTCACTGTCAGACTCACTGAGGCAGGCTTTGCTTCAGCCCAGAAAAATACTTTGTCACTGACTACTGACTTCTGCCTCAACAAAATATTACTGTCAGACTCACTGGAGCAGTCTTTGCTTCAGCCCAGATTATTTAAGTGACTGTGTCACTCACTGACACACAGGCTTGCTTTTATAAGTAACATTATTATGTAACCTATGTGTACTCTTATGTTTAATGTTCTGCACCTGTACTGTTCTCACTGTTGTAACCACACTATGTAACTCTGTCTACCCCACCCCAGTGACGAGGTGCCTTTGTAAAGGAGTCCATTACTCAAAGGTTGTAAATACGACTTTTCTAATAAATAAATAAATAAAATGTATATTTATGTAGCTAGGAGTGAATCTGCCAGGTGAAACTGACCCTAATGCAGATCACTAGTAAGGATCACATACTAAGGACTGTAATTTTGTTTTATGCAGCCCAGCAGAAAATTACCCCTAAATGTAATGCTTTTCTCAAAAGGCTTGATGAGTCACACAACAGGACTTACATTTAATTTTTTTCAGCTAGTGAAGACCAGACACACACTAATCACGAAGGCTTTGCTTCAGCCCAGAATAAATTTAGTGATTGTAGATTATTTATAATAAATGACTGTCAGAGTCACTTGTCTGGCACAGACACTTAATGTTGCTCACAGTGACCTAAATTATAATTGGTCACTGACTTAACTAAAATTTCAGACACTCAGGCACACTGTTTCATCAGCCCAGAATAATATTTTTATTTAAAATAATCAGACTGCCTCACACAGCACTTGCAGGCTTGTATATAGGAATGCTTAGTCACTCAAGCACTGTTTTTGCTGTCCAGTTAAGCACTGTGTGAGGTTAGACTGTACTAGCCCCAGCAGCACACAACTAAGAGAACAGAGTTAGTAGATTGTACAGGCTGAGTGCTGCTAATAATAGCAGAAACTTACAATGCTGCTTAACTAGTGGTCACAAACATCAAGGACTCACAAATTTAATTTTTTTTCTGCAGCCCTGTAGTCTATAACCAGTTTAAAACTCAGCTGGAGGGTGACTAGTCTCTGTCCTAATTTCCCCAGTTTTGTTAAAAAGCACTATTTATATTTTCTGCAGCCCTAGTGCCCCAGTGGTTTTTATTTCAGTCAGCTGCTGAAATTAACTGGTGGTTCTCACTCAGTAATAATAAATTCCCCGGTTTTAGCAGGCAATAAGCCCTAGGTCCAACAGTCAAAAATCAATCCCCTGCTCTTTAGCACCCTTTTCAATCAAAGCCCGTCATACAAATTAAATTGAACAAATTTCCTGCAAAAATATTCAAAAACGTGGCTCTCAAGTTGTTTAGCCAGAGGGAGACAATAACATTTAATTTATCAACAGCCCAAATTTCGAAGACGAATGTCAGTACAGCACATCTGCTCTGGTGAAGAGTCAGCTCCAGAGTGATGGCGCAGTACAAAATTCAGTCCCACACAGGGGCAGATCAGCCACGGCGACCACCTGATTTACAGACTTGTCACTCATGTGACCCCCCTGTGGCTGATCTTACTTTGGTGCCATCACTCCACAAGACTTGTTGTCACGCTGAATCTCCAGACACCCGATCCGTTCCGAAGCTGGATTTAACCCCGCCGCGCATTCCTGGATCTCCGGCTGGACTGAGGCGCAGATAATGAATGAGGGAGACAGTATAGTGCAGTGGTTTAAGGCTCTGAGCTGCAAATCTGGTGACATCCAGCAGACCAGACCTGGGTTTGAACTCACAGCTTCCACATGCATACTATGTGACCCTGAGCAAGTCACTTAACTTGCTAAGGTAAGTGTGCTCCGGGGCGGGGGGTTGCCAAGGAACCCCGCATCACACTGTGCGCATGTGCAGCAGCAGGAAACAAGGAAAGTCCATCGGGAATTCACAGCATTGTGAAGTTTAAGTCCTGCTGCACAGAAACGTCCTGGACATCGGACTTTAGGATTTTTCATTCATTAACCCTGAAACATATGATCAAGCGCTCAAAGGGTAGAATTTAATTCAAGCTCGCACATTCTAAGGACTGTCATAAGTCTTTATTTTGTTATCTAAACAGCAAAAAGGGCAATACTAGGAAAATAGGACCATTAATCCATAATGGTACTAGCCTACAATCTGATATGGACACAGCCAACCTTTTCAACAATTATTTCTGCTCAGTTTTCTCTAAAAGAAAAAAAATGACACCCACAGTTTTTCATACCCCCCGTGATAAAATCCCTAAACCTGCATACATTATTACAACCTCGGATATACTCTTAGTTTTAAAAACTCTAAAAAAGACAACTAGTCCAGGTCCGGATGATATCAACCCTAGGTTTCTGAGTGAAACGGCAGAATCAATAGCCCTCCCCCTAGCAATTGATTTCAATAAATCCTTAAATGAAAATAAAATCCCATCTGACTGGCTTACAACATCAGTTACTCCCATATTCAAAAAGGGCAACAGGTCTAATGTTCAAAATTATCGCCCAATTAGTTTAACTTCCATCTGTAAACTCATGGAAAGGATTATTAAATCTTACCTAGAAAAAGAAATGGTAGCTCTTAACATCTCCAATTACTCCCTGCATGGATTTAGGCTAGGCTATTCCTGCACATCTAATCTAATATCTTTTTACAACCTTGTAAGCCAAGGCCTGGACAACAACACCCCCATTGATGTCATTTTACTGGATTACAGCCGGGCATTCGACAAGGTCTCTCATGGCAAACTTATTAATAAACTGGAAACACTGGGCTTCTCAACCTGTCTAGTCAAATGGGTCAATGAATGGCTCTCAAACAGGTCACAAAGAGTCAGTATTAATGCTAAGCTATCCAAGTCAGGTTTGGTCACCAGTGGGGTGCTCCAGGGTTCAGTCCTGGGACCAATATTATTCAACATCTTTATTAGTGATATGCAAATATGTTCACATGATTGGCCCTCTAAAGTCACCGATGACATAAAACTGGGTGGGAGGGTGGATAGCCCTTACAGCATGGCATCACTTGTCTCGGACCTAAATTCTATTGAACAATGGGCTCAACATAACGGTATGGAGTTTAATGTTGATAAATGTGTGGTCCTGCACTTCGGGGAAAAGAACCCTGAAAACATTTATCATCTAAACAATACCCCACTCGAAACATCTTGCAGCGAGTGAGATTTAGGTATCCTAATTAACAACAGACTTTCTTCCACTGACCACTGTACTAAAGTGGCTCGAATCGCAAATGGGTTACTAAGTCAAATTCGTTGAACTTTTGTTACCAAAACAGAACAATGCCTAATTCCATTATACAGGGCCTATATTAGACTGTATGTTGATTACGGGTCCCCCTTCTGGAGTACATATTTTAAGGGAGATACTGCATGACTTGAACAGATTCCGAAGTGCGCCATGAAAATGGTTCCAAGATTGGTCTCTAAAGACCACCTATACAGATTAAAAGAAATGTGCCATCACTCACTATTCAATAGAAGGCGTAGAAGGGATATTCTCTTCACTTATAAAATGCTTCAATCCTCTGAACTTATGCAGCAATGTGGCCTTACTTATTCTACAAAAAACATTGTTCCTAGGTTACACAATAAACAGCTCGAGGTTAAACGAGCAAAAACAAATAAAAGGGAAAATTCTGGGCACGGGGGGAGCAAAGCAGTGTCCTGGGAGGTAGAGGGCTGGGGCCTCTGGACTATCCATTGCCAGGATGGGCATAGGACCTATGAAAAGAACCATGACCTATTCCCCCGGTTTTAGGGCTCAAAGTGTACAGGGACCTGAGAGTCATTCTTGAAGTCTGCTGATCTTGAAATGTTTTCAATATTGTTTCCAAATAACTGTTTACCTCTGAAAGGAGCATTCATTACTGACTGTTGCATATCAGAGGAAAAACAGCTACTCTAAGCCAGAAGTAGCACTTAATGCAGATACTGGAGGCAGCAGCATTGGCGACTGCATCAGAAGCATCATATGCTGGTCTCAGCGGATGCTTTCCAGCCTCTTGGCCATTAGCAACTGTTTGCTGAGCCAATATCTTGTCCTAACCCTAACACAATTTTTCAGCCAGAGTGGCCGTAGTCTTCCATAGGCAATTCTGATATCTGATCATGTATGCTTGATAGTTTGCAATCCTCAGGCCAAAGGTAGCTGAGGTGAAAATCCTTTTACCATGATGTCCAGCTTCCTTGATTCCTTGTCCAAGGACAAGGGGCTCAATTGTTTAGGCACTTTAGATCTATCATGAGTAACCATTGTCACCACAGAATCTGTTTCAGGCTGTGAGGAATGATATGGAATATGGATTAGCAGTAGGAGCAGGATATTGTTTAGCCACCTTTCTGTGAACAGCAGGCAGTTGTGCAAGCCTATGCCAGGTAGCCAATGTAGCATCTTCCAGGGCTGAATGTACTGGAGGGATAAATACTATAGGAAAGGCTAAGATTTCCAAGAACTCATAAAGATTTATCTTGGTAGAATCCCCTTCCTCAGCTTGGTACCCCAGTTTGGCCTGTACCTTTTTAAGGGAGGCCTGAAAGAAGGCAGCTTCAGGGGAAGATATAGGTGTATTCACCAAACTCCCTTCAGAGCAAGAGGACAGAGTGGAGCTTGATCCAGCCACATAAATTATCTTTTCTTCCACTGCTTCCTCCTCCTCCTCTTCCATGTATTCTGGATTATGTTCCAGTTCACATTCAACATCCACTGGTATAGGCATCAGGTCGAGAATAGGAGGAGTAACTGAATGAGGCATCGACAACAGAAGACCCACTGACAAAGGCCTATCCATATCTGGCCGTGAAGCAGGGACAGAGTATGGAACCGTCAATGGGACAGCCGATGACAGGCCAGCCGAAGGCAGTGACGACGTAAACGTCGACGACGGCAGCATTATACACTGAACCAGCTCAGACATTGTTTGATAAGATGCCTGTGTATCAACGGAGTCAAGTGGGGTCATCAATGTTTAGATGTTGACAGGATAGTGCTGACGGTGGAACAGGCTGAGAGTCCCCAATTGGAGAGGACGAGCAGATGCCGAACTCGAACCTTGGTGTCTGTAAGGGGGGCGCTGGTGGCAGCATCCATGGCTGCAGCCGGGGACCTGACTTTTTCAAGTGACTTACCCCATCTAACTTGTAAATAAGAAAGGTCAGGAAAAGCATCTTTTTCCTTACGCAATGTCTCCTGGTCAGCATGGCAGTGTTTCTCTGCCAATTTGTCTTTATCGTTTCTTTTTGAAGAGTCAGAAGTGGCTGCTGTCAACCATGGAGAACTATGAGCCAACAGCAAGCTGGGAACAGGAGTGAGTGATAACTGTGAGGCCACCTTCGAAAGCCTTTTTCTCTATTTTTTACACCACGAGAAAGTTCTCTAGAGATTTTATGTGACATCTTCTGGTTGTCTGGTTAAAGCCTAGGCAGATTTTGTAGGCCTTAACGTTACGGCCTTTGCCAAGGCACTAGATGCAAATGGAGTGGTCGCTATCTCTATATCAGGGATCCCCATTCATTACTATTGAGAGGCAGGCCGCCACGCAATCCTAGGCACCCACCTCTCATATTGTGCAGCCGCCACTCTTTGCCTTTAAATGCGTGCACTCGCGCAATCGCATTTGTGCACTCACACGATCAGGCAAGACTGGCGCAGCTGCAGTAAAGCTCTCTGCAGGTTTGGGGATCACGGGGTAAGCGGACCAGGCTAAGGCGCCAAACCGTGGAGCCAACAGAAAGGAAGTCTCTGGGAGTGACAGTCCAGCAGCCTATAATGGAGCTGCTACGAACTGCTGGGTAACTCCCATTAGTCTGCTGCCACTTTAGGGATTTTAATCGTTCAGTCGGCTCCAGAAGTGCTAGTTGTAATTAAGTGCAGCTTCCTTTGCCTAATATTGATTAAAAAAAAACTTTTTATTTTGTTTTTAAAACTTGAAGTATCAGAACTAACTGGTATATGAAGTGTTACTGAGTGGGGGGGGGATCATTGCGTGGTGACTCTCCAGCATTTCAGACCTGCAAATTCTTCTGCTTTTCACTAAAAGGGCAACTGCAGCAAAAAAAAAAAAATACTGGCAGTAAAAGAAAAAATAAACACCAGTCTTCACTGGAAGATTTATTTTCTATGGGAACTCGTCCAATTCACTGAACTGAATTTAGCTACTGGTTTCTTGCATGCCTGATCCAGCACACTTGATTAGGATTAATGGTCAGACCTGCACATTTTTAGGTAACTGCTTGTAGGTGGTTCTGGATTGTAAACTACAACATTAGACCTGTAAGCAGTGCAAGGGGCTAGAATAATCCTGAAAAAATTGAAGTGGGTCATTGAGAGAAGGGAAAGGGGAGAGAGAGAGAGCTCATTGTGTGGTCTCCCACAGTGGGTGTTTGATGAGCTGCAGTGCATAAAAAATAAAAATATACTGGCAGTAAAGAAATAAAATAATTTGTGCTCTGCACAGCAGTCAGATATTACTACCTGGTGTACAGCACCACAGCCAGTTGTGTTTGTGAGGAGACACTGGGGACAGACACCCTGACTTGACCCTCCCCCTCCAAGGGGGTCTGCCAGTCCTGTCCTTGTGCAGTCAGTCGCTTTGTCAGTGTGTGGTGACCGTCACTTGTTTCTATTTGTGAGAAAAAAAATTCAGGGCTCCTGCCAAAACTGTGCCACCAGGGGTCTAGTCTCTGTCCCAAACCCTGATTCAGGGAGCAGAAAAATATTTGTGTGAGAGAAAAAAAATTTGGGGTCCTTAACTGTGTCTGTCCCAGTCAAGTTGTGCAGTCTTGCTTCGTCAGTGGTCACTTGTTCTAATAAACCCTGATTCAGGGAGCAGAAAAATATTTGTGTGAGAGAAAAAAAATGTGGGGGTCCTTAACTGCGTCTGTCCCAGTCAAGTTGTGCAGTCTTGCTTCGTTAGTGGTCACTTGTTCTAATAAACCCTGATTCAGGGAGCAGAAAAATATTTGTGTGAGAGAAAAAAAAATTTTGGGGTCCTTAACTGTGTCTGTCCCAGTCAAGTTGTGCAGTCTTGCTTCGTCAGTGGTCACTTGTTCTAGTAAACCCTGATTCAGGGAGCAGAAAAATATTTGTGTGAGGCTCTGCTCAACCAGCATTACCAAACTCTCGTTCTGTATTTGACAAATAAACACACGACAAGTAGGGGGGGAAAAAAAGGCTTTATTGTACACAGTGCAGAAACTAGCTAACTTTGGTTTCAAATTAACTCAAAAACGGAAACATCCTGATCAAGATCATGACAGTCGTGAGTCGATGATTGGGACAATGCCAGTTGGTCCAGTTGATCAGGATGTCCAAGAGACTCCCTGCACCTACTCCTATACAGAAAAAAAAAAACTCTAAGCATAGAGCAACAGGCTTTTATACTGGCTGGCTAAACAAATACTGTTGGTTACAGTACAAAGAAAATGATGGCATGTTTTGTGCATTTTGCATAAAACATAAACAGATGACCAAATCAGGAACAGTTGGGTACTCAGTGGGTGTAAGACATTCAGAGAAGATGCTATAAAAAGGCATCAGAACAGTTCAGTTCACATTGTTGCTTCTGAACTGGAAGCAAACTGCAGAATTTCAGCTTCAAAAGGTGGAATAGAGCAGGCAATGCAGCAGGCCCTGACCCTGGAACAAGAAGCTTTTGTGGCATCCCTTTGTTGCATGTACTGGCTAATAAAAAATGAGCTGCCTCACACAACGAAATATAGCTCACTGCTGGATCTTGCCAAATCGTTGGGATACAAATACCTAGACAATATACATATTGCTGATGCTGTTAAATATCGTTCTGATCGAACTGTCAGAGAAATGGTTCTCTGTCTGGGTGAGGTGGTCAGGAGATCAGTTCTTACAGATTTGAAGGCTGCCAAATTTTTTTCATATGTGGTGGACGAAACAACTGATATTGCTGTTATGAAGCAGCTCATTTTGTATGGTATGTACTGCAAAGAAGGAAACCAGAGTTTCTTTCCTGGGACTTGAGGAACTAATTGATGGAAAGGCAGACACAATTGTTAAAAATGCTGGAGTTCTCTGATAACAATCAAATCTCGGTTGATCACCTTGCAGGGTTAGGCAGTGATGGAGCAGCCGTTATGCTGGGCAGGCAAAAGCGGGTGGCTAAAAAGCTGAAAGAAGTCAGCCCAATTCTTGTTGAAAATCACTGTATGGCTCACCGGGAGGCCTTGGCTGTAAAGGCAGCAGCAAATGAAGTGAATGCCATTAAAAAGTTTAATCAAACACTAGATCACTTATACAGATATTATGAAAACTCTGCTGTTCGCATGGCTGCTCTTAAAGAAATTCAGCAGGCAATGGAAAACCCTGTTTTAAAGCCTAAACAGGCAAAAGCAGTTAGGTGGTTGTCCCATGATGCAGCATGTGACACACTAAGGAAGATTCTCCCATCCGTTGTTACATCCTTGCATAGAGAGGCCTCTGAAAGGCATGATCCCCAAGCTGTGGGCCTAGTAAAATGGTGGAAAACTGGGAGTTTTTCTCTATTTTATGCATGATGTGTGACATACTTCCACACCTTAGCATCTTATCTAAGTAAGGATTAAGCCACGAGAAAGCATGGGTCTACTGTGGTATTAATCCATGGTTGGGGGGTTGGACCACAAGGCCAAAGGCCGAGTGGGTCCAACCAACCAACCATGGATTAATTCCACTGTAAACCCATCCTTTCAAGTGGCTTAATGCGCTTGTAACATGGCAGTGAGTGTATGACTAATAATCTTTGAATAAATGAGTATAATCACACTGATTTACTTTTAGAATACTTCAAATTAAGCTATTAAACATGATGTACGTATACTTGAAAACAATTGGAACACATCTATTGGAAATATCGTTGCTACTATTTCACTTTTGTTAAAATAACTTTCATTACAAGCTTTAAGCTTTCTAACATCAAAACATATTTTACAACTTTTCAAAAACTTGCAATTCACTTTCTATTCTAGGTGCTTCGATTTTCCTCTCTATGTATTAGAAGATATGGGCTGCACTGCATGATGGGAGTGTGCTGTGGTACATTTTAGTTTTCTTTCTCCAGTTCCTTTGCAGACCAACAGGTGGCTGTCACACAATCCTAGTAGCGCAAGCACCTTTTCTCCAAATGTACTGAACTAAGCCAATCTGAAAAACACTTTATTGAACAACTACTATTTTGAGGAATATTATTTTCACATTTTTTCCCTCTAAACTACTTAACTCAGCAGGACATAGGACAACATAATGTTTACTGCTTTCATCTTTCAAATACTTGTTTTGACTACTATTGTTAGTCTGTTTCTTTGATTTCTTTTTGTTTCTCTCAATTTATTTTTCTTTTCACCCACAGAAGTATCCTCTCTCTTTAATTTTGCTTTGTTTATCTCAGTGTCTGTTATTTTTGCTTTCGGTTGTAGAAGCTGCATGCTTATCTTTACCACTGTGTATTCACCAAGAAAAGGCTCGGCCAGATAATGTTATTCAGTCATCCACAATGCATTGCACCCACAGTTGCTTATAAAGCAGTAGATCAGAAGGGATGGTAACAGTATGTAACTGTTCACTTCTACAGAAATATTGCTGCAGCATAATTAACAGTATATGTGGAGTGTAAATGTACAATCTTTAATAACTCATGAACTTCTGTTGTAGTTACAATATAGAACAGTCTTGAAAAAGTCAAAAACCCTATGCCAGGAAAATTCTTAATAAATACAATTTGGGATTACTACACACTGTGAACTATTTGCATATTGCTTTCACTTGTATATTGCTTGTTACCTGTAGTGGATTGCCAAAGTATTGCAATACAAACCATGATCTACTAGAGTACTAGACCATGATTTCTACCGTGCCACATAGTATGTTTGCATCTATCTGAGTGCTGCATTTCATAACTTTTTTTTATGCCATGTTACAAGTGAAAGCTTACAATATATAGTTGTCCAAAGTTGTATTTACTAAAAATTTTCCTGGCACAGGGTTTTTGACTTTTTCAAGACTGTTCTATATTGTAACTACAACAGAAGTTCATGAGTTACTAAAGATTGTACATTTACACTCCACATATACTGTTAATTATGCTGCAGCAATATTTCTGTAGAAGTGAACAGTTACATACTGTTACCATCCCTTCTAATCTACTGCTTTATAAGCAACTGTGGGTGCAATGCATTGTGGATGACTGAATAACATTATCTGGCCGAGCCTTTTCTTGGTGAATACACAGTGGTAAAGATAAGCATGCAGCTTTTATAACCGAAAGCAAAAATAACAGACACTGAGATAAACAAAGCAAAATTAAAGAGAGAGGATACTTCTGTGGATGAAAAGAAAAATAAATTGAGAGACACAAAAAGAAATCAAAGAAACAGACTAACAATAGTAGTCAAAACAAGTATTTGAAAGATGAAAGCAGTAAACATTATGTTGTTCTATGTCCTGCTGAGTTAGGTAGTTTAGAGGGAAAAAAAGTGAAAATAATATTCCACAAAATAGTAGTTGTTCAATAAAGTGTTTTTCAGATTGGCTTATTTCAGTACATTTGGAGAAAAGGTGCTTGTGCTACTAGGATTGTGTGACAGCCACCTGTTGGTCTGCAAAGGAACTGGAGAAAGAAAACTAAAATGTACCACAGCACACTCCCATCATGCAGTGCAGCCCATATCTTCTAATACACAGAGAGGAAAATCAAAGCACCTAGAATAGAAAGTGAATTGCAAGTTTTTGAAAAGTTGTAAAATATGTTTTGATGTTAGAAAGCTTAAATCTTGTAATGAAAGGTATTTTAACAAAAGTGAAATAGTAGCAACGATATTTCCAATAGGTGTGTTCCAATTGTTTTCAAGTATATGTACATTATGTTTAATTGCTCAATTTGTAATATTCTGAAAGTAAATCACTGTGATTGTACTCATTTATTCAAAGACTATTAGTCATACACTCATTGCCATGTTACAAGCGGATTAAGCCAGTCAAAAGGATGGGTCTACAATGAAATTTATCCATGGTTGGTTGGTTGGACCCACTCGGCCGAACCAACCCCAACCATGGATTAATACCACAGTAGACCCATACTTTCTCGTGGCTTAATCCTTACTTGTATACTGCTTGTTACCTGTAGTGGATTGCTAAGGTATTACAATACAAACCATGATCTACTATGGTATTAGACCATGGTTTCTACTGTACCACATGGTGTGTTTGCACCTATCTGAGTGCTTCATTTCGTTTTTCTTTTTTATGCCATGTTACAAATGCTTTCAAACATCAGCTCTGAATTTTACTGATATAAAGAGACATTTACATTCCACTTTAGAGATTCTTAGGGCATGCCTACTGGTACCTGGTCAGTACTTCTCCGTTTCGCCTGAACTAGTACTCCTGAATGATAATGGCCTGAACTTGCCATTTAGCGAACCACAGTTAAATCATTTCAGAACCCCTGTGCATGACAAGTTTATTAGGGCCCTAATTGCTCAAATTGAGCAAAGGTTTCCACGCACAGAACTTTTGGATGCGTTCAGTATCTTTGACCCCAGCATGATACAGGAAGTTGATATTGAAGAGTTGGAAGGGCATGGTAGTGATAGCCTTGAGATTATTCTTGGTCAGTATGCTACTATTGTACTATTGTGGATGTAGATGCTTCTGCACTGGAATGGGCTTCTCTGCGTAGTCTCATGTTCACGGAAAAGATGGCCTTTAAGACTATTTCTGATGTGCTGCATGCTCTAACTACTAAGTATGTAGACTTGTATCCAAACATATCTACTTTGGCAGAAGTGGCAATGATAATACCCATGTCAACTGCAGACTGTGAGAGGGGTTTTTCTGCACTGAATCGAATAAAAACGCAGGAACGAAACAGATTAAGTGCCAGTGTGCAAAATGCACTTCTGCTTATCTCAATTGAGGGCCCTGATGTTGACAGTTTACCTTATTTAGAAGCTGCAGCTCATTGGGCAGGACTGCGAAACCGAAGATTAGATCTTGGCCTTGCAGGCACTAGTAAAGAGTTGTAGTATGGCCTCACCAAAATGTCAAGACTCTCACAAACTGTTGCCTGGCCTGCAACTAGAATGCAGAGGTTCACCAGTATGTTTTATCACACTTTTCTTTTGCTACTGCATACTACAGAGGCCTCCAGATCATCATTTATTACTCTTTCTTGTTTCTTATGCATTTTATTGCATCCCGACTGACTCCGCCCACCGGTAGCTCCGCCCCTGGTGACCCCGCCCCTGTGGCTCCTCACCTTACCACCGCTCTATATTTTCACGCAATGTGGAACACTGTATATAATCTTAACTGAGCTACAACAGCAATAGCGGACGAACAGTTCTTTGTCCATTTGTGGCATAAAATATAATTTAAAAATAAACAGAAGTAAGTACACAGCAACAACAAACACTTGTAAAAGTTAGATTGCGTTCTTCAGCAGTGGTGGATCGACAAGCTGTTGACGGAGGAGCTGGGGGGACAGACGTTATTTGGGTGTTGACAGGGCACATTCACATGGTTAGTCCCAGCCTGCAAAAAGTTTCTGGGTGGTCCTGACAATGATGGCTTACAGTTTTATGATGTGGCTCAATATAAGGAGATATTCAAAGAAGAGCAAGCTTTACGAACCACTTCAAATGCTATGGCAATGTATTTGAGGGAGAATAAAAAAGAGAAATTTCAACTGTAATCCTAAGATTTTACTATTAACCTGTACTATATCATTGGGGAATAAGGTATATAACGGCTTTCAGACCGAGACCCCCCCAAGACCTGAAAAACCTGCAGAACCTTTCACCAGAAGTAACGATAACATTTTAAAACTCAGACAATCAATTTTAATTACAAAACCACACAACATACCTGAAAGCAGACCTGACGAATGCTCTGGACCCTTAGAAGACTCAGATGCCTCCAATCACTATGCAGATATGTACTGGAAATGGTGTCCTGGAGACTGCTGAGCATGAGACCTGCGACATGATAGCCAACAGGAAAATTCCATAAAGACCTGCATGTGGCCTAAAAGCATGTTACCCAACTGTACTATGCAAAAACAAACCAAAAAAAAAAACCTTTTCCGACCTGGTACACTATAAAGAATAACTGTTGAAAGATGCTAGATGTACATGTTTTTAGAGTATGTTTATCTTCTTTTAGGTCTAGGGTAGGTTTCTGTTATTTATACTGTGTTTAGTATTGCCAAATGATGTTAATACTGTAACCAGTGACTGACTGTAAGCAGAGAATGTCATCTTACTGTATGTACCCAGATCGAGCCTGTGAAAGGGCCATGTGGACCAATGCTTTATTACCCAGTTAACAACATTTTGAACAAAAAAAAAGACCCAATCCCCAGAAATAAAGGTGAGAGTGTTTCAGTCATTACTTGAATACAGAGCCATTTTCAAATTTCAAGCAAAGTAGAAAAAAACGTAATCAATATTCACCCGAATCTCCTCCATGCTGTGCAACGTCTGAGGTGGATTTGGCTGTGAATTCCTTTTCTGTCCATTCCAGCTAGTGACCTAGGTCTTTGGGGGTCTGAAAACTGCCAGGCTTTACATCTGTATGTAATACGGAGGCAGGCTGGTAAAAGAAATGAGTGTACCACTCCCAGAACCTGGATATGCTGGTGCACTGCCTCAAATATCTTCCTCTGGGCCCTGGTTTGGAATGAGAGATCAGGAAACACTAACTTCCGAGCCATTGATTTTGAGTGGCTAAGCTGCACACATCAACTGTAAAAGTATGCCCCTTGTTTCAGACGCTGCAGTTCATAACAGCATTGTGTGTGGCTGGTTGGGTGCTTCAGGGCCAACTCTGGAGTTCACTTGGTATGCTCTCAGCAAAGAATGCCAGTCAAAATCTTCCAACACCATAATGAAGGTTTGCTGCCAATGTTTCAAAAAGTCCAAGAAGTCGGTGCCCTCCACTCCCTCTGGTACTACCACTACTTGGAGATTTCCTGACCCTACCTCATTTGCTAGGGCTTCAGGGTGTCCATACAGTTGAATATTTTCTTGTGTGAGCGTTGAGACTGCAGTTTGAGTTGTTATGAATCTTCTGCCCACATCTGCCACAGTTCCAGCAAGGTCTTTAATGACACTATCATGGGCTTCCAACTTCTTTAAGTTACATTCAGTTTCGAAGTCCACAGCCTTCATGGACTCCAGCACAGCGTGCCAAGGAGGTTCAGTTAAAGTCTGCTCCAGTACTACCTGCCACATCTCCGGTCTTGTTGCTAGCAGGCAGTCCCGTTTTCTGAGACCCAGCAGGCTGATTTTTTAGAGACCGGGCAGGCTGATTTATTTGGGTGGACCATATTTAGTTTTGGTAACATTCAAATCCTTGTCACCTCAGGAATGAAGCTGTGCAGATTTATTAAGTGTCTTTCAAAACAAAATCAGATTACTGTTGATTTTCAGCTCATGGGAACTGAGCTCTTAAGGCACGTGCTGTCTGAAAGTTGCTCTCTAGCACAACGCTCCCACCACACAGACACACACACACACACACACACACACACATATATCCTGCAAAAATGTTTTATTTTATTTATTGAGAAATAAGAATTACAACCTTTGAACTAAGAGCTTGTTTACAAAGGATCCTCATCAACAGTTTAAAAAGATACATTTTGTTGCGACAGCAGAATTGCAGCACACAGTTCTGACAAAGTAGTAACATGAACTAACATAAGAGTTTACGTAGGAAAGGGCAGCAAACATAAGTTACAAATTTTACTTGTCAAAATATAAATGAAGCTGCTGAAGGCATTGTAGATTTCCTAGTAGCGGGGCACAGAGAGCAACAAGCTGAGAAGTTAACTGCAGAGACTCAAGCTGAGGTTTAGACAGGCACAGGTGGGTGGAAAGGAAGGAGGAGGAAGAGAGGGGAGTTCAGCTTTGGCAGGGGAAGCAGGGGTGTGTGTGAGGGAGACGGGAAAGTGAGAGTGGGACCCGGGCAAGAGGTAGTGTGGGCTGTATTGGACAGGAGAGGGGTAGGTGGCGGGGTGGAGTAGGGGAGAGGAGGAAGAGGTGGGGGGAGTGTAGGGAGGACGAAGGCGCTCCCAGTCAAAGCAGGGAGATACAGTAAAGTGGTATGCTGGTATTCAGGTGCGGTTAAGTTTGACACAGGCAGCAGACTGGTGGAGAGATGGACTTCCGGAGTTTGGAACTGAAGTGCCCTAGGCATTGCAGGCTGGTGATAATACTGGGGAGCTCATTTAGTCAGGCGGGTGCCCTTACCACAAAGGCACGCCTCCCCAGAGCTGTTCTCCTGAAGGGTTTAGCTAAGGCATGTCTGGTGACACTTCTTGTGGCACATACTTTTGGCTGCACAACACACAGCACATCTGTAACACTTCAAATATGCTGCCAATAAGGGCTTAGGAGGTACTGGAGCAGGTTCTTTTTTGTTCTTTCTTCAAGAGGAAAGTTTACTGATATTCTTAAAAGCCCTTTCACCAATGGTTTTGTGTGCTTTTGGTATGTGCAAGAGGTTTCTGGTCTGTTAGCGTAACTGGTAGTTTCCTTCTGTTTGTGTCCAAGCCATTTTATTACAGTGTAACAGGCCTACATTTTGATGCGCATTCCTGACAGACCTGACATAGCTGCTGCCTTCGTTAGTCAATTTCAGAGAACTTAGTAATAAGAAGCTTCAAATTTATGTTTAATCTATACTGTATGTGTTGGTAAACTGCATATTAATAGGCACACATTAAGTGCCAATTTTATACCTAACAGCAGAAATATAAGTACATGATCAATGAAAGGAGCCGCAAGAAATATAAGTAAATGATACATGAAAGGCATCACATTCTTCCTCCATGGAACAGTATATTTTAATAACAAATAATGTTTTAATTATACATCATCTGCTCTTGGTTTTAATGGAAATTAAACACTAAATCAACTTACCAAAAAAAAACTAACTAGTGTAAGATACCATTCTGCATTTAATTTAGTTAACCATGCTATGGTGTTAAAAAACAGAAGACCGTCTTGAGTGGAAGGTTTAAATGATACTGATGGGTTAGGTATTTGTCCCACTATCTCACATGCTGGCCAGTGAATGCCCTTAACATGGTCTTAAGAGACCCACTGAATCGCTGAACCAGATGGTTAGTCTGAGGGTGGAATGGCGAAGCTCTGAGCTGTCTGACCTCACACTTCTTCCAAAGATTAACCATCAGATCAGACATGAAGTTGGTGCCTGGGTCCGACAGAATCTCCTGGGGAAAACCCACCCATCTAAATATCCCCAGAAGTTCAGCCACCTTCTCAGCTTTGATGGCAGACAAGGACACTGCCTGTGGGTACCTCGTGGTGTAATTTACGACCACCAAAATGCACCACTTGCTCGTGCAACTTGGGGAGCTAAGAAAAAATTACTCACCTTAGTAAGTGTGTGTCTTCTAATGGAGTCTTGCTGTATTCTGACAATATGCACTTAGCCCCAGCACTTGAACTGCTCCAGAGAGGAAAGAGTTAACTCTATGCCAGAGCATAGAACATTGAGCTCGAGCTCGGTTCAAACCTCTGTCTGCTGCACTTCCAAGTGTAACCATCAGATTCTTACAAGCTAATACTAACTATCTAAACCTACTGTGTGGAAATTGCAAAATTACTAGCCCAAAGGGCAACCAAGTATTTTGGATCCCACAAGACTCAAGTCGAGTAATCCAAAAGAAAAAAATAGGTAGTGAACAACTATAACTATCAAAACAATATAACGTAACCCACTCTCCCTCTCTAAAAAGGGAGAGTGCCAAGTGCACCCCTGAGGTGCAGCACTGCACCTGCCAGCTCACTTCCCAAAAACCAGGTTCTGAGAGGGGAGGCGGGGGGGGAGGTCAGGATACAGCAAGACTCCATCAGAAGAAACACAATTACTAAGGTGAGTAATTTTTTCTTCAAACAACATGAAGTCTTGCTGTATTCTGACAATATGCAGACTACCAAGCAGTACCTCCATGGAGGAGAGACGGAACCTATTTTGGAAATAGGCTCGGCAGTACTGCTGTACCAAACCTAGCATCACTCCTAGCCTGGATATCCAGAGAGTAATGCTTGGTGAATGTATGGACTGTTTTCCAGGTGGCTGCTTTGCACATCTCTAATATGGGTATATCCCTGGCAGCAGCCAGGGAAGCAGCTGTACCTCTAGTCAAATGAGCCCTCAGGCCTGAGGGGGGTACTTTGCTTAGCTTTTCATAGCAGAACTGTATACAAGAGACAATCCACCTGGCAACAGTTCTCTTAGTAGCAGGTTTACCCATCCCCACTTCACCATAAGTGAGGAACAACTGGAAGGAGTCAAACCTAAGTGCCTTAGTACAGTCGATGTAGTAGCTAAGAGCCCTTTTAACATCCAAACTGTGTAATCTTCTCTCTCCTGAAGAAGAATGATCAGTGAAGAACACAGGAAGAGACATGGATTGGTTCAGATGGAAGTCTGAAACCACTTTGGGTAAGAACCTCCTGTTGGTTCTAAGGACCACCTTATCTCTATGGAGTAAGATAAAATCAGGCTCCACTGACAGAGCTTGTAATTCACTGATACGCCTGGCAGAGGTAACAGCTACCAGGAACACAGTTTTCCAAGTCAAGTACTTAAGTTCTGCTGAGGCCAAAGGCTCAAAAGGGTGTTGCATAAGCTGAGCAATGCAAACATTAAGATCCCAAGCAGGAGTAGGATCCCTAAAAGGGGAACTGGTATGAGGCAATCCTTTGAAGAATTTACAGAAAACAGGGTGAGATGCCAGTGAGGGAGGGCTTTCCTACTGACAGAAATGCAGAAACAGCTGACAAGTGTACTTTGAGGGTAGCTGGTCTGAGGCTTAAGCCATTAAGATGAACCATATAATCCAGAACTGTAGCCAAGTCAGCAGAATATGGGGATATGTGCATATTGGAACACCAAATACTGAATCTTTTCCATTTGGAATTATAAGTTTTTCTGGTGGCATGTTTTCGAGAGGCCTTAAGAATGTCCAGAATCCCTTGAGACAAATTCAGACTTGCATATTCTAGCTCTTCAAGAGCCATGCCTTGAGGTTGAGAGACCGAAGGTTGGAGTACCAAATTCTGCCCTGAGAGGAGGTTAGCAGATTGTGATTCTTGGGAACAGCTAAGGGGAGATGGACTGCCAGGGACAGTAACAGAGGATACCAAGGCTGTCTGGCCCAGTCTGGAGCAATCAGGATCATTTAGCAAGATTGTGACCTTATCTTGACCAGAACTAAATAACAGAGGAAAGGGAGGAAAGGCATACAGAAATGTCCCCTGCCAATCCAGAAGTAGAGCATCCAGGGGGACTGAGCCCAATACTGGGGGTCTGCAACAAAAGAGAGGAAGTTGGTGATTGTCTGGGGCTGCAAAGAGATCTATCTCCGGAGTGCCCCACCGTGATAATATCACCTTCAACACTAAGTGGTCCAGGGACCACTCATTATGGCCCTGAGAAATCCTGCTCAAAGCATCTGCTAGCACATTGTCCTTCCCTGGAAGGTGGACTGCTACCAGAGACGTCTGTAGAGAATAAGCCAGGGACCATAATTTCATGGCTTCCGTGCATAAGACCGTAGACCGAGTGCCTCCCTGCTTGTAAATGTACCATATGGTGGTGGGTGTTGTCTGTCCTCACCTGAACCACCTTGTTCTGTACTGATTCTGAGAAGGCTTGTAGAGCACAGGTACACCGCCCTGAGCTCTAAGAGACTGATGTGAAGTAGAGACTCCTGAGGGGACCACACTCTCTGTGCTGTAAGTGCTCCCAAGTGAGCACCCCATCCCAGGAGAGAGGCATCTGTGGTGAGAACCACAGAATGAGACTGGGTGATGACAGGGACTCCTGGTCTGAGGTTGTTCTGGTCCAACCACCACTGGACAGCTTGGACAGTCTGAGTCACTGGGTTCAGTTTGGTTAGAGGGTCTTTTTTCTGGGACCAAAAAGCCCCCAGGTGGAACTGAATGTCCCTCATCTGAAATCTGGCACCTTGTATCACTGCAGTGGAGGCTGCCATGTGGCCCAGGAGTTGAAGAAAATGCCTTGCTGGTCAAGAGACCAGAAGGCGAAAGGAAGAAGCCAGGTCTGTGAGGGCCTTTACTCTTGCTAGAGGAAGAAAGGCTATTGCTTGGACAGTGTCCAGCTCTACCCCTATGAAGGTCAGGAGTTGCACTGGTTCGAGAACTGACTTTGGAAGATTGAGGAGGAATCCTAGAGAAGTGAGCAATTGCTGAATCACTTCTAGGTCTTGGACTCTGGGATGTCCATCATCTCCACATAGTCAGGCTCCTCTTGTTCCTCAACAGCTTCGACCAAAGGGAGCTGGAGGGTTTCTGCCACTTTTTTGTAGAACATAAAGTAGGAATGGGACTCAGAATGCCTAGGAGGGGAAACACCAGAAGGTCTGTCTGGGGAGATGTCCGGTTCTATGGGTTCATCCAGACCTTCTATACCATCATCATCATAATCTTCATCCCCCTCCAGGTCCGGTTCATAATACTCTTCAGGGGAATAATCCGGAACCGGAGGAACCGACTGAACTGAACGCCTACCTGATGGCGCCGGATCAGTCAGAACCAGACGGAGCGATTCCACAATACTAATCGCCCTGGCAATTTATTCGGCAGTTGGACGATGCGGCTCTGGATCCAAACTGGCCGATTTGTCTTTCTTCTTTCTTTCTGCCGGAACCTATCCCTCGGGATCGGCTCTCCTTTTGCCCGAAGGAGTATCGTCCTGGTCAGAGGGCACTCCCTCAGGTTCGGTCGGAACCGAACCGGGCTGGCCATCCGGGTCAGTGGACTTCTCGGCCTCCTTTTCCCCTAAGCTTGCCCAATCTTTTATAAAGGATGGCCTTAGGAAAATGTTTACAAATTTGGCAGTTTGAATCGAGGTGGTCAAACCCCAGACAGTAAACACTGGTGGTGTGAGGATCAGGCAAGACTCCCTTATCGGTTCCTAACCGTGTTACAGGTATTTGAAAAAAAACATTAAAAATATGTTTTTTTTTTTAAGAACCGATAATGACTGGTACCTTACACTAACCCACAAGTCAAATAAAGAAACCGAAACAATCGGTTCAGGCGAACCGATAAAGAAATTTTTTTTTTTTTTTTACAATTTCCACACAAAACACACAGTTTTAAGCAATCGGTCCACTACCTACACACTTACTGTACCACAGACAGGGATCTGAACCGAAAGAATAAACAGAAAAAAATGGTATAAAACTGACGTTTTACTAGTACCGAACCGAAAGCGCAGGAGAGATCTCCGGAGCGACTATTCAGTTAGGCGGAGTAAAGAATCTGACGGTTACACTTGGAAGTGCAGCAGATAGAGGTTTGAACTGAGCTCAAGCTCAATATTCTATGCTCTGGCATAGAGTTAACTCTTTCCTCTCCGGAGCAGTTCAAGTGTTCCCTTGTAGGACTTGTGGGTGGGGGGAAAGTATGGTTACGTAAGAACTTACCGTAAGAGTAGATCTTCGAGAGGAGCTCTTGTAGCAGGCTATTACAATCAGGACTATGCCGCAGGCACTAGGACCCTCTGGTGAAACTTCTGTCAGCAATACACAGCAGGGACCGCCCCCGACGCCGGCCCCGCCCCGACGTCGGTCAGGGTACAAGAGGGGGTGGACCCAGCTCCACCTCAGTTCTCCCACCAAGACCCAGCAGAAGGCCTGACAAGAGAAGGAGACGAAGCCTACCACGAAGAGAGTTGGAGAAGAAAAAACGCAAATGGATCTGCACACCTCGAGGGGGAAGGCGGGTGGGAAGTAGCGCCTGTTACGGTAAGTTCTTATGTAACTGTACTATCTTACTTCGAGTGGGAGCTCTTGCAGCAGGCTATTACAATCAGGACTGAGTCCCAAGCAGTCCCACAACAAAGAGGTAGACAACCCCGGGAGGTGGAATATGCTGACTCCAGAGGCCTTAGGACAAAAGCCCTTGTAAAACGGCTAGGCCGAAGCCAGCTTGGCGTCTGGAAACGATATCCAAACTGTAATGCTTGATAAAGGTATGCAGGTAGTTCCAGGTTGCGGCCGCACAAATATCCTGTATGGCGACATTCCGAAGGGCGGCAAAAGAAGCTGACACTCCTCTGGTGGAGTGACCCCTAACCGGGCCCGGCACGGGTTTATTGTGATGCTCGTAGCAAAATGAGACACAGCGAACTATCCATTTAGAGATAGTTTGCTTGGACACCGGTTGACCCAAGTAATGTGGTGCAAAGGCCACAAATAGCTGTCTGACGACGGTGCTGAACCGCCCTTTGAGGTAATACTCAGAGTCCTGTGGACATCCAATGTGTGGAGGAGAGCCTCCCCTCTATTGGAAGGGGAAGGAAAATAAACAGGAAGATCAACCGACTGGTTGTAGGGTCAATTCTGAGACCACTTTCGGAAGAAACTTAGGATTTGTTCTGAGAGAAACCCTTTCCCTGTGGAAAACCAAATAGGGCTCTTTACACATCAGAGCCTGAAGCTCGGAAACCCTTCGAGCTGAAGTAACAGCAACCAAAAAGCAAACCTTCCAGAGAGGTAACGAGCTCACAATCCGCTGCTGGCTCAAAAGGAGGGAGGGTGAGTTTCTCCAACACAAAAAGGAGGTCCCAGGGTGGGACAGGGTCCCGAATGGGAGGTCTCATATGTAGAATTCCCCTAAGAAAGGTGCAGGCCACATCCAATTGTGCTAATGCTCTCTCTCCCACGAGAGCTTGACAGGCGGAGATTGCCCACATGTGCACCTTGATAGAGGAGTAACTCAGGCCCTTATCATACAAGGAGAGGAAATACTGTAAAGCTGAGTTCACAGGGCAGGTGACGGGATCCAAACGCTGCGGCAATGCCCAAAGACAGAAACGCTTCCACTTCATAGCGTAGGTGGAGCGAGTAGAGGGCTTTCTTGCTGACACTAAGACCGCCGCCACTTCCGGGGAAACCCCGTATCTATGTTGAGCTACGTCTGAAGGAGCCAAGCATGTAGGTGTAAGGATCGAAGATCCAGATGGACCAGCGACCCTTGGTCCTGGGACAGTAACTACGAGCATATGGGCAGCGGAACTGGAGGTTCCGTGGATAACCGCTGCAGTAGTGGGAACCAAATCTGCCGAGGCCATTTGGGGGCCACTAGGATCATCCAGGCCCCTTCTGCCTATAACTTGAGCAGCACTCTCTGAATGAGAGGGAAGGGCGGAAAGGCATAGAGAAACCTCCCTGCCCAGCAAAGGGATAACGTGTCTGGCCAAAAAACTCCAGGCGCGTGCTCTCGCGAGCAGAACGTTGGCAGTTTGACGTTGCATGGTGACGCAAAGAGGTCCAGCTCGAACACCCCACCTGTCGAAGACCTGGTCTGCCACGGATTGTAGTAGCTCCCATCGCGGCGCTTCTGGCACGCGACCTGCTGAGGCTGTCGGCCAGATCATTTAGGACGCCTGGAACGTGCATCGCGAACAGCAGGATGCCCCACTCCAGCGCCCAGTACCAGACTCTCATCACCTCCCTGCAAAGAGGATACGAATGAGTGCCTCCTTGTTTGCTGATGTAAAAGACGACCGCCATGTTGTCTGTCTGAACTAGAAGAGAGCCTGGCACCAGATCCTCTCGAAAAGCCTGGAGGGTGTAGAGGACCGCTCGCATTTCCAGTACATTGATGTGGAGGGACTGCTCCTTGGGTGACCAAACCCCCTGCGTTTGATGTGCACCCCCACCCCAGGTCCGATGCATCTGTTGTCAGAGTCTGACCTGGTGGCTCCGGACGAAAGCTGACCCCTTTCTCCAGATTTTTGGCGTCCATCCACCAAAGCAGAGTTCGCCTGATTGGCTCCGAGATTTTGACCAGGGAGTCTAGATCATCGTAGCTTTGGTCCCACTGCACCCTGAGCATCCACTGCGGGACTATCATGTGGAGGCGAGCCAAGGGAGTGACAGGAATGGCCGTCACCATGTGCCCCAGTAAACTGAGGAAGTTCTGAGCCAGAACTCGAGAAGTTATGGAGATCCGTTCTGCCATCTCTCGCAAGCGAACTCCCGTGTCCTGTGGGAGGAAAGCTATGCCCTGGACGGAATCCATGATTGCTCCTATGAAGGCGAGCTTTTGGCTGGGCACCAGGGATGATTTTTGTAAGTTCAGGGTGATCCCCAGCTCTCGGAACAGAGTATAAGTGTCTTTGAGAGCTCGTAAGAGGCTTACTCTTGACGGGGCCGTAAGTAGCCAATCACTGAGGTAGGGGAACACGTAGTGTCCCATCCGCCTTAGAGCTGCAGCCACCACTGCTAGGCATTTGGTGAAGACTCGAGGAGTGGAAGAGAGGCCGAACGGAAGCACTCGAAAGTGAAAATGCTCCCCTTGGAAGTGGAACCTCAGAAACTTCCTGTGGGGAGGATAGACCCCCATATGCATAAATGCATCCTGCATGTCGAGAGAACATAGCCAGTCCCCTTGGTGCAGCAAGGGAAGGAGTCCTTGAAGAGTCACCATCCTGAACCTTTTGTACTCGATAAAGAGGTTTAGAGGGCTGAGATCCAGAATGGGACGAAGGTCCCCAGTCTTTTTTGGGACCAGAAAGAAGTGGGAATAGAACCCTTGACCCTGCTGCTGCAAGAGGACCCTCTCTATTGCTCTCTTCTGCAGGAGGGTCTGTATCTCTCCTTCTATTAGTGGGATGTGAGAAGGAGGATAACGGGAGAGCTTTGGCGGAGTATGCGGAGGAAACTCTGTGAACTCTAGCGTGTGTCCTCTCCGTATAATATCCAAGACCCACTGATCTGCAGTAATAGACTTCCACCCTTCGAAATGAAGGGAGAAGCGGCCCCCAACCGGCTCCCCTGGGTCTTCTGGCGGAAAGGGGGGAGGAAGGGAGTCATTGGGCAGAGCCGGGAGTGGGAAGAGAGGTCTGGGAGGACTTGGGCCCATGGCGGAAGATCCACCAGAATGCTGGTTCCCAGATCTCCTGCGGAAGACTCCTCTCTGCCCCTGTCGGTTGCCACGGGCTGAACCTTGACTGCCTGAGGACTTACAAAAAGGCCGTATACGGTGCTGACGTCACTTGTCGCCACAGTACATCTGGCGGACCGACCAGATCGACTTGCCCGACTCTTGGAGGCGGGAGATCAAAGCCTCCGTCTCCTGCCCAAACAGCACGGTACCCTGGAAGGGCAGATCCCTGATACCAGCCTGCAGATCCTGGTGAAAGCCTGAGACTCTCAACCAGGCATGGCGGCGGAGGCACACCCCGGAGGCGGCTGCCCTGGCTGCCGTGTCTGCAGTGTCATACGAGGCCCTCAGTACATGGCAGTCTACATCTGAGCCCGATTGAAGGAGGGCCAGGAGCTCTGTCATTTTATCAGAGTCTGGCATAGCCTGTGCCAGCTCCAGTCCCCTTTCCCATAGCGCATTCTAGTACTGTACCATATGAGTCAGGAAATTTAGGGAGCGGATAGAACAGGTGGAGGCTGCATATACTTTCTTGCCCACCTGGTCCAGGTAGCAGGACTCCGGGTCGGGAGGCTGGGAGCTGAGGTGCTTCGGTTGCCGAGACTTGTCATGAGCAGCCGTGATCACTGAAGAGTCGGCCTGAGGGTGTTCCGCTAGAAAGGGTTCCGCCCTTGGGGCCTTATACAGCCTGTCTGACTTCTTCGGAACTGCCGGGATCGAGGCCGGATGCATCCAGGTGGTTCTAGTAAGGTCCTGAATGTATCCACCAAAGGAGGGATAACCAGAGGCTTTGGCCTTTTGCCTCAGGTACTGGCCAACCTCCAGCGCCCGGATCCAGGTCCTCCGTGTCCCACCTGCTGGAAGCCTGGATATGCTTCATGACGCCCATGAAAGTAGGATCGTCCGGAGGCGAAGGGCGAGGGCTGGTCCTTCTTCCCGGGAGCGCTTGAGGTTGAGAGAGGACGAAGAGGTCGACGATGAAGAGGAGGATTGACTATCCGACTTGGAATAGTCTGACCCCGCCCCACGACACATGCCTCGCTGACGTCGGAGCTAGGGACCGACATCGTCCAAGACTGACTCCAGTCCCTGGACCAGCGACGGAGCAATGACCGACGCCGGTCAGAGACCAACGTCGGGAGCGTTCTCGCCTGGAGCGAGAAGGGCTCCTGGAGCGTGACCTAGACAAACGTCAGTCACCAGAGTCCCTGAAGCGACGTCGGTGGTCCTCGGACCTGAAGCGGGAATGAGCCCTGGAGGGAGGTGAAGGCTGGCGCTCCGGTGACTTCCGTTTGGAAGACTCACGCCCCCGGCTGTGGTTCTCCTGCAGGGTCCGGTACCGGTGTCTGGGCCAGCTACGGGGAGGACCGCTTGTGGACCTGCCCCCACCAAAAGGAGAAAAGATCCTTGAGCTCATCCTTGGGTGAAAATTTCAGCCACTCGTTTCGGGAAGGAAGTCTCCGGAACGTCGGGGTGCAAAGGAGAGCTCTCCTGAGGGCCCGGTGGGGAGGAGGACTTGGGCGACGGGGATGTCGGTATATTCCATTAACCGACTCCGCCCTTCGCCTTCGACCGGGTATTGGTGTGTAGGGACCGACGATGGAGACGCCAGGGGAGTCAAGCAGGCACCTCTAAGGACTTAGTGATGACCCTTAGCGGAGTCACCTTCGGCTTGGCCGGCTTCTCCCCCGACGGGCCGGCCTTAGCCTGGGGAGTCTTCGGAGGTTCTCCAGAACCCGAGGGACGGGCCTTTTTGGGAGAAGGCCGCGAATGTGAGTGTGACCGAGACCGGTGATGGGACTGACTATGGTCCTTGCTGTGGTGCTTCTTCTCCTTCCTCTTCCCCTCCGACGAGTGCAGATCCATCTTCTGCTCCAGCAGGTACGCCTTAAGGGCCTTCAGGCGGTGGATGCGGGTCCGGCTGGTAAAGGTCTGGCAATCTGCGCAGTTGGCGGTATCATGGTCCGGGCCCAGGCAGAAAACGTACCGCTGATGGCCGTCCTTAGCTGGGATCTGCCTCCCCCAGTCACACTTATTTAAGTGTTCTGGTGATGCCGACACCCGAGAAGACATCGAACCCAGCTGGGTAAGAAAACGGCTGACGTCAGTACTAGGAAGCAGCAAGAGCGAGGGAAACAACGCTCAAGAGCGGAAAAAAGGAAGCAATCAACGGCAGCGGACTGACGTCGGTACCTGAAAACGGTAAACCATCGAAAAGGGTAGGAAAAGTCTTGATCGAAGAGAATCTTTTCGCTGGAATCGCAGACAGAAGTTATTTCTTTCGGCTTCACGTGCGGGAACACGGTGGGAAAGAACTGAGGTGGAGCTGGGTCCCCTCTTGTACCCTGACCGACGTCGGGGCGGGGCCGGCATCGGGGGCGGTCCCTGCTGTGTATTGCTGGCAGAAGTTTCACTGGAGGGTCCTAGTGCCTGCGGCATAGTCCTGACTGTAACAGCCTGCTGCAAGAGCTCCCACTCGAAGTAAGATCAACCTAAAGACTTAACAGCTGTACCAGGATACTTGAACAGATAATCTGGTCTCAGTTAAGGTGAATGAGGTATCCACAGGTATACGTATGGTACTTCACCCTGCCCTGTGGTCTCAGAAATAGCAACAGGATTTAATTCAGTTCACAAACTGAGAGGTGCCATATGCACCAAATTGTAACATTCACAGCTATAGCCCATTGAAGGTATTTTAATAACTGGTATATTTAGGAGCAACCTACATGGAGTTACAATTAATAATATCTATTCAATCTGCATCTTCCCAACGTGAACACAATATATTGTATACCTTAATGGAATTAAGAATATTAACAAAAACAGTTCTGTATAAAGAACAACCTTGACTAGGCTCACTTGCATATAAAGGAGTACAGTCCCTTTGTGAATAGTTCCTGGGTATATAGGGGATGACATTAAGCCTTCTTCATCCGAGGAGCTGGGCACAGGGTGCAGGCTGGCGATCAGGTTCTCTGCGAAAATTGACGCTGCTTCAGCGTCTACAAATACATGCAACTTAGCAGCGTGTTTAATTAGGAGCCGAGCTGGGAAATTGAGCCTCGCTTCAATACCATTCTGTAAAAGCTGTTTTTTGATCAGCTGAAGTTCTTTATTCCGTGTCTGCATCTGGGAAGTGAGATCCAGGAAGAAGGAAAGCCTATGTCCTTCCCATAATATCTCTCCTCGAGAACACACTGCTTGGAGCAGTGTGATCCGGGCCTCCAGCAGAGAAAGCATGGCTACTGCAGTGAGTGGCTGATGCCGAGATACTCCATGCTGCTTAGGCCTCTGAGGTATGGTAAAGGCTTTTATTGTCTTCAAGCCAGCATCCGAAGGCACAAGTTTAAGATCTTGGAAAATTAGCTTGCACACTGCTGCTTGTATGTCATTTCAGCCAGCATATTTGGAGGGGAAGCCAACTATCCTCACATTAGCCTGCCGTTGCAGATTTTCAAGATTCTCTAATTTTGCTTTAATGACATGGATATCTCTCAAAAAGGCAGCGTTGCATTCCTGTTGCCTTTCAGACACCGCTTTAATTTCTTTGATGGCCAAGGCATTTTCTTGTATGGTGCGGTAACTTACTGCGGCAAAACGTTTGTTCATCTCGTTGCCCGTAGCTTGGATCTTCGTCAACATTGCTAGGCTCTGTGTTGTAGGCAGTTCAGAAGCTAATTCTTGGGTAAAAGCAGGCCCCAACCCAGACGTGGAGCCCTGAGCCGATAAGTAAACATTTAGGCTCTGTGATGTTCTTTTCGGTCCTTTTTTGGGCTCATCTTGTTGAGAGAGAGTTCAGATTTCTAGTATTCCCGAATTTAAATCGTTTCAGTCGGCTAAAATAGCGATTATAAACAATTTTAAGATGCTATATGTGAGCTTCATTGAAAAGCTGCCACTATGTTGGAGCTCCACAGCGCCCCCCCAAACTGTAATGTTTGATGAAAGTGTGTACGGATTTCCAGGTAGCTACCTTGCAGTCGTCCAGAAGGGGCACCTCTCTAGCAGCTACCACAGAGGCTACAGTGCCCCTGGTAGAATGGACTCTGAGCCCTTCAGGAGGTTGTTGACCAGCTTTTTTGTACCAGAATGTAATGCAAGAGATTAACCAGTGGGAAATGGTTCTCTTGGTAGCTGGTTTTCCTCTGCCTACTTCCCCATAGGTGAGTAACAACTGAGTGGAAGAGCATCTGAACTGCCTAGTATGCTCTAGGTAGTAAAAGAAAGCTCTTTTAATGTCCAGACTGAGGAGCTTTTGCTTGCCAGGAGTGGATTTTTCAGTAAAGAAAACAGGTAGAGTAATAGACTGGTTAAGATGAAAACTCATAAATTACCTTAGGCAGGAACTTCCTATTTGTCCTGAGCTCAATTTTGTCTCTGTGAGGAATGATGTAACTGGGCTCAGTGCACAGGGCCTAACTCTCAGATCCTCCTGGCAGAGGTAATGGCCACTAGGAAAACAGACTTCCAAGTTACAGACTTGAGATGGGCAGTGGCCACAGGCTCAAAGGGTGGTTCCATGAGCCTGGCAATGCAGAGATTCAGGCTCCAAGGAGGAACCGGCTCCCTGACTGGAGGCTGAAGGTGCAAAAGGCCTTTGAAAAACTGTTTAAACAGAGTTGGGGAAAAAACAGGCTTTTTCTTTTCCACCGAAAGGTAGGCCGGAATTGCAGCCAAGTGTAACTTGAGAGAGGAGGGTTTCAAGCCTGAAGCCTGCAGATTCACCATGTAATCCAGCAGCTGAGAGTCTGAAGCTGTAAGAGGATTGACCTTTTTGCCCTTGCACCAGAGGGGAAAACCTATTCCATTTGACTACATAAGTCTTTTCTGTATTAGGCTTTTTAGCCATTCTCAGGATGTTAAGGACCTGTTCAGAGTACTGAAAAGCTGGGAACTCTAGCTCCTCAAGAGCTGGGCTTTGAGGTGAAGAGAGTGTATGTCTGGATAATTCACTCCTGTCTGGGGAAGGGTCGGCAGAGAGTGAGTTGGTGGCAGGTAAATGGGCCTGCTGCAGGACAGCAAGAGAAAGGAAAAGGTACAGGCTTGCCTGGGCCAATCCGAAGCCACCAGAATCATGGAAGCAGGTTGTTGTCTGAGTTTCAGCACCACCTTGAGTATCGAGGGAATGCGTATAGGAACCTCCCTGACCAGTCCAGAATCAGTGCATCTGGTGGAAGTGTTCCTGGGACCGGAGGCCAGCAACAGTACTGAGGAAGCTGGAAGTTGAGGGGAGAAGCAAACAGATCCACTTCTGGTGTGCTCCACCTTCTGAAGACTGTGGCTAGCACCTGCTTGTTCAAAGTCCACTCGCTCTGGCTGTGACTGATGCAGCTGAGAGCATCTGCAGGGTGTTGTGCTTGCCTGGGAGGTGGATAGCTGAAAGGCTAACCCCCGGTGAGTGGGAGAGAGACCAAATCTTTAGAACCTCTGAACTAGGGTTACCACCTTTTATAAAGTGGGACATTTCTTGTTCAAATATGTATCTCGACCAATGCAACAGACTTGTTTGTCTAAATAATTTGAATTAAGACTAAGTGTTGTAGGTTTTTTTTAGCTGTTTTTAGTGTTTTATATCATTTTAAGGTATTTTAATTAAGGTATTATGTTGTTTTGCAGCATTTAGATGCAAGTCAGAAAATATTTTTTCTGCTGTAATGTCAGGACATGTAGTATTTTTCATGTTTTTTTTTTTTTTGCAGGACACAGCTGCCCAAATCAGGACTGTCCTGCGAAAACAGGGACAAGTGGTAACACTGCTCTGAACAGAGTATCCCTGATCTAGTACCACCCGGCTTGTTTATATAAAACATTGCAGTGGTGTTGTCTCTCCTTATCTGTACAGTCTGCCCTTTTATGACAAATGCCTTGAGTGCCAGGAAAATGGCTTATGGTTTACGTGTAACTGTGACTCTTGAGACGTCCAGGTACCACTTACTGAGGCACTGTCCAGATGAGCCCCCCAGCCTAAGAGGGAGGCACCGGTGGTAATCACCTTTGTGGGAAGAGGAGCCTGGAAGGGGATCCCCACTGCCAAATTTGCAGGGTCTTTCCACCAAAGCAGAGCTTGAAGAAACTGTTCTTTCACAGGTATCGGTTTTGAAAAGGCATTGCTCCTTTGAGACCAGCGAACTCTGAGATAGAATTGCAGGTCTCGCATCCTGTACCTGACCCCAGGGACCACTGCAGTCATTGATGACATGTGTCCCAAAAGCCTGAGAAAATGTCTGGCTGGTCTTGGCTGTCCCTGGACGAAAGAATCTGCCTCTGACCGGAAACTTTGAATTCTCTCTGGAGGGAGGAAGGCAGATCCTTTCAGGGTGTGTAGCTGAGTTCCTATGAAATTGATTAACTGAGTGGGCTCCAGTAAGATTTCTTCAGATTTACCAGGAAGCCTGGAGATCTCAGAGTATGCTCCGTGAGGGAAAGGGACTCCTTGACCTGATGAGGAGACCTTACCACTACGAGCCAATCATCCAAATAGGGGTAGACTGAAACACCCAGCTTTCTGAGGTGTGCTGCTATAACTGCTAGGCACTATGTAAAAACTCTTGGAGCAGAGGACAGGCCGAAGGGCATCACAACAAACTGATAGTGACCTTAAGGAAGTCTGAATGAGAAACTCCCTGTGAGAATTCCTTATGGGTATGTGGAAGTAACCATCCCTTAGGTCCTGGGAGGCTAGCCAGTCTCCCTGCTGTAAGTACTGAATGACCAGTGACAGAGTGACCATTTTGAATTCTGGTTTTATTTATTTATTTATTAAACTCTAGGATTACGAATTCCTTAGAGTAGGAACTGCTCGTTTACAAAGGTTCCACATCAGAGGATGGGAGCAACATACAATCAAAGGTTGTCAAAAAATGTACAGTCTTAACACAAATCAAGGTTGGCAACATTTGTTTTTGTTTTTTTACAGTCATGACACACTTTAGAAATAGTATACATACTAGCAAGCAACTTAAGTAGGCAGCTGGCTGAGGTAACAGTAAGAGATAGAGCGATTAAGAAGCAATCGGACTTTAAGCTTATGTTAGGGTAGGAGGGGGAGAGGCGGAAGTAGGCAGGCTGAGGGGCCACTGTCAGTGGGATGGCGAGGGGGAAGGTGTCTTGTACCTGGGGAGAAGGGGAGCAGGAAGGGGGTCACGTAGAAGGGAAGGGGCCAGAGAGAATGCTATTCAGGAAGGGGGTGGGTCATTGGATATGAGCAATTAGGTGGTGTTTGGAGCAGACCTTTTAGGAGAAACAGTCACATTGAATGGTACAGGTAAAGTCGGAGATTCTTTTTTTAAGGGTCCAAGTGTAGCAGAGGAAAGTGCTTCTTTGTTGAGGGTATTGAACCATAGTGAAGCCCTATGGGTGAAGGACCGCTGACCCATAAAGGTACGACATCTGGGAACCTGGAAGGTTTGATATTGGGCACTGCGAGTTTGCTGAGTGCCACTGAAGGCAGTAATGAGCGTACCAACACCAGGGGGCATGAGTCCAAGGAGAACCTTATTCGCAAGCGGGCAAGTCTGGTATTGTATTCTGCTGAGTAGAGGTAGCCAGCCAGCCTGTGCGTAGCTGTCACAGGTGTGTATTTGGCGGGCCACACCCGTTAATAGCCTGCAGGCTTTGTTGAGTGAAACTGAGATCCTACGGAGCGCAGTTGTAGAGGCAAAGCCGCAGATGGCAAGACCGTAGTCAATGATAGAGGTGACAGAGCTATAGATGGCTAGTTTAAGGGCATCCGTAGACATACAGTGCTTGTGTTTGTGTAACAGACCAATGCATGTATTGGCGGCCTTGGCAACAGTGTCTATATGTTGAGTGTAGGAGAGGGCACTATCCAGCATGATACCAAGGTACTTGAGCTCCGGGACACATTCGAGTGAGTTCCCAGAGCGGTTCTTGATGGTGAAGGACAGAGATTTGTGCCTGCTCCGTGGTTTACAGAAGGTCTTGCTTGGTTTACAAGATGTTTGTTCAGATATCCGAGATCCAAAATAGGTCGCCACTCCCCAGTTTTCTTTTGTGTCAGGAAGTACCTGGAGTAGGGGCCTTTTCCCTTTTCGTGGACAGGGACCCTCTCCACTGCTCGCAAAGCTAGAAAGTTTTTTACCTCTAACTCCAACAGAAGTACCTGTGTTGGGATTAGGGCTTTGACACCTGGGTATGCCTGAGGTCTGGCATCTGCTTGAACTGTAGTGGCAGGCCCTTTTCCATTATTTCCAGGACCCACTTGTCCAAGGTAATGAGGGACCAGGATTGAAGATTATGGGAGAGTCTGCCCCCTACTGGCAGAGGGGAGGCGACCTGGACACTCACATCAGGGCATAGGCCAGGAGGCTGCTGGCTGGACAGAGGTGGCTCTTCTTTGGTCCCTCTGCCCCTCCCTCTGTAAAATCCTCTGTACTGAGAGTAGTCAGGATGACGATAGGGGCATAAGGTCTAGAATAATAACCTCTGCCCATTTTCCCCTAGAGTGGGATTTTTGTGGGGCAGCAGGTTTAGGCTTAGAGGAATGACTCTGCCAAGAAGCCTTGTACTCATCAACCTTTTTCATATAGTCTGTTGTCCTGGAATCAAACAACATGTTTTGATCACGGAAAATCCATGGCTTTAGACTGTGTGTCAGGAGTAAGGCTGGTAGTTCTAAGCCAGGCAAAATGCCTCAAAGAGATGGCATGGGCCATGGCTCCAGAGGAAGCAACATCACTGCTGTCGTCTGCCACGTGGAATTGGTAGTTCGTAGCTTTCAGGGCAGTTTTTGCAGTGTCAATCAGGTCCTGCACCATTGTGTCTGACTCATTCTGGGCAATAGCCAGGACAGAGTTCCACAGGGTTTTTGTATACTTGGCTGTGAAAGTCATATAGGAGGAGAGGCAGATAAGCACAGAAGCTGTAGTGTACATCTTCTTCGCAATAAAATCCATTTTTCTGGAGTCCTTGTCAGGAGGCAAGGAAGACAAAGAGACTCCAGCTTTCTCACATGCTGCCTGCTGTACAATACTCTCAAGGCTGGGGTGTACAGACAGGAACTCAGTGTAATTTTTAGGAACCGCAGAACCAACCGAAAATAGCGGTTCCTGGGAACTGAGAGAAACTGCTAAAAACCTAAACAAATAAAACTCAGCACACTATAAAAACAGGTTTCTGAAGAAAACTTTACCAAGAAAAAGCAGAATAGGCTCTTAACAAGGAAAGTTGAGAGACACCTTGGGGCAGTGTTGCTCAGCTAGCGGAGAAAAAATGTTGAAGCCCTTCAGGCTACTCTCCATCAGAACACTCCCCATCTCTTTTCTGATTGGCTAATTCCCTAAAATCGTTATCTTAAAGCCACACCCCCGGGGCAGTTGCACCTAGCCAGCTAACCACTATTGTTACTGATGCTAAAGGACTCCTGGGGTAAGAAAACAAGTTTTACACATTTTCTAATTGTTGGTTCAATTTCAGCTTAAATAATCCCTACAACTCAATAAATCACGTGCGATTTTTATTTTTTCTTGATGAAAACATACCATGGTGTAATTGTGAGCCACTTTGTGCAAGTCCGTGCAACCCTGTGCATCTGCAAATGAGCGAATTCCAAGGCAGTTGGACGGGTGAAGTTGCTTCATTAAAAATCGACAACAAGCTTCGACAACCTGTGAAAGCTGCAAAAGGCAGGCCGTAGACAGCAGGCACTCAATGGTATCCTCTTTTAATTCCAGACGACCTAAGAGGAATAAAAACAAGGAAACAAATAAATACTGCATAGAAACAGGCCTTTTCAAACACAGTTAATTTCTTTACAACTACACCTCTTGGGATTCTGTAGAATGCACAAAAGTTGCTGAGCTACTTTACTGTAGCTGTTAATCACAAATGTAGTGTTACTTCTAAAGAACTTTTTTATTGTTCTTTTTACCCCTCCCCATCCCTCTCCCAACGATGAGGTCACCACTGCTACATCTTCTCTCTAGCTGGGAAGGCGGGGGTAGTGATTGCTTTCAAAGCTGAGCAATGATGTGCCTTGGTTGACCAGATCGGGGTGCTTGTATATCGGGCAGCCTGTGCTCCCCAATTTCTCAGAACAGAGTGCCTCAGCTCCGTGATGTACCCGGCACCAGTGTGGGATTCTGGGGCTCATATGTAAGCCTCAGTTTCTCAGGTGGCTCTTCTGCGAGATCAGCCCACCAAACATTTTATTAAAGAGTACCTGCTATCTTGGGGGGGGAAATGCTGAAAAAAAGATCAGTTATGTGCTTACCATAACAGAAGATCTTAGAGAGAATCTCTTCCCTTGGGCCACACCTTTGGAACTATACCCACATTAGTGCTGGGACCACACGGAAACCTTTGCTAGCCAGGGTCCACCCACGACAACGTCATGCATCAGCGTCTACATAACAGTGGGTGGTCCCATCTCGCCTCAGATTCCCACTGAAGAATATGCTCGGAGAACTCTCTTCTGGGGAAATAGGAGATTATACCAGCACCTCTCATGTTAGGTAGATGCAGGTGCTGCAGAAAGCAACCATACAAATTCCCAAGTCAGAAGTGGATGCCCTATTCCCCTACAGCTGAAAAAAGGGGGAAGAAAAGAGGGCTGTCATGGCCTAAGGGAAGAGTCTCTCTCGAAGATCTATTGTTACGGTAAGTATATAATTGTTCTATCTTCTTCAAGGATATCTTTTTAGGCCATATCTTTGGAATGAGTCCCAACCAGTCCCAAAAGCCAGCTGGGAGGTTGGTACAGTCTGTTCATGACAGTAGGCTCTGTAGGACAGAAAGGCTGAAGCCTGCACTTCTACAAGAAACAATGTCCAGACTGTAATGTTTAATAAAGTTGTGGAGAGCACTCTATATGGCGTAGCACAGATGTCAGCAGCAGAGACAATTCGGAAGCAAGCAGCAGATGCAGCCATGCCCCTTGTGGAATGATGATGAACCGCACCATGAAGTTCCTTACTGTACTTCCTGTAACAGGATGTAATACACTATGCTAGCCATTTATTTTATTTATTTATTGATTGAAGGAATCAGAATTGGAATATGCTGCCAGAAGAGGTAATCTCGTTGAAGACAGTGGGCACCTTTAAGAGAGGCTGGGACAGGTACAGGGGAAGGTAAGGATCATGGGTAGGGAGGATGGGAGGAGTGGGGAGGGCGGGCAGGGACAGTAGCTCAAGCTGTGAAACCTGCAACACGAGCAGATTTGATAGGACCAAATGGCCTTCCTCTGCTGGCTTCTTCATTTGTTCATACGTAATTACAACCTTTGAGTCAAGGACTCCTTTGCAAAGGCTCCACTTCAGATAGATAGATAGATAGATATAGATATATATATATATATATATATATACACACATCACAAGAAATGACAAGATACACAATAAATATACAGAGAACACACCAGAATACATACATTGCAAGTTTAGAAACAGTATATACAATAAGAGGCATATAGTGAAGACAAGTTACAGTTCAAGGGTGGAATGGACCAACCCATGTCAAATCATTATAAGTCCAGCATGTACAATAATAATACACAGAAATCAAATGGTTATAGTCATAGGCAAGGGGGAGAAGGACTAAACACAGTTACAGTTGGAGTGGAAGAGGATTTCAGCACGGAGTAGGGTTTTAAACGGGCCTAGTTGCTGTTCCAGGGTGATAGCCAACGGCATTTCATTCAACCAGAGGGACATTCAACCATTTAGACAAGCACTGTTTAGAAACAGGTACGCCCTCTTTCCCAGGGGCAAACTAAACAAAAAATTGAGAGGACTTTCTGCAGTCCTTGGTGAGTGCCAAACCGTGTCTTAGGATTCTATTTACATCCAAAGTATAGAGCAATGCTTCACCTTGATTGGCATGCTCTGGATAATAAACTGGAAGGTGGATGGTTTGGTTTAATGTGAACTCAGGTACCACCTTTGGCAAAAACTTAGGATTAGTACATAAAGACACCCTGTCTTTATGAAAGATCAAATAAGGAGGCTCACACATTAGAGCCTGTGGCTCTGAAATCCTTCAAGCCAAAGTGACGACAACTAAAAATTACACTTTCCAGGAAAGGAAGCATAGACCGCAACTCGCAGCTGGCTCAAAAGGAGCCAAAGTAAGTTTCTCAAGCACGTAATTTAGGTCCCATGGGGGGACAGAACTGCGAATGGGAGCTTTGATATGCAGAATGCCTCTCAAAAAGGTATGGAAGACCTCCAGTTGGGCTACCGTACCCCCATCAATAGTGGAATGGTAAGCTGATATAGCTGCCAGATAGATGCACCTTCAGTGAGAAATACTGTAGACTAGAGTCTGACAGTGACAGCAAGTATTCCAACACCACACTGACCAGGCAGGTAAATGGGTCCATATTCTTGGAAGTGGCCCACAAAGTGAAACACTTCCACTTCAATTAGTACGTATGCCTGGTGGAAGGCTTTCCTAGCCATAATCAGCACATCAGCAACTTTTGGTGACGCCTCAAATCGTGCTACCGCTATGTCTTCAGAAGCCATGCATGCAGATGCAGGGACTTGAGGTCCAGATGGACCACAGCCCCCTTCTCCTCTGACAACAGACCTTTGCACAGAAGTAAGGGTACTGGAAGCTCCATGGCTAGCTGTTGCAGGAATGGATACCATATTTGACAAGGTCACAGAGGTGAAATGAAGATGAGGGTTGCACCCTCCATCTGTAGTTTCAGTAACACTCTCTGTATTAATAGAATGGGAGGGAATGCATACAGAAACCTCCTTTTCTAAGAAAGGGACAATGTGTTTAGCCAGAAAAATCCAGGTCCTGGAGCAAGTGAGCAGAAACGCAGCACTTTTGCGTTGTGTGGGGGATGCAAAAAGGTCCAACTCTGGGCAACACCAACTTGTGAAGAGGTCATTTACCAGAGAGGTCAGCAGTTCCCATTTGTGTATCTTGGACTGTGACCTGCTTAGCAGGTCTGCTAAAACATTTTGGACTCCTGAGAGATGCACGGCTGACAACTCTAGGCAGTGTTCTAGCACCCAGTACCACACTCTCATTGCTTTCTGACACGGGATAGGAATGAGTCCCTCCTTGTTTGCTTATGTAATGCATAACATTGCCGTTGTCCATCTGACCAGCAGATGACCTGAGGCCAGATGCTCCTGGAAAGCCTAGAGACTGTAAAGAACCACTCTCATCTTCAGGACATTTATGTGCAATTTGATTTCCACTTGGGTCTAAGACCCTTGGGTCTGATGAGGGCCCAGGTGTGCCCTCCCACCCAGATCCTGAAGCATCCATAGTGAGACTCTAGGTAGGAGTTGGACTTAAGAATAGAACACCCCATAAGAGGTTGCTGTGTCCATCCACCACATCAGTGTTTTGTGTAGATGGGACACAAACTGGTCCCACTGCACTCTCAGTGTGCACTGTGGTATCTGCATATGCAAGCGAGCCAGTGACACTATCACAATGGCTGCTGCCATGGGTCCCAGCAGGCACAGAAACATCCTGGCTGAGACATACTGACTGCTGTATACCAGCTGTGCATGAGTCATAAGTTGTTCTGCCCTGTTCAGAAACTGTTCTGTACCCAAGACTGCACCTATATACTGCAGCCTCTGGCAAGATGTCAGTGCTGATTTTGGTACATTCACAGTAACTCCCAGGTCATTGAACAACTGCCTTGTGCAGGACAGGGTATGTTCAAGCTGGATCCTAGATCTGGCTGTTAATAGCCAATCATTCAGGTATGGGAAGTCACAGAAACCTTCCCTGCGAAGGGCCGCTGTCACCACAGATAAGCATTTGGTAAAGACCTGAGGTGCAGAGGACAAGCCAAAGGGCAATACTTTGAACTGGAAGTGCTTCCCTTCCAGGACAAATCTCAAGTACTTTCTGTGATGCTGTCTGATCTTGATAGGAAGGTATACATCCTTTATGTTCGTGGAGCAAATCCAGTCCCCTGCTTGTAAAAGGAGAATTACAGTAGATTCTGCAGAGAGACCATACAAATTTCTTGTACTTGATGTAGAAGTTTAGGTCTCACAGGTCTAGCACAGGCCTGAGATCTCCTGTCCATCTGGGGACCAGGAAGTATCTGGAGTTAAACCCCTTGCCTTTCTGGCATGAAGACACAGATTTTAAGACATTTGATCAGTAAGGCTTGTACCTCTGCTTTCAACAGGGACAGATGTTTCCAGGGATAAGTTGAAAGAGATGGAGGATGCTCTGGAGGGGTGTCTAGCAACTCCAGAGCATGTTCCTTTGCAATTATCTCCAGGACCCATTCATCTGTAGTAATCTCCCTCCATTGTATAAATGAAGGGAAAAGTGACCCCCTACCACCAGCTCCTGTCCATGAAGTGGTTTAGGGGGAGTCTTGCACAAGTCATGCTGAGCCAATGGGCCCAGTGCCACCACCTTTGGAGGATTCAGAATGGGCTCCAGGGAGTAGTGGCAAGGCTCCACCACCCTTCCCTCGGCTCTGCTGATGACAGGCATGGTGGCCACCTTTGGCAGCAGCCTGGCAAAAGAACCTTCTGCCTCTGCTTCTACCAGATGTAGAGTACAAGGACTTCATTGACCTCAAAGCCATTCTTGAAGTTTCTAGGCCGCTCAAAGCCTAATCTACATGGTAGCCAAGCAGTTTTGTTCCTCTAAAGGGAGCATTAAAGATTGATCAGTTGCACATCAGTTGCAAACCCCGCCACTCTGAGTCAAGAGTACCTTCTCATGCAAATCCCAGTAGCAGCTGTCCTGGCAGAAGCATCTGAGTTATCACATGCTGACCATAGCAGATACATAGATACACAGACAGTGTCGGCAGATAAGGGCCTATGGCCCACCCAGTCTGCCCATTTGAGCTTGTAAGTTCAGTTTATGTTTTCCTAGAAGTCTGTTGCCCCTTACCCCTGACCGCCAGAATTCCTTTATGTCTATCCCGTGCATTCTTAAATCCCATGATTGTTTCAGCCCCCACCACTTCCTCTGGCAGGGTGTTCCACTTATCCACCACCCGTTCTGTGAAGAAATTCTTCCTCACGTTTCCTCTGAATCATCCTCCTCCAAATTCATCCCATGCCCTCTAGTCCTGGAACATCTTTTCGCTTAAAAATAGAGTATTCTGCACCCTGTTCCTCCCTGTAAGATACTTGTATGTCTCTATCATATCCCTCTCTCCTCCTCTCCTCCAGGAGTACATGTTCAGTTCCTTCAACCTGTCCTCATAGGACTTGTGATGCAATCCATACACCATCTTTGTTGCCCTCCTCTGAACCTTCTCTCTACCCTGTATATGTCCTTACGTAGGTAAGGTCTCCAGAACTGTACACTGTACTCCAGGTGGGGCCTCACTAGTGTCTTGTATAGTGGAATTATGACCTCCCTTTTCTTGCTGGTGATGCCCTGCCTATGCATCCCAGCATCCTATTTGCTTTACCTGCTGCCTTGTCACACTGTTTCTCTACCTTGAGGGTCATCAGAGATGATAACCCAAGATCTCTTTCCTGCTTGGTGCATGCTTATCCTTACCCCAACTGATATATTCGCTTGGGGTTTTTGTGCCCATATGCATTATCTTGCACTTCTTTGCATTAATTTCAACTGCCAAACCCTGACCATTCTTCAAGTTTCTGCAGGTCCTTCTCATTCTGTCTACACCCTCTGGTGTGTCTACCCTGTTACAGAGCTTTGTGTCATCAGCGAACAGTGAAATTCTGCCTTCTAGGTCCTGCGCAATGTCACAGATGAAGATGTTGAATAGGACCAGTCCCAGCACTGATCCCTGTGGTACCCCACTGGTCACTCTTCCCTCTGTGGAGTGACAGCCATTTATCACCACCCTCTGTGTCCTGCCGCCCAGCCAGTTACCTACCACCACACTACTGTCCTGCCCACACCATATTCCCCAGTCTGTGTAATAGTCTTCTATGTGGCACAGTGTCAAAGGCCTTGCTGAAGTCCAGATAGGCCATGTCCACTGCCCTCCCTGATCCACCTCCTAGTCACCCAGTCAAAAATTCAACGAGGTTGGTCTGACGCTGACCTCCCCTGGTGGAACCATGCTGCCTTAGGTCCTGTAGTCCATTGACAACCAGATGTTCCACCAATCTCTCCTTCAGTAGTGCTTCCATGATCTTCCCCACTACCGAGGTGAGGCTGACTAGTCTGTAGTTCCCCGCTTCCTCTTTGTTCCCACTTTTGTATAAGGGGACTACATCTGCTATCCTCCAGTCTTTGGGTACCTCCCGTTTCCAGTGATCACCTAAACAGGATAGCCAGAGGTTCAGCCACCACCTCTCTTAGTTCTTTAAGGACCCTGGGGTGCACCCCATCTGGCCCCATTGCTTTATCAACTCTTATTACTTCCAGTTCCTTCAGGACCCTTTCTCGTGTAAATGTTTGCTTACTTCAGCAGCTGCATTCAGATTTTTCAGTAATTCATTTTGACTGTGCCATCTGGAAGTGCCTGAGCAGTAGCTTTGGAAGACTTCCAAAGGCCATTTAGGTACTAAACCATGTGTGACTGACAGTTTGCAATACACAGGTCTAATGAGGCAGAGGCATATGTTTGCTTGCCCATCACATCAAGCCTCCTGGATTCCTTGTCATGTGGCAGGGTACTCATATGCACTGGTGCCCTAGATCTGTCATGGGCAGTCAATATGATCACAGAGTCTGTTTCTGGCTGGTTGGCATAACAGGGCTAGAAAATTATTTTAAAAAGTGGTGTTCCCCACTTCCATTTCACAAGCTTTGGTATTCTGTTTTGAAAACTGGTATACCAACCCTGTTTTTTGTATACCACACTATTCAATTGTTTTTTCACGGCGTTTAACAATTAGAAATACAGTTGTTTCTAGCCCAAATGGCCCTATTCAACTAAATGTGAAAACAGTTTAAATTTACTTATGCATGTTCAGTTCTTTGCACTTTTTAATGCAGTCTCAAGCTGCTAATAGATGCCCTGTAGAAGAGAACCAGAACACTGGCTCTTCCACAGCTGCTGCTGGCTCCAAGACCCCCCTCCCCACTGAAGGCACAGACACCCCATAAAAGAGAGCCAGAACACCCCGTAGAAGAGAGCAAGAACAGAGCTGCTGCCGGGTATGAGACCCCCTCGCCCCACTGAAGGCACAGACGCCCATAGAAGAGAGCCAGAACACCGGGTTCTCCCACAGCTACTGCCGGCTCTAAGACTCCCCTTCCCACTGAAGGCACACATGCCCCATTGAAGAGAGCCAGAACATGGGCTCTCCCACAGCTGCTGCCAGCTCTAAGATCCCCCTCCCCACTGAAGGCACAGGCACCCCGTAGAAGAGAGCCAGAACACTAGGCTCTCCCACAGCTGCTGTCAGTTCTAAGAGCCCCCTCCCCACTGAAGGCAAAGGCACACTGTAGAAGAGAGCCAGCGCACCAGGCTCTCCCACAGCTGCTGCTGGCTCTAAGACCCCCCTCCCACTGAGGCACAGGCGCCCTGTAGAAGAGCCAGAGCACCGGGCTCTCCCACAGCTGCTACCAGCTCAAGCCCCCACTGAAGGTACAGACTGGATTTCGGTTGGTGGACTTCTGATGATTGTTTTTTGTTAAATACAGCTTCTGTGTCCTCCCGAGCTGTACCAGCTGTTTTTTGATTGTACCTTAAGGCTGCAATGTTTGTTTCTTGGTCTAGGTGCTATTTGTAGATGTTACACTAACCCCTGCTGTGATGTGGACAGATATATCAGTCCAGAATTCCTATATGTTCTAATTCTGTTGGCAGCCTAAGGGCTACTTCCGATATTGTTTAATGCTGATTTGCTGCTTATGCTGCACTGATTACACCTTCAGCCCGTTTAGCCCAGTATTAGTCCATTTCAACAAGTAGTGCTGTGTACTGTTTAGGCTTGTATTGTGCTGCAGTCGCCATCTTGCACTGTTCTCTGGTCCTCTCCCTCCCGACATCCTATTTCCAGCCGTGACCCGAGACTTCCCTTTGTTAGCAACCATTACCCCTTAATCCCTGCTCTGGCCCTACTAACCTCTTTGCTTGCTCCCTTTAGGCACAGACACCCCAAAGAAGAGAGCCAGAACACTGGGATCTCCCACAGCTGCTGACGGCTCTAAGACCCCAATCCCCACTGAAGGTACAGACTGAATTTCGGTTGGTGGACCTCTGCTAGCCCGCCACTGCTATCGCGGCAGCTGCCTCCCCCCCTCCATGTGCATTTCCTTTATAGGCAGGGGGAGTCAGTGGGAACTATCTCCTCAAACCCCCCCTAGCACTTTATACAGCCAAGCCACTAGGGGGCACTGCACACTCCCCTGCAGCCTCCACACAGTTTTTAAATAGAATTGTTAGGACCTAATCCTTCAGCCTATCTTGCCTCTGTCCCCATTGCCATTCATACCAGGAAACACTCTGAGCAAATCCCAGCCCCACTCTCTCTCCCCCTCTGCGAGGCCTGAACCCCAACCTGTGGAGCACAGACCATTCAGTAGCCTGCAAAACAGTCCACTAGGCTTCACAGCCTGTTAGTACTCCCACATAGCAAGATTCTCTAGTACCTTGGCCCTCCCCAATTTGGTCAGTAGCGTCGCTAGCCACAAATGGTTACCAGGGCACAGCTGGGGCACAACAGATGGCAGCCAGGGCACTGATATACTGTTAGTATGAGGAAAGTTCTATACCATATGGGGCACCAACTGGGACACAGCATTTTCTTTACCAGGACACGTGCCCTGGTGGGCCCTGGTGCAGGGCTGCCCATGCATTTGGTTCAGCCCTCCCCCCACTCACACTTAGTACATCCTACCTGGCCTGTTCAACCTGCTCCACTGAGCTTTTTAGAGCACTCCCACTGCTGTCTCTTTGGAACACACCCATCGTGTGCCCAACCCTGCCCTCTCAATCACAACTATGGCCCCCTGCAAAAAGGAGTTTTTCATTGCTCTCCTACTTATTATCTTAACACTTAAGTGCTCCAATGACCACACCCGAGTAAACACCAACCCAGATAATGCCCCAATATCTCGGTCTCACAGAACTGGCACAGTTAGTGTTATTACAGACACATATGCTGGACCAAACATGCATCCTCGCTGAGTACCTGCCCATCGACTACTGTGAAACAGCCATTCACATCCTATCCCATCTCACCATCCTGCCGCGCACAAAAAAGAAAGCAGGACCCAGTAAGCGAAAACATACTGCAAACTTAAAAAAGCCTAAAAAACTTTTCCTGTTGCAGACCACACTGATGCTTCTACTCATTTCAGGCAACATCCACCCTAATCTTGGCCTGCCTGTACAGCTTCAGAGCAACGGTAACAACCCAGGAACACTAAAACTAGCATCAATTCATATAGGCAGCCTGGTGGCTAAAACTGACCAACTCCAAGTGTGGGAAAGCCAGCACAGGCCAGACATTCTCTCCCTAGTGGAAACCAGGCTCTCACCTAAGATCCTGGACACATCCGTAGCAGACTGGGGAAAAGGGGCAGGGGGTGTGCTATCTACATTAGAGATAACATACAGTGGCATGCCCTTCCCCAGATAGACATCGGGAACACTGCAGAAGCCCTAGTCGTCAAATTACTGTTAGGCACACATAGAAAATCCCTCACAGTAGTCTCAGTCTACATTCCCCCCAAAGAACAATCCACTGGATTCAGCAAGCTTACTGACTATGTCAAAGGCATGAGACAAAACCAGAAGGTGATAACCCTAGGGGATTTCAATGCAAACTGACTGTTACATGAGGCTGCCCACTACAAAGACGCCCTGTCTTGTATCAGCATCTCTCAAATGGTCGAATCACCCACTAGGGTCAATTACTGCACTAGGTCCAGTACTCTGCTTGACTGGATCCTTACGAACCACCGAGTGGATCACTGACATCACAGTCCTTGCGGACTCACTCAGCGACCACTCCCGTTATATGCCACTGGGCCAATAAAGCCCCTAAGCCCCCCTCCAAAAAGAAAGGTAACCAGTCGCATCCTTAAACGAGGACAACTAAAATCGTTCAAGACCTACCTTAAACAAATTGACTGATCCACCCTCGACTCCCTAAAGGATGCAGACCAGATATTGGATTGCTTCATTGCTAAATTCAATGAAGCTTGTGACATCTTTGCTCCAATAAGGAAGCGTAAAATAATGAGCACCCACAATTCATGGCTCACCCCCACTCTGTTAAACCTCATGCCCACTAGAAACCATCTATGGCAAAAAGCCAAGACCACTGGCAAACAGGCGGACATCCAGAAATACAAAACAGCTAGAAACATCTGCACCCATAAGGTCAGCCTAGTCAAAATACACTACTTCAAAAACTGCCTCACAAACTCCTGGGGAGATGATAGAAAATTTTGGGATAACCTGAAGGACCTAACTGGCAAAACCAACAAAACTCTCCCTCCATGCTAATAGTGAATGAGGAAATTAACCAGAGCCATCAAATCAAAGCCGACACATTTGACGTCACGGTCTCCGATCGCAGCAGCATACTACCGCCAGACTTCATCGATGCAACCGAGGGCACTGTGGAAGACACTACATCCACCAACAGCAATTCCCCAACTGGACTCCCCCCACTTCAAGGTAATCTCCATGGCCGATGCTAAAAAAATATTTCCTGCGGGCACTAGGCAAATCCAGACACAGCAATGCCACCCTTGACTTAAAACTAACTAACTGCCCTCACCCTTGATGAGGTACTAATGCCGCTCACAAAACTCTTGAACTTATCCATCAGACTGGGGTAATTCCCCTACAGGTGGAAGCTGCAGTAGTAACCCCAATCCATAAAAGTGGCGACTGAGCCCTCCACACCAATTACCACCCCATATCAATCCTACCTCCCCTTCCAAGGCCTTAGAATGAATTGTTTCTTATCGACTGACTGACTACCTTGACGAGTATAAAATTCAGTGCCCCCAACAACACTGTTTCCAGAAGGCTCACAGTACCACTACTGCGCTACTGGAGTACAGTGGCTTCCTTCATGGAGCCCTAGACAGTAGCCAACTGGCAGTGGAGCAGCAGTTTTCTGGGAGAGGTTCTAGAGGCTGCATTGCTGCCCTATTTGCAGACACCTCTCTGGTCTGAAGAAGGAGATTGCCCGTCTCCATGCTGACCTGGTAAGGATTCGGGAAACCTCCTCCTCCACCCACGAACCACCCAGGCCACCACCACTGCCTCTGAGGTTGCCAAGAAAGAGAAGCAGTTGGACCACGGTGGGCTCAGGGAGGGTGAGGGTGGTGGAACAGAGGCGCATTCCTCCAGCTGTGCCTCTCCACAATTCATTCGCCATTCCGGTGGAGCATTGTTCCACTATGGAGGCACCTGCAGTGGAGACAAGGAGGATGCTGGGAACCTCCATAAAGGAGACCCACAGGAGGGTGGCACAGGACCCCACAGGGGAAGGAAACAACTCCTGGTGGGGGACTCAATCGTTAAGGGGTAGAATGTGGGGAAGAGATGGGGGAGAGGGAGGTAAGGTGCCTGCCCCACACCATGGCTTGGAGGGACAGGAAGTGAAGGACTGACCGGGTGCCAACCCTTTTGCGGCTGGACAACAGACTTGCTTGTGCCTGAAGAGTGTCCACCCTGTCCAGCGGCAGAAAGGCTTTGCCGATGATCGTGTCCAGGATCGCCCCAATGAACTGAAGTCTTTGACAAGGGACCAGATGGGACTTGGTCTGGCTGATGGTGATATACAGGCTGGTGAAAACCTGCCAGGTAAGGGAAAGGGAGCACTGGAGTTCCTCCCTGGATGAGGCCGCCAGGAGCCAATCGTCCAGGTACGGGAAAACCAGTACCCCTGGATACGTAGGTGGGCCGCTACAACAGAAAGGCATTTGATGCACACTCGGGGAACCGAGGAAAGACCAAATGGGAGGGCCTTGAATTGGTAGTCGCCCCCCTTGAAAAGAAAACCAGAGGAACTTGCAGTGGGAAGGGCGGATGGGGATGTGCAGGTAGGCATCCTGCATATCCAACACACATAGCCACAGTCCTGGCCGAAGGAGCGGCAGAAGGCTCTGCAGGGAGAGCATTCTGAAGTGCTTGTAATCCACGAACATGTTCAGGGAGATGAGGTCTAGAATAGGTCTCACGTTTCCCATTTTCTTTGGAACAAGGAAGAAATGGGAATAGTACCCGGTCCCCCAAAGGCGAGTGGGGACTGGTTCCATCGCTGCCTTCAAGAGAAAGGAGGATATTTCTTCATGAACCAGAAGAAGATGCTCCAGGGAGTAAGACGACTTGGGGGTCTTCTTGGTGGTTTCTGAAGAAACTCGATTGAGTGTCCTTTTGCTATCAGCTGGAGCACCCAAGCATCTGAAGTAATCCTCTCCCAGCCCGGCAGATGGAAGACAACCTCCCTCCTACTGGTTCTTCTGGAGTGTCCAGAGGCTGTGGGAGAGGAAAGGAGTCAGGAGGTGTGAGGCAGCATGGCGGCCGAGGCTCCTGACATTTTTTTGGGCGGCGGAGTCTTGGCCATCGTAGGGGCCTGACGTGTGTTGCACCACTTGCCCTGAGGTCTCGCTTTTAGCCGATAACGTCTGCGAAAGGGGCAACACTGTCCTTGAGGGGGCCTGTAGAAAGAATCAACAGACCTGAGTGCAGTGCCCTTCTCTTGCAGGTCGGTGATGATGTCTTTTGACATCTCCACCGAACAGCACCGAACCCCTGAAGGGTGCATCCTGAATAGCGGATTGCACTTCAGGGACCAATCCTGACACATGGAGCCAGGCACGACGCCAAAGGCTCACAGCGAAAGCCGAACTCCTACCAGCAGTGTCCACTGCATCGTACGTGGCATGTAGCATGTGCTTACTGGCCGAATGAGCAGATCGTACTAGATCAGCCAATTCATGCTTGGTTTGAGATTCAGGAAGAGAGTTCAATTTGGATTCCACCTGGCTCAAGATAGCCTTCTGGTAATCCCCCATATGAGCGACATAGTTCAGGGCCCAGATTCCCAGTGTGGAGGAAGAGTGCACCTTTTCCCATACTGGTCCAGAAGATGGGATTCCTTGTCCGGTGGAGATAAGCTAAGGTGCTTTGGATTAGCCGACCGGCCGTGAGCGGTGCTAATACAGAAACATAGAAGCTGATGGCAGATAAAGACCGCAAGGCTCATCCAGTCTGCCCATTTCTTTTTCTACATTATGAATGTGCCAGAGACCTTTGCTCTGTCAATGGCCTATCTATTCATACTCATGTGTATTGCTCCCTTATGCCTATCCCATGTCTGTTTGAAGCCTTGCACTGTATTCATATCCACCACTTCCTGAGGTAGGCCGTTCCATGCATCCACCACCCCTTCTGTGAAAAAGAACTTCCTCACATTACCCCTTAGTCTGATATCCTGCCCACAGCACCCAGTTGAGCGCCGGGCCACGCTTTCCGTTAGCGGGCGGTCGGCGGCCCACTTAAGCCGGATCTAGGGACCACGAGGCCGGAGGGACATCGAGAAAGGCACGGAAAGCCACGGCCAATCGTCTGATATCCCTGCCCTCAGTACCCAGTTGAGCGCCAGGGCTACGCTCCGCCAGCAGGCGGTCGGTGACCGCTAAGCCGACCCAGGGGACCACGAGGCCGGGAGGGACATCGAGGAAAGGCACGGGAAAGCCATGGCCAATCGTCTGATATCCCTGTCCACAGCACCCAGTTGAGCGCCGGGGCTACGCTCCGCCAGCAGGCGGTCGGCGACCGCTAAGCCAACCCAGGGAACCACGAGGTCGAGGGACATCGAGGAAAGGCACGGAAAAGCCGCAGCCAATCGTCTGATATCCTGCCCCAAGCGCACCCAGTTGGCGTAGAATACGGCGCTCCACCAGCGGGCGGTCGGCGACCGCTAAGCCGACTCCAGGGGACCAACACGAGGCCAGGAGGGACATCAAGAAAGGCATGGAAAGCCGCGGCCAATCGGTAAGTGAGCGCTTTCAAGGCAGAGCAGCCGATTGGTCCTCCTGCCCAATTGAATTGCATTGACTGAACTTACACTACCTAAAGTTGTTCTGGGACTTGGAATTTTTTTCTGAAAACTTCAAAAAAGAGCTGTTTTACTTGTTTTTTTTTTGTAAAAGTAGAGGGAAACTGTTAAATTCTGTGTAACTGTGATTACAAGCCCTTTATTTGTAATTTAAAGTGGGCCAGACTCTACGGCGCCCCAGCCCCCCCACAGCCTTTTGTTGTGCAAATTTCAATCACTCTGACCAGCAGAAAACACTTGTTTCTGTTTTTTACTAATTATTGCACCTTCCTCTCTCTCCAGTCTGATATCCCTACCCACAGCACCCAGTTGAGCGCCAGGGCTACGCTCCGCCAGTGGGCGGTCGGCGACCGCTTATCCGACCCAAGGGACCACGAGGCCGGGAGGGACATCAAGAAAAGGCACGGGAAAGCCGCGACCAATCAATAAGTGAGCGCTTTCAAGGCAGAGCAGCCGACTGGTGCTCCTGCCCCATTGAATTGCATTGACTGAACTTACACTACCTAAAGCTGTTCTGGGACTTGGAATTTTTTTCTGAAAACTTTAAAAAAGAGCTGTTTTACTTGTTTTTTTTTTTGTAAAAGTAGAGGGACACTGTTAAATTTTGTGTAACTGTGATTACAAGCCCTTTTTTTGTAATTTAAAGTGGGCCAGACGCTATGGCGCCCCAGCCCCCCCACAACCTTTTGTTGTGCAAATTTCAATCACTCTGACCAGCAGAAACACTTGTTTCTGTTTTTTACTAATTATTGCATCTTCCTCTGTCTCTCTCCAGTCTGATATCCCTGCCCACAGCACCCAGTTGAGCGCCGGGGCTGCGCTCCGCCAGAGGGCGGTCGGCGACCGCTAAGCCGACCCAGGGGACCACGAGGCCGGGAGGGACATCGAGGAAAGGCATGGGAAAGCCGCAAAATGTTTGCACACCTGCCCTTCCCCCTCCTTGTGTGTTATTTTTATAGGCATCTTCCCACCGAAATCTCTTCTCCCGCCCTCAGCACTACTCTAGCCAATAAACTGCATCACCGCCCTGCTGTACCACCTAATCAGCAATCCTTCCCTTACTGTTCTCCCGGTAGTTAACCATCAATACCACTTTCACAATGGGGAGACTCCTCCTGCTATTTCTCTCCCTGTCATTCATGGGGTTCCCTAAGGAGGATGTCTATATCACACAAAATATGGTGACCCATCTGCCTAGCCTCTCTGTCTCATCCTCATTGAATAATGTTCAGACCCTCACATATGTCCTACCATTGCTGCACCAGTATCAGTGGGGTGACCGCCAAAAAGGGACGTAAATTACCAAGTATGTATTCCGATCAATGCTCCATTACTGGATATACAGTTCCCCCTTATGCCTGACTACCAAACTGCTACTCGGTGTCTCGACATGCTGTCATAACCCCTTTTGGAGCACCCCAAAAGAATGGCAACAGAGCAAGAAAAGGAGGACCAAAGACGGCCCCCTCTTCCTATCTCTTGCAGCCCTTATGAAACTCCTATTCTTTCTACTACTCTGTATTGGAAATGTGGAAATCAACCCAGGCCCCCCGAGTGTATCACCTCACCAGCAGACCTAACCTCAATCAAAGGCCTCAGTTTTCTTCATATTAATGCAAGCAGCCTCCTAAAAAAACTTACACTGATACAAGCCTGGGTTGCCCATACCTTGCCAGACTTTCTCCTGGTATCTGAGACATGGCTCAAACCCACCACAGCAGACAGGGATGTTAATCTACCCAATTATCAGTTATTCAGAGCGGATCGCCTAACAAGGGGCAGTGGAGTAGCTATATATGTAAAGTCCAGTATACCTGTATCCTGCTTTACTGCAATCTCGATGCCCAAAGAATTCAAATGTATATCCCTCAAAGTATCTCTCCCCAATACAGAAGCTTTCCAGCTAGTAGGCTGCTGCAGGCCCTCCTCTGCTGACCACAAGCTTTTATCCCACCTGGGGAATCTACTCAAACCAGGCTCTGAAGAAGTCATTATCCTTGGTGATCTGAATCTAAACTGGCTTTCCAAGGCAGCTGCACCTTTGGTATCATTCTGTGATATACATGGGCTCACACAACTGATAAATGAGCCAACAAGAATAAACTTAAGAATAGAAACAACAGCACACTACTTGATATCTTGCTGGTGAACAAACCCCATCTATTCACACACACTGGAGTGCTTATAAGTGATCACTGCCTCATTACAGGAGTAAGATCTTCCAGCAAACCAACAACCCCAGCAAAATTTATAATGAGGAGATCCAAGAAAAACCTCAATATTGAAGGATACCTGCATGATCTAGCTCACTCTCCAAGCTGGCAAGAGTTTTATCTTGCACACTCTGTGGAAAAAGCACATCAGGTGCTAAACAGCATAATACTAAGTGCCCTTAGTACCCATGCCCCAATCACTAGTGTCCGAATAAAAAACAAATCTTGCCGCTGGTTTTCAGCTGACCTCAAATCTGCACTGTTGGAGAGAGACAAACTATGGAAGTTGGCAAGAAAAACTAAGAACCCAAATGACTGGGTGTTATTTAGAAAAGCCAGGAATAGCTGCACCAAGAAAGTAAGGGATGCAAAGGCTGCCTTTTACTTGGCTGAACTTGATTCCTCCTATCACAATCCTGCTAGGTTCTGGGGCACCATCAAGGGGATTGTAGGGCAGGATTCTGGCACCTCTCTACCAACTCAATTGCACCACAATAATGGCTCTATCTCTGGCAAAATGCAAGTTCTGGATGCTTTCAATAACCACTTCACAACTGCTGGCCTTCCCCTTTGACACCTCTCCAGCTAATCTGCTGCGTGCACAACTAAGCTCCCAGTACACTGGTGCTCAGAGAGCCGATTCCTCCTTCTCCTTCAAACCTGTCCTGTTGAAGCAAGTAGAGGATCTTTTATGGCAGTTGGATATTAAAAAAAGCGCAGGGGCAGACTCTCTTGACCCCTACTTTCTAAAGACTGCATTTCATGTACTTGCAGTTCCACTACCACATCTCTTTAACCTATCTTTAACCTCTGGTTCTATTCCTACAGTGTGGAAGGCAGCCCAAGTGGTTCTCCTTCTAAAATCAGGGGGACCCTATGGACTTTAATAACTACAGGCCCATTTCCATTCTTCCAGTGCTATCCAAGATGCTAGAGAAAATAGTGAGCATCCAGCTAAGAGAATATCTTGATGATGCTAACCTCTTGAATCCAGCTCAATCTGGGTTTAGGGCCAGGCACAGCACTATCTCTGCACTGGCCAAAGTTACAAATGACTGGCAAACCGAATTAGATAAAAAGAATAGTGTCTGTGCAGTATTTCTTGACCTAAGTAAGGCATTTCACACTGTGGACCACGAGCTGCTACTCTCTTCCTTGCATTCCATTGGCCTAGATCCACCCTCCCTTAAATGGTTCAGGTGTTACCTTATGGATAGGTCACAGCAGGTGAAAGCTGAAGGTGATCTATCCCCATTAAAACCACTGCTAAGAGGAGTTCTGCAAGGATCTATCCTGGGCCCTATCCTTTTTGCCATCCACATTAATAATATTGACTCAAATCTCACCAAAGCCACTGTCCACCTCTTTGCTGATGACACTGTTTTGTATGTCAGCAACCCATCACCTGCAGTTGCCTGTGAAATTTTACAGGCAGAGTTCTCCTTGCTGCAATATCAACTACTTGAGAAAAAGCTTCTTTTAAATGCAAAGAAAACAAAAGCAATGCTTTTCTCCAATCAAAGCTCCACCAGCACCTCCTCACTAAGCAGTCTCCCCCAGCTATGCACTATCCTTGGAGAAAATCTGGAGTATGTAGTAAAATTCAAATACTTAGGTGTGTGGCTTGATAACAGACTTGACTTCCCACATCATATTGAAGAACTGCTGAAAAAACTTCGGCAAAGGCTTGGCCTATTCTATAGAATAAAACACTTCCTAACCAGAGATTCAAAGATGAGGTTAGTCCAAACCACTTTTCTTTCAGTTGTTGACTATGCAGACTTCCTTTATAGTCACTGCCCCATCTCCTACCTAAGCAAGCTGGATACCCTGTACCATAGAGCAATAAGATTCATAACAGATCTTCCATCTAACACTCATCATTGCTTCTCTATGCTGCAGTTGGATGGGTTTCCTACATCTCAGAAGGAACAGAAATGCAGCACTATGGATCTACAGAGCATTGTCTAAAAACTTCCAAATTATATTCTAGACTGCTTCACCCAGGCCATAGCTAGCTCCTATGCCTAAGAAGCAACAACCTCATCATGCTCAAAATACCTAAAGTCAACACCCGGCTAGGAGGGCGGCAATCAGCTATTCTCTAGCTATGGCTTGGAATACTCCACAGAAATCTCTAAAGCTGTCCAATCTTATACCTATAGCAACCTTTAAACAGCTTTGCACAGGTTTCTTCGAAGAGAAATGCAACTGCTACCACAAGAGCTAGTCTTGCCAATTCACAACCCCCCCCTTCCAGACAGCCACCATGTATGGCATATTTTTGTTCCACAGTTCTCCCTCCCGGGCAGCCACCCTTTTTATAGTACCTCAGTTCCATTTAACTCTACCTAACTAACTACCTACTACCTACCTAATCCTTCTCCCACTAATTACTGGCCCTTATGTCATTCCTAAATGCTCCCCATTCATCCTAGTATTACATTATGCTGTGTGTATGCCTTGACTCCTCTATGGGGATATGCATATACTTTATCTATTGTATAATTTTCCTATAACCTACCTTGTCATGTATGTCTTAATCAACTTCTTTCCCTTGATCATTGTATATATAAGTGTTTTTTCTGTATCTGTTATGCATATATAAGTGCATTGATGTATCTGCTGTGTACCAACTATTGAACCTTGACCTTATCAGGTCCATCTTGTAAATGAGCCTTGCTCAATGATGCTCGCCTGAATAAATATTTGATTGATTGATTGATAATCGACCTCCCTCTAATCTCATGCTATGTCCTCTTGTCCTGCTAATTTTCTCACACTGAAACATGTTAGACTCTTTCACCTTGTTAATGCCCTTAAGGGGTTTGAATGTTTCAATCATATCACCTCTCTCCCCCTCCTTTGCTCTAGGGTATACATACTGAGTTCAGTTAATCTGTCCTCATATGTTTTCTGATGCAGTCCCTGCACCATTTTGGTGGCCCTTCTCTGGACTGCCTCAATTTGGTTAATGTCCTTGTGAAATTCTGGCCTCTAGTACTGCACACAGTACTCCAGATGGGGCCTAACCAGTATCTTGTAAGAAAAAATTACTCACCTTAGTAATGGTGTTTCTTCTAATGGAGTCTTGCTGTATTCTGACAATCTGCAGTTAGCTCCAGCCTTTAAACTGCCCCAGAGAGTATAGGGTTAATTTTCTATGCAGTGCACAGAACGTTGAGCTCGAGCTCGGTTGAGGTCTCTGTCTGCTGCACTTTGAAACCCAACCGTCAGATTCTTACGAGCAAAGGCTCACTAACTATACTATGTGGAAATTGTAAAATTTTTAACTAGCCAACTGGCAACCAAAGTTTTGGATTCCCAAAGGAAGACTCAAGTCAGGAAACCCAAAACCAAAAACCTATTCAAATAAGATTATAACATAAGCACCCAAGTAAAAAGGAGGGTGTGTGCTGAAGACACCCCTGGGGTGCAACACTGCACCTGCCCACCCACTTCCCAAAAACAGGTTCTGAGAGGGGAGGGAGGGAGAGAGGTTAGAATACAGCAAGACTCCATTAGAAGAAACACAAGTACTAAGGTGAGTGATTTTTTTCTTCAAACAATATGAAGTCTTGCTGTATTCTGACAATCTGCAGACTACCAAGCAGTACCTCCATGAAGGAGGGACAGAACCTACTTTGGGAATAGGCTCTGAAGTACTGCTGTGCCAAACCAAGCATCGCTCCTAGCCTGGATATCCAGAGAGTAATGCTTAATAAAGGTATGGACTGTTTTCCAGGTGGCTGCTTGACAAATTTCTAACAGAGGGATATCCCTGGCAGCAGCCAGGGAAGCAGCTGTACCTCTTGAGGAATGAGCCCTCGTGCCTGAGGGTGGAATTTTCCCCAGTTTCTCATAGCAGAACTGTATACAAGAAACAATCCACCTGGCAATAGTTCTCTTGGTGGCAGGTTTGCCCTTTCCCACTTCCCCATAAGTGAGGAATAACTGGAGGGAATCAAACCTGTGACCCTTGGTACGCTCTATGTAGTAGCTAAGGGCTCTTTTAACATCTAAACTGTATAGCTTCCTCTCCCCTGAGGAAGAATGATCAGTGAAGAAAACAGGGAGAGACATGGACTGATTCAAATGGAAGTCTGAAACCATTTTGGGCAAGAACCTCCTATTGGTTCTAAGGACCACTTTATCTCTATGGAATGAGACAAAATAAGGTTCCACTGTCAGGGCTTGCAATTCACTGATACGTCTGGCAGAAGTAATGGCTACCAAAAACACAGTTTTCCAAATCAAGTACTTAAGCTCTGCTGAGGACGTAGGCTCAAAAGGAGGTTGCATAAGTTGAGCAATGCAAACTTTTAAGTCCCAGTCAGGGGCAGGATCCCTAAAGGGAGGATTGGTATGAAGCAATCCCTTGAAAAATTTACAGAACACAGGATGAGATGATAGTGAGGAAGGCTTCCCCACTGACAGAAAAGCAGAAACAGCTGACAAGTGTACCTTGAGAGTAGCTGGTCTGAGGCCTAGGCCATTAAGATGGACCATATAATCCAGGACTGTAGGCAATTCAGCAGTGTCTGGAGAGATATACTTCTTGAAACACCAAATGCTGAATCTTTTCCATTTGGAGTCATAAGTCTTTCTGGTGGCAGGCTTTCGAGAGGCTTTGAGAATATCCAGAACCCCCTGGGACAGGTGCAAATCTGCATACTCTAACTCTTCAAGAGCCATGCCTTGAGATTGAGAGACCGAAGATTGGGGTACCAAATCCTCCCCTGAGAGGAGGTTAACAGGTGGTAAATCCTGGGAAGAGACAGGGGAAGATGTACTGCTAGAGACAGCAACAGAGGGTACCAAGGCTGTCTGGCCCAGTCTGGAGCAATCAGAATCACTTTGCAAGGTTGTGACCTTACCTTGACTAGAACCTTGAACAGAAGAGGAAAGGGAAGGAAGGCATACAGAAATTTCCCTTCCCAGTTCAAACTCAGAGCATCCAGAGGGACTGAACCCAAGACTGGGGGTCTGCAGCAAAACAGAGGAAGTTGGTGATTGTCTGGGGCTGCAAAGAGATCTATCTCTGGAGGCCACACCTTAAGAAAATCACTTTTAATACCAGAGGGTCCAGGGTCCATTCGTGATGGCCCTGGGAGATCCTGCTCAGTGCATCTGCTAGCACATTGTCCTTCCCTGGAAGGTGGACTGCTGTCAGAGAGGTCTGCAGAGAATAAGCCAGGGACCACAATTTCATGGCTTCCGTGCACAAGGCCATGGACAGAGTGCCTCCCTGCTTGCTGATATACCACATGGTGGTGGTGTTGTCTGTTCTGACCTGAACCACCTTGTTCTGCACTGAGAGAAACCTTGCAGGGCCAGAAAAACTGTCCTGAGTTCCAGGAGATTGATATGAAGAAGGGATTCCTGAGGAGACCACAGTCCCTGGGCTGTGAGAGCCCCCAGATGGGCTCCCCACCCCAAAAGGGAAGCATCTGTGGTAAGGACCACCGAATGAGACTGAGTAACAAATGGGACCCCTTGCCTTAAATTGTCCTGATCCTGCCACCATTGAAGAGCTTGGAACAGTGTCCGAGTCACTGGAATGAGTTTGGTAAGAGGATCCTTCTTTTGGGACCAAAAGGCCCTCAGATGGAACTGAATGTCCTTCATCTGGAATCTTGCCCCTTGGACCACTGCTGTAGAAGCTGCCATGTTGCCCAAGAGTTGAAGGAAACGCCTTGCTGGTCGGGACACCTGAAGGCTGAAGGTGGAAGCCAGTTCTATAAGAACTCTTACCCTTTCCAGGGGAAGAAAGGCTCTTGCTTTGACAGCATCTAGCTCTGCCCCTATAAAGGTTAAGAAGCTGTACCGGTTCGAGAACTGACATGGGGAGGTTGAGAAGAAATCCCAGGGAAGTGAGTATTTGCTGGGTCACTTGCAGGTCTGACTTGACTTGGTCTGGAGACTGACCCACTAGGAGCCAGTCGTCCAGATATGGCAAATGGAAGTCTTTTGCCTTCTTAAAAAGGCAACTACTACTGCCAGGCACTTTGTGAAAACCCTTGGAGCTGATGTTAAGCCAAAGGGCATTGCTTTGAACTGGTAATGGCCTGAGGGCAACTTGAACCTGAGGTACATTCTGTGGAAGCACCTGATGGGGATGTGAAAGTAGGCATCTTTGAGGTCCAGGGAGGCTAGCCAGTCCCCTGGCCTTAGAGAGGGAAGACTTAATCCCTCAGTCACCATCTTGAACCTTGGTTTTAAAAGATGTTTGTTCAGGTATCTTAGATCTAGGATGGGTCGTCATTCCCCTGTCTTTTTTGGGGCAAGGAAGTACCTGGAGTACAGACCTATGCCCCAGTGTATGGTAGGAACTCTCTCTATGGCTTCCAAGGCCAGAAGAGATGAAACCTCTGCCTCCAGGGCAAGGGTTTCGGAGAGACTTGCAGGTGGAAAAGATCTGGCTCTCATCTTCGGAAATTTTTTGAAGCCAAGAACCAGTCCCTGGCTTACTACTTCCAGGACCCACTTGTCTGAAGTAACAGACACCCAGTCCTGGACGACATAAGCCAGCCTGCCCCCTACAGGGATAGGAGAGTCGACCCGGGCAGGCCCATCAGGGCATCTGCTTGGCAGGGGCCTTAGGCTGAGGAGTGGATGCAGTCCTGCTCATCCCCCTTCTGCCTCTCCCTCTGAAGAACCCCCTATGTGAAAAGGGAGAAGAGGCCTGTGCTTGGTAGAAGGACCTATGAAAAGGCCTGCCCCTGCCCCTAGATTGCTGCCTTTGAGGAGTTGCCTGCCTCTCCTTGGCCTGAGCACTCCTATAAGTGGTCCTATATTCCTCCATTTTCTTCATGTAATTCTCTGTCTGCTCCCCAGAGAATTAACTTCTACAGGGAAGTCCATGGCCTTAGCCTGGGTGTCCTGTGAGAGGCTAGTACATCTGAGCCAAGCCATTCTCCGAAGAGCAACAGATGTAGCCATGACTCTTGATGACACATCATTTGAGTCCACAGCAGCATGGAACTGTACCTTAGATGCCTCAATCCCATCTGCAGCCACCTCCTCCAGCTCCTTGGCCAGTTGGGGGGAGGCCTGTTTAGCCAGTGCCAGTACAGTGTCCCACCTGGACTCCTGGTACCTGGTTGCACAGGCCATATAATTAGCCTGCTTGAGTCCCAAAGAGGATGCCATGTATTGCTTCTTTGCCAAGGCATCCATCCTCCTGGAGTCTTTATCTGAGGGGTGTGAAGCCAAGGGAGCATTAGCCCTGTCACAGGCTGCAGCCAGCACTATCCCAACATGGCTGCATTGCTGGTAGAAAAACTCCATGTCTGAGCCTGATAAAGTGTACCTCTTGTCCATTCTTCTATCAACAGGAGGTACAGAATTAGACTTTAAAAGTTTTTGTGTCTGTTTCCCAAATGATTTGTGCAGGGGAATAGACAGTCTCCTGGACTCTGAGATGTCCATCATTTCTACAAACTCAGGCTCCTCTTGATCCTCTGTAGCTTCCTCCATAGGCAGCTGGAGAGTTTCAGCTACTTTCCTGTAGAACAGATAGTGGGGAGGGGACTCAGAGAGCCTAGGAGGGGAAACACCAAAGGTCTGTCTGGGGAGATGTCTGGTTCAATGGGCACATCCAGACTTTCTGCTCCATCATAGTCATCATCTTGTTCATAATCCCCCTCCTCCTCAAATTCTGGTTCATAAAAATCTTCAGGGCCATAGTCCTGAACTGGTGGAACTGACCGAACCGAACCCCTAGCTAACGGAGCTGGATCAGACGGAACCGGGCAAAGCAATTCAACAATCCGAATCGCTCGGGCAATCTCATCAGCGGTCAGAACAAGAACCTCCAGATCCGAACCGGCTGACTTGTCTTTATGTTTCCTTTTTGTAGGAACTGATCCCTCAGGATTGGCTCTCCTCCTGCCCAAAGCAGTATTGCCCTGGTCAAAGGGCACTCCTTCTGGTTCAGTCGGAACCGAACCAGGCTGGCCATCCGGGTCAGTGGACTTCTCGGCCTCCTTTTCCCTAAGTCTACCTAATCTTTTCTCCAGGGTAGGCTTAGGAAAATTTTTACTAATTTGGCAGTCTGTATTGAGGTGTTCAAACCCCAGACAATAAACACAGGTGGTGTGGGGATCGGCCTTAGCAAAGACCTCCCCACACTCACTGCAGTGTTGAAACCCAGTGGGCTTTTTTTTTTCTTGGGTTTCTCAGACATGGCCAACTCCAACCAAACTTACCCTTTTTTTCAGCAACCGCTAGAAGACTTTATCGCCCAACTGAACACGTGGTATTGGAAAAAACGCTTAAAACACATTTTTTTTTTAGAACCGATAAGTACTGGTAACCACACACTAAAGAAAAACACAAGAAATTACACTAATGGATCAGTTCAGCCGAACCGATCGACAAGTCTTACAATTTCCACAAAGGAAACAGTAAAGCTATCTAAGTACTCACGTACCACATACAGAGCCTGAACCGACAATGCGGAAATAATTTCAGATTAAACCGACACTTTAACCGACTTTTGAACCAAGCTGAAGGAGAAATCTCCGGAGCGACTGTTCAGTGAGGCAGAGTGAAGAATCTGACGGTTGGGTTTCAAAGTGCTGCAGACAGAGACCTCAACCAAGCTCGAGCTCAATGTTCTATGTATTGCATAGAAAATTAACCCTATACTCTCTGAGGCAGTTTAAAGGCTGGAGCTAACTGCAGATTGTCAGAATACAGCAAGACTTCATGTTGTTTGAAAGAGGAATTATTACCTCCCTCTTCCAATTTGTGATACCCCTACTAATACACCCCAACATCCCTCTAGCCTTACCTACTGCTTTAGAGGTCTGTTTGGATGATTTCAAGTCATCAGTGATGATGACGCCCAAGTCTCTTTCTTCCCTTGTGACTGCCAGCAACTCCCCTCCCAGCCTATAGGTGGCTTCAGGGTTTCACTTCCCTATGTGCATGATCTTGCACTTCTTTGCGTTAAACCCCAGTTGCCACTTTTCCGACCATTTTGCCTGTTTATCCAGATCTCTTCTCATTCTGCCCACACCATCTGGATCATCTACTCTGTTGCAGATCTTGGTGTCATCAGCAAACAGACAAACCTTACCCTCCCGTCCATCTGCAATGTCACTGATGAAGATATTGAAGAGGACTGGCCCCAGGACTGATCCCTGAGGTACCCCACTTGTGACTTGCATCTCTTCTGACTGTATACAGTTTGAAAAAATTACTCACCTTAGTAATGTTGTTTCTTCTAATGGAGTCTTGCTATATTATGACAATTGCAGTATGACCGCAGGTTAGAACTGCTCCGGAGGTGAAATAGTTAACTTTCCATGAAGGCATGGAATCTTGAGCGCCAGCTCGGTTAAGGAAGCTCTGTCTGGTTGCTTTCAAACCTAAACCGTCAGATCTTTACGAGCAAACTCACTAAGGTTCTGTGTGGAAGCTGTAAACCTACACTAGCCAACTGGCTACTAACATAGAAACACACTACTTGGTCTCGAAAAAGACTCAAGTCAAGAGACCCAAAAGATTAAATAAAACACAAGTTCACCCTAAGGAAGGGTGAGACAAAAAATACAGGTTACTCACCTGTAACAGGAGTTCTAAGAATGGTATATGTTGTTCATCCACACTTATTGGCAGGTTCCTTGCCGCTTTAAATCTTGCCGGAAGGTCTTCAAGCTGGCTCCTCCCACCCACCGGGTGGTAAAACTCTGGCTCCGCCCCATGGCGCCAGATCTGGCCGCTGAAAGCTCAGGTTGTGCGTCGAGCCGGGAGGTCGAGTGGTCATGTGGATGAACAATATATGCTCACCCTTGAACTCCTGTTACAGGTGAGTAACCTGTATTTCTAGGGACATGGATATGTTGTTCATCCACACTTATTGGCAGACTCTAGCAGTTCTCCGGGAGGAGGAGGCAAGGCGCACACCCTACTTAGGGAATAAAGACTGGAGGAGCGAGGCCCCAAAACCCAGCATCCAGGCGTGACTCAAGGTCGATGAGGTAATGGGTAATAAAGGTGTACTGACTTCCAGGTAGCAGCCCTGCAGATTTCCTGGATAAGGGCGTCCCTGGAAGCAGCCACCGATGCAGCAATATGGCGGGTAGAATGAGTTCTTATCCGCCTGGGAGGCCCATGCCCGCCAACTTATAGCAGAGATCTATGCAGGAGGTGACCCACCTGCCTATTCAGCTTGGCTGCAGGTCTGCCAGGTGCGGCTTCAGCGTGGGTGACAAACAGCTGGTGAACCTCTCCCGAATTTCAGCCGTCGCTCCTTATAATAAGCGAGTGCCCTTCTAGGGTCCAGAGTATGGAGCCTGTATTCGCTCCGAGTGTGATTGGGTGTAGAACACCGGCAGAGTCAGCACCTGGTTAAGGTGAAACTCCGACACCACCTTCGAAGGAATTTCGGTGAGGGCGCAGGACAACCCTGTCCTGTGGAAGACCAGGTAAGGAGACTCGATGCAAGCGCCTGGAGCTCTCCATCCTTCTGGCTGATGTGATAGCCACCAAAAAGGGTCTTCCATGACAGGTGAGAGAGATCACACCTGTGCATTGGTTCGAAAAGCTTGCCCATGAGCTTTGCCAGTACCAGCAGTAAATCCACGGAGGTGGAGGTTCTGCGCACGAGAGGGAAATGTGATCAAGGCCCTTTGAAAAGCGCCCGACCACCTTTTCTGCATACCGACTGCTCCGGCCCGGCGCCAGAAGTGAGATGGCTGCCAGGTGCTACCTTAGGGTCATCGACCTATGCCCTTGACTAGAAAGGGACCATAAATAGTCAAAATGCTTGCCACAGAACAGGAGGAAGGGTCCAAGCCTTTGCCCTGACACCAAATGGAGAATCTCTTCCATTTGAAGGCGTAGCATTTTCTGGTCGACTCATACGGACGTCTCAACAACATTGAGGACCTCTCGGAAAAGACCCAAGGCCTGGAACTCTGGCAGCTCGGAACCAGGCCGTCAGGTGCAGGATTGAAGGTCCGGATGGAACACCTTCCCTGATTGACTGAAAGCAGGTCCGGCGAGCTGGAAGCTGCCTCGGGAGCCTGGAGCTGAGGCTGAGGAGATCTGGGAACCAGAACTGGTGGGGCCAGTCTGGGGCTATCAGGATCACCTGCGCCTTGTCCCTCCTTGCTTTGAGAAGCACCTTGTGAATCAAGGGAAATGGGGGAAAGGCGTAGAAGAGGCCCGGGGTCCACAGCCTCAAGAAGGCATCCCCCTGCAGCGAGCCCTGCTGAAGGGGCGGGCATGAAACAGCCTCAGCTTCGCGTTCTCCCTGGAGGCAAACAGGTCCACCTGATGTGTGCCCCAGTGGGAGAAGAATCTTATACTACCTCAGTAGGAAGACCACTCGTGAGATGCAGCCCCTATCGGCTCAGGGCATCGGCCAGGGTGTTGGAGGCTCTTGCCACATGAATGGCTAGGAGATCCGCCTCCAGGCTGCGCCACGAGTGACCAAATCGCGGACAGCTTCCTTGCATAGAAGCATGGAGTCCCCCTCTGGCGGTTCAGGTAGTACATGGTGCGTGGTATTGTCCATCTGGACTTGGACCACTTGACCCGGGAGAAAGCGGAGCAAAGGCGGTGAGAGCTAGGCGGACCTCGGAGCTCCAGCAGGTTGATGTGGCATCGGGATTCCGCTGGGACCAGAGGCCGTGCGCCAGTGTTCCCCAGATGGGCACCCCAACCCATCAGAGGCGTCGGTCGATAGAGACCGTCGGCTCGAGGCGGACAAACAGGATGCCCTCCTGCAGATGAAATGGAACAGTCCACCACTGGAGAGCGTTCCACATCTCCTGGGTCACTATCACTAGCTGGTCCAAAGGATCGCAGCGTTGTGACCACTGGCTGGCCAGTCCCCACCGAAGGGGGCGCATGTGCCAGCGGGCCCAACGGACCACGCTGGTACAGGCCGCCATGAGACCCAGAAGGTGCAAGAAGTCCCGGGCAGGGCGCGACTGCCCAACGGAAATGATTGGGCAAAGGAGGTAAGAACCTCGGCCCTGTCCGCGGAGCCAGTGCTCTGGCTCAAGAGAGTCGAGCTCTGCCCCGATGAACAGGATCACCTGCTTCGGCTCGAGTTCCGACTTGGCCTCGTTGATGAGAAGGCCAACTCGAGAGCAAACCTGGAGGGCCAGATCTCTGGACCGCTCCACCTCCCATCTGGAGGAGGCTGCTATCAGCCAATCGTCCAGGTAAGGGTACACCTGGACCCCTCGGTGCCGCAGGAATGCTGTCACCACTGCCATGCATTTGGTGAAGACCCTGGGAGCTGGAGATAAGCCGAAGGGCATGGCTCGGAACTCGAAGAGGGATCCCTCCGCTCGAAAGCGGAGGAATCTCCGATGTGACGGACAGATAGGGACGTGAAAGAACGCGTCCTGTAGGTCCAGAGAGCAGAACCACACACCGTGTTCCAGAGATGGTATTATCTGCGCCAGGTGACCATCCTGAAGGTTCGAGACCGTAGGAACTTGTTCAGGTCGTGTAGAGTGAGAATGGGCGCCAGCCCGTCCGTTGGAACAGGAAATACCTGGACACGAACCCGGGTCTGAAGTGGGGTCCTCCACCTCTGTGATCACCTCCTTTTGGAGGAGAGCGATGTCAGCTCGGCGAGCGCCAGTGAGCTGCAGACCCCGGAGGCCCCAGTGCGAGCGGCTCTGAAGGGCGGGCCTGCTCAATTCCAGAGGTAGGCTTTCTCACCACCTCCAGTACCACCTGTCCGTGGTAACAGTGGGACCGAGGGAGGAAGTGTCTGAGCCGGCCCCCACGGGGAGAACCAGGGTGAGGTGACAGGGATGGGGCGACACCCTCAGCCCGTCACTGGGCAGGCTTGGAGGAGGGACGGCGAGGGACCTCCTGGGCCTTACCTCCCTGCTTCCTGTTGGAGGAAGCCGGCCAGCAGGCTTGGGATACCAGGTCGAGCCTGCTAGCCCTGGCGTTGCTGGGCGGGGCGCCGGCGGCGCAGAAGGACAAAAGGGCTTAGGCTGTGGCTTGCGGCCTTTGTCCTTCTGAGCAGAAGAGACCGAGTCCAAGGTAGCATTGGACTTCTCGATCCTCTGCAGGTGACCTTCCACCCCAGGGCCGAAGAGATCAGTCCCCAAAAAGGAAACATCCGCCAACTTGTGCTGGGTATCCGAGGTAAAGGTGGATATCCTCAGCCAAGCCCGACGACGCATACAGCCACTCGGCCACCACAGACCTGGCACATGAGTCCCCGATGTCACGCGCGAGTCTGGAGCTGCTGTTTAGCCACTGCCTGCCCTGGTCCCACCTGCCTGACCGTAGTCTGTAAATCTGCGGGAAGATGAGGAACAACCTCATCCAGGGAGCCCAACAGGCGTGAGAAAATGTGCCATGAGGACGGCAACTGGCCTGACGAGCCGAGAAGGGCGCAGCATAGACTTTTCGCCCGGCATAATCCATTTCTTGGATTCCTTGTCAGGAGGTTTGTCTACATCCCTGGCATTCCCGCACCCGGAAAAGCTGTCGGTTAACCAACCCCTCGGCCGAGGGTGTCCAAAACCGACAGGGAACCGTAGGGACCGCGATACTTCCTGGCCAACCTGGCCGGCGCAGGGCAGGAAGCAGGAGCCGCCAAAGTTCCAAGGCCGACTCCACTATGGCCTAGCCACCGGAAAGGCCTCGCAGGAGAATCCCTCGGTCCAGAATCTCCGTGAGGATACCTGGCCCGTTAGAAAGCGGGTTCGAGCTTCATCCGGTGGACTCCGAGATGAGTCAAGCAATCCTAAGAAGGACGAAGGGCTATAGTCCATTGACTGCCCTCCCGAGGACTCCAAGTCCAGTGCTTGGAGAAGAGGAGGAACCATCATCGGACTCAGAAGAGTCCTCAAAGAGCTGCCTCGGCCTGAGCCACCCTCCACCTGCTGAGGGTTTATCGGGAGTGAGGGTGACAGACAGCCTATGGGCAAACCCAAAGCCGACCGAGAATTTTGGTGGATCCCCAACTAATGGCTGTGGGCGGAGGTTCCACCAGAATCGGTGGGGCAGCTGGAATTGGCTGAACAACCGCCTGAGAACAGAAACCTCGACTACAACGAGGGGCTGTTCCGACTGCTCGGTGACAGCCACTTAATGGCGGGGAAGGCGACTGGGCGACTTATTCCCGATCAAAAGAAACTGTTGCCACATAAAGTTCCTCGTACCTCTGACGCAACTTGCAGCCTCCTAAATCCCAGGAAGAGGAAGAGCGGCGCTACGCTTGCTCATGTGCCAGACTCGAGAACCGCCTATGGCGGCAAGGGATCGAGGTCAGACCGCGAGATGTCCCGAGACTGAGACCAGAGTCTCGACTAGGCCGAGGGACGAGAAGAAGTGTCGATCGGCACTCCCTCGGCTCGGACAATCCCAAGCAAGGCTCCGGAACCAGAGGCACAGGCAGAGCCGCAGGATCCTCCAACTCCCACCGGGGAACGAGAGGGATTCTCAGCTTCTCAAGCCGACAACCCGTCTAACGGGGTCGAGAAAAATCTCGACCCTGCGCCGACAGGAGTCTCGGTCAACTGGCCTGGCCAGCGGGACACCATGAAGCCAGTGGCACGGCTGAGGCGTCGACGATTGACTGTTGACAAGGAGAGGGGATCTTTCCGGCTCCCAAGAGCGTCGACGGAGAGACTTACTTTTGCTCTTTTTGGACCTGGAAAAAGGTCCCGAATAAGTTGGACCCTCACCTTTCATCGAGAGGGTCAGACACAGCTCCTTAAAAGAAGCCGAGTACGAGGCACCGAGAGAGAGCAGGACAAATGCCGCAGCCGAGGTAGAAGCGGCCTGCGCCGCCTCCTCTTCGAAGGCGATCATCTGCTCTAGCTGATTCGCCGAGCCCGCCGCCGCGGACACCGCCAATCGGGCCTCTTTAGATTTCACCGGTGGAATTCTTTTCTCGGGGCGCCCCAGTTGTAATCGGGCAACGCGCTCTTCAGGACGTGGGCGAAAAGGAAGAGCACAAGTCGCGGGCCTGCGGGTCCGTGCTCAAGGCCCAGGCAGTAAGACCACATGGATGTGGATCCATCCTGGACATCTTCTGCCCGCAAAAGGCACCTCCATAAACCCGGAGTCGATTTGTCCATCGCAGCCGCAAGAGAAGAAGACCAAGTCTTTAGCAAAAACTTTTAATTTCAACACTCAAGAATAAGGAACCAGTCTTAATCCAGCAGCGTTAGGAGAGAACCTGAGCTTCCAACGATAAGGAAGATCTGGCGTCGTAGGCCGTGAGCCGAGTTTTACCACCCGGGTGGGAGAGACAACTTGAAGACCTTCCGGCAAGACTTAAAGCGGCAAGGAACCTGCCAATAAGTGTGGATGAACAACATATCCATGTCCCTAGAACTTTCTGTTAGTCCTGAGAACCACCTTATCCCTGTGAAAGGAGATAAAATCAGGTTCCACTGACAATGCTTGCAACTCACTTATGCGCCTGGCAGAAGTGATGGCTACTAAAAACACAGTTTTACAAGTCAAGTACTTGAGCTCTGCTGAAGACAACGGCTCAAAAGGGGGTTGCATAAGCTGGGCAATGCAAGTATTAAGATCCCAAGCAGGGGCAGGGTCCCTGAATGGAGGGTTGATGTGAAGCAACCCCTTGAAAAACTTGGAGAATACAGGGTGAGCTGAACAAGAAGACAGTTTACCTGCTGATAAGAAAGCAGATACGGCTGACAGGTGCACTTTTAGGGTAGCTGGTCTCAGCCCCAAAGAATTCAAATGCACCAAATAATCCAAGATTATGGGCAAATCAGCAGATTCTGGTGAAATATTCTTGCCAGAGCACCATATGGAAAATCTCTTCCATTTGGAATTATAAGTAGCCCTGGTGGAAGGCTTCCTGGAGGCCTTCAAGATATCAACCACACCTTGGGAGAGGTGTAGGTCAGCAAACTCTAACTCTTCAAGAGCCATGCTGAAGTTGAGAGATTTGAGGTTCGGATACCAAACCCTCCCCTGGGCACAGGTTAACAGATTGTGATTCCTGGGGAGGTGCTGGGGAAGGGTGGACTGCTAAGGACATGAGGAGTGGGTACCAGGGCTGTCTGGCCCAATCTGGAGCAATCAGGATCATCTTGCAGGGTTGAGATCTGATTTTGACTAGCACCTTGAACAGGAGGGGGAAGGCATAGAGAAACTTCCCTTCCCAACTGAGAAGGAAGGCATCCAGAGGACTGAGCCCAACACTGGGGCCTGCAGCAAAGGGGAAGTTGGTGATTGCCTGGGGCTGCAAAAGATCTATCTGCAGGGTGCCCCATCTGGCAAATACTACCTCCAGTACTAGGGGATCCAGTGCCCATTAGTGATGGCCTGAAATCCTGCGAAACATCCGCTAAGGAATTGTCCTTGCCTGGAAGGTGAACTGCCGTAAGGGGCGTTCAGGGAATAAGCCAGAACCACAACTTCATTGCTTGATTGCACAGGCCGTGACCCAGTGCCTCCTTGCTGATGATGTACCACATTGTAGTAGTATTGTCTGTTCTGACAAACACAACCTTGTCCTGAGCGATGTGGAAAAAACCTGGAGTGCTAGAAAAACTGCTCTGAGTTCCAACAAATTGATGTGGAGCAGAGATTCCTGTGGAGACCACAACCCCCTGGGTAGTAGGTCGCCCATGTGAAACTCCCACCCAAAGAGGATGCATCTGTAGTAAGGGTCAAGGAGTGAGACTTGGGGTTGAAGGAACCCCTGTATCCAGATTGCACTGGTTCTGCCACTGAAGGGCCTAGAATCAGGGTTCGAGTACACTGGGATCAAATTTGGTTAGAGGGTCTGTCCTTTGAGACCAAAAGGCTCTCAAAATGGAACTGGGCGACCACTCATCTGAAATCTGCTCCCTGCACTACTGCTGTAGAAGCAGCCATGTGCCCCAGGAGCGTAGAAAATGCCTTGGCAGTCGAGAGACCTGCAGGGTGAAAGAGAGTAAAGAGAGACCAAGGTCCTTGCTCTTTCCAGAGGAGGAAGGCTCGGCCTCTTTTGTGTTCAGTTCTCACCCTATGAAGGTGAGAAGCTGGACAGGCTAGAACAGACTTTGGAAGATTGAGAAGAAAACCTAGAGATGTGAGAAATTGCTGAGTTACCTGAAGGTGTAGTTTGACCTGGTCTGGGGACTGGCCTACTATGACAGTTGTCCAGATAAGAAAAGATGGCAATCTTTTGCCTTCTTAAGTGGGCAACTGCTACCAGGCATTTTGTAGGAATACCCTCAGGGCCGAGGTGAGGCGCCAAGGGCATTGCTCTGAACTGGTAATGGCCTGAGGGCAGTTCGAATCTGAGGTACTTCGATGGGAGCTTCTGATAAGAACATGGAAGTAGGCATCCTTGAGGTCCAGGAGGCTAGCCAGTCCCTGGCCTTAGAGAGGTAAAATAATTCCCAGAGTCACCATTTTGAACTTTGGTTTTAAAAGGTGCTTGTTTAGATACCTGAGATCCAGGATGGGCCGCCATTCTCCTGTCTTTTTTGGGGTAAGGAAGTACCTGGAGTACAACCCTTTGCCCTGGTGTAGGGGTGGAACCCTTTCCACAGCTCTGAGAGCCAGGAGGGCAGAAACTTCTGTTTCTAGGGCAAGAGCCTCTGATGGATTTGCAGGTGGAAAGGACCTGGCTCTCATCTTCAGGAATTTTTGAAGCTGAGAACCAGTCCCTGGCCTACTACTCAAGGACCCACTTGTCTGATGTTAAAGCTTCCAGTCCTGGACAAAGTAAGCCAGCCTGCCCCCTACCTAGTGGAGAATCAGCCCTGGCCACCCCATCAGGGAGCCTGTTTGGCAGGGGCTTTGGGTTGAGAGGCAGCAGCAGGCTTACTTGAACCCCTTCTGCCTCTTCCTCTAAAGAACCCCCTCTGGGCATAAGCAGAAGAGGAGGCCTGGGCTTGATAAAAAGGCCTATGAAAAGGCCTGCCCCTGCCCCTGACATGCTGCCTTTGAGGAGTGGCCTGCCTTTCTTTGGCCTGTGCACTCCTATAGGTGGTCCTATACTCATCCATTTTCTTCATATAATTCTCTGTCTGCTCCCCAAACAGAGAATTGCCCACAACAGGAAAATCCATAGCCTTAGACTGGGTATCCTGTGACAAGGCAGTACATCTGAGCCAGGCCATCCTGCGAAGAGACACAGATGTAGCCATGACTCTTGATGAAACATCATTAGAGTCTACTGCAGCATGAAATTGCACCTTGATGCCTCAATACCATCCGCAGCCACCTGCTCCAGCCCCTGGCAAGCTGGTCAGGGGCCTGTTTTGCTAGGGCCAGCACAGTATCCCATCTGGATTTCTGGTACCTAACAGCATAAGCCATATAATTTGCCTGTCTGAGTCCTAAAGATGCTGCCATGTACTGTTTCTTTGCCATGGCATCCATCCTCCTGGAATCCTTTTCGGGAGGGTGAGAGGTTAGAGGAATATTAGCCTTGTCACAGGCTGCAGCCTGCACTACCCCCACATGGCTGCATTGCTGAGAGAGGAACTCCGTATCAGGGCCTGATAAAGTATACCTCTTGTCCATCCTTTTATCAACAGGAAGGATAGAGTGAGGAGTTTTTAAAATTTTTACTGTCTGTTTCCTAAATGATTTGTGCAAGGGAATAGACAGTCTCCTAGACTCTGGAATATCCATCATTTCTACATAATCAGGCTCTTCTTGTCATCAACATATAGAACATAAAATGAGAAGGGGACTCCGATAGCCTGGGGGCGGAAACCCCTGATGCTCTGTCTGGAGAGATGTCAGGTTCAATGGGCACATCCAGACCTTCAAAATCACATTCACTCTCCTCATACCCCTCCTCCCCTTCCTCCGGTTCATAAAAATCCTCAAAATCATAATCTTGAACCGGTGGAACCGACCGAACCGAGCGCTTCCCTGATGGTGTCAGTTCGGATGGAACCGGGGAAAGAGACTGGACAATTTGAATAGCTTTAGCTATTTCCTCAGCGGTTGGAGAAAGAACTTTTGGCTCCACACTAGCTGACTTTCTAGCCCTTTTAGTTGGAACCCGCTCCTCAGAGCTGGCTCTTCGTTTGGCCGAGGAAGTATCGCCCTGGTCAGAGGGCACTCCCTCAGGTTCGGTTGGAACCGAACCGGGCTGGCCATCCGGTCAGCTGGACTTTTGGCCTCCTTTCCCTGAGCCTACCAACCTCTTTTCACGGTGGCAGCAGGAAAATTCTTACAAATCTGGCAGTCTGCATTGAGGTGGTCAAATCCCAGACAATATACACAGTGGTGTGTGGGTCAGCTTTAGCAAAGGCTTCCCACAGAGCCACAGTGCTGAAACCCAGTGGGTCCGGTTTTCTTTGGGTTTCTCAGACATAGTGCCAGCCTAACAAAACTTGCCCGTTAGTGGCAATCCGTCAAGCAAGACTCTCTTATCGGTTCCCAACCGTGTCACGGGTCGTGGAAAAAAACGTAATGAAATCCGTTCTTTTTAGAACCGATAAGAACCGGGAACCGCACTCTAAAGGACTAGAAAGTTATTTTAAACCAATCTGATCGTTTCAAACCGAACTGAAAAAGACGTTTACAAGTTCCACACAGAAGAAAATAAAAATAAGCCTATCTATTACTTACAATACCACAGACAGAGCTTGAACCGACCGATTGCGGTTTAATTTCAGTCAATAAACCAAAAATTACACTTTTTTAACCGACAAACGAACCGAGCAGCAGGAGAAATCTCCGGAGCGACTGTTCAGTGAGGCGGAGTAAAGAATCTGACAGTTTAAGTTTGAGCAACAACAGACCGAGCTCGCGCTCAAGGTTCCATGCCTGGCATGGAAAGTTAACTCTTTCACCTCCGGAGCAGTTCTAACCTGGGGTTATACTGCATATGTCATAATATAGCAAGACTTCATGTTGTTTGAAGAGGTGATGTATTCTTCCAATGGAAAGAAAGATCTGACAACATGGGGCAGAGTCTAGGGATATATCCGACCGAGTGGTGGGAGGAGCTTAGCTTAAAGACATCCAGCCAGTCATTGCATTCCAGTGGAACTGCAGGAATGTGGATAACTGAACCATATCCATGTCCCTAGAAGTAATCTTTTTCTTTTCTTTTTAGTTGCTGGTTTGCTTTGGCCTACCTCACCGTAAGTGACAAACAGCTGAGCGCTGTCAGTTCTGGACTCTTGGTTCTATCCAGGCAGAAACTCAAGGCTCTCCTTACGTCCAGGTTGTGTAGTTTCTCCACAACTATGCTTGAGAGAGGCTCTGGAAAAAAACAGTCAAAGCCACAGACTGGTTCATGTGAAATTCAGAGACCACCTTTGGTAAGAATTTTAAATGTGGCTTAAGCACTACTTTATCCATGTGGCTGACCATAAGATTTGGGCCTGTAAAGAGGGACTACAGTTCACTGACCCTACTGGCAGAAATTATAGCTATTTGAAATAGCCTTTCATGTCAGGTGTTTGAGCTCTGCTGAAAACATGGGCTCAAATGGTGGTTTGATCAGTTTTGCCAGGACCAGATTCAAATCCCATAGGGAAACTGGATTCCTCACATTTGAAAATCTTCTTGAACACTGGCTGTTAAACAAATTATATTTCTTTACCTGTTGACTTAAAAGCTGAAACAGTTGCTAAGTGCTTTTTGAAAGTGAAAGGCCTCAGGCCCAGAGAATGTAAATGGACCGACTAATCAAAAAACACTGGCTAGCCCACAGCCATAGGTGATATTTGGTAGGAAGCACACCAGATACTGCATCTTATCCACTTTGACATACATGTTTTCTCTGGTTGCAAGCTTCCTGGAAACCTTTAAAACTTCCTGCACCTAACTTGAGAGGTTAAGGCTTGAATACTCTAGCTCTTCAAGAACCATGCTCTCAAACAAAGCAGTGGTTAAAAAGCTACTGCAATAACCTAAACTAAGTATTTAATAATTTAAAACAGTATTTACGGTTCCCTTAAATTAGGTAGGAACCGTGCTAAACCAGTTACTCCAGTTCCTGGAACCAATAGGGAAACAAAGAAAACTGCAATTTCAAATATGCAAAACTAAGCTAACACAGAGTATCGAAAAACAAGCTTAGATTAGCTACAGAACACTTTCAGACTTTATAAAATATTACGAAATGGTTAGTACAAATGCCGAATCCTGATTGGTTGAGGGGTACTTTCAATCGGGCTGTTATCCCAGCACAACAGCCCGGCTGAAAGTAGCGCCCACACAACCTGAACTCAGTATCGTGAACATAGAAATCCGCCGCAAAATGCCCATACGTACCATGGTGGTACCTGCAGCACTGAACTTAGTCTCCGATTACACAAGGATACACTGTTTGGTCGCCTCCTTTAAAAAAATGACCACAGGCCCAGTGGCACTGAGGGTTGAGGTGCTGGATGCCACACTTCGCGCCACACCAGCGACCCAGGTTCGGGAAAAAGCCTGGGCCACGGGGGGTCAGCAGGGGCAAGAGAGGATTGAGCATCCGGAGGACTGATCTTCTCTCTCTCGGGGATGGAGGGAGGAATAGCTATCCCATCCGCTGATCACCATCTAGCGAAAGCTGGAGGGAGATACAGGTCAGGCAGCTCGAGCCGACGTACGAGTCGGCAGGGAAGGGGGTAGGGAGGAAAAATCAGGAAAAACCAAACCTGGCAGGCTCAGTGATGGTCTGCCACCCACGGGAGTGGTCCCAGAGTCTGGATTGGGTCTCCGGGGGAAAGAGAGAAGCTGGCAACCTACCCCCGGCCCCGCCGTGGGGGGCAATCTGCGGGAGAATGTCTGGGGCTGCCTAGTACGGGAACAGCAGAGCCGGAGAAACAGTCCTTCCATTCGGAAGGCCAAAGTCGCCTACCAGGGCTCAAGAGGAGCAAAAACGTATATAGAAAAAAAATGACTGCTATCAAACAAAACAACAAAAAAAACCACTTCACTGTACCTTAGCTGCAGAATGCGGCTAAAATTCAGTTGGCCGACTCACACTCTGCTCCTGTTGCTGCTCCGGCATCACCCACTCAATGCAGATGCTTGCTTGCTTGCAAAGTGCAAAAAACGGACAGACTGATTTTCAGTTAACCGCCCCTCCACCCAATCCAACTACAGCCTCCAATTCTCCAGTTCACACTCTGCTCCCACTGCCGCTCTGCCATGACGTGCTCATTCAGACGTTTGCTTGGCCTGTTCTGCCTACAATGCCCGACGGTATGGTATTGCCCCAATCCAACTGACAGCTGCCCAAGGTAGCCTCCTCAGCCCTGACACTTCGCTAGCATTGGACGCCACTACCTGCCTTCCCTTTGCCCTTACTTGAGCCACACATGAATCCCACATGGTGGGAGCAAGCACAGTGGATGGATTCAAGCATGCTTGGGACAGGCATAGGGGAACCACAGAGGTACAGCAGCGGGTGGGTTAGAAGCAGTAATCCAGTACAAGGGCTTACGAGCAGACTAGATGGGCCATGCGGTCCTTATCTGCCGACAATTTCTACATTTCTAGATGCAGCACTGACGCCATCTATGCCACCTACTGGCATATCCCATCATAATGCCCCCCTCCCCCACCCCCATTGTGCCTTATTGCTTAAACAGACTTAGTCACAAGGGTTGGAAAGGACTACAGGGTATTTGCTCTCTTCAGTGGAGAAAACAAATATTGCCAGTAGAGGGAGCATGACGAAAGTGCCGAGTTTGAATCAGATTCGAATTCCACGTTTTAGTCTCTGGGGCAACATCGGAGTCATGAGATGATGCCATTTGTAGGGCATCGCTATTGAACTCCTTCCAGAATTCCCTATTTTTCTTGAGAGTTTTAAAATGTCTGGAGAGAAAGACTTTTCTCAGCTGGGAAATACACTGCATTTAATTGCAGTACCATTTTCACTTCCACTTCCAGTAGGATTTTCTGCTCAGCAGTGTGAGCTGGAAAGGCTTTATGCTAGCTGAACCTTGGACGTTTTTTTACAAACTGAAGAGTTAAGCCATGTCCCACTACCTCCTGTACCCACTTGTCTGCAGTAATTTTCTACCATTCCTGGAGATAAAAAGACAGGCGCCCTCCCACTCGCAATGAGTCTATGCTGGGATGGACAAAATTGTCAGGGGTTGGGCTATGTTTGGGCTGGAGGAGCTCTAGCAGACTTTTACCCTGCTCCTCTTTTATCCCTGCCTCTCCCTGTGGCACTCTGAATTAGGCAGTCATAGTGCACGTAGGATCTGCTGTAAGAAGTCCTTTGCATACCTCCAGTTCTATACGGCCTTTGGTAGGTTGAGACCTTTCCTTCTCTGGAGGGCAAGCTCTCACACATACTTCAGGCAGAACTGTGTTCCATAATGTCTGCTGATCGTGAGTTGCATAGCTATAATGCTGCCCTTCCTCAAAAGCAAAGTTGTGGTGGTGTAAGCCTTACAAGCCATGTAGAGAGTCTGGATCCAACAAAAGCTAGTAGGTGTGATGTCCTTGCTACCTCAGGGCAAAAGCTCCACAAGGGCACCCCGGCACCTTCCATTTTCCATTACTAAGTCCCTCCCACTAGGCTATATAATGAAGAGACACTACTAGGAAGTAGGCTCTGGATCTGGCAGTCAACCCCCTGCTGGTAGGAATGGATTGTTACAATTAAACTGAGAGCCGAGGGGGGCGGGGGGTTGCTTTCATTATTTTTCTTACCTTGAAAGCATTGGGGTGTTGCAAAAGGATAAGGGGAAATAGCATGCATAAGTGGTTTAGGAGAAATACTGATGTTCCCTTATAAAATGAACATAAGGTGAAATACTCAGGGAGGAGAACACTACCGATCCTACAACCTGTATAAATCAGTAATTTTGAGAAGTATGCAACACTGAATTTCTTCAGCAGAAAAAATTATTTTCTCCATTGTTCCCAGCAATGACTGATCCCAGGGCACAGGGGAAAAAAAACACAAAACACTTAAGTTGCTACCTATCAACAGTGGCAAATTTGAAATGTCTTGTTCTTTGACAGTCAATTACAAAGTGTCAGTGAGAAACCTGTGACTTGTTGTGTTGCCTCCGGTAATAACAGTAATAGCTCTAGTAATAAACCAAAAGGCAAAATTATGTGCAGTAGCATTAATATCAAATGCTGTTCTGAATTTCAAGAGGCAAGCATAATATTCACCTTGGGACCAACAGCGACATTAAAGACAAGGCCTCCAACAGCTTCATTACCTGGGGGAGGGAGGGTCTTTTTAAGAGCCTATTTATTACCTGTGTATGCATACTGCACTAAAGCCCACAGTGCATTTGAATCCACACCTTCCATTTTGATTTCTTCTTGTTTTGCCTCCCTGACATCATTAGTAAACATGGCAGCAAAGTAGTCTGAAACAGACGAAAGAACCAGCCTGGAAGCAGAAAGAAGAAAAATACAAAAAATAAAAATCAATTGCTTTAGTCAAGTAGACTTTCTATAAACAATTCTTCATCCTGTTGCCCTTTGAAGGTGCACTGCACTAAGGAAAGCATTTTAGGTTTGACAAACTGCTTCATGCTCCAGCTCCTCTCAATGAATAATGGATTGTCTCTACAGAAAACTATCTTCGCTTCTGCAGTATTGTTCTACCCTTTAAGTGTGCTTAATGTCCCTTCACACAAACGATATTTTTAAACATCTGATATCTGTAAGAAAAGCAGTTGATGACTGGGAAAGATGCTGTCTCTTTCTCTTCTGCTTTCTGAAACTAAAACTCCTACAGAGGAAAAGTATCTCTGCAGATTCCAGTCTGTAACATTTTTAATTAGTTCCCAAGCCCCCCAAGGGCGAGTGGCATCCCCTCAATCCAACCACCTTGCAGTTCGTACCCGGAACCCCGCATCTTGAAGGCGACCACATCTGCGGTCCTGGACTGGCACAGCCACCGGCTAGCACTCCCCCAAAGCCATGGAATCCCAAGCCACCCCCCCCCCCCACGGGTGAGCAGCATCCTTCAATCCAACCGCCTCACAGTTCAGAACTGGCCCCCACAGCTTGAAGGTGAGTCCAGGACTGACACAGCTGCCGGCCAGCACTCCCCCAAAGCCAGGTAACTTTGGGAGTGTAATCCTCATTTTGAATTTTGGTGCCAATCGCTGTGCAAGTCCTTTGTCCATGCTAGCAGCCCCCAGGGACAACTACGCACCACAAGAGCTCCTGAAACAGGCTGCAAGGATCTCACTGGTACCTTCCCTGCTCGGAGAAAGAAAAATCTCCCACTTGCCCTCCCCTGTCCCCAACCTCTATTAATGGCTGCCGCCGACAAGATATCTTGTCCTAAAAACCTATGTGTTCTAAATCTTCTGGCAGCCTAAAGGTTAAAAGCTCCTGAGCTTCACCCTCCCTCACTCGAGCCCCTCCCCCCTCACCACATTGGCTAGCTGTACTCTACAGTTTCAACCATAAGGGGAGACGACACTGTGTATGTTTCTGCCAACCCACCCCACCTTTTATATCTTGCTACCACTGAGGGCCATAGTGGAACTACAGTCCTAGCCTCATAAAAGCTCTAAGCACTAGTAACCAGTACTAATGTAATTTCTAAGCTGTCAGCTCTCATACTAACCTATGCCAGCCTAAAAATGAAAAGTGTTAGCGCACAGGGTCTCCTCAATTGCTGCATCGCCCTGTGACAGGGTTGAATAGGGCCCTGTCCCAGTGTTTCTGAAGAAGGAGTTTAAATGCAAGGATCTGTTCTATTCTCTCCTTTTCTGTCTCTTCTCTGTTTGGTTGCACAACCATATTTTCTTGTGAGACCTAGGACTTGATCACCCTGACGGTCTTGCAATTCTCTGCCTCTCGCTATCTCTCTACCTTTTCTTGCTGTTCTGTCATTTCTCCCCCCTTGCATATCTGCTGGTATAAAAATATATGTGAATCATTACGTGGAAATGTAACCGATACTGGATCCCTTTGTTTAGAAATGTATATAGTTTTACTGTTGAAATGATTGCAAAAAGCTGTTTGGAATGCAAGAGGTTAACCTGTTTGCAAACTCTCTGAGGAGCTGCAAGCAAGAGGTCAGTTCTGGGTCACAATGTTCTTTCTGCTGCACTTGAAACTTACAAGAACACTGTGTTAGAAGTATGCTGTTTTTCTTAACGAGCTCCTGCACAGACTTATAAAAAGGAGCTGCAATGTTTTGCGAAAGAGACACACAGAGACTGAGAGAGACTGAGACTGGAAATTCAGAAATAACCCAGATGGACTTTCTCTGTTTATACTGCTTTTGTAAGCAGTTATACTAAACAATTTTATTTTTTTTATTTTACTGTTATTAATAATAAATCACTTGTTGCAAATGTTACAACTGCTTCTGGTTTTCCTATGCTTCCTGACCTATGCCTCGACTACACGCCCTACTAGTTCTATGTCCTGTTCCACATGTAAAAGGAAGGGAGAATGATCCCCACGAGCTCCATCAAATTGCTCATCTTGACTATTCTCCCAACATGCCAGGATCCCTAAAATACTACTCCCCTACTCCTCTAAATTACTACTCTCCTCCCCTACATACTTCAGCGCAATAAAACCTTGTTATTACTGCCATGAGCCAGAATGCGTTACAAGCCCCAATTCCTACCACCACCCCCACTTCCATCCTTTGACCTGCCTCCTGCTATCATCTGGAGATATCGAGTTCAACCCGAGACCCAAAGGTCAGGGAACTCAAACCCCCTTCTCATTGATTCCAAGCTGAACCAATCACAAGGGTCTAAAAATAGCCCATATGAATATACAGAGCATCCAGCACAAAATGCCAGAACTTGAAGCCTGGATTAGGCACTACAACCCTGGAGTCCTATGTATCACTGAGTCGTGGTTAAAACCATTCATACTACCCTCACACCAGTCAGCGCAGAACACTTGGGACACCATTGGACCGCAGGAGCCTGTTAAAGGCCGTGGGACCCATCTCTCCTCACACACCAGCCAGCAGATCACACTTGGGATAGCACTGGACCGCGGGAGCCTGTTGAAGGCCGCAAGATCCCATCCCTACTCACACACCAGCCAGCAGAGCACACTTGGGACAGCGCAGGACTGTGGGAGCCTGTTAAAGGCCGCGGGACCCCTTCCCTCCTTGCACACCAGCCAGCAGAGCACACTTGGGACAGCGCTGGACCACGGGAGCCTGTTAAAGGCTGTGGAATCCGATACCTCCGCACACATCAGCCAGCAGAGCACACTTGGGACAGCGTTGAACCGCAGGAGCCTGTTAAAGGCCGCGGGACCCCATCCCTCCTCACACACCAGCCAGCAGAGCACACCTGGGACTGCACTGGACCGTGGAAGCCTGTTAAAGGTAAACTGCTCCCACTTCTGAGCAGTATCTGTGAAGGGGTATTTTCCCTGTAATTTCTGTCCTCCGAATCCTCCTAATTGTTTTTTCCACTGGAGCAGATACCTCAGAACACAAGGATTTTACTCTGACTCCATCGGAGCTTTAAGGCTTCCCCTCTGGCTCCTGGGACATTTATTTCACTTATTTCTAGCTAGTTCCAGTTAATTGCAACAGCGCTATTTCTGTATTTCTTTGCATTTGTCTCCTTTTAGCTGTTTTCCTTGTCAGGCTAGATAACTGTTAGCTGTGTATACTGTTAGCCTAGCGACTGCCTTTAGAAGTGGGTATAGCCGATAAATGTCCTGCTTATACTGCTGATATTCCACTGCTCAGTGTACATGTTTGGTTGTTTCTAAGAGTATTTTGTTACCAGCTCTCACAGCCTACCTGAGTCTGCCACTGGCCCACCGTGTGGTTGGCATCCTCTGGCTCTCTCCAAGGCCCCATTGTTGTTCATCTCTCAGCTCCCTCTGTTCTTTGGCGGCACTCCCAGCTCACACATGCACACTGGAGTCAGTTCTCTGGTCTCTCTCTCTCTCTCTCTGTCACCCCTTCCTGCTACATACCAATGTCCTCTTTTGTTCTGCCCCACTACTTTAGATCACGGGACCCCATCCCTCCTCACACACCAGCCAGCAGTGCACAGCTGGGACAGCAATGGACCGCGGGAGCCTGTTAAAGGTAAACTGCTCCCACTTCTGAGTAGCATCTGTGAAGGGGTATTAGCCAGTCGATGCTGCATGTCCACTGCCCCACCCGCCCCAGTCACCCTCCCACCCAGGGGTGTCCCTTAATTTATTGATGCCTTGTCATGTGACTAAGTGTCTGAACTTCCCCTAGCAGGTTATCACTCTCTACCACTAGTGGGGAGCAGAGTAAATCTCTCCCTTCTTCTCTCATCTAGCCAACCTCCCCGGCACTCTATCTTCCCACCTGTCCCCCCTTCTCAGGGGTTTCTATACTCCTTTTGACCACTAGGAGGCAGTGTAGCCACTACCTTATGCCTCTTCTCCCCTTGCATTTTTCTCCCTTCCTTAGCACGTTTTCCCCTCTCGCCTACCTTCCTTCTTTCTCTTAACTATCCCACAATCTCTTCCGTCCCCGGACTCGAACCTGGTACCCTCTACTTGGGAGTCAGTTAATCTGACATTGCGCTATTCAGGCTACCCTACCACTTGCTGCCTACATGCTCTCCTTGTCTTCTCCACTACCCCCCCACCTGTCCATTATGAATCGCCACCTACCATCACTACCTTCCCTACTTGCCCCCATTACTCTCCTCATCCTTGCCCTGTTCCCACTTGTTGCCACTCCGACCCCACCCATGTACACCCGCTCTCTCTCCCCTCTACACTCTCACCACTCCTCTACTCTTGACTGTTGCCCATCCCTACACCCCTTCCCACTCCCCAACCCCAATCTCCCCCCACTACACCATCTGGCCTCCCCTCCTCCCATCCCACCCATGCCTTCGCTCTCTGCCAATCCCAACCAGCCTCCCACAGTCCACCCATCCCACCTTGCCTCCCCCACATGCAAGAGGCACTGCACCAGCTGCTCCTTAGAACTCTCCTTCTTCTTCTAATATCTGGCAATATTCACCCCAACCCAGGCCCCGGAGCCCTCCCAATCCTACCCCCACACCAGGGGTTCGCGTTGCATCCATTAACATATGCAGCCTCCTAAAAAAATTCAATAACCTCCAGGTCTGGATAGCACAACACTGCCCCGACATCCTTGCCATTGTTGAAACCTGGCTCCCCAAATTCACCCCTGACTCCTCTATCACTATCCCTAGGTATTCCCTCTTCCGCAATGACAGAGTTGGCAAACGTGGAGGAGGCTGCGCCACCTATCTTCACGACTCCTCAGGGCTCGCCCTCCCCAGCTGGAAGCTGGCACCCAAGCACTGTCAATTAAGGTCTCCCCAGTCCTCTCAGGGCCCGACTTATCATCACCACTGTCTATATTCCCCTCGCTGCCATAAACTAGCCTTCCAATCTCTTACTGACTACCTCTCCCATCTCCCCCCAAAACTGAACAATTATCTCTTAAGAATTTTAACATTAATTGGCTCTCCCCTTCAGCCTCCACATACAAGGATACTACAGCGGCTCTTGACCTCAACCAACTTGTTACCTGTCCTACCTGCTTTAATCCCAACAATGGTACTGCCACCCTATTTGACCCAGTTCTGTCCAACCGTCCCATAAGATTATAGACATCACGGTACTTCCCAATGCCCTAAGCAATCACTCCCTGGTTCTCTGTACGTGGTTCTGCAAGGTAAAGAAACCCCCCGCCCAAGACAGTTTTCAGCCAGCTACTCAAACCCGGTAAACTTGGCCAACTGAAAGCCCACCTTGCCCAATGGGACTGGACCCCAATATACTGTTCCCATGACACTGATGCCGGCCTTAATTACTTTATTCGATCCTACAACACTGCATGCAATGTTTTTGGCCCCCTCTCAAAACGTGTTCTTAAAGGCCCTGTCACCCCCTGGATCTCTCAGGCCCTACTTGAGCAGAAGAGATAACATTTGAAAAAAAGCCTTAGACTCTGGCAAACCAGCGGATAGACAGCACTATTGGGCCACACGCAATAGCTGCACCTGGGCCATCCAAAAAGCCAAGGCGGAGTATTTCAGACTCTCCCTTACCTCCTCCTGGGGCTCTGGTTGCAAGTTCTGGGAAAACATGAAATCCCTCAATGGTAAAACCACCTCCATTCCTCCCATCTGACTATATGTCAATGGTTCCCTCTCCACCAACCTGCAACTTGTTGCTGATACCCTTAATTCCTCCTTCTCTGATCTTAGCTCAATTCTTCCCCCAAATTCTTTGACCCCATTACCCACCCTCCTCACCCACCTTTCCATTTCCATGCCCTTACTCCCCTATAAATCAAACCCTACTTCCTTAGAGCTCTGAGTGACGCCCGTCATAGTAATGATACCCTTGACCTCCGACTCCTTTGCCTGGTCCTGGATGAGGTTCTCTCCCCACTCTCCTAAACCTCTCCTTCAACCTTGGTAAATTCCCCTCCATATGGAAGACAGCTGACATCACCCTGATGCACAAAAGCAGGGACCGTTTCTCCCCCGGCAATTTCTACCCAATTTTCATCCTCCCCCCCCCCCCAAAAGCCCTGGAATGCATTGTTTCGGACCAGCTTATTGACTACCTCTCCACATATAACCTTCTCACCAAAGAACAACATGGTTTCCATCAGGGTCACAGCACTTCCATCACCCTACTGGAGTTCTCCAGTTTCATCCACTCTGCTCTTGATAATGGGAGACTGGCTGGCGCAGTCTTCCTAGATTTATTTAAGGCCTTTGACACTGTCAATTACACCCTCCTCATCACTACTCTTGCTCTCTCTCACCTTGGCCTCTCCCAAGATGCCACGGCATGGTTCTCTGACTATCTGTCCAATCGCTCCCAGCGAGTCAAAATATGTAGCACCCTTTCCAAACCACTCCCGGTCCTCTCGGATCTATCCTAGGGCCCCTTCTGTTTAGCATTTACGTCAACACCCTACCAAAAGCCTGCTCTGAGAATATCCTCCTTTATGCAGATGACGCCATTCTCTACTCCTCCCATACATACCCAGTCTCCCTTCAACACTCCCTCCAAAACTCCTTTAACGATGCAGAGTCCTGGTTTATCAAGCACAACCTGGTGTTAAACCCCCCAAAAAACAAGGTTATGCTGCTCTCCCACCACCAAAACTGACACAAGGATTCCCCGCTCCTCATCCACACCTCCCTTTCTCTCCCCCTTGAGCAGGAGAACACCTTTAAATACCTGGGTGTCACACTCGACTCTGCTCTCACCTTTTACAACCATATTCAGGTCCTCTGCACCTCTGTCAACTCCCGACTTGAGCCACTCTATCGCCATAGGGACTGTCGCCCCCTGATGCCCTCCAACTTGCAATTACATTCTCCATCCTGTCCCTCACTGGTTACAGCATCCTTATCTACAGGGCTGCTGACAATACTGCTCTTCACAGAGTCAAAGTCTCATTAAGCAAAGCCTGCCGCCTAGCCATGGGGTGACCAAGAACCACCCACACCTGCACTCTCCATAGCCAAGCTAACTGGCTGAACTTTGAGGACAGGCTAAAGTACCAGGCCTGCCTTCTCACCAGGAAGATATCTGATGCTCTTACTGCCCGCCCCCAGCCTCTCCTCCCTCATCCAACCAACCCCCTCTACTGTGGCCACTCGTAGCTCACACAGGCCTACCCTATGAGTCCCTCGCCTTAAACCATCGTTAGGTCAGCGCTCTTTCTCCAACAGAGCCCCCTCCTTGTTAAACTCCCTTCCCTACTCTATCGCCCAGAAGCCTAAACTTGGTTGCTTCAAATCCCTACTCACGACCACCTCCTCACAACCCGCTCCTGCAACTGCCCCTAGTCCCCCTTCCTCCCCCCACAATGGGCTCAGGTCCAGACTGAATGTCTACCTAGACTTAACCACCTCCCGAGCGAAGTGCTTCTTTCACTGCTTGTATTTCAGTTTTATACTACTTGTACTTGCCAATAGCATTACCACTTATTTTGTATGATGTTGTCACCAAGCTGTTGTATTCTCTGTATACTGTCTGTAATGTTTTATCCTTCTCTGACGTGGAACCTTTGTAAATGAGTCTCTGACTCAAAGGATTGAAATTCCGATACTATTCAATAAATAAATACCCATGAAATTGCGCTATCTGGCTAGACCACATATAGAAAGGACCACCAATTCAAAAAAGGTGGGGGTGTTCTTATCTACGCTAAAACAGAATTTACCTCATGCGAACTCCCGCCAATCTCAAACATTTTGGAGCCTGAACAGCTAATAATCACAATCACACTCGGTCAAGTCACACGGTTAACTGTCGTGTGTGTCTACCTGCCCCCGAACCTTGCCTCCTCAGCCTGCGCTGAATTCCTTGCAAACCTAGACAAAAAACCCCGTGGTGATCCGATACTCACTGGAGATGTCAATATACACTGTCTCAGTCCCAATAGAACAAATTATCTCTCATTTCTAGCAGATGCTAAGCTTGAACAAGTAATTCACCACACCACTATATTTTCAAACAACATGAAGTCTTGCTATATTATGACAATTGCAGTTTGTCCCACCATTAGAACTGCTCCGGAGATGAAAGAGTTAACTTCCAAGCAGGGCATAGAACTTAGAGCACGAGCTCAGTTAGAAAAGCTCTGTCTGGAATATTTCAAACTGAAACTGTCAGATTCTTTACTCCGCCTCACTGAACAGTCGCTCCGGAGATTCCTCCTACTGCTCGGTTCATTTCTCGGTTTAAAGAGTTTTTTCTCGGTTAAATTCAACCGCGATTATTATTATTTTAACCGCAAACCGATCGGTTCAAGCTCTGTCTGTGGTATTGTAAGTAATAGACAGGTTTATTTCTGTGTGGAACTTGTAAATGTTTATCGTTCGGTTTGAACCGATCAGGTTGATTTGAAACTTTATTCTGGAGCATTAAAGCCTTTTGATGCGGTTCCGGTTCTTATCGGTTCTAAAAAGCGGTTTCATTACGGTTTTCGCACCCGTGACACGGTTGGGAACCGATCAGGGTGTCTTGCCTGGCACTGCCGAAAAAAGGGCAAGTTTTTGGTTAGGCTGGCATTATGTCTGAGAAACCCAAAGAAAATCCGGCCCACTGGGTTTCAACACTGTAGTGTCTGTGGGAAGCCTTTGCCAAGGCTGACCCACACCACATGTGTTTATTGTCTGGGGTTTGACCACCTCAATGCAGACTGCCAGATTTGCAAGAATTTCCCTGCAGCTACCCTAGATAAGAGAGTTGGTAGGCTCAGGGAACGAGAGGCCAAAAAGTCCGCTGACCCGGATGGCCAGCCCTGTTCGGTGCCAACCGAACCGGAGGGAGTGCCCTCTGACCAGGGCCAGACTTCCTCGGGCAAACGTAAAGCTGACCCAGAGGAGCCAGTTCCAGCAAAGAGAACTAGAAAATCAGCAGGTGTGGAGTCAAAAATTTCTTCTCCAACTGCTGCAGAGATAGCCAGGGCAATCCAAATTGTCCAGTCACTTTCTCGTTCCGTCCGAACCGCCACTATCTGGCAAAAGGTCGGTTCGGCGGTTCCACCGGTTCAAGAATATGATATAGAGGAGTTTTATGAACCAGAGGAGGAGGATGATTATGAACAGTGTGAATGTGACTTTGAAAGTCTGGATGTGCCCATTGAACGGACATCTCCCCAGACAGACCTTTAGAATCTCCCCTAGGCTTTCTGAGTCCCCTTCTCATTTTCTGTTTTATAAAAGTTGCTGAAACCCTCCAGCTTCCTTTGGAGGAAGCTGTGGATAGAAGAGGAGCCTGACTTTGTAGAGATGATGGATATCCCAGAGTCCAGGAGATTGTCTATTCCTTTACATAAATCCTTTAGGAAACAAACAATAAAAATTTTAAAGGCTCTAATTCTGTGCCTCCTGTGGATAAAAAGATTGGACAGGAGGTACACTTTGTCAAGTCCTGATACATAATTTCTTTCACAGCAATGCAGCCATGTTGGGGTAGTTCAGGCTGCAGCCTGTGATAAGGCTAATATTCCCCTGGCTTCACATCCTCCTGACAAGGACTCCAGGAAGACTGATGCCATGGCTAAAAAACAATACATGGCAGCATCTTGGGACTCAGACAAGCAAATTATATGGCTTATGTTGCAAGATACCAGAAATCTAGATGGGATACTGTCATGGCTTTAGCCAAACAGGCCCCTGGCCAGCTTGCCAAGGAGCTGGAGCAGGTGGCTGCTGATAGTATTGAGGCATCTAAGGTGCAATTCCATGCTGCAGTGGATTCTAACGATGTATCCTCTAGAGTCATGGCTATATCTGTGTTTTATAGAATTGGCTTGGCTCAGGTGTACTAGTTTGTCACAGGATACCCAGGCTAAGGCTATGGATTTTCCTGTGGTGGGAAATTCTCTGTTTGGGGAGCAGACAGAGAATTATATGAAAAATGGATGAATACAGAACCACTTATAGGAGTGCACAAGCCAAGGAGGCAAGCCACTCCTCAGAGGCAGCCCCAGGGGTAGAGGCAGGCCTTTTCACAGGCCTTTTACCAAACCAGGCCTCCTCTTCAGCTTATGTTCAGAGGGGTTCTTCAGAGGGAGAGGCAGACGGGGTAAAAGCAGGCCTGCTCCCACCCCTCAGCCTAAAGCCCCTACCAAACAGGCACCCTGATGGGATGCCCAGGGCCGGTTCTCCATTACCTGTAGGGGGCAGGCTGGCTTACTTCGTCCAGGACTGGGAGTCTTTAACATCAGACAAGTGGGTCCTGGAAGTAGTAAGCCAGGGTCTGGTTCTCAGCTTCAAAAAATTTCCAAAGATGAGAATCAGATCTTTTCCACCTGCAAACCCTCTAGAGACTCTTGCTTTGGAAACAGAAGTCTCAACCCTCCTGGCTCTCAGAGCTGTAGAAAGGGTTTCTCCCCTACACCAGGGCAAGGGTCTGTACTCCAGGTACTTCCTTACCCCAAAAAAGACAGGAGAGTGGTGGCCCATCCTGGACCTAAGATATCTGAACAAGCACCTTTTAAAACCAAAATTCAAAATGGTGACTCTGGGAATGATTTTACCCTCCCTAAGGCCAGGGGACTGGCTAGCTCCCTGGACCTCAAGGATGCCTACTTCCATGTTCTTATCAGAGCTCCCACGAGTACCTCAGATTCGAACTGCCCTCAGGCCATTATCAGTTCAGAGCAATGCCCTTGACCTTACCTCTGCCCCAAGGGTATTCACAAAATGCCTAGCAGTAGCAGTTGCTCATTTAAGAAGGCAAAGACTGCCATCTTTCCTACCTACCACGACTGGCTCATTGTGGGTCAGTCTCCAGACCAGGTCAAATCACACCTGCAAGTTACCCAGCAGCTGCTTCCTCTCTGGGCTTTCTTCTCAATCTTCCAAAGTCAGTTCTGAAACCTGTCCAGGTACTCACCTTTATAGGTGCAGAACTGGACACAAAGCAGGCAGAGCCTTCCTTCCCTAGAAAGGGTAAGGACCCTGGTGGCCCTGGCCTCGTCCTTCACTCTGCAGGTCTCTCGACCAGCAAGGCATTCCTACAGCTCCTAGGACACATGGCTGCTTCCACAGCTGTAGTGCAAGGAGCAAGATTTCAGATGAGGGACATTCAATTCCATTTGAGAGCCTTTTGGTCTCAAAGAGAGATTCCTATCCAAGTTGATCCCAGTGACTCGAACCCTGATCCAGGCCCTTCAGTGGTGGCAGGATCAGAGCAATCTGAGACAAGGGGTGCCTTCATCCTCTATCTCACTCCTTGACCCTTACTACAGATCGTCCCTCTTGGGATGGGGAGCTTACATGGCGACCTCTCCACCCAGGATTGTGGTCCCTCAGGAATCTCTGCTCCACATCAATCTGTTGGAACTCAGAGCTGTTTTCTAGCACTTCAGGTTTCTCTGCATCTGTTCAGAACAAGGTGGTACAGGTCAGAACAGACAACACCACTACAATGTGGTACATCAACAAACAAGGGGCACTCGGTCTTCTGCCTTGTGCACCGAGGCGATGAGTTGTGGTCTCTGGCTTATTCCTTGAACACTTCCCTCATAGCAGTTCACCTCCCAGGCAGGACAATGTCCTGGCAGATGCTCTCAGCAGAATTTCCCAGGGCCATCACGAATGGTCACTGGATCCCCAGTACTAGGGATAGTTTTTGCCAGATGGGGCACCCTCAGATAGATCTTTTGCAGCCCCAGACAATCATCAACTTCCACTTTTTTGTTCGGGCCCCAGTGTTGGGCTCAGTCCCCCTGGATGCCTTTCTCCTCGATTGGGAAGGGAAGTTTCTCTATGCCTTCCCCCCCTTCCCTCTCCTGTTCAAGGTGCTAGTCAAAATCAGATCTCAGCCCTGCAAGATGATCCTGATTGCTCCAGACTGGGCCAGGCATCCCTGGTAACCACTCCTTCTGTCCTTAGCAGTCCATCTTCCCCTGTGTCTCCTCAGGAACCACAATCTGTTAACCTGTGCCCAGGGGAGAGTCTGGTACCCGAATCTCAAATCCCTCAACCTCAAGGCCTGGTTCTTGAGGAGTTAGAGTTTGCTGATCTACACCTTTCTCAAGGTGTTCTCGAAATCCTGAAAGCTTCTAGGAAGCCTTCCACTAGGGCTACTTATAACTCCAAATGGAAAAGGTTTTCCATATGGTGTTCTGGGAAGCATATTTCCCCGGAATCTGCTGATTTGCCCACTGTTTTGGACTATATAGTCCATCTTAATTCTTTGGGACTGAGACCAGCTACCCTGAAAGTGCATTTGGCAGCTGTCTCTGCTTTTATTCAGCAGGAAAGCCCTCTTCTCTTTCTGCTCACCCTGTATTTTCCAAGTTTTCAGGGATTGCTTCATACCAATCCACCATTCAGGGACCCTGCCCCTGCCTGGGATCTTAATGTTTGCATTGCTCAGCTGATGTAACCCCCCTTTGAACCTCTGTCTTCGGCAGAGCTTAAGTACTTGACTTGGAAAACTGTATTTTCTAGTAGCCATCACTTCTGCCAGGCGCATAAGTGAGTTACAAGCTTTGTCAGTGGAGACCGACTTTATTTCCTTTCACAGGGATAAGGTAGTCTTCAGGACTAACAGGAAGTTTTTGCCTAAGGTGGTTTCAGATTTCCACCTTAATCAATCTATTTCACTCCCAGTGTTCTTCACTGACCATTCCTCCTCTGGTGAGAGGAGATTGCACAGCTTAGATGTTAAGAGGGCCCTAAGTTACTACATAGAGTGTACCAAGGGTCACAGGTTTGACTCCCTCCAACTATTTCTCACTTATGCTGAGGTTGGGAAACGGAAACCTGCCACTAAGAGATCCATTGCCAGGTGGATTGTCTCTTGTATCCAATTTTGCTATCAAAAACTGGGTAAGGTTCCCCCTTCAGGCCTGAGGGCTCACTCTACCAGAGGTACAGCTGCGTCTCTAGCTGCTGCTAGAGACATCCCTATCTTAGAGATATGTCAAGCAGCTACTTGGAAAACAGTACACACTTTCACCAAGCATTACTCCCTGGATATCCAGGCCAGGAGGGATGCCCGGTTTGGCACAACCGTGCTTCAGAGCCTATTTCCTAAGTAGGTTCTGTCCCTCCTCCATGGAGGTACTGCTGTGTAGTCTGCAATTGTCATAATATAGCAAGACTTCATGTTGGTTGAAGAAAAAATGACTCACCTTAGTAATGTTGTTTCTTCTAATGGAGTCTTGCTATATTATGACCTCCCCCCCAGCCTGCCCCTCTCAGAACTTCTACTTTGGGTATGGGGTGGGCAGTCCAGTGTTGGCACTTATTGATGCCCTTTTTATGTTTTCCACACCTTCTTTTTTGGGGTGTTTGGGTGTTGTGTTTTATTTTATCTTATCTTATCTTTTTCTGGTCCCCTGACTTAAGTCTTGGTGTTGGGACCAGGAAAATGTGTTAATATTTAAGTAGCCGGTTGGCTAGTGTAGGTTACAGCTTCCACACAGAACCTTAGTGAGTTTTGCTCGTAAAGATCTGACAGTTTCAGTTTGAAATATTCCAGACAGAGCTTTTCTAACCGAGCTCGAGCTCTAAGTTCCATGCCCTGCATGGAAGTTAACTCTTTCACCTCCGGAGCAGTTCTAATGGTGGGACAAACTGCAATTGTCATAATATAGCAAGACTCCATTAGAAGAAACAACATTACTAAGGTGAGTAATTTTTTCTAACATGAAATCAGGCAACCGCAGCCTACTGGACTGGGTCCTAACAAATAATACTCAAAACAAAAAACTGCAGGAGTTTTCCCTGATGCCCTCAGTGACCACTCCTCAACCTTCTGTGTCTGGAGGAACAACTTCCAGAGCCCCCCACCAAAAATCGCTAATACTCGAGACCTCACAAGCTTCAGCACCGCAACCTTCATAGAGCGTCTGAAATCAGTTGACTGGTCACCCATCAACCTCCTTCCAGATGTCAACCTATCACTAGAATACTTCATAAACTCCTTCTCCACCATTTTTGACTCCCTAGCCCCCATTAGGCCTCTGAGAGCTAAAGGGATCCACTCACCCTCGCTTTCCCATGACCTAAGAGTCATGATGCGATCCCGTGACAAAGCCTGGAAGGTGTTCAAATCTACAGGACAAATGCCTGACTGGCAATACTACCACCAACTGCGCAATGTCTGCAAAACACAAACCATCAAGGCCAAACGTCAATATCTCCGGGACCTACAGGTAAAGAATCTTACTAACACTAAAAATTTCTGGGCCCATATAAATTCTCAACTTAAAGGAAAGGAACAGAATCTCCCCCAGTCCTTGGTCTGTCAAGATGACACACTGACAAACCCTGCTGACACAGCAACTGGGATAAGTCACTTCTTTACAGACTTGGACAGATACAAAAAAGACCTGCCCCCTGTCTGTTCTGACACAAGGACCCCCAACCCCGTTAGCTCTATCCCCCTATTTCCACCTGAAGTTGGCCACTAAATTAGAGGTCCTCAAGCTTCTTAACAGTCTCAACCCTGACTGTGCCCCTGGCTTTGATTTCTTCCACCCTAAATTCCTTAGATTAGGCGCACCTGCCATTGCTTACTCAGTAATGCTATTACTAAAAAAATCCTTCCGCACCCAATCAGTCCCTGACAAATGGAAAACAGCAATTTTAGCCCCGTACATAAAAGCAGCCCCACTAATCTAGTAGAACACTATAGGCCCATCTCCTTTTTTTTATGCCCACTGGCTAAACTTCAAGAGCGTATCCTATATAACCGGCTCTATTCACATCTTGAAATTAACAATGCCATAAATACCAATCAACACGGATTCCAAAAAGTACATGGCACGGAAAGAAGCTCTGCTACGGGTAACCTCGGATATCTTTCAAGCAGTGGATCGGGGCGAGGCAACAGGGACTACCTTCGTGGACCTGACCAAGGCCTTCGACCTTGTCAATCACAATCTTCTGCTATCCAAATTCCGTCACTTAGGCCTTGACCATACATCCCATTCCTGGCTAGCCAACTACTTAACCAACAGGCTCCAATGTATAAAATGGTCAGGCGCCATGTCCTCCCTATCTCCCATCGCTGACGGTGTCCCCCAGGGGTCCATACTAGGACCACTCTTTTTCTCCATATTCATTAACAAGCTCCCACTCAATTGTGGTGCAGCAGCAATACAACTATACGCAGATGATGCCATTCTTTACAGATCCTCAAAAGATATCTCCGTCATCAACACAAACCTCAAGAGAGATTTCCAGGCCTTAGAGGCTTGGTTCAAGGCCAACCTACTAGTGCTTAATATAAAGAAAACCCAAACCATGCTTTTCCATCACACCTCCTTGAAGCTAAATAACCAATAGCAACTAGTTGTTAAAACATCTACTGGAGTGGCACTGCAAGGCGTCAAAAGCTTTAAATACCTGGGCATCACCCTAGACAAGAACCTATTCTTCGAGACTCACACTAACAAATCATAAAGTCAACACATCAGAAATTAGGTGTGCTCTATTGCACCGCCCCATACCTCAGGTCTGAATCCAGGAAGACCATTTCTACGGTAATCCTACTTCTTGGCCTCCTCTATGGTGCCTTGTTGCTCACCACGGTGAAACCATCAATCTCAAACAGATTCAGGCAAACATACCACAGGATAGCATGATTTGACACATCTGCCCCAGCATGAACCCACCAATGTACTGTGCTCAACACCTTAAACTGGCCTAGCTATGAAGCAAAATTGGATTTCCCCCTACTTTGTACCACATTTAAACTCAAACACCTCCCCTTCCCACCCAGCCTCACCAATCTGCTGTCTCACAAACCAGTTACCAGGTCCCTTCGATCCTCTCACCAACCATTACTAAATATACCAAAACCACGATTAGCAGTCGGTACTCAAACAACATTAAGTCTTGCTGTATTCTGACTAATGCAGTTAGCTCCAGCCTTTAAACTGCCCCGGAGAACAAAGGGTTAAACTTTCTATGTAGAGCATAGATTGCTGAGCTCGAGCTCGGTTGGTGTCTCTGTCTGTTTCCCTTTGAAATCTAACTGTCAAATTCTTCACTGCATCTCACTGAACAGTCGCTCCGGAGAGTTCTCCTGCAGCTCGGTTCGAAAGTCGTTTGAAGTGTCGGTTTACTGTCGGTTTTTAACCAAAATTTATTTTCCGCATAGTCGGTTCAGCCTTTGTCTGTGGTACCGTGAGTACTAGATAGGTTTTGTACTGTTTTTTCTCCTCCCTTCCCCCTTCTGTTCAAAGTTTTAGTCAAGATAAGGTCACGACCTTGCAAAGTGATTCTGATTGCTCCAGACTGGGCCAGACAGCCTTGGTACCCCCTGTTGCTATCCCTAGCAGTCCATCTTCCCCTGTCTGTTCCCAGGAATTACAACCTGTTAACCTCCTCTCAGGGGAGGATTTGGTACCCCCACTCTTCAGTCTCTCAATCTCAAGGTATGGCTCTTGAAGAGTTAGAGTTTGCAGACTGCATCTGTCTCAGGGGGTTCTGGATATTCTCAAAGCTTCTCGAAAGCCCTCCACCAGAAAGACTTGTAACTCCAAATGGAAGAGATTCAACATTTGGTGTTCTAAGAACCATATTTCTCCAGATACTGCTGAATTGCCTACAGTTCTGGACTATATGGTCCATCTTAATGGCCTAGGCCTCAGACCAGCTACTCTCAAGGTACACTTGTCAGCTGTTTCTGCTTTTCTGTCAGTGGGCAAGTCTTCCTCACTATCATCTCATCCTGTATTCTCTAAGTTTTTTAAGGGATTGCTTCATACCAATCCTCCCTTTAGAGACCCTGCCCCTGCCTGGGATTTAAATGTTTGCATTGCTCAACATATGCAACCTCCTTCTGAGCCCATGTCCTCAGCAGAGCTTAAGTACTTGACTTAGAAAACTGTGTTTTTGGTAGCCATTACCTCTGCCAGATGTATCAGTGAATTGCAAGCCCTGTCGGTGGAACCTGATTTTATCTGCTTTCACAGAGATAAAGTGGTCCTTAGAACCAATAGAAGGTTCTTGCCCAGAGTGGTTTCAGATTTCCACTTGAATCAGTCTATGTCTCTTCCTGTTTTCTGCACTGATCATTCTTCCTCAGGAGAGAGAGGAGGCTACACAGTTTAGATGTTAAAAGAGCCCTTAGCTACTACATAGAGTATACCAAGGGTCACTGGTTTGAGTCCCTCCAGTTGTTCCTCACTTATGGAGAAGTGGGAAAGGGCAAACCTACCACCAAGAGAACTATTGCCAGGTGGATTGTGTCTTGTATACAATTCTGCTATGAGAAACTGGGAAAAATCCCACCCTCAGGCCTGAGGGCTCACTCTACAAGAGGTACAGCTGCTTCCCTGGCTGCTGCCAGGGATATTCCTCTCTTAGAAATCTGTCAAGCAACCACCTGGAAAACAGTCCATACCTTTACCAAGCATTACTCTCTGGATATCCAGGCTAGGAGTAATGCTTGGTTTGCAACAGCAGTACTTCAGAGCCTATTCCCAAAGTAGGTTCTGTCCCTCCTCCATGGAGGTACTGCTTAGTAGTCTGCATTAGTCAGAATATAGCAAGACTTCATGTTGTTTGAAGAAAAAATTACTCACCTTAATAATTATGTTTCTTCTATTGGAGTCTTGCTGTATTCTGACCTCCCCCCTGCCTCCCCTCTCAGAACCTGTTTTTTGGGAACTGGGTGGGCAGGCGCAGTGTTGCACCTCAGGGGTGCTCCTTTATTCCCCCTGCTTTTTTGTTTGGGTGTTATCTTGTTGTTATTCTTATTTGAATTGTTATTTTGTTTTGGGTTTCCTGACTTGAGCCTTCCTTTGGGAATCCAAAACTTTTTGTTGCCAGTTGGCTAGCAAAATTTTACAATTTCCACATAGGATAGCTAGTGAGTTTTTGCTCGTAAAGATCTGACGTTTAGATTTCAAAGGGAAACAGTCAGAGACAACAACCAAGCTCGAGCTCAGCATTCTATGTTCTGCATAGAAAGTTTAACCCTTTGTTCTCCGGGGCAGTTTAAAGGCTGTGGCTAACTGCATTAGTCAGAATACAGCAAGATTCCAATAGAAGAAACATAATTACTAAGGTGAGTAATTTTTTCAGAGAGCCTTCTTGCTCGCTGCCGCCCACAAATGGAACAACCTTCCTCTGGATCTCCTCTCCTGTTCGTCCCTCCTGCAGTTTAAAAAACAGTATAAGAACCTATTCTTCGCTCCTGCCTCTTGCAGTTGTCCCTAATTACCCCTCCCAGTCTTTCCAACTATTCTATGGCTTTAGTTCATTAATCTGCCTTTACTTGATCCCTAATGTGGCCTTGTTTCCCTGGAATGACATGTTATCCTATTTACCCTGCATAGGGAACTACGGAAGCCTGTATAACTTGAATGTCTGTGTGGCATAGTTCTTAATTATGTGTTTAATCGCTATGGCATGTATGTCGTCCCCTATCTACTGTACATGCCTACTTATCCTGCTATTGTATATGCCAACTTATTTTATTATTTATGTTGTTACCACGATTGTCACAATGTTTTTATGAATATCAGGGTTCCCCACTCTCTGAAAATATTGGGCAGTGGCAGTGGTGATCGGGTCAAAAGGTGCGTTATTTTTCTGTACCTCCTATATGCACTGTACATGTGCATAAGTAGATTTTAAGTAACATATAGTGTGCTGGTATGAAATAGGTAGTAATGCAATAAAATATGTCAATAAAAGACAATTTTGGAGGATTTTATAAAAAAACAAAAACAATAATGGATAAAAATATAGGGTGGTGGTAAAAAATATAGAGCGGTGGTAAAAAAATATAGGGTGGTGGCCCACCGCACTAAAACAATGAATGGGGAACACTGAATATTCACTTTTTGGAATGCTTAGGTTCCCCAGGTCACCACTGAAAAAGGGACCGTCTTGTCTCAGTGGGCTTACCTGGTTATCAAAATTCAAATAAATAAATAGTTTAGCATGTTGCCCTAAAATACTGTTGGGTACAGACTTTGCAAGAAAACACCAACATGAGAGGATTGGGCATTTTACTAACATACTAACATACTAAAATGCCAGCAGAATAGGCCTAATGGTCTTTCGTGTCTGCTCGTTTGGTCAGCCCCCACCCTGGGTGCTGACCTTGCTGTCCCCCTCGCCTTCTCTGGCTTCTCCCTTCCCAGTTCCGGATATTCTTGCTGCATTGGATTTTGCTTTCTGAACCCTTCCCCTGTACCTGTCCCACCCCCTCTTGAACCCCTCCACTGTCTCTGCCTCCACCAGCCCCCTAGGTAGTGCATTCCATGGCTCTACCACCCTCTCAGTGAAGTAGCACCTCCTCCTTTCTCCCCATGATCTTCCCCCTCCAGCTTCCACCATGCCCTCTAGTGGCCCCTTCCTCTTCCTTGAAGCACCCTCACTGTTCCTCCCTATTTGCCCTCTTCATGTACCTGAGAGACCTCTATCATGTCCCCGGTCCTTCTCTCTTCCAAAGTGTACATATTTAGCTCTTGAGCCTCTCCTCATAGGTCCTGTCCCCCAAGCCCCAAATCATTTTGGTTGCCCTCCTCTGGACCCTCTCCAGGAGGTTAATGTCCCTCTTTAAGTGTGGCCTCCCAAAAGCTGCACGAGTACTCACGTGCGGCCTCACCAAGCAGTTATACAGGAGATATCACTTCCCTCCTTCAAGTGATCCCCTAGCGATGCATCCCAGCATCCTGTTGGCCTTGGCTGCTGCCCTCCTACAAGTCTCAGAGTTGTTCATCTTGACATCCACCACCACCCCCAGGTCCCTCTCAGCCATTGAGACTTGTAGTATTCCCCCGCCCAGGGTGTACACTTGGCCTGGGTTTCTGGCCCCCAGATGGAGTACCTTGCATTTCCCTACATTAAACCTTAGCTTCCACTTTCTAGACCATCTTTCCAGAGCCTCCAGGTCCCCCTGCAGGGCCACCCTCCCCTCCTCCCCATCCACCACTGCCCCAGTTTCGAGTCATCTGCAAAGAGACTCATCTCCTCCTGATTCCTGTCCTTATGTCAGATCGTGGCGTTGAACAGAAGGGGCCCAGGACTGATCCCTGTGGGACCCACTAATGACCCTCCTTGGGAAGAATTATCCCACCAACTACGACCCTCTGGGTCCGGTCCTGGAGCCAATTGCCTATCCATCGAATCATCTGGTTTCCCACCCCCATTTCTCCTAGTTTATCCAACAGGCCCCCATGAGGAACAGAGTCAAATGCCTTGCTGAAGTCCAGAAAGAGGACATCCACTGGTCTACCCAGGTCCAAGGCACTTGTCACCCAGTCATAGAACTCCACCAGGTTTGTCTGACACGATTTCCCCGAGATGAATCCATGCTATCTATCATCCAGGCACCCTGACTTATCCAGGGCCCCCCCTAGCCACTCCTTGACAATGCCCTCCATCACCTTGCCACCACTGATGTCAGGCTGACAGGCCTGTAGTTCCCTGCCACCTCCTTGATCCCCCCCTTGTGGATGGGCACTACATACCACCTTCCAGTCTTGGGGCACCCACCCTGTCCTCAAGAGATGGTGAAAAGCTCTGCCAGGGGTTCATGCGGACATCTGCAAGTTCCTTCAGCACTCTAGGATGTAATTTATCCGGCCGGTGCTTTCTCCGTCTTAAGGGGCTGAGGCTTCCCTCACTCTCTGCTGTGATTTCACTTCCAGTACCTCTTCTCCTGTAGCCCTCCCCCACCTACCAGTGATGCCCCCTCTCCCCAGACCTGCCGATTGGTAGGGTCCCCCCTCCTCATTATCTCTGTCTCCTCCCATGTATGATGCAGCATCCCCATTTTCCCTGGTGAAAACTGAGGTGAAGTACTCATTTAGTACCTCAGCCTGCTCCTCTGGGTCTTGTGCCCATCTCTCCCCGATTTAATCCTGCTAATCTGCCCCTTCACCCTTCGTCTTTCCCCAATGTATCTAAAGAACCCCTTTATCCCTCTCCTAATTTCCCTGGCCAGGTTCTGCTCCTTCCTTGCCTTAGCCGCCCTCACCACTCTAGTGGCCCTTCTAGCCAACAGCTCATACTCCCCTCGATCCCTTTCACTCCTTGAGCACTTGAATTTCTTATAGGCTGCTTTCTTTCCCCGCACCACCTCCTGGACTCCCTGGTCCACCAACAGGGTTTTTGGGCCCTACCGCATTTTCGTCTTACTCTTGCACAGGTGCTGGTAGCATCCTGCACCCCTCTCCCGATGATTTCCCACCTACTATCAGCGTCCATGTCTGACCCAATCCCATCCAAATGCTCCTTAAGGATCCTTCCCATTTCCTTAAAATCCGACCCCCTGAAGTCGGTTACTTCCGTCTTTGTGCAGCCTTCTACCCTCCTAGGTCCAGGCAGAACCAGACCGTGGCATGGTCACTCCCCGCCAATGGGTCCCTTACCTCCAGGCCCCCAATCTGGTCACTGTCTGCCAGGACCACATCCAGTACCAGTGCCTCCTGGTGGGTTCCCTCACCTGCTGAGTTAGGAGCAGCGTCTTGAAAGACATCCAACAACCTCTGTTCCCTGGTCACAGAGGATGTCATAATCTCCCAGTCTGTTCCTGGCATGTTTAAGTCCCCTAACACCACCATCTTTCCTCTGCCCAGTCTGCAGTGTCTCCTAACATCTGCCACCAGACTGTCCTCCAGCTCCTCCGCAGGAGCAGGGGTCTATCCACCTCCTATTTTACTCTCTTGCCCCCTTGTTATCAAGGTGACCCAATCGCCTCCACGGTTCCCTCCGCCTCCTCAACTCCCCTATGCCAATGCAGTTTTTACTATCATTGCTACCCTCCTCCCTTCCCTCCCCTGTCCTTCCTGAACATAGTGTAACCCTCCAGGTTCAGGTCCCAGTCATGTCTTGCAGTGGCCCAAGTCTCAGTGACCGCTGCCACATCCACTGCTCCCTCAGTTAACATCGCCTGGAGCTCAGGCATTTTATTGCCCAAGCTCCTGGCATTTAGCAGACTACCTTCCACCCTTTCCCTATAGTTTCATTTCCCTGCTACGTGTTCCTTGGGGATTCTGTTTTCTCCTGGTCTGCACTTTCCAGTTGGTCTTTTCCTGCAATCCTCCTGGTCCCCAGGAGTGGAGACAGAGTCCCTCCTTTATCGCATCCTTGACTGCCTTTTCTCCCATCCACCCCCCTTCACAAGTTTAAACCCCACTTTTCACCAATGAACTCCTCCATTTTCAACCAGAGTTCCCTCCTCAAATTGAGATGTAGTCTATCTCTAGCATACAGCTCCTTATCCTCCCAGGTCTCCCCAATCCCCATCAACCCATACCCTCTGGCCTCACACCACTCCCTAAGCCACTGGTTTATCTCCTAATTTTTCTTTTATGTTCCCCACTAGCCCTTGGCACTGGAGATTTCTGAGAAAACTGTGCATCCTATGTCATGACAGACCCTGGCGAGCTCCTGAATCTTGCCTGTATCTCTAGCTACTCTATTTCCCTCAATGTCATTTGTGCCCAGGTGGACCAGTATGTCTGGGAACCCCCACAGTCCTTGCCAGCTGATATACCTCGTGCTTAGCCCTGTGCACCGTTAGTCCAGGGAAGCATCTTGTTCTAACTGGCCAGGCTTCTCCCTCCCTATCCCATTTGATACCCCTGATCATAGAATCCCCCAGCAGGAGCACTCTGACCACTCCTTTTCCTCCATTTCCCCCCTTCCATGTCCCTCATCCTTTCTACCGGCCCCCCACCCAGCTGGCTCCTTGTTCCTCCCCCTATCTGGGTGCCACATGCCACCCGTTCCTTATTTACCATGGCCACTCCCTCCCCTCCAATCCTATGCCTCTCCTCCTCCTGAGTATCCTTCTGTACCTTAATTCCCCCCTCACTGCTCGTAACTGGTCCTTCTCCCCCATCTGCTAAACTAGCCTGGCTCATCCTCCCTTCCTTCCTGTCTCCATTTAGTTCCTCCTTGCTCATCGTGCTCCCCTGGCCTAACCCCTCAGCTCTCTTTACTGAATCATCCTTGTACTTCTGGTCCTTCTTTACCTTTCCTCCCAACTGGTCCTTCTCCTTGCGCTTTCCTCTCTCTTCCCCCTGCTCCGATCTACTACTCCCCCCATTCTCCTGCATTCCAGGTCCCCCCCTGTTCTTCCTGCTATCTGGCCCCTGCCTCCTGCCCCCCACTCCCACACCCTTTCCGTCTCTAACCACCTCTGTCGTGGCTACATCCCCCCATCCTTGAGCAGAAGAAGAGAATTGAAGCGGTTACTAAGTATAAGGTCTGATCCACCTCCCTGCCTTGCTTCCTTCTGTCCAGCACTGGCTATCCGCCTACTTCCCTGAGAATGTTGTCCCTCCGTCCCCCTTTGTGAGGGTCCCCAGTTACCTGCCTGCTTCCTTGGTAGTGTCCTTTTGGGCCCCCTCTGCCAGGGGTCCTATGTGACCCCTAGGTATTCTCCTGCACTCCTTTCCTATACCCCCGCCCCAGTGCTTGGTGCAACCCTGTGGAGATTTCCAGCCCCTTCCCTCAACCATACCACCCCTTCCACCAGCTTTCTCCTCATCCCCGAACCTCCTCCCAAGCTGTGCCAGCTGGTAGCACACTGGGCAACCACCAAACTTCCAAGCCCAGTCCAGTATCATGGCTGCTCCACACCCTGTGCACCCCACCACCCTCCCAAAGATGCCGGCCCTAATGATGTGTGGTTATATCCCCTTTCAAATAGTTTTCCTTGGGTGAGCCACCAGGTTCCCCCTATTCCAAGATACCCCTACTGCCTAATCAGGTCACCCACTAATCCTAGAGACAGTCCCACTGTACACCAGTAACTCTGTTACTAGGTGCAGTACAACACATTAAACATGTAAGGAAAATGAACAACTCCCTAAGCTCCTCTCTCCGGCCTTTAAATCCAACCCCAGTGGCTAGAACTACATGAGCTGCACCAGCAGCCTTTTCCTCAATTGCAGGGCAGGTCTCCCCCTATAAATTTGCAGACTTCTGGGGAGGGAGGGTCTTGGGCAGACACCTGACAAGAGAGAGTGTATCAGCCCTGTGTCTCCCCTCCAAGCCCTGCAGCTAAAGAACCATCTCCAAGCAAATCCCACCAAACAGGTTTTAAATCAGAAGAAATAGACCTCTACCAGCGAGTATTTAGTTGCTGTTCATTCAAGTCAGGTCCTACCTAGTTATTTTTTTTTTTTTACCAAGGCAGCTTTCCCTTTCAAACTCCACTTCACTCCAAACTACCTGGAGCGCTTTTTGAAGACCGAGCTTTCCACTGCTTAACCTTGATACTTTATACAAAATATTCACCAGTGCAAAACTGAGTTAAGGTTAAGAAAAAACGTTTTAGTGTCTATTCCATAGTCATATATGCTAAGACTTATCATTAAACTAATAGTTTGCTATTGTCTTTGTAACTAGCTTGAATCCCTCCCTTTTCAGCAGCTGTTCTCTGTTTTTATACTGCCTGAACATTATATGACACAAGTTACACTATTCAGGGCCATTCAGATGAATGACTAAGAATATATATTAATACGTTCCATGGAGTCACTCGTTGCAGTATAAGAGTGTTTTCACACGCGTTCTGCCGAGAGAGAACAGCGAAGCAAAGCTGAGCTGTTCTGACTTAAGTAGAATGCAAGTGAAACCACTCTTATACCGCACTAAGTGGCAACAGGGGACATAATGATATATTATAGATCAGCCATCTATGTTATTATTATTTTTTTTTTAAACTGTCCCAGAATGTGCCCATTTCCAGGGCATCTGCGTGTGAAATGTTCTTGACAGAAGAGTGTCTCACACGCAGGGGAAAGAAGCGTTCCGACTGGTCAGAAGCATTCCCTCAATCTGTAATGGTGTAACTGATGCCATGGAATGTCAGGGAAATGTTAAAAAAAAGAGCAGTAGCTGCTATGGAAGGGTGACCACGATGCAGAATTGAAGGAAACCAAGCGCCAAGCCTGTCCCTGGATTCCTTTTTAGCAAAATCTGGAAAACAGAGAGTTACAATGGACTGATCTTCCCTTCACTGTATGATATAAAAAAAAAAAAAAAACTGGAAAAAAACCAGCAAGGCAGGCAATTGCAGCGGCTGCGTTGTACAGCTAATAAAACCTGGATTTATTCCTTATATTTGATTGTTAGTTCTTTCTCACTGAGGATTTCAAAATACTTACAAAAAGGCATTAAACACAAGTACTGTATGTAATGCACTAGCAACCTCGGAGGAAAACAGGTCTATGCCACAATCTATTGGATATGTGCTTATCTTAGTGAGGTTTTATTGCACTTTACAGTTAAAATATACACTCTGCTATTTCCATTGTTGATATAATGGTGCATCGAAATGGTTCCCTCATGTGAAGTGACAATTACAGCCTACACTCATGCAGAAGTTGCCACAACTCATAGCGGTTTCTTTTCTAAGCTTGTTAAAGCAATTTTCTGGTACCCAGAAAAACTTTATTTTTTTCCATTTTTATTTTACCTCCCTTCCTTCCTCCCTCATCACAGAGTTCCCGTCCCTCAGATCAGGCATAGCCCCAACCCCCTACATCAAATGACCACAGCCAGGCATGATCCACCACTACTCCTTTGAGGGTGGTGGGAGACACCCACGATGGAACTGGTGCGTCTGGTAGCAGAGCCCCGACGTACTGGTAATCATGCTGCTTCCCTCAAGGATTTTTGTGGTTAGGCCCTCATGTATCCCCAGCACAGAACCAATGAATGCCTATGGCACCAACCTGTAAGCGGGGAGCTGCTGACACTGAGACAAAACAGCATCTCTTTTTCATATGCAGGTGGTGCTTTAAGAGCAGGACACTTAGCACCCTCTCCCGTGTCGGTGCACAAGTCCAGTGCCTTAGTATTGCACTCCAGACCCCACCAGCCCAGGCGAGGAAGGCAGGACTCAGAATCACTGCTGGGTTTCCCACATAGTGGAGCAGTGCATCACCAGCCAGAGATGCGAGAGCAGGCCTCCAGAAAAAAACTTTAAAAAATACAATATTCAGGCTATTCAGCTTATACTGCATTACATTCACACACAGTATATATCATATCAGTGAGTTCTTGGACTGAGAAATATAACCCTGCCATACCACATATGAGAAAGAGTTACTCATTTAAACATTTATCCACAATACAAGATAGAGGTTACAAATGCAATTAGAATAGCTAGTTTTTTAGGCAACAGTTTTTCTCTCTTTTGGAGGAGGGCTAATAAGTGGCAAAAGTTGGCTTCTTATAAATTGTTCACAGAAAGATGGCAAATGGTCACTAAAATGTCAGCGCTGAGAAATCGCATCAATTAAAGTTGGTATTATTTATTTATTTAGTTTTTGTTTAGTAGTGTAGCTTCGGGTAAGTGCACTAGCCATAGAGATTACTTTTTTCAGGCACAACCCGGGAGGTTACAGGGTAAAACATTACAGATATACAAAAATGGTGGTTACAGCAAGGTATAAGTAACAGTGTTACACAGCAGGTTCTGCAGCATTAGGATACAAGGTGTTGAGAACCGAGTACAGAATATATTTTATAGTTATAGCATAGGGATGAGGCATATTTGCGATAAGACAGTGTGGATTACAAAATAAAGGAATAAATCTAAATCAGAGAATACAGTGGGAAAACAATACAAGAAGATAGACATGCAGTAGATATGACCCTGTAGGAACACAATTAAGCAGATAGGTAAGATAAGGGAAACAGGGCTGATAAGTGCTAAGAGGGTAGATGCAGGAGATAGGCGATTGGGGAAATACATGATCGGAGTAGGGTAAGCTTCAGTGATATCAGCCAAGGCAAGTAGTGCGCGAGCGGGACTGGCGAGAGGGAATATATCTCACAAGGGTAGATAGGCAGCTTTTTACTTATTCAGAGGAAAAATGGGAGCAGAGGGAATAAGTGCAAAGGGGGATTCATGCAGAGGATAGTCGAGGTGAGGTTTGAAAAGTGAAGACCTGTCGAATATGGGTAACCTGGGGAGAAGCGCAAGGGAAGTATCATAATGTGGTATTATGCAGAAACAAGTTAAGAACTACTGCCAGGGATGGATAGAAGTATTCAGTGGCAAACTGGCCTTTGTCGCTGATGGAGGCAGAACATAATCTTGGCATGTACACACTTCAGATGATAGCTCTACAGTTGTTAATGCACAGCTGATGATTAGTTGTTAGGGATACAAATATAAGCAAAGGCATACTCAGCCAATTTTAGCCAGAGTCCGCATGCAACTTATCACTCAGAGTTGTCTCTTATTGACTTGTCAAAAGAAGAACTATCAATTTGGCTGGAGAATTTAATGTATTTTCTTGAGAGGGGTTTATAGTCACTTAGTAAATGTAATTGTTTACCTAATTAGAGGGACTTCTGGGACCTGCCTAACCGAGTACTGCACCACCACGAATGTTCAAACTGAAGCCATCTGAAACCTTCATGGCACGAGCCTCATACTAGAAAGGAAGCTGGAGGATCTTGAGAACCGACACCTTTGGAACAATATTCATATCTGTGGAGAGAGTCCCCAAAAAAGCTGACTCATGGAACACTGTAATTTATATTGAGAGCTTGCTCCGAGAGGTACTGGGCCTTGAGTCAGATTACCAGCTAAATGTAACTCAAGTGCATAGATCATTAGCGGCCCCACCGACCAGCCCCACCGCTCGTGCCCACTCTTTCATTCCAGCATTTCTGGACTACAGAACGAAGATGGACATCCTTCAAAAAGCCTGGGCAAAAAAAGAGATTATTTTTGGGGATGCACATTTGTCAGAGACAGGTGTGCAGAGAGGGGCTACAAATGCGTAGGGGACTGGAGTTCTGGGAAAGGCAGTTCTTTCGCTATGATGGCCTGCACCTCACCAAGGAGGGCACCCGGGGTGCTAGGCCAGAAATTTGATGTTTTCATTTCTAATTTAAACTAGTTAATGGGGAGTGAGCAGCAGCCTCCAAGGAACCACAGGGGACAACTGTTGCTACTCCCCAACAATCTCCTATGAACACACCAGATCAAGACAACACTAACACACACCTTATCGGCACACTTAAGGACCTTACAAGGCTACTTAGGATAAAGACATCTCCTGCAAATATACAGAAAAGGGGAAGCTCCACAGTGATCAATTCTAACCAAGGAAGGTGAGCATTGTGCATCAATGCTCATAGCCTGGTGAACAAAATCCCGGATCTCACCGCCATAATGGGGGAGGCAGACCTGGACTGGGTCGCAGTCACAGAGACATGGTTCACCGAGAACCAGACCTGGGATGTAGCTATCCCAGGATAAACACCATTCCAAAGAGACCGCAAAGGTAAGAGAGGTGGAGGGGTAGCAATGTACTGTATGTAAAAAACAGCATCAATGCTATGGAAACCCAGGGACACAGCAGTGATGCAGAGATCCTCTGGGTCACCCTTGGAGCAGGAAGTAAGTACCCTGTCCGAGTTGGGGTTATATACAGACCCCCAACCCAGGATAAGGACTTGGACAGGGAACTCCTGGAGGCCATCCTACAGATGGCAGACAAAGGAGAACTGCTGCTGGTCGGTGATTTCAATCTTCCAGTTGTGGATTGGCTCTCACACATGGCCTCTACGGAAAGGAGCAGTGAAATCCTCCTAGCACTAAAGGGAGCAGGACTAGAACAGTTGGTGACCATACCAACATGAGAGGAAGACATCCTGGACCTTGTGCTCTCATATAGTGACAGGATCTCTGACACAACTGTGGGCAGCAATCTGGGTACCAGTGACCATAGGACCATCTGGATCACCATCACCAGTAAAGAGGAAGTTAGCCAGAGCAAACTCAGGGTCCTGGATTTCAAGAAGGCAGACTTTACTCAAATGAGGGCTTCCATAAAACAAATACTTAGCAAAGAAACAGGGGGCACAGTGGAACAGAGGTGGAAAGCCGTGAAGTAAGGTTCCCTCCAGTGACAGCGCTAGGGGTTTTAAAACATGGGTCAAATTAGACTCATAGGTGTAAAAAATGTGGGTCAAAATGAGAAACAACTGGGTCCAAACCTAATCATAAGTAGAAATTTCACTAGTACAGAAGCTTAAATTTGTTGAGTGAAACTACTTTTCTATTGTTTAGTTTTCCATCTTTCAGCTATTGTTAGAGACAGGTGCACCACTTTGGACCCACTGTCCTGTGGAAAGTGGGTCATTTCTGGGCAAGCTGCAACTTTTTCCCTTTTTGCCCTATCTAGCGCTGTCTCTGGTTCCCTCACAGTAACTGCCCAGTGCTCGAAGCAGATCTCTAAGTCAAGCAAAAGGAGGAAAACACTATGGTATACCAAGGATGTAGCAACAAAAATAAAGGATAAAAGGAAAGCATTCAAGAGATTCAAGGATACTAACAATGAAGCAGATATGGAAGTCTACAAAATGAAGTTAAAAGAAGCAAGGAAGGCAGTAAAGACAGCCAAAGCCCAGACAGAAGATGGAATTGCACAAGGAGTGAAGAAGGATGACAAAACGTTTTATAGATACATCAGAGAAAAAAGGAAAACAAAAGGAGGCATTATGAGAATAGCAACCAAGGATGGCAAACAGGCAGAAAATGATAACGAAAAAGTGGAGATTCTAAATAGTTTCTTCTGCTCAGTCTTCACAAAAGAAGACAATGGCAATGGACCCAAAATGCAGAACACAGGCTGACTCACCACAGAAGCAGATGCTAGAACATTTACTGGACCATTTAGAAGAGACAGTGTCCTAAAAAAGCTTCTCAAATTAAAAGCAAATAAAACAATGAGCCCAGATGAAATCAACCCTAGAATTCTGAAGGAGCTGGCACAGGAAATTGCAGACTCACTGGCAGAATTATTCAGTCTCTAGAGAGCGGGGAAATACATCAGGACTGGAGAAGGGCCACAGTGGTACCACTGCACAAAAGTGGAAGCAGGGAGGCCAGAAACTACCGGCCAATGAGCTTGACCTCAGTAGTGGGGCAGCTTATGGAGTCCTTTCATAAGGAAAGAATAGTGAAGTTCCTTACGGAAACAGAGCAGCTAGATACTAAACAGCATGGATTTACAGCAGGGTGGTCATGTCAAATGAATATGATTACATTCTTTAACTGTGTCTCCAAAATAGTGGACCAGTGAGGGGCAGCAAACATTGTCTATCCAGATTTCAGCAAGGCTTTTGACTCTGTCCCCCATAGAAGATTGGTCAATAAGCTAGAGCACTCTGGGTTAGGGCACAAAATAGTCAAGTGAGTTCAAAACTAGCTCCACAATAGAATGCAGAGGGTCGTAGTCATGGTTGGGGGGATAGTCTAATCTCCAAGGAGGGTCATTAGTAGGGTCCCTCAGGGATCGGTCCTTGGGCCCCTCCTGTTCAACGCCGTCTCTGACATAAGGAAGGGTATAAGGAGTGAGATGAGTTTCTTTGAGGAAGACTCAAAGCTGGGGGCAGTGGTGGATGGGGAGGATGGGAGTGTGGCCCTACAGGGGGATCTGGAGGCTCTGGAAAGGTGATCAAGAAAGTGGAAACTGAGGTTCAATGCAGGGAAATGCAGGGCACTGCACCTGGAAGCCAGAAACCCGGGCCAAGTGTACACCCGGGGGCAGGGGAATGCTACAATTCTCGATGAATGAGAGGGACCTGGGGGTGGTGGTGGATGTCAAGATGAACAACTCGGAGACTTGTAGGAGGGCAGCGGCCAAGGCCAACAGGATGCTTGGATGCATCACTAGAGGGATCACCTCCAAAAGGAGGGAAGTGATACTCCCTCTGTATAACTGCTTGGTGAGGCCACACCTCGAGTATTGCATGCAGTTTTGGAGGCCACACTTAAAAAGGGACATTGAACTCCTGGAGAGGGTCCAGAGGAGGGCAACCAAATGATCTGGGGCTTGGAGGAAAGGACCTATGGGGAGAGGCTCAAAGAGCTAAATATGTACACACTGGAAGAGAGAGGACAGAGGGACATGATAGAGTCTTCAAGTACATGAAGGGGGTAAATAGGGGAGGCGCAGTCAGGGTGCTCCGAAGGAAGGGGGGGCAACTAGAGGGCATGGGTGGAAGCTAGAGGGAGGAGACTCAGGGGAGAAAGGAGGAGGTGCTACTTCACTGAGAAGGTGGTAGAACCACGGAATGTGCTACCCAGGGGGCTGGTGGAGGCAGAGATTGTGGAGGGGTACAAGAGGGGGTTGGGACAGGTACAGGGGAAGGGTTCTGGAAGCAAAGTCCAATGCAGCAAAAATAACCAGGACTGGGAAGGGAGAAGCCCGAGAGGGTGGGGGGGGCAGCAAGGTCAGCTCCCAGGATGGGGGCTGACCAAACGAGCAGACACAAAAGACCACTAGGCCTATTCTGTTGGCATTTTAGTATGTTAGTATAGTCAATGGGACACTGTCTAGCGAGGGATGGGTGATTGCTGCTATGCCTCAAGGATCTGTTCTTGGCTGAATCCACTACAATATATGCATCAGCGACATTGCTGATGGCCTGCAGGGTAAGGTATGCCTGTTTGCACGTGACACAAAGCTCTGCAACACGGTAGATACAATTGTAGGAACAGCTGCAATGGAAGCATATCTAAACAGCCAAGAAACACTAGCAGTTGAAGTTCAACGCCAAAAAGTGCAAGGTCATGCACCTAGGTAAAGGAAACCCAAGGAAAACATACACACTCAATTGTGAACAATCAACAGAAACAAAACTCGAACTGGACCTCAGAGTGCTTACTTCCGATGATTTAAAGGTGGGTAGACAATGTGAAAAGGTGGTGCAGAAAGCTAGTAGCATCCTTGGATGTATTGGCAGGGGCATTAAAAGTAAGAAGCAGGAGGTCATACTCCCTCTGTATAGGTCCTTGGTGAGTTCATACCGAGTACTGCGTACAGTTCTGGAGGCCACACCTAAAAAAAGGACATAGATCACTTGGAGGCTGTACAGAGGACAGCTACTAAAATGGTACAAGAACTGCACCAGGAGCAATATGAATCTAGACTACAGCAACTGCAAATGTACTCCCTCGAGCAAAGGAGAAACGGGAGATATGACAGAAACCTTCAAATACATAAAGGGCATAAATAAGGTACAAGCAGAAAACCTCTTTCACAGAAATGAGACCACGCGAACAAGGGGGTACAGTTTGAGACCAACAGGGAGTAAGTTTAAAACCAACATTCGTTAAGTTCTACTTCACAGCGAGGGTGGTGGACCCTTGGAATAGCTTACCACCAGAGTTTGTGGAGGCCAAAACAGTCACTGCTTTTAAGCTAACATGGGATACATACTACGGTAAACTCGGAAGAAATAGAGGATAGGTGGTAGGCAATCTGGGCAGACTAGATGGATCATACGGTCCCTTTCTGACGACACACTCTTATGTTCTTATGATTTTGCTCAGTAAACTATGTCCTGGCACCGCAAAGTTAAAAGGAGCTTAAAAATAAAGGTATATGAGCCTGACTGGAATATCCCAGCTAGGTTACGTATTTTCTCGGATTTGGGCTCCAGACTTTATGAGAATCTCCAAGCAGCAGCTTCTTTCCTCGCCAAACACGGGATACAGACAGAGGACACACCTGATCCCCCCAGTATAGCCGAGACAGCAAACCGTGCCTGGCAGACTGATTGGCCCTCCACACTCTGTCGGACATAAACTCAGCCCTGGGCTTCTTTATCACTGCCTTATTCTCCATCCAGAACAAGCACTTTCCTATCACCACCCAGAGAATGCAGGATGGAAACACCAGATGACTATCAAAACAAATGCTTGGGAAAATTAATGATAGAGATGCACTGTGGGCAACCCACAAGTCTGCTCCCTCACCATCTTCCTGGAACAAATACCAAAGGCTGTGCAGCCTTTGCAAACAAGATGTTAAAACCTTAAGGTTAACTATATTAAAAACCTACAGATCAGGAATCTGGGTGACCCCAAAAATGTTTGGTCATTAGTAAAATCCCTTAATCCCAGGAACAAATGAAATGGCATTAAGTTACCTGCCAAAACTTGGTCACTAACCGACACCTCCAGGACGCATAGGCCATCAAATTGGCCTGTTCGGCTTCCTGGGTAACCTCCCGCCCAAGGGTCCTTCCTCTACTCACAATAACTGGGTCACTGATGACCTCAGAAGAAAAAATTACTCACTATAGTAATCTTGTTTCTTCTAAGGGAATCTTACTGTATTCTGATTTATGCAGTATAATCTCACCATAGGACTGCCCCAGAGCCGAAATGGTTAATAGAACCTATGCAAATGATGGAACGCTAGGCTCGAGCTCGGTTTTCAAATCACTGTCCCTGGTAAACAGTTCTAAACCGTCACATTCTTACTAAGCAGTTTCCTACTACTAAAATGATGATAATAACCCTCCTCAACCAACGGTATGGTATGAATAAGGGATTTACCCCCTCTTTGAAAAAAGAATTTTAAAGTGGCATCACTAAAACTCAAGTCACAGATGCCCTGAAACAGAACACAATAGACCCCCAGGTTTGCAACATCTCTACCACAGCTGTAGTACAATGACCATAGGTTTCGAGTAGGGGAGGAAGGGAGGGAGCTCAGAATACAGTAAGATTCCCTTAGAAGAAACAAGATTACTATGGTGAGTAAATACAGGTTACTCACCTGTAACAGGAGTTCTAGGAATGGTATATGTTGTTCATCCACACTTATTGGCAGGTTCCTTGCCGCTTTAAATCTTGCCGGAAGGTCTTCAAGCTGGCTCCTCCCACCCACCCAGGTGGTAAAACTCTCGGCTCCGCCCCATGACACCAGATCTGGCCCACTGGAAGCTCAGGTTGTGCGTCGAAGCCGGGGAGGTCGGGTTGGTCATGTGGATGAACAACATATACCATTCCTAGAACTCCTGTTACAGGTGAGTAACCTGTATTTCTAGGGACATGGATATGTTGTTCATCCACACTTATTGGCAGACTCCTAGCAGTTCTCCGGGAGGAGGGAGGCAAGGCGCACACCCCCAATACTTACTTGGGAAATAAGGACTGGAGAACCGAGGCCCCAAAACCAGCATCCCGGCGTGACTCAAGATCGATGTGGTAATGGGTAATAAAGGTGTGTGCTGACTTCCAGGTAGCAGCCCTGCAGATTTCTTGGATAGGGACGTCCCTGGAAGCAGCCACCGATGCAGCAGTATGACGGGGTAGAATGAGCTCTTATCCCTCTGGGAGGCTCCATGCCCGCCAACTTATAGCAGCGATCTATGCAGGAGGTGACCCACCTGCCTATAGTCAGCTTGGCTGCAGGTCTGCCAGGTGCGGCTTCAGCGTGGTGACAAACAGCTGGCGAACCTCTCCCGAATTTCAGCAGTCGCGCTCCTTATAATAAGCGGCGCCTTCTAGGGTCCAGAGTATGGAGCCTATATTCGGCCTCCGAGGTGTGATTGGGGTAGAACACCGGCAGAGTCAGCACCTGGTTAAGGTGAAACTCCGACACCACCTTCGGAAGGAATTTCAGGTGGGGGCGCAGGACAACCTTGTCCCTGTGGAAGACCAGGTAAGGAGACTCGATGCAAAGCGCCTGGAGCTCTCCCATCCTTCTGGCTGACGTGATAGCCTCCAAGAAAGCGGTCTTCCACGACAGGTGAGAGAGATCACACCTGTGCATTGGTTCGAATGGCTTGCCCATGAGCTTTGCCAGTACCAGCAGTAAATCCCACGGAGGTGGAGGTTCTCGCACCGGAGGGGAAATGTGATCAAGGCCTTTGAAAAAGCGCCCGACCACCTTTTCCTGCGCCACCGACTGCTCCCTGGCCCGCGCCCGGTAAGCAGAGATGGCTGCCAGGTGCACCTTTAGGGTCGTCGACCTAAGCCCTTGACTAGAAAGGGACCATAAATAGTCCAAAATGCTTGCCACAGAACAGGAGGAAGGGTCCAAGCCCTTGCCCTGACATCAAATGGAGAATCTCTTCCATTTGAAAGCGTAGCATTTTCTGGTCGACTCCTTACGGGACGCCTCAACAACATTGAGGACCTCGTCGAAAGACCCAAGGCCTGGAACTCCAGCACTCAGGAACCAGGCCGTCAGGTGCAGGGATTGAAGGTCGGATGGAACACCTTCCCTGATTGACTGAAAGCAGGTCGGGTGAGCTGGAAGCTGCCTCGGGAGCCTGGAGCTGAGGCTGAGGAGATCTGGGTACCAGAACTGGCGGGGCCAGTCTGGGGCTATCAGGATCACCTGCGCCTTGTCCCTCCTTGCTTTGAGAAGCACCTTGAATCAAGGGAAATGGGGGAAAGACGTAGAAGAGGCCCGGGGTCCACAGCCTCGGGAAGGCATCCCCGCAGCGAGCCCTGCTGAGGGGGGCGGGCATGAAACAGCCTCAGCTTCGCGTTCTCCCTGGAGGCAAACAGGTCCACCTGAGGTGTGCCCCAGTGGGAGAACAGATCTTGTACTACCTCCGGCAGGAGAGACCACTCGTGAGATGCAGCCCCTATCCGGCTCAGGGCATCAGCCAGGGTGTTGGAGGCTCCTGCCACATGAATGGCTAGGAGATCCGCCTCCAGGCTGCGCACGAGTGACCAAATGCGGAGAGCTTCCTTGCATAGAAGCATGGCGCGTCCCGCCCTGGCGGTTCAGGTAGTACATGGTCGTGGTATTGTCCGTCTGGACTCGGACCACTTGACCCCGGAGAAACGGAGCAAAGGCGGTGAGAGCTAGGCGGACCGCTCGGAGCTCCAGCAGGTTGATGTGGCATCCGGACTCCCGCAGGAACCAGAGGCCGTGCACTCGGTGTTCCCCCAGATGGGCACCCCAACCCATCAGAGAGGCGTCGGTCGATAGAGAGACCGTCGGCTTGGGGCGGACAAACGGGATGCCCTCCTGCAGATGGAATGGAACGGTCCACCACTGGAGAGCGTTCCCCATCTCCTGGGTCACTATCACTAGCTGGTCCAAAGGATCGCAGCATTGTGACCACTGGCTGGCCAGTCTCCACTGAAGGGGGCGCATGTGCCAGCGGGCCCAATGGACCACGCTGGTACAGGCTGCCACGAGACCCAGAAGGCGCAGGAAGTCCCAGGCAGGGCGCGATTGCCCAACCAGAAATGATTGGGCAAAGGAGGTAAGAACCTCGGCCCTGTCTGCCGGGAGCCGTGCTCTGGCTCGAAGAGAGTCGAGCTCTGCCCCGATGAACAGGATCACCTGCTTCGGCTCGAGTTCCGACTTGGCCTCGTTGATGAGAAGGCCAACTCGAGAGCAAACCTGGAGGGCCAGATCTCTGGACCGCTCCACCTCCCATCTGGAGGAGGCTGCTATCAGCCAATCGTCCAGGTAAGGGTACACCCGGACCCCTCGGCGCCCAGTAGTAATGCTGTCACCACTGCCATGCACTTGGTGAAGACCCTGGGAGCTGGAGATAAGCCAAGGGCATGGCTCGAACTCGAAGAGGGATCCCTCCGCTCGAAAGCGGAGGAATCTCCGATGTGACGGACGGATAGGGACGTGAAAGAACGCGTCCTGTAGGTCCAGAGAGCAGAACCACACGCCGTGTTCCAGAGATGGTATTATCTGCGCCAGAGTGACCATCCTGAAGGTTCGAGACCTTAGGAACTTGTTCAGGTCGTGTAGGTCGAGAATGGGGCGCTAGCCCCCCGTCCGTTTCGGAACCAGGAAATACCTGGACACGAACCCCGGGTCTGAAGAGGGTCCTCTACCTCCGTGATCACCTCCTTTTGGAGGAGGAGGCGATGTCGGCTCGGCGGGCAGCGGTGAGCCTGCGGACCCCGAGGCTGACGGCTCTGAAGGCGGGACCTGCTCAATTCCAGAGGCAGGCCTTTTCCCACCACCTCCAGTACCCACCTGTCCGTGGTAACAGCGGACCAGGCGGAAAGGAAGTGTCTGAGCCGTCCCCCCACGGGGGGAACCAGGGGTGAGGTGACAGGGATGGGGGCGACACCCCTCAGCCCGTCACTGGGCAGGCTTGGAGGAAGGACCGGCCGAGGGACCACCTGGGCCTTTTCCTCCCTGCTTCCTGTTGGAGGAAGCCGATGGCTTGGGTTTGGGATGCCAAGATCGAGCCTGCTGGCCCTGACGTTGCTGGGCCAGGCGCCGCGGCCGCAGAAGGACGAAAGGGCTTAGGCTGTGGCTTACGGCCTTTGTCCTTCTGAGCAGAAGAGACCGAGTCCAAGGTAGCATTGGACTTCTCGATCCTCTGCAGGTGACCTTCCACCCCAGGGCCGAAGAGGTCAGTCCCCAAAAAGGGAACATCCGCTAACTTGTGCTGGGTATCCGAGGTATAGGTGGATATCCTCAGCCAAGCCCGATGACGCATGGCCACTGCGGCCGCCACAGACCTGGCACATGAGTCCCCAATGTCTAACGCAGTCTGGAGCTGCTGTTTTGCCACCGCCCTGCCCTGGTCCCGCACCTGCCTGACCGTAGTCTGCAGATCCGCAGGAAGATGAGGGACAACCTCATCCAGGGAGCCCAACAGGGCGTGAGAAAAATGTGCCATGAGGACAGCCGAACTGGCCTGACGAAGGCTGAGAGAGGACGCAGCATAGACTTTTCGCCCGGCATATTCCAATTTCTTGGATTCCTTGTCGGGAGGTTTGTCTACATCCCTGGCGTTCCCGGCACGCCGGAAAACAACCCCTCAGCCGAGGGGTGTTCCGAAAAACCGGACAGGGAACCGGTAGGGACCGCATACTTCCTGGCCATCCTGGCCGGCGCAGGGCAGGAAGCAGGACGCTGCCAAAGTTCCAAGGCCGACCCACTATGGCTTCGCCACCAGAAAGGCCTCGTAGGAGAATCCTCGGTCCAGAATCTCCGAGGGATCACTGGCCTATTTAGAAACGGGTTCGAAGCCCATCCCGTGGACTCCCAGATGAGTCAAGCAACCCTAAGAAGGACGAAGGGCTATTGTCCACTGACTGCCCTCCCGAGGACTCCAAGTCCATGCGCTTGGAGAAGAGGGAGGAACCATCATCGGACTCGGAAGAGTCCTCAAAGAGCTGCCTCGGGCCTGAGCCACCCTCCACCTGCCGAGGTTTATCGGGAGTGAGGGTGACAGACAGCCTATGGGGCAAACCCAAGGCCGACCGAGAATTTTTGGTCGGAGCCCCAACTAATGGCTGTGGAGGCGGAGGTTCCACCAGAATCGGTGGGGCAGCTGGAATTGGCCGAACAACCGGCTTGGGAACAGGCTCCTCGGCTACAGCGAGGGGTTGTTTCGGCCGCTCCGGTGACAGCCACTTAATGGCCGGGGAAGACGACTGAGTCGGCTTATTCCCGGTCAAAAGGAGCTGTTGCCACATGAGTTCCTCGTACCTCCGACGCAACTTGCGCCGAAGCCTCCCCTCGTCCAAGGAAGAGGAAGAGCGGCAGTGCCGCTTACCACGGTGCCGAGACCGAGACCGCCTATGGCGGCGGGATCGGTCGGACCGCGAGGATGTCCAAGACCGAGAGTCTCAACTAGGCCGAGGAAGGCAAGGAGAAGTGTCGGAAACCGGCACTCCCCTCGGCTCGGACAATCCCACCGAAGGCTCCGGAACCGGTGGCACAGACGAGCCGACGGGATCCTCAACTCTCACCGGGGGAACCGGGGAGAGGGGATTCTCAGCTTCTCCAGCAGACAACCCATCTAATGGGTCGAGAAAAATCTCGACCGCGTCGTCGGGAGTCTCGGTCCGAAGTTGAGGGGTCGACCGAAGTCGACTGTCGACAAGTGGAGGGGGATCTTTCCCGCTCCCAAGGCGTCGGCGAGAGACTTACTTTGCTCTTTTGGACCTGGAAAAGGTCCGAAGGTTGGACCCTCACCTTTCGTCGAGAGGGTCAGACAAAGCTCCTTAAAGAAGCAAATCACGAGGCACCGAGAGAGCGGGACAAATCGCGCCGAGGTAGAAGCGGCCCGCCGCTTCCTCTTGGGCGATCATCTGCTCGAGCTGATCCGCCGACACCACGCCATGACACCGCCAACCGGCCTTCTTTAGATTTCACCAGTGGAATTCTCTTCTCGGGGCGCCCCAGTTGTAATCGGGCAGCACGGTCTTCAAGGATGTAGGCCGAAAAAGACGAGCACAAGTCGCAGGCCTGCGGGTCGTGCTCAAGGCCCAGGCAGTAGACGCATGTGGAGTGCGGATCCATCCTAGACATCTTCTGCCCGCAAGGGCACCTCTGGAAACCGGGAGTCGATTTGTCCATCGCAGCCGCGAGGAGAAGACCACCGAAGTCTTTTTAGCAAAAAACTTTTTGATTTCGAACTTTCGAAGAATTAGGAACCAGTCTTAATTGCAGAGCGTTAAAGAGGGAACCTGAGCTTCCAAGCGGTAAGGAAGATCTGGCGTCATGGGGCGGAGCCGAGAGTTTTACCACCCGGGTGGGTGGGAGGAGCCAGCTTGAAGACCTTCCGGCAAGATTTAAAGCAGCAAGGAACCTGCCAATAAGTGTGGATGAACAACATATCCATGTCCCTAGAATTTGTTTTCTTCAAACTCCAGGAAATCTTACTGTATTCTGACTTATGCAGATTACCAAGCAGTGCCTTTGGAGGTGGGCCTATAACCTATTTAGGAAACAAGCTCTGCAGGACTACTGTGCTAAACCTGGCATCACCTCTGGCCTGGACATCCAGACAATAATGTTTGGTGAATGTGTGGACTGATTTCCAAGTTGCAGCCTTGCAAATGTCCACTGAGGGATATCTCTAGCAGTTGCTAGAGAAGCTGCAGTACCCCTAGTTGAATGGGCCTTGAGGCCTGCAGGTGGTTGCTTGCCCACCTTGTTATAGTAAAACTGAATATAGGCTACAATCCATCATGCAATGGATCATTTTGTGGCAGGTTTTCCTTTTCCCACCTCTCCATAAGTGAGGAAGAACTGGGTTTGATCCCGTCTGTGACCCTTTGTGTGGTCAAGATAGTAGCTGACTGCCATTTTCACATCCAGACTATGCAGCCTGCGCTCACCTGAGGTGGAATGGTCTGTGAAGAAGACTGGCAACGTCATAGACTGGTTGAGGTGGAACTCTGATACCACCTTAGGCAGAAATCTCCTGTTAGTTCTCAGAACTATTTTGTCTCTATGGACAGCAATGTACCCAGCCTCTGTTGACAGTGCCTGGAGCTTGCGGATCCTTCTAGCAGAGGTAATGGCTACCAGGAACACTGTTTTACAAGTCACATATTTGACGTCTGCAGTAGACATGGGCTCAAAGGGAGAACTGCATAAGCTGGGAAATACAAATGCTCAAATCCCACATGGGAGCAGGCTCCCTGTGCAGTGGGTTCAAATACAGTAATCGCCTTAAAAACTTCTTGAATATTGGCTTTGAAGCCAAAGAAGATGCCTTACCTGCTGATAAATAAGCTAAAACAGCTACCAGGTGCGCTCTCAAGGTGGAAATACTTAACCCTGTGGAATGCAAATGAGTCCTATAGTCCAGAACTGTAGAGAGATTGGCTTGTGTATGGTCAAACCCCATACCCTGACACCAAATCGAAAATCTCTTCCATTTGGAAGCATAGGTTTTCTTGGTAGAAGGCTTCCTGGAAACTCTCAGTATATCAATGACTCCTTCTGAAAGATGTAAATCTGCATACTCTTAAGTCTTCAAGAGCCATGCTTTGAGTCTGAGGGATAGCAGACTGGGATACATGATCCTGCCCTGTGAAGATGACAACAAGTTGTACCTCCTGGGAAGACTGATTCGCTTGGTTACTGACAATGATAGGATCACGGAATACCAAGGCTGTCTGGCCCAGTCTGGGGCAATGAGGATCATTGAGGATGGTTGAAGCCTGAGTTTGTTTAACACCTTCAGTAAAAGAGGAAAGGGAGGGAAGGCATACAGGAACCTCCCTGTCCAATCCAGTGGAAGTGCATCCAGAGGAACTGTGCCCTTGATGGGGGTGCCTGCAGCAATACTGTGAGAGCTGGTGGTTGTCTGGGGCAGTGAACAGATCCACCTTTGGGGTGCCCCACCTCCTGAAAATGGTCTCCAAGACCTGCTTGTTCAGTGACCACTTGTGATGGTTCTGATTTATTCTGCTCAGGGCATCCGCCAAGACATTGTCCTTGCCTGGAAGGTGGACAGCTGAGAGGGAAACATTCAGGGAGTAAGCAAATGTCCAGATTCTCATCGCCTCTGTGCAGAGGGGAGTTGACCTTATGCCCCCTTGCTTGTTTATGTAGTACATGATGGTTGTGTTGTCTGTTCTTTTTTCTTTTATAGTATGCTTTTTCCTGCCGGCACCCCTAGCCCCACGAGCGGGCTCGACCTGGGCTTGACAACCCACACCCTCACCCGGGGATGCTCCCCCGAATGGGGCCACCAAGGTGGAACTGAAGGTGGCTGGAGAGTCAGACACCAAGCCCCAGCTCATACACGGAGGCTGGCAGATTATTTTTGCTGTGGATTCCCCTTGGAGCTGGGAACGTGCAATGACGCTAACGCAAGGCAAGTGTCCGTCCCAGCTCCACCCACATTGCGGCGCCATATCCCCCAGCCTCTGCCAGGGGGCAAGCGACACTGGGACCAGCTCTCTAGCCCTCCCAGGAGAAGGAGAGCAGTCCTCCGGACGCTCCATCCTTCTCCTCCCCTGCCGACCCCCGGCAGCCCATGTCCATTCCTGAACACGGGTCGCAAGCGTGGTGCGAGGTGTGGCATCCAGCGCCTCACCCCTCAGCACCACCGGGCCGGTCCGTGTTGTCTGTTCTGACCTGGACCACCTTTCCTTTTATCAGACTGTGGAATGGCTGAAGAGCCAGAAGAACTGCTCTCAGCTCCAAGAGGCTGATGTGCAGGAGGGATTCCTACTTTTCCCACGTGCCATGTGCAGTGTGATCTCCCAGATGTGCTCCCCACCCTAGGAGGGAGGCATCTGTCGTGAGTAGCAGAGAGACAACCTGCAGCAAGAAGGGTACACCTTGTCTGAGATTGCCCTTTTCCTGCCACCACTGAAGGGCTTGGAGAAAAATGGCTGTTACTGGCACAGTGGCACTAGCCTTGAGAGAGAATCCCTTCTCTGGAGCCAGTGATCCTATAAATGAAACTGAATATCTCTCATCTGGAACCTGGCCCCTGATACAGTTGCTGTAGAAGCTGCCATATGGCCTAGCAATTGCAGGAAGTGCCTTGCTGGCCTGGAGATGTGAAGTTTGAAGGAATTGGCCACCTGGATAAGGTTGTCCACCCTGTCCTGAGGCAGGTAAGCCGTCCCTTTTTTGGTATCCAGTTCTGCCCCTATGAATCTGAGCAGTTGGACTGGCTCCAAAATAGACTTTTCGTGATTCACCAGAAACCCCAATGAGTAGAGTGTATCTTGTCTTATTGACAGGGCCTCCCTTACTTGCTGGTGTGACTGGCCCACTATGAGCCAGTCGCCTAGGTAGGGGAACACTGACACCCCTTGTCGCCTTATGTGTGCCACTAACACAGCTAGACATTTTGTGAACAGCCTTGGAGCAGATGTCAGTCTGAAAGGCATTCCCCTGAATTGGTAATGACCTGATGGCAGCCTGAACCTGAGGTACTTTCTGTGTGACCTTCTGATTGGGATGTGAAAGTAGGCATCCTTCAGATCCAGGGATGCTAACCAGTCTCCCTGTCTTAGGGTGGGTAGTATGGTAGCCAGGGTAACCATCTTGAATTTTGGCTTTAACAGATGCTTGTTTAAGTATCCGAGGTCCAGAATGCGTCGCCACTCCCCTGTTTTCTTTATTGTGAGGAAGTACCTTGAATACAGGCCTTTTCCCATCTGGTTGGAAGGGACTGGTCCCACTGCCTTTTGTAGCAGAAGGCTTGAAACTTCCTTTTCCAGCAGGGCTGTTTCTGATTGGGAAGAGAGTTTGAAAACTCTTAACCTTAGCTTTGGCATAGCTTTGAAGCTGAGGACAAGTCCCTGGCTCACTACTGGAGTTGGGTATGCGACCCGAACAGTCACCTCAGGGTATCTGTTTGGACTGTGCTACTGGCTGACTACTGGGTGCAGTGCGGCCACTGCCCCTTCTGCCCCAGCCTCTGAAGTATCCCCTGGGCTGATACTGGGGAAATACCTGAGGCTGGAAGAAAGGCCTGTAAGTAGGCCTTCCTCTGCTACCCCTTGCATGATGCTTCTGGGTGGTAGCCACTCTCTCTTTGGCTGCTGCACTTTTATATGCAGCCTTGTATTCGTCCATTTTTTTCATATATGCCTCTGAGACACACAGGGTCACATGGAAAATCCATGGCCTTAGTTTGGGTATCCTGTGTCAGGTTAGTGGTTATAAGCCAGGCAAACCTTCTGAGGGATACAGCAGATGCCATCTGCCTGGATGCAGTGTCATTTGAGTCCACTGCCATCCTGAACTGCGTCTTAGCAGCTTCAATACCCCTTTTTGCAGCCTCCTCCAGTTCAGCAGCCATGGGGGGGGGGGGCTGCCTTAGCAATTTGTGGAACTGTGGTCCACATATTTTTTTGATCTCTGGCTGTATATGCCATGTAAGATGCCTGCCTAACAGCCACAGAAGAATCCAAATACACTTTTTTTGCTATGGAATCCACCCTCCTAGAATCCTTGCCTGGAGGGTGAGAGGCCAGAAGGATGCCAGCTTTGTCACAAGCTGCAGCCTGTACCACACCTTCATGGCTGGGGTGCCCAAAGAGGAACTTGGCCCCAGACTTAGCCACCCAGTATTTCCTATCCACCTTCCTGTCTGTGGGTGGAATGGAAGTGGGGTTTTGCAGAACCTTAATAGTCTGCTTTCTTAGAGACTTGTGGAGAGGGAAGAGTAGCTTCTTTGATGAGAGCACATCCATCATTTCCTTATAATCCTCTTCCTCCTCATCCTCTGCAGATTCCTGGGATGGGAGGTCGAGGGATTGAGCCACTTGCTTCATAAAAACAAAATAAGAGGTAAAATCCTCTGTTCCCTTGTCAGGGGAATCTGGTCCGTGAGGATCAGGGGAAATATCTGGATCAATAGGGTCCCCAAAATCCTCATCATCTTCGTCATCAGCAGGCTCATTTCCAAAGTCGTTGTCCCCATAAGGATTCCCACCTTGGTCTATTAAACCGGCGATAACATCTGAACCAGGAGTTTGTGGAAACAGTTGCTTGTCAACCGGAACCGGGGACTGTAATGACTGGATAATCCTAATCGCGTTAGCGATGTCCTCGGCAGAAGGAACTGCGGTTTGTTTAGGCTGAGGTTCCTGGTGCTTTTCCTTCTTCTTTCACTTGACCGCAGAGGCCGGTTCAGCAGCCTTATCTGCGATTTGTTTTTTTGAAATAGAGCTATCGCCCCTTTCAGAGGGCAGCTCTCCTGCTTCATCCGGTTGGTCTGTGGCTGGGTTAGCAGCCTTATCTGCCATTCTTTTCGACAGTCTTTTAAACCATCTATCTAAGGTGAACTGCAGAAAGTTAGCACAAATCTCACAATCTATCTGTAGGTGGTCAGACCCAAGACAGAATAAACAGATTAAGTGTGGATCTGCTTTTGCAAAAAGTTCCCAGCACTCAGAACAGTGCTGGAAACTTGTGGGTCCTGTTCTCTTTTTAATTTTCTGTGACATAACCCAGATCACAGCACCTCAGTAAATCTTTTTTTTTTTTTCCGGATACAAGAACCGAAAGAAAAACCAGGAGTTACCCAGGAATTAAAAATAGAGTAAGATACCAGAAGTTACCCCGGCTGAACTCAAAACAAATTAAACCAGGAGTCACCCCAGTTAAAACACAGTAAATGCTAAAAACCGACTATACTGAGTCGGTACAGAAAATTTAACTCTAACTGAATTAGTAAAATGACAAAGGAAGACTGTCGGTTCCCCCTCGGTTGAAGAACCAGGAAGAAAGCGATTACTTAACCCTACTTGACTAAAATCTACACAATTACTACCTGAAACCAAGGACAGTGAAATACATTTTACTGGTGAATAAACCAAGGAAAATAAAGTTTCTTCAAGTGATGAAGGAGAGCTCTCAGGAGACGTCTTACTGAGGCAAGCAGAATTAAGAATCTGACGGTTTAGAACTGTTTACCAGGGACAGTGATTTGAAAACCGACCTCGAGCCTAGCATTCCATCATTTGCATAGGTTCTATTAACCATTTCGGCTCCAGGGCAGTCTTATGGTGAGACCATACTGCATAAGTCAAAATACAGTAATATTTCCTGGGGCCTGAATTCCCCCTTTCACTTCAAGGTCACCTCCCCCTGGAGATTCATCACCTCCTCAAGGGGCTCTCCCCAACTATGTTAGTGCCGGCCTCAATGGTCTCTGCCTGAGGTTTCTCAAGCTCACAGCTGATTACACAGCTAAACTTCTGCTACCATCTTTTTTTTTGTTCTTTTTTTACCCCACCGTGGCAGGGCACCAACCTGTCGGCCAACCTACCAGACTGTGGGGTTATTCGGGGGCTTCTAATGCTATGCGCGCCCCTGCAGAACCCCTGGAGCCGGCCTGGAGGCTTCATCCTTGGCGACCACTGATTTTCCTCCATTACTGTGCCCTCTGTTACCCAAGGTCCCAGAAATGGTGACCCATGCATGTGGAGGCACACATACACACCACAGCTCCAGACAACAGCCTCTTCCGCCCTTCCTTGGCCTGGCGCCGGTGCTCCTCGGCTGTGGTGCCACCACCCAGCCTCCACCAGGGGGTGGCCAAGCTCATCCCATCCACTCTCCTGAGACTGAAGACTGCCAGCCGGCAGCCAATAAATGGCCTCTCCCTCCCCCCTGCCAACCTGGGCTCGTTCCGGAACCCGGGTCACCGGCATGGCACGAGGTATGGCGTCCAGCGCTTCAACCCTCAGCGCCACCGACCCAGCCAGTGCTACCATCTTTAACCTATCATTGACCTCCTTATCATAGATTTATAGATGTGTTGGCAGAAAAGGACCTACTTGTCCCATCGAGTCTGCCCATTCCCTTCTCTTACAGATTCATAAATTTCTGTACTAACGTTATGGAAGCAGGCCAAGGTAGTCCTTATACCCTTTTTGACAACTACCATCCAGTTTCCATCCTCTCCCACCTAAGCAAGATCCTGGAAAAAAATAATCCTCTAGCAAACTGCTGAGCACATGTCTAAATATAACCTGCTCGCTCCCCACCGTCACAAGTTTAGAAAGGGGCACAGCACCACTACTGCCTTGGCATGGATGAAGGTAAATTAACCTGTGCAATTTTTCTGGATCTTACAAAGGCCCTTGACCTAGCAGACCACAACATCTGACCGGACAAACTGCATCTCGCTGGGCTCTCCGCTGGGACCACATTATGGTTCTTCAATTACCTCACAGGGAGAACCTAGGTGGTTGGTACAGGAGGGGCAGCCTCCAACACACAGGGTGTCAAATGTGGGGTCCTGCAAGGATCAATATTAGCATCAGTTCTGTTCTCCTTATTTGTCAGCACTCTCTCAAGAGAACATAAGGCTTGCCACACGCTTCTCTATGCAGACGACTTTGATTCTTTTTCACACTGCCAAGGCCCCAGTTGAAATATCCTCCACCCTCACAGAGGAGTTCGGTGCCACTCAGAGTGGTTTCAAGATAACAGGCTTCCAGTCAAAGTAAAGATGACTAAGGTTATGCTATTTGTGTACAAACCTAAGCTTGTCAAACGGTCGGGAGGCCCTAACCAATCAAATCACCTAAACATACTGTCCCCAGATGGGACTCCCCTGGAACAGGTAACAGCATTCAAACACCTAGGGATCATGTTTGACCCCCTCCTTGACCTTTTCAGACCACACAGGGCTCACAGTTAGATGACTGAGTCAGAAGATGGGTGACTTCTTCTGACTAAAAGACCTTATTATTCCTTAAGTGCGGTTGGCCATCACTCAGGGTACATTACTCCTCCTTCTGGACTACTTCTCCCCTATCTATACCCAAACCTTGTCCAGGCTCAACACAATTTACAATAGTAGCTGTAAGTCTGCCTTAATGTCTCCTTATTCCATTCATCACTACTCCCTCTACCAGGTCCTTGGCAGGTTCTCCTTGTAAGCCCGCCCCGAGTACCTCCTAGGCAGCCTTGTTGACAAAACCCTCCAGGAGAACGAATGCTCACCACTTTCACTCCTCCTTAAACCCAAGCCTGGTCCCTGAACATCTGGTCCTCTTCAAAAATTCTCCTAGTGGTAACCCTAGTGCTGCTGTGGTCACTTGAGAGGAGTACTGATAATACAGCCACAAGGGAGATTCAGAAGGATCAAAGAGAGAAACAGGTAAAAGGCATTAAAGGAAAGGAAAGGAAGACTTTATTAATATGTGTCCTTTCATACAAAAGTGCTTCACAATCCGAGAGAGAGAGAGAAAGAGAGAGAGAGACAGTGGAAAATGTTGCTGCCTTAGGCTCATCAGACAGGACAAAGATAGATTACAAAGAGGATAAGCACAGGGACATTAAGTGATTTGCTCAGGGCCATACAGTGAGTAAATGATGGTTGTACAATTCAGATCTGGGTTTTGGCGTTGGGCTGCAACCACTATTCCAAGCTGCTTCCCACAGTACACTAAGAAAGAAATAGAAATAACGGCACACTGCAAAAACTGACTGCAAAAGGAAAATCTCATATTCTTCCTACCAACTCAGACTTACAGATAGAACTAGTGCAAAATAAGTAATTTAACATTTCTCAAGGGTGACAGCAAATGTATGCTCAGTCTATCAAGTACATAATTCCCTGACTTTGAAATAAATGACCTAAAGACTGTTACTGGAAGCTATTTGTTGGGTGTGCTGCTATTTCTTGCTATACTTGGATTTTCTCTGCACAGTTCATCCCACAGGATTGTTCCATTTACTCTGATTGTAACACACAGCAGGAACTTTGCTCTGGAAACCAAGGACAATTTAAAAAAACCCAAGGCAATTGTCATATAGAAGTACTCAATCTTTTTGAGGCTGCTATGCTGGAACTGCACACTGTCACACAAAATGGCATACTGACCACTCAGTATATGGACTAAATGAAAGATGCCACTCCATTTCTTCTCTTCCCAAATTAATTGTGAAACTCCTTCACAGGTGTCTCAAGCTCCAGAAAAACTGTGTTAATCCAGGATCTGCACATGGTCTATATGACTGCAAAAAAGTGCCTATTACAAGGAAGCACTCACCAACACTTGGGGTAATGGTAAAGCCTTCTGGAATAACATCAAAGAAGTAACTGGGAAACAATCAAAATCCTCCCCTACTATGCTAGTCACTTATGGGAAAATTACCTTCGACCCAACCACTATAGCCAACACCTTCAACACAGCCTTCACGGACCTCAGCAGTGTGCTCCCCACCGATTTCTTCAATGAAACCAGCTCCCCTGCTAAAACTACTACTACTACACCCCCCCCCCCACTTCCTCCCTTCTACATCAAATCTGTCAAGATGAAAGAAGCCCAGAAGAACACTGCTAATGCTATTGCAAAAACACAACACAGTAGGGACACCCTTGACCTGAAACTCCTGTCCCTCACTCTCAATGAGGTGATTAGCCCGCTAACAAAGATTTTCAACCTCTCCCTCAGCCTAAGCCAGTTCCCGGACAGATGGAAATCAGCCACCATTACACCGATACATAAATCGGGAGATCGGACCAATTCTGGAAACTACCGACCAATCTCCACACTGCCCCCACTATCCAAGGCCACAGAACGCATAGTTACTGACCAGCTCTCAGATTATCTGGGCAATCACAATATCCTGTGCCCCCAGCAGCATGGTTTCAGGAAAGGGCACAGCACCACAACAGCCCTCCTGGAATTCACTGGCGTCATCCACAGCTCCCTGGATAATGGCCAGCTAGCCAGTTCCGTCTTCATAGACCAAACTAAGGACTTCAATACCGCTCACCATCACCTGCTCCAGGACCAGCTACAAATTGCCAGGCTCTCACCCGACTCCACAGCCTGGTTCAAAAGTTACCTGGAGAACAGATCACAAAGAGTGAAAATTGGAAGTGTCCTCTCCAATGCACTACCAGTCCACTCTGGAGTCCCCCCAAGGATCCATACTGGGGCCCCTTCTCTTCAGCCTATTTCTAAATAACCTCCCCCAAATCATGCCCAGAAAAACTCATCCTGTATGCCGATGATGCCATCATCCACGCCACCCATAAGGACCCACTATCCCTACAGCATAAGCTCCAACTCAGGTTCACAGCCATAGAGAACTGGCTCTGCAAACAAAAACTCATCCTAAACTATAAAAAAACCAAAACCATGATATTTATTAACGCACATAACAAGAGCAAGCAGCATCCACTGACCATTACAAATTACCTTGGAGTACCTATTGAAGAGGTACCCTCATTTAAATACCTCGGAATCTCTCTTGACAATAACCTTTCCTATGGAGCCCATGTAGACAGTGTAACCAAGGAGGCTAACATCTGACTTGGTCTCCTCTACAGACATAGGGCAAACCTACCCCCTGAGGCCCTCAGGATCACTGTCCTAAGCTCAGTAGTCTCTGTCATCGACTACCGCCTCTTAATCTATGGCTCTGCCACCCCTACAGCCCTAAGACGCATCACAACCACTCTAAACAAAGCATGTCGACTCATAACTGGTGCCCATCGCCTTACACACCTTCGACCTCTACGCCCAAACTGGCTGGCTGAACCTATCAAATCAGATTAAATATCAAACCTGCATCATGGCAAGGAAGATAACCCTGGGTCTGGCTCCCCCTGGTGTCCAAGCCCTCCTCAGCCCTAGTCGAAACCTCCGCCAATACCAGGGGGTCTGACTCTCAAATGCTGCTGATTCCTAGGTGCCGTACCTCGCTGGGCCAACGATCATTTGCCTACAGGGTGCCATGCTGGTTAAATAACCTCAGCATGGATATCTCCTCCACCTCCAAGACTGATCCTTTCAAATCTAGCCTCCATCTCTCTCTGTCTGCCTCCACTACCTGTGACTGCCACGCTCTGCCAGCCTAGCTGCCGCCCCTGTCCTTACAACGGCATCACAACAAGCACTTCCATCTCTCTCTCCCCCCAACCCTTTCTCCCCCCTACAACTCCTTGCCTGCACTTCTATATATGTTGACAATGCCTCTCAGCAGTTTACCCTCCCCCCATATCCTAACCATGTCCTGTATCTGTTGCTCTCCTATGACCTTGAATGTTAATGCTGTACCAAATATGTATGCATCTCTCCTGTATCTGATTGCGTAGCTGTTAAACATGCAAGTTATTTACAGTTCATGTTCTTGCCACAATTGTCTACACCCACCACTCGAAATTGCTCTTAACCTGATTAACCTGTTATCACTACCAAACCTACTGCTGTACCGCTTACATTTCTGTTGTACCTTGTACTGTTGAAACTTTGTTGTGCTGTACTCAATCTGACGTGGAACCTTTGTAAAAGAGCCTTTGCTCAAAGGTACTTGTAATCCTAGAATTAAATAAATAAATAAATAAAGGATCTCAATGTCACCAGTGGAGGCAAGATTTGAACTCACAGGGTCATATATATCTTCCAAGGACTTGCATGTACAGTTTAGTTGTTCCTGCAAAATGTAAAATACTTTTTTTCCCCGGGGGCGCGGGGGCAGTTCAAATGATTGACACTAATTCCAAGGAACATTACCAGAATTTACAAAAGTTATATATTCTGGTGATGGATGTACCTGGTGACTCAGGACAGCTGTTGTTCTGTCAAACAAGCTAGATTTATTCCCTATAAAAATTAAAAGGACCAAAATAAGCAAGATAACTTTAACAATGCACTGCCCCCCCCCCAAGTGCTTCTGGCGCTATCTGCTGACACACTGAGCTTATTCTCTCCAGTTACTGTGCAATTTGCCTTTTTTGAGGAGATTTTAACAAAATGTAATTTTTTTTTTTTTACAGTTCATATACCCAGATAGCCAAGCTGAACAACGTAAAAAAAACAAAAACGAATTTTTCGGCAGAAAAGGGCTGCTTGGCCCATACAGTCTGCCCAGATTATCCCTGCCTAATCTACCTCCTCAGACCCTATCGGGTCTCCAGCGTACCTCCCATCTCCCTGCACATTTATAATATACCCCGATGCCTATCGCACGCATCCTTGAAGCCCCACAATGGTTAGCCTCCACCACTTCTACTGGCAGTCTATTCCAAGCATCTACCAACCTTTCAGTGAAGAAATATTTCCGCACATCTCTATTGAACCCCCCCCCTCCCCAGTTTCCTCAAATGCCCCCTGGTCCTGATGCTCCTTCTCATTTTAAAGACTCCCTCCCTGCACCGTTCACCCTCATGAGATACTTGTAGGTCTCTATCATGTCACCTCTCTCTCCTCTCTTCCTGGGTGTACATGTCGAGATTCCTCTGCTCTTAGGGCTTCTCATGCAACCCCTGCATCATCTTAGTTGCCCTCCTCTAGACTGCTACCACCCTGTCTATGTTCTTTCTGAGGGGCAATCTCCAAAACTGGATACAGTACTGCAGGTGGGGTCTTACCAGCGTGCAATATATTGGCAATACCACGTCCCTCCTCCTATGCAAATCAGCATCCACGTAGCCCTACCCACTGCTCCGTCATACTACCCTGTGACTTCGAGGTCCTCAGATATGATAACCCCAAGGTCCCATTTTTGTTTAGTGACTGTCAGTGCCTTCCCCCATCCTATACTCGGCTACTGGTTTCCTAAACCTAGCTGCATGATTTTGGACTTTCCGGCACTGAATCCTAACTACCATGTTTCTGATCACTCACTGAGTTTCCCCAAGATAACTGCATATTCTCTCTACCCCCTCCTGAGTAGCCACACTTTTGCAGATTTTGATATTGTCTGCAAAAAGGCATACATTCTCTTCCCGTTCTTATGTAATGTCACCTATGAAGACACTGAAGAGAACTGGTCCCAGTACTGAGCCCTGTAGAACCCAACCCTGCTGGTCAATTTCTCATCCCTAGAGTGACTGCAGTTAACCACCACCCCCGTCTCCTATCCGGTAATCAGTTTTTAACCCAATTTGCCACTTTGGATTTGACCCCTAGGTTACTTAATTTCTTTAACAGCCTCCTGTGTGGTACAATGTCAAAGGCCTTGCTAAAGATCAGATAGGCCATATCCACTGCACTCCCATATCTAGTTCCCTGGTCATCCAGTCAAGGAAATCTACCAGATTCATTTGGCATGACCTTCCTTCCACGAACCCATGCTGCCTCTGGTCTCGCAGCCCATTAGATTCAAGATACTCTACCTGTCTTTCCTTTAGTAGGATTTCCATTACATTCCCCACCACTTAAGTAAAACTGGCCTGCCTATAGTTGCTAGCCTGCTCTCTGTTGCTGCTCTTGTCTACAGGGACCATAACTGCTCTCCTCCAGTCCTCCAGAACCACGCCTGTTTCCAGTTAGTGGTTGAACAAGGCTCACTGTCTTGAGTATAAAAAAAACCAAAACACCAAGGCTCTCTGTGGGGCACCTGGCACCTCCCTAAGTTCTTCAAGTACCCTTGGATGTACCCATCTAGTCCCACAGCCTTTTTCACCTTCAGAGCCGGAAGTCCCTTTACGACTCTTTCCTCTGAAAATGGACTTTCATCCACCTCCCCCACTTTGTTCATACTGCTTTCCAGGTGGTCTGTTAACCCCCTTCCCCCCATTGTTACAATGGAGCAGAAGTAACTGTTCTGATAGCAGCTTTTTCTTGGACCTCTTCAACGGAGTACCCCCCGCCACCTTCCTTATCCTCACTATCCCTCCCCTTGTTTTCCTCTTCTCGTTTATGTACCTGAAGAAAGTCTTATCCCCTTTAGCTAGTCCCTTGGCTATCCTTTCCTCTGTCTGCACCTTTGCTCCCCTCACTGCCTTTCCTGCTACCCTCTATTTTACTTGGTACATCTTCCTGTCCTCTTCCCTCTGCATTTGCTTTACCTCCTGAATGCCAACCTTTTTCCCTTCACCACCCTGGCTACTTACCTAGAGAACCACAAAGGTCTCTTTTTCCTTCTTCTTTTACTTACTTCCTCTATGCAGAGGCTGGCTGCCTTGATTATGCCCTCCTTTATTTTCCCCTACTGTGCCTCTACCCTCCCTGGCAATCCCCCCGAAAAAGGCAGTTTCTGATGCAGCCCTAAAGTACAGGACCCTTGTCCTCACATGGTTATCCTCTGTTCCCATATTGTTAAACTACACTGTACGTTAATCACTGGTACCTAAAGGACGCCCAATGTGACGTCTGCAATGTGGTATGCAAGCACCGGGTCATGCACCGGCCCGTTCCTAGCGGGCTCTCTAACTGCCTAGGAAAGCCCCATGCAGGGAATCAAGGATGGCCCTGCTCCTTTCCAAAGTTGCAGTTGGATGGCTCCACTCCACGTCTGGCAGACTGAAGTCACCAACCAGCAGCACCTTCTCTTTACATTCCATCCTGATAATAGTTTCTCTAGTGCCTTACCAAACTCCTCTCCCTGTGCTGGATGTCTGTATAGTCCCCTTCTACGAACAGTGGCCACAGAGCCTGTCCCCAGGATGACCCACAGCACCTCCAGCCCTTCCTTTTCTTCTGGGAGCCCCTGCTTCTCCGTGGTCTTAATTCCCTTCCTCACATACAGTGCAACCCCTCCTTCCCTCCTCCCGGCCCTGACTCTCCTGAACAGAGAGTAGCCTGGTATGGCCATGTCCCAGTAGTGGCTGTAAAGTGCACAAGTCCATTATGACCACCAAATCCAAGTTAGCCTCAGCCACGATGGCTTCCCAGACTGGAATTTTATTTCCCTGACTCATTAGACTGGCGCACATGGCTCTCCACACCTTACTCTCTCTGTGTCAGCTTCCCTGTTCCCCTTCTCCCTTCCTCCCTGTGCTGTTTCCTGAAGCACCCCTGACCTACCTCTTCCCTTTTTACCTTCTCCATTACCTGCCTCTTTACTCCTTTATTCTTGCTCTTCTGATTTATACCCCCTTATCCTCTGCCTTGTCCCCACCCTTGTCTTCTTTCGCCTCTGCCCTAAGTGAGTTTACTCCCCTCAGGCTCTCCCTCCCTGGGAAGAACAACTGCTTCCCCCTAGACAGGGTGTCTCCTGCTTTCCCTAGTGTAACCCTCCTTCCTGTTTCTACCTTTTCCTGGAAGTCTACTGCCCTTTACCCTCTTTTACTGTACATACAAAGCTGTAGCTCTTCGCTGGTTGTCAGTGTCCAGTATGCAGTTCTGTGTTACCTTCTACCTTATTCTGGTATCCCTCCTTCAGAGTCTCCTATGAACCTGTGGTCACCTTGCAGAAGTCCCTAAGGCAGATGCTCCACTCCTGCTCTGTGTGACTCATGTGATGGGACATGAACATGACGGGACACGCTGGGGGTGAGAATTTAACCTCCCAGTCCCTCTTTCTGCCATCGTCTAACTGGCTGCTGGCAGTCAACGGCTGTTTGTTCCACCCTCTGTTGTCCTGCATCCACTTAATGACTCACTTCCTGTTGGAGCTCCAAGAAAATCTGGAGAAATCGTTAATAAAAACAGGTACCCAGGGTTTCAACTTGTGTTTTTACTCAGCAATCCTTTCTTATCTGGTGCTCTAACTTCCTAATTCTGCACAAGCAACATATCATTTTCTGTGGGGTTCTGTTTCTACACATTTCCACATCTGGGTGAACTGGAGCACTAAAAGGCTAAGTGACTTGCCCAAGGTCACACAGTGTTTCTAGTGGGGTTTGAACCTGCAATCTCTTGGTTCTCAAGCCAGTGCTCTAACCAGTACACACACTGCCTCCACAAAATATCGTTCCACTCAAGACAGATCACCAAGGGTGAACTGCAGAGTCTGCACTAATAAAAATATAAGTACTGTGTGACTGGATGTGAATAACAATAATCCTGTTTCAACAAGGACTAAAACCATAAGGTTGCGAAACATTTCAGAAATGTGAAGGCACTTGTAATTACAAAATGTGGTGGGTCTGCCACGTCTGTGTAACTTATCCCTAACACTTTCAAATCAGCCACTTAGTTGCTTTAGATTTCTATCCAGCAGCCATCTTCAAAGCATTCTATTTTTAGCTCTTCTGAAACTAACCAGAAATCAAGCTTAAACCAAATTATTGTTTTTTTGGCTGGTGACCTTATCAAAGACCTCATGAGTAAGGCTATGATTAAAATACACACTGAGCCTTGGGAATCACTGCTTTATAAAGGCCAGAACTTTCTTTTTGCAACTTGGTTTTTAGTATTTTCTGTTTTTCAGAGAAAGAAAGACATTGCATATTAAGAAGGGGGTGAGGGACTGGACCATCCATTATAGCCTTTGGCTATGGCTGTTGGTGAGTAGGTTTTGGCCTATCACTGGGGCAGGGAATCAGTGCCAACAACTGCAAAGTGGGCTCAAAAACTGCTCAAATGTATGACGCTGGAACATACACAGTGCAAAGCAGTGAGCAAGGAAGGTAGATATTGGTCTATATGGGAGCCACTGGAAGCAGCTATAATTTAATCATGGTTCCCAGTACTTTAGGAAATCAATTATTAGTAAATGACAGATCTAAAACAAGCCTACCAAAATGATACAACGATGGCTACCCATGTCTGAGTGTTTATTTGCTACAGCCCCCCCCTTTCTCCCCTACTAACAGCAGCAGAGTCTGCTTAAAATGATATTGAATTATAACATAACAATGAATTACAACACACTAATGTTCCATCAACTGTCGAGGCCTCTAAATTCTGATGTAACTCTGTTATAACCTGATGTTTAGATAGGAATGTGATGTACTCTGATGCACTTGATGTACCTTGTAACCTGTGTTATGGCAAACAAAGTTTGGGGGAAAAAAAAGAATGGACAATAACCTATTATGAGACTTGAGTTATTACAGAAACCACAACAATTCAAGTCATAGCTCAGGGTACATTAATTAGTACAAATAATGAACTCGTATTTACCTTATGTTTCCAATAAAATAAAAAGTAAACATGGGGCAGCATATTAGAAACCAGATCTAACTAGTGCAAAGTACTCTTTTTGCACTAATGTGCCCAAGGGACAAAAGGAGGCATATTGGAGATCTCGTGCAAATGTGATATGCTGCAAAAAGCAGTTTCCAAAACACCTGCTGTCAGTATACACCACAGCAGATCCTTAACCCTGTCCATTGTAGAAATGGGGTCCTGGGTAGCCACTCGATGCACAAACACCTTGTTGCTTAAGCACTAACGTGCAGTATTAGAACAAAAAACTTAAGGACTCAACTGAATAGGCAGGGTGCTCACAACCACTTACATCTCACGTCCCTCCCACGAATCTACTTTAGAGTTGATGCTTGCGCTGTGTCCATCACAACTGACAGCTGACTTTTCATTACCTCCAAAAAAGGAGAAATTCCTTCATACTGAACCGTTTTTTCCTTTTCTGTTAGCTCTAATGTTGTCACAGATTTCAACAGCAACAACTAGTCAGTCTTTGCTGTACCACTGAAGGGTAGACTGCTTAGGCAGAGCTCTCTGGAAAAAACAACTGCTTTATTGTTTATTTTTGACTACAACTGTGCAACTGGAGGCAGGCTGGGGCTACCTGGTAACAGGGAGCACCATCAGATTTAGAAATTGTGCCTTCAGACTGACAAACCTGCTGTGCAACTGTCATTTTAGTACCTACAGTGCATGAACTGAGGACCATGTGCCTCGTTTTATAGGGTATACAGACGTCTCTGTGCCTCAGGTAAGTTTTTCCCTTCCTATAAGGAGGAAGGTAGACCTGTACGGTGGTCAGAAGGGGGGGGGGGTCTTTTTTTGGCAAAGGTGGAACTGCAGCTAGTTTTTTATTTCTCGTATTTTTTTTACATTTTATTTATAGTACTATTTTTCATAGGCACTCCCAAAATTATTTCTGCAATTTTTCATCAAGTGGAAGCAGTCAGACTGCGGAATTATTTTACCGAACAAAAATTATTAGCAAGCCTCCTGTCCAGCCAAACAAGTTCACAGCACATTCAAATTCAGACTAATAATCATAGACATCATGGGCTCAGAGCAGAACCACTTAGTCTGGAGACAACTAGCCATCCCTACTTATTTTATTTATTTATTTTTTGTTTACCAGGTAGGTGCACTAGATAAAATACACAGGTTACTCACCTGTAACAGTAGTTTTAGGAGTGGTGTATGATGTTCATCCACACTGTCTGGCAGTTGCCTTTCCCTTTAAGATTTGCCAGAAATGTCTTCAAACTGGCTCGTCCCACCCACCCAGATGGTAACTCCCTTGACTCCGCCCCATGATGCCAGATCTTTCCCGCTGGTAGCAGAGTGTGAACCAAAGCTGGGGAGGTCAGGTGGGTCCATGTGGATGAAAATCATTATACCACTCCTAGAACTACTGTTACAGGTGAGTAACCTGTGTTTCTAGGGATGTGGATACGATGTTGTATCCACAGTGTCTGGCAGACTCCTAGCAGTTCTCCTGCAGGAGGGAGGCAAGGCGCACACCCCCTACTTAGGGAACAGAGATTGGAGAACTGAGGCCCCAAAACCAGCATCCCAGTTCCACTTGAGGTTAATGTGGTAATGGGAAATGAAGGTGTGTGCCGACTTCCAGGTACCAGCCCTGCAGATTTCCTGGATAGGAACGTCACTAGAAGCAGCCAACGACACAGCGGTATGGTGGCTGGAATGAATCCTTAGCCTTCTGGAAGGCTCCCTACCCACCAACCTCTAGCAGATACCAATGCAGGATGTGATCCACCTGCCAATCGTCCGCCTGGCTGCAGGTCTGCAAGGTGTGGCTTCAGCGTAGGTGACAAACAGCTGGCAAACCTCTCTCCGAACTCCAGTCATGCACTCTTTATAGTAAGCGAGCGCTCGACTCAGGTCCAAAGTATGGAGCCTGTGTTTGGCCTCAGAAGTGTGATTCAGGAAGAACACCGACAGAGTCATCATCTGATTCAGGTGAAACTCTAACACAACCTTTGGCAGGAACTCCAGGTTGGGGAGCAGGACAACCTTGTCCCTGTGGAAGACCAGGTAAGGAGACTCCGCTGACAGCACCTGAAGCTCACTGATCCTTCTGGCTAATGTGATAGCCACCAGGAAGGTGGTCTTCCATGACAGGTGAGACATCTCACACCTGTGCATCAGTTCAAATGGCTTGCCCATGAGCTTTGCCAAAACCAGCAACAAGTCCCGTGGTGGTAGTGGTTCACGCACCAGAGGGGAAATGTGGTCATGACCTTTGAAAAAGCGCCAGATGAAAAAATGACTCGCCTTAGTAACTGTGTTTCTTCTAATGGAGTCTTGCTATATTCTGACGTATGCAGTTAGCCCCAGCATGAACTGCTCCGGAGAGGAAAGAGTTAAATTCTATGCAGAGCATAGAACGTTGAGCTCGAGCTCAGTTCAAACCTCTGTCTGCTGCACTCTGAAGTGTAACAGTCAGATTTTTATGAGCTAATACTAACTAACTACCCCCACTATGCGGAAATTGTAAAACTTTTTACTAGCCAAAAAGGCAACCAAATATCTTGGATCCCTACAAGACTCAAGTCGAAAAATCCAAAACAAAAACTAGGTAGTAAACAAATAATTACCAAATTATAACAACAACCCACTCCCCTTGATAAAAGGGGGAGTGCCAAGTACACCCCTGAGGTGCAACACTGCGCCTGCCCACCCATTTCCCCAAAAAGAAGAGGTTCTGAGAGGGGAGGCAGGGAGGGAGGTCAAAATACAGCAAGACTCCATTAGAAGAAACACAATTACTAAGGTGAATAATTTTTTCTTCAAACAACATAAAGTCTTGCTGTATTCTGACATATGCAGACTACCAAGCAGTACCTCCATGGAGGTGGGAATTGAACCTATTTTGGGAATAGGCTCTGCAGTACTGCTGTACCAAACCGAGCATCACTCCTAGCCTGGATATCCAGAGAGTAATGCTTGGTTAAAGTATGGACTGTTTTCCAGGTGGCTGCTTTGCATATTTCTAGTAATGGTATATCTCTGGCAGCAGCCAGAGAAGGAGCTATACATCTAGTCTGAGCCCTGAATGAGCCCTCAGACCCGAGGGTGGTGTTTTGCCTAGCTTTTCATAGCAGAACTGTATACAAGAGACAATCCACCTGGCAATACAGTAGTTCTCTTAATGGCAGGTTTGCCCTTTCCCACTTCCCCGTGAGGAACAACTGGAGTGAGTCAAACCTGAGTGCCTTAGTACGCTCAATGTAGCTAAGGGCCCTTTTAACATCCAAACTGTGTAATCTCTCTCCTGAAGAAGAGTGATCAGTGAAGAAAACAGGGAGAGACATGGTTTGGTTCAGATGAAAATCTGAAACTACTTTGGGTAAGAACCTCCTGTTGGTTCTAAGGACCACATTATCTCTATGGAATGAGATACAATTAGGCTCCACTGACAGAGCTTGCAATTTACTGATATGTCTGGCAGAGGTACTAGCTACCAGGAACACAGTTTTCCAAGTCAAGTACTTAAACTCTGCTGAAGACAAAGGCTCAAAAGGGGGTTGCATAAACTGAGCAATGCAAACATTAAGGTCCCAAGCAGGAGTATGATCCCTAAAGGGGGGATTGGTATGAAGCAATCCCTTGAAAAATTTACAGAAAACAGGATGAGATTCCAGTGAGGAGGGCTTTCCTACTGACAGAAAAGCAGAAACAGCTGACAAGTGTACTTTGAGGGTAGCTGGTCCGAGTCCTAGGCCATTAAGATGAACCATGTAATCCAGAACTGTAGACAAGTCAGCAGTTTCTGGGGATATATGCTTCTTGGAACACCAAATGCTGAATCTTTTCCATTTGGAGTTATAAGTTTTTCTGGTGGCAGGTTTTCGAGAGACTCTGAGAATGTCCAGAACCCCTTGAGACAGATGCAACCCTGCATAGTCTAATTCTTCAAGAGCCATGCCTTGCGATTGAGAGACCGAAGGCTGGGATACCAGATCCTCCTCTGAGAGGAGGTTAACAGGTTGTGATTCCTGGGAAGACGGACTGCTAGGGACAGCAACACGGGATACCAAGGCTGCCTGGCCCAATCTGGAGCAATCGGGATCACTTTGCAAGATTGTGCCCTTATCTTGACCAGGACCTTGAACAGCAGAGAAAATGGAGGGAAGGCATACAGAAATGTCCCTTCCCAATCCAGAATCAGAGCATCCAGAGGGACTGAGCCCAAGACTGGGGGTCTGCAACAGAAGAGAGGAAGTTGATGATTGTCTGCGGCTGCAAAGAGATCTATCTCTGGAGTGCCCCACCTCAAAAAAAATCACTTTTAACACTAGGGGATCCAGGGACCATTTGTGATGGCCCTGAGAAATCCTGCTCAATGCATCTACTAGCACATTGTCCTTTCCTGGGAGGTGGACTGCTACCAGAGAGATCTGTAGAGAAGAAGCCAGGGACCATAATTTCATGGCTTCTTTGCACAAAGCCGTAGACCGAGTGCCTCCCTGCTTGTTGATATACCACATGGTAGTGGTGTTGTCTGTCCTGACCTGAGCCACCTTGTTCTGTACTGATTCTGAGAAGGCTTGCAGAGCCAGGTAAACTTCCCTGAGCGCCAGAAGACTGATGTGGAGAAGAGACTCCTGAGTGGACCACACTCCCTGGGCTGTGAGAGTCCCCAGGTGAGATCCCCACCCCAGGAGAGAAGCATATGTGGTGAGGACCACAGAGTGAGACTGAGTGATGAATGGGACCTCTTGCCTGAGATTGTCCTGATCCTACCACCACTGAAGAGCCTGGATCAGGGTCTGAGTCACTGGAATGAGTTTGGTTAGAGGATCTTTTTTTCTGAGACCAAAAGGCCCTCAGGTGAAACTGAATGTCCCTCATCTGAAATCTGGCCCCTTGGACCACTGCAATGGAAGCTGCCATGTGGCCCAGAAGCTGAAGGAAGTGCCTTGCTGGTCGAGAAACCAGAAGGTGGAAAGAAGAAGCCAGCTCTATGATGGCCCTGGCCCTTACCAAGGGGGAGAAATGCTCTGGCTTTGACAGTATCCAGCTCTACCCCTATGAAGGTCAGAAGCTGTACTAGCTTGAGAACTGACTTGGGAAGATTGAGAAGAAATCCTAGAGAAGTGAGCACTTGCTGGGTCACTTGCAGATCTGACTTGACTTGGTCTGGAGTCTGACCCACAATGAGCCAGTCGTCCAGATATGGGACTATGGAGATATTTTTTTCTCCTTAAAAAAGCTATTAACTAGAGGAAATAGAGGAAAAGCTACAAGCCTGTCCTGGGAAGCAACCCATGATTCTACTACTGCAGATTAGCAGACCCTGAGGCTTTCTTCTCCTGTTGAAACTGCCGCCCGGGATCCTCCAAACTCCGGTTCGTTGCAGGGCCTAGAAATCTACAGAAACAGCCAAAAGCCATATACCCCCTCAGGTACGTTGGTATTTGGCGCCTTTGGACAGTCTGAATTTTCAGCGCCAACACTCTGATTGAAGGATCTCAGCCTCACTGACTTCTTCCTGCTGATCTCCATTTTACGTTGCTTCATTAGAGACGCTAATCAGCGCTGCTGACCCTGGGAGACTATCCTTTTTTGTAAAGCAAAAATTTCATTTTTTTTTTTTGGTAAAGAAATTGTTCTTTTTTGTAAAGCTAGAATGGCATGAAAGTCCCCAACCCCTACTGTTTCTCTTCTCATCTATCAATCCAGCTTAGGCCATTCAGTGTTACACTGCCATTGTTTAAAGTGATTTACCTGCTCTTAATGCACTGTGATTACATCCGTCTTTAGAATTAATTCTCTGCGAAAGGCCGAAGAGTTTTAAGTTGACCTTTTTATGCACTCCTTAATATCCCAAAACATAGAAACATAGACTTTGACAGCAGATAAGGACCATTTGGCCCACCTAGTCTGCCCATTTCCCTACCTAGAGGATAAGCTACAGATCCTTTTTAACCAACAGCCTATTTCTTCCTACCCCCCCCCCACAAAAATTGCCTTATGTCTGTCCCATGCATTCTTGAATTCTCCCACAGTTTTAGACCCCACAACCTCCTCAGGAAGGTTGTTCCATGCGTCCACCACCCTCTCTGTGAAAAAATACTTCCTCACATTGCCCCTGAGCCGTCCCCCTCTATCTTCAAATTGTGTCCCCTTGTTCTTGCACATCTCTTTTTCTGAAAGATGCTACCCTCTTGGACTTTGTTGATTCCACTGAGGTACTTAAACATTTCTATCATGTCCCCCTTCTCCCTCCTTTCCTCAAGGGTATACATATTGAGCTCCTTTAGTTTCTCCTCGTACGGCTTCTCTTGCAGACCCTGCACCATTTTAGTTGCCCTCCTCTGGACTGCCTCGATCCTGTCTATGTCCTTGTGGAGATGGGGTCTCCAGAACTGGATGCAGTACTCTAGATGGGGTCTCACCAACTGTCTGTACAGGGGGATAACAACTTCCTGTTTTCTGCTGGTGATACCTCTCCCTATACATCTCAGTATCCCCCCAGCCCTCCCTACCGCCTTCTTACATTGCTTGCCAACCTTAAGGTCATGTGATACGATTACCCCCAGGTCCCTTTCCATTTTTGTTGTTGTTACTACCTCCCCCCAATTGTGTAATCTTCCCCTTGGTTTCTGTTTCCCAGATGCATTACTTTGTACTTCTTTGCATTGAATCCAAGCTGCCATACATCTGACCATTCCTCCAACCTTGCCAAGTCCCTTCTCATCTTTTCCACGCCTCCTTGCGTATCAACCCTGTTGCAGATCTTTGTGTCATCTGCAAAGAGGCATACTTTTCCTTCCAGTCCCTGTGCAATGTCACTTATAAAGACATTCAAACGGACTGGACCCAGTACTGAGCCCTGCGGTACCCCACCAGTAAACCCTCTTTCTTCAGAGTGGACTCCATTTACAAATACCTTCTGTGTCCTGTTGTTCAGCCAATGTTTTACCCAGGCTACCACCCTGGGACCCACTCCCAGGCTGGTTAATTTGACTATTAATCTTTTGTGTGGGACTGTGTCAAATGCCTTGCTAAAGTCTAGGTAGGCCATGTCCACAGCCCCTCCCTGGTCTACTACTTTGGTCACCCAGTCAAAGAAATCAATTAGATTAGTCTGACATGACCTTCCCGCTGAGAACCCATGCTGCCTTGGGTCCTGTGCCCCAATGGCCTCTAGGTACTCAACAATTCTTTCCTTCAGAAGTGATTCCATCACTTTCCCTACCACAGAGGTCAAACTGACAGGTCTGTAGTTTCCTGCTTCTGTCTTGGTCCCACTTTTGTGAAGGGGAATCACATCCGCCTTCCTCCAGTCCTCAGGTACCACACCATCCTCCCATGATTTGTTAAAAAGGGTAGTCAGTGGTGTCACTAGTTCTCTGCTTAGTTCTTTTAGAATTCTGGGGTGAATTCCATCTGGCCCTATTGCTTTGTCCACCTTCAGTTTTAGGAGTTCTTTCAGAACCCTTTCTTCTGTGAAAGGACTAGGATCGACCCCCCTCTCCAGAGTGCTTCTGTTAATTGGATTAGGCACCTCCCCAACTTCCTCTTTTGTGAATACTGAACAGAAGAATTCATTCAGTGTCCCTGTTTTTTCACTGTCTCTCTCTGCCCACCCACCATCCATTCTATTCAGCCTCACTATCCTTCCCTTTGTCTTTCTACGCTCCCTGATATACCTATACAAGGTTTTATCCCCCTTCTTAACCGAGTTAGCTATCTTTTCCTCAGTTTGTGCCTTTGCTATTCTGACTACCCTCCCTGCTTCCTTCTGCCTTAACTGGTACAGTTCTCTGTCCTGCTCCGTCTGTGTTTCCTTAAACTTCGTAAATGCTATCTTTTTTCCCCTAACTTTCACCACCACCTCTTTTGAGAATCACAGTGGCCTTTTCTTTCGTTTTGATTTGATTTGTTTATTTGCTTCACACAAAGACTTGTTGCCTCTGTGATGGCAGTTCTGATATTTCCCCATTGTTGCTCCACCCCTCCTTCTAGCCTGTTTGCTAGTGCTTTTCTAAGGCACTCTCCCATCTTGCCAAAGTCAGCCCTCCTGAAGTCCAGAAATGGAAATTACATACTTACCGTAATTAATGATCTTCTTGGACAGTCTCCATTACTCATTCACACTAGTGGGATAGCGCCAGAGGCGCTAGGACCAAGGGGGAACCAAAAATTTTCTGAAGGTTCGGCGCTGAGGTAGGACCGCGCATGCGCGGCACCGCGAGACTGACTCGCACCTGTATAGACTATCTCGGCGTCGACCCTCCAACCGCCTCAGTACCTTTTCGACCAAGGAGGTGCAGCATAACTAATGAGAATAACTCATTCTGAGTTTCTGGGTCTGAGAGGGCCCAGATGGCCTTTGTAAGCAAGGTCAAAGAACAGTGTCTTCACAGTCCGAACCATGGGCCATGAAGACCAGGAAAGAAAAACGAGTGAACCCAGGGGATGGTGGGTGGGCGTGTGAATGAGTGATGGAGACTGTCCAAAAAAGATCAATAATTACGGTAAGTATGTAATTTCCATATCTTCCTGGACTAAGTCTCCATCACTCATTCACACTAGTGGGAGAGTACCAAGCTAAAACCCACAACCCTGAGTAGGGTGGTAGGAGATAGGGTTCATCCAGAAAGGACGACCAAGGACTGTCCTGTTAATAAAAGCAGCCATCTTGTAAAGAGCATCCAGAACATGATGCTTACAAGATAAGCGCTCGAGTTGTGACGCACCACTTTGCAGATGACTGCAATGGGCACAAAATGAAACTCTGCCAGGAAGCCGCAACCACTCAGAGAGAGGCGAACACCCGGACTCACAATTTGGTATAGGACCAAAACTAATAGTGTCAAAGACATGTACTAATCTAATGTAAAGGACCTCAGGAACTGCAAGAGCCGGAGGTAAAGTGTACAGGTTCAGGGTAGACCGAAAAGCAGAGACGGAACCCCCACTACCAAGTATGGCTGACCTGCAAACAACAGGTCCAGCAGCAATTGAACCCCTTACTTGGTGAGCAAAAGAAGGTCCAGGTGGGGTTAGCTCATCAAGGAAAATGGTTTGTACTAAGTCACTGAAAACTTCCTGATGAAAGGCGAAGCACAACTTAGAAGCCTCTTGTGGTGGTCTAGTAGAATCAACTCCTAGCCACTGCATATTCCAAAAGGGAATCATCCTGCCCCTGTGTGTATAACTGTAGAAGCAGTCTCTGAACTCAGGGAAGAAAGGAGAAAGTGTACAGGAAGACGTGTCCACTGTGGAAAAAAACATTTCGACAGAAAAAAAACAGGGGCTGGATTTGTAAGGCAAATAGAGGCAGATGTGCGTCGAGGAGGGACACAGCAGGACCAAGTTAGGGCTAACCCATTCGTTGAAGTGACTGAATCGCGGCAGAAGTGGCTCAATGCGGTGAGACACTACTTACTCCGGCCTCCCTGAAGGGAGTAGGAAGGACTCTAGTTTGCTTTGTTGGAAAAAAAAAAAAAAAAAAAACAACATCACCGCTCCATCACGAAGTCGGAGAGGATAGCTACGAGTGCTACTGGCACGGAACCAGTGCACAGGAACTGAAGGTGTGAATATTTGAGAAGCTACCTCAGAAAAGACCTACTTGACCTATGGTCAAGAAAGGAGCATGTCATCTGTTAAGTTGAAGCAAGCATGGAAGTAGGAATCTAAGTTCCGACTCCCTGAAGAGTTACTTCTGTTGCTTCAAGGCTCTGATCAAGAGAAGAAAGCCTAATTAAAAAGCAAAAAGGGACTATCAGACTGGTTAGACGCCTAGATTTTGGAAATATCTCGGAATAAGAGAAAATTCTCTGGAGGAAAGAGATGAGCTATACCACCGCTGGATCGGACTGCCCCTAGGGGTACAAGAAATCAGGTACTCTTTACTGAAGTTTAGAGACGACCGCCTCAGTGTTGAGGCGGAACCTGACCAGATCCAAAGTGTGGCATCAGGAAATTCCAACTAGGCCCTGTGCTGTGATAATTCTGACCCCTTTTTTTTTTTTTTTAATCATTAGTCCGAGCCTGACAAGGTTGCTGGCTGCTATTTGGCAAGGAATGCCTGATACAGAAATGACAAGGATGTCATCCCTCTGAGGAGCAGGAGAAGCCTGAGGATCCATAACTGAACTCTTGAGTGGAATAATAATAGCTAGACAGATGTTAATCACCTGTGCCGAAGCAGCCACTAGAGGGGCAGCATCAAAAGAGGGCTGTATACCTCTATCAAAGGAGCGGAACAGTCTGTGCGGCTCCTGACCATTGAATTAGAATGTTCCACAGAGTGTAATTGTCTTGATGACTGAAAGAGTCTAGACGCAGAGGTATATGGTCCACAGATCCAGTCTGAACATTATGGTGGACCCCATAAATGAGGAACTACTGAAAAGAGCTTCCATCACAGACTCTGATGATAGAGAGGGGCGTGTCTTTCAGTATATAAAATGAGTCATCCGCTGTATCACTGACCAGAAGGACAGGGAGAGACTCATCTAGATGCCCTTCTACCGCAGAAGAGCCCCAAAAAGAGGTCTAGGTCAGAGCCACTAGAGACTCTGCCACCAGGTAGGATGTCGAGGAGCTTGGCACCACATAGGGAGCTGAGAAAGTGCTGAGCGGAATGAGAGATTCCGCTGACAGAACAGAACAGAAGAGTCCCATCAGCAGAAAACCGCTGGATGATGAGACCCGATGCAGACCGCCACCCACTAAGATGTGTGGAAAATAATCTGCAGAATAGGACTTCATTCCCGCGGAAACATCTCGCCACAAGTCCTGCGGAGAGAGGTCTGCAAATAGAGATCTTTCCCAAGTTCTGTCAGACAGCACCAAATTGGCACCCCTGCGGCACCAGCATCACTCGAGCCACAGGAGGGCACCAAGCAGTACCTATGCCAACCTGGGAGACACCCGAGGGCACCCATGGTGGAACCCGCAGGTATCCTCAGCACCAAAGGCAGCAATGGCGTGCAAGGGCACCCCCGACGCCCATGGCACCCATGGTACCATGGCACCCAAGAAACCCATGGCACCCATAGTACCATGGCACCCAAGAAACCCATGGCACTCACGGTGCCAGGCTCCACCCACGGGTGCCCAATGCCACCTGTGGGTGCCCGGCACCGTCCGGTAGCACCCACGGGTGCCAGGCACCGCCCGGTAGCACCCACGGGTGCCAGGCACCGACCGCGGCACCTGCGGGTGCTTGGCATCACCCGTGGCACCCGCAGCACCACCCGCGGGTGCCCAGCACTGCCCACGGCACCCGCAGGTGCCCGGTGCCACCCGCGAGTGCCCGCAACACCCACGAGCACCTGCGGGCATCCATGGCACCGTGAGACACCCACAGCACCGCTCGCGGCGCCGGCAACGAAGGCAACAATGACAGCACCCACGGCACCGAGCACGGTGCCGAGTTTAGCACCAAGGCATGGCGCCGAGTCCCGGCGCCGACCCAAACACCAGCAGCACCGGCAATGAAGGCAACAATGACAGCACCCATGGCTCCACACAGCCCACAGCGCCAAGCGTGGCACCAAGCATGGCGCTGAGCCATGGTGCCGATCCACAGCGCCAAATCCCAGTGCCGACACAAACACCAGCGGCACCGCCTATGGCACCAATGCCAAACCAGTGGCACGGCGCCGGACCTGCGGTGCCACCAAGGTGTCGGGCACAGCGCCAGGAAAAACATCGTGGAAAAGCCAATGGAAAAGATGGGGAGAAGGAGAAAGGTGGTGCCCGTGCCGGCCCCAGCATGGAAAAGGAGAGGGGGGTAGGCACGAGGGGCTGACACGATGGCGAAGGCACCAAGAGGGCACCACGCTCATTCTGATCCAATTGACCCGGCTCGGGTCCAACGGCGCCAAGGCCCGAGGCCCGAAAACTGGAACACAACCAGGAAAAAAGGAAAGTCAAACCCCCTGCTCCACAGGAGTGGCCCAGAGGTGAAACTGCTCACCAGAACTCCAACGAGGACAGAGATGGAGTCCGGAGTCGAGTATGCGGCCGTTAGGAGCAGGGCCAAGGGGAACCCACGAAAGTCGGTTCAGGCCTATAGCCCCTACCAACAAACAATCCTCGTGCAGACATACCAACAGGCAACCTCGAGCGGCACCCATTCTTCTTCCCAAGCAGTAGAGCTCGAGGCTAAGCAAGCTTGGATCGGCACCACCAGATTCGTGCTTGAGGACTGTCTCCCGGCACAGGACTGTCCGTAGTCAGACCCTCCCGTTACTTAAGGGTGGCAGACCGGGCACAGCCCCTCTGCCATAACAACTTTCAAACGAAGTCTTCCTACCGTCACCGCTACCGTCTAAGGACGACTCCGTTGATGGCAGGAAAGAATTTCTTTTTCTTCATAATCTTCTTGTTTGTAAAATAAAAAATTACTACTAAATAGTTAAATTAAACACTAAAAGCTGCTGTCGTATAGACGAAAACCTTGACTCCGGCAGATGAGCGACGTCGACATCCAAACGCACTCGACAGCGGGAGAAAGGAACTGAGGCCGGTTGGAGGGTCGACGCCGAGACAGCCACATTGGCTGTGAGTCAGTCTCACAAGGTGATGCGCGGTCCTACCTCGGCACCGACCCTTCAGAAAATTTTTGCCTCCCGCTTGGCCCTAGCACCTCCGGCGCTATCCCACTAGTGTGAATGAGTGATGGAGACTTAGTCCAGGAAGATCCCTCACTTTTGTACGGCTTGACTCTGTAGCTGAGTTTATCGTGAACCACACTGTTTGGTGGTCACTTGTTCCCAAATGGCTACCCACTTCTAGATCTGAGATCCTCTCACTGTCCCCATTTGAGAGTATGAGGTCTAAGATTGCTCCCTCATGAGTAGGTTCCAAAACTAGCTGTTTGAAGCATGCCACCTGAGGGGCATCAAGAATGGCCATGCTTTTGGATGTGGCTGCCTCAAAGGTGCTTCAGTTAACACCTGGCATGTTAAGGTCCCCCATCAACAGTATCTCCCCTTTCTCTGCCATCCTAAGTATGCCTTCTATCCTATCCTTGTCCATTCCCTCCCCCTGACATGGGGGTCTATATACAACCCCGTGCGGATTGTGGTGCCATTTCCAGTCTCTGAGGTGACCCACAGTGCTTCCTCTCCTCCCTGTTTACTCTTTTGTTCAGTTGCTTTTATCCCTTCCTTTACTTAGAGAGCTACTCCCCTTCCCTCTTCTGCCCTCCCTGTCTCTCCTGTAGGTTGTGTACCCTGGTAAGTTAACATCCCAGTCATGGTTCTCTGTGTACCATGTTTCTGTGACTGCTACAATATCCAGGCATCCCTCTTCCATCAAGGCCACCAGTTCAAGGAGCTTGTTGCCCAGACTACGGGCATTGGTACTCATTACCCTCCATTTCTTGATGGCCTTACCCCTTTTTGCCCCATCTCTGTCCTTATTACATTTGTCACTTTCTCCATTTACCCCAGCGCTTCTCCCTATTGATAGCTCTATGTTAGTGTCTACCTCACTTAGTACCCTGATATTTTGGGGGCTAGAATTTCCCTGCTCCTTTCCAGTGCCTCCCCCCTTGACTAATTTAAATGCTTGTCAATGAAGTATTTAAACCTATCACCTAGGATCCTGGTTCCCTTCCTGGACAGATGCAGACCATCATGCCAGTATAGGCCTGCATCCCTCCAGGTGGATCCCCAGTCCCCAATGAAGCCAAATCCCTGAGCTCTGCACCAGTTTTTCAACCACTGATTGAATCCCTTGGTGTGAAGCACCCTAGCCTCACCCGCGACATACACAGGCAGCACCTCCAAGGTTACCTTGTGTGCTATTTGTCTAAGGCCCCTCCTCATCTCCACAAACGCTTCTTGCACTGCTGTGATCCCTTTCTTAGCCAGGTCATTTGTCCCTAGGTGGACAATGACATCCAGCTCCCTCCCCTGTGCAGCTGCTCCTGCAATCCTGAGGATTCGCTCCCTGTCTCTCCAAGCCATGGCGCCTGGCAGGCACCTTACCTCCCTCTCCCCTTCCTCCCCCAGTTCTACCTTCCTAACAATGGAGTCCCCCACCAGGAGTTGTTTCCTTCCCCTGTGGGGTCCCATGCCACCCTCCTGTGGGTCTCCTTTGTGGAGGTTCCCAGCATCCTCCTTGGACTCTACTGTGGGTGCCTCCATAGAGGAACCACACTTTTCCAGAACAGCATAGAAATTGTGGAGAGGTACAACTGGAGGGATGCATCTCTGTTCCACCACCCTCAGCCTCCCTGAGCCCACTGTGGTCCAACCACTCTTCTTTTTTGGCAACCTCTGAGGCAATGGCAGTGACCCTGGTGGTCCCTGGGTGGGAGAGGCGGTCCCACAAATCCTGGCCAACTCAGCCTGGAAATGAGCAACCTCCTCCCTCAGCCCAGAGAGGTGCCTGCAGATGGGACAACACTGCATCCTCCAGAACATCTCCTGGAAGACTGCTGCTCCACAGCCACTGCACTGCACCACTCCCATCATGTCTTTTTTCTGGCCCCCTAACTGTTATTTGAAATACTTACTCTTTCCTCGGTTTATTTCTTTTTTTTTTCTTATCTCCCTACTTACTTACTGCCTCTGCACCCTTTTAGCTCCTGATCTTCCTGTTCTGAGACAAGAAGCTCCTATATTTCTCAGTAGTCTCCTTACTTGCTCAGAATCAGACCTCCAGCAGCTAGGGGGTGACGGAGAGCTACTCTTGCCCTTCTAAGATGGTGAGTCTTTGGTGGCTCTTTGCTCACTCACTTCCTGCTCTCAAACAGGAAGTTCCTGTTGTCAATTAAATCCTGTGCTTATAAAAGTAGAACTGGTTGGGGGGTGGAGGGGAAGGAAGGAGGGCAATATAGTCCTAGTAGAGAAGTTTTAGTTATCCCAGTAACTCCTTCCTCCTGGTGTTCTGTCTGTTCTCTGGCAGAAGCTATCTAGGGCAGTGTTTATATCTGGTCTTAACCTGGCTCGTTCTAGCTAAGCCACTCCCCCTACTTTGCAAACCTTTCTACACTTAGTTAATTTCACAGATAACAATTCCCTTCTGACACCTGTGACAAGCACACAAGTACACAGATAACAGATAACAATTTACTTCAACTACATCTGACAAACACACCAACTCCTTTTTTTTTTTTACCCTAAATTGAAGGTCCCAGTACAAGAGATCTAGTTCTTAGTCCCAGTAGAGAAGTTTTAGTTTTCCCAGTAACTCCTCCCTCCTGGTGTTCTGTCTGTTCTCTAATTCATGACATTTTCATAATGTTCAAGTATGAAACAGTTTCTAATGACTTTAGCTATCTATCAGAAAAATAAAATGATTTTAAAGATACAAAGATTTTCTCTGAGCCTCGTAATAGCGAGGTCAGTGTTTATTTAAAGCTTAAGTTTATATTTGTGTTTTTTTGCAAACATTTCTTTTATCAAATGCCAGTTTAATGGACCCTTTTTGCAAGCCACAATCCAAAGCCCTTTAATGTTTTTGGTGAGAAAATCACCTTCTACATAAAGAAAACAGTACCTCTGGGAAGAGAATCACCTCAGTCCATTAAACAAGAAAGCAAAAATGCCATTTGTGTTGCCATATGCGAGGGCCAGTATGGCAAACAGAACTCCATGGGTATTCACCCATACAAATTCTCTCTTTCAGAGTTTCAGCACATTCATGACCCTATAGAACCTCAGCAACTGGACTCACCGAGTTCTCTCATTTCTCTCGGGGTTCAAGGTTCACACTTTATCAACGCCATCCCCCATGCCAAGCAAAATTTTCTGGGCAGTTAAAACAGAAAAATAGTCCACTGAGCATAGTAACTTTTTCCTATTTAAATTAATACGCATATCCCCTAGTCCTAGGTAATACTGTCATACTTTTAATCAGTAAAAATTAGCCTTTCAGTACTTATAGGCAGCCAAAATTCTCCATATCACTCCTCCATATTCAGCAATGGATGCTCCTGAAACCTCCTTTCCAAAAGAGTCAATATTTTCCTCTGCCTCCAGCCATTCTTTCAGGGTCTCAGGATCACAGTATATCCAGCCTCAGTTCATCAGAAAGGACTTACAAAACCCCCGAAAGACACAAGCCACAGTACTAGTCTGTAACACCATCTGCAAGACGCCATTGAGCTGACCAAAATCAAATAATGCTGACCATGCAAATAAATACTATCGGCCAACGAACACAGGAGGCCACCCACCAGCAACTCACTGGGGTACAATATTTTTGGTTTGCAGAGAGTTTTAAAAAAGAAATATCTGTTTAAATTCTAATCTAGGGCAAAGAAATCAACGTTCTTACAAAGTATTCAGAGCTGTGTGGAGTGGAACAGCACCGCAGCCTCGCTGCTCTGGCTCCCAATACTGAAATTACCCAAGTATTAACTGGTTCAACTTAAAGACTTAATTTCATAGCAGTAGTCCTGGAATCCACTCAAGCCAATCCCTTCTTGATGGAGTACAAAAGTGGAGTCAATCACAGAAATGTTTTTATTTTTTTTTTTTTATTCTTTGGTACCCAGGTAAGGCCCACTAGGCACAAGTGCCTGTTTTCAGGGGTGACCCAGGAGCACTGGGGAGGTTAAGTGATCTGCTCGAAGTCACACAGTATGGAAGTGGTAGGCTATGGGAATCAAACCCAGGTCTGCTTGATGTACCAAGCTCATTTGTAGCTCGTTACTCTAACCTCTAGGCTATATTGCCGAGCCAGAAATGAACAGTTACATAAAAGCAACAAGCAAGTAACAGCACACACCACTCAGAGAATGTTAGATGTCAAGGCAGCCACAGTTTTTTCAGTACCCCTTGCAAGACTGCACATTAATTTATTTGCTGTGGGTTACCGGGTAAGTACACTGAGTAACAGTGCCCATTTACAGGAATGAAAAGATGGCACAGTCTAATCAGTGCTCAAGCACCCTTGTGCTAACCAATGAAGAGGAAGCACTGTCATTGATTGGGAAGACAATCACTCACCCCCTCAGCAACAAGATAAGGCGCAAGAATGTGGAGAGGACAGTGAATGAGGTGGATGCACTGTTCACATAAAATCAAAACAAACAAAAACTAAAATCTCTCACTGTGCCACCTAGTTTAAAAATAACCAGGTTCAATTATTTGGGTCTATTTTTCCATTTAAAATGTGTTCAGTGCTTTCAACTATTACAGGTTCTCATTAAATATAGAATAAATGTAAGGACATCTGTGTGTTACATGATATATTTACCACTCACCCCCCCCGAGCTTGAGTGAACTATTACACACCAAGGAGGTTTACAAAAAAAGTCAAGATCACTGATGTTCATTACTTTGTTTTTTATAATTACTGGTTTCAGAAAAGAGATGTGGGACTGAGCTCCATGATACATGTTTGTGGCATCACAAACATTCATTGTGAAGTTTGACAGAACTTGTTTTAGGTTTATATTAACCACAACCAGTAATTATAATGGTATAACATTGCCTCCAACTGGAAAAGTAAATAATGCATGCTTGTCAAAGCAGGACAGACACATATACACACATTCAGTTACTGTACCTGTGAGCTGGAATCTTCCGGGCGCCAGCTACAAGCACCACATCACATAGCTGCTTGTGTCTCAGGTAGTTTTCCATTTTCTTAAAGGTTTGCTCAGCATGGTTCAAAGCCTGGAAGAATTCATCTGGGGTGCTGGGCTCCATGGTGTGGCATGAGGACAGAGTCTGACTGCTGTTGGAGGTCCTGCAGAAGCAATTTTACATAGCAGGAAAAACATTACAAAGCTTTCAAGGAATATGAAAGAAAGGCTATGTTTACTAGTTTTAAACGTTGATTTAATCTTTAGGCAACTGTGCAATTGCAAACGAGAGGATGTTACCCAAGGGAAGTAGACTCATTACATTTATTTTGCAATTGATTTCTCATGATAGCTTTAAAACCATTTGGTCACTGAAAGTCATTGTTGTTTTTCTAGTTCAGCTTTCAGGAGAACTGCCGTAATGTACTCTAGCATGAGGTGCCAGTGTAGTTTCTGTACACAACAGCAACTTATCTAACCCTATGTACTCTATACAGTATCAGATATTTTCCCATAAGACATCCACAGCAGCAATAAAAATTACTGTAAATTAGGACCAAATTACATATGAACTTGCCAGTCGATAAAGGCCTTACAGTCCATCTAGTCTGCTTGAGTGTGTAGTTCCCTATGTGTTTACAAAGGCAACTGCCCCCTCCACATTTCCCTCATGCTCTCCCTCAACCACCTCCCACCCTTCACCCCACTCATCTGCTTTTAACTTTCTCCTTCACCCTGTTCCATCCCTTCTTTACGCTGTCTGTTTTTAGGGATACCACCTCCTCCAGCAGCTCATTCCACTTGGCCACCACTCTCTCGGTGAAAAACTGCCTCCTGATCTCCCCCCTAAATCTCCCCAACCCCATCACTGACTTTATTTAAGCTTTATCAAATTCTCCAACTCCTCCCCCCGCCCCATGGACAAACCTTAAAGAGCTAGTGTACTGCCTAAAATTAGTTAATAAAAGTTGTCAGCAATTATCTTTTATATCTAAGGTACTTTTTGATTTCCTCTACTACTAATAAAACATTTTTTTTACCTGATGTTAGTGGGTGATACGTATAGAATAGCACTCTGCCTGACAGCTGACATATCTAGTTATATTCCCCCCACTATATCATCAGCATTGTTACCTGACTGTGACATCATAGCTGCTCAGGAACAGCCATTCAATGGCTGCTGGGTCAGTCGCCTGTGATGTCACTGCCAGTTATGTCACAGCGCTGATGATATAGTGAGAGGAAAACAACTACAGCAAAAATGCCAGTTGCCGGAAAGAATTATTATTAAACAGAAGACTTTCAAAAGAGCCAAAAGGAAAAAAACAAATACAAAGTAATAACTGACTATTACTAAAACATTTCCAGTGTGCTGTTTTTGGTTCTACTAGCCCTTTAACATGAACATGCTATGAACTTTGAGTCTTTTCATAAAATTTAGGTGATTCGTCATGAAATGTTGCTGCACAGTACCCTGTCTCATTTGTGTTATGCAGACAGAGTTAAAAACAAGGATCTATTTTTCTCCTCTCCTGTTCTGCCACTTGTTAGTCTCTTGCCTGTCTGACTGCACAATCAAATTTTCCTTGTGGAACCTAGGAATTGGCCACTCAGATGGTCCCACAATTTCCCCTTGTTATCTCACATCCTTCTCTTGATGTTTCTGTTAATCTTTTTCCACTTGCTTCTCTGTGGTTAAAAATATATGTGAATCTTTATGTGAAACTAAGATCCCTTGGTTTGCAAATGTATATAATAGTATTACTGAAATTACTACAGATAGCTACATGGATTTTTTAGAGAAGTTAGCAGTTTGGAACACAGGAACTGACCTTGAGAAACCTTTTGACCTTTCAAACTTGCTAACAGAACTGTCAGCAAGAAATCTACCATAGGACAGGATGTCTTAATTGGCTGCCCTTGTTAAAAACACTAATGTACTCTTTAGGTTGTTCACAGAAAGGTCAAGGAAAAAAGACCTTTTGAATTTTATAAAAAAAACAGGAGATTAAACTTACAAGAACAAGATGCAGAGGTTAAACTGTCAGAAAAAGACATCTTTTAAAAAAAAGAGAGCAATGTTTCTGTTTAATCATAGACAGCTAGAGATTTTAAGGAGACTCTCAGACGAAGGGCTTCTGTTTGAACTACCTGTATGAAGAGCTAGCTTGTACAATTCGAGCTAAGATGGTGACCATGCTGGGTCTGCCACTGTGTTGAGCTCCTCTATTTTTGCATTTTAAAGTTTATTGTAGTGTTGTTTTATTTTTTGTTTTGTTACTGCAACTAATTTGGATCGTTTGAGACTTTTGCGATTGTCATCTGACTTATCTGTTAGTTATCTGGTCATTAAAGCGATATTGGCGTTCTGCTGTTTTCAGTGACTTTCGGTGGATTTATGTTTTGGAGCAGCTTTGCCACCGCTGCCTCTAAATTCGCCATAAATTTGTTATATTTGCTATATATGCTGCTTTAAAAACTTGCACTTTTATTAAGTGTTTTTCAGACGCCTGTCAGACTTTTGGAGTTCCCTGATTCGAATCTGGATCTGGCGGCCTTTCCTCGTTCTCTGGCGGTGGTTGCTTACTGTGGACTCGGATCCCTGGAGTGGCTGGCGGTCTTCTGGATGTTAGACACTGACTGCAGTTTTCCTGGATTGCCGTGTTGTTGATGTTTTGCTGACTGCCATCTGAGTTTGACTCGATATTCATTTCGAGGGAGTGTGTGGAGCTGAATCTGGATTGGAACTTGTCGATTCTGAGCTGGCTTGCAGTGGAATTTAAGTACCCAACTCTTGAGATTCCCCATGGGGGTTGAAGCTACCAATCGGAGGGCTGGTGGATAATCATCCTCCTCTGCTCCCTATGGCCTCCTAGTTTACTGGAAGGCTTTGGTGGGCTAAGTGAGTGTCTCTTGTTTTGGGGCTCTCTTTTCTGGCCAGAAATTTCCGTATCATTCTTCTTCGATCTGACCTACAAGAGTTTGCTGTTTCGTTCTATTCTACTCAGTGTTTCAACATCTTCAGGTACTGTAACTACATTTTATTGGAAGTAGTGAGAGAGCTTCGTAAGAACCAGAGATTCATATACAATTTAATTGCAGTCGCTGCAGTAGTGAGAGTGCCACAATTTTTCAGCCTGGATTTATTATCTTTTGTTGTGGTAGTGAGAGTGCCACATTTTCTTAGTTTGGATTTATTATATTTTCTGTTTTAAAATTTTTCAAATGAAACTCAGCAAAAATCTTTGAAGATCATGGACACTGTATTTTATTGGACAAAAATCAGATCAAACTTGTTGAAGTTATCAAAATTGTTTTTACTGTTATTTTGGGGTTATATTTTGGGTTGGGATTTTATTTTATTTTTTCTTTAATGTGTAATAGTTTTTGGTTTTTTGTTTTACTACCTCCTCTGTGAGAGACAGTGAAGGAGTAATTTATTATTTTTGGTTATTTGATATTTATAGGTTTATTTTTGTTTATTATTTCTGTTTTTCCTCTCCTGTTTATTTGGCTATAATGTGCTGGGGAGGTTCAGCGACGGTTGGGCGTTATTCCCCCACCAGGCTCAGGGAATTATGCCCCTTTGAATGCCCCCTATTGTCATCCGACACCTATTTTAGGTGTCGTGCATTGGCCATTCTCAGGAAGAGCAGGCGAAGGTGGAGAGCTGGGCCTGCTGGGGACAGGAAGGGGGTGGGCAGATTGGGGTTTTGGGGTTCAGGAGACACCCTGGGGTGAAATGGGGTCAGGATAGGGGTTATTCTTGTCTTGTCCCCATACCCAAGGGTTCCGATGTTAATGGACAGGTGCCGAGATCTTCCTCGACAACTCATCCCACGTTGACGGTGTTGTGCAACACCAGATCTATTAAAAACAAAACAGCTATTATAGCTGATCTTGTTGGATCAACTGATCTGGCTTGCATCACTGCGACCTGGCTGGATAAAAACCCAGGCCCTATATTGGCCTTGGCAGTTCCAGCCAGGTTCTCGGTGATACACCGTCCAGGGTTGGATCGTAGGTGCGGGGTTGTGGCCATTATGTTTAAGACTGAGCTGGACCTTGTGGATGTGCCATTAGGAAGTACCAGATCCTTTGAATATATCCTGCAAGAGGGTGTAGGTTGTGGGATTCTCCTCATTTACCGTCCACCAGATGACGGTGGAGAATTCCTGCAGGAGATAGCAGACCTCATCGTCGACATGGTATTGAGGTTCCCAGACTGATAGTTCTGGGGGACTTCAATGCCTGGGTCGACGATGAACTCTCGCATTTTGGTCAAAATCTCCTCCAGCTGATGACAATGCTGGGCCTAACACAGGTGATTACCTCCTCGACCCATGTAGGGGGTCATTCATCGGATCTGATCCTTCTTTTGGATATGGAGATCGCTGATTTGGGGATGGAACCAGTCAGCTGGTCTGACCATCACACCATAAGGTTCAGCTTCAGGGCCCCCCCCAGTAGGTCTGCCCCTATGGAGATTGTTTGGTACCGCCCTTTATGGGGTACGAACCCCAGTGACCTAATGGCGGTACTGGATCTCTCGGGTTTGTCGGGTGAATGCATGAGTCCAGATAATCTCGTACTAGCCTATAATAAGGCTGTGGGAGATGCTCTGGACAAAATTGCTCCTGTTCGTGTTCGGCCTCTCGGCCTCCGTCCAAGGAGCCCTTGGTTTGATGGCTCCTTGAAGGAGTTAAGGCGAATTGGACGAAGGTTGGAGAGAGCCTGGTGGAAGTCCGGCAATGATGCTGACAGGCTTAGGTTGATGGCACATTGTGATGGCTATCAATCAGAAATCACCCGTAAGAAGGCAGAGTTCCTGTCCAGGGAGATTTCTGCTGCACAGAACCGACCATCTCAGCTTTTCCGGACTGTGGACAGATTGTGCAATCCAATCCGTCTCCAGCCCAGAGAAGCTTTTTCTCAGCTAAGATGCGAGGAGTTCGCTCAGTTTTTTGCAGATAAGGTTGCCAGCATCAGGTCTGGCATCGGTCCGACCTCTCCTATGGGGGATTGCAATGGTAGGCGGGAAGTGGCATGTACTCGGTCTGTCTGGTCAGATTTTCACCGGCTGGAGTTCAGTGACATTGTGAAGATCATCCAGACACTGCAACTAACTAGTTGTAGTTTGCATCCGGGCCCTACACCTCTCTTAGTAGGATATGTAGAAGTTATCTGCCCAATCCTAGCTGACATTGTCTGGAAGTCTTTGGAGAGGGGAGTCTTTCCTGACCCCCTCAAGGAGGCGGTCTTTTGACCACTCCTTAAAAAACCCTCCTTAGATCCAGATTGTCTAGCTAACTACCGGCCTATCTCTAACCTGCCATTTGTTGGTAAGGTTATTGAAAAGGCGGTTGCGTTGCAACTGGACGATCATCTTATAACTCACAATGTCTATGATACTCTCCAGTCTAGTTTTAGGAAGAAGCATAGCATGGCGACTGCCCGTGTCTGGGTACTGAGTGACCTCCTAATGGCTAGAGATCGAAAGGCATGTACCATTCTGGTCCTTCTCTATCTCTCTGCTGCATTTGACACTGTAGACCATGGTGTGCTGTTAGAGTGCCTGTGGGTTTATTGTGGGCTGTCTGGTACAGTCCTCAAATGGTTTCATTCTTACCTCACAGACAGGTCTCACGAGAGTTGCCACTGAAATCTATTCCTCTGGCGTTCACTCCCTGCCTTGTGGGGTACCGCAGGGCTCCATTTTAGCTCCCATGTTGTTTGCAGTGTATATGATGCCATTGGGAGAAATCATCAGATGACACAGTCTGGGTTCTCACTGCTATGCAGATGATACCCAGCTGTATCTGTCCTTTCTTCCCAGCCAGGATGATGCACTCTCCGTGCTAAACAACTGCCTTGCTGAGATCAGACTTTGGATGAGTTCCAACTGGCTGAGACTGAATCCGGATAAGACTGAGGTATTGGTAGTGGACCCAGGTCGTCCAGGGGCGGGTTTGGGAGCTGGACAACCTTCAGGTTTGTTACTTGGCGGTATGCCGCTCCCTACCTCCAATCAGGTGCGTAATCTGGGCGTTATTTTTGATGACGGACTGACCCTAAAATCTCAGGTGTCAGTTGTCGTCAAATCCTCTTTTTACCATCTGAGGAATATCGCCCGGATGAAAGACCTGGTTCCTTCGGGTGATCTTCCAACATTGGTCCATGCCTTTGTCACTACCCGTCTTGATTACTGCAATTCCCTTTACCTAGGGCTAACTGGGGTTGATATCCACCGCCTGCAGCTGATGCAGAACGAGGCGGCCAGGCTTCTGACTGGGACGTCTAGAACCAGTCATATTACACCTGTGCTCCGCGAACTGCACTGGCTGCCTGTTTGGTGGCGGATCACCTTCAAGGTTGGTTTACTAACCTTTAAAGTCCTACATGATCAGGGACCCGGTTATCTGAAAGATCTCCTGATTCCCTATTGCCCCCTCCGTCCTCTCCGTTCCGCCAACGAGGGATTGCTGGAGATTCCCAGGGTTCGATTGAAGACATCAGGATCCCATGCTTTTGCTTTTTCAGCACCAATCCTGTGGAATTCTCTACCTCGTTGGTTGACAGAATGCCCAACCGTAGACAGTTTCAAAGTTGGTTTAAAGACAATATTTATTTAGTCTAGCTTTTATTTATGGTCGATATATTTTAATGCTATTTTAGTCTATATTATGTATATGTTTTTATGTACCGCGCCTTGGCTCTGAAAGGCACTATATAAATAAAGTTGATTTGATTTGATTTTTTTAATGTTATTGTTATCACAATAAAACACTAGTTGTGAATTTTAGAACTTCTCCTGGTCTGCTTAGGTTTTCTGACCTATGCCTCTATGACAGTTGGTTTTAAACGTGGGATTTACACTTTATATACTCTAAGCCAGGAGTTTTGTGCGTGGGTACCAGAGCTGGTACCAGGGAAGCATCGAAAGGTATAGATCCTGCAACAGCAAGCCAAGTAGTGATTGCCAGAAAAATGGCAGCCAAACTAGAAGCAGAAACAAAAGTTCAAACCTAGACTGTACAGCCAGCACCAGTAATGGAGGGGAAAAAACAGGCAGGGACAAAACCGGAAAGCATGTCTGCCTTCTTCAAATGGTGGGCTATACAACAGAGAGAAATTGAGAAGCAGAGAAGAGAAGCAGCAGAGAGCAGATGCAGCAACAGGAGCAACAGAGAAGAGGAGAAGAGGAGCAGTGATGGCTGGATGCCTTGCAAGCTATCAAAGCTGGAGAATCTGGTACCGATCTGGCAGATCAATAAAACATAAACTTAAAAGACATTAACCTTACAAAGCAGTGATATCGAAGCATACCAAACAACTTTTGAAAGGGTCACTTGAGCCTGCTAATAACTAAAATAGCAATGGGCAATCAGGCCGGTACCTTATTTGACAGGTAAAGCCCAACCTGCCTACAGCAAAATGGAAACCACGCAGTCAGAAAACTATAACCTTATAAAAAGAGAAATCCTTAAAAGATATGACACTGAGGCTGGCCCAATGGCGTGCAGGGCTGAGGCACTGATTACCTTACTCTCCTGCCACACCGGTGACCTAGGTTTGGGAATGGATGTGGGTCATTCGGGGGCTGGTCAGGGGAGAGAGGATCAAGCATATCAATGGACATCTCTCCTCCCTTGGGGGAAGGGGTTAGCATGACCCGCTGCTTGCGGTGGTGTCCAGGTGGTAGCACAGTGTGGGCGCACAAGCAACAAATGAAAATTACGTACGTACCGTAATTCTTGATCTTCTTGGACGAGTCTCCACCACTCATTCACACTATTGGGATCTGCGCCGGAGGCACTAGGACCCATCGGGAGCAAACTTTTTGGCGGAGGGTCGGCGCCAGAGATGGAGCCACGAGGAATGGCACTGCGAGCCTCAGCTCACGCAGTAATGACTATCTCGGCATCGACCCTCCAACCGCGTCAGTACCTTTTTTACCAAGGAGGTGCAGCGTAACTAACCTAGAAGGATAGCCTAACCTAAAACCGGACATAAGATAGTCCAGGTGACCCGTATAAGAAGGGTCAACAAAGAAGTCTTCACAGCCTAAAGATTTGAGGGGTGAAGACCAACAACAGAGGTGAGCTCGGGGGACGGAGGGTGGGCCTGTGAATGAGTGGTGGAGACTCATCCAAGAAGATCAAGAATTACGGTAGGTACGTAATTTTCATATCTTCCTGGACATAAGTCTCTACCACTCATTCACACTATTGGGAGAGTACCGAGCTAATAATCCCCTCGAGAGGGCTGCAGGAGAGACCAAGAGCTCACGCTTCTAGGACAGAAGTCCATTAAGGATGGCTCTGCCAAAGGAAGAATGTCGGTCTGGCATGGACATCCAGTGCATAATGTTTACGAAAGTATGCACTGAGCTCCAGGTGGCGTTGCAAATATCTGCAATGGGCACGTTTGCAATTTCCGCTAGGGATGCCGTGACCACTCTAGTAGAGTGAGCGTAAACCCTACCCTCCAACTTAACCTGCGCCATGGAATAGCAGTGGCGAAGGCATGCCACTAACCATGCTGAGATACATCTGATAGTGACAGGTTGACCCAGCCGGGTCTCGCTGAAGGAAACAAACAGTTGTTGGGCTTTGCGAAAATCCTTGGTTCTATCTAGATAGAAACGCAAAGCTCTCTTAACATCCAAAGAATGAAGAGATTGTTCTCCTTCATTTTGGAAGTCAGCAAAATAAGAGGGAAGGACCAAAGGTTGGTTTAGATGAAATTATGACACAGCCTTAGGAAGAAATTTAGGATGAGTCCGAAGGACTACTTTGTCCTTATGGAACACAGTATACGGAGGGTCTGTGACCAGGGCATGTATCTCAGAGACCCTGCGGGCTGAGGTAATGGCCACTAGGAAGGCAGTCTTCCAGGTGAGAAACTTTAGCTGACAGGTAGCCAGAGGTTCGAAAGGTTTCCGAGTGAGCATGTCTAGTACAAGATTAATGTCCCAGGCTGCAACTGGACGTCTTGTAGGAGGTCTGGTATGCAGAATTCCTTTAAGAAATCTCTTAACCACAGGTAACTGAGCCAGTGTTAAGGAAAAAAACGGCTCATGATACGCTGAAATGGCACTAAGGCGAACTTTGACTGTAGAGTACTGCAGACCTGAATTCGAGAGGTCCAAGAGGTACTCCAGAACCTTATCTGGTCGGCAGGAAAAGGGATTTAAAGAGGGATTCAAAGATTCAAAGACTTTGCACACCAGACAAAACTTTCCACTTGGCTGTAAGTTTTTCTCGGAAAGGGCTGGCTCACACCCAGAAGAATATCTGAGACCTTTGAGAGACATTGAACCGGGTTTACTTCTACCTCTTCAGGAGCCAAGTGTGAAGGTGAAGCGATCTCAGGTTGGGATGGACCACCGGCCCCTGAGTCAAAAGGTTCATCTGAAGGGGGAGTGGTCTCGGAAGGACCGACAACATATTGTTGAGAAGTGGAAACCACAGCTGCCAAGGCCAGAAGGGAGCAATGAGTATCATTTTGTCCCCCTGGGATTCGAACTTGAGGAGTACCCTCTGAATTAGAGGAAGAGGTGGAAAGGCGTAAAGAAAGCGTTTTGTCCACCGCAGCCTGAACACATCCTGACAGAAAATGCCAGGCCCTGGATTTCTGGAGCAGAAGAGAGGCAGTTTTGCGTTGAGTGGGGATGCAAAAAGGTCCAGGTCTGGAGTTCCCCACTCTTTGAATAGTGACTGAACTATGGCTGAGTCGAGAGACCACTCGTGAGGATCTGTCTCTGTTCTGCTGAGACGGTCTGCCAGTTCGTTCTGCATTCCCAAAAGGTAGACCGCTTGAATTAGAGCCTGGTGCTCCAAGCACCATTCCCATACCTTCATCGCTTCCCTGCATAAGGGGTAAGAATGAGCACCGCCCTGCTTGTTGATGTAATACATCACTGCTTTGTTGTCCGTTTGAAGGAGAATGTTCTTGTGACAGAGAATGTCCTTCAACGCTCGGACCACATAAAGGACGGCTCTCATTTCTAGGACATTTATGTGAAGCTGGGACTTGACCTGAGTCCACGTACCCTGAGTTGTGGAGAGCCTGACAGTGAGCTCCCACCCCATTAGGGAGGCGTCTGTGGTAATGGAGATCTGATGGTCCATAGGAGCAAAGGGATACCCTTCCAGGAGATTGCTCTCTTGAGTCCACCAGGTGAGTGACCTCTTTAGAGGTTCTGTCACTTTGATGGGATAGGACTGCGGGTGAGTGGTTGGGGACCACTGAGTACTGAGCATCCACTGAGTGGTTCTCATGTGCAGACGTGCTAGGGGTACAGTGAACACCGAGGATGCCATGAGGCCTAGCATCCATTGCATCGAGAGAGCTGGGACTGAGTTGTTTTCCCCGATGTGAAGGGCCATTTGAAGGATATCATTCCTTCTGTCTTCTGGAAGAAAAGCCTTCGCACAGGAGGTGTCCAGAAGAGTCCCTATAAAAAGAAGCCTCTGGGAGGGCTGCAACTGCGATTTCTTGAGGTTCAGCAGAACTCCCATGGACGTAAGGAAGCGAGAGGTCATCTCTACGGTGTCCAGAGTTCCCTGCCTGGAAGGGCTTGCCAGAAGCCAGATAAGGGAACACCTGTATTCTGACCTTTCTGAGGTGTGCTGCGAGAACTGCACAACACTTTGTAAAAACCCGCGGCGCCGAGGATAGCCCAAAGGGCAGGACTCTGAACTGATAATGTTGTCCCAGAGCCACAAACCTCAGGAATTTGTGATGCCTCGGGTGAACAGAAATGTGCTGGTAAGCATCCTGCATGTCTAGGGAGGCTGGCCAGTCGTGTTGATGAAGCAAAGGTAACAGGGTTCCCAGAGAAATCATTTTCAATTTCTCCTAGGGGAGAAATTTGTTTAACTTTCTGAGATCCAGGATGGGGCGCATGCCCCTGGACTTCTTTGGAACCAGAAAGTAATGGGAGTAGAAACCTGTGTTCCGTTGATGCAGCCGCACTACTTCTACTGCCCTGTTGTTCAGAAGGCCCTGAATCTCGGCGGCGAGAAGGTCTGACTGAAGGGTTGACAGCCTGGGCTGTCGTTTGGGAGGACAATCCGGAAGGGTCTCCACAAGATTGAGCGAATACCCCTCGTGAATTATCCGAAGGACCTATTTGTCTGAGGTTATGGACTTCCATTGGTTGTAGAAGTGCTCTGACGACCTCCCACCGGAGAGAAAAAGTCCACCTCGGGCAGCTGAGATGGGACTAAGGCCAGCAACTCATAAGGTGGTGCTGGGCGCTTTGGGCCCTTGTGCTTTCTGTTGCGTCTTCTTTTGAGGTTGATTTTTATGGAAACCTCCTCTGCCCCTGCCTCGAAAGGACTGACGGTTATGAAACTGACGTGTATTGACACTCCCTCGAGAGGGGACAGGAGGAGGTCGAGCCAACTTAATGGCTGACCTAGTCTTTCGCGTAGCTTCTAGAGCTTGTTCTACCTGAGGACCGAAAAGATATGCACCATCAAAAGGCAACGCCATTACCTGCTGCTGCGCGTCATTCGTGAAGCCTCAAGTGCGCAGCCAGGAATGACGGCGGGTACAAATACCAGCAGTCATTAACGGAAGCAGTGTCGAAAGCATCCATAGCTGCTTTAACCTGCTGGTTATTAGATTCGATACCTCTGGTAATGGTTTGAAGAAGCTCAGGCTTTGTATCCGACTCCGGTAGAGCTTCAACCATCTGCTTGATAGAGTGCCACAGGATATACTCATATTGGGAGAAATAGCCTTGGTAGCTGGCGATACTCATACTTAGGGTAGAAGCAGCGAAGACTCTCTTACCTAAGGTGTCTATCTTACGAGATTCTTTGTTAATAGGTCGAGCTGTAGTAGTTTGGGGAAGAACGACCTTATCATTCTCTGCCAGGACTACAATAGGATCCGCAAAGGCTTGAGACGCCAAAATGGGACGATCCTTGGGGGCTGAGTATTTCCTATCTATGGATTTAGCCACTGAAGAGGTAAGAGCAGGATTATTCCATACCATTTGAGACAGTGTCTCGAAGGAAGGCTGAACCGGAGGAGTCAAATCCGTAGGGCTCTCCGGGGCATGAAGGTATTGGAGTCTTAACAATTTCCCAGGATCAATGTCTGTAGTCTGGAGAGAAAGAGTGGAACTCAAATTTTTCAGCAGAGACTTAAAGGACAGGTCCTCGACCACAGGCTCTGTAGCAGTAATAGATCCTGCTTCCTCCACTTCATCACCCAGCTGAAGGTCTGGGTCAGGCTCAATGTCATCTCCTGACAGTCCAGGAGGGACAGTATGGACAGGAAAGGAATGAAAGTCAGAGGAAAGGGATGAAGGAAAAGAGTGAAAGGAGAAGTCCTGAAAGCGGAAGACACCCTGAGAGCTCCGGCGCGTGGGCGCACGGCACCGGGAAGCGGCCGAGGACCACGTGGCGCCCGAAGGCGGTACATGGCACTGAAGGCGGTGCGAGAAGCTGCAGGCGCTCAGGATGGCACCAAGAAGCCACTCGGTGCCGAGGACGGGCGCCAACAGACGACCGGCACTGAAGACGGCGCGAGTAAGGCCACCGACGCCGAGGGCGACGAAAACGCTCCAAGACTCCGCAAAACAGGCTTTGAAGGTAAGGAAGGAAGAAGAGCAGGAGATAAAGGCATCGGTGTGGCCCCTGCGCCACAGCCATGTGAGGGGGAACACCTGGGGTGAGTCGACATAAGACCGTAAAGACGGTGCCGTATGCACCAGGAAGTTCACTCCGCCTCTACCCGGGTTCCCCAAGAAGCCCAAAGGCCCTGGAGGATCGAGCCAGGTAACCGAACCAACCTCCCAGCCCATTGCTCCATAAGAGCTGCCCACTGATGAAACTGCTCATCTGAAGACCCACCGCGGGCGGGTAGGGCTCCATGTCAAAGACGTTGGCTACCAGAAACAGAGGTTGGCAACTCCGAAGGAGGAGACCGCAACTAGCCCCAATAACCGAACGCTTACGCACAGACATGTCAGAGGCGACCTCAAGTGATGCCTTCTCTTTTTGACCTGTGGCCAAGAAGGCTCGAGGGCGAGTGCGAGGCTGACGTTGTTTTAAGCTTCTGGACCGCCACCCTCGACATTGACTGACCGCTGTCAGACTCTTCTGGAGAAGGCAGCGGACCGACCCAGCCCGACTGACTGAACAGTTTCATGAGTCTCCCTACCGTCACCTGACCTGCTCATGGTCGCACTGGCCAAAGTAGGCTGAGACTTTTTATTTTTAAAATAAGAATAAACTTAAGCGATACTACCGAGATATTACTACAAAAAAAAAACTGAAAAACTATGCTGCTAGTTTGAAGTTTGACTCTCATGGGCGAGCGACGTTGTCACTGAAGCGCACTCGACGGCAGGAAAAAGGAACTGAGGCGGTTGGAGGGTCAACGCCGAAGATATTAGTCATTACCGCTACGAAGCTGAGGCTCATGTGCTGTTCCTCGCAGCTCCATCTCTGGCGCCGACCCTCCGGCCAAAAGTCTGCTCCCGATGGGTCCTAGTGCCTCAGGCGCAGATCCCAATAGTGTGAATGAGTGGTGGAGACTTATGTCCAGGAAGATCAACCATTCACAGGGTGTTTGAGGATATCTCCGCCACTGCTTATTGTGCAATGGCGGGGGCAACAAAACTGGAGGAAAAAAACCCTCCGGCTGCAGGATGATGTCTGGGCCTTTGAGGGCCCCACACCTGCAACTGGGAACCCTAATGGAAAAGTCCTGTGAGCGGAAGGCACCTGGAAGGAAGGCAAGTCCAGGGAAGTTGGGTGATGGGGCTGGGGCAACCGGACAGAAGGAAGTTGGCCAGAGGTAACAAGGGGATAAAATGCTGATGGGGAAAAAAAAAAGGTACAACACCTCAGGAGAGACCTACAGGCAGAGATTCCTGTCACTGAAGTACAATTTAGTCAACAATCCTCATGAAATCTTCACCCCACTCAAAGAACTCCTCATTAAATGGCTCTGACCAGAGGGCAAAACAGTCCCAAAGATCACTGACATATCTGCAATGGAGCAATTCAGTAACATCCTTCCTAAAGACATGCAGCTTTGGGTAAAAGGAAACCAACAAGAAAGTGGGGAAAAGGCCAATTCTTTGGCTGAGGACTATCAAATGGCCAGACAGACGCCGCAGCAGTGAAGTAACAGCCAAGGACCAGTAAGACTCTCTTTTTCGCAATTTAACTCCAGGTTATGTAAGAAATCTGTTGGTGGGTGGATAACAAATCTGTGCCCAAGACTTTATTTGCTATAACTGTAATAAGCCAAGCCAAACTCTTACTTCTCTCAGCCCCTGCCATTATACTGTCCATTACCTTGCTTCTCAACCTTTATTTTTTCTCTGCTACTGGTTCCTGATGTCTGGAAGCAGACTACCGTCATTCCTATCCCTAAATAAAGGTGACGATCCCTCTTCTCCTGGTACCTACCATCCTATCTCTCTCCTTCCTACTCAAGTTACAAGAATGCCTTGTACTATCTTTCTACCTTCCTTGACTCCTCCTCCTCCTCCTCCTTCTTCACCCCCTTTCAGTTTGGTTTTAAGAAATCCCACTCCACCTCCACTTCCCTCCCACAGCTCACTGACTCCAGCCTTACAGGTATGGATCAGGGTCTGACCACGTCCGCCATCTTTTTTGATCTTGCTAAAGCTTTTGACACAGTGGTACATCCCATCCTTCTGGACAAGCTAAAAGCACTGGGTCTCACTCTTACTTTGGAGGTAGGTCTCAAACTATCCAGACTAGTAATCCCATTTCATCACCTCTCCCTATCTGCTCAGGTGTCCCTCAAGGGTCTGTTCTGGGTCCTATTCTCTTTTCCATATTCTTCAATGACCTCCCCCCCGTCTGTGCCTCTGCGTCCATTCACATGTACGCTGACGATAGTTATTTTTGCATCTGGCTCCTCTTCCCATGATCTTACCTCACAGCTTCAGCTGGATTTCTACAATATTCAGCGCTGATTCCAGTCTAACCAACTATCATTCACTGCCAAAAAAAAAGTCTCCATGACTTCTGGCACCCATCAGAGGCTTTCCAGACTCACCCCTCTCCCTTCATGTCATACCATTGATGGTGCTATTACTGAGAATATATCCTCAGTTAAGTACCTCAGGATCTGGCTTGACCATCATCTTGATTTCTCGGTTCATACTGATGCTATATAAGAAAAGCTGCACCCCAAGCTTGGTGCACTGTACAGCAATAAAGCGAGTACCCCACTTCCTGACTGCCACAAGATTGTTTTAAAGATGATTCTCCCTATGTTTGATTATGGTGGCATAATCTATAGTGGCGCTCCCAAATCCTCCCTTGTCAGACTGGGCCCCCTATTGCATTCTTTTTGTCATTTTGCTTTAAACTGTTCCCCTTGTACCCACCATTGTTCACTCTACTCTTCCCTTTCACTCCCCTCCCTCTCTTAATGCCAGGCAACTTTCCCATTGAGCTTCCTGTATATCTAAATTCTGGACTGGGACCCTTCCCTCCTACCTTACTTCCCTCTTACCCTCTCTCTCAACTTCCTCCTACCCTCTATGCAATAATACCGCCCCTTCCTTCACTATTCCTTCTACGAAATCTACCGTTGGTCAATCTGCTTTCTCATACCGCTTTGCTAAACATTGGCCCTCCCCTCCCTCGTCAATTCGCTCTGCCTCTTCAGCTTTCTCCTTAAAGTCTCTCCTTCATGACTTTTCTCCTCCATCCTGCAACTGTCCGAGACTCTCTTCCTCACCTCCACCTCCCACTAGTACCACCCTGGCAATTTATTTCCTTCATTACCTGAATATGTGTTATTCTGATTTGTTTTTAATTTCTGATTATGTTCCTTGATACAATGTATTTGCTATATATTATTTTTCACATCCCTACCCCGAGGACTCATCTGGAAATGAGTTGTTAGCAGCTCAGGATGTCTTCCCTGGTGAAACACTTGAAATAAACAAATAAATAAATAATGCAAGAAACGTCTATAAAAATACATAGGGTGACACTAGAGCAAATTTGGCCTTAGTAAACTGGGGCAACCATTTAACAGACGTCAAGATGGCAGGTAAGATTATGAAGGGACTTGAAGCAGACAGACCCCGGTGCATGCTGAAGTGCTTGGAAAAGACTGTGTAAAAAGACCAGGTACTGGGGTCATCTGCCTCCATGAGGACACTTGATACTATCCCACTAGCCAAGTGACCCTGAGCATTAACGGGGTGTCACCAAATGAAAGTGGGGGTAGTACCTAAGTTACCAGTACCTGTGATTATTGGAAATGACTGCTCAGGATTTGAGAAGTTAATCCTGCTGAGTCAACAGCTGTGATACCAAGAACACAGACAAAGAAAATCTCAGATGTTGGGGACTCTTCTCCTTTTAATGACTTTGATTCAGGCTTGTTTTGGCCCAGCTCCAAGATCTGGAAGTCCAGGAAGAAAAAATTACTCACCTTAGTAATGTTGTTTCTTCTAATGGAGTCTTGCTGTATTCTGACAGTAGCAGTGAGTCCCAACCTTCGAACTGCCGCGGAGATGAAAGAGTTAACTTTCCATGCCAAGCATGGAATGCTGAGCTCGAGCTCGGTTGAGACTCTGTCTGTTGCTGTTTAAACTCAAACCGTCAGATCTTTACGAGCAAACTCACTAAGGACCTGTGAGGAAGCTGTAAACCTACACTAGCCAACTGGCTACTAAACATAAAAACACATTTTTTGGTCCCAAAACAAAGACTCAAGTCAGGAGACCCAAAAAATGAAAAACACAACACCAATTCACCCAAAAAGGGGGTGAAACAACAAGGTGGGCATCTACTGAGTGCCAACACTGCCACTACCCACCCACATCCCAAAACAGAGATTCTGAGAGGGGCAGGCAGGGGGGGAGGTCAGAATACAGCAAGACTCCATTAGAAGAAACAACATTACTAAGGTGAGTAATTTTTTCTTCAAACAACATGAAGTCTTCCTGTATTCTGACAGTAGCAGACTACCAAGCAGTACCTCCATGGAGGAGGGACAGAACCTACTCAGGAAATAGGCTCTGAAGCACAGCTGTGCCAAACCGAGCATCACTCCTAGCCTGGATATCCAGGGAGTAATGCTTGGTAAAAGTGTGAACTGTTTTCCAGGTAGCTGCTTGACAGATCTCCAGAATAGGGATATCCCTGGCTGCAGCCAGGGAAGCAGCTGTACCTCTGGTAGAGTGAGCCCTCAGGCCTGAGGGTGGAACCTACCCAGTTTTTCATAACAAAATCGGATACAAGAGACAATCCACCTGGCAATGGATCTTTTAGTGGCAGGTTTCCCTTTACCAACCTCACCATAAGTAAGAAACAGTTGGAGGGGGTCAAACCTGTGACCCTTGGTACGTTCTATGTAGTAGCTAAGGGCTCTTTTCACATCTAAACTGTGGAGCCTCCTCTTGCCAGAGGAGGAATGGTCAGTGAAGTACACAGGAAGAGACATAGATTGATTAAGGCAGAAATCTGAAACCACCTTAGGCAAAACTTCCTGTTAGTCCTGAGGACCACCTTATCTCTATGAAAGGAGATACAATCAGGCTCCACTGACAAAGCTGTAACTCACTTATACGTCTGGCAGAAGTGATGGCTACCAGAAACACAGTTTTCCAAGTCAAGTACTTAAGCTCTGCTGAAGACAAAGGCTCAAAAGGGGGTTGCATAAGCTGAGCAATGCAAACATTAAGGTCCCAAGCAGGGGCAGGGTCCCTGAATGGAGGGTTCGTGTGAAGCAATCCCTTGAAAAACTTGGAGAATACAGGGTGAGCTGAAAGAGAAGAGGGCTTACCTGCTGAGATAAAAGCAGAAATATCTGCCAGATGCACCTTCAGTGTAGCTGGTCTAAGCCCCAAGCTATTTAAATGGACCATATAATCAAGGACTGTGGGCAGATCAGCAGACTCTGGGGAAGTATGCTTTCCAGAGCACCATATGGAAAACCTTTTCCACTTGGAATTATAAGTAGCCCTGGTGGAAGGTTTCCTAGAAGCCTTCAGAATGTCCATTACGCCTTGGGAGAGCTGTAAATCAGCAAACTCTAACTCCTCAAGAGCCAGGCCTTGAGATTGAGGGATTTGAGATTCGGGTACCAAACTCTCCCCGGGGCGCAGGTTAACAGATTGTGATTCCTGGGAAGACACAGGGGAAGGTGGACTGCTAAGGACAGAAGGAGTGGATACCAGGGCTGTCTGGCCCAATCTGGAGCAATCACAATCATCTTGCAAGGTTGAGATCTGATTTTGACTAGCACCTTGAACAAGAGAGGGAAGGGGGGGAAGGCATAGAGAAACTTCCCTTCCCAGTTGAGAAGGAAGGCATCCAGAGGGACTGAGCCCAACACTGGGGGCCTGCAGCAAAATAGCGGAAGTTGATGATTGTCTGGGGCTGCAAAAAGATCTATCTGAGGGGTGTCCCACCTGGCAAATACTACCTCCAGTACTAAGGGGTCCAGAGACCATTCGTGATGGCCCTGGGAAATCCTGCTGAGAGCATCTGCCAGGACATTGTCCTTGCCTGGGAAGTGCAATGCCATGAGGGAGGTGTTCAGGGAATAAGCCAGAGACCACAACTTCATTGCCTCGGTGCACAAGGCCGAAGACCGAGTGCCCCCTTGCTTGTTGATGTACCACATAGTAGTGGTGTTGTCTGTTCTGACCTGTACCACTTTGTTCTGAACAGATGCAGAAAAAACCTGAAGTGCTAGAAAAACTGCTCTGAGTTCCAACAGATTGATGTGCAGAGATTCCTGAGGGACCATACAATCCCTGGGTGGTGAGGTTGCCCATGTGAGCTCCTCACCCCAAGAGGGACGATCTGTAGTAAGGGTCAAGGAGTGAGATTGAGGGATGAAAGGAACCCCTTGTCTCAGATTGCTCTGATCCTGCCACCACTGTAGGGCCTGGATCAGGGTCGAGTTACTGGGATCAATTTGGTTAGAGGATCTCTCCTTTGAGACCAGAAGGCTCTCAAATGGAACTGAATGTCCCTCATCTGAAATCTTGCTCCCTGCACTACTGCTGTGGAGGCAGCCATGTGCCCTAGGAGCTGCAGAAAATGCCTTGCTGGTCGAGAGACCTGCAGGGTGAAGGAGGAGGCCAGAGCCACCAGGGTCTTTGCTCTTTCTAGAAGGAGGAAAGCTCTGGCCTGCTTTGTGTCCAGTTTTGCGCCTATGAAGGTGAGTAGCTGAACAGGCTCTAGAACTGACTTTGGGAGACTGAGAAGGAAACCTAGAGATGTAAGCAGCTGCTGGGTAACCTGAAGGTGTAATTTGACTTGGTCTGGAGATTGGCCCACTATGAGCCAATCGTCCAGGTAAGGAAAGAAGGCAATCTTTTGCCTTCTTAAATGAGCAACTGCTACTGCCAGGCATTTTGTGAATACCCTTGGGGCAGAGGTGAGGCAAGGGCATTGCTCTGAACTGGTAATGGCCTGAGCAGTTCGAATCTGAGTAGTGCCGGTGGGAGCTTCTGATGAGAACATGGAAGTAGGCATCCTTGAGGTCCAGGGACGCTAGCCAGTCCCCTGGCCTTAGAGAGGGTAAAATAATTCCCAGAGTCACCATTTTGAATTTTGGTTTTAAAAGGTGCTTGTTTAGAATTCTGAGATCCAGGATGGGCTGCCATTCTCCTGTCTTTTTTGGGGTAAGGAAGTACCTGGAGTACAGTCCTTTGCCCTGGTGTAGGGGAGGAACCCTTTCTACAGCTCTGAGAGCCAGGAGGGTTGAGAGTTCTGTTTCCAGAGCGAGAGCCTCTGATGGATTTGCAGGTGGAAAGGATCTGGTTCTCATCTTTGGAAATTTTTGAAGCTGAGAACCAGTCCTGACTTACTACTTCCAGGACCCACTTGTCTGATGTTAAAGACTCCCAGTCCTGGGCCAGTAAGCCAGCCTGCCCCCAGGTAATGGAGAATCGGCCCTGGCCCTCCCATCAGGGTGCCTGTTTGGCAGGGGCTTTAGGCTGAGGGGTGGGAGCAGACCTGCTCTTACCCCGTCTGCCTCTCCCTCTGAAGAACCCCTTCTGGGCATAGCCTGAAGAGGAGGCCTGGGCTTGGTAAAAAGTTCTGTGAAAAGGCCTGCCCCTGCCCCTGAAAGCTGCCTCTGAGGAGTGGCCTGCCTTCCTGGCCTGGGCACCCTATAGTGGTCCTATACTCATCCATTTTCTTCATGTAATTCTCTGTCTGCTCCCCAAACAGAGAGTTACCCACAACAGGAAAATCCATGGCCTTAGCCTGGGTATCCTGTGACAGGCTAGTACACCTGAGCCAAGCCATTCTGCGAAAAGCCACAGATGTAGCCATGACTCTTGAAGATACATCATTAGAGTCCACTGCAGCATGGAATTGCACCTTGGATGCCTCAATACCATCAGCAGCCACCTGCTCCAGCTCCTTGGCAAGCTGGCTAGGGACCTGTTTCGCTAGAGCCATAACAGTATCCCATCTGGATTTCTGGTATCTTGCAACATAGGCCATATAATTTGCCTGTCTGAGTCCCAAGGATGCTGCCATGTACTGTTTCTTTGCCATGGCATCAATCCTCCTGGAGTCCTTGTCAGGTGGGTGTGAAGCCAAGGGAATATTTCCCTTATCACAGGCTGCAGCCTGCACTACCCCAACATGGCTGCATTGTTGTGAAAGGAACTCCATATCAGGGCCTGACAATGTGTACCTCTTGTCCATTTTTTTATCCACAGGAGGTATAGTGTGAGGAACTTTTAAAATTTTTGTCTGTTTCCAAAAGATTTATGTAAAGGAATAGACAATCTCCTAGACTCTGGGATATCCATCATTTCTACATAGTCAGGCTCCTCCTGTTCATCCACAGCTTCTTCTAAAGGGAGCTGGAGGGTTTCAGCCACTTTCTTATAAAAACATAAAATGAGAAGGGACTCAGAAAGCCTAGGGGAGACACTCCTGAAGGTCTGTCTGGGAGATGTCGTTCAATGGGCACATCCAGACTTTCAAAATCACATTCACTCTCTTCATAATCCTCCTCCCCCTCCTCCGGTTCAAAAAATTCCTCTATATCATATTCTTGAACCGGTGGCACCAACCGAACCGACCGCTTACCTGATGGTGCCTGTTCGTTCGGAACCAGGGAAAGCAACTGGACAATTTTGATCGCTTTGGCTATCTCTGCAGTGGTTGGAGAAGGAAATTTTGGCTCCACACCTGCAGATTTCTAGTCCTTTTTGCTGGGACTGACTCCTCAGAGTCAGTCCTCCGTTTGCCCGAGGAAGTCTCGCCCTGGTCAGAGGGCACTCCCTCCGGTTCGGCTGGCACCGAACCGGGCTGGCCATCCAGGTCAGCAGACTTTTTGGCCTCTCGTTCTCTGAGCCTACCAACTCTCTTATCCAGGGTAGCTGCAGGGAAATTCTTGCAAATCTGGCAGTCTGCATTGAGGTGGTCAAACCCCAGACAATAAACACATGTGGTGTGTGGGTCAGCCTTGGCAAAGGCTTCCCCACAGACACTACAGTGCTGAAACCCAGTGGGCCCGGTTTTTCTTTTGGGTTTCTCAGTCATAGTGCCAGCCTAACCAAAAACGTGCCCGTTTACGGCAATCCGCCAAGCAAGACACCCTTATCGGTTCCCAACCGTGTCGTGGAAAAAACCGTAACGAAATCCGTTTTTTTTAGAACCGATAAGAACCGGGAACCACACTCTAAATGCAATTTAATAAAGTTTAACAACAACCTGATCGGTTCAAACCTGAACCGATAATATCGTTTGCAAGTTCCACACAGAAAAATGTAAAACCTATCTATTACTTACGATACCACAGACAGAGCTTGAACTGACTGGTTGCGGTTAAAATAAGACAAAATGCGGTTTAAAACCCGAGAAATTATACTTTTTAACCGACAAAATGAACTGAGCAGCAGGAGAAATCTCGAGGCGACTGTTCAGTGGTAGATAAAGAATCTGACAGTTTCAGTTTGAAGAACAACAGACAGAGTTTCTCAACCGAGCTCTCGCTCAAGATTCCATGCCTGGCATGGAAAGTTAACTCTTTCACCTCCGGAGCAGTTCGAAGGCTGGGTCAAACTGCATATGTTATAAATATAGCAAGACTTCATGTTGTTTGAAAACTTTGTTCTGAACAGATTTGGAAAAGCTTGAAGTGCTAGAAACACTGCTCTGAGTTCCAACAGATTGATGTGAAGCAAAGATTCCTGAGGAGACCACAACTCCTGGGTGGTCAGGTCATCCAAATGAGCCCCCCGGCCCAAGAGGGAGGCATCTGTAGAAAGGATTAAAGAGTGAGACTGAGTGACAAAGGGGACTCCTTGTCTCAGATTGTTCTGATCCTGCCACCACTGTAGGGCCTGGATCAGGGTTCGAGTCACTGGGATCAATTTGGTCAGAGGGTCCTTCCTTTGAGACCAAAAGGCTCTCAAATGGAACTGAATGTCCCTCATCTGAAATCTTGCTCCCTGCACCACTGCTGTGGAAGCAGCCATGTGCCCCAGGAGCTGTAAAAAATGCCTTGCTGGTTGAGACACCTGCAGGGTGAATGAGAAGGCCAGAGAGATAAGGGTCCTTGCCCTGTCCAGGGGAAGCAAAGCTCTGGCCTTTTCTGTGTCTAGCTCTGCGCCTATGAAGGTGAGGAGCTGGACAGGCTCTAGAACTGACTTTGAAAGATTCAGAAGGAAACCCAAAGAGGTGAGCAATTGCTGAGTTATCTGTAGGTGTAACTTGACTTGGTCTGGGGACTGGCCTACTATAAGCCAGTCGTCCAGGTAAGGGAAGATGACAATCCTTTGCCTTCTTAGAGAAGCAACTACTACTGCCAGGCATTTTGTGAATACCTTGAGCAGAGGTCAGACCAAAGGGCATTGCTCTGAACTGGTAATGGCCTGAGGGCAGCTCGAACCTGAGGTACTTTCGATGGGAGCTTCTGATGAGAATATGGAAGTAGGCATCCTTGAGGTCCAGGGACACTAGCCAGTCCCTTGGCCTTAGAGAGGGTACAATTATTCCCAGAGTCACCATTTTGAATTTTGGTTTTAAAAGGTGCTTGTTTAAGTATCTGAGATCCAGGATGGGCCGCCATTCTCCTGTCTTTTTTGGGGTAAGGAAGTACCTGGAGTACAACCCTTTGCCCTGGCGTAGGGGTGGAACCCTTTCCACAGCTCTGAGAGCCAGGAGGGAAGAGACCTCTGCCTCTAGGGCAAGTGTCTCTGAGGGGTTTGCAGGTGGAAAGGATCTGGTTCTCAGCTTTGGAAATCTTTTGAAGCTGAGAACCAGTCCCTGGCTTACTACTTCCAGGACCCACTTGTCTGATGTTAGAGACTTCCAGTCCTGGACAAAGTAAGCCAGCCTGCCCCCTACAGGTGGTGGAGAATCGGCCCTGGCAAACCCATCAGGGTGCTTGTTTGGCAGGGTTTTGCGAGGGGTGGAAGCAGGTCTGCTGGTACCCTTCTGCCTCTCCCTCTAAAGAACCCCCTCTGAGCGTAGGCAGAAGAGGAGGCCTGGGCTTGGGAAAAAGGCCTATGAAAAGGCCTGCCCCTGTCCCTGGGACGCTGCCTTTGAGGAGTGGCCTGCCTTTCCTCGGCCTGGGCACTCCTGTAGGTTGTCCTATACTCGTCCATTTTCTTCATGTAATTCTCTGTTTGCTCCCTAAACAAAGAATTACCAACAACAGGAAAATCCATGGCCTTAGTCTGGGTATCCTGTGACAGGCTAGTACATCTGAGCCAAGCCATTCTGCCAAGTGCCACCGATGTAGCCATGACTCTTGATGACACATCATTTGAGTCCACTGCAGCATGGAATTGCACCTTGGATGCCTCAATACCATCAGCAGCCACCTGCTCCAGCTCCTTGGCAAGATGGCCAGGACCTGTTTGCTAAAGCCATGACAGTGTCCCATCTGGATTTCTGATACCTAGCAATATAAGCCATATAATTGGCCTGTCTGAGTCCCAAGGATGCTGCCATGTACTGTTTCTTTGCCATGGCATCAATCCTCCTGGAGTCCTTGTCTGGGGGGTGTGAAGCCAAGGGAATATTTGCCTTGTCACAGGCTGCAGCCTGCACTACCCCAACATGGCTGCATTGTTGTGTACGGAACTCCAGATCTGAGCCTGACAATGCATACCTCTTGTCCATTCTCTTATCCACAGGAGCTATAGTATTAGGAGTCTTTAAAATTTGAAATGTCTGTTTCCCAAAGATTTGTGCAGGGAATAGACAGTCTCCTAGACTCTGGGATATCCATCATTTCCACAAAGTCAGGCTCCTCTTGGTCATCCACAGCTTCTTCCATAGGAAGCTGGAGGGTTTCAGCAACTTTTTATAAAACATGAAATGAGAGGGGACTCAGAAAGCCTAGGAGGAGACACTCCTGAAGGTCTGTCTGGGGAGATGTCCGGGTCAATGGGCACATCCAGACTTTCAAATCCACATTCACTTTCCTCATACTCCTCTTCCTCCTCCTCTGGTTCATAATACTCCTCTAAATCATAATCTTGAACCGGTGGAACCGACCGAACCGAGCGCCTCCCTGATGGTGCCGGTTCGGTCGGAACCGGGGAAAGCGACTGGACAATTTTGATCGCTTTGGCTATTTCTTCAGCGGTTGGAGAGGAAAGTTTTGGCTCCACACCAGCTGACTTTTCCTTTCTAGTTCTCTTAGCTAGAACCGACTCCTCAGAATCGGATCTCCTTTTGCCCAAGTCTTGCCCTGGTCAGAGGGCACTCCTTCTGGTTCGGTTTGAACCAAACCGGGCTGGCCATCCGGTTCAGCGGACTTTTGGCCTCCTTTCCCTGGAGCCTACCAACTCTCTTTCTAGGGTAGCTGCCGGAAAATTTTACAAATCTGGCGGTCTGCATTGAGGTGGTCAAACCCCAGACAATAAACACAGGTGGTGGGGGTCAGCCTTAGCAAAGACTTCCCACACACACTACAGTGTTGAAACCCAGTGGGCCCGGTTTTTCTTTTGGGTTTCTCAGACATTGTGCAAGTCCTAACCAAACTTACCCTTTTAATGGCAATCCGCCAGGCAAGACCCTCTTATCGGTTCCTGACTGTGTCACGGGTCGTGGAAAAAACCATAATAAAATCCGTTCTTTTTAGAACAGATAAGAACCGGTAACCACATTCTAAAAGTACAATTAAAGATTTTCTAACAACTTGATCGGTTCAAACCGAACCGATAAACCATTTACAAGTTCCACACAGAACAGAATTAATGTATAACCTATCTAGTACTCACAAATACCACAGACAGAGACTGAACCGACAGGTTATGATTTAAATTTGGTCTAAAACCGAGAAAAACGGTACTTTAACCGACAAATTGAACCGAGCAGAAGGAGAAATCTCCAGAGCAACTGTTCAGTGAGGCGGAGTAAAGAATCTGACAGTTTGAGTTTAAACAGCAACAGACAGAGTCTCAACCGAGTTCGAGCTCAGCGTTCCATGCCTGGCATGGAAAGTTAACTCTTTCATCTCCGGGGCAGTTCGAAGGTTGGGACTCACTGCTACTGTCAGAATACAGCAAGACTTCATGTTGTTTGAAAGAAACAAGATGCCTGAAAAAACAGTGGCAACAAAAGACTGATGGACGTAAGGGGTTGATATTTGAAAATGCTGAAACTAAACTGATAACTGATTGTGATTTTGCTACTGCACAACCTAACAAAAGTTATTTTAAGCAACTGGAGGTGAAACAAAAAAAAAAAAATACTCACCTCAGTAATTATGTTTCTTCTAATGGAGTCTTGCTGTATTCTGACTATTGCAGTTAGCTCCAGCCTTTAAACTGCCCCGGAGAACAAAGGGTTAACTTTTCTATGCATGGCATAGAATGCTGAGCTCGAGCTCGGTTGAGGTCTCTGTCTGTTTCCCTTTGAATCTAAACTGTCAGATTCTTACAAGCAACAACTCACTAATCCTCCTATGTGGAAATTGGAAAATTTTTTATTAGCCAACTGGAACAAGGAGTTTGGGATTCCCAAGAAAGACTCAAGTCAGGAAAACCCAAAACCAAAAACCAACCCCATAAAGGGTAACAACAATAATAACAAAAAATACCCAAACAATTAAAGGGAAAGTGTGTAATAGGCACCTTTAGGGTGCAACACTGCACCTGCCCACACACTTCCCCAAAACAGGTTCTGAGAGGGGAGGCAGGGAGGGAGGTCAGAATACAGCAAGACTCCATTAGAAGAAACATAATTACTGAGGTGAGCAATTTTTTCTTCAAACAACATGAAGTCTTGCTGTATTCTGACTATTGCAGACTACCAAGCAGTACCTCCATGGAGGAGGGACAGAACCTACTTTGGGAATCGGCTCTGAAGTACTGCTGTGCCAAACCGAGCATCACTCCTAGCCTGGGTATCCAGAGAGTAATGCTTGGTAAAGGTATGGACTGTTTTCCAGGTGGCTGCTTGGCAAATTTCTGAGAGAGGAATATCCCTGGCAGCAGCCAGGGAAGCAGCTGTACCTCTTGTAGAGTGAGCCCTCAGGCCTGAGGGTGGGATCTTTCCCAGTTTCTCATAGCAGAATTATATACAAGACACAATCCACCTGGCAATAGTTCTCTTGGTGGCAGCTTTGCCTTTTCCCACTTCCCCATAAGTAAGGAATAACTGGAGGGATTCCAACCTGTGACCCTTGGTATGCTCTAAGTAGTACAGTAGCTAAGGGCTCTCTTAATATCCAAACTGTGTAGCCTTCTCTCCCCTGAGGAAGAATGATCAGTGAAGAAGACAGGGAGAGATATGGACTGATTTAAGTGGAAGTCTGAAATCACTTTGGGCAAGAACCTCCTATTGGTTCTAAGGACCACTTTATCTCTAAGAAAAGAGATAAAATCAGGTTCTACTGACAGGGCTTGCAATTCACTGTTACATCTGGCAGAGGTGATGGCTACCAAAAACACAGTTTTCCAAGTCAAGTACTTAAGCTCTGCTGAGAACACAGGCTCAAAAGGAGGTTGCATAAGCTGGGCAATGCAAATATTTAAGTCCCAGGCAGGGGCAGGGGCAGGATCCCTAAAGGGAGGATTGGTATGAAGCAATCCTTTGAAAAATTTGCAGAATACGGGGTGAGATGACAGTGAGGAATGTTTTCCCACTGACAGAAAAGCAGAAACAGCTGCCAAGTGTGCCTTAGGAGTAGCTGGTCTAAGGTCTAGGTCATTAAGATGGACCAAATAATCCAGAACTGTAGGCAATTCAGCAGTGTCTGGGGATATATTCTTCCTGAAATGCCAAATGCTGAATCTTTTCCATTTGGAGCTATAAGTCTTTCTGGTGGCAGGCTTTCGAGAGGCTTTGAGAATATCCAGAACCCCTTGGGACATATGCAAATCTGCATACTCTAGCTATTCAAGAGCCATACCTTGAGATTGAAGGACCGAAGATTGGGGTACCAAATCCTCCCCTGGGAGGAGGGTAACAGATTGTAATTCCTGGGAAGAGACAGGGAAGATGGACTGTTAGAGACAGCAGCAGGGGGTACCACGGCTGTCTGGCCCAGTCCGGAGCAATCAGGATCACTTTGCAAGGTTGTGACCTTATCTTGACTAGGACATTGAACAGTAGAGGAAAGCGGGGGGAGGCATACAGAAATTTCCACTTCCAGTTTAAAATCAGAGCATTCAGAGGGACTGAACCCAAGACTGGGGGTCTGCAGCAAAACAGAGGAAGTTTGTGATTGTCTGGGGCTGCAAAGAGATCTATCTCTAGAGTGCCCCACCTTGAAATCCCCACTTTCAAAACCAGGGGATCAGGGACCATTCGTGATGGCCCTGGGAAATCCTGCTCAGTACATCTGCTAGCATATTGTCCTTTCCTGGAAGGTGGACTCCTATCAGAGAGGTCTGCAGGGAGTAAGCCAGGGACCACAATTTCATGGCTTCCATGCACAAGGCCGTAGACCGAGTGCCTCCTTGCTTGTTGATGTACCACATGGTGGTGGTGTTGTCTGTCCTCACCTGAACCACCTTGTTCTGCACCAACTGGGAAAAAGCTTGCAGTGCAAGAAACACTGCCCTGAGTTCCAGGAGATGGATATGAAGGAGGGACTCCTCAGGAGACCACAGTCCTTGGGCTGTGAGATCCGCCACATGAGCTCATTACCCCAAGAGAGAAGTATCCGTAATGAGGACCATCAAATGAGACTGAGTGACAAAAGGGACCCCTTGCCTTAAATTGTCCTGATCCTGCCACCATTGAAGAGCTTGGATCAGTGTCTGAGTAACTGGAATCAGTTTGTTAAAAGGGTCCCTCCTCTGGGATCAAAAGGCCCTAAGATGGAACTGAATGTCCCTCATCTGAAATCTTGCCCCCTGGACCACTGCTGTGGAAGCTGCCATGTGGCCCAAGAGCTGGAGGAAGTGCCTTGCTGGTCAGGACACTTGAAGGCTGAAGGACAAAGCCAGATCTATAAGAACTCTTGCCCTTTCCAAGGGAAGAAAGGCGCTTGCTTTGACAGTATCCAGCTCTGCCCCTATAAAGGTAAGGAGCTGAACTGGTTCGAGAACTGATTTGGGGAGGCTGAGAAGGAAACCCAGAGAAGTGAGCACTTGCTGAATCACTTGCAGGTCTGACTTGACTTGGTCTGGAGACTGACCTACTATGAGCCAATCGTCCAGATATGGAAAAATTGAAATCTTTTGCCTTCATAGAAAGGCAACAACTACTGCCAGGCACTTTGTGAAGACCCTTGGAGCTGACGTTAGGCCAAAGGGCATTGCTTTGAACTGATAATGGCCTGAGGGCAACTTGAAGCTGCAGTACTTTCTGTGGGAGCACCTGATGGGAATATGAAAGTAGGCATCTTTGAGGTCCAGGGAGACTAGCCAGTCCCCTGGCCTTAGAGAGGGAAGGATTATTTCCAGAGTTACCATCTTGAACTTTGGTTTTAAAAGATGTTTGTTTAGATATCTTAGGTCTAGGATGGGTCGCCACTCCCCTGTCTTTTTGGGGGTCAGGAAGTACCTAGAGTACAGTCCTTTGCCCCAGTGTAGGGTAGATACTCTCTCTCTATGGCTCTCAGAGCCAGAAGAGATGAAACCTCTGCCTCTAGGGTAAGGGTCTCGGATCTGGCTCTCATCTTTGGAAATTTTTTGAAGCTGAGAACCAGTCCCTGGTTTACTACTTCCAGGACCCACTTGTCTGATGTAATAGACATCCAGTCCTGGACACAGTAAGCCAGCCTGCCCCCTACAGGAATAGGAGAGTCGACCCTGGCAGACCCATCAGGGTGTCTGCTTGGCAGGAGCCTTAGGCTGAGGGGTGGATGCAGCCCTACTCATCCCCCTTTCTGCCTCTCCCTCTAAAGAACCCCCTCTGTGAAAAGGGAGAAGAGCCCTGTGCTTGTTAAAAAGGCCTATGAAAAGGCCTGCCCCTGCCCCTAGATTGCTGCCTCTGAGGAGCTGCTTGCCTTTCTTTGGCCTGAGCACTCCTATAAGTGGTCCTGTACTCATCCATCTTTTTCATGTAATTCTCTGTCTGCTCCCCAAACAAAGAATTACCCACCACAGGAAAATCCATGGCCTTAGCCTGGGTGTCCTGTGAGAGGCTAGTACATCTGAGCCAAGCCATCCTCCGAAGAGTCACAGATGTCACCATGACTCTTGATGAAACATCACAGGAGTCCATGGCAGCACAAAATTGTACCTTTGATGCCTCAATCCCATCAGCAGCCACCTCCTCCAGCTCCTTGACCAGCTGGGGGAAAGCCTGTTTAGCCAGTGCCAGTACAGTGTCCCACCTGGACTTCTGGTGCCTGGCTGTATAGGCCGTATAATTTGCCTGCCTGAGTCCCAAGGAAGATGCCATGTACTGTTTTTTTGCCATGGCATCAATCTTCCTGGAGTCTTTGTCTGGGGGGTGTGAAGCCAAGGGAATGTTTGCCTTGTCACAGGCAGCAGCCTGCACTACCCCAACATGGCTGCATTGCTGATATAAAAACTCTGTATCTGAGCCTGACAGTGTATACCTCTTGTCTATTCTTCTGTCAACAGGAGGTACAGAAATGGGAGACTTTAGGATTTTTTGTGTCTGCTTCCCAAAAGATTTCTGAAGGGGAATAGACAGTCTCCTGGACTCTGGGATGTCCATCATTTCCACATAATCAGGCTCCTCTTGATCCTCCATTGCCTCCTACATTGGAAGCTGGAGGGTTTCTGCCACCTTTCTGTAAAACATAAAGTGGGAAGGGGACTCAGAAAGCCTAGGAGGGGATACACCTGAAGGTCTGTCTGGGAAGATGTCCGGTTCCACAGGCACATCCAGACTTTCACCATCACCATCTTCAAACTCTCTCTCCTCGTCAAAGTCCAGTTCATAAAAGTCTTCAGCGGTATAATCTTGAACCAGGGGAACCGACCGAACCGAACCCCTGCCAAAAGGTGCCGGATCGGTTGGAACCGGGCGAAGCGATTCCACAATCCGAATCGCTCTGGCTATTTTCTCAGCGGTCGGAACATGAACATCTGGATCTGAACCGGTCGATTTCTCTTTGCTTTTTTTTTTTTGTTGGAACCAATCCCTCAGGATCGGCTCTCCTCGTGCCCAAAGAAGTATCGCCCTGGTCAGAGGGCACTCCTCCTGGTTCGGTCGGAACAGAACCGGGCTGGCCATCCAGGTCAGCGTACTTCTCGGCCCCCTTTTCCCTCAGTCTACCTAATCTCTTTTCAAGGGTAGATTTAGGAACATTTTTACATATTTGGCAGTCTGTATCGAGGTGTTCAAACCCCAGACAATAAACACAGGTGGTGTGGGGATCGGCCTTAGCAAAGACCTCCCCACACTCACTGCAGTGTTGAAACCCAGTGGGCCCGTCTTTTTTCTTGGGTTTCTCAGACATGACCAACCTAACAAACTTACCCTTTTTATGGGAACAGCCAAGCAAGAAGCCCTTATCGGTTCCTAACCATGTCACGGGTATTGGGAAAAAATGTACAAAACACGTTTCTTTTTAAAACCAATAAGGACCGGTCACCACACACTAAAGAAAAACACAAGGATTCACTACAAATGATCGGTTCAGCCGAATCGATCGAACACTTTTACAAGTTCCACACAGAAAAACAGAACAAAACCTATCTAGTACTCACGGTACCGCAGACAGAGACTGAACCGACTATGCAGAAATACATTTTGGTTTAAAACCGACACTTTAACCGACTTTTGAACCAAGCTGCAGGAGAAATCTCCGGAGCGACTGTTCAGTGAGGCACAGTAAAGAATCTGACAGTTTAGATTCAAAAGGAAACAGACAGAGACCTCAACCGAGCTCGAGCTCAGCATTCTATGTTATGCATAGAAAAGTTAACCCTTTGTTCTCCGGGGCAGATTAAAGGCTGGAGCTAACTGCAATAGTCAGAATACAGCAAGACTTCATGTTGTTTGAAACAGGGTGAACCAATGTTTAAAACTGTAATGGGTTACTGTACAGAGTTTGGGTCAATCCTCAGATGCAGAAACAGACAGAACAATTGGTCATACCAAAGGAGTATAGAACTCAACTGTTACAGATAGGACATGATAGTCCTATGGTTGGTCACTCAGGGAGGGACTGCACACTTGCCAGATTACTGTACAGATTTTACTGGCCTGGAATTTATGAGGATGTTGCTACCTATTGCAGATCTTCTACTGAATGCAGAACGTAGACCCAGTGATTAAAAAAAAGACAAGGTGCCCCTGGTGCCACTACTCGTGATAGATGTGTCTTTTGAAAGAATTGCAATGGATGTGGTGGCCCCTTAGACAAAAGTAAAAAGGGTAATCAATTCATGCTGGTATTAAGTGATTATGATAATTGATACCCAGAGGCAATTTCAATGCGTACTGTCACAGCCCCAAAAGTGGCAGCAGAGCTTGCCAAAATTTTCAGCAAGGTGGGCATACCTAAAGAGATTACTGTGACACTTGGCCAGCTGGTTATGATTACTGTATGATACTGGTAGCATAAATAAATGGTCAGTGTATGAAATGTCAGTCTGTGACATTTGGCCGTTTTCAATTACAAGGTGTCAGCAGCTGAAATCACAGGATGTATTACACTGACCAGGAGATCTCTGTAATGTAATTAACTTCCTTGAGAAATTGCATTTCATGGCTTTTTTATGACCTCATGCTTTTGAAGTTGGAAACTAAATATACATTTTATTACATTAGGAAAGGATATCATTTAGCCGATTCCTGTTGGATACCCTCACACCTGGGTGACAGACTGCAGGGTTGTAAACCTCAAAGGAACTGGTTGATCAAAGACTCATAATTTGGGAACTAGGTTTTTGCTGATGTTCACATTATTTAAAATACCTCCTGGTAGGGAATCATGTTTGACATTTTATATTCTAAAAGGAGGAGCTAGATGACTCACAGAAGGAGTGTGGAGACACAGAGTTTAAAACGATACTTGTGTCTGAAATGTTTAACATATCATTTTGGGACTCTAGAGAGACACAGCTCTCTGATCTAACTTTAATAGCACGTACAGAGGCAATACATTAGATAGAAAAGATATAAATGTATTGTGGTAGAAGTTTGTTCTGTAATTTTCCTTTTTTTTTCTTTTATGCGATTGTGATGCTCTTTGATAATTGTTCTACATTTCATCTTACTGTTTTTATCCATTTTTAGTAAACATTTTCTTAAGATACTGCCTGGGACTCCTCAGTCATTTTTTGCATGTTATTGCTGAACGGATATTAACCCTTAGGCTGCCGCTGACAAGATATCTTGTCCTAAAAACCTATGCGTTCTAAATCTTCTGGCAGCCTAAGGGTTACGTCTGACACTGTTCAAGGGCTTGATAGTGTTACTACGCTTGGTAAAAGGTAAGAATATACCTAAGGTCTCTTATAGAGTTTAAGAGTTCATTTTGGATAACGGGTTAGGTGCCCTTAGGCAAAAGATATATTGCACCCCCTCCCAAAGAGAATATTATCTGAGCTTGTACATTTAGGTATGCCAGCATAAGGTTCACAGTTTGAATCCCCCCAGAACATGAGACTGAAGGTGATTCAGACCCAAAAGCAGACAGAAGGGTTACCCTGTCTGTTACCTGTTCACACTATTGTATTCTGAGGTTGGCAGTGTGGGAGCAGTGGGCCTGACCTTCGGAGAGCATTTGTGACAGATTTGGTTGGCAGCGGTGCGATAAAATATTGGTAACACAAGCTTTAACTGTTCAGTGTGTCAGCTTAATAGTGTACAGCTCACCTGTAAAAGAAGGCAGTGATTTAAAAAAAAAAAGAAACAGAATGATATCATTTTGCTTACAGTCAAAGTCCTTACTCATTTTATTTTTTTTAAAGTGCAAGTTAGAGTAGCCGTAGTTAGGGAAGAAGATGGCTTCCAACTACAGTGAGCACACTGCAGACAACCTGAAGCAGTTGTGCAAGGAGAGAGGAGTCCTGTATGAGGAGAGAGCTGCCAAGCAGAACCTTGTGGATGCCCCGATGGCAGCAGATGCCCACAGCATCGAGTCACAGACTATGACTGTAAAGGACCAAACCCTGGGTGTGGAGGGGCCGGCAGCCAGTACAGTGTCCAGTTCCAGTGAGGAGGACAGCAGGGCCAGTGCAAGCCAAAGGCCACAGCAGCAGGGGAAGGTCACCAAAATTCTGGAGCCAGAAGCCATCAAGCTGCAGATGGAGTTGTGGAGGATGGAGCTGGAGTTCCAGACAGAAGAGAGACAAGAGCAGCGAGCCACAGAGGAGAAGAGGGAGCGAGAACAGCGAGCAGCTGACCAGGAGAAGTGTGAGCACCAGAGGCAACGTGAACTGGAGAAGCTACGACTCCAACCACCTGCACCAGAGCAGGTAAGTGGCCTGGGTTTAACTGGAACTACAGGACTGGGTTACAAATTAAATTCCAAACTGATAGCCAAATTTAAAGAGGGGGAAGATATGGATGCCTCTTTAAATTCCTTTGAAAAAGTTTGTATTCAGGAAAAAATTCCTAGAGGGTCCTGGAGCGTCCAGCTATCTCCGCTACTTACCAGGAAAGCTTGGGAATGCACTGGGTCAAATGGACAATGAGGAGAGTAATAATTACAGCAACCTTAAAGCTGCACTTTTAAAAAAGTTTGATTTAACTGCAGAAGCATATAGAGCTAAATTCCGTAAGCTCAGGAGAAGCCCTGACATGAGCTACGAGGAGCTAGCCACAGAACGACGTCAGTGTTTAAACCGTTGGTGAGAAGGAACTGAAGCTAACTCTGTAGATAAAATTGAAAACGCTAAATTGTTAGAACAGTTTTTTGGACATGCCTAGCAGAGCTGGAAATCTGGCTGGAGGACCGAGATCACAAAACAGTGCAAGAGGCTGCTGAACTCTCGGATCGCTATGCCAAGAGCAGACCTGCTCAGAGAGCGAATGGGGAGGGCGTAGCAGTACAGAAAGGGAAAAGCATGCCTTCAGGGCAGCTAAAACCCTCACTGCTTCCACCAAAACCAGTTAGCCCGAGGTTTCAAAGAAAATATTTTTCTGAGTAAAGAAACGAATGTTGGGTTTGCAAAAAAAACTAGGCATATTGCCAGGCAGTATCCCAAATGGACGAGCAATACGCAAAATGGGGCTAGGAAAGAAGTGGGTTGTTTGTGTGTCCCCGGAAGCATGCCTGTGAACATGAGGGAACACATGCACCCAGTCACGGTGAATGGTGTACAGACACAAGAGTTAAGAGACACAGGGGCATCCCTGACGTTGATAAAAGGGGATCTGGTAGAGCCTGGTCAGCTTGTAGCCAATAAATTTGTAACTGTACAAGGGTTCACTGGGGAGGAGACAACATTGCCACTCGCTAGTGTTCTCCTAGGCTGGGATGAAACAGGGGGAACTGTGCAGCAAGTGACTGCAGCCAAAACTTTAGCAGTTGACGTCATCCTTGGCACCAATCTCAAACAGGGGATGGTGTGTGCAGTTACCCATAGCCAACCGGCAAGAGAAAACTGTAGTTCCCTGGACCCCACAGAAGCCACTGTAGAAACCACTGGGAGGCTGGTTCCCCAGCCTGTGTCTCCTGATATGGAGACTAATGAAAAGGGGGTAGAAATTTCCCCAGTAGCAGTTAACCAAACAGCTAAGTAGGGTTATTCCAAAGAAGGAGGGGTGACCCATTTTTTTATTTTTATTTTATTTTAGTCTTTGGTAACCGGGTAAGGCCCACTAGGTACAAGTGCCTGTTTTCAGGGACGACCTAGGAGCACTGGGTGGTTAAGTGACTTGATCAGAGTCACACAGTATGCAACTGGAGGTTGTGAGAATCAAACTCAGGTCTGGTCTGCAGGATGTATCAAGCTCGTTCACACCACATTCCTCTAACCTCTAGGCTATACTGCCAGCCTAAGCCCATTGTCAGAGGGTTAGTGATGACAGTGATCCTGAGTGCCCTGATGCTAGAGCTAGGGACCCTAGTTTACAGACTGAAGGGGACCTGTCCCATGCCTTGGGAATGTGTAAGGAGTTTGCTGTTGCTCAGAGAAACGACCCTAGTCTAGAGAAGCTGAGGGCTTGGGCAGACTCTGACAGACCACAGGGAGGAGATGGGAAACAAAGTTTATTGGGACAGTGGACTGATTTATACGCAGGATGCTAAGACAGAGGGAGGGGTGATAGGCAGGCAGCTTGTCATTCCCCAGGGGTACCGTGAGCAGTTACTCAAGATTGCACATGATATTCCCTTGTCTGGTTATCTGTGAATCGCACGCACTATGCAGCGGTTGGCCAGAATTTCTGTTAGCTCAACTTCACCCAGCAGGTGAAGGAGTACTGCAGGTCTTGTCACTGGTGCCAAGAAATAGGGGAGGCAGGTAAGAAAATCCAAGCCGCCCTAATTCCATTGCCCATAATGGAGGAGCCATTTCAGAGGGTGGGAATGGACATTGTGGGGCTTTAAATATCCCCAGCTCCTCCAGTAAGAGGTTCATCCTGACTACGGTGGATTATGCCACCCAGTATCCAGAGGTAGCCACCCTATTCTCACTGAGGACAGACAAAGTGGCAGATGCCTTACTCGGGATTTTCTCCCGTGTTGGGTTTCCGCAGGAGGTTATCACCGATCAAGTGGGTTCCTTCATGTCGGACCTGATGAAATGTTTATGGGAGAAGTATGGGGTGGTGCAGAGATGCACGACACCTTATCACCCACAAGCCAATGGGCTTGTGGAAAGAATTAACGGTACCCTGAAGTCAATGCTCCAAACGTTTGCTGAACAGTATGGGAGGGACTGGGAGAAATACCTTCCCCACTTGTTGTTTGCATACAGGGAGGTGCCCCAAAAGTCAACAGGGTTTTCCCCCCTTCGAGCTCTTACATGGACGCCAGGTACACGGGCCCCTAGACTTGATCCGGGAGGACTGGGAAGGCAAGCATACCACCCAGGGAACTCCCATAATGGATTAGGTCCTTAGGTTTAGGAAAAGGCTGAACGAGTTTATGGGGACAGCCCACAGCAACCTGGCAGCTGCCCAACAGAAACAAAAAGTGTGGTACGACCGCAGAGCCAGAGCTTGCTCACACATGGTGGGTCAGGAAGTCATGGTCCTTATTCTGGTCCAGAAAGACAAGCTGCAGGCTGAGTGGGCAGGGCCGTACAAAGTAGTCAGAAAGGTAAATGACCTGAACTATATCATAGAATTACCAGACAGAAGACAAACAGAAAGAATGTTCCGGGGGCACTGATGAGCAGCTAGCTGGATAGACGTGCCTGAACACTGCTCCGTAATAGCGGTCGGTAAAAGTTTAAAAAAAACCAAAACAATAAAAGTTCATTTTACGAAAAGCGAACAATCCAATATAAGGCAGTGGACATCATGGAGGAGTAACTCACATCAGGTCCCGGGAAAAGTCAACGTTTGGCCGGGAGATCCGGAAAGAAGTCAGTGGCTGCAGCGGCAAGTGAAAGCGCGGGCATCATATCACTGTCCATGGCAGAAGTGAGCGTGATAGGCCGAGAGGTAACAGGGCAGGTCATAGGGGCAATGGAGCCCTGATTGCTTGCAAAACTGAACTTAAATTGCAGGAGGTTTTGGAGCAGCAAACGTTGCAGGGTAACAGACTTGGCGAGATGGAAGACCGGATTTCGAGACTAGAAGACAAAACTGTGGAAGTCCCGGGGCAAGTGGCAATATTGCAGAAAGAGTTAGAGGACTTAAAGGAATCATTCGATTATCAAGAGAATTATCACAGGCGCCTCAACTTGCGCATTAGGGGCCTACCAGAGGGTGCAGAAGAAAAAATTACTCACCTTAGTAATGTTGTTTCTTCTAATGGAGTCTTGCTATATTATAGACATTAGCAGTTTGTTCCAGCTCTAGAACTGCCCCGGAGTGAAATGGTTAAAACCATTCCAAAATAGAATTTTGGCACGAGAGCAGCTCTATCTGTGTCATTTCAAACTTGAACTGTCAGATCTTTACGAGCCAAACTCACTAAGGTCTGTGTGGAAGCTGTAACCTACACTAGCCAAATGGCTACCTAAATAATAACAACCATTGATGGTCCCAACACCCAAGACTCAAGTCAGGGGACCAGAAATACTAACACCATTCTAATAATATGAAAATGGAACATAAGTATAATAAAACACATACACACCCCCAAAGTCCCAAAGGGGACAAAATGCTAACAAGGCATAAGTAGTGCCCACACTAAGTTGCCCGCACCCCACCAAGTAGAGGTTCTGAGAGGGGCAGGTTGGGGGGTTCTATCATATAGCAAGACTCCATTAGAAGAAACAACATTACTAAGGTGAGTAATGTTTCTTCAAACAACATGAAGTCTTCTATATTATGAACATTAGCAGAATACACAGCAGCACTCCATGGAGGAGGGACAGAACCTACTTAGGAATAGGCTCTGAAGAACAGCTGTGCCAAACTGAGCATCTCTCCTGGCCTGGACATCCAGGGAAGTAATGCTTGGTAAAGGTGTGTACCATTTTCCAAGTAGCAGCCTGGCAAATCTCTAATAAAGGATATCTCTGGCAGCAGCTAGAGACGCAGCTGCATCCCCTGGTAGAATGAGCCCTCAAATCGGGGGCTCTGCCCACTTTCTGATAACAAAATTGGATACAAGAGACAATCCACCTGGCTACTGATCTCTTAGTGGCAGGTTTGCTTTCCCAACTTCACATAGGTAAGGAAAAGTTGGAGGATTCGAACCTGTGACCTTTGGTGCGCTCTATATATAACTAAGAGCTCTCTTAACATCCAGGCTGTGCAACCTCCTCTCACCCAAGAGGTGATCAGTGAAAAATACTGGAAGGAGATAGATTGATTAAGATGGAAATCTGAAACCACCTTAGGCAAAACTTCCTATTAGTCCTAAGGACTACCTTATCCCTGTGGAAAGAAATGAAGTCAGTCTCCACTGACAAGGCTTGCAATTCACTTATGCGTCTGGCAGAAGTGGATAGCCACTAGAAAACAGTTTTCCAAGTTAGGAACTTAAGCTCTGCAGAAGACAGAGGTTCAAAAGGGGTTGCATTAACTGGGCAATACAAACATTAAGGTCCCAAGCAGGGCCGGTTCCGAAAGGGAGGATTAGTATGGAGTAATCCTTAAAAAACTTGGAAAACACAGGGAGGAGAGGGAAAGGGGATGACTTTCCTGCTGACACAAAAGCAGACACAGCTGCCAAATGAACTCTCAAGGTAGCTGGTCTGAGACCCAAGGAATTAAGATGTACCATGTAATTCTAACAAAATGGGCAATTCAGCAGATTCTGGGAAATATTTTTCCCAGCACACCAAATGGAAAACCTTTTCCATTTAGAACTATAAGTAGCCCTAGTGGAAGGCTTTCTGGAAGCCTTTAGGATCTCAAGAACACCCTGAGAGAGTGTAAATCAGCAAACTCTAACTCCTCAAGAGCCAGGCCTTGAGGTAGAGGGATTTGAGGTCCGGATACCAAACCCTTCCCTGGGCACAAGTCAACAGATTGTGATTCCTGGGGAGGCACAGGGGAAGATGGACTGTCAGAGACAGAAGGAGGGGTACCAGGGCTGCCTGGCCCAATCCGGGCAATCAGAATCACCCTGCAAGGCTGAGATCTGATTTTGACTAGTACTTTGAACAGGAGAGAAAAGGGGAAGCATAGAGGAACTTTCTCCTAATCCAGAAGAAGGGCATCCAGGGAACTGAGCCCAGCACTGGAGGCCTGCAACAGAACAGAGGAAGTTTGGGATTGTCTGGGGCTGCAAAAAGATCTATCTGAGGGATGCCCCACCTGGCAAAAACTATCCTCAGCACTGAGGATCCAGGGACCATTCATGATGGCCCTGGGAAATCCTGCTGAGGGCATCCACTAGGACATTGTCCTTCCCTGGAAGATGAACTGCTATGAGGGAAGTGTTCAGGGAATAGGCCAGAGACCACAACTTATTGCCTCGGTGCACAAGGCCAAGACGAGTGCCCTGTTTGTTGATGTACCACATTGTTGTGGTGTTGTCTGTTCTGACTTGTATCACCTTGTCGTGGACAGATGCAGAAAAAGCTTGAAGAGCTAAAAAGACAGCTCTGAGTTCCAGCAAATTGATGTGGAGCAGAGATTCCTATGGGGACCAGACTCCCTGAGTGGAAAGGTCGCCCATGTGGGCTCCCCAATCCAGAAGGGAAGCATCTGTAGTGAGATTCAAGTCGTGAGAAGGGGAAATGAAGGGGACCCCCGCTCTTAAATTGCTCTGATCCTGCCACCACTGGAGAGCTAGGATCAAGGTTCGAGTCACTGGGACCAACTTGGAAAGGGGGTCTCTTCTCTGAGACCAAAAGGTTCTCAAGTGAAACTGAATGTCTCTCATCTGAAATCTGGCTCCCTGCACAACAGCTGTGGATGCAGCCATGTGCCCAGGAGCTGCAGAAAGTGTCTTGCTGGTCGAGAGCCTGCAGAGTGAAGGAGGAGGCCAGAGCCACTAAATTCCTTACCCTTTCTAAGAAAGGCTCTGGCTAGCTTTGTGTCCAATTCTGCCCCTATAAAGGTGAGTACCTGGACTGGTTCCAGAACCGACTTTGTAGGTTTAGCAGAAAACCCAGGGAGGTGAGAAGCTGCTGGGTGACCTGCAGGTGAGATTTACCTGTTCTGGGGACTGGCCTACAATGAGCCAGTCGTCTAGATAGGGAAAACAGCAATCCTCTGCCTCCTTAAGTGGGCCACTGCCACTGCTAGACACTTTGTGAATACCTTTGGAGCAGAGGTAAGGCGAAGGCATTGCTCTGAACCGGTAATGACCTGAGGGCAGTTCGAATCTGAGGTACTTTCGATGAGATCTTCTGATTAGGACATGGAAATAGGCATCCTTGAGGTCCAGGGAGGCTAGCCAGTCCCCTGGCCTTAGGGAAGGTAAAATCATTGCCAGAGTTACCATTTTGAACTTTGGTTTCAAAAGATGCTTGTTCAGATATCTGAGATCTAAAATGGGCAGCATTCTCCTGTCTTTTGGGGTAGGGAAGTATCTGAATACAGACCCCTGCCCTGATGCAGGGGAGGAACCCTTTCTACTGCTCTGAGAGCTAACAGGGATGAGGCCTCTGCTTCCAGAGCAAGGGTCTCTGAAGCACTTGCAGGTGAAAAAGTCTGCTTCTCAACTTGGGAAACTTTTGAAGCTGAGAACCAGACCTGGCTTACTACTTCCAGAACCCACTTGTCTGAGGTTAAAGAAGCCCAACCCTGACTGAAGTAAGCCAGCCTGCCCCCACTGGTACAGGAGAATCGGCCCGGGCACCCCATCAGGGTGCCTGTTCATAGAGCTTTAAGCTGGGGGTGGGAGCAGGTCTGCCACCCTCGCCTGCCCTGCTCTGAAGAAGCCCCTCTGAGCATAGGCAGAGGAGGCCTGAGTCTGGTAGAAAGGCCTGTGAAAGGCCTACCCCTACCCCTGGGGCATGCCTTTGAGGAGTGGGTTGCGCTCCTTAGCCTGGGCACTCTTGTAAGTAGTCCTATATTCATCCATCTTCTTCATGTAATTCTCTGTCTGCTCTCCAAACAGAGAATTTCCCACCACAGGAAAATCCATAGCCTTAGTCTGGGTATCCTGTGACAAACTAGTACACCTGAGCCAGGCCAACCTACGAAAAAGCTACAGATGTGGCCATGACCCTAGAGGAAACATCATTAACATCCACAGCAGCATGAAACTGAACCTAGAGCTTCAATGCCATCAGCAGCCACCTGTTCTAGTTCACTAGCCAGCTGGCCATGGGCGCTTGCCCAATTGCATAACAGTATCCCATCTAGATTTCTGATACCTAGCTACATAAGCCATATAATTTGCTTGCCTGAGTCCCAGAGAGGCTGCCATATACTGTTTTTTTTTTTTTTTTTGCCATGGCATCAATCTTCCTGGAATCCTTGTCAGGAGGATGTAAGCCAAGGGAATATTAGCTTTATCACAGGCAGCAGCCTGAACTACCCCAACATGACTGCATTGCTGAGAAAGGAATTCTGTATCAGGGCCTGACAATGTATACCTTCTGTCCATCTTTTTTATCTACAGGAGGCACAGAATTAGGAGCTTTTAAAATTTTTAATTGTTTGTTTCTAAAAGACTTATGTAAAGGAATAGACAATCTCTAGACTCTGGAATATCCATCATTTCTACAAAAACAGGCTCCTCTTGCTCATCCACAGCCTCTTCTAAAGGAAGCTGGAGGGTTTCAGCAACTTTTTTATAAAACATAAAATGAGATGGGGACTCAGACAGCATAGGGGGAGATTCTAAAGGTCTGTCTGGGGAGATGTCCGGTTCAATGGTCACACCCAGACCTTCCCAGCCACATTCATACTGTTCATAATCCTCCTCCCCCTCCTCTGGTTCATAAAATTCCTCAATATCATAATCCTGAACCACTGGGACCGGACGAACCGACCTTTTACCAGATAGTGGTGGTTCGGACAGACCCTGAGACAGTGACTGGACAATTTGTATGGCTTTTGCTATCTCTGCAGCAGTTGGAGAAGGAATTTTGGACTCCAGACCTGCTGATTTTCTTGTTTTCTTTACTGGAATTGGTTCCTCAGAACCAGCTTTTCTTTTGCCCAAGGAAGTCTGGCCCTGGTCAGAGGGCACTCCCTCTGGTTCGGTTGGCACCGAACCGGGCTGGCCATCCGGGTCAGCGGACTTTTGCTCTCGCTCCCTGGAGCCTGCCCAATCTTTTTCCAGGGTGGCTGCAGGAAATTCTTACATACCTGGCAGTCTGACTGGAGGTGGTCAAACCCCAGACAATAAACACATGTGGTGTGTGGGTCAGCCTTGGCAAAGACTTTCCCACAAACATCACAGTGTTCAAACCAGTGAGCCCGGTTTTTCTTTTGGGTTTCTCAGACATAATGCCAGCCTAACCAAAAACTTGCCCTTTTAACAGCAGTGCCAGGCAGAACACATATGGGTTCCTAACCGTGTCACGGGTATTGGAAAACAGTATAAATCCGTTTTTTAGAACCGATAAGAACCGGAACCGCACTCTAAAATAGTAACTTTCAGTTTTAAATGAGTTTTAAACCCACTGATCGGTTCCAAACCGAACCGATAACTTACAAGTTCCACACAGACAAAACCTTCATTTACTTACGGTTACCACAGATAGAGCTTGAACCGAACGGTTTTGCGGTTAAAATAAAACTATTCTCGGTTAAATCCAACCGAGAAAACACTTTTTAAACCGAGCAGAAGGAGAAATCTCCGGAGCGACTGTTCACTGAGGCGGAGTAAAGAATCTGACAGTTCAAGTTTGAAATGACACAGATAGAGCTGCTCTCGTGACAAAATTCTATTTTGGAATGGTTTTAACCATTTCACTCCGGGGCAGTTCTAGAGCTGGAACAAACTGCTAATGTCAATAATATAGCAAGACTTCATGTTGTTTGAAAAGGGAGATATCCTGAAGTTTTGTGCCCAAACTGTACCAGAATTACTTGGTTTGCAACCCAAAAATGGGCAATTGAAACTTGAGCGAGCGCACAGGGCAATGATGCTGCGGCCTCCTGGTAACCAACCACCCAGACAAATAATTATGAGATTTCATGCATTTCAAGACCGAGAGGCTGTTTTAAAGGCATATCGTGAAATGGGCTCTTTGGAATTTGGAGGGGCAAGACTTTTCCTCTCACAAGATTACTCACTGCATCTGCTTAAAAAACGTAAAATGTTCAACCCATTGATGACACAGCTGAGAGGCTCGGGGGTGGAATCTTTTTTGGTATACCCAGCGGTTTTGAAAATTCGGCACGAGGGTGCAACGTTCTCCTTCTGGGAGGTTCCCAAGGCTGAGCAATTTGTAAAGGAACTGCAGAAAAATGCTGGCTAAATATGGAGAGGAGACCGAAATCATGTGGTGATATACATGATTATGTTTTTTGTTGATCAGAAGCGAGATACTGAGGCGCTGGAACTTAATTAATAAAGGTACTTTTACATACTTTTCATGTGTGAGAAGGACTTTGTGTATGTTTTCTGCCACGAGGTGTTGCCAGACTGGAGTCCCCCCCCCCCCGATGTCTGAGATTGACCCCTGGTTATGAAGAGAAGAAGAGCAGGACGGTGTACCGAAAGGAGGAGAGGGGAGGTTCTCGATGGTAATGAAGGACAATGTGGAGGCAGTCCGGAGTGGATTGAGGACCAGTGGGTATCCACACGAGTACAAACTAAATCGACTAAGTGGATGGACTGGTTCATGGACTTTTCGAAAACTGATGTGAGCGGGGGAGACGGGCTTAGCGATGTGTTATTGAGCGGCCTGTTTCTCTCTTGCAGGAGATAGAATACATTCACCCTCCTGGATGTGCACAACTCTTGGTGGCCAGAGGCATATATGAAGGGCTAATCGGGGGATTGGGAGAGAGAGAAGGAAACATGAAAAGTTTGTAAGGTTTGTTTATGAAGGAATTGGGGAGAACTGTTATCTGGAGTCTTTTACAATGGACATGATATGTAGGTGGGCCAGATAATGATATAGGTTGGGGCCAACCATTGTCGGAGCAGTGGGGCATTTAGTCCATGGAGGATTAAAACACACATGCGATTTTGGCAATTGGTGTCGGGGTGACAAGGAGGGGATAAATCATTTTTCAGAGATTGGGGGGAAGGGATGGGTGAAGGGAGGGGAAAGTTCATTGGCAAGGTAAGGGGGAAGGGAGGAAGCGGAGTTTATTAGTTCTTTGTACATAGTTTATCAGTGTGTGTTTTGTGATGCATTCTATATAGGACACAAATTCTCATGGAAACCAGCTCAAAGTCTTGACCCGGAAAGGGGAGGGGAGGAGATTAGAATTGGGGAAAGTAGAAGGTGGTGATATGGCTAATGTGCAAGAATTGAAAGTGATTTCTTGGAATGTTTTGGGGGGGGGTCAATAACCCGGTTAAACGGACGACGCTATTAGCTGCACTTTAAAGAAAGGGGGCACAGGTTGCTCTACTCCAAGAAACCCATTTATCGGATGCAGAGCATACCAAGTTGGTGAAGGGGTGGGTAGGCAAATGCTTTGCTGCTTCGTACTCCTCCTATAAGAGAGAGGTAGCCATTTGTTACACAAGCATTTGCCGCTGGAGATCACAAGGGTGGTGAAAGATCACCGAAATGGGAGGTATGTGTTTGTGGTGGGACAGCTGTATGGAGAGGCAGTTACCTTTGGTAGTGTTTATGCTCCTGCTGTATATGATCCGGGGTTTTTCCCCTTGGCTCCTGGATTTATTAATGAAAGAGCAATTCCTGAGTCTGATCTTACGGGGAGACTTGAACAGTACTATGGACCCAGTACTAGATCACCGGAAGGTAAGGGTAAGAGACAGAGGCACTGGGTCTGTGGCAGGAGGGATGGTGGATATGGATATGGTGGATGGGTGGCGGATGATGTATCCGGGGGCTAGGGAATATACCTATTTTTCTAACCCTCATGGAACATGGAGCAGGATTGATTATTTGTTACTGCCCCGTGGGTGGCATAGCAGGGTGCTGGATGTTGCTCATGGCCCTATACATATCTCTGATCATGCGATGGTCATGGGGAGAATCCAGTTCCAAGGGGATATAGTTTCTGCCCCCCGATGGAGATTCCCATTGTACATCCTCACAAACCAGGAGTTCAGGGAATACCTAGTGGTTCAATGGCAAAGATATAAGACAACCAATGAAAATGGCGGAGTCTCAAAAGCTGTATACTGGGATGCGGGTAAAGCCTAAATGAGGGGGGCAATAATAGCATATATGGCTAAACATAAATGAGACAAAGACAAAAAGAGGCAGGAATTGGAAAAGAAGCCTAAGCTACTGGAGAAAAGGGTGACGAGGGGTGAGCAAGGGGAGGTGGCGCAACTGGTAAACGTCACCAGGGAGGCACTGAATGTCCTGGTGAAAAATGAGGCAGCGACATCCCTGTTCTTTTGTAGGCGGCAAATGTCTGAGTGGTCTAATAAGCCTGGACCCCTATTAGTGAGGCTAATGAAGTGGGGGTAAATGCCCCACTAAGATAACAGAGATAAAGGGGAAGGAGGGTGGAGTACATAGGGAACCTCGGAAAATAAGGCAAGCCAAAAGGGTCTATTGGGACTATTATGGGCAGCTGTACAGAGTAGGTTGTAAATGTAAGGGCCAAGAGATGAAAGCCTTCCTAGATAGGATGAAGCTCCCGAAGCTCTCATTAGTGCAGAAGGAGAAGTTAAACCAGCCAGTACAGAAGGAGGAAATTATTAAAGCCATTGGGAAGTTGCAGAGAGGGAAAGCAAGCGGCCCAGACGGCTTCCTCGTGGAATATTATAAGGTTTTGGTGGAATAGACGGCAGAGGTTTTGTGTGACTTGGTACAGGAAGGGGAGGAAAGGGGGGGGTAGTACTGCCTGCTTCATGGTCTGAGGCTCTGATCTGTCTGGTGCCCAAATCGGGCAAAGATGAAATGGAGTGTGCCTCTTATAGGCCAATATCACTCTTAAATTGTGATTTAAAGATTATAGCTAAAGTAATGGCTATGAGGTTGGAGGGCTGCTGCCTGTGCTGATTCACCCAGACCAGACTGGCTTCATAAAGGGGAGGTTTTCATATCATAATGTAAGGAGGCTGCTCAATGTGATTTGGAGAGCAGGGAGAGAGCATGAGAAGACATACATCATCTCTATGGATGCGGAAAAGGCGTTTGATAGAGTGGAGTGGGAGTACCTCTTTGAGGTGCTGAGCCAGTTTGGTCTGGGTGAATCATATGTACAGTGGGTGGAGAGCATGTACCGGGCGCCCAAGGCCCGGATAATGGTCAATGGGGCAATGACAGAGATGGTGGAGTTGAAGCGGGGTACGAGGCAGGGCTGTCCCCTCTCGCTGTTATTATTTGCACTGGCATTAGAGCTGTAGGCTATTGCACTCCCCTCCGTCAATGTCAGGAGTTCCAGGGGGGTAACTGGGACTAAGAGCACGCTACACAAAACAGCTTTGTATGCAGATGACATGCTCCTGTTCGTTAGACACCCACTGACCTCCATGCCCCCTTTGCTAAGAATTATAGACACCTTTGCCGAGTTCTCTGGGTACATAATAAATCTAGGTAAATTGGAACTGATGTCCTTCCCTAAGATGGAGGCAGAAGATGGGAGGTGGGGATTACAGGTGAGGGATAAGTCCTTTACATATCTGGGCATTACAGTAGGTAGAACGATTGGGGCACTGTATGGGCTAAATTATACACCTTTGGTTAGAAAGGTGGAAGGGGACTTGAGGCATTGGATACAGCTTCCCATATCTTGGTTAGGACGTATAAATTTGATAAAGATGAACGTGCTCCCGAGAATATTACATCCCATGCAAATGTTACCGTCGGGTTTGATAAGGAGGGATCTTCAGGGCATTGAGAAAGCATTCACTAGGTTTATTTGGTGGGGGAAGCACCCTAGGATCAGTCTGCAGAGACTTAAGGCTGCAGTGGATAGAGGTGGCTTAAATTTCCCAGATGTTGGGAATTATTACCTAGCAATACAACAGCGGTATGTGGCGGACTGGGTACACAGACCAGCGGTAGCCAGCTGCGTGAATCTTGAGCAGTGGGGGTGCCCAGGGCATTTGTCCGCATATCTTCAAAGTAGGGGGGTCCAAGCATTCTCGGCACAGGTAGGGGGTAACCCATTGGTAAAATCAGTGCTGGAGGCATGGAATTGTCTTAGGAAGAAATGGGGTGTGCGTAGAGGTGAGACCTTGTTGCTGCCGGTTGTGGATAATCCATTTTTCCTCCCGGGGATGGTAGATGGAGGTTTTAGAGAGTGGGAAAGGAAGGGGGTACAGAGTATAGGGGATCTGGTCAAGCAGGGCACTCTAAATCCATTAGGGGATATAATACAACAATTGGGATTGCAGAGGCAGCAGATGTTGCAGCATTTCCAGTTAAGGGAGTTTGTGTCCAAAATAGATAGGGGTGGTGGGGCTGGGTCAGAAATGGGGGGAGTTAGAAATGAATAATATATCAAGCATGTAGGGACCCAAAGGGATTTATTAGGAAGGCAGCAAAAATGGGAAGCAGGATTGCCCAGGTCATACCCAGAAAACAAGACTATGGATAAGAGATATAGGGAGTGATGTATCCGAAGAGAACTGGCAAATGCTGATAGAGGGACATGGAGGACTCTTAATATGCAAAAAATATAAGGAGACCTATTATAAATTTGTACACAGACTATACTGTCCTCCTGAGGTGGTGCATAGGGTGCACCCAGCTGTTTCCCCATTTTGTGGCAGATGCGGGAGTGAGCGGGGGACGTATATACATTGCTTCTGGGCATGCAGAGTCCTTCAAGTTTTTTTGGGAGAAGTTATTAGAGAAGTTAGTCAGATGGCGGGCATTCCACTATGGGTAGGGCCGACTGTGGGTTTATTTGGTATGGATCCAGGAAGCGAGGGAGTATGGGAGCCCCTACCCCGCTGGATGAGGAAAGCACTGGTAATGGCGAGGCACTGAATACAAAATACCTGGGTAACCTGTGCAACACCAACAACTGGGCATTGCGTAGGTTGGTTACGCAAACATTAGCCCTTGAAAAGTTGACGTTGGTATTAAAGAATAGAGGGGAATCCTTCTATAGAGAGCACTGGGCCCCCCTTCTGGCCTCACTAGGTGGAGAGGAGGAAAATATATTAAGATTGGGATTGGGGTAGACAAAATCTGGTAAATAAGGAAAAGATTAGGGGAGGGAGGACATACTGGGAAAAGAATGAACTGATGGATAGTAGAGCTGAGCTAAACAGGAAAAGGATAAGATGAATAATATTAATTTATAATTTATGCATTGTTAAGTTATTAAGATCTGCATCTGAAATATGTATAGAATGCATCTGTCTATTGTCTGTTATCTGTATGTTAATGTGTCATGGATATGTGTTGTTGTCATGTGTTTAAAACAGTTTTTGAAATTAATAAAAAGATTATACAAAAAAAAAAAAGAATGTTCCATGTCAACATGATGAAGCCATATGCTAATAGGGCTGACATGGTGTTTGCAGTGTGTAGTCCTGGGGAGGGGACGGATGAAGAAGACTCCCTTCTGGACTTGCTGGAAGAAAGCAAGCAGGAGTCCTCTGTGGAGGCAGTTAAACAGCTGGCCCCGGACAAGATCCAAGAAGTAAGGGAGGTTTTAGCAGACTCTGCCCCACTGTTTAGTGCCAAGCCTGGACTAACCCCCTTAGTGACGCACGATGTAGAGACAGGGACACAGACGCCCATACGGCAGACAGCATAACGGGTGTCAGAGGCTGTTCAAAAGGACATTAGGAGGGAGGTGGAGGAAATGCTGGATTTAGGGGTAATCAAGAGATCTGACAGCCCCTGGACCTCACCCGTAGTCCCTGTGCTGACGCCAGATGATGCTACTCGTTTCTGTGTGGACCGAATGCAGTCACAAGGTCAGACGCCCACCCAATGCCCTGGATGGACGAACTCCTGGAAAGTTGGGAGGGGCGAAATACCTTACGACTATTGACCTGACAAAGGGGCATTGGCAGGCAGAGTTAACAGACAGAGATAGAAAGAGGTTGACCTTTATCACTCCGATAGGCTTATTTGAATTTAAAGTAATGCCTTTCGGGATAAAGAACACCCTGGCCACTTTCCAAAGGTTGTAGAACCAGGTGTTAAATGGTGCTGAGGAGTACACCGTGGTATACCTGGATGACACTGCCATCTTTAGTGCCAGCTGGGGAGGAACACCTGTCCCACCTTAGGGAAGTGCTGGGCAGGATACTGAGGGCTGGGCTCACTGTCAAAGCTGAGAAGTGCCAGGTGGCCATGGCTGAAGTGGCATATCTTGGGCATGTTGTAGGCTGGGGACAGCACCGTCCCAACCAAGTAAAAATAGAGGTGATCAAGGCATGGCCCAGACCAGAACCACAGAAGCAGGTCAGGAGTTTTCTAGGGACAGCAGGGTACTATAGGAAATTGTACCCAATTACAGTGCCCTGGCTGCTCCCCTATCAGACCTGATAAAGAAAAGGATGCCTAAGAAAATTACCTGGGAACCAACCTGTGAAAAAGCCTTTACCAAACTGAAGAAGGCACTCTGTAGTGCTCCTATATTGACAAGTCCTGACTATAGCAGACCTTTATAGTCCAGACTGACACCTCAGACGTGGGTATTGTGGCAGTACTGAGTCAGACATCCAACCAAGGGAAAGGTAACCCCATAGTGTACCTGAGTAAAAAGTTACTTCCCAGGGAGCAGGCTTACTCTACTGTGGAAAAAAGAGTGTCTTGCCATAGTGTGGGGCCCCAAAGAAGTTAGAGCAGGGGTTCTCAAATGGTGAGGCCAGCCTCCCTGAGGAGGCCCCAACCTGTTCTAGGGGAGGCTCAAGCAAGTCTTGAAAAAGTACTGTATTTAAATTTTGAACTGTATAGAGCTTGAGTGAAGAGATAAGGCAAACTGAGAGAGGATAATAGTAGGTGAATGTATGTATTTATTCACAAGTCGGTGACCAGGGGAAGGTACTGTACACTGAGCCATGGCTTATTTCCGGTGTACCCTGGGAAGGGTAGTGAGAGAATACAATTCAAAATGTAACTGCAAAACACTCAAGCAATACAAAATGAATAAAAGTGCAAACAAATTAAGAACAATAAACTAACAATGCGAGGAACAAGTGATCAATTAGACTGGCAGCAGAACAGTCCAAACACAAGCGTTAACCATACAGGTACAAAGGATAAGAGCAGGAGGGAGCAAAATGATACCTGAGAAGTTGCTTAAGAGCAGGGTGAGAGGGGGTAGGAGACAGAGGTTGGCAGGAAGGTTATTCCAGTTAGATGGGCAACAGAAAAAGCAGTCTGACCCATGAAGGTATGGCAGTAAGGGGTAACAATGGTTCAAGAGTCAAAATATTGGAGCAAGTAGGTTGCCCTGTGGGGGGGGGGGTTACAATAAGCTTAATAGCATGAGAGCAAGCTATGCAAAGAGGTTTCAATTTATTCCCAATGTACTGTGAAAAGTAGGCTATTTTTCTAGGGGGAGGCCCAAAAATATTTCAGTATTTTGGGGGAGGCTCAAGATCATTTTCATGATTTGGGGAGGCACACTATGACAAAGTTTGAGAACTATTGAGTTAGAGCATACTTATACGGGCGGCATTTTGAGGTACAAACTGACCACAACCCCCAGGATTGGCTGACACAAATGGGAAAAACTAATGGTAGACTATTAAGATGGAGTCTTGCCTTGCAAGGGTATGATATGACAATCTTACATAGGGCTGGAGCAACCAAACAGAACGCAGATGGCCTGTCACGTCTATATGAGGAGTAAACTGACTTAGGGAGCTCATCCCATGGAAGGGCTAGCGCCCCCAAATTCAGTCTAGGTGGGGAGGATTGTGACGCTTGGCCAGTTGATTATGATTACTGTATGATACTGGTAGTATAAATAAATGGTCAGTGTATGAAATGTCAGTCTGTGAGATTTGGCCCTTTTAAATTACAAGATGTCAGCAGCTGAAATCACAGGATATATTACACTGACCAGGAGATCTCTGTAATGTAATTAACTTCCTTGAGAAACTGCATTTTATGGTCTTTTCATGACCTCATGCTTTTGAAGTTGGAAACTAAATATACGTTTTATTACATTAGGAAAGGACATCATTTAGCTTATTCCTGTTGGATACCTCACACCTGGGTGATGGACTGCAAGGTTGTCAACCTCAAAGGAACTGGTTGATCAAAGACTCATAATTTAGGAAATGTTTTTTTTCTGATGTTTATATTATTTAAAATACCTCCTGGTAGGGAATCATGTTTGTAATTTTATATTCATAAAGGAGAAGCTAGATGACTCACAGAAGGGGCGTGGAGACACAGAGTTTAAACTGATACTTGTGTCTGAAATGTTTGACATATTTTGGGACTCTAGAGAGACACTGCGCTCTGATCTAACTTTAAAAGAACTTACAGAGGTAATACATTAGATAGAAAAGATATAAATGTATTGTGGTAGGAGTTTGTTCTGCAGTTTTCCTTTTATGTGATTGTGATGCTTTTTGATATTTGTTCTATATTTCATCTTACTGTTTTTATCCATTTTTAGTAAACATTTTCTTAAGATACTGCCTGGGTCTCCTCAGTCATTTTTTGCATGTTATTGCTGAACGGATATTAAGTCTGACACTGTTCAAGGGCTTCATGGTGTTACTAAGCTTGGTAAAAGGTAAGAATATACCTAAGGTCTTTTACAGAGTTTTAAGGGTTCATTTTGGATACCCTTAGGCGAAAGATACATTGCATTCCCCTGAAGAGAATATTATCTGAGCCTGTATATTTGCGTACGCTAGCATAAGGTTCATAATTTGAATCCCCCCAGAACTTGAGAGTAAAGGTGATTTGGACCCAAAAGCAGACAGGAGGGTTACCCTGTCTGTTACCTGTTCACACTATTGTGTTCTGAGGTTGGCACCGTGGGAGCAGAGGGCCTGACCTGCGGAGTGCGTTTGTGACAATTACTACTGATCAGTGCAGTAATTTTGGTGCTGCATTACTAAGGAGCTGCACAGACTACTAGGTATCACTGCCATAAGAACCTCCCCTTATCACCCTCAGACAGATAGTCTTGTTGAGCATTTTAGTCAAACCCTAAAACGCATGTTAAAAAGGTTTGTGAAAGGCGGCGGGAAAGACTGGGAGCAATACTTACCTTACCTGCTGTTTGCTTACAGAGAAGTGCCACAAACATAAACAGGTTTTTTTTACCCTCTGAAATGTTGTATACTAGACAACGTAGAGGGCCACTAGATGTAATAAAAGAAAAATAGAACACTAACCCTGCTCAGAAAGAATCTATTACATCTTATATGTGTGCACTGAAAAAGAAAATGGCAACATATGTTGAAATTGCCCACAGCAATCTGGAAGAAGCCCAAAAACAGTAAGTGTATTATGACCATGGGGTAAAAGAAAAAGTTTTTAAGCCAGGAGAAAAGGTCTTGTTACTGTTACTCGCTAAAGAAAACAAAATGCCAATGAACTGGCAAGGGCCTTATAAAGTGGTTATACATACTGGTACAGTTAACTATGAGATTAAGACCCCTGCTAAGAAAAATCCTACCAAGATATACCATGCTAACCTCCTGAAGAAATGCATTGAAAAACACCAAATGTTGCTTTGTTAGTATTACCAGAAACTGCTGATGATACCGATATAGCTTATGACAGACTGGAACAAACTGTGACTTCTTGATGCTGTAAAGGTGAATGTTTCCTCATCCACAGAACAAACCACAGAAATTTGTAACTTGGTATACGCATTTAAAAGTACTTTTACCGCAGTGCCAGGCTGAGCGAAAGGGGTCAAGCAAGTAATAGTGACAGGGAATGCTCACCCTGTCAGACAAAAGACATACAGACTACCAGAGCAGTTAAGAGCAGACGTGGTTAAGGAAATACAAAAAAAAATTAACAATTGGGTATCACTGAAGACCCGAGAAGGGCTTGGTCATCACCAGTGGTGATTGTAAATAAAAAAGAAGGGGGTATAAGAATCTGCTTTGATTTTAGGAAACATAATCAAATGTCTGAATTTGACAGCTATCTATACCCAGGAGAGATGATTTGGTGGACAGATTGGGAAATGCTAAGTACGTTAATACCCACGCTCTCACCAAGATTACTGGCAAATTCCCCTCACTAAAGAATCCAGAGACAAACTGCATTTTCCACTTCAACTGGATTCTAACAGTACACTACCATGCCATTTGGTTTATATGGTGCACCTGCCACCTTCCAGTGGTACATGGATGTAATTCTAGCCCCTTACACTGCTTACTATGCTGCTTGCACGGATGATGACGTGGTGTACAGTCCACATCAGGAAAGCCACCTCAGACACCTATTAGCAGTTATCCAATCTATCAAACACCAATAAGCAGTTATCCAATCTATCAAAAATGCAGGTCTGATCATTAATCCTACCAACTGTGCATTAGGCAGGCAAGAAACAAGATATTTGGGTTATATTTTAGGACATGGAGAAGTAAAACCTGATATTTTGAAGTCAAAAGCTGCAGCTAGCAGTCCTGTCCCTAAAACAAACAAACATGTGAGATCATTTTTAGGTCCTGCTGGTTACTATTCGAGATCAGTTCTCCAACTTTGCCCAGTTAGCTGCTCCCCTCACTGAACTCACAAAGAAGCCATACCCGAATAATGTGAAATGGTCCCCCGAGTGTGATAAGGCTTTCTGGGCCATCAGTGCTGCATTATGTTCAGCCCCTGTTTTAAGAAGTCCAGATTTTGAGAAACAATTTCTCTTACAGACAGATGCATCAGAGGTAGACACAGATGCAGCTCTGAGTCAGACTACAGATGGAAAAGAATATCACAGTCTGAATTTCAGTAACTGCACAAGAGACAGAAAACGTACTGCACTATTGAAAATGAATGCCTTGCTGTGAAATGGGCAATGGAGTCCCTTAAGTTTCATCTGCTAGGAGCTGACTTTTTACTTATAACAGACCACAATCCTCTCTGTTGGCTTAGTTAAATGAAGGATAAAAATCCACAGCTTGATTGCCCTGTTGCTCAAGCCTTTAAAAATGATTGGTACTACAGCCGTTTAAATTCAAAGTGATGCACAACTCCAGAAAAGAGAATGTCAATGCTGATTCTCTGTCAAGATATGGTTTAGGAATTGAGAATTCAGAGGGTTAAAAAAAATGGGTGCTTAATTAAAATGTTTGCTGTAAAAAGTGTTATGAAAAAGGGATCCTGCATATCCAAAGAACGGTAAATGTTATAAGGTAATGTTAAAAGAGAAATAAAAGAAGGTTCTGTAAACCCATTTTTTGTTTTTTGTTAACATAGTTTTTATTCATTAACTTCTGTGGTCAATACAGTATGATTTTACACAACAAATATTCAATTATTCTAGAATGGGCATATACATGGACTCCATTTGTAAAGTAATCTGAGAACACAGTGTACAACCTGAAAATGACCTCTCTCCATCCTTTAGGGACACTTCAGGGGCAGAGGTGTAACCTTCCTTGACAATGATCATTAGTGGAAATATACAAACTGTCAATAGTCTGAGCTACAAATCTAGCTGCCATGAGGTGCAGCTGCGACAGGGCAGAGGCATGTTCAGGGGGACAGAGTCAACTGGGCACCCATCCAAGGTCACCTCCTGAATACTCCATGGCTCCCAAGGTTGGAAACCTGTTTTTAAAGAAAAAAAATCAGGTTCCCTATTAAAGAGGGCTGAGTATGACAGGGTTGGGTTAAGACCCTGTCCCATTTGTTATGCAGAGAAAGTTAAAAGCAAGGATCCATTTTTCTCCTCTCATGTTCTACCACTTGTCTGTCTTTTGCCGGTCTGATTGCGTAATTAAACTGTCCTTGTGGCACCTAGGAATTGGCCATACCGATGGACCCACAATTAATGTCACTTGCAGTTTTTAATTTTTCTTTCTTTCTCTTTTGCTTCTCCGTGGTTAAAAAAAAAATCTATGTGAATCTTTATGTGAAACTTAGATCCCTTGGTTTGCAAATGTATAAAAAAAATTGGAATCTTTATGTGAAACCGAGACCTCTTGGATTGCAAATGTAGATATCACTGAAATGATTATGGACAGGTCCATTAGAGAAGTTAGCAGTTTGGAACACAAGGGGCTGACCTCAAGAACCTTTGATCTTTCAAGCTGCTTAACAGAACTGTCCGTAAGAAATCAGCCCTGCAACACGGCATCTTAATTGGCTGCACCTGTTATGTAGACTAATGTACTCTTCAGGCTGCTCCCAGGAAGGTCACAGAAAAAAGTCTTGATGCATTTTTTAAAAGAAGATGAAAATTACAGGAACAGGATATCTTATAAAAAAGAGAGAGCATTATAAAGAGACTGTCAGATGAAGGACTTGTGTTTGTTTGAACTGCCTGTATGAAGAGCTATTTGATGCATTTTTTTTATTTTTTTTTTATATTTTGTACTGTTTTTTTTTTTACAGTATTACGAAAAGAACAGTTTCGTAAGAAGTTATAACAGTAGATCTTCAAGGAAATCTCTGTCATCAGGTCACACCTATGGAACTTATCCATCAAGTACTAGGATCCCACGGAAACATTTCTGCAGCAGTCTAGTAGGGGATGCCCACACCGACATCAGGCTCCAACATCACAGCCCCATATAAGCAGAGGTGGCCCCACTCCCTCCTCAGTTCTTTCCCTAGCTAGAGGCCTTGAGAGACAGGAATTCTGCCTGGGAACCAAGGAGAGACAGAGAAGGTGCCCAGCTAATAAAAAGGATTGAGCAACAGGACAATCGAGCTGTGGAAAGAAAAAGGGGGATGGAGGGAGGGACAGCATGACCTGATGACAGATATTCCCTCAAAGATCTACAGTTACAGTAAGTTCTTATGTAACTGTTCTATCTTCTTCAGGAATATCTCTGTTATCAGGTCACACCTATGGAAAGACTCCAAAGCAGTGCTAAACGCATGACAGTCTGGGTGGCAGAAGGCCAGAGGCCTTACAGAGAAGGCCCTGAAGCACAGCTAGGCCAAAGCCTGCCCTTCTTCTGGAAGCAATGTCCAGACTGTAGTGCTTGGTGAAAGTGTGGACAGTACTCCAAGTGACAGCAGCACAAGCAGCTGACACGCTCCTGAGACAGGCAACAAAAGGGTCCATACCTCTGGTTGAATGGCCATGAACCACCCTAAGAAGTTCCTTACCACACTTATAACAAAAAAATAATACAGCTGGCCAACCATTTGGACAAGCATTGTTTGGACATGGAATGCCCTCTCTGACAGGGGCGAAAGAAACAAACAACTGAGAGGACTTTCTGCAGTCCTTAGTACAGTGTGTATAGTACCGGAGAATTCTATGCACATCTAAAGTATGGATCACTACTTCCCCCAGATTGGCATGCTCTGGTTAATAACAGACAGGTAGATAGATTGATTTAAGGTAAATTCAAACACCACCTTAGGAAGAAACTTAGGATTAGTACACAAAGAGACCCTGTCTTTGTGGAAAATCAAATAAGGCTGCTCACACATGAGAGCCTGTAGCTCTGAAATTCTTTGAGCAGAAGTAATAGCAACTAAAAATAACACTTTCCACGACAAACTACGTAGCTCACAAGAAGCGGCTTGGTCAAAAGGAGGCAGGCTCAGCTTCTCTAGAACAAAATTCAAGTTCCAAGCCAGAACTGAATTATGGATAAGAGGTTTCAAGTGGAGAATGCCTCGCAGAAAAGTATGGGCCACACCCAGCTGTGCCACAGTACAGCCATCAAAGGACACATGAAAGGCTGATACAGCTGACAGGTGCACTTTAATAGAGGAGTACAAAGAAACATAGAAACTGTCAGCAGATAAGGACTGCAAGGCCCATCTAGTCTGCCCGTAAACCCAGTACTTGATTACAGCTTCTGACCCCTCTGCTTTACCTCCATGGTTCCCCTATACCTGTCCCATGCATGTTTAAATCCAACCACAGTGCTTGCTCCCACCACCTCCTCCTGTGGCAGACAGTTCCATGCATCAACCACCCTTTCTGTGAAGAAAAACTTCCACACATTCCTTCTTAACCTGCCATCTTCCAATTTCATGTCATGTCCTCTCGTTCTTGTACTCCTCCTGTATTGGAAGATGTCTCTCCCCCTTGACCTTGTTTATGCCCTTGAGGTACTTGAATGTTTCTATCATGTCCCCTCTCCCCTGCCTCTCCTCCAGCGAGTACATGCTGAGGTCCCTTAATCTCTCCTTGTAAGTTTTGTGGTGCAAGCCCTGTACCATCTTAGTCATCCTTCTCTGGACCATTTCCAGTCTGTTCATGTCCTTTCGAAGGTACAGACTCATGAACGGTACACAGTACCCCATGTGAGGCCTAACCAGGGTTTTATATAACGGCATCACTACCTCCCCCCTTCTGCTGGTGATACCCCAGCCTATGAACCCCAACATGCCACTGGCCTTCCTTGATGCCCTTGTACTCTGCTTTGATATTTTCAGGTCATCTGAAATAATAACCCCCCCCGTCCCTTTTTTTCCTTGGTGACTGCCAGCAACTCCCTCCCCCCCATCCTGCAGTTCTCTCCAGGGTTTCTTCTTTGAATTAAACCTTAGTTGCCACTCCTCAGACCATTTCTCAAGCTTCCCCACGTCCTTCCTCATTTTCTCCATTCCTTCTGGAGTATCCACTGTTACAGATCTTGGTGTCATCTGCACAACGGCAGGCCTTTCCTTCCAGCCCCTCTGCAATGTCACTAATGAAGACATTGAACAGAACTGGCCCAAGGACTGATCCCTGAGGTACCCTGCTAGTCACCCCCCTCCCCAGATCTTACCCCATTTACCACCACCCTCTGCCTCCTGTCCATTAGCCAATTTCTAACCCAGTTTACCACTTTGTCTCCCATGCCCAAACTGCCCATATTGTTAACCAGCCACTTATGTTTTTATTTATTTATTTATTTACTTAATTGTTTCACCAGGAAAGATACACTGAGCAACTTAATGCTCATCTCACAATATGTCCTGGGGAAAATGGGGAGAGGGATGTACAGAATGAGAGTTCTTAGATACATACAGATACATACAGATGGTGAATACATACATACAATTTCCAAAACAGGTTCATGGCAATTGAGTACATAATAGGCTGATGCAACAGTTACTGTACTAGCAGTTCACAGGAGCAGCATACATAAAGAATCAGTACAGGGTCAAAAGCATAGGATGCAAGGTTGACAATGCATACATTACAGGCAGTTCACTGGTGGTGCAGATGCAGCAAGGGTGAACACATATGTGGGACAGTGTCGAAGGCCTTGCTGAAATCGAGGTAGGTGACATCCACACACACCCCACCCCCATCCCAATTTACTTCCGTTGTCACCCAGTCAAAGAAATCTATCAGATTTGTCTGACATGACCTACCCATTGTGAAGCCATGCTGCCTAGAGTCCTGGGTACTGATGGCTTCTAGACGTCCCACTATCCTTTCTGTAAGCAGTGCCTCCATGATCTTCCCCACTACTGAGGTGAGGCTCACTAGCCTATAGTTCCCCACCTCCTCCCTACTGCCGGATTTGTGTAGAGGGACCACATGTGCTCTCCTCCAATCCTCTGGCACCACCCCAGTGGTTGAGTGACTCAGTGAACAAGGCTGTCAGAGGTTCTGCTAGCTCTCTTCGCAGCTCCCTTAATATCCTTGGATGTATGCCGTCTGGCCCCACTGCCTCGTCCAACTTCAATTTAGTGAGCTTCTGCAGGACTCTCTCTCCTGTGAATGGACTGCTGTCCACCCCCCCTTGACATCTGTTGCTTGGCTGTGGCCCTGTCCCGCCACCTCTTCCGTGAATACTGAACAAAAGTATTTATTCAGTACTTCTGCCTTATCCATGTCCCCCTCCTTACGCTCCCCTTCCTCCCCTTTGAGCCGAACAACCCCCCCCCCCCGGTTTTCCTTCTTTCGTTGATGTACCTGTAGAATATCTTGGCCTCCTCCTTTACTGTCTGCGCTAATCCTCCTCAGTCCATGCCTGTGCTCTCCTTATCACCCCCGCTTCCTTAGGCGCTCTAGGTAAACTTCCCTGTTTTCCTCCCTTTGGGTCTCCTTGTATTTCCCTAACCCTGCCCTTTTAGCCCTTACTTTGTCAGACACCTCTTTCGAGAACCACAGTGGCTTTCTCCTTTTCTTGCTTTTTGACAGAAATCTGATGCACTGGTTTGTTACTTCCGCTATGGAGTATTTGAGGCTTGCATCAGAAAAGGTCAGGAGATACTCCAGAACCTGGTTAACCGGACAAGTGAAAGGGTCCAGGGGATGAGAAGTGGCCCAGATAGCAAACCGCTTCCACTTCATAGTGTAAGTGGCCCTGGTGGAAGGTTTTCTGGCAGCCACCTTCTAAGACACCCCAAAACAAGCAACAGTTATGTTCTCAGGAGTCAAGCATGCAGGTGGAGGGACTTGGGGTCTGGACAGACAAGGGTCCTCTGTGCCTGTGTCAACAGGTCCCAGCAGAGGGGCAAGGGTACTGGAGGTTCCACAGCCAATTGCTGCAGTAACAGAAACCATATCTGATGAGGAAAGAATGGAGCCACCAGAATTAGGGTGGCTCCCTCCATCTGCAGCTTGATGAGCACCCTCTGAATCAGAGAAAAGGGTGGAAAGGCATAGAGAAACCTCCTTTTCCAGGAGAGGGACAATGCGTCTCACCAGAAGATTCCATGCCCTGGATCTAGCTAGCAGAAACACGGTAGTTTTGCGTTAAGTGGGGACACAAAAAGGTCCAAGTTCTAGATGACCCCAACTGTCGAACATGTCTTCTACAATTGAGGTCAACAGTTCCTACTCATGCATTCTGGACTATGACCAGCTGAGGGTGTCCACCAAGACATTTTCAGCACCTGGCACATATACAGCTGACAGTTCTAGACCGTAATCTACAGCCCAGTACCAGACCCTCATCGCCTCCCGGCACAGGGGGGTAGGAATGAGCCCCCCCCTTGCTTTTTGATGTAACAGACCACACTGAGGTTATCTGACTGCAGCAATAGAGGGCTTAGAAAGAGATGGTTCTGGAAGGCCTGCAAAGCATACAAAACTACCTTCATTTCCTAGGATGCTTATATGGAAGTGGGTCTTCCACTGGGACCAGGTCCCCTGGGTCTGACAAGGGCCCTGATGCTCTTCCCAACTGAGATCTGAGGCATCCGTGGTGAGGACTTGGTGAGGGGTGGGGATGAGAATAGGAGCCCCTTTCAAGAGATTGTCTGGGTCCATCCACCACTGAATTATCTTGCATACCGAGGAGGGGACAAGGACCAGCTGATCGAGATCGTCGGAATGTTGATCCCACTGGACCCTGAGGGTCCACTGCGAGATCCTCATGTGCAACCTGGCAAAAGGAACTGTCACACTGGTTGCAGCCATTAAGCCTAGTAGCCTCAAGAACAGCCTGGCTGGGACATACTGGCACTGAGCCACAGCCTGGGCCTGAGCTATGAGGCAGTCCACCCTGTCTTGTGGTAGGAAGACCTTGCCAGAGTAAAATCCAAAAACACCCGTATATACTGCAACCGCTGGGACGGGGTCAGCACAGACTTAGGCAAAATGACCATGATTCCCAAGGACTGGAACAACTGTAGGGTGTGTTCTAGAGTCAGCAACTGTAGGTCCCTGGACAGGGCTTTCAGTAACCAGTTGTCCAGATATAGGAACACATAAAACCCTTTGCCTCGGGAGGGCCACTGCCACAGCTGCTTAGCACTTTGGTAAATACCCATGGCACACAGGATAAGCCAAAGGTCAACAATCTGAACTGATAATGTTCCCCCTGGACAAGGAATCATACATATCACCTGTGGGGGGGGGGGGCAAACCAAGATGCAGGTAGGCGTCTTGCAGGTCCATGAAGCACAATCAGTCTCCCTGCTTGAGCAGAGAAAGGAAGACATGCAGAGTCACCATCCAAATTTTTCTGTATTGGATCTAAAGTTTCAGCTCCTTGAAGTATAGAATGGGCCTCAAGTCCCCAGTTCTTTTGGGAAACAGGAAGACCTGAGCGTAGAACCCTCTGTTCCTCTGCCACCTGGGCACTGGTTCTATGGCCCTTTTGCACAGCAAGGTGAGCACCTCCTCCCTGAGCACCACTGTGTGGTCCGGAGAAAAAGAGGTGGGGACTGGTGGAACATCTGGAGGCTGTTCTAGAAGTTCTAGAGCATGGCTTTGTTTGACTGTCTGCAAGATCCAAGCATCTGTGGTAATGGTTCTCCACTGGGACAGATGGAGGGAGACCTGACCTCTGACCACCACCTCGTGGCTTGGAACAAAAGAAGGGAGGTCTGCCAAGGAGTCAGGCTGAGGCAGATCCAGCGGCCGGGGCCACTCCTTCTCCTCTGGTGTGCTTAGCAGAGGAACCAGTGGTGGAGGGAGGCAAGGAGGGCTCAGCTGGCCATATGTTTACCCTGGAGCTTGGTTCTAGAGGCAGGCTTGTGAAAGGCCTCACAAAAGGAGTGTCTCGGTCTACTCCTGGGCTGGGTACGATAAAGGAAATGGCCAGAGTTCTGCAGGTCATTAATGAGATCCTGCACATCGGGGCAGAAAAGTTTGTGACCCACACAAGAGGCATTTAACATGTTTTGCTACACATCAGCCACCAAGTCAGATATACTAAGCCAGGAGTGCCATCTAAGGCAAATGCCAGTGACAGCTGCCCTGGCTGTAGTATCAGCAATATCACAGGTGGCGCTGATGAAATGCTTACTAACAACTTCCAAGGCCTGGAAGACTTTGAGAAGCTCATCTCTGGGAACCCTCAGGAAGGACCTGAGCAGAAGTTTTGCCCTTCCACCACAGGGTGTTCTGGTACTTAATCAAATAAGCCAAGTAGTTGGGAATTCTGAGGCCTAGGATGGCAGTGACAAAAGTCTTCTTGCCCCAGAGGTCCAATCTCCAGGCTTCCCAGACAGGGGGGAGGGAACTAAGGTGCTTGGGTGCCTTAGTCTTATCATGAGCAGCCTTAATTACCACTGAGTCGGTTTCTGGCTGGGCTGCATAAAAAGGTGGCCCTGAGGTGCCTGGCAAAGCTTAGCCTTTCTGGGCATTGCTGGTACCAGGTTGGACCTGTGCCAGGCAGCAGTGGCAGCATCATTCAGCACTGGAAGCAAAGGAGGAATAACTTTGGGTGGAGATTCTGGGATCTCCAAGAAGTCTAGTAAGTTCCTCCTTGTGATATCCTCTTCCTCAGTCTGGAACCCCATAGTGGAGGAAAGCTGTTTCAAAATGTTGAAGAAAGAGGGGTCCGGAGGGGGGCCTTGGCATATGTTTGACAGAGTCCTCACTCTTGGAGGAGACAGTACACCTGTCAGGGAAGTCAAACTCAATGTCTTCTTCCTCATCCTCTTCCTCAGGAAGGATGAGATGAGGGTGGGATTCTACCTCTATGTCAGTCTGTTCTAAAGCAGGGACTGATGGCCTGGAAATTGACAGGTCTCTATAAGGCGCTGGATGGACGGGTTGCACTGACATTGACACCGAGGCAGCACCCGACAGCTCGGATGAAGACAGACCAGGCCGTGGAACAAGCCACTGTATGAGAGCTGAGGTAATGAAGGAAAGGACAGCATTAAGGTTGATGGCAGGATAAGGAAGTGTCATCAACAAAGATACCAATGGAGAGGGTGCAGAGCCCAGCTCCAATGAACCACCACTAGCCAGAGCAGAGACAGTGGGGCCCAGCACCTATAGACCTTGAGAGTCAAGAGGTCTCGATGGCAGGGCTGGGGCCGATGACCCAGGAGTCGACAGCCCCTCCACAGCCCGGAGAAGGCTGGGAGAACTTTCCTCTGTGGGGGGGCCTGATAGGAACCAAGGCCTGCACGGAGCGAGGCATCGACACCGAAACAGTCGATGGAGCAATCCCAGGAGAAGATGAGGAGAAATCCAACAGGGATCGGGATCACCATCACAGGGAATGGTCCTTAGGCAAGTCTTTATCCCGACGAGAATGTTTCTCTAAGGACTTGTCCTGGGCCTTGGTGGCCTGAGAGCCCGAAGAAGACAGCAGTGATTGGGGGGACCTGAAGACCCCTGCTCTCCACTGACTCTGTGCTGCTCCATGAGGAACTTCTGCAGGGCTTTCTTGCATCGGCGCCTGGTGGTGAGGTTGAACTTCAGGCAGAGCTCACAGGTGAGAGCATTGTGACCAGGCCCACGAAAGCAGACACAGAGTTCTTGGTCGTCGGTTGAAGAGATCTTCTTTCTGCAGCAGCAGTGACGGAAAAGAGCCGACGAAGGAGCAGTTCTCGACATACAAAGAGAAAAGGAATCACTTTAAAATAAAGTGATTCAAAGGCTATAACCAAAGAAAAAGGTAGGTAAATTCTGGCAGTTGAACTGAGCGATGAAGCTTCCGTGGAGTGCATGCATGAATGGTCAACGGTGGGAAAGAACTAAGGAAGGAGCGGGGCCACCCATACTTACTGTACATAGGGCTGTGACATCGCAGCCTAACACTGGCATGGGCGGCCCTTATTAGACTGCTGCAGAAAAGCTTCCAAGGGATCCTAGTGCCTGACGGCCAAGTTCCATAAGTGTGACCTAGTAACAGAGCTATCCCCAAAGAAGATCCAGCACTTCCATGAAATTTAAAAACAGCTCCATATGAAAATATCTTGCAAGTGGCATAGTTTAACCAGAAGATTCCAGGCTTGAATTCCACTCAACCATTAATGACCCACAGTGGCCACATGACACTCCTGTGTTGCAGGTCCCCCCTAGTCTCCCCGCTGTAAAATTGTGTAGGAGCAGGACATCACTGTACACAAAATGTATCTCACTTGGGCTCATCTTGATAGTTTGCAAACATATATCTATAACATTTCTAGGTGCTATTACTAAGGCCCTTACTTTTCTGTCACACAGTGGGACCAAGTTCTGCGGCAAGACTACCATTTGCCGCAGAACTTCTGCGGAGGCAGTTTGTAATTTCTGAGGAAGTTCTGCGGCACTAACAAACTACCACATCATCGTGTCAGCTTGTCAACCTGACTTCACTTTCATGACGGTGGTTATAGCAATCAGGATGGTGGAAAGCACAGTAACACTAATTCAAAAAATAACAGACTTATAAAAACAATTTTATGCCTAAAAAAGCAAAACAAACATCTCTCCCTTAAGGTCCTAGCCTGTTGCATAAATGACATATGCAGAGGGGATCTTATGTGATAAATAAGGTATTTCTATATGCATGCTATCTATCCCACTAATGAGGTTTCCACTGTCTATCACATATATTTGTATGTGCTTTCTACCACTCATGAGGTTCCCACTGTGTATCACTTATATATTTATATGCAATCTGTAACATACATACAAATATATGTGTGTGTGTGTGTGTGTGTGTGTGTGTGTGTGTGTGAGAGAGGAGATACTGTGTGTGTGGGTGTGTGTGTATATATATATATATATATATATACACACACATATACTACATATATATATATATATATATATATATATATATATATATATTTATTTCCATGAACTTGCATCCTCATTCATACAGGTCCTATTGGAACTGGAATAGAGGAGTTATTGCAAAACTCGTTCTTCATGTCAACCTGCTTTCCCTAACACACTGCGTAACACCATCAGGCCATGACATGCATGTGAACCGATTGTGAGACACAGCTCTCCAGCCCATCACAATGTGTCCACCATGTGACAGAACACTGCGCCATACCTTCCCAGGCTCCGAGCAGTGAAGTGTTCCACCAGTCCTTGTGCTGCCCAGCCAGCTCCCAGAGCTAATTCTCTGAACCCGAGTTGCCGGCATAGAAACACAGCATGCTACCCTCTGGCCCAACAGCTGTCCCTGCACACATTTCTCCATAACTTTTAGGTGATTCTATCAACCAATGACAATATGTAATCAACAACTCTGGCAAAAATGCGTACAGGGCAATTATTTATTTAACAGGTCTATTCTTTATCAACAGGTCTACACATTATTATATTCCACTTTTCGGGGCATAATTACTTTATTTTTCTTAAAAATGACAGTTAAATTCATTTTACCAGTTATTCATTTCAGATGGCATCTCTATACCTTAAAGGCACAAACAGGCGTGTACAAAGTGAGGTATGGACTTAACAGGTCTGTGCCATTGACAAGGTTTTGTTAAAGTTGGCCCTAGTGCAATAATTTAAGGCTGAAAATTGTATTAGGCTATAGTGCAGGTTGAGCAAATATCAGCATGCATGATGTGCTGTGTCACCACCTCTGGCAGTGGGAGCTGTGGTAGATAAGTGACTGTTCATTTCTGTTGCAGAATGCAGTCATTTCATTAGCTAATGTATGATGTTATAGCAATGATAACATCACATTCTGAGCATATGGGGGGGTTTGGATATAAAAAGAGGGGACGGGAACCAGATTCTATGGATAAACAGAAATATTAATAAAAAATCACCAAGAAGAGTGAATTCTGCGGCACCACAGAAATTCTGCGGTAGATTGCAAGTTCTGCACAAAATTCTGCGGCCGCAGAATTCTAGTGGCCTTGGCTATTACTAGCATTCTCCATCCATAACCCTTTACCCAATATACTGTATAATTAAATGTGGCAGTGCAGGGTAAAAAGGGGGAGGACGTGGAGGCTGAAATCCCAGTAGAGAGAGTAGGGGAAGCTCTCTGGTCCCTTCAAACGGAGAAAGCACCTGGGCCAGATGAGATATATCCCAGGGTGCTGAGGGAACTGGTGGATGTCCTGGCAGTCCCTCTAACAGAGCTTTTCAACATCTCTCTGAGGACTGGGTGGGTGCCCCAAGACTGGAGGGTGACCCATGTCATGCCGATCCACAAGGGGGGGATCAAGAGAGGATGAGGGAAATTACAGGCCCGTTAGTCTGACATCGGTGGTCAGCAAGGTGATAGAGGGTATTGTCACGGAAAGGCTAGGGGAGTTACTAGAGCAAACTGGGTACTTGGATGATAGGCAGTATGGCTTTGTCACGGGAAGATCGTGCCAGACAAACCTTGTTGAGTTCTATGACTGGGTGACAAGGGCCCTGGACCAGGGTAGGCCAGTGGACGTCCTCTTTCTGGACTTTAGCAAGGCATTTGATTCGGTCCCCCACAGTGGCCTGCTGGCTAAGCTGAAGGAAATGAGGTAGGGAGACCGTTGTTAAGATGGATGGGAAATCAGCTCTCTCAGAGTACTCAGAAGGTGGTGGTTGGAGGGTTAGCCTCATCCCCAAGGGGGGGTACTAGTGGGGTTACCCAGGGGCCAGTCCTCGGGCCACTCCTGTTCAACGCCTATATCTCAGACATCAGGAGGGGGGGGATTAAGAGTGAGAGGAGTCTCTCTGCAGATGACTCAAAGCTGGGTGGAGTGGTGGATGAGGAGGAGGGGAGGATGGCCTTGTAGGAGGACCTGGAGGCTCTGGAAAGATGGTCGGGAAAATGGAAACTAAAATTCAATGCGGGGAAGTGCAAGGTTCTGCACCTGGGAGTCAGAAATCCAGGCCAAGGATATACCCTGGGAGGAGACATGATTCAAGTCATGGAGGGCGAGAGGGACCTAGAGGTAGTGGTAGATGTCAAAATGAACAACTCAAGAGACCTGTAGGAGGGCAAGAACAATTGGATGTTGGGATACATTGCCAGGGGGATTACCTCCAGAAAGGCAGAAGTGATCCTTCCACTGTACAACTGCTTGGTCAGGCCACACCTCGAGTACTGTGTACGGTTTTGTAGACCACATTTAAAGAGGAACACTACACTCCTAGAGTGGGTCCAAAGGAGGGCAACCAAAATGATCTGGGGCCTGAAGGAGAGGACCTACGAGGGGACATGTACACCCCAGAGGAGAAAAGGGACAGGAGGGACATGATGGAGGTCTTTAAGTACATGAAAGGGATCAATAAAGAAGGCCCAGTCAGGGTGCTCCAAAGGAAGGAGGGTGGGACAACGAGAGGTCAAGGGTGTAAGCTGGAAGGGGTCAGGCTCACAGGGGAGAGGAGGAGATGTTATTTCACTGAAAGGGTGGAAGAGCCACGGAATGCACTGCCCAGGGAGCTGGTAGAGGTGGAGACTGTGGACGGGTTTAAGAGGGGATGGGACAGGTACGGGTGGGGGGTAAAGCTGACCAGGCTCAATACAGGTGGAACATCTGGGACTGGGGACAGTATAACCCGAAGGGGGTGGTGGTCACCAAAATTGGCCCTCAGTGCGGCTGCTGAAAATCGAGCAGACTCGAGAGACCATTAGGCCTATTCTGCTGGCATTTTAGTATGTATTATTTATGTATTTATTTCAGGAGCACCTACTGTACTCACTTTGGAAACTCCCCACAAAGCCCCCAGATTTGGAATACCAGTAGTTATTTACAGGTGTGCATGTCCAGGTCCTTAAAAATGTACAACCATGACTTGCTTTTTCAAACAGAACCCCTTGCAACAGGCCTTTAAAGTTGAACAGTAATAAAAAAAAGGCATAATAAAACCACATCCACAATTTAACAGTCCTAGCTAATACCAGATTATGGGAATTAGCCACCAAAATACTTACACTTTGACTAAAGAATATAACAGAAGCACAGTAGCAGCTGAGACAAAAGAAAAAATTACTCACGTTAGTAATGTTGTTTCTTCTAATGGAGTCTTGCTAAATTATGACAATTGCAGTTTGTCCCACCATTAGAACTGCTCCGGAGGTGAAAGAGTTAACTTCCATGCAGGGCATGGAACTTAGAGCGCGAGCTCCGTTAGAAAAGCTCTGTCTGGAATATTTCAAACTGAAACTGTCAGATCTTTACGAGCAAAACTCACTAAGGTTGTGTGTGGAAGCTGTAACCTACACTAGCCAACTGGCTACTTCAATATTAACACATTTTCCTGGTCCCAACACCAAGACTCAAGTCAGGGGACCAGAAAAAGATAAGATAAGATAAGAAAAGATAAAATAAAACACAACACCCAAACACCCCAAAAAAAGAAGGGGTGGAAAACATAAAAAGGGCATCAATAAGTGCAACACTGGACTGCCCACCCCATACCCAAAGTAGAAGTTCTGAGAGGGCAGGCTGGGGGGAGGTCATAATATAGCAAGACTCCATTAGAAGAAACAACATTACAAGGTGAGTAATTTTTCTTCAAACAACATGAAGTCTTGCTATATTATGGCACAATTGCAGACTACACAGCAGTACCTCCATGGAGGAGGGACAGAACCTACTTAGGAATAGGCTCTGAAGCACGGTTGTGCCAAACCGAGCATCCCTCCTGGCCTGATATTCAGGGAGTAATGCTTGGTGAAAGCGCATTGTTTTCCAAGTAGCTGCTTGACATATCTCTAAGATAGGGATGTCTCTGGCAGCAACTAGAGACGCAGCTGTACCTCTGGTAGAGTGAGCCCTCAGGCCTGAAGGGGGAACCTTACCCAGTTTTTGATAGCAAAATTGGATACAAGAGACAATCCACCTGGCAATGGATCTCTTAGTGGCAGGTTTCCGTTTCCCAACCTCAGCATAAGTGAGAAATAGTTGGAGGGAGTCAAACCTGTGACCTTTGGTACGCTCTATGTAGTAACTTAGGGCCCTCTTAACATCTAAGCTATGCAATCTCCTCTCACCAGAGGAGGAATGGTCAGTGAAGAACACTGGAAGTGAAATAGATTGATTAAGGTGGAAATCTGAAACCACCTTAGGCAAAACTTCCTGTTAGTCCTGAGGACTACCTTATCCCTGTGAAAGGAAATAAAGTCAGTCTCCACTGACAAAGCTTGTAACTCACTTATGTGCCTGGCAGAAGTGATGGCTACTAGAAATACAGTTTTCCAAGTCAGTACTTAAGCTCTGCCGAAGACAGAGGTTCAAGGAGTTGCATCAGCTAGCAATGCAAACATTAAGATCCCAGGCAGGGCAGGGTCCCTGAATGGTGGATTGGTATGAAGCAATACCCTGAAAAACTTGGAAAATACAGGGTGAGCAGAAGAGAGAAGGCTTCCTGCTGAAATAAAAAGCGAGACAGCTGCCAAATGCACTTTCAGGGTAGCTGGTCTCAGTCCCAAGAATTAAGATGGACTATATAGTCCAAAACACTGGGCAAATCAGCAGATTCCGGGGAAATATGCTTCCCAGAACACCATATGGAAAACCTTTTCCATTTGGAGTTATAAGTAGCCCTAGTGGAAGGCTTCCTAGAAGCTTTCAAGATTTCGAGAACACCTTGAGAAAGGTGTAGATCAGCAAACTCTAACTCCTCAAGAACCAGGCCTTGAGGTTGAGGGATTTGAGATTTGGGTACCAGACTCTCCCCTGGGCACAGGTTAACAGATTGTGGTTCCTGGGGAGACACAGAGGAAGATGGACTGTTAAGGACAGAAGGAGTGGGTACCAGGGCTGCCTGGCCCAGTCTGGAGCAATCAGGATCATCTTTCAGGGCTGAGATCTGATTTTGACTAGCACCTTGAACAGGAGAGGGAGGGGGGGAAGGCATAGAGAAACTTCCCTTCCCAATCGAGGAGAAAGGCATCCAGGGACTGAGCCCAACACTGGGGCCTGCAACAAAAAGTGGAAGTTGATGATTGTCTGGGGCTGCAAAAGATCTATCTGAGGGGTGCCCCATCTGGCAAAAACTATCCCCAGTACTAGGGGATCCAGTGACCATTGTGATGGCCCTGGGAAATCCTGCTGAGAGCATCTGCCAGGACATTGTCCTTGCCTGGGAGGTGAACTGCTATGAGGGAAGTGTTCAGGGAATAAGCCAGAGACCACAACTTCATCGCCTCGGTGCACAAGGCCGAAGACCGAGTGCCCCCTTGTTTGTTGATGTACCACATTGTAGTGGTGTTGTCTGTTCTGACCTGTACCACTTTGTTCTGAACAGATGCAGAAAAAACCTGAAGTGCTAGAAAAACAGCTCTGAGTTCCAACAGATTGATGTGGAGCAGAGATTCCTGAGGGGACCACAAACCCTGGGTGGAGAGGTCGCCCATGTGAGCTCCCCATCCCAAGAGGGACGCAGCTGTAGTAAGGGTCAAGGAGTGAGATAGAGGGATGAAGGGCACCCCTTGTCTCAGATTGCTCTGATCCTGCCACCACTGAAGGGCCTGGATCAGGGTTCGAGTCACTGGGATCAACTTGGATAGGGAATCTCTTCTTTGAGACCAGAAGGCTCTCAAATGGAACTGAATGTCCCTCATCTGAAATCTTGCTCCTTGCACTACAGCTGTGGAAGCAGCCATGTGTCCTAGGAGCTGTAGGAAATGCCTTGCTGGTCGAGAGACCTGCAGAGTGAAGGGACGAGGCAGGGCCACCAGGGTCCTTACCCTTTCTAGGGAAGGAAGGCTCTGGCCTGCTTTGTGTCCAGTTCTGCACCTATAAAGGTGAGTACCTGGACAGGTTCCAGAACTGACTTTGGAAGACTGAGAAGAAAGCCCAGAGAGGTAAGCAGCTGCTGGGTAACTTGCAGGTGTGATCTGACCTGGTCTGGAGACTGACCCACAATGAGCCAGTCGTCTAGGTAGGAAAGATGGCAATCTTTTGCCTTCTTAAATGAGCAACTGCTACTGCCAGGCATTTTGTGAATACCCTTGGGGCAGAGGTAAGGCCGAAGGGCACTGCTCTGAACTGATAATGGCCTGAGGGCAGTTCGAATCTGAGGTACTTTCGGTGGGAGCTTCTGATAAGAACATGGAAGTAGGCATCCTTGAGGTCCAGGGAAGCTAGCCAGTCCCCTGGCCTTAGGGAGGGTAAAATCATTCCCAGAGTCACCATTTTGAATTTTGGTTTTAAAGGTGCTTGTTCAGATATCTTAGGTCCAGGATGGGCCGCCACTCTCTGTCTTTTGGGGTAAGGAAGTACCTGGGTACGACCCTTGCCTGGTGTAGGAGAAACCCTTTCTACAGCTCTGAGAGCCAGGAGGGTTGAGACTTCTCTGTTTCCAAAGCAAGTCTCTGGAGGGTTTGCAGGTGGAAAAGATCTGATTCTCATCTTTGGAAATTTTTTGAAGCTGAGAACCAGACCCTGGCTTACTACTTCCAGGACCCACTTGTCTGATGTTAAAGACTCCCAGTCCTGGACGAAGTAAGCCAGCCTGCCCCCTACAGGTAATGGAGAACCGGCCCTGGGCATCCCATCAGGGTGCCTGTTTGGCAGGGCTTTAGGCTGATGGGTGGGAGCAGGCCTGCTTGTACCCCGTCTGCCTCTCCCTCTGAAGAACCCCCTCTGAACATAAGCTGAAGAGGAGGCCTGGGTTTGGTAAAAAGGCCTCTGAAAAGGCCTGCCTCTACCCCTGGGGGGCTGCCTCTGAGGAGTGGCTTGCCGTTCCTTGGCTTGTGCACTCCTATAAGTGGTTCTATATTCATCCATTTTCTTCATATTATTCTCTGTCTGCTCCCCAAACACAGAATTTCCCACCACAGGAAAATCCATAGCCTTAGCCTGGGTATCCTGTGACAAACTAGTACACCTGAGCCAAGCCAATCTACGAAAAGCCACAGATGTAGCCATGACTCTAGAGGATACATCATTAGAATCCACTGCAGCATGGAATAGCACCTTAGATGCCTCAATACCATCAGCAGCCACCTGCTCCAGCTCCTCGGCAAGCTGGCCAGGGGCCTGTTTGGCTAAAGCCATGATAGTATCCCATCTAGATTTCTGGTATCTTGCAACATAAGCCATATAATTTGCTTTGTCTGAGTCCCAAGGACGCTGCCATGTATTGTTTTTTAGCCATGGCATCAATCTTCCTGGAGTCCTTGTCAGGAGGATGTGAAGCCAGGGAATATTAGTTATCACAGGCTGCAGCCTGAACTACCCAACATGGCTGCATTGCTGTGAAAGAAATTCTGTATCAGGACCTGACAAAGTGTACCTCCTGTCCATCTTTTTATCCACAGGAGGCACAGAATTAGGAGCTTTTAAAATTGTTATTGTTTGTTTCCTAAAGGATTTATGTAAAGGAATAGACAATCTCCTGGACTCTGGGATATCCATCATCTCTACAAAGTCAGGCTCCTCTTGCTCATCCACAGCTTCCTCCAAAGGAAGCTGGAGGGTTTCAGCAACTTTTTTATAAAACAGAAAATGAGAAGGGGACTCAGAAAGCCTAGGGGGAGATTCTCCTAAAGGTCTGTCTGGGGAGATGTCCGGTTCAATGGGCACATCCAGACTTTCAAAGTCACATTCACACTGTTCATAATCATCTCCCCTCCTCTGGTTCATAAAACTCCTCTATATCATATTCTTGAACCGGTGGAACCGGCCGAACCGACCTTTTGCCAGATAGTGGCGGTTCGGACGGAACCGGGGAAAGTGACTGGACAATTTGGATTGCCCTGGCTATCTCTGCAGCAGTTGGAGAAGGAATTTTGACTCCACACCTGCTGATTTTCTAGTTCTCTTTGCTGGAAATGGCTCCTCTGAGTCAGCTTTCGCTTGCCGAGGAAGTCTGGCCTGGTCAGAGGGCACTCCCTCCGGTTCGGTTGGCACCGAACCGGGCTGGCCATCCGGGTCAGCGGACTTTTTGGCCTCTCGTTCCCTGAGCCTACCAACTCTCTTATCTAGGGTAGCTGCAGGGAAATTCTTGCAAATCTGGCAGTCTGCATTGAGGTGGTCAAACCCCAGACAATAAACACATGTGGTGTGTGGGTCAGCCTTGGCAAAGGCTTCCCCACAGACACTACAGTGTTGAAACCCAGTGGGCCCGGTTTTTCTTTTGGGTTTCTCAGACATAATGCCAGCCTAACCAAAAACTTGCCCTTTTTCGGCAGTGCCAGGCAAGACACCCTTATCGGTTCCCAACCGTGTCACGGGTCGTGGAAAAAACCGTAATGAAATCCGTGTTTTTTAGAACCGATAAGAACCGGGAACCGCACTCTAAAAGGCTTTTAAATGCTTCAGAATAAAGTTTCAAAACAACCTGATCGGTTCAAACCGAACCGATAAACATTTACAAGTTCCACACAGAAATAAACCTGTCTATTACTTACAATACCACAGACAGAGCTTGAACAGATCGGTTTGCGATTAAAATAATAATAATCGCGGTTGAATTTAACCGAGAAAAAACTCTTTAAACCGAGAAATGAACCGAGCAGTAGGAGGAATCTCCGGAGCGACTGTTCAGTGAGGCTGAGTAAAGAATCTGACAGTTTCAGTTTGAAATATTCCAGACAGAGCTTTTCTAACCGAGCTCGCGCTCTAAGTTCCATGCCCTGCATGGAAGTTAACTCTTTCACCTCCGGAGCAGTTCTAATGGTGGGGCAAACTGCAATTGTCCTAATATAGCAAGACTTCATGTTGTTTGAATATTAGATGCTTTAATCCTATAACCACTACCACGGGTTTCCGTAATCAGATTACTGTAATCACTGGATCAGCCCTTCAAGAAGATCACAATTATAGAAATAGATGCACAACTCTTACAGTTATACAGAACAAATGTTCAAGGTGGGGTTTATCACCTCTAGGGAGAACAGTGGAAAGCCATAATATTTATCTAGTTTTTATGTCTTATTATGCAAAATGGAGTATAGAGCGTGGGTCATCTTGCCTAGTCCCCATACCCAAGGGCACCTCCACTGGAGGAGGGCAGGGCAGCCCGGGAGTCCTATCCAACTCGGGCGGTGTTATGTAACGCCAGATCTGTCAAGAACAAGACTGCAATTATTGCAGATCTTGTCGGGACAACCTATCTGGCATGCATCACCAAAACCTGGCTGGATGGTAATGTAGGCCCCATAATTGAGGTTGCAATTTCGTCCGGGTATTCGGTGATACACCGCCCGAAACTGGACCATGGGGGGGCCGGGGGTGTTGCAGTCTGTTTCAAGACCAAAATTGAACCTCTCAAGTGTACCAGTTGAGGAAGTCAGGTCATTTGAGTGTGCCGTAGTAGCAGGTGCAGGTTATAGGATGGCTCTCATCTACCGTCCACCCGGAGATAAGAATCTATTCCTAAAGGAAGTGGCGGACTTCGTTGTCGACCTGGCATTTGAGTCACCTAGGCTGATGGTCCTGGGTGACTTTAATGCCTGGCTCGACGATGAACTCTCGCAATTTGCACTTCCTCCAGTTGATGACTTCCCTGGGCCTTACACAGGTGGTTACCTCTGCTACTCGTAAATACGGCCATTCTTTTGACCTGGTCTTCTTCCTGGGAATCGAGGCCTCTGACATGGGGGTGGAACCAGTCGGATGGTCTGACCACTACACTGCGCGATTCAATTTTTGCACCCCTCCTCGTAGGCCAACCCCTGAGGAGATGGTCAAGTACTGCCCTTTACGGGATGTGACTCTTGATGGCCTAGCAGCGGTACTTGATCTATCAGAATTTTCTATGGTGAGCATGGATCCGGAGGTCTTGGTTTTGGCCTATAATCAGGCCAATGCCTCAGTGCTGGATTCCACTGCTGCAGTCCGTGCACGTCCTCTCTCCCTCTCCCCTCGGTCTCCATGGTTTGATGTGACTTTGAGGGAGCTGCAGCAACTAGGACGTAGGTTACAGCGATGCTAGTGGAAATCCAACTTAGATGCTAACCATCTTAGACTGCTAGAGCATTATCGCCTCTATCAGTCAGCAATCTCCTGTAAGAAGGCAGAGTTCCTGTCCAGGGAGATTGCTGCCACTCAGAACCGACCAGCTCAGCTCTTTCGAACTGTGGACAAGCTGTGCAACCCAGCTTGTCTGCAAGTTTGAAGAGCATTTTCACAATTGCAATGTGAAGAGCTTGCTCGGTTCTTTGCTGATAAAGTGACCAACATCAGGTTGGAGACCCGTTTAGCACACTCTATGGGAGCTGTTGCTGATCGATGCTTGGCCACTATCCCTCCTTTTTCTTGGAGTTCCTTCAACCGGATGGAAATCGTGGATGTTATGCAGATTGTCCAGAGTATGCACCCTACATGCCGTAGTTTAGATTCAGGCCCGACAGCCCTGATTATGGGCTGTTGGGATGTTAATCGGTCCAGTTCTGGTGCTCCCTTGACTCTGGTGAGTACCCTTGCTCCCTGAAGAAGGCACTGGTGACACCTTTACTGAAGAAAGCTTCACTGGACCCAGACTTTCTTGCAAGCTACAGACCTATCTCTAACCTTCCCTTTGTGGGGAAGGTGATTGAGAAAGTTGAAAAAATTACTCACCTTAGTAATGTTGTTTCTTCTAATGGAGTCTTGCTGTATTCTGACAGTAGCAGTGAGTCCCAACCTTCGAACTGCCCCGGGGATGAAAGAGTTAACTTTCCATGCCAGGCATGGAACGCTGAGCTCGAGCTCGAGCTCGGTTGAGACTCTGTCTGTTGCTGTTTAAACTCAAACCGTCAGATCTTTATGAGCAAACTCACTAAGGTCCTGTGTGGAAGCTGTAAACCTACACTAGCCAACTGGCTACTAAACATAAAAACACATTTTTTTGGTCCCAAAACAAAGACTCAAGTCAGGAGACCCAAAAAATGAAAAACACAACACCAATTCACCCAAGAAAGGGGGTGAAAAAAACAACAAGGTGGACATCTACTGAGTGCCAACACTGCCACTGCCCACCCACATCCCAAAACAGAGGTTCTGAGAGGGGCAGGCTGGGAGGGAAGTCAGAATACAGCAAGACTCCATTAGAAGAAACAACATTACTAAGGTGAGTAATTCTTTCTTCAAACAACATGAAGTCTTGCTGTATTCTGACAGTAGCAGACTACCAAGCAGTACCTCCATGGAGGAGGGACAGAACCTACTTAGCAAATAGGCTCTGAAGCACAGCTGTGCCAAACCGAGCATCACTCCTAGCATGGATGTCCAGGGAGTAATGCTTGGTAAAAGTGTTAACTGTTTTCCAGGTCGCTGCTTGACAGATCTCTAGAATAGGGATATCCCTGGCAGCAGCCAGGGAAGCAGCTGTACCTCTGGTAGAGTGAGCCCTCAGGCCTGAGGGTGGAACCTTACCCAGTTTTTCATAACAAAATTGGATACAAGAGACAATCCACCTGGCAATGGATCTTTTAGTGGCAGGTTTCCCTTTACCAACCTCACCATAAGTGAGGAACAGTAGGAGGGAGTCAAACCTGTGACCCTTGGTACGCGCTATGTAGTAGCTAAGGGCTCTTTTCACATCTAAACTGCGGAGCCTCCTCTCGCCAGAGGAGGAATGGTCAGTGAAGTACACAGGAAGAGACATAGATTGATTAAGGTGGAAGTCTGAAACCACCTTAGGCAAAATTTTCCTGTTAGTCCTGAGGACCACCTTATCTCTATGAAAGGAGATAAAATCAGGCTCCACTGACAAAGCTTGTAACTCACTAATACGTCTGGCAGAGGTGATGGCTACCAGAAGAAAAAATTACTCACCTTAGTAATGTTGTTTCTTCTAATGAAGTCTTGCTATATTATGACATATGCAGTGAGTCCCAACCTTCGAACTGCTCCGGAGGTGAAAGAGTTAACTTTCCATGCCAGGCATGGAACGCTGAGCTCGAGCTCGGTTGAAACTCTGTCTGTTGTTCTTCAAACTCAAACCGTCAGATCTTTACGAGCTAAACTCACTGAGGTCCTGTGTGGAAGCTGTAAACCTACACTAGCCAACTGGCTACTAAACATAAGAACACATATTTTGGTCCCAAAACAAAGACTCAAGTCAGGAGACCCAAAAAATGAAAAACACAACACCAAGTCACCCAAAAAAGGAGGGGTGAAAACAACAAGGTGGGCATCTACTAAGTGCCAACACTGCACTGCCCACCCACATCCAAAAACAGAGGTTCTGAGAGGGGCAGGCAGGGGGAGGTCATAATATAGCAAGACTCCATTAGAAGAAACAACATTACTAAGGTGAGTAATTTTTTCTTCAAACATGAAGTCTTCCTATATTATGACATATGCAGACTACACAGCAGTACCTCCATGGAGAAGGGACAGAACCTACTCAGGAAATAGGCTCTGAAGCATAGCTGTGCCAAACCGAGCATCACTCCTAGCCTGGATGTCCAGGGAGTAATGCTTGGTAAAAGTGTGAACTGTTTTCTAGGTGGCTGCTTGACATATCTCTAGAATAGGGATGTCCCTGGCAGCAGCCAGGGAAGCAGCTGTACCTCTGGTAGAGTGAGCCCTCAGGCCTGAGGGAGGAACCTTACCCAGCTTTTCATAACAGAATTGGATACAAGAGACAATTCACCTCGCAATGGATCTTTTAGTGACAGGTTTTCCTTTACCAACCTCACCATAAGTGAGGAACAGTTGGAGGGAGTCAAACCTGTGACCCTTGGTACGCTCTATGTAGTAACTAAGGGCTCTCTTCACATCTAAGCTGTGCAGCCTCCTCTCGCCAGAGGAGGGATGGTCAGTGAAGTACACTGGAAGAGATATAGATTGATTAAGGTGGAAATCTGAAACCACCTTAGGCAAGAACTTCCTGTTAGTCCTGAGGACCACCTTATCTATATGAAAGGAGATAAAATCAGGCTCCACTGACAAAGCTTGTAATTCACTTACGCGTCTGGCAGAAGTGATGGCTACCAGAAACACAGTCTTCCAAGTCAAGTACTTAAGCTCCGCTGAAGACAAGGGCTCAAGGAGGTTGCATAAGCTGAGCAATGCAAACATTAAGATCCCAGGCAGGGCAGGGTCCCTGAATGGAGGTTGGTGTGAAGCAATCCCTTAAAAACTTGGAGAATACAGGATGAGCTGAAAGAAGAGGGTTTACCTGCTGAAATAAAAGCAGACACAGCTGCCAAATGTACTTTTAGGGTAGCTGGTCTCAGCCCCAAGGTATTTAAATGGACCATATAATCCAGGACTGTGGGTAAATCAGCAGATTCTGGGGAAATATGCTTCCCAGAGCACCATATGGAAAACCTCTTCCATTTGGAATTATAGGTAGCCCTGGTGGAAGGTCTCCTAGAAGCCTTCAATATATCCATTACACCTTGGGAGAGGTGTAGATCAGCAAACTCTAACTCTTCAAGAGCCAGGCCTTGAGATTGAGAGATTTGAGGTTCGGGTACCAAACCCTCCCCTAAGCACAGGTTAACAGGTTGTGCTTCCTGGGAAGACACAGGGGAAGATGGACTGCTAAGGACAGTCAGAGTGGATACCAGGGTTGTCTGGCCCAATCTGGAGCAATCAGGATCATCTTGCAGGACTGAGATCTGATTTTGACTAACACTTTGAACAGGAGAGGGAAGGGAGGAAAAGCATAGAGAAACTTCCCTTCCCAATTGAGAACTAAGGCACCCAGAGGGACTGAGCCCAACACTGGGGGCCTGCAGCAAAATGGGAAGTTGGTGATTGTCTGGGGCTGCAAAAGATCTATCTGCGGGTGCCCCATCATGGCAAAATTACCTCCAGGACCAGGGGTCCAGTTACCATTAGTGATGGCCTGGAAATCCTGCTGAGAGCATCTGCCAGGACATTGTCCTTACCTGGGAGGTGAACTGCCGAGGAGGTGTTCAGGGAGTAAGCCAGAGACCACAACTTCATTGCTTCGGTGCACAAGGCCGTAGACCGAGTGCCTCCTTGCTTGATGTACCACATTGTGGTGGTGTTGTCTGTTCTGACCTGTACAACTTTGTTCTGAACAGATTTGGAAAAAACTTGAAGTGCTAGAAAAACTGCTCTGAGTTCCAACAGATTGATGTGGAGCAGAGATTCCTGAGGGGACCACAATCCCTGGGTAGTGAGGTCGCCCATGTGAGCTCCCCAACCCAAGAGAGATGTATCTGTAGTAAGGATTAAGGAGTGAGACTGAGTGACAAAGGGAACCCCTTGTCTCAGATTGCTCTGATCCTGCCACCACTATAGGGCTTGGATCAGGGTTCGAGTTACTGGGATCAATTTGGTTAGAGGGTCTTTCCTTTGAGACCAAAAGGCTCTCAAATGGAACTGGATGTCCCTCATCTGAAATCTTTCTCCCTGCACTACTGCTGTAGAAGCAGCCATGTGCCCCAGGAGCTGTAGAAAATGCCTTGCTGGTCGAGAGACCTGCAGGGTGAATGAGCAGGCCAGAGAGACCAGGGTCCTTGCCCTGTCCAAAGGAAGGAAGGCTCTGGCTTTCTCTGTGTTCAGCTCAGCGCCTATGAAGGTGAGGAGCTGGACAGGCTCTAGAACTGACTTTGAAAGATTCAGAAGGAAACCTAGAGAGGTGAGCAGTTGCTGAGTTATTTGTAGATGTAACTTGACTTGGTCTGGAGACTGGCCTACTATGAGCCAGTCGTCCAGGGTAAGGGAAAATGGCAATTATTTGCCTTCTTAAGGAAGCAACTGCTACTGCCAGGCATTTTGTGAATACCCTTGGAGCAGAGGTGAGGCCAAAGGGCATTGCTCTGAACTGGTAATGGCCTAAGGGCAGCTCGAACCTGAGGTACTTTCGATGGGAGCTTCTGATGAGAATATGGAAGTAGGCATCCTTGAGGTCCAGGGACGCTAGCCAGTACCCTGGCCTTAGAGAGGGTAGAATAATTCCCAGAGTCACCATTTTGAATTTTGGTTTTAAAAGGTGCTTGTCTAAATATCTGAGATCCAGGATGGGCCGCCATTCTCCTGTCTTTTTTGGGGTAAGGAAGTACCTGGAGTACAATCCTTTGCCCTGGTGTAGGGGTGGAACTCTTTCCACAGCTCTGAGAAGCCAGGAGGAAGAGACCTCTACCTCTAGGAGCAAAGTGCCTCCAGTGGATTTGCAGGTGGAAGGATCTGGTTCTCATCTTTGGAAATTCTTTGAAGCTGAGAACCAGTCCCTGGCTTACTACTTCCAGGACCCACTTGTCTGATGTCAGAGACTTCCAGTCCTGGACAAAGTAAGCCAGCCTGCCCCCTACAGGTAGCTGAGAATCGGCCCTGGCAAACCCATCAGGGTGCCTGCTTGGCAGGGGCTTTGGGCTGAGGGGTGGAAGCAGGCCTGCTTGTACCCCATCTGCCTCTCCCTCTAAAGAACCCCCTCTGGGCGTAAGCAGAAGAGGAGGCCTGGGCTTGGTAAAAAGGCCTATGAAAAGGCCTGCCCCTGCCCCTGGAAAGCTGCCTTTGAGGAGTGGCCTGCCTTTCCTTGGCCTGTGCACTCCTGTAGGTGGTCCTATACTCGTCCATTTTCTTCATGTAATTCTCTGTTTGCTCCCCAAACAAAGAATTATCAACAACAGGAAAATCCATGGCCTTGGTCTGGGTATCCTGTGACAGGCTACTACATCTGAGCCAAGCCATTCTGCAAAGTGCCACAGATGTAGCCATGACTCTTGATGACGCATCATTTGAGTCCACTGCAGCATGGAACTGCACCCTGGATGCCTCAATACCATCAGCAGCCACCTGCTCCAGCTCCTTGGCAAGATGGCCAGGGACCTGTTTTGCTAAAGCCATGACAGTGTCCCATCTGGATTTCTGATACCTAGCAACATAAGCCATATAATTGGCCTGTCTGAGTCCCAAGGATGCTGCCATGTACTGTTTCTTTGCCATGGCATCAATCCTCCTGGAGTCCTTGTCTGGGGGGTGTGAAGCCAAGGGAATATTTGCCTTGTCACAGGCTGCAGCCTGCACTACCCAACATGGCTGCATTGTTGTGTAAGGAACTCTGTATCTGAGCCTGACAATGCATACCTCTTGTCCATTCTCTTATCCACAGGAGCTATAGTATTAGGAGTCTTTAAAATTTGAAATGTCTGTTTCCCAAAAGATTTGTGCAAGGGAATAGACAGTCTCCTAGACTCTGGGATATCCATCATTTCCACAAAGTCAGGCTCCTCTTGGTCATCCACAGCTTCTTCCATAGGAAGCTGGAGGGTTTCAGCCACTTTTTTATAAAACATGAAATGAGAGGGGGACTCAGAAAGCCTAGGAGGAGACACTCCTGAAGGTCTGTCTGGGGAGATGTCCGGGTCAATGGGCACATCCTGACTTTCAAATCCACATTCACTTTCCTCATACTCCTCTTCATTCTCCTCCGGTTCATAATACTCCTCTAAATCATAACCTTGAACCGGTGGAACCAACCGAACCGAGCACCTCCCTGATGGTGCCGGTTCAGTCGGAACCGGGGAAAGCGACTGGACAATTTTGATCGCTTTGGCTATTTCTTCAGCGGTTGGAGAGGAAAGTTTTGGCTCCAGACCAGCTGATTTTTCCTTTCTAGTTCTCTTAGCTAGAACCAACTCTTCAGAATCGGATCTCCTTTTGCCCGAAGTCTCGCCCTGGTCAGAGGGCACTCCTTCTGGTTCGGTTTGAACCGAACCGGGCTGGCCATCCGGTTCAGCGGACTTTTTGGCCTCCCTTTCCCTGAGCCTACCAACTCTCTTTCTAGGGTAGCTGCAGGAAAATCTTTACAAATCTGGCAGTCTGCATTGAGGTGGTCAAACCCCAGACAATAAACACAGGTGGTGTGGGGGTCAGCCTTAGCAAAGACTTCCCCACACACACTACAGTGTTGAAACCCAGTGGGCCTGGTTTTTCTTTTGGGTTTCTCAGACATTGTGCCAGTCCTAACCAAACTTACCCTTTTAATGGCAATCCGCCAGGCAAGACCCTCTTATCGGTTCCTGACTGTGTCACGGGTCGTGGAAAAAAACGTAATAAAATCCGTTTTTTTTAGAACCGATAAGAACCGGTAACCACACTCTAAAAGTACAATTAAAGATTTTCTAACAACTTGATCGGTTCAAATCGAATCGATAAACCGTTCACAAGTTCCACACAGAATAGAATTAATGTATAACCTATCTAGTACTCACAAATACCACAGGCAGAGACTGAACCGACAGATTACGATTTAAATTCGGTCGAAAACCGAGAAAAACGGTACTTTAACCGACAAATTGAACCGAGCAGAAGGAGAAATCTCCGGAGCAACTGTTCAGTGAGGCGGAGTAAAGAATCTGACAGTTTGAGTTTAAACAGCAACAGACAGAGTCTCAACCGACCTCGAGCTCAGCGTTCCATGCCTGGCATGGAAAGTTAACTCTTTCATCTCCGGGGCAGTTCGAAGGTTGGGACTCACTGCTACTGTCAGAATACAGCAAGACTTCATGTTGTTTGAAGTGGCTGTACAGCTGGAGAACCATTTGACCACCCATAACATCTACGAACCTCTCCAGTCTGGTTTTCAAAAGAGGCACAGTACTGAGACTGCGCTGGTTCGGGCGCTCAATGATCTCTTGATGGTGAGAGAGCAGAAAAAACAGTCCATTTTGGTACTTCTTGATCTGTCATCAGCTTTTGACACCGTGGACCATGGGGTATTGCTCGAGCGTGTGAGATTCATCTGTGGGCTCTCTGGTTTGGTCCACAGATGGTTTACATCATTCCTCACTGGTAGAACTCAGAGGGTGGTGTCAGGGTTTTTTCCTCTGAACCTATCTCTTTGTCATGTGGGGTTCCCCAGGGCTCAGTGCTGTCACCTATGTTGTTTGCGGTGTATATGCTGCCCTTTGGAGACATTGTAAGATGGTATTAGCTGAGGTTTCATTGCTATGTTGATGAGACCCAGCTCTACCTGTCTTTTGCGCCTGACGAGGAAGGAGCACTCATGGTATTTAACGACTGCCTCGCTGCAATCCAAGATTGGATGAGGTCCAGCTGGCTGAAGTTGAACCCTGGGAAGACAGAGGTGATGGTTGTGGATCCAGGTTGCTGGATGGGGGGGTTGGGGACAGGTCAACCCTCAGGAATATTCCTTGGGGACTCCGAGCTCCTTACCTCTGAACGGGTGCGAGACCTTGGGATGATACTGGATGAAGGGCTGACACTTCGATCTCAGGTGTCGGCTGTCGTTAAGTTATCCTTTTACCATCTGAGGAACATCGCTAGGATCAAGCACTTTGTTCCATCCAGTGACCTTCCTACATTGATCCACACCTTTGTGACCTCGTGTCTGGATTACTGCAACTCCCTTTACTTTGGGCTACTGGGGGTTGATATCCACCCACTGCAGCTGGTGCAGAATTCCGCAGCCTGGTTGTTGATGGGGACTCCTCGGTCCTCTCATATCACACCAGTGCTGCGGGAACTGCACTGGCTGCCAGTTCAATGGCGGATCACCTTCAAAGTTGGATTACTGACGTATAAAGCCCTACACGGACTGGGCCCTGACTACCTGAAAGAGTTTTTGGTTCCTTACCACCCTGTATGTCCGCTCCACTCAGCCAACGAGGGGCTGCTGGAGATTCCGAGGGTTTCTATAAAATCTTCGGGGGCACGGGCATTTATGTTTGTGGCCCCCAACCCTCTGGAATTCTCTACCCCATCGGATAAGGAAGTGTATGACCATGGGGGGGGGTTTAAACAGGCATTAAAGACGCATTAATGGAGCATGGCATACGGTGATGTGGGAAATCGTTTTTAATTGTATAGTATTGTATACTTATTTACTGTGATGCAACATTGTTTTAAATTGTTTTAACTTGTACTGCACCTTGAAATTTGAAAGGCGCATTAAAAATAAAGATTATTATTATTATTATATATGTTTGGTGATCCCCTCCATTTATCTTCTGGAAGCTTTCTGATGCAAAGCCTACAAAAGTAATGAAGACATGCGATTACTGAACATTAAATGATGAATTCTGTAATGTTTGGGACGTGACTGTAGTACTTAGAATATGGGTTAAGGTATAAAAGGTGGTTGAATGTGACTTTTTGGTCTGAATGTGATGCAAAAAGCAAAAGAAGAAGAAACTTTTTTATTTTATTTGTCAGGCAAAAATACATCAACATACTTTAACATAGGTCAAAATACCATATTTTCAAACTGTAGGTACACAAATGAATCATTATTTTAATATATATCAAACAGAGGTGAGCTGCCAGTCTAACACCAAGCTTTATTAAAACAACAACAAAAAAAAAAGGTTTCCAGAACTAACAGTTCAAAATCCTTTTCAAACAAATTATGTTTAGAAAAGGCTAACTTTGGAAACTTCAGGGCTACAAACTTTTTTTTTTAATGAAAGCCTGGAGTCAGGCCAACATAGATATGTTCTGGCAATACAGTTCTGTATTGAAATATTACAAATAATGTTGTTACAATGGAAAAGTGACAGTTTCCTAAATAGCTGGTATTAAACATGCAGAAAATACAACTGGCCTTCTGCCATATAAAACAACAAGCCTTTTCTTCTATTTTTTTTAATTAAATTTACACAAAGCAAACAACACAGACTTCAAAATATGTGCATTTCTAATCTCCGATTTACACAATTTTACAATAACTGTACTTTCTTAGCATTTAAAGACAGAGCGTGGGACTGTGGTGCTTCAGAGGATGCATGTGATTTTCTGCTAGGAAGAACTACAGATTTTTTCCTAATCCTTTATTTATTAAGGACTGCTACATGAAACAGGATCTTTGACCCTTGGTATTGATTACTCCGGATACGTATTCTTTTTATAGCTAGTCCCTAGCTATACTTGAAATTACTGTAAAAACCTTTCAGTGAGTAACTGGGGGGACGCCAATACAACTGATACTGATGGGAGCAGTGACGCTGCTGGCAACACTGGGGCAGTGACACAGTAAGGAGAAGCAGTGACACAACTAACAAAGAGGGAGCAATGACAGCTAGCAACGAGAGGGCAGTAACTGAACTGGTAATGAGGGGGCAGTGAAACAGATGGTACCAAGGGAGTAATGACACAGCTGTCAATGAGAGGGCAGTACCACAACTGGTAATGGAGGAAGGACAGTTGACAACGGGGGTGACAAAGCTGGTAACCAGGATGTGATCACTGACAATGAGGGGGGAGTGGCACATCTGGTAACAGGACAATGACACAGCTGATAATGAGGGGGCAGTGACAGCTGCCAACGAGGGGTTCAGTGACACTGCTGGTAATGGAAAAAGTAACAGCTGATAATTGGGCAGTGACACAGCTGGCAACCAGGGAAGGCAGTCACACAGCTGGACACCAGAGAGGCATTGATAATGATGATGCAGAGAGAGGAAACACCAGGCAGTAGAGAGGCAAAAGTGAATGCAATGAGAAGAGTGGTGACAAAGCTGTCAAGGGGAAAGCAGCTACACAGTTGGCAATGGGGGGGAGTGGTGATGGAGCTGACAATCCGGGCCTTAGGTAACATGGAGCTATCCCCACTCCCACTGAACTGGTGCCCAATACCACTAAGTACCTAACCACTTCACTATATCATTTTCGCAAACAAAGGACCAGCTTTCATACTTTTCTTCAGCTAAGATGCATTATTTCCTTCACTGTGGTGTCCTACTTCTACTGTTTTACAGCTATGAGGACAAACACACGATGCAGTGCTTTAAATAAGGTTGCTTACTGACCTCTTTTAGTCACCAACTTTTTATAAGTACAGGGCTACCCCCACAGACTGCAGACATAGGGTGGTGCTTGTGGTAATCAGGGCCGAAGGTATGTTATTCGGGGGACGACCTTCAGTATATATACTGTACATGTACATAAGTGGTTTTAAGTAAGGTTTAGAGCACTGGTATCAAAACAAGGGTAGACTGGTCCAGTGGCGCTGAGGGTTGAGGTGCTGGACACCACACCTCACACCACGCTGTTGACCCGGATTCAGGAACAGACTCGGAGCACCAGAGGCCAGCAGGGGAAGGAGAGGACTGAGCGTCTGGAGGACTGCTCTCATTTCCTGGGGTGAGTTGGGGAGCTTGCCTTGCTCTGTAGCAGCCCCTGGTGAAGACTGGGAGCACTACAGAGCGGAGCTATAACTGGGCCAAGAAAAGAAAGAAAATGGCATTTCAAGCGACCAGATGACGGCTGCCCGGACCCTCACTGCCATGGAGCCCCCAGACAGCCGGGACCAACCTCAGCAGCAACCAAGGCCAAGAAGGAAAGCAGTAAGGCACTTTCTCTCTGGAAGGAAAGAACCCGTCCGACGAAGGAATATGTCGGATTACCCTGGGTCCGGCTGTGATATATGGTGGGAGATGGCGACGAGGGTTCCCGGGGAAGGTGAGCTCAGTCCTTGGTGACCCAAAGGAGAGGCCGCTCGAGACGCAGTGGAGGAGTAAAGATAATGTAAAAAAATGTAGTAGTGCAATAAAGGATGGTGGTAAAAGGCAATTTTGGAAGATTTTACAAAAACAAATTAGGCTGACGGCTACAAATATAGGGTGGTAGTAAAAAAAACATTAAGGTGGTTGCCCACCATGCTAAAATAATGAATGGGGAACAGTGGAGTATCAATGTCCTTCCCAAGACTTGGAAATGCTTAAAGGGAGCAGTTGTTTTCTAGCTCTGAAGCACTTTTACTCAACAAAATTATATTTGTCTCACTTAATGTCAAACCGTGAGTAAATTAATCTTGAATACCAAAGTTATCTGGGGCACTCAGAAAGGTTATGCGATTTACTCATGCTCATTCAGTATGCATCGCCTGTGGTGTGCTCCGAACCCATGATCTCCTATTTCATAGTCCAATACTGGTTTTCACAGTACTGCACTCCTATTGCTAGACTGCACTGCCTTCATTTATCTTACAGTAAGTCCTAGTACTCTGCTTATGACATAATTTCTACAATAACCTTTTTTATTTAATTTTTTTTAATGTAGATGTTTAAGTTTTCAATGTTACGACAGTACATATATCTCAGAAAGCTGGCCAGAGGAGCAGTAGCTGCTCCATGGAGGCATAGCTCCAACAAGGCAGTTGCAGGATGACAGTAGACTTACGAAAAAATGACACAAGCATTGTAAATATTTTGTCCTTTCTTTGCAAAAAACTGCATTGATGCAACACTTAAGGTCCACACTAAAGCAACAAAACTAGGGAAATGAGCTTTAGGGTTTCCAACCCTAAAACCCCAATGCCACCCCTAAGGCAAATCGGGGTGAAGTCTTCCTAGGAGTCGTCAACCCTAAAGCTCACCCCATTAGGTGTGCATGTTTCTGGGGTGTATAGAAATCGGGTGAGCTTTAGGGTCGACAACCCCTAGGAAGACTCCACCCCTGATCTGCTTTAGGGGTGGCATTGAGGTTTAAGAGTTGGAAACCCTAAAGTCGTATTTCTCAACTTTTGTTGCTTTAGCCTGAACCCTAAATGCTGCATTAACGCAGTTTTTTGCAAAGAATTTCCTTACTTTTTTGAGATAGTATAATGGTATGTTTTCCTGTTGGAGCGCAGAACTCTCAGGGCCCTGCACTCACATGCACCAATACTTTTTGAGATAGAGTATTGTATCCTTATTTGTTTGAGGGAGCGCAGAGCCCTCTGGGCCCTGAATTACCAACCCTCAATAGATGCCTATATCTATGTTTATGGGGAAGCACAGGACAAACTGCCAACATAGGCTTCCTATTACCCCATCTTATCAACCCGGTAGTACAAATAGCCAAATCCCCACCACACAACATTCCACACCACCGCAGCATAATTCCGAGGTTGGGGCACAAAAATACATTTTGGGCACAATTTGAAAAATGACAGCTGTCACATTCATGAGGTCGTGTAAAGAAATAGCTTTGTTGATAATTTGGGGTTAAAATATTGAAATTAACTCACTGAGGCCTCATGAGCTCCTTGAGAGTTTCACCACTTGTGGCCTGTATACTTTTAACAGTGCAACCCAGAGCTTTCTGAGCAAAATCAAGTCATAATCAGCATGCCACAAACAAATGTGAATAACTTATGAACCGTAAGTGCTACACACAACGTCCGAGTGGCAAAGTTGTTCAGTGCAAACTTACCTTTCCAGTGGTACTATGCAATTAATTATAAGTAGTTCCTATTTTCTTCTATATTGGTTGAAATAGCAAAACATTTTTTTTTCAATAAAAAAGGCAATGGAAACAATTTTTTTGTGGGAAACTTTAACATATCAACACCAAATTAAGCATCATACATTAGATGGAGGTACAAAACTAATTTTGTACTAAAAAGCAGTTTTTCTAATATGATGCATGTATTTCTTTTCTGTTTTATTAAGGTGACTAAGTGAAGCTTGAGAGACAAATGTCAGCCATTAACATCATACCATACAAACATGTGAATATCTTCTAACGTATACATAACACACACACAAAGTATCAGTGGCAAAGTTGTTCAGCAGAACATCACCTTTCCAACGGTGCTATGCAGTCGATTCTACTCACTTTAGTTTGTGAAATATTTAAGTTTTAAAGAGTGACATCCTCAGGCATCAAAAGTCCTCAGTGGCACAAAGTGCAGGACGTCTGGAGGCATTAAAGACCTCAGGAGTACGTTTTCTGCTGCCGCCTACAGGCGTCTTGGGGCCTCAATGAGTTAAGAAGAAAAAATTACTCACCTTAGTAATTGCTTTTCTTCTCATGGAGTCTTGCTATATTGTGACTTAAGCAGTTAGCCACAGCACTTGAACTGCCCCGGAGAGGAAACAGTTAACTCCAGAGAGACTGGAGTTCTAAAGCGCGAGAGCGCTATGCCAAAGCTCTATCTGGCCAGTTTCAAATGAAACTGTCAGATCTTTACGAAGCTAACACTAAGCAGCAAGTCTGTGTGGAAGCTCTACACTAGCCAAGTGGCTACCTACTAGTAGGAATAACAACAACAAACACAACAACAACAACAGCAATAATAATAATAACAATGATAATAATATTATTAGTTTCACCCTAACAAGTACTATTAGACCCCCTTCCCACAAGACTCAAGTCCAGGAAGGGGCCATATATACTTAAAAACAGAAATACCTAGTTCCTAACCCTAAATAAAAGGGAAGGGAAGAACTAAAAATGGCATGACACAGTGCTTGCACTAATTTGCCAACCCTTACCCAAGTAGAAGTTCTGAGAGGGGCAGGTTGCGGGGTGATGCATAATAGCAAGACTCCATGAGAAGAAAAGCAATTACTAGGTGAGTAATTTTCTTCCAAACACCATAAGTCTTGCTATATTATGACTTAAACAGATACACAGTAGTACCTCCATGGAGGGGGTCAGAACCTACTTAGGAAATAGGCTCTGAAGCACAGCTGTGCCAAGCGAGCATCTCTCCTGAACTGGACATCCAGGAATAATGCTTGGTAAAAGTGTGAACTGTTTTTCCAGGTAGCAGCTTGACAAATTTCCAGAATGGGAATATCTCTAGCAGCCGCTAGAGATGCAGCTGTACCCCTGGTGGAGTGGGCCCTCAGTCCTGAGGGGGGTTCTCTACCTAGTTTTTGGTAACAGAACTGGATACAAGAGACAATCCACCTTGCAATTGTCCTCTTAGTGGCAGGTCTCCCTTTGCCAACCTCTCCATAGGTAAGGAAGAGTTGGAGGGATTCGAACCTGTGACCCTTGGTGCGTTCCAAATAGTAGCTTAAGGCTCTTTTGACGTCCAAGCTGTGCAATCTCCTCTCACCCGAGGAAGAATGCTCAGTGAAAAATACTGGAAGGGAGATGGATTGGTTCAGATGGAAATCTGAAACCACTTTAGGCAAAAACTTTATGTTAGTCCTGAGGACTACCTTATCTCTGTGAAAAGAAATAAAATCCTTTTCCACTGACAGGGCTTGTAATTCACTTATGCGTCTGGCAGAAGTGATGGCCACTAGGAAAACAGTTTTCCAAGTTAGAAACTTGAGATCTGCTGAAGACAGAGGCTCAAAAGGGGGTTGCATTAACTGAGCAATGCAAACATTCAAGTCCCAGGCTGGAGCTGGTTCCCGAAAGGGAAGGTTAGTGTGAAGTAACCCCTTAAAAAACTTGGAAAACACAGGGTGAGAAGAAAGGGAGGCAGGCTTCCCTGCTGATACAAAAGCAGAGACAGCTGCCAGATGAACCTTTAAGGTAGCTGGCCTAAGGCCTAAGGAATTTAAATGGACCAGATAGTCCAGTAAAATGGGCAAATCAACAGATTCTGGGACAATTTGCTTCTCAGAACACCAGATGGAAAACCTCTTCCATTTGGAATTGTAAGTGGCCCTAGTGGAAGGCTTCCTTGAAGCCTTTAAAATATCCAGGACACCTTGAGAAAGGTGTAAATCAGCAAATTCTAACTCCTCAAGAGCCAAGCCTTGAGATGGAGGGATTTGAGGTCCGGATACCACACTCTCCCCTGGGCACAGGCCAGCAAGTCGTGGACTCTGGGCAGGTTCAGGGCAGGGTGGACTGCCAGGAACAGAAGCAGTGGGTACCAGGGCTGTCTGGCCCAATCTGGAGCAATCAGGATCACTTTGCAGGGCTGGGATCTGATTTTTACTAATATCCTGAAGAGAAGAGGGAAGGGGAAAGGCATAGGAACTTCCCTTCAATCCAACAGAAAAGCGTCCAGGGGGACTGAGCCCAGTACTGGAGGCCTGCAACAAAATAGAGGAAGTTGGTGGTTGTCTGGGGCTGCGAAAAGATCTATCTGAGGGGTGCCCCATCTGGCAAAGACCGACCCCAGCACCTGAGGATTCAGAGACCATTTGTGATGGCCTTGAGAAATCCTGCTGAGGGCATCCGCCAGGACATTGTCTTTCCCTGGAAGGTGAACTGCTATCAGGGAGGTGTTCCGGGAGTAAGCCAGAGACCACAACTTCATTGCTTCGGTGCACAAGGCTGATGATCGAGTGCCCCCCTGCTTGTTGATGTACCACATTGTCGTGGTGTTGTCTGTCCTGACTTGAACTACCTTGTTCTGGACAGATGCTGAAAAAACCTGAAGAGCTAAAAGACAGCTCTGAGTTCCAAAGGTTGATGTGGAGCAGAGATTCCTGGGGGACCACACTCCCTGAGTGGAAAGGTCGCCCAATGAGCCCCCACCCTAGCAAGGAGGCATCCGTGGTGAGGGTGAGGGAGTGGAAACAGGAATGAAGGGGACCCCTTGTCTTAGATTGCTTTGATCCTGCCATCACTGGAGCAAGACCAAGATCGGGTCACTGGGACTAACTTGGTAAGGGGGTCCCTCCTTTGAGACCAATAGGTCCTCAAATGGAACTGGATGTCCCTCATCTGGAATCTTGCTCCTTGCACTACAGCTGTGGAAGCAGCCATGTGCCCTAGGAGTTGCAGAAAATGCCTTGCTGGTCGAGAGACCCGCAGGGTAAAGGAGGATGCCAGGGCAATAAGTCTCTCTACCCTTTCTGAGGGGAGAAATGCCCTGGCCAACTTTGTGTTCAATTCCGCACCTATGAAAGTTAGTACCTGAACTGGTTCCAGAACTGACTTTGGTAAATTCAGCAGGAATCCCAGGGAAGTGAGAAGCTGCTGGGTGACTTGCAAGTGGGATTTTACCTGATCTGGAGACTGACCCACAATGAGCCAGTCGTCCAGGTAGGGAAACACAGCAACCCCTTGCCTTCTTAAATGAGCCACTACCACAGCTAGACATTTTGTGAATACCCTTGGAGCAGAGGTAAGGCCGAAGGGCATTGCTCTGAACTGGTAGTGGCCTGAGGGCAGTTCGAACCTGAGGTACTTTCGGTGAGAAGGCCTGATCAGGACATGAAATAGGCATCCCTGAGGTCCAGGGAGGCTAGCCAGTCCCCTGGCCTCAGGGAGGGCAAAATCATTGCCAGAGTTAACATTTTGAACTTGGTTTCAAAAGATGCTTGTTCAGGTACTAAATCTAGAATGGGCCGCCATTCTCCTGTCTTTTGGGGTAAAAAGTATCTTGAGTACAGCCTTGCCCTGATGGCAAGGAGGAACCCTTCCACTGCTTTGCAGTCTAGAAGAGAAAACCTCTGCTTCCAAAGCAAGGGCTTCTGAAGGATTTGCAGGTGGAAAATGTCTGGTTCTCATCTTTGGAAACTGTTTGAAGCTGAGAACCAGACCCTGGCTTACTACCTCAGAACCCATTTGTCCGAGTTAGGGACACCCAGTTCTGGCTGAAATAAGCCAACCTGCCTCCCACCGGTACAGGAGAATCGCCCTGGGCACCCCATCAGGGTGCCTGCTTGCAGCAGCCTTAGGCTGAGGGAGGGAACAGCCTACCTGCGCCCGCCTACCTCTGCCTCTGAAAAACCCTCTGTGCAAACGCAGAGGAGGCTTGAGATTGGTAAAAGGCCTGTGGAAAGGCCTGCCCCACCTCTGGGAGTGTGCCTTGTGGAGTGGCATGCCTCTCCTTGGCCTGGGCACTTTTGTAGGTAGTTCTGTATTCAGCCATCTTTTTCACATAATTTTCTGTTTGTTCCCAAACAGAGAATTTCCACTACAGGAAAATCCATAGCCTTTGACTGATATCTTGGGACAGATTAGTGCATCTGAGCCATGCCAACCTACGGAAAGCTACAGAAGTGGCCATGACCCTAGAGGAAACATCATTAACATCTACAGCAGTATGAAATTGAACTTTAGAGGCTTCAATGCCATCAGCAGCCACCTGTTCCAACTCACTAGCCAGCTGGCCATGGGCCTGCTTGGCTAACTGCAATACTGTGTCCCATCTAGATTTCTGATATCTAGCCACATAAGCCATATAATTTGCCTGCCTGAGTCCCAAAGAAGCTGCCAAATATTGTTTAGCCATGGCATCAATCTTCCTGGAATCCTTATCAGGAGGATGTGAGGCCAGGGAATATTAGCTTTGTCACAGGCTGCAGCTTGTACCACACCTACATGACTACACTGCTCAGTGAGGAAGTCTGTATCAGGGCCTGACAAAGTATACCTTCTGTCCATTTTTTATCTACAGGAAGGACAGAATGAGGATTTTTAAAATGTTTGTTGTTTGCTTCCTAAATGACTTATGCAAAGGAATAGACAACCTCCTAGACTCTGGTATATCCATCATTTCTACATAATCAGGCTCCTCTTGCTCATCCACAGCCTCTTCTAAAGGAAGCTGGAGGTTTCTGCAACCTTTCTGTAAAACATAAAATGAGAAGGGGACTCAGACAGCATAGGGGAGATTCTAAAGGTCTGTCTGGAGAAATGTCCGGTTCAATGGGCACGTCCAGACCTCCCAGCCACATACATAATGGTCAATTCCTCCTCCCCTCCTGTGGTTCATAAAATTCCTCAACATCATACTCCTGAACCACTGGAACCGAGCAACCAACCTTTTGCAATTGTTGGTGGTTCGACAGGTCCCTGAGACAGTGACTGGACAATCTGTATGGCTTTAGCCATCTCTGCAACAGTTGGAGAGGCAATTTTAGACTCAGACCTGCTGATTTCTTTGTCTTTTTACTGGGACTGGTTCCTCTGAACCAGCCTTCCTTTGCCGAGAAGTCTCGCCTGGTCAGAGGACACTCCTCTGGTCCAGTGGAGCTGGACGGGCTAGCCATCGGGTCAGCGGACTTTTTGGCCTCTCGTTCCTGAGCGGCCCAATCTCTTCTCCAGGGTGGCTGCAGGAAATTTTTACACACCTGGCAGTCTGACAGGAGGTGGTCAGCCCCAGACAATAAACACATGGTGTGTGGGTCAGCCTTGGCAAAGGCTTCCCACAGACATCACAGTGTTGAAACCAATGGGCCGGTTTTTCTTTTGGGTTTCTCAGACATAATGCCAGCCTATCCACAAACTTGCCCTTTTGATGGCAGTGCCAGGCAAGACACCCTTATCGGTTCCTAACCGTGTCACGGGTATTTGAAAAAACCCACTAAAATAAAAGGTTTTTTTAGAACCAATAAGAACCGGGAACAGCACTCTAAAAAGCCCAATATATGATTTAAATGCTTTATTTAGCAAACCGATCGGTTCAAAACCGAACCGATAATTAATTTCCACACAGACTTTTAAAATCCTGTACTTACGGTTTACCAGATAGAGCTCTGAACCGAAATGCGGTAAAATAAATACTTATTGCCGGTTCAAATGAACCGAAAATACTCGCTTAAACCAAGAAATGAACCGAGCTGAAGGAGCTGATCTCCGGAGCGACTGTTCAGTGAAGCGGAGTAAAGAATCTGACAGTTTCATTTGAAACTGGCCAGATAGAGCTTTGGCATAGCGCTCTCGCGCTTTAGAACTCCAGTCTCTCTGGAGTTAACTGTTTCCTCTCCGGGGCAGTTCAAGTGCTGTGGCTAACTGCTTAAGTCATAATATAGCAAGACTTCATGGTGTTTGAATGTCACGAGCGAGCTTAATGAAATGTTAACAGATGTGCACAACTTTGTCATTTTAGAATATTTTATTTATTTATTTAGCTTTGTTGATCAGGTAGGTGCATTAGGCAAAAACCCTGCCTATTTTCAAGCACGACGCGAGAGGGTACAAAACACAGTTGACATTTACAGTACAGTGATAAAGTATAAAAAATGCAGTACAATACAGCATATGGCACAGACAACTGATATTCACGCAGGGATGGTCAGGAGTAAAAAACAACAGAACTTACATATAGTATTAGCCATCCTTGCAGGCAATAACAAGAGCAGGCGATGACATTAGGCTATGAACATTCAACAATTCAGAGATCAATAAAACTAGATAGAAACATAGAAACATAGACTTTGACGGCAGATAAGGACAGCTTGGCCCACTTAGTCTGCCCATTCCCTTCGTATTGGATAAGCTGCATATTCTAGTTAACCAACAGCCTACTTGTTCCTACCTTTCACTATAATTGCCTTATGTCTGTCCCATGTATTCTTGAATTCCCCCACTGTTTTTGACCCCACGACCTCCACAGGAAGGTGGCTCCATGCGTCCACCACCCTCTCCATGGGAAAATACTTTTTGATGTTGCCCCTCAGCCTTCCCTCTCTATCTTCAAACTGCGTCCCCTTGTTCTAGCACATCTCTTTCTCTCAAAGATGCTCCCATCGTGGATTTTGTTGATTCCTTGAGGTACTTGAAAGTTTCTATCATGTCCCCCCTCTCCCTCCTTTCCTCAATGGTATACATATTAAGCTCTTTCAGTCTCTCCTCATATGGTTTATGTTGCAGACACTGCACCATTTTAGTTGCCCTACTCTGGACCATCTGCATCCTGTCTATGTCCTTGTGGAGATGGGGTCTTTAGAACTGCATGCAGTACTCTAAATGGGGTCTCACCAACTGTCTGTACAGAGGTATAACAACTTCCTGTTTTCTATTGGTGATGCCTCTCCCTATGCACCCCAGTATCCCTCCAGCCCTCCTTACTGCCTTCTCACATTGTTTGCCTACCTTAAGATCATCTGATACGAATACCCTGAGGCCCCTTTCCATTTTTGTTGTTAGTGCCTCCCCCCATTGTGTACTCTTCCCCTGGGTTTTTGTTTCTCAGATGCATTACTTTGCACTTTTTTGCACTGAATCTAAGCTGCCATATTTTTAACATACCCTTCTTATGACCCCACCTCATGAACAAGTATGGTAGAAATTTTGAAATCCTCCCTGACAGGTGATTTCACCAACTAATCACAAAATCGCCTTTCGGGCAGGATTTGCAAAATGACACCAACATTGTTCAAGATGTGAGGTATCAAAAAGAGTATGCTGAAAATTTGGTGTAAAAATCTTGAAAAATGATAAAGTTATGCACCAAAGTTGAAAACCCATTGAAATACACTGAGTCCCCATACAAAAAAGGATCTTTATTCATGAGTCGTCATACAAAACAAGATCTTGTTTCGTATCATGAGTCATGAAGTGATTTATTATCTAAAACAACATTATAAGGGCATTTCTGCAACAGTGAAGTGCAGAATCCAGCTAAGGGGGCCCCGATATGCAAGCTACATGTGCTGGTCATTCTCAGGAATGTCATTTTTGTGGGTTTTCAAATGAGAATTTTTATGGATAAAGGGAAAACAAGATGGTGGCAAACAAAAAAATTATTTTCCTCTCATGAAAAAAGATTGACCCCATACGAAAAAGATTATTTGTTTGTTTCATACAGCTGTTTTGAAGTGCTTACTGTGCATGCTCAGAACCAAGTTTTAAAAATCTCAAAATTAAATAACTTTGGAACACATTAATATTTTTTTGCCAAACAACCAAAAGGCACATCTGTGGGCCAGCGCCTTTCTACCCTGAAATGCTCAGACCAAAATTCCAAACTGTCTGGGTGGTAGACAAATCAAAGAAATCCCATTCAAATCAATGGGAAAAAAATACGAAAAATTCACTTTTTTCCACTATCCAGATCTCCAAAACCACAAATCCGACCAAAATGATTAGAATGAGACTTGCCACATCCAGAGATCTACCGCACAAAATGCAAAATTTTATGCAATTCTGTTCAGCGGTTGCAAAGATATTAAAGTGCAAAACTTTGAGTTTAACACAGAAACCTAAGCTGCAAAATTTAGAGTTTAACATAGAAACCAGAGTTTAGCCCTAAATATAGTGGCGCCACTGTGCCACTATAATGAGAATTACATCATACTGCTGTTCTGAGTATCATTATTCATCACTGTCAACAAAATATAAGTGTGGGAAAATAAATACAGATTAGGAATGGAAGAGAGGGAGAGTTCTAGGGACAGTAAAAACTGTGCAGCAAACTGTATGTTGACGCAGTATACAATATCTGCCACTCCAAGATATTTAATAAACTGTGCTTTCTTTTCAGGTTGCTGAATACATATGTAAAAGTGATCTCCCATGAGTGACCCGATTCCCTTATTCTCTATGGAACAAAATCATGTCGATCTCCATAATGTAGTGGATCCAGTGTGTACAATAACAGTTATATGACATTACCAGTGGATTGCGACTTAAGCAACAAGAGCAATTAAGTTTTGTGGAACAAATACAGAAACATAGAAAGTAGTCAAGTCATTCTTTATTTGTAAAAAGGTGCTTTTCAAATATCAACACACCTGTACAATCAGCAAGCATGGGAACAATTTTATCAGTGAAGATTCCAAACCATAGACATAATTAAAACAATTTAAGTAATATCAGGGAATGCCAGCTCAAACAAATAGGTATTCGACTACAACCTAAATAACTCAGTGGACAGACACCCTTTCACCCGAGGTAGAGAATTCCACAGGTTCGGGGGTGCAAAAGTTCTGGCCCCCAAGGTCTTCAAACAGACCCTGGGAACCTCCAGCAATCCCGTGTCAGTGGAACAGAGTGGATGGGAGGGGCAGCAGGGACAAAGGAGGTCTTGCAGATAACGTGGTCCCTGTTCATGTAGGGTCTTACAGGTCAGCAAAGCAGACCTGGAAGGTGATCCTCCACCACACCGGCAGCCAGTGCAGTTCGACGAGCACAGGTGTGATATGGCTAGATCTTGACAAGCCAGTCAACAACCTGGCTGCCACATTCTGCACCAGCTGCAGGTGATGGATGTCCACCCCCAGAAGCCCTAGGTATAGAGCATTGCAATAGTCAAGGCAGGTAGTCACAAAGGTATGGACCAACGCTGGAAGATCCTCGGGCAGAACAAAGTGCTTTATCTGGACAATGTTCCTCAGATGGTAAAATGAGGTCTTGACGATGGCTGACACCTAAGATTTAAGTGTCAGTTCACAGTCAAGTACAACACCCAGATTCCGCACCCATTCTGAGGTCCTCAACTGGATGCCCCCCAGTATAAGCATGGATGGCTGACCAGGAGGTAATCCCTCTGCCCGACGACCTGGGTCCACCACCAACATCTCAGTCTTATCCGGGCAAGTAAGGACAGACCATCCATGACTTTCAGTTGCAAGCTCACATTATGTACAAGAGGGATGAAGTACAGTCGGCAAGCTATGACAGACAGTAAGTTGAAAAGCTTCTTTGCCAGCCTGATGAAGCAGCTAACTAGCCGAGTTTACTGCAAGCAGCTGACACCAGCTAACAGGTTAGGCAAAAAAGAGGAGTTCCATGCTGTCATCCACTCTGCTATGGGGCAGTGTCTTGCACATGAAGTAAGTTATTTTCTCACCAGAACTTCTATGATATTGCAGCAGATGCTGAAAGTCTGGACACCAACCACACTGGGTTTACATAGAATGTGACGGCAGAAGGGGACCTCGAGGTCCCTCTAGTCTGCCCATGGTACATAAATTACTACCCCCTCACCCTGTTACCCCACCTTTTGTATGATTCCTTTGCATTTATCCCAAGTGTTTTTGAACCCCTTGACCATTTTGGCCCCCACGGCCTCTAAGGGAAGGATGTTCCAGGCATCCAGCACCCTCTCCGTGAAGAAGAACTTTCTAACACTGGTCCTGAATTTTTCCCCTTTTAATCTAAGATCATGACCCCTTGGTTCTGCTACCCTCCTTGGAATCAAAAAGTTCCTGAACCTTTACCTTATTTATACCTTTAATGTACTTGAAGGCCTTGATCGTGTCCCTCCTATCCCTCCTCTGTTCCAAGAATACGTTTAATTCCTTCAACCTGTACCTCATATGACATTTGGTGTACTCCCTGTACCATTTTTGTTGCCTTCCTTTGTACTGTCTCTATTCTGTCAATGTCCTTTCTAAGGTGTGGCCTCCAAAACTGGACACAGTATTCCAGGTGGGAACAGGCAAGTGCCCTATACAGCGGCAGTACCACCTGCCCCCCTCCTCTGGCTCGCGATTCCCTTCCAGTGCATCCCAGCATGCCACTGGCCTACAGTGCTTCCTTCTCGCATTGTCTACTCACTTTCAAGTTGTCCAATTTAAAAAAAAAAAAAAACAGACTACACTCTTGGCTGGTCGTTGCTAGTCTTACTCCTCCTAAGAAGTACTCCTTTTTGGGTTCCCTCTCCCTATGTGCATGACCTTGTATTTTTTGGCTTTGAAATTCAGCTGCGATGCTGTAGACCACTCTTCCAGTTTCTTTAGGTCTGATTCCATTTTCACTTGTCCTGCTGGGAAGTCCATTCTGTTGCTTATCTTGGTGTCATCTGCGAACAGACACACCTTTCCCTCAAGCCCCTCTGCAAAGTCGGCTATGAACACATTGAATAATAGAGGCCCCAACACAGAACCCTGGGATACCCCACTGGTTACCCTCTATTCTGTTGATAATGTGCCGTTTACCTGCACCCTCTGCGTTCTACCATGTAGCCAATTTTTCACCCATGCCCCCATTTCCCGCCCCACTCCTGTGTAGTCCAACTTCTTTATCAGCCTTCTGTGTAGGACAGAGTCGAAGGCTTTGCTAAAGTCCAGGCAGACTACATCCACTGCCCCCCAACCCCCATTATCCACTGTCTTGGTAACGCAGTCGAGGTAATCAATTAGGTTAGTTTGGCAAGAACACTCCGCTGTGAATCCATGTTGTTTATGATCTTGTTGCCCGCTGGCTTCAAGGAATGCTATTATCCCCATTTGCAAACAGGATACTGGGCTGCATAGCCAGGGGAATTACGTCCAGAAGGAGGGAGGTGATCCTTCCTTTATATAATGCTATGGTCAGGCCTCTTGGGGGATGGGGTAGTATGGCGAGCAGCCATTAGGTTGCTGGCTTTCAAGCAGACATTGAGAGACCTTTTGGCCTATTCTGCTGGCTTTTAGTATGTTAGTATGTTAATAATGATTCCATCAATTTCCCCACCAGGGAAGTGAGGCTCACCAGTCGGTAGTTTCCTGCTTTCTCCTTGCTACCAGATTTATGAAATGGGACCACTGTTGCCCTCTTCCAGTCTATGGGAACCTCCTCACTGACCAATAATTTGGTGAAGAGTCCTGCTAGTGGTGCTGCAAGTTACTTCCCTAGTTCTTTTAGGACGCTGGGGTGCATGTCATCAGATCCCATGGCTTTGACCATTTTCAGGTTGTTAAGCACCTTCAAGACTTGGTCTGCTGTGAAGGGGTTTGTATCAACCCCTAGTCTAGGGCTGGTCCTTTTCCTTCCCTCTCCTCCGTAAATACAGAGTAGAAATGCCTGTTTAGGACTTCTGTTTTATTCCAATTTCTTACCATATTTCCTGTTCAAAACTGCACTTGTCAATTAATGGACTACATAAACTATCTAAAGGTGCAACTCATCTGTCTGCTTGGAAGTGATCAGTTAGAGATAGGTGGACAGTAGTTAACATACACCGGTAATATTTCAGTTCTCGCATGCTAACTCTTGGTGATGGGACTTTACCATGGCCTGCTGTCTAAGGGGACACTTACAGGCCAAAAAAATGCCATCGTAAAAGGGAATTAATATGAGGCTCAATGACTCCTTGAAATTGGCTTGAAATTCCCTTCACAATTTGCTAACCATTTAGTATTAATTGCTCATTCCTGCTCAACAGTGAAATTCTTATCACTACTAAATTACAGGTGCTATTTATCACTGCATCTGTTACTGTTTCAGATAATATACCTACCCGGACTGCAAGCCCCAATCATCAGTGGTTGTATCCGTTTGTTATTGTCGGTTAAGTAAATCTGGCATGTTCTTAAATGTTAGTTTATTTCCAGCCATGACAATTTCCTGAGTTAGCGAATTCCATATTCTCACAACCCTGTAGGTAAATAAAAATGTCTTCCAATGTTTTTATTAGCAGCCTGTTGTTCCAGCACACACACACACATATATGCCTTCTTAGGTTGCGATTAACTGTTTCAAATTCAAATCCCTACTGTTTGACCAATTTATTATTCACAAATATCTTACAGAGGTATAGTAAATCATCGCTAAGCTTTCTTCTAATGGATGTAATCCCACATGATTTAATCTGCTTTCATAAAATCTACTTTTTAGATGTAGTATCATTTCGTGGCTCGGCCCAGGACACCCTCCACTAGTATAATGTCTCTCTTTAAATAAGGATTCGACACCTGCGAACAGTAGTCTATATGAGGGGTCAGATTTTAATAGCCTTGAGACTGCCGCGAGCCCCAGGTGTACCAAAGATACAGCGCACCAGCCCTGCAGCAATTTAATGGGATTTTCCATCCCATGCGGAAACTGACACAAGTTAGACTCTCTTTTTGTGGTCTAGCTGGAAACAATCTTGGGCATAGATTTTAAAGAGCTTGTGCTGGAGATGTCGCGAAAGCTGCCATCAATCAGGAAAACTGTTAAAACTGTGTCCAGCCTTTGAAAATTAGGAGCAGTTGTGGCAAGAGGTACTGGCATGGCAGCAATTTCAAACTGTTATGGCGCAGGGCTTGATGCAAGCCCTGCAGCACTGCCCTCTGAAAATCGTCCCATGATCTCACGTATGTTCTACATAGTGGGATTATCACATTCTTGATCTTACTGGTAAAAGCTTTTCCAATACAGCCCAGAATTCTATTGGCCTTATTAGTAATGTCTTTGCAATGGTCATCGTTTTTCAGTTGGTTGTTGATTATAATACCCAGACCGCATTCATTACTGACCTTTTTCAGCTTAACCCCATTTAGATAATTGTCACTGTCAGAGTTGTTCTTGCCAAAATGCATCAATACTAGTGTTGCCCAGACAGTGCTTTTGTGGATCTGACTATACTCCATTGGATAGTTCTGGTATCCAACCTAGGATCTGGAGAATGGATCCAGTGGTCAGATCCATCGGAGCCAACCTTGGATAGATGGATCCGATGGTCAGATCCATCAGATCCCACATCGAATAGTTGGATCTGATGGTTAGATCCATCGGATCCTCGCATACCTGTAATGGATCCTAGCAGGTCGGATCCTTGGTCGGATGTCTATGCCATCAGAGGCTATCCGATACAGGGTTTTAAATAAGCTGAAAAAACGGATTAGCAGTTTGACGTGTGAAAGTGCTAGTCACTTTTGATAATGCACAGCACTTGGCACACATTGATTAGCAAAATTTAAAAAAATTATACAGTTTTACTAATGTTGTGTACTGTCATGGATTCACTCAAAAAATGCTTAGTAGTCTACTGCTAACCATTTCAGAAAATGGTTAGCATTGCTTAGCATTTTGCTATGCTATGCCAGCTATATAAAACCCTGTGATATCCAACCAAAGTGATGGTATCCGACGGTATTCGAACTTGTAAGATACTATCCGAGCAATGCTATCAATACACATCTTGATACACACTGAATTCCACGTTGCTGTTAATTACCCATTGCTCTAGTAATCCTAGGTCCCAAGTGAGTTTGTTTGCGTTCAAGTTTGGTATCGTCTGCAAACTTATTTATGAACATTTCACGTCCCACATCTAAATCCTTAATAACAGATAAATAACACTGGTCCCAGGACAGAGCCCTGTGGGACCCCACTAGTTACAGGACATTCATCCCATGTTGAACAGTTAATTCTGACTTTCACCAGAGTTTGTACCTTGAGTTAGTTTTTAAAGCTGTCAATGTGTGTTATGGAATTGTTAATGTTTCTATACTATTAATTGGTAGTTATAACTTTATCTTTGTGGGATCAGGTTAAAGTGGAGAGAGGGAAGGGTTAGTCTTAAATCTGCTGTCTTGCATCAGGCCATAATTGGGGATAGGTGTTAACACTGCACTAGAGTTTTTTTTATGTGTAGCAAATCTTACGCTTTCTTTCAAAGAGTCCTTGTTGAGGGATGGTTTTTAAACAGTTATTGTGTTATTTTAGGATAGATTTTTTTGGTCATTTACTGGTACAACTGTGTAGAAGATAACATGCTAAATTGGATTTTTACAGCTATGAGACTTTGTACAGGAGTGTTTTTGGAAAATATGGATAGGTACAGGACAAAGATTGTAATATGGGGTTAACAGCAAAAAAAAATTAAAAAAAAAAACTCATGGTGCACATCACAGGAGGTCTAGAAAAGCAGATTTGACAGTATGCTAATATTTTTATTAACTAGAGATGTAGCCAGCTTTTTCTGAAAGACATATTTCATTGCATTGCTGCTTTAAGGCCTACATGCAACTTTAGATGTGGAAACTGAATCTACAGTCATAGCAGATCACGTTCCTATTCTGCTACCTTATGTGCAGAATAGCCTTGTTGAGAAAGACAACATATTGTAGATAATCATATAAAGATACCTTTGATAGGCCAACTAAGTTTACAGCAACAGAAATCTGGTGACATCACCATTCAAACTATGGGAGGCCAATAAATGTGCTATGTAGGGAAAACTCATAGGTATATGCTCCAGCGGTACCAGAATAAGAAACAAATCAACAAATGGTCTCCTGTTGGATAGGAGCACTGCGAGATGAGGGAGTAGAAAAAAAGAAGAGGGAAAGAAACTGAAATGAAAACTTCCAGTGATATAAATATCATGATGCGGTTATGGAAAAGCCTGAGTTAGCTATCATTAGAGCTAAATAGAGATATCAGGAGCAAGAGGAGAAAACTGGGAAGCTCTTGACGATTGTTTTTTTAATACTTCCCATCCTTGCCAGCCCTCCTTCCCACCAGTCCTCTTAGCCCCATCACCCTGGCTTCCCCCCAGGGCTTACCTCTCCCGTAGTCCCACACGGCTTTCTCTCTGCAGCAGGGTGGAAGGGAGTCCCTCGACTTGCCAGGACCGGATTCAGATTCTGGAAGGAGCCCAAGTCGTCAGGCGCAGGGCCTTTAGCGGCCAGAGATCATCCTGCGTAATCAGGAGTTTTTCCTTTTTCTCCCCACAGGAGATGTGGCGTGCAATAACATCAAGGCACATATGCTGATGTCTGCCTTGCCCCGGTCTTCCACCAAGGGCCAGCCAAGGACCAAGCTCTTCCCCCACCCCACCCCAGGAGGAGAAGAGCAGTCCCTCGGACGCTCGATCCTCCTCCCTGTTGCCGGCCCTCAAGACACCTCAGGATCGCTTCTAAACCCAGGTCATCGGCATCACAAGCAGTAGCACTACTGCTGTGCCAGTGGGCCGGCTCCGGCAATTAGACTTTATTTATTTTTTTTTATTAACAGTTTCACCAGGAAAAAGCATACTGAGCACAAAAGCTCATTTCCAGATGTGTCCTGAGGGGAACGGGAGTGGGATCAGTTTAAGCAATTCTAAAATAGACAGAGATAATTATACATTTGTAAATATAGATAGTCAAGAAGTAAGAGGTTGAATACAATAAAATGATTTCAGCAGCTAGGTAGGTATATACAATACAAGCAAATAAAGATTAACATCAGTTTGGAAAACCATGCAGGTTACAATGTAACGAAGACTTAAACATCAGGAGGGTAAAATGTTAATCACATAGCTGGGTGGTGTAGGGAATTCACTCTCAAATTTATTTATTTATTTGATATTCAGAAAGACCTTTGAGTCAGAGACTCATTTACAAAGGTTCCACGTCATACATACAATGTACAGGGGGCGGAACATTAGCATACAGAGGAAGAACAGCACATTACATAATAATAAGAAGTAACATGAGGATAAGATGCACAGGTTACATTGTTGTTACATAGTAGGCTAACAGAGAATTCTAGGTAATTTCGCACAGCCAAGTGTGAGGAGAAAGAAAAGCGTCAGAGAGATTCAGAAAGTGGCTGATTGTCATGTTTCATAATTGCAATTGAGGTACATTTGCTGCTTATAGCTTGATAGTAAGAGGCAAGGCAGGTCAGGTGTCATGGGCAGTCACATCTATTTGAGACCTGCAGGTATTCCTTAGCATTGATTTAAATGGGCCCAGCCTTTTTCCTCAGTTATATGGTTTGGGAGGAGTTTGTCCAGGAAGGGCCCTGTAGTTGAAGGTGCGTGGTATTGGGAGGTCCGCCATGGGGTACCCATAGAAGCCGCTTTGATTGAGCTTCGGGTTGTTTTGCTTAGTGGGGCTGGGAGTATTATTTGGAGTAGGAGGGTGGGGTGAGGCCTAGTAGCACCTTTTTGGTCATAAGGCAGGTGTGGTACCTGATTCTGTTATCCAGATTTAGCCAATCTGTGCTGCTGTATAGGGAGCATGAGTGAGTAAGACGATCACATCCTAGGACTAGGCGGCAGGCTCTGTTGAGCACTAGCCGGAGTCTGCTTAGGGTTGTGGAGGGTGCAGCACTGTAAATTAGTATACCGTAGTCTAGCAGGGAGAGGATCGAGGAGTTTACGGCGAGTTGTAGTGCCTTAGGGGTGAGGCAGTGTTTATACCAGTACAGTATGCCTAGTCTGGTGCTAAGAGCGGTTGTTAGGTATAGGATGTGTTGATTAAAGCTGAGGGCGGGGTCTAGAGTGATCCCTAAGTATTTAAAGTTGTATACTTGTTCTAAGGGGGTCCGGTTTGCCGTGAGGAAGTGTGGGCACAGGGTTTTATGAGGGTTTTGAGGATGGGCGAATATCATGACTTTAGTCTTATTATAGTTGATAATAAGATGGTGGGAGGTGAGCCAGTCTTCCAATTCCTGGAAAGAATGCTGGAGGGTTTGGTGGAGTATTAGGGGAGCCGGGCTGGAGGTGAACAAGACCGCATCATCTGCATAAAGGAGCAGATTTCCCGAGCAACAGGATGGGAGGGAGTTGAGGTAAAGGCTGAAAAGTAAGGGGCCAAGTATGGAGCCCTGTGGAACACCGGATCGGATGGGGAGGCAGGGTGATAGGACATGGCCTACCTTGACTCTCCGGGTTCTGTCTGAGAGATAACTAGCGAACCATTTTATGGAGTCATTGGAGAGACCCGTGTGGGCCAGGGTATTTAGTAATAGGGCATGGCTGACTGTGTCAAACGCTTTAGATAGGTCCACGAAGATGGCACCTGTGAGGTGGCCTTGGTCCATGGGCAGAGTGGACTTGGGAGGTAAATTGAAGGAGGGCGGTAGTGGTGCTGTGGCCTTTTCGAAAACCATGTTGCTGTCTGGTTAGAAGGTTATATTTATTCAGGTGTTCAGTGAGTTGGTCGGCTATTATGCGTTCTAGTGCCTTCGACGGTGGGGTAGGATTGAGATGGGACGGTAGTTATTTGTGGACGTTCGGTCACCACCTTTATGGATAGGTGTGATATAGGCTGACTTCCAGTGTGAGGAGAATTTCCCTTGGCAGAGGGAGCAATTTAGAATGTGGGTGAGAGGGGCCAGGACTTCCTGGAGGGAGAGGCAGAGAAGTCTAAGGTCTAGGGAGTCGTGACTGTAGTCTCTTTTACTTAAGGCTTTAGTCAGGTAGGGTTTCGCCGTACCCGGATTAAGGATAACTAGGTAGAAAGGCACAGTACGTGGGGATGGGGATGATACGGTCCGGGGGGTCGAAGAAGTTAGGGGGCAATATATGGGAGAGATCAGAGAAAGCAGTATTTAGGGCAGCGGCTATGTTGGCAGGGTCAGCGGAGAGGTTACCATCAACGAGTATTTGGTCAGGTGGTAGATTTGGGTTTTTGCCACAGAGTTCCTTTATGTTCTCCCAGAACTTGCGCCTATTTCTCCAGGTGGAGGTTAAGGTGGCTTTGTAATGGTTTGCTTTGGCCGTGCGTATGGCCCATGTGCTTTTGATTCGTGCCTCCCGATAGCGTTGCCCGTCCTGAGGCCGCTGGGTCTCACTGGCCAGATGCCATAGAGCATCACACTGGCGCAGTAGGCCTTGGAGTTGATCCAAGAACCATGAGGCATGATTCCCTTTGGTCACAGTTTTGGCAAAAGGGGCAAACTTGTCACAGGCTAAGTTGAAGATGTTGACAAACAGTTCGAGGGTGTGGTCAGGGTCGAGTGTATTAGTGAGGGGTGTCCAGTCCCAATGTCTGAGGTGGGCCTTGAAAAGGGGTAATTTGCCAGGCCCTAGTTTACGTTGTAAAATAATTTTAGGCACAGTTTTGGGGAGGGTACCAGACCAGTTGCAGAGTACTGGCGAGTGGTCGCTTAGGGTGTCAGGGAGGACTTGGGTGCTTATTATTTTGTGGGGGCGGTTTGTGAAAACTAGGTCTAGGTCAAATAGCACAGTAAACCTAGAAAATAAGGAAATGTTTAAGGAAAAACTAGACAATTATTTATGGGAGTCAAAAGCAGATGGATACTACCACTGAGAAATGTGGGGGGGGGGTGTGCAGTCTCAATAAGCAACATGCCTTCTTACTTCTTACACTCACATGTTTGTATGCGATTTACCCAGTTAGATGCCCTATTACAAATACAATTATGACTTTACCCAGGAAGGTCTTATAAAGTTTACTGTACTAATGTTTAAACATCTCCATGGTGGAACAGTAAATCCGACTACAAACCAGACTGAGGAGTTTATCAATGAGATCAGTCTCTCAAAACTGTCCAACACCCATATTCAGAAACCATGAGAGCTTAATACTAGGTTAATATAGAAACATAGAAGTTGACGGCAGATAAGGACCGAAAGGCCCATCCAGTCTGCCCATTTTTTTTTCTACCTTATAAATAAGCCATCGGCCTTTGATCTGTCAGTGGCCTATCTATTCATAGTCATTTGTATTGCTCCCTTATGCCTATCCCATGCCTGTTTGAAGCCCTGCACTGTATTCATAGCCACTACTTCTTGTGGTAAGCCATTCCATGCATCCACCACCCTTTCTGTGAAAAAGAATTTCCTCACATTCCCCCTTAATCGGCCTCCCTCTAATCTCATGCTGCGTCCTCTTGTCCTGCTATTTTTCTTATATTTAAACATGTTAGACTCTTTCACCTTGTTTATGCCCTTAAGGTGTTTGAATGCCTCGATCATATCACCTCTCTCCCTCCTTTGCTCAAGGGTATACATATTGAGCTCCGTTAATCTGTCCTCATATGTCTTCTGATGCAGTCCCTGCACCATTTTGGTTGCCCTTCTCTGGACTGCCTCAATTTGGTTAATGTCCTTGTGAAGGTGTGGCCTCCAATACTGCACGCAGTACTCCAGATGGGGCCTAACCAGTGTCTTGTACAGAGGGATTATTACCTCCCTCTTACGACTTGTGATACCCCTACTAATACACCCTAACACCCCCCTAGCCTTACCTACTGCTTTAGAGGTCTGCTTGAATGATTTCTGGTCATCAGTGATGATGATGCCCAAGTCTCTTTCTTCCTTTGTGACTGCTAGCAACTCCCCTCCCAGCCTATAGGCGGCTGAGTTTCTCTTCCCTATGTGCATGATTTTGCACTTCTTTGCATTAAATCCCAGTTGCCACTCTTCTGACCATTCTGCTAGTTTATCCAGATCTCTTCTCATTCTGCCCACCCCATCTGGATCATCTACTCTGTTGCAGATCTTGGTGTCATCTGCAAACAGACAAGCCTTACCCTCTAGTCCATCTGCAAGGTCACTAATGAAGATGTTGAAGAGGACTGGCCCCAGGACTGATCCCTGAGGTACCCCACTTGTGACTTGCATCTCTTCTGACTGTATACCATTTACCACCACTCTCTGTTTCTGCCTGTCAACTAGTTTGCCACCCAGTTGATCAACTTCTGACCCACCCGAGCCTACCCAGCTTATTTATCAATCTTCTATGTGGAACAGTGTCAAAAGCTTTGCTGAAGTCAAGGTAGGCGACATCAACTGCTCCCCTTGGTCCACCACTCTGGTTACCCAGTCAAAGAAATCTATGAGATTAGTTTGACAGGACCTCCCTTTGTAAACCCATGCTGTCTTGGATCCTGTGCCCCTATGGATTCCAGGTGTTGTACTATCCTTTCCTTAAGAGTGCCTCCATAATCTTGCCTACTACTGAGGTAAGACTGACCGGTCTGTAGTTCCCCGCCTCTCCCTGCTACCACTCTTGTGGAGCGGATCACATAAACCCTTCTCCAGTCTTCTGGGACCTCTCCTGTGCTCAGAGACTCACTAAACAATTTTGCTAATGGCTCTGCTAGTTCCTCCTTTAGCTCCTTAAGTACTCTGGGATGTATGCCGTCAGGTCCCATTGCCTTATCCACCCTGAGCTTAGCAAGCTCTTGTAGGACCTTTCTTTTGTGAAGGGAGAGTGCTCACCTCCCTCCCCTGTGTCCATGATGCTGAGCTGTGGGCCCTGCCCTACCTTCTCTTCAGTAAATACTGAGCAAAAGTATCTATTTAGGATAGATGCCTTTACAGGGTCCTCCTCCTCACATGCTCCCTTTTCTCCATTAAGCTTAGCAATACCCCTCTGGACTTTCTCCTTTCACTAATGTATCTATAGAAAGTCTTGTCACCTTCTTTACTGTTAGTGCTAGTGTTTCCTCAGTTTGAGACTTTGCCTGCCTTACTGCCTTCCCTGCTTCCCTTAGGGCAGTTTGGTATGCCTCCCTATCTTCATCCCGCTGTGTTCCTTTATATTTCCTGAAGGCCAGCCTTTTGGCTCTGACCTTTTCTGCTACTGTATTTGAGAACCAAAGTGGTTTCCTTCTTCTTTTGCACTTCCTTTTCTGTCTAACACAATGGGATGTTGCTTCAAGTATTGCATCCTTAATGCTTGCCCACTTTGCCTGTACCCCTTCACCTGTGTTTCTTTTTGCCAGGGCTAGCTTAACTCTGTTGGTCATCTTATCAAAGTCAGCTCCTCTGAAGTCCCATATTTTTGCCTTGGAATGGGATGATTTAGATGTAGTAGCCAAATTGAACCATACCATGTGATGGTCACTGGCCCCAGGTGACCTTCTACCTGGAGATCTGTGATCCCTTCTTTGTTAGTCAGTACTAGATCTAGGATAGCCCTGTCTCTTGTGGGTTGCTGTACCAGTTGTTTGAGGCCCTCCTGCAGGAATCCACTATGAGTCTAGTTCTGGCAGATGTTCCTGCTGGTATTGACCAATCTGTATCGGCATGTTGAAGTCTCCCATTATCAGAACCTCCTTTAGCTGTCATGTTTTGTATATCTTCTAACAGTAATGTGTCTATGTCCTCCCTCTGGTCTGGGGGCCTGTAGACAACCCCAGTTCTTATGGCTGTCCCATTTCCTGTTTCCAGGGTGACCCACAGTTCTTATGGCTCCTTATGTGTATTCTGAATTTCTGTAGCTTTGATATTTTCATTAACATACAGGGCCACTCCTCACCCCCTTTTTGCACCTCGGTCTCTTCTGAACAATACATAGCCAGGTACTGAAGTCTCCCAAGTGTGGTTACTGGTAAACCACGTCTCACTAATTGCTACTATGTCCAGTTTAGCCTCTGACATTATTGCCTGCAGGTCTGGGATCTTATTTCCCAAGCTGTGAGCATTTGTGTAGATGATTTTCCATTGGCCAGATTTTGGTGTGTTGGTTGTTGGGTGAAGTTTGGCATTACCCCTGTCGTCGTGTGGAGACAAACCTTTTCTTACCTGGTGATGCAAATGAGCGGCAAACATCTTGAATTCCTGTTTGACCACTAGCTGAGGGGAGGTGTTCTTCCCATTCGGCGTATGGGGTGCTGCAACCTCTCCCCATTTGCTAGTTTAAATATTCTGAAAAGACGCTAAACTTCTGCCCCAATGCACTGACTCCTCTTTAGTCAGATGCAGTCCATCAAATTTAAAGAACTTTCGCTCCCAGAACTGTTGCCAGTTCCCTACAAATCTGTGTCCTTTTTCCTGGCACCAGTCCTTGAGCCACGTGTTTAGCTCCCCTATCTCCCCTTCTCTGACCTTCTGTCCATCTGCTCCCCTCTCCCAGACTGGCAGGATCTCAGAGAAGGAGATGCAGGACGAAATAGATGATAGTTTGTCACCCAGCCTAGTCAGGTGTTCCTTGGTCTCCACAACTGACCGGCTGGTGAGATCATTAGTCCCTATGTGTACTAGGACATCAAGGTTTTCTCCTGCGTTGTGAACAATTTTAGCAATGCGGTCAGTGTCTCTCCATGCTGATGTACCTGGGAGACATCTGACCATCACCCCTGGTTGGAGATGGGTATCAACTCCCCGAATCATGGAGTCTCCTATGATCAGAAGTTTTTTGGATTTCCTTTGTGCTTGTTTTGTTTTGGTTCCTGATTTGGGTGAGTTTTGTTGTGCTAGCTCCTGTGCATGATGTCCTGCTCTGCAGTGTCTTCTGCCTCTTTATTTGATTTCAGAGATAGAGGCAGATACCTGTTTGTAGTGTTTATATGGTTTTGGAGGTAATGTGTTGGAGAGCAGAGTGATGGGGCACCTGATTTGCTCCCTCCTAACCACCTGCCAACCTCCTGGACCAACTACCCTCTGCGGTCAAGGTTTTTCTGTTGGATGCTGGGGAAATGGCGGGTGGTTCTTATAATGTATTTCATTTCAATATGAAATTTGAGGCGTGCAATCTCTGCCCATGCTGCCCGGAGCAGAGCCCTAAGATCTCCAAAGGCCCAGCATGTAGGACAGTGTCCTAAATCCTGTAAGACTGTCCTTCTGAAAATTGTTTCACAGTACCTGCAGTTAATGAAATCCATTCCAAATAAGTTGCTGGGTTTGTAACCTAGTCAGAGTAATTAGAAGGAAAAAATGCAAGTAATGGTTTAATTGTGCTTTGTTTAACTTGTTATAACAAGTTAAATTACTAGTGCCCTGTAAATGAGATCACCTTGTGAGGCCCCACTGATCGCCTTCCTGCTCTGCCACAGGAAATGTCACAACTGTGGTACCCTATAAAAGGAGTGTAGCGTGGGGTGGTTGGGGATGGGGTGGGTGGCTGGGCCTTCCCCTGCCTAAAAAGAAGAACCACGGACGAAAGAACAAGGAGGTAAGAGCAGAAACAATCAGTCAACAACAAATGCAGTAACCCTGAAAGCTTATCCTAATGTTAGATAAAACTGTAAAACCTGTAAAGCACCCCCTGTAATAATTTCAGAGAAGAAATACGCTGTAAGAAACACTTTGCTCCAGAGAAAAATAAAGCAGTAACAGAAGATACACCTTGCAAAAGACAATCTGAATCAGAAGATTACAGCAGTAATCTGTTGGCACACACCTGTAGGCACACCTTGTAATAATGCAGAAGAAGGTATACCAGCAACAACAATTTGAATCAGAGAAAAAATAAAGCAATGAAATGTTAGCAACAAACAGTAGCAATCCCTATGAGTAAAAAATAAAAACACCACCACACAGTAAATCTGCTTAGCCAAACTAAGTCTTAATCCTTTTCCCTTGCTCTGGTAAGTTTCTCTACTCTGCCTTTCAAGCAGTCTTAGAAGGAAAGAGCTCAGGTGAAGCTAGGTGCCTTGGCCAGCAAACCAAGTCTTCTAGAGGTAACAGCAGCAGTTCATCAATTAAAAGCTAGAAGGTGCTAGGACAAGATGAGTTCTAAGCTACCCTCTTTAAATTGCTTACCAAAATGATTTCCCCAGAACTTCTATCATGCACACAGAGGCAATGGGGAAGGGGAAATTCATCTCTAATATACTGGAATTAAGAAGCATCCAGATTTCAAAAGGATATAAGGACTTGCAGGATACAAACAACTTTAGCCACTGTAATTAATCAATGCAGACACCAAGATCTTAGCCAAGCTAATTAGTACACAACTTCAGACAATTGTTCTGATCATAATAGATCCAAGAAGCATTCCCATCAATTGAAGTACTCTTTTCCTTTGCGAGTGAGACACTCTTATTCTGTTAAGAGTGTCTCACGCACAACTTCCCTAGAAACGAGCATGTTCGGTAAGTTATTACACCATAACTCCAGTTATAAATCCATCCTGGACTGGATTATTGTCTCCAACCCCTGCCGGGTTGTGGAATCAGGCGTGCTCCCTCATTCTATTAGTGACCACAATGCAGTCTTCTGCAATTGGTCAGCAAAAGCCTTCAAGACCGAACTTGAGTACATCTTCTCCAGACACTTAAAAAACTCAACAAGGATGCATTTGTCAATGCCATTTCCACAACCAACTGGTCCTTTTCTCATAAAACTGTTCACATTGACAATGCCCTGGAATCCTTTAGTTCAACCTTTCTTTCCATTTGCAATACCATAATTCCCCTAAAAAAAACTCTGAGTGAGGAGCAAAAGGTCTGAGTGGGTCACCCCTGATGTGCTAAACCTTATGTGCAAGGGACAGGGCATGGATCGCTCACAGGAAATTAAAACTCCCCAAGCTCCTGCAGCAATACAAGACTCTCCGTAACACATGCAAATCAGCTGTACGTTCAGCAAAAATTACATTTCTCAGGGACAAACAATAAAGTTGTTTTGGTAACCCTAAACCCACATGGAAAACTATACATGAACTTCTAGACAGGGGATTTATTGATGAGCAAATCGCCCTTACTGAGGATGGTCAACTCATCCAGGACCCTAAGGAAGTTGCTAACCTGTTCAACTCCTATTTTGGGGACCTAGAAAAATATAAACCCACAATAAATCATACAAACAAGTCGATCCCAGTCTTAACCATGGACCCCTCAAAAATCCCCACCTGCCCAAGTTTCCACTTTTGTTACCTCTCTCCCTCTCAGGTTAATAATTACATTAAAAAGAATGACCCCAAACCCAGCCCCGGTATGGATGCCTCGGACTACCGCATACTCACACTTGTTTGTGAACACATTGCTCTGCCCCTAACCAATATCTTCAATCACTCACTTTGCACTGGCGTTCTTTCCAACAAATGGAAAACTACCACCATTAAACCCATTCACAAATCCTGTTTAAAAAAATGAGGCTGGCAATTTCAGACCAATTTCACTACTGGCTCCCCTCTCCAAAATTTCAGAAAAGATTGTTCATGATCAAACCAGGAAATTCCCTGAAACTCATAACCTACTCACAGAATCTCAACACAGCTTCAGGTCTGGCCACAATACGGAGACTGCCCTGGTCAAGCTAACCAATTTTATTGACAAGGCCAACAATGAAGGTCTCTACACTGGCACAATATTCATGGACCTCACCAAGGCTTTCGATCTTGCTGACCACCACTTACTCATCAAGACCCTATCCCACCTCCACTTTTCAGATGAAGTTCTGAGCTGGTTCCGGCACTACCTTAGTAACAGATCGCACTCCACCATTATTTTTATTTATTTATTTAAACATTTAATAACCGGGAAAAGCACACCGAGCCAAGGCTCGCTTCCAGGTGTGACCAGGGCTGGGTGGGGGTTACAACAGTATACATACATAGAATAGATACATGAGAATATTACATGCAATCACATAATTTTGTACAAAAGAGTTACTTACATTCAGTTGCATATATACGGTTATTTACAATCAGTTGCATGAACACAATAATATATTGCATGAATACAATAATATATGGTACACAGGTTTTGAAGTTTAAACCATGTTAATTTGGCTAAAGGCAGACTACCTGCAGTTACAGGTGAGGAAGGGGAGTTGATGAAGCTGAGATTTAATGGAGTTGTGCAAGGATGAGTTTCTGAGGGGCTGGGGAAGCTGGTTCCATAGGTATAGGAGACAGTAGGAGAAGGCAGATTTGCCAGCTGATGAGGATGGCTTGGGAAGAAGAAAGAGCAGGAGTCCCTAGAGCGCAGCGAGTAAGGAGACAAGGCTGCAGGGGTTAGTTTTTTGGCCAGGTGGGGGGGGGGCAGTAGGTCAAACCAAAATTTGGAAATAAAAGAAACAGAGTGGCAAAAACAGTGATGGGAGAGGGGTGCTAACCTGAGGGAGGAAACGAGAGTGCAGTGGTGTGTTCTGAAAGGGGAATTTGTTGCAAAACAGCAAAAAGAGTGGAATAAGGAGTCCAGCCTGGATAGCGAGGTGGAGGGGGCGGTGTTGTACACAATGTCTGCATAATCTAAGATAGGAGTGATCACTTTTGTTAGCAGTGTGTGTCTAGCATGTAGTGGGAGGGTGTCACGGGTTCTGTAAAGAAGACCAAGCTTCAGTCGGAGCTTCCAAGTGATGGCATCTATGTGGGTTGAGTAGTTCAGCAGGGGATCTAGCCAGATTCCTAGGCATTTATAGAAAGAGACGGTGTTCAGTGTGTTTCCATCCAGGGTGGTGATTAAAGGGGGGCTAGGTGTTCTTTCCAGTTTTTGGGCTGACCAGAAGGTCATGGAAACAGTTTTGGAAGTATTTATTTTGAGACTGCACATTGTTGTAGTCATGTTGCAGTACAGAGAGTGGACATCACTTAGAACAGGGCCGGATGCAAAAAGTATAGTGTTGCCTGCATACATATGTATATGGGACCTTGTGCAGACTACAGGGAGATCGTTGATGAAAAGGGGGAATAAAATTGGGCCTAGAATCGACCCTTGTGGAACACCAGCGAGGATGGGGAGAGGGGGAGGGGACGTGGAGTTTGCGATCCTGACTGACTGTTGCCTACTTTTGAGGTAGGATTCAATCCACCATACTGCAGGGGAGGGGAGTCCGTCTCCCGTGAGTTTGTCAAGAAGTGGGGGATGGGAGACAGAATCCAAGGCCTTAGCCAATCTACAAAAATAGCAGTAGTTAGTTGGCCTTGGTCAGAGGCAGATTAGATATGTCCAGTGACACGGAGGGAAGATATTGAGTGGTGATTCCTGAACCCAGATTGGTATGAGGAGAGGTAATTTGTGGACCTGAGAAGGTCAGTTAGTCTGGTCGGGACAAGACACTCTTGCAGCTTGGCAAGAGAAGGGAGGAGGGAAATGGGACGGTAGTTTCTGGGGACTGAGGGGTCGCCACCCTTGAGGAGAGGGATGACACAGGCTGATTTCCATGCTAGGGGGACCTTACCTACCAGACTTGAAGGACAAATTCAGTAGGTATGTGAGAGGAACTCCTATAGCTGGTGCTGAAATGTGTAGACGCTTGAGGTGGATGCCGTCTGTCTTCTGCCCACAGGGGCACAGACGAAAGCTGGGAGTCGATTTGTCCACCGCAGCCGCGAGGGAAAACAAAGACTGGAGTCTTGTAAACATTAGAATTAGTTTCAGGTTAACCGAAGAGTGTGGATCCAGGCCTAAAACGCAGAGCGATAAGGAGGGAACCTGAGCTTCCAAACGGTAAGGAAATCCGGAGTCATGGGGCGGAGCTGAAGGTTTTACCACCCAGGCGGGTGTGAGGAGCCAGCTTGAAGACCTTCCGGCAACATTTAAAGTGGCAAGGAACCTGCCAATAAGTGTGGATTGAACAACATATCCACATCCCTAGAAAAGTTGTTGAGGGTTTCTGCTACTTTGATGGGGTCAGAGATGCTTTGGTCATTTATCTTGAGAATAGAGGTAGAGGTCTGGGGGAGGGTCTATAAGGGAGTGGACCACCCTCCAGAAGGAGGAAGGTAGGGCCGTATTTAGGCAGGACTTAAAATGATCTGCCTTGGCTCATCTTATTGCTTTGGTGCAGTCATTTCTTGCTATGTTGTAATCCTGTCTGGTTTAGCGGGGTCAGTGTTGATTTACAGAGGGACCAGGCCCTATCACAGGCGTTGCAGAGGGCAATTAGGGTACTAGAGATCCATGGCTGGTGGCGCTTTTTGACCCTGGCTTTAACCAGGAAGGCACGGGAGTCCCAGACCTGTTTAAACATCTGCAGGAAACAGGACTGGGCTGAAGCAATATCTGGTGCAGTGTAGACAGGGTCCCAGTCTGCAAATTGTAGGTCATGAAGGAGGGAGCTAGTGTTCAGTGAGTTTAGTGGGTGAGTATTAATATATTTTGGGGCAAATTATAGAAGTTGAACTATTCTGGTACAGTGGGTAATGCAGTGATTGTTTAGGGCAGCATCCATTACACCAGCGGTGGATACTGTGTGTTGATGGGAGGCAAGGATCCAATCTATTAGAGAATGATTAGATGAGCACTGGTTGTAGCGAGTGGGCTCTGTAATTAATTGTGCAAGGTTGAGAGACTCAGTTTTGGATGTGGCTGCTTTTGCGGAGGGGGAAAGCAACCCCAGGTTATACATAGATACATAGATACATAGACAGTGTCGGCAGATAAGGGCCTATGGCCCACCTAGTCTGCCCATTTGAGCTTGTGAGTTCAGTTTGTTTTCCTAGAAGTCTGTTTCCCCTGCCCTCTAGAATTCCTTTATGTCTATCCCATGCATTCTTAAATCCCATGATTGTTTCAGCCCCACCACTTCCTCTGGCAGGGTGTTCCACTTGTCCACCACCCGTTCTGTGAAGAAATTCTTTCTCATGTTTCTCTGAATCGTCCTCCCTCAACTTCATCCCATGCCCTCTAGTCCTGAAACATCTTTTCGGCTTAAATAGTGTTTTCCTGCACCCTGTTCCTCCCTGTAAGATACTTGTATGTCTCTATCATATCCCTCTCTCCCTTCCTCTCCTCCAGGGAGTACATGTTCAGTTCCTTCAACCTGTCTTCATAGGACTTGTGATGCAACCCATGCACCATCTTTGTTGCCCTCCTCTGAACCTTCTCTACCCTGTCTATGTCCTTACGTAGGTATGGTCTCCAGAACTGTACACTGTACTCCAGGTGGGGCCTCACTAGTGTCTTGTATAGCGGAATTATGACCTCCCTTTTCCTGCTGGTGATGCCCCTGCCTATACATCCCAGCATCCTATTTGCTTTACCTGATGCCTTGTCACACTGTTTCCCTACCTTGAGGTCATCAGAGATGACAACCCCAAGATCCCTTTCCTGCTTGGTGGTTATAATCACCTAAAAGGATTAGTTCACCAGATGCTGCGAGGGGAGGAAGGGAGGACACGCAGGAAATAAGGACATCCTGGTCTAGGCGCAGGGAAGCGTAGATCACCCCAATGTAGACAGGCAGGGAAGAAGGGAGGTTGAGTTGAGAACAGTAACAATTCATGTGAGGATGATCCTGGCGGAGGAGGGCATAATCAGGGATGGATAGGAAGGAGTCAGGGGTTTTGGTGGAGAGCCAAATTTCCATGAGGCAGAGGATGTCAGGAGCATTTTGTGTTACCCAACAGCTAAGTTGATCTAGTTTAGGTAGGAGACTCTATATTCATATGCATGATGTTTTTGCCTTTGGTGGGGGGGGGGGAGGTAAGAAGGCTTTTACTCAGGTTGAGGGCCTGGGTTTAGTTCAACATCCCCTGCTAGGAGTAGGGAAAGAACGAAAATAGAAAAGGTGGCTGGTGGTTTTCACTCCCTGGTGAGTAGGGGGGGGATCTGGGCTTGGTACAAGAGCACCATAAGAGGGCTGTTCGGGATATCCACAGAGGGGCAACAACACTGGATTATTAAAGGACAAAACCTCTGATATCTGTCGCATCAAATATGGAGTCCCTCAAGGTTCCACCCTAGGCCCCCTTCTCTTTTCCCTCCCCATAATCTGCAAACACACAGAATTAATCCTTTATGCAGACAATGCAGCCCTTTTCTGCAAAGACAAGTGTTCCAAAATTCTCCTTGACAAATACCAGCTCAACTTCAGCAAACTCCACTCCTGGTTCTTTTCCCAAGGACTTGCCTTCAATGACAAAAAAACTAAGTCTACGGTTTTCTCTGGCACCAGAAAGAAAAAAAAAACAATTTCAACTTCGTTATCACTGATAACAACGGCAACAACATCGAACGAATCAATTAATTTAGATACCCTGGAATACACTTAAGACTGCCACCTTTCATACGAATACCACATCAACCAACTAATCAAAAAAATACACTAAAGGCTCGGGATGTTATATAGAGTTAACCAATTCTTTATTCTCAGTACCAAGGCACTGGTCACCAACAGCTTCCTACTCCCACTTCTGGACTATGGATCCATTGTCTATTCATCCTCTTTATGCCAAAAGGCCCTCCTCAAATTAAGAGCCACCTACCATAACATCATCAGAATCATCACTGGCCTCCCCAGACAGACGCATCACTGTGGCCTTTACACAGCTGCCAACTGGCTCCCTCTCGAAGACAGACTTCACTACAATACTCCGACATTCTTCTTTAAAATGCACCAGGAACTGCTCCCAAATTGCTTTGCCTCTGACTTTTAAAAGCCAACCTGCACTCGCACCACTAGTTAGTTCCCTTCTGCCACACTACACAAGGACTTCACTCCCTTGCAGCTGGGGTACAAGGCTCTTTAACAGCCTGAGCCTACCCCCCCAGCACAGTCTACATCCCTCAAAATATTCAAAACCCACCTCAAACATCACCTCTTGGCTAACTCTACCTGCTACTGCCTATCAAAACATCCACTCCTCTAAAGCTTCTCTATCCACTACTCTACTCTGGTCAAGTGTTCTACAGCTTCCTTACCCTCCCTAATGCACAGCTTTAACACGTGGTACTCCCACCTTGTATATTAGGTGCCCTCCACTGCACAATGTATATATTACGATATTATGTATTCGCACTTTCTCCTGCTATAGTTTGGACACACAATCCCTCCACCCTGTAATTCCTTTTCTGCCACTGCTACATGCTGTATAAACTACTGTTTACTGTATATTATATCTACTTCTCCATGTCTGTGTGACTTTAGACTAGACGCTTGAGAAAACGGGCATATTTGCTCATATGCCTTTCCAGTATAAAAAATAAAACCAAACACGTTATTGATCGAGCTCAATCAATAATATATTAATTTGGGTGACAAGATCACACTTGCAGTTGTAAGAATGGTCTCATTTACATTCTTAAGGTATCAGAACTGCTCACCTTTGGTTTGTGGTTCTCATACTCTACGAATGCAAGTGAGACCACTCTTATAACCGCTAAGAGTGGTCTTCTCGACCCTATTAACATACAAACTGGTTTCATGAGAGAATGTTTCTTAATAGATAATTTAAAGAAAAGTTTCCACTTCAGGTCAGTGGCAAAAAACTTAATGAACTTGCTTTGATTTGGCTTTAGATGGGGAAAACGCATTTGAAAGCGTGCACTGGGAATATCTGTTTTGGGTACTGAATAAATATGGCTTCCCTGTACAATTTACAAACCCCATTAAGTTGCTGTACAATGGTCCTACTGTATTAGTGCAGTGCAATGGGCTAATTTCACCAAACGTCTCACAAATGAGTGGCACTCGACAAGGATACCCCTTTTCTCCAATCCTTCATAATCTGTATAATGAGCAATTAGTGTGCATGATAAAAGAAACACAAGCAATCCATGGCTTTGACCCAAGTAAGAAGCAATACAAGTTAACTCTAGATGGTGGTAATATTTTGTTACATTTCATAAAACCAAAAACATCAACAGATGCACTTACTGAGATTATCAAGAGGTTTGGGGCTATAGCAGGTTATAAATTCAATCATGAAAAGTCAGATATTCTCCCTTTAAAATAATTTAACATACCATAGGGAGTCTGAGCAATTTACACATCCATAGGAACATACAAAGATAAATTAAGGATAATTTTATCCAACAGCCAATTGGAAATGAGGAAGACGGACTCTGAAGCAACATGGAATCGTATTAAATCAGACCTTGACCAATGGTTACCACTACCACTGTCCTTATGGGGGGTGCAGTCATACAATTACAGTTGCAGCAATTGACATGGTCAGATATTTCCAGATATTGTGCGATATTTTCTAAACAGATTCTCTCTGCCTTCACTGCTGTTGTAGGGCCACCAATCAGGGAATTTCTCTAGAGTTAGAGTTCACAGAAATTTCAGGAACTACATGGCCAAATCAATTGTTGCAACTGTAAAATGAATGGCACCCCAAAGTTAAACTAACTGATCAAAAAGATCCTAGTTTTTATGCATGTCAAAAAGCTTTTTTAAGAAGTACATGGTAAACTCTTATATTTTATTTGGGATGCAAAAGTGCATCTAAATTTGATATGGAAGACTAACTGCGCCAAATACCTGTGGAATCTTGGGTAGCCCAGGTCTTATTATACAGTATATGCTCATGACATTAGAGCTACACAATATTTAAAATGGTCAGCCTTTGATAATACAAAACACAAGTAATCAATGCATACCCAACTGGTTAACTACTGAGAGAGGCCTTTGTGAAACATAAGGTACAGACACTGGGGCACTGTTGTTTACAAAAAGAGATATCCCAGTAACTTTTAATGGAACCCTAATTGAACATTCAATAGACAGGTTTCATTCACTACACAGTATCTGTAACAAGAACTGATGCTCATATGGGAAACAACTCATTTGGAATAAGCCACGAATCAGAATTTCTAAGCACATGTGCTTCTTTGTAAAATGGGATGAGAAAGGAATATCTAACTTAAAACAAGCAGGCAAGGTATGATATATTTTGATGCTCTCTCAAGCAGTTACAATCTAGAAAATTGTCCCAAATCCTTTTCAGGGCCTTTCCAAATGAAGGGAGAGTGGTCACTGAAGCTCTAGTTCTAGACAGCCGGTTTAAATACTGTTGATGGGAGACCTGAAGATGCCAGATGTTAACTGGAGAACACTTGCTGCAGCCACATCCAAGAGCAGGGCCATTCTCGATGCCCTACATGTGGCATGCCTCAGACATTTAGTTTCGGAACCCACTTCTGAAGGAGCAATCTTAGACCTCATACTCACAAATGGGGACAGTGAGAGGATCTCAGATCTAGAAGTGGGTTGCCATCTGGGAACACGTGACCATTAAGCAGTGTGGTTCACATTAAACTCAGCTACAGAGTCAAGCCATACAAAAGTGAGGGTACTGGACTTCAGAAGGGCTGACTTTGGCAAGATGGGAGAATGCCTCAGAAAAGCACTAGCAAACAGGATAGGAGGAGGGGTGGAGCAACAATGGGGAATCATCAAAACTGCCATCACAGAGGCAACAAGCCCTTTGTGTGAAGCAAATAAACAAATCAAAACGAAAGAAAAAGCCACTATGGTTCTCAAAAGAGGTGGTGGGGAAAGTCAGGGAAAAAAAGATAGCATTCAGGAAGTACAAGGAAACACAGAAGGAGCAAGACAGAGAGCTCTACCAGTTAAGGCAGAAGGAAGCAGGGAGGGAAGTCAGAATAGCAAAGGCCCAAACTGAGGAAAGGATTGCCAACTCAGTTAAGAAGGGGGATAAAACCTTTTATAGGTACATCAGGGAGCATAGAAAGACAAAGGGAGGGATAGTGAGGCTGAATAGAATGAGCGGTGTGTGGGCAGAGGGATTGTGGAAAAGCAGGGATACTGAGCGAATATGTCTGCTCAGTATTCACAAAAAGGAGGGGGAGGTGCCTAATCCAATTAACAGAAGCACTCTGGATAGGGGGGGTCGATCCCAGTCCTTTCACAAAAGAAAGGGTTCTGAAAGAACTCCTAAAACTGAAGGTGGACAAAGCAATGGAGCCTGATGGAATTCACCCCAGAATTCTAAAAGAATTAAGGGGAGAACTAATGCAACCACTGACTACCCTTTTTAACAAATCATGGGAGGATGGTGTGGTACCCGAGGACTGGAGGAAGGCGGATGTGATTCCCCTTCACAAAAGTGGGACCAAGACAGAGGCAGGAAACTACAGACCTGTCAGTTTGACCACTGTGGTAGGGAAAGTGATGGAATCACTTCTGAAGGAAAGAACTGTTGAGTACCTAGAGGCCAGTGGGGCACAGGACCCAATGCAGCATGGGTTCACAGCGGGAAGGTCATGTCAGACAAATCTAATTGATTTCTTTGACTGGGTGACCAAAGTAGTAGACCAGGGAGGGGCTGTGGACATGGTCTACCTAGACTTTAGCAAGGCATTTGACACAGTCCCACACAAAAGATTAATAGTCAAATTAACCAGCCTGGGAGTGGGTCCCAGGGTGGTAGCCTGGGTAAAACATTGGCTGGACAACAGGACACAGAAGGTAATTGTAAATGGAGTCCACTCTGAAGAAAGAGGGGTTACTAGTGGGGTACCGCAGGGTTCAGTATTGGTCCAGTCCTTTTTAATGCCTTTATAAGTGACATTGCAGAGGGACTGGAAGGAAAAGTATGCCTCTTTGCAGATGACACAAAGATCTGCAACAGGGTTGATACACAAGGAGGCGTGGAAAGGATGAGAAGGGACTTGGCAAGATTGGAGGAATGGTCAGAAGTATGGCAGCTAGGATTCAATGCAAAGAAGTGCAAAATAATACATAGATACATAGATACATAGACAGTGTCGGCAGATAAGGGCCTATGGCCCACCTAGTCTGCCCATTTGAGCTTGTAAGTTCAGTTTGTTTTCCTAGAAGTCTATTTCCCCTTAGCCCTGACCTCTAGAATTCCTTTATGTCTATCCCATGCATTCTTAAATCCCGTGATTGTTTCAGCCCCCACCACTTCCTCTGGCAGGGTGTTCCACTTGTCCACCACCCGCTCTGTGAAGAAATTCTTCCTCATGTTTCCTCTGAATCGTCCCCTCCTCCAACTTCATCCCATGCCCTCTAGTCCTGAAACATCTTTTCGCTTAAAATAGTGTTTTCCTGCACCCTGTTCCTCCCTGTAAGATACTTGTATGTCTCTATCATATCCCTCTCTCCTCCTCTCCTCCAGGGAGTACATGTTCAGTTCCTTCAACCTGTCTTCATAGGACTTGTGATGCAACCCATGCACCATCTTTGTTACCCTCCTCTGAACCTTCTCTACCCTGTCTATGTCCTTACGTGGGTATGGTCTCCAGAACTGTACACTGTACTCCAGGTGGGGCCTCACTAGTGTCTTGTATAGCGGAATTATGACCTCCCTTTCCTGCTGGTGATGCCCCTGCCTATACATCCCAGCATCCTATTTGCTTTACCTGATGCCTTGTTACACTGTTTCCCTACCTTGAGGTCATCAGAGATGACAACCCCAAGATCCCTTTCCTGCTTGGTGCATGCTATATCCTCACCCCCCAACTGATATATTGTGCCAGGGTTTTGTGCCCCATATGCATTATCTTGCATTTCTTTGCATTGAATTTCAACTGCCAAACCCTTGACCATTCTTCAAGTTTCTGCAGGTCCCTTCTCATTCTGTCTACACCCTCTGGTGTGTCTACTCTGTTACAGAGCTTTGTGTCATCAGCGAACAGTGAAATTCTGCCTTCTAGATCCTGTGCAATGTCACTGATGAAGATGTTGAATAGGACCGGTCCCAGCACTGATCCCTGTGGTACCCCACTGGTCACTCTTCCCTCTGTGGAGTGACAGCCATTTACCACCACCCTCTGTGTCTTGCCACCCAGCCAGTTACCTACCCACCACACTACTGTCCTGCCCACACCCATAATGCACCTGGGAAGCAAAAACCCAGGGGAAGATTACACAATGGGGGGGGGGGTAGTAACAAAAATAAAAAAGGAAAGGGACCGGGGGGTAATCATATCAGATGACCTTAAGGTTAGCAAGCAATGTGAGAAGGCAGTAGGGACAGCTGGGGGTATACTGGGATGCATAGGGAGAGGCATCACCAGCAGAAAACAGGAAGTTGCTACCCCTCTGTACAGAGAGCTGGTGAGACCCCATCTGGAGTACTGCGTCCAGTTCTGGAGACCCCATCTCCGCAAGGATATAGACAGGATTGAGGCAGTCCAGAGGAGGGCAACTAGAATGGTGCAGGGTCTGCAAGAGAAGCCATACGAGGAGAGACTAAAAGAGCTTAATATGTATACCCTTGAGGAAAGGAGAGGGAGGACATGATAGAAACATTTAAGTACCTCAGTGGAATCAACAAAGTCATAGAGGGTAGCATCTTTTAGAAAAAGAGACATGCAAGAACAAGGGGACACAATTTAAAGATGGGGGGCAGTTCAGGGGCAATGTGAGGGAGTATTTTTTCACAGAGAGGGTAGAGGATGCATGGAACAGCCTTCCTGAGGAGGTTGTGGGGTCTAAAACTGTGGGAGAATTCAAGTACATGTGACAGACATAAGGCAATTCTTGTAGGGGGTAGGAAGAAATAGGCTGTGGGTCAACTAGGATCTGCGGCTTATCCTGTAGGTAGGGAAATGGGCAGAGTAGGTGGGCCAAGCAGTACTCATCTGCCATCAAAGTTTATGTTTCACCAGCCCTCCTCCAATCAGCAAAATGTATAAGATATTTCATGGCATTACAAAAGATAAAACAACCAGACTCCAAAACTGGTGGAAGACAGGGTTTGACAAACCACTGGATAGTTGGCACTGGAACCAAATAGTAAAGTAAGCCAGCAGATTTTACAGGTTGAACAGTGACAAATTTACAGATACGTATAATGAATAATTCATATTGGATGTCAGCAAAACGCGCATCACACAAGGTTGGGGTAAAAAACACTTGTCACAGATGTAAATCTCAAAGAGGAACTCTGAGCCATATATTATGGAACTGCCCCTAGCTGAGAGTCCATGAAGCATTTTAAAAATTAAACTTGAAATTCCACTAGGTTAGCAGGGAAGTTTTACCCCTGAAACTTGTGTACTTAGGATAACACCAGGTAGTTTTTTGTTTCAATGATCAGAAATACCAAATATTTAGGAAATCTATCATTACCAAAAGGTTATTTTTTAAAAGAGGTGTAGTTATCCACATTCCAAGAGCTTAGAGTAACCTAGGCATTCAACACACAACTGGTTTTAGTGCCTGGAACTCTTACTACTTATTACAGTACCTAATATAAGTTTATTTATTTAAATTCTCGGATTACAATACCTATGAGTCAGAGACTCTTTTACAGAGGTTCCGTGTCAGACTGAACAGTACAATATAAACAGTGAACTAATTAACATATCTACTATGCTTACATGTTACAGTTACAAAGGTGAAAGGGATAGAAGGAGCAGTCAATAGGATGATCTTGTCAAGCACAGGACAGTGGAAGCAGTCACAAGTATCACACAGCAAGCAATATAAAATGAACATTCTAGGCAATGACATTGCTGCAATTGGTTCAATTGGTGGTTACCTAGTGGACCAAGGGCCAGAGACTGCGGACAATTAGATGCCCTTGTCAGAACAGAGTAAATGTAAACAGTCACTAATGCCACAAAATAAGTGAGATGGGGCAAAGTAAAAGTGACAACAGTGTCATCCTTGAGACTTTAAACTGCTGAGAGAGTGAGAGGGGCATGGGGGTACAGCTGTCTGCAAAGGGACAGTTGTATGGCACCAGCTAGGGAATGAAGGAGGAAGATGTGTGCAGGGGTAGTGAGGTGACAGGGAGCGGTCATAATAGAAGAAGGAGAGAGGGAAGGAAAAATGTGTCGGTGGAGTTGAAGATAAGGGGTAGACGGTGGCAGGAGGGGGGGAGATAACTCAGTAACAACTTGTAGAACTATATATTCTTTCGTTTTTTGTTTTTTTTTATTAGGTGCAGAGAACATAGCTGTTTCCACACAACACTAATATTGCTGTATATGAAGTAACATTGTTGGTACCAGGATTGCTTTATTTTAGTTGTATAGTAGGGAAGCAAAATGCAGAAAATAAACTGTACACAATGTAAACACATGACTGCCACTGTTCTGCCAAAGGTGATAACACCACTCTGAGAACTATTGACACCATAAAGAACAATTCGGAAGTTACAACACTGCAGACCCAATTTCACTTGTAATATATGGATACTGAAAATAATACAGGGGACAAAATTAAGTTTTGCAGCCACAAGCCATCAGGGCTAGAGACTGGGAAAACCCACTGACCCCACAGACTTTTCCACTGGCCCAGCTGGAGTACTTATTGAAATGTTACCTTCTCCATAACAAGCCCACAGGGCTAGTTCAAAGAAAATCTTACTAGCCCGATAGAAAATCCACCAGCATTTGGCTAGTAGGCTGTTGCCAATTTTTACCCCAGTAATACCACACAAAAGTATACAAAGAAGTCCCGGTAATAGCACACAGCAAAACGGATAATACTATAATCTGTAGGTGATAATAGTATCATTCAGAGCCCATAACACTATCGTTCTGAGCTCTGAACGATACTATTATCACAAAAACTGAAGAACGCAAGCGCAGGCTCTCCCACATCATTCAGTGGTTGCCATGTCCTCCCAAGTGTCAGTCAGACAGCAGCGTCCACATGTTTCAAATCATGACTCATGATTGGCCGCTTTCTGTCTGTGGGCAGGTGGAACACTTTAAAAAACATGGCAGCCGTCTCTCGCTTAGCGAGAATGTATCTCGTCTTCTCTGTTTCCCCGGTATTTCTTTCTTATAAATAAACAAATAATCTGGTTGATCCTGCCTTCACTGAACATGAAAACAACTAAAAGGTAGGACCTCCATAAAACTTAATCACCGGATGCACTCTCAAGTACAAGAGAGACTGGGGGGGGGTTCCTAGACATGCAGTGAGCGAATCCTCAGTGCAGCGGTGGACATGCAGTAAGCGTGTCCTCAGAGCAGCGGTGGCCCATCCCCACAACACGCCACAAAATTTCAAAATTGGATTCCTATATTACAAAAAATAACAAATAGGTGAGAGTGTATTACTCTGAAGTAATACCATCTCGAGGTTCTGTGGACAAAGGAACCTCTCGAGCTTCCCTTGTGCCCAGAACCTCTCGATGGAATTACTCCCTTGTAATACACTCTCACCCATCTATTATTCTATTTATAGTTCATGTATTCTCTGTTCCTTATTCTTTACTGCAAAGTGTATGTGTGTACAGTATGTAAGATCTCTGTCTGTTGGACTTTCCTTTCCTCTTGCTGCACTTCTACAGATATATCATAACCCTCTTCTAACATCGCAATCTGTAACTGGAGAAAGGACTGTACTGTCACAGATGATTATGATTTCACGTGTAGACAAGCAGCAGATGGAAGTCCAAAGGACAAAAGAGCCTGTTTTCAGGTAAACATCTCTCAAAATAAAGAATACACAGGAGACAAATCGAAAATATATGAACCATAAGCTGAATTTGGTCTATATACAATATCACGCCCCACCCCCAACTTGTCAGTAGCTCTACAAAAATTTAGAACTGAGAAAGCATTTCTTGCAGGTTAAGATCCATTTTTAGTCCTAGACATGCAACAGATTTACAGAATATTGCATTACAGCACTACTGTTTGCCTAACAAGAGGTTTGACTAAAATGGATTTCTCTTCCACATGTAGGCCTGAAAAATGAGCAAAACTGGATGATTTATTTATTGTTCGCACACTACCAGCTCTTCTGTAATGTTCAAATTACCTCCCACAGCCCCACTGCTGAGCAACCCTCGTATTACTTTTATCTTTTTACTGCTGTGAAAAAGCACTAATCTTTAGAAAACTGTCAAGAACTGCGGAGAAAACTAACAAAAAAATGTTATACGTGTATATGGCTAAAAGTAGCTCATTCTACAACTTCAAATGGTATTTACCATTTTCAAAAGTCTGACGGCGCAACATTTATGTACAGTGCTACCTAAATGTTGCACTTATTTTACTTCCACCACTCTGTAGACTTTGTATCACTAATATTTTTTTCACTGGCATGTCTCATTCAAAACTGAACAACATTTCTGTTTCCTACAGTCCTGGATAAAACCTTTTCACTGCAAAATGAATTACAGCTTTAAAATCAAAATGTTGGGTGATTTCCTTAAAGAAGAACTGCAGGTTTGCTGTCAGTAAAGTTTGGTTCTCAGACAGGGACAATGGAAAGTTGCTGACATGTTCTGTTATTAACAAAATACCTTCACTTTTAAAATGGAGCTACTGTGAAATTCCAGGTTGGCCAGCATGCAGGCAGACATTTCAAGTGCTGTCATTGACTGCTATGATATAGTGCACAAGAAGAGCTGTGCAGTGTTACCCTGCGACCGTGTGACACGTTTCTGTCTCTCCGGTTGCAGCCGTCTCTGCACAGAGAATTTGCCTTAATGGTATGTCATGTGCTATCTTTGTTACGCTTAAGCTCAACATCCATGTCTATACTTATAAGTCTGGAAGTTGGACTTAAACTTGGCAAAGACAGCAGATGACATGATACTGTATGTAATTAAGGCAAATACTCCGTACATGGAGGGCTGCAGCCTAAGAGATAAGAGGCATCACACTGTGGCAGGGCTGCGGTTACTATAGTTCTCCTTTATGCAAAAAGCCATGTGTGATTGGATGTCATCCAATCGAGTGTGCTGCTTTGTTTCAAGTCTTCATTCACCTGACAAGTAGCAATATGCCATAACGATAATACAGGGCGTAAAGTGCATTATTATCCATGTTTCTTTTCATGTAAAGATGTACATGAACCTTGTAGGAAAACTGGGACAGCACTGCAGTGGGTACCAGGCACATAAATCTCATCACTATGGCAACATTCAAAATGACAGAACAGCCTATGGGTAGTTGTGATCACATTCTGTTCCCTTCAGAACTTACGTGAAGGGTAGTTAACTCCAAAATGTCCTATGTCTGTGACTCTGTGTGGTGTCCTACTTTTCCACAGCAGAGAAACTCAGAAACTAGATATGCACATTATCAAAATGATTCGGTTATTCTAGGTAGTCTTGCTTGTAACATATATATATATATATATATATATATATATATATACATACTACGTAGATATATATATATATATATATTCTTGCTGTAGATATACAGTATATATATATATATATATATATATATATATATATATATATATATATATATAGGATACATGATGGGCATAGTGTGATATGGCAAATATTGTCACTCCTGCAGAGTGAGATATCCAAGCTCACGATGCAGGAGTGACAATATTTGCCATAGCACACGATCTGCCCATCATGTATTCGATATATACAATAAGGCAAAGAGTTTCAGACGTTTTGTTATGCTGTCTTGTGTTCTGTTCCTGTTAATGTGTTTGCTCATTCTGTGTGTGAGCTTTTCTGAATGGGCTGGCAGTGTTATAAACTCAGAGACACATGAGTGTGTTTTGCAATGCTAAATGAGTTAGTTTCCGATAGGAATGAGAAACTTACTTTTGTGAAGCTGTATTGTTTAGCAGTCTGGCTGCAGTGAAGCTAAGAGCATGTAATTGTAATGAACTGAGAGGCAGAGTGTCAGAACAGCTGATACTGTTTTCAGTGGTAATTAAGTTAGCTGCAGGCAGAGTGCAGAGTGTTCTGTGAAATTGTGCTCTTTAGGATTCTGGCTGCAGTGAAGTTGAAATTGTCACAGTAGAGCAGAGGGTAAAAATATCACACTGCAGTGGATGATACGCTGTTTTATCTCACTCATTTACCACTCACCCCTATTGTACATATATATATATATATATATATATATATATATATATATATATATATACATACATACATACATACACACACACACACACACACACACACACACACACATACATACACACACACAATAGGGGTGAGTGGTCAATGAGTGAGATAAAACAGCGTATCATCCACTGCAGTGTGATATTTTTACCCTCTGCTCTACTGTGATGATATCAGACATTTACACACACAGGTCACAAAAGGTCACTGATATCATCACCCTAGGCAGCATTCCCCCTCAGCATGAAAGAAACACCTGCGCTGTTACCATAGACACAAATGCAGAACTACCTGAGAGGTCTCACTGCTGCCTACAGCTAACTCAGTGAGCATTACAAAACACACCTACCCCCCCCAACTTCCAGCTCATTACTGTGATGCTGTCAACTTGATGCAGCCAAATTCCAAACAGCACAGCTTCACAGAACAGTCTAAACTACTGCATGCAGCTAACTCAACTACCACTGAAACACACTCTCACTTGTTCCTCAAACTCTGATTCTCACCCATTACAATTACTGTGACAATTTGAACTTCACTGCAGCCAGAATCCTAAAGAGCACAATTTCACAGAACACTCTGCACTCTGCCTGCAGCTAACTTAATTACCACTGAAAACAGTATCAGCTGTTCTGACACTCTGCCTCTCAGTTCATTACAATTACTGTGATGCTTTTAACTTCACTGCAGCCAGACTGCTAAACAATACAGCTTCACAAAAGTATGTTTCTCATTCCTATCTAAAACTAACTCCTTTAGCATTGCAAAACACACTCATGTGTCTCTCAGAAAGCTCACGATGCAGGAGTGACAATATTTGCCATAGCACATGATCTGCCCATCATGTATTCGATATATACAATAGGGCCAAGAGTTTTAGAAGTTTTGTTATGCTCTCTTGTGTTCTGTTCCTGTTAATGTGTTTGCTCATTCTGTGTGTGAGCTTTTCTGAATGGGCTGGAAGTGTTGTAAACTCTGAGAGACAAGATGCTACCCTCCTGGACTTTGTTGATTTCCTTGAGGTACTTGAACGTTTCTATCATGTCCCCCCGTCCCTCCTTTCATCAAGGGTATACATATTAAGCTCTCTCAGTCTCTCTTCATATGGTTTCTGATGCAGACCGTGCAACATTTTAGTTGCCCTCCTCTGGGCTGCTTCCATCCTATGTCCTGGCATAGATGGGGTCTCCAAAACTGCACATAGTATTCCAGATGGGGTCTCACCAACTGACTGTACAGAGGGATAACCACTTCCCTTTTTCTACTTGTGATGTCCCTTCCTATGCATCCCAGTATCCCCCTGGCTCTCCTTACTGACTTCTCACATTGCTTACCCACCTTTAGGCCATCTGATACGACTACCCCCAAGTCCATTTCCATTTTTGTTGTTGTTAGTATCTCCCCTGCTATTGTGTACTCTTCTCCTGGGTTTTTGTTTCCCAGGTGCATTACTTTGCACTTCTTTGCATTGAATCTAAGTTGCCATATATCTGACCATTCCTCCAACCTTGCCAAGTCCCTTCTCATCCTTTCTACCCCCTTGCGTATAAACTCTGTTACAGATCTTTGTGTCATCTGCAAAGAGGCATACCTTTCCCTCCAGACTCTCTGCAATGTCAAGTATAAAGATGTTAAAGAGGACCGGGCCCAGTACTGAGCCTGAAGTACTCCACTAGTAACCCCCCTTTCTTCAGAATGTGTTCCACTCACTATTACCTCCTGTGTCCTGTTGTGCAGCCAGTTTGCTACCCAGACTACTACCCTGGAACCCATTCCCAGGCTGGCTAACTTAATTATTAGTCTTTTGTGCAGGACTGTGTCAAATGCCTTGCTAAAGTCTAGGTAGGCCATATCCACAGCCCCTCCCTGGTCTATTACTTTGGTCACCCAGTCAAAGAAATCAATTAGATTAGTCTGACATGACCTTCCTCATACCAGTTCCCATTGTCAGTTTCATTTCTCTCCAGCATCACAAAGAAGACTCATTTTCTCCCCAAATCCTTTTCCAGCACCAAATACAGCCCATAAAAATCTTACCCTCTGCATACATCCCAAATTTACTCAATCACTCAGCTGACAGCTGTAACTCAGAACCTTCTCAGTGTGAAAATGGCATTCACACTGAGAGGTACTTTTTTAAACATTTAATACACACCAAAAAAAAAACTCCATAGGAAACCCCCCTCACCCTTCCCAATCAACTCACCGCTACAGACCATTCTTCCTCCCTTCCCAGCCACAACTACCAACAGGCCCACCTCAGACCAGGTCACAGTAGCTGTGCTAGCCGACAAGGAGTTTCTGAAATGCCCAGAAAGAAGCAAAACCAGCTGCGCACTCCTTCAAACTGAAAACCCTTACTGCTCACCACTCAGTGCTGCCAGAGAATTTGACAAGCAGGATCAGCCAGATACCACTTCCAAAATGCAGCCACAATCAAATAAAGCATTTTCCAACAGTTAAATACAAAAACAAATCAATAAATTAATAAATCTATGACCTCGCTCCCTTGCTAAGCGAGACTTCCCACCGCCATATTTCCAAAACTTTTCAGCCGGCCCACACAAACAGTCTCACCCAATCAAAAGCTACATACAAAGCGGAGGCACGCACTGACCATAACTACCACAACACCATACAAACACCACAAAATCTCTTTAGATATTTAAATTAAAAAAAACTTAAAACACACACAAAAAAACAAACATAAACATTGCAAAAAGGAGATATGCAATGGGTCTACTGGAAATATAAGTGATATTTCCCTTTGTGCAGTTTGACCTTGTGACCTCACTCATGGCTTCGCCACTCATGAGGTCATAGAGGTCAAACTGCACCTCAGAGGGAATATGACTGATATTCCAGCAGATTTACTGCATATCCCCTTATATATGTACACTCTGCAGTATTTCTGCCACAGGTCACAAACGTTCATGTCTCCACCAAAACAACCTGCGTTTTAATGCAACAAAGTTTCTTTGTCTTGGCTCAAGGGCGTGGATAAATTGCACAGTATAGTGACCCCTAATAAAGTACCAGACCCCAATCTTTTTAACATCCAGACTATATAAGCCGCCTCTGGTTTGAATGCCATCCCAAAGGGTTGCAGTCACCACTCTAAGCATCATGAATAAGTGGGCATGATTCGGAACACATAGATATGTACAGGCAATGACAACTTAGGATGAATGCATAATGAGGTCACCATGACCAATTTTGTAACACCCTCAAAAACTAACAGATAGGAATGGGTAAGTCTTTGTCACGATATGGGCCAACATGGAATAGAAAAGGTACAGTAACAGTTTATCACAAACTGGAATCCATACATAATAAGCTGGAATCCATACATAACAAGGTCACCACAGGCAAGATGCTGACAGTCTCAACAATTTAGTAAAGATTATTCTTGGGATTAAATTGTTCAACATGAATCCACAGAAACTCAGCTATGACACCTCATGTATCTCTGTCATCTTCCTTAACTGAATACTACAGGAGAGTTCCACCACCTAGAGATGACAGTTCCTCCCTACTGTACAAATCTAGAGGTTAAAGTTCCCCTATCTAAACATTTCCAGTGTAACCACTGAATATGCATACTAAGTTTCACCACAATTGGTTAAGAAAATCAAATAGCAAGGGTTGATTTTAACATTAATTTGCTGGTCCAGAGCTGGACCAGTGGCGTGGATGGCTAAGGCACTGAACACCTTACCTTCTGCCATGCCGGTGACCCATGTTTGGGAACGAGCACAGGTTGTCAGGGGCCAGTGGGGTGGGAGACGATCAAGCATCTCAGGGACTGCTCTCCTTTCACAGAATGAGTGGCAGCCATCTCGGCACATAAATGCTACTGGGTAGAGGCCCAGTGGCAGTGCAGGCATGAGCAACTCGAAGAGAGGGGCTGCGGCTGTGCATGACACATGTGCCTCCACGCACACGTACTAACGCCGCAGAAAGGGGATGGGATAAGGAAAACAGAAAATGGAAAGACAGACTACATGAAGACCTGCCAATCTCCCTCCCAGATCTGGAAGAGTTGGGAGCAGGTCACAGGATATGGGGACAGGGTTAAAGAGCCACCTGTCTCATCAAAGGCAGAAAAACATATGGCGATAGTAGAGGACTCCTGACCCACGCAAGTAGCATAGCAGTATGTCACACATTCGCGTACATTACGCTACACTACCGCTACGCAACTTCCCACTCTGCTGACTTCAGGGTTAGTGGAGCTCTACGGACCAGCTTACACAACTCGTGGTTAGTTGGAATGTACTTTTTTTTTTTGTTTTGTTAACCGGAGTTGGGGGACTCCACCCCCATATGTTTTCAATTTAAAACAGGGGTGTGTGGCCCTAACTCAAACCGATAGAAAAAAAACTACAGTTACACCAACTAACCCCTAGCACCAGCAGCACAGCTAGCGAAAGTGTGTATGTAGATCTCCACTAACATTGAAATCAGCAGCGCAGAGCTATCATAGTGTAACAGTGTGCCATAGAGTGTAACATTAATTGCCAAAAAACCTTTATGGATAAAATATTTGCTGATCAGTGACACAGTGCAAACTGTCTGGGACCAGTGTGACTCCCCCTGTCTTTCCCATTCAGGCTAGTGTTAAAAAAAATTAAAAAAAACTCCCCAACCCACCTCAGGCTCACTACCCTCACCACCTCTTCCCCTTAATCAGAAAACTCACCCACAAGGTAACAAGTATTAGAAAAAAAAAAGTCCTGAAGCAGCACACTACCGATCCTATCTTAACAATCTCACCACCAGGCCTCAATGCCGGCAATCCCTCCCTCACGCTATATTGCAAAGCATTACTGGGAGAGACTACTAGCATTCAGGCCAATGGTGAGAGTGTTAAGATCAGATCGGTGGTGTGCTGCTTCAGGACTTTTTTATACTGATACTTGTCACTTTGTTGGTGAGTGTTTGATAAGGGGACATGGACGGGGAGAGTGGTGGGAGGTAAGATGAGAGTGAGGATATTATTTACTATAGTGTTTTTTTTCTTTTTTTTTTTTTTGCTTTATTGTGGTTGCACAAGTTAAATGACAGTTGGTCAAGAAGGTGAGTGGAGGATTTGTGCCAGCCACTATCAGGGTCATGGTTTTGCATGCTCTGGGGGTGGAGGGTGGCACTGGACATCAAGGAGAATGTTTGGGGATGGGGAGGGAGCGGGTGCCACTGGATACCAGAGAGAATGTTTGAGGAAGGGGAGGGAGAGGGGTGCCACTAGACACCATGGAGAACGTAGGGGAATGTGGAGAGGGAGAGAGGTGTGCCACTGGACATGAGGGAGAGTTTATGGAGAAGGGGAGAGGGAGGGGGTGCCACTGGACACCAGAGGGGGCTTATGGAGAGGAACAGGGAGCTTTGGGACACCAGGGAGAAATTATGGGGATGGGGAAAAAAGAGAGTGCCACTGGAAACCCAAGACAGCTACTTAGCAGAATGCGGCAGCATATTCTACCATAACACAGCAAACCACACAACTGTACACTGATCACTGTACAGTTGTGCAGTCTGCTGTTACGGTGGAATATGCCGCTGCATTTTGCTATGTTATCACTGATGAATCCATTATTTTGTTTTTGTAGGGCTGCAAAGGACCAAACTGTAGGGGTACCAGTCACTGTACAATGTAGTAGCATACATGGACATGCTGGCTTTTACATGCTTCATAACACTTCAGAAATACCCCGCTGGGTGCCGTTTCCATCACAGTTGCCCACCCCCCAGACTCATCCCCTGCCACCCCGTCTTTTATGCCTCCTGCCCCCCTCCTGATATACAGTCCCCCCCCCCCACCATCATCCCGCCCTGCATGTGTTGCACTGGGCAGTGGGGGGGTTGGATCCTTGCAACACATCCCTCAGGTGCACCAACTATTGGGAGCAGGTTGCAGCTTGTGGCAAACCCAGAGAGTTTGTCATTGGGACCCCGATTCTTACAGAATCAGATGCAAGGTACCGGACGCACCCCATAGTTTGCCGCATCCCTGGTGCGACGCAACTTGTGTTGCTCTCAGGGATCTTTGAAAATCCGGCCCACAGTGTTCTAAGGTCTGGATGAGTCACCATGCACCATGACAGTGTCATCAGATTAGGTCTCAAAGGAAGTGAGATTGTATTTCCGTGCAACAGGGACAGTAGCAGTAAGTTCCATGTCTGCCTGGCCCAGTCTGGAACTAGCAGGATCACTGTTGCAGACTCCCTCCGCAGTTTCAACAATACCCCTGAAATAGAGAAAAAGAAGGAAGAGTGGACAAGAGTTTTCTGTTCCAGAACACATCAGTGCTTACTCTGATACTGTCCCCTCAGAGGGTGATCTGCAATAAAACTTCTCCTATGAGGCTTCTCTCATGAGGCAAACAGATACAGTACATTTTCTGACACCCCACCTTTTGAACACTGTGTTCAACACTTGTTGCTCTTGTGACCATTCATTGTTTCCTTGACTCATCCTGCTAAGGGACTCTGCCAAGATACTGCCTTTCCCTGACAGATGCACTGCAGTTATTTCATCATCCAAAGAGTATGCCAGGTTCCATGTCCACATTCCTTCTGTGCAGAGCTATGCAGATCTGGTACCTCCATGCTTGTTTAGATTATACATTGTTGTTGTGTTGTTTTGTTGTTTATTTTGGTTTAGGCTGCTTGTCCTTGCAACAAGAAGGAGAAACAACTGCACTGAGAGGTGCACTGCTCAGAGTTCTAACAGGTTTATATGATTCATGCATTCCTGTGTGTTCCAGGCACCACAACTCACTCGCTCTTGTACTACCATCGCTCATTCCTACTCTCTCCTCTCTTCAACCTACTACCATCTCCGCCTTAAGTCTATGTCGACGTGACCCTCAGGGTGGCTCCTTTTTTCAATCTCCTACTTCTACTCCCATCATCCTTTCTACCCTTTCACCCCAAGTTTCTCATCCATTCCTAATCGACTCTGCTGCAATCTGCTGAGTCGCTCCATCCCCTACCTCCTACCTTTACACTGACTTAACCCTCTGGGTGGCACCCCTTCGTAACCATTGTCACTCCAAACAATCAGCTAGCCCTACAAACCTTTCTTCTCTTTAAGCTTTATGCTCCTGTTCTGGCTCAAGCTTGCCCCTCTAGGCCTACCTCTGCACCCCAGTGTAAATTACTTTGTACCTACACTACAGTTTGCCATAATTCTAGGTTGACAAAACCCCATGGGTGGCTCTGCAGCAAACTGTTATTGAATTATTCTGCATTTTTTGTTTCTATTATGTTACTGCAATTTTTTGCTCTGTTAATGTAGCTCCTTGTCGATATGACTTGCTGTTTGTATTTGTGCTTGTAATCTGTCTGTACCTTTATGACGTGGAACCTTTGTAAATGAGTTGTTAAAGCTCAAAGGTTATTAATTCTAGATATCAATAAATAAATAAAACTTAAGCAACACAGTATTATAGGGGGGTTACGTTATGGTGGGGTAATGGTCTGCTTTCGGTGTCTGAAGCACAAGGTGAAACCGACTGCTTCTACCACCTAAGAAAAGCCATGGAGTGCCTTGTTGAGATTATTAAATGGATCCAATTGTCCACTTGTTTATGTATTTCTTTTTTTTTCCCAATGATTTTAGTATAAATAAAAAAAAAATAAAAAAATTAAACGATAAAGTTATAAAGAGAAAAGTAATCCAAGCAGCTAATGCAGTATTGCTTTCTGGACAAAATACTGCTTCACTTACGTTATGGCAAGTAAGGGCAATGCTGAGGGTAGTCGCAGAGTAGCACTGGGCTTCAGCGTGGGACTGGTCATCTAGATCGCCGACAGCTGACATAACTTATAAGCAGTAGTTTATAGTGTGGGGCATGGTGGCCTGTACAGCCCGGTTTTGTTTGTAGATATTTTACCACTGATTTGGTGGCAGTTTATGAAGCAATAGTTGGTGGTCTGTTTAGCCCTGTGTTGGTACCTTTATACAAGAGCTTCGTTTGGCAGCAGTTCCTGGAGCTATGGTCGGCAGTATGCTGATTCACAACAGTAAGCTTCATCACAGCATTTTAAGGAGCGCTGCAATGGGCGGCAAGTTCATGTGAGCCCCATCAGTGCCTAATTCTTTTACAAATGTTTTGCACGTTCTGCTTTTTGCCTAACTCGTTTTGTGTACTGTTACCCTTCTTTTGTAATTCTCCCAGGTCATGCCTGAAAATATGCATTTTATTTGTCTAGTGCACTTACCTGGTCAATAAAACTAAATAAAGGGAAAGACTTAAACAGAAACCACGCTTGGCTGTAGCTTGTGGAATCATGGTCAGCAGTATGCTGCAAAGGCCTGTCACATTTTTTTTTAGACAAGCCTGCTCTATCACTAGAAACTGCCTGGGGACCACTCTGGAACAAGTCCATCATTTCAAATACCTTGGTGTAACCAGTGATAGCACTTTCATAGGTTCATAGTTGTTTACAAGTTCAGGAGGCGATGCTTATATGTGAACTTGCCACCCAAGGGTGGATTAATTATCAATATACAGGTAATTGAATTTGGTATTACTCATAAATTTATCTAGCATACCTTTAAACTTATCCATTATCTTTCTCTACAACAGGTGCCGGTAGAGTATTCCATAAATTAACTTTTCTCTGAGAGAACCAAAGGTGTCTTTTTTTTGTTCTACAAGTTGTCCCTTTTAGCCTAACGTTATGAGATCTTGTTTGTGATATAATATTTTTTTTTCTAAACCTAAAGTTTCAGCCAATCCAGGTTCACTAATGACTTTGTAGATCAAACAAAGATCTCCATGGAGTTGTCTGTACTGAATGGAGAATAGGCCCAGAGTTTTTAATCTTTCCCCATACGGTTTATCATTCATACCCTGAATTCTTTTTGTCATTTTTCTCTGAACCCCTTCTAATTGCTTATTTCCATGAGAAGTATTAGGTGTACAGAAAGGAGCACAATACTCCAAGTGTGATCTAACCAAGCTAGTATACAGTGGAAGAATGACTTGTGGTTGCCTACTTTTGATGTTTTTCCATATGCAGTCCATAATTCTTTGGCATTTTTTAACTTTTAACATAGTATTATGGTCAAAGTTGAGTTTACTGTCAATATTTACCCTAGGGTCTTTTTCATTATCAGTTTCTTGAAGTTTTACTTTATTTATTAAGTAGTCATATTTCATATTATTATAACCAAAATGCATCACCTTGCATTTTTGTTAATTAAATTTCATCTTATTCATTTTTGCCCAGAATTCTAGAGATTCTGGGTACACATTGATAATATCACCAAAGCAGTCAATATACGAACTGGTTTTGCTCCATAGACATAAGTGCTACCTAACCCCTGAAGCCTTAGGTTTGGCAATATACAGCTGTATAATATCACTGATTGATTATGGTCTGGTCAGCTACGGCTCCGCCACTGATACGGCCCTTCGGCAGATCACCATTGCACTTAATAAAGCATGTAGACTCATCAATGGAGTAGCTCATTTCACTCATACTTGTGATCTCTATGCCCAATCCGTCTGGCTCCAGTTAAAAGGGCGGATAAAATACCAAACCTGCCTGTTGGGCAAAAAAACAGTGCTTGGTCTTATGCCTTTAGGTGTTCAAAATCTGTTATGCTCATTCAGCAATCCTCACCCCACACGTGGATCTGAAAACCTTGGTGCCGTACCTCACTAGGACAAAGACCGTTTGCTTACAGAGCCCCACTATGGATTAACTCTCTCTCCACAGAGACATCTCCACTGAAGACACGCTTGGCCCATTCAAATACAAGCTTTGACAACACCTCACAGCAGACGGCAGCTGTGACTGTTTCCCGTGAGCCTTTCACCTTCCATAGCCATACTTGCCACTCACCGAACATTTTGCCTGCTGCCCCTTCCCAGTACTTTCATCACTTTTTCCCCTCCACCCCCTAGTCCTTTTAATTTCACTCCCTCCTGCTCTTCCTGCCCACTCTTCTCCCTCCTCCCACTTTCCTATGCTCTGTATAGCAATTGTACAGAACTGCCATGGCCATTTGGCTGATTTCTTGAAGTCAGCATCCCATTATTATTTGCAAGTTTTCTACTTGTGTCCTCTGACAACTTACTGTTTCCAAATCTATGCCTGCATCATTTGGAATGCTGTTCCTATCTTTTAAATATAGAGACTGTACACAACTGACAATGCATTTTTTGGGGTAATCTCCTGTAGATAGTTTCCCTGTATTATTTGTAAGTTTTCAGCTATTGTCCACTGACAATTGACCGTCTTGCAAATCACTGTTTGTACCATTGGAATGTTGTTCTTATCTCTCATCTGTGTATATTCACTTTTTACCATGTATTTTTCATTTTTATGTAGAACCTTTGCAAAAAAGAATATTTTTCAAAGGTAACTGTAATCCGAGATATAATAAATAAATAAGCCACGATGGGCAGCAACTTCACGATCCCCTTTTTGCCTAATTTTACTGGGAACTGCTTGTGTCTTTTCTGGAGCTACACCAATGTCTATCTGTTTGACAATTGAGGTTGGTGTCACTTTTCTTTCTTTTAAGGTAAAAAAATAAATAAATAATAGGTTGGCGTTGGCGAGGTGATGACATGGCAGCCATGTCTGTAGTGGACAGTTTAGAGTTGGTGTTTGCAGATGGCTCTCTGCTTTGGTTATGAGTCATTTTTTACAAGGAGCTATTTTCAGCCAGGATGCTGTGCTGTGACAATACCCTAGCTAAAAGTACCTCTTAATCAATCAAATTCCAAGAATTTAGCTATCCATTTCATAATTACTGTTTTGTCCTCTACAGATGCCCTTCCCATCACAGTAGTGAGGCACTGGTTTTGAGAGCCCTTGTGGGAGATGGCTGCAGGAGATTGTTCATGTCCTTTCACCACTCCAGGACAAGAAAACATTTTTGGGTGACTGGTACTGGATGGTCCAAAGGGGCAGTCCTTTTGTTACCAGTACCTTTTTAAGTGGTGCTGTACCCCTCTCAATAGTCACGCCCATGGCATAACAGCTGTTGGTGAAGCCATGTAGCCTAGAAGAGGAAAGAATTCCTGTGCAGTATCGTTGTGGCCTGGCAGGAAACGTTTTCACAATAAATAAGGGTTTCTACCTTGCTCATACTGTAGGTAAATAAGACCTTCCTTCTATTGTGTTCAGTTCTAACTAAATGAACTCTAGCACTTGGCTGGGTCTACGTGTGATTTCTGCAAGTTTAGGAGGAATCCAAGTTTTTCCAGTGCATTCCTTACTACTTGCTCTGGAGTGAACTGTCCCACTTATAAGCAAGTTTTTTCAAGTAGGGGAAAAAAACATAACACTTTTCTTTTGAAGACGTACTGCCACTATGGCTAGACACTTTGTGGACACCCTTGGTGCTCATGTTGGGCCAAACAGCAGTGGTGAAAACTGGTAATGGCCACTGACTAACCTGAACCTCAGATAGTTTCTGTGGCTGTCTTTTGTTGGAATATGGAAGTAGGCATCTTTGAAGTCCACAAACCCAGCCATTCTTCTTTTTTGCAGGAATGGGATCACTGCTCCCGGTGTCACCATTCAGAATTTTTCCTTTCCAAAATGCCTGTTCAGGAACCTCATGTTCAGAGTGTGTCACTATTCCCTATTTTTCTTCTGAGTAAGGTAATACCTGGAAAATAGTGCCTTGCGCATCTGTGGGAAGGGTACTTTTTCCACTGCCTTTAGCCAGATCAGTTTCTCCACTTCTAGTTGCAGGAGGAGTTTTTGCTCCTGACTGAGAGCTGCAAAGACTCTTGGTCTGTTTAACCATCGAAATTTTACAAATGGAAAGGTTAAATCCTAGCCCACTACCTCCAGAATGCCCCTCCCTATCCAGCAATGTACAGGCCGATTAGCCTGCTGGATTCTTCTTTAAAACTGTTTTCAAAAGTCATATTGGAGAAACTTTTATTGGAGATAGATCATAGGGGATAATCAGTAAACATCAATCGGGATTTAGGGCAAATTACAACACACTAGATAATTGTTTTGTTTTTACGCATTTAATAGAAAAATATGTATACTTAAGAAAACAAAAATTATAAGTGGCGTATGTTGACTTTAAGTCAGCCTTTGATACCATTAACAGGACCACATTATGGAATATCATGTTAGAAAAGGGTACTGATAGACAATTAATACTTATAATACAAAGGTTGTATGAGAATTCATGGATTAAAGTTAGGTATGGTGCTAATGGAGAATTAACAAAACCAATAAAAACATGTAGAGGGGTAAGGCAAGGGTGTGTATTAGCATCTACCCTTTTTTTATATTGATATTTTGATTAGGCATCATATAATGATAGAAGCAGACTGCCCAAACATTAGAGAGCAACAATGTGCCATTTTGGCTTTTACAGTTGACAGTATACTATTTTCATTGACTAAACAGGGTTTGCAAAAGCAGATTGATGAATTGTATAGTATGTCAAAAAAATTGGACTTACAAATTAATAGAACCATGACCCAAATAACTTTTTTTGGTAGAGGTAAAATAAATGAAAATTGGAGATTAGGAGGAGAAAAATTGGACATAGTTAATGCTTATATTTATTTAGGGATTACAATGGCTTCATCTGGCTTGTGGAGTAAACATGTGGCAAGAGTACTTGCCCAAGCAAAGAAAACAGCCCTAGCATTGGGAAAATGTAATTCTATGTATGGTGGATTTTCCCTTAAACCAATGTTGAGTGCTATAGGGCAAAATATATAGCCCAGATTTCTTATGGAGCTGAGATCTGGGACTTGAAGAAGAGGGAAAAGCTTACGATTCCTATACACAAGATCTTAAGAAGAATACTTACTGTGCCCAGATCATTTCCCTCACCATATATCAGGGCAGAGCTTGGAATATCTAATATCGAGGCCATTATAAATTTAAAAAAAAAAAACTTAACTTTTGGTTAAGGTTAACAAAACAAACAGCAGACAGACTGACTACACTTTGTTTAATTGAAAAGGAAAACTGGTATCATAGAGATTGTTATAGTTCAAAATGGTTGGAGGCAGTTTATAAAATGCTGGCTAAATACTGTATAAACTAAATAGGCTTAGAACATTTGTGGAAACCAATATTATACTGAGCAATCAGTATAAAAAAATACATAAATAAGAGTTGAAAAATATCGGAAGGATGTAGATAGAGAGAAAATTAGGCAAACTAAATTTTCGCAATGGTTTGCAACTAATAATCAAAATAAGTTTGAAATCCAATATTATATGGAAGTCTTAACAGAACCAAAGATAAGATCTGCTTTTGCAACCTACAAGTTTGAGACATTTGATAGTAATATCTTGAAAAGGAGATACAGTAAAAATAAAGAAACCTCAAGTAATTGTGATTGCAGCCATGGGGGTGTCGAAAATGTTGAACATGTGGTATGCTTATGCTCCTGGTATGTTTTACCTAGATCTAACTTGGTTAAAACTATATTTCATGTTGATGCTATTGAACAACTGCAAATAGATAACTTATTTAATATATAATGAAGATCAACTGGCAATTAAAGCTGCAGCCATATTCTTTAATACTATAACAAAAATTAGGAAAAGAATGGTGGCTGGAATGAGGACTGAATAAGATGTTAAAATGTACTAATGTGAATGAATTGCTTGAACAATCTACTTGACTTTAGATATATTATGATTTATTATGAACCGGCGATCGTAATTCGAGCAACCTGATTGGCCGAGAGGGTTTCGAAGCCGTGATGATATCGGGCTACATCATCACTGGGTTTCGAAAACCCTCCAGCTACCAGCCTGCTCACCCTGTTTAATCTTCTCCACTTCCCACAAGCGAAGCAAGTCAGACTCCACTACAACTAACAGGCACAAAAAAACACATCCTCACAGTTGCCTGCCCCCCACACAGTCGCTTGAGAAACCAGACACGCTACAAACACAAAAAAATCTCCCTTTTATTACCGAAACTGCTTCATTCATCGTGAGCACTAACCACCGTCACCTCACTGCCTCGCGCCAAACGGCAAAAAAGCTACAACCCGCCTCCTCAGGCTTGACCCTTACCTTCTCCATTTCCTCAGAAGTAGGGCACGACTCATCTTCACTTCCTCAACAAAAAACCCCAATATTAACGCATTCTCAGTAAACCAAACTTCCGGCGGGGGATCAATGCCACAACAATTAAGCCTGTAACAAAATCCTCCTGCAACAGCACCACCTACTGGCCAAACAGAAATTCATAACTTTTTTTTTAAATGTCTACCTACACATATAAAAACAATAATAAAATATTAAAAACTTTACTTTTTGTATTAAAGGCATAAAATATCAATTAATCCAGTTCATACTAATAGCATGCAGATCAGATGTCGTCACTCTTGCTCGTTGGACGCACTCGGCCTGCGGCCTCGTGCCCAACCACCCGAGGCGTGACGATATCCCACGATATACCACACCCTGTCGTGCATTATTGCTTAATTATATAACTGTGGTGTGTTTTCATTATCGCTATTGTTTTGTATTTTTGTAACAATTGTCGAACAATAGTAAACTAAATGATTTCCCCTCCCTATGCACCACAGCATCTCCCTAGCCCTACCCACTGCTCTGTCACAGTGCCTTGCCACCTGGAGTTTGTCAGATACGATAACACCAAGGTCCCTGTCCTATGAAGTTGGAAGGGGGGAGGCTCAGAGGAAATGCTTCTACATGGAGAGGGTGTTGGATGTCTGGCACAACCTTCCAGCTGAGGTGGTTGGTGCCAAAATGATGATGGGATTCAAGCATGCATGGGATAGATAGAAGGGGAACTTGGTAGTAAGGCAAGAGGAGGAGACAGCCGGAGATCGAGTAGTGTCTGCAGCGGCATGGTAGGCACGGAAAACTGGGCAGATTAGGTGGGCCAGGAGGTCCTTATCTGCCGACAACTTTTATGTTTGTTTGTTTCCCATTTAATGACTGACAGCACATCTCTCCCATCTGACACTCAGCACCCGGGTTCCTATATCCTAGGTGCATGATCTTGCATTTTTTGGCACTGAACCCCAACTGACATGCTTTAGACCACTCCTTGATTTTCCTCGCCAATATCCCTGCTCATTCTCTCCACCCCCGCTGAGTGTCCACCATACTGCAGATTTTGGTATCATCTACAAAAAGGCATACCTTCCCTTCCAGTTTCTCAGCATTACCACTTATGAAGATACTGAAGAGAACCGGTCCCAGTACAGCATCCTGTGGCACCCTACTGGTCATTCCTCCATCATTCAAGTGAGTGTCAATTACCACCACCCATCTCTCCTGTTAACCAGTTTCTAACCCAATTCACCACTTTGGATCCCACCCCCAAGCTGTTCAGCTTATCGGCCTCCTGTGTGGCACAGTGTCGAAGGCCTCCCTGAAGTCCACACAGCCCAAGTCTACTGCCTTCCTCTGATCTATTTCCCCTGGTCACTCAGTCAAAAAAATTAATCAGATTCGTTTGACATGAACCCCCGCCATGCATCCATGCTGCCTGTGGTCTTGATATGCATTGGATTCAAGATACTCAACCAGTTTTTTCTTTATCAGTCAATCAACTTTATTTTTAAGCGCTGTTCCAAAGATCACAGCACTGTACAGTAAGAACAATAAAATCCAGAAAACAATACTATCACAATAAAATCAAGAAATGGTAATAATCATAATAATAAAACTAGTTATCACACAGTTAAAAGAAGGATCAATTCAAGCTATTACTAACCAGGGTTTCTATTAATTTCCCCACCACTGAAGTAAGACTGACCAGTTTATAGATGGTAGCATCCTCCCTGCTGACACTGTTATGTAGAGGGACCACATCAGCTCTTCTCCAGTTCTCTGGTACCATGCCAGTTTCTAGTGAGCTGTTGACAAGGTTGTCAGTAGGGCAGCTAGCACCTTCCCATGTTCATTTAGAACTCTTGGATGTGTCCCATTTAGTCCCATAGCTTTCTCCACCTTCAGAACTGCAAGTTCCTTCCAAACGCTTTTTTCTGAAAAACAAACTTGTATCCAACTTCCTCCTCCATTCCTGCTACTCCCTAGTGGTCCGTCCCCCCACCTCTACAATGAAGACTTAGCAGAAGCACCTGTTCAGGATGTCTGCTTTTTTCTTGGTCCTCTTCTGCACAGTCTCCTCTCTCAACCACTCTGATCCTCACTATCCCTCCCCTTACTTTCCTCTTCTCATTTACTTATCTGAAGAAAGTTTAGTGAACCCTTTGGCGATTCTTTCCTTTTTCTGTGCCTTTGCTCCCATCACCACCTTGCCTGCTTCCCTCTGCTTTAGTAGTTATACCCTCCTGTCCTCCTCACTCTGTGTCTCCCCATACCACCAGAATGCCCACACTTTTTCCCCTTTACCACCTTTGCCACTTCCTTAGAGAGCCATAACAGTCTCTTTTTCCTTCTGCTTTTATGCATGTCCTTCGTGCAGAGATCAGTTGCTTTAGTTATACCCTCCCTTATTTTTGCCACCTGTGCTTCCATTCCTCCCTAGAACCCCCCCACAAGGCAGTTTCTGAGGCAGCCACCCATTTCTTTTAAAATCCATCCCAGCTAAAGTCCCGGGCCCTCATCCTCGTGTGGTTAGCCTCTGTTACTGTCTTAATGTTAAACCACACTGTACAGTGATTACTCATACCCAGTGGACTGCCCACTGTATCATCGGCAATGCTGTTTGTAAGCACCAGGTCTAGCAATGCCCTGTCCTTTGTGGGTTTGTTGACTAGCTGCCTGAGAACAGACCCTTATCAAGGATGGCCCCACTCGCTGCAGATGCTGCAGCTGGAAGGCTCCACTCCACATTCAGTAAACTAAAGTCACTAACTAGTAGCACCATTCTGATGATGGCTTCTCCAAGTGCCGATGGCTTCCTGTGCTGCAGGCCTGTACACTAAGCCAGTACATACAGCCGCCCTAGAGCCTATCTTCAGGGTGACCCACAGCACCTCATGTCCCTTCTTTTCTCCTGGTGCCCCTGTACCTCCATGGCCTTGATGCCATCCCTCTCACAAACAGTCTAACCCACTTAATCACATACTGCTTATAAGAAAATCTTGCATAAATGTTCCATTCTCTATTCCTTTCTTATCTAGTCCATTACATGATGCTCATTTAAATGCATTTAAGTCACCCATATAAACCCTTAAATCTGAAGTGCTTTTCTCTGGCTTTTCAGCGATCATGGCCATTCACACCCCACCTGCTCTCAGGTAGATGTCAATTATGTGGCGATTACCGTGCAATGAAATGTAATCACCTGCTCAGCACCTGTATAAATCTCCAAACTGCTTACAGATCACTAAGTTCCTTGGAGTTCCCATTCTCTGCTATTGTGTGAAGATGAGAGGATATGCCAAAGAAAAGGAAGGAGCTGTCTCTGGAAGAAAAAGTAATGGCTCTCAAGCTGCTTTCAAGTCCTGGCACTTCTCAAATGCAGGTTGCGCAGCAGCTCAGTGTGTCCTAGAGCCAGACTTATAGGCTCGTAATAAACAAAGTACAGGTGTTACAGGAGTACAACACCAATGGCAATATCAATAGAAAATGCAAGAGGGAGGGTAAGGACACAGCAGTTGAAGACACCCTCCTCCGATGGTTCGAAAACACCCATGGCTCTGACATGCTGGTTTATGGTCCGCTTTTGCAAGAAAAGGCGAGGAAACTGGCATGTGCCATTGGAATGCTGGAATTTGAGCCTAGCAATGGCTGGCTGTGCTATTTTAAGATACGACATCCAAAGACGTGCTTCACTATCTGATGCAAATGTGCCGCTATATCGAGCAGAATGCCTGCAGCGAGGATGACTACAAAGCTATTTATGAAATTGAGAACGTCTTCAGCAAGGCTGCTAAAGAATGCCAACAGCAGTCTAAACTGATTGACCATTTTGTATCTTTGCACACAGATGGTAATTAATGAAGTTACAGTATCCCTTGGCAATTAAAGAACTACAGTATTGTCACAGCCTGGTTTTAGCAGTTCAAGCACTTTTACAATACAGTATTAGAGATGTTGCGAAGTTTTACTTTGCCGGCCAAGTTGCAAAATTCATCTTTGCGAATTACTTCATGAAGATCTCACTTCGCAACTTCACCTAACTTTGCCTAATTTCGCCTCCTAAGGTGATGAAGTTAGATGAAGTTGGGTAAATTTAAGTCAATTCACCTAGGAAAAGGGCAACTATGCCTTTCAAAAACTTTGCAAACTCGGCACTTCACGAATTTCACCAACTCTGCAAATTAATTCGCGAAGCAAATTTTATCCACTTTGCCCATTTCTATACAGGACTCAGACATTTAACTGAGCACCAAAGGCACAAAATAAAGTTAATGAAAGCACCTTTTTTTGCTGCCAAGCACAAGCACCGCGACACTCAGTTGCCTGCACACACCCACAGCTACAATCAGATACAGTACCTGTCCAATAAAGGCACGCATCTTTTCCCATACAGTGATGTATAGTTTTGTACCTAATAAAATTACACGCCTTCCACCCTCAAACTGCGGCTGCTACAAGTCAGCTAAACATCCATCACAGTAGGTTGTCACCCAGTCCAAAGCAAGCAATCAAGATACAAAAGATTGCATAGGCGTATAACCCATTTAAACACATAACTGGCTGATGTCCTGAGGCTATGCTTTTAAGTGGATTTGACTGTAAAACAACTCCTCCTCTGCCCTGTTCCTCCTTTACACAAAGTAGCACAGTATGGCCATTTCTCAGTTATGGTGCTCAGTGCTCCAGGACTCCGTAATGACAACTAAATCCAGGTCAGCCTCCACCACGATGGCTTCCAAGTCCGGAATTTTGTTTCCAAGACTCCTTTCACTGGCACCCCCTGTCCACTGCCCTGCTTCTCCCTCCCATTCCTGTGTTTTTCCAAAAAGCTTTTACTGACTTTACTCCTACCTTTTCAATTTCCTCATTTCATGTCTCCTTTAATCCTCTACCATCTCTTACCTGACTTTTATCTTCCTTTTCTTCTACCTTGACCCAGTCCCTTCCTTTCTGCACCTCTGCCCCAGGGAACTTTTCTCCCCCCGGGCCCTCCTTCCCTGCAGTGCCTTCATCGGTGGGGGGTCAATTTTTGCCTCCCTCTGTTCTACTGCCTCCCCCCACCGGCTAGTTTAAATGTTTATCCAAGTAGCATTCAATTCTCCTGCCAAGGACTGTGGTCCCCTCCTGGAAGGGTGCAGTCTGTCTCCTTTATAGAGGCCCATATTCCCAGGCTGTCCCCAGTCCCCAATGTCTCTGAAGCAGGAGAGGTCCCACAGGACTAGAAGAGGGCACATGTAGTCCCTCTGCACAAAAGCGGTAGTAGGAAGGAGACAGGGAACTACATGCCAGTCAGCCTCACCTCAGTGTTGGGGAAGATCATGGAGGCACTGCTGAAAGAAAGGATAGTGACACACCTAGATTCCAACAGGGCCCAGGATCCGAGGCAACATGGATTCACGGCAGGAAGGTCATGTCAAATGAATCTTATAGATTTTTTTGATTGGGTGACAAGGGAAGTAAATCAGGGAGGGGCGTTGGACGTCGCCTACACTGAGTTCAGAAAAGCCTTTGACACTGTCCCACACAGAAGGCTGCTTAACAAGATGGGTAGTCTGAGCATGAGGCATAAGGTGATAGCCTGGGGTTAGGAGCTGGCTGATGGACAGGAAGCAGAGTGGGGTGGTAAATGGGATCCAATCCAGGGAGATGGGGGTGACCAGCAGAGTACCTCAGGGATAGGTCCTGGGACCAGTCCTGTTCAATGTCTTCATCAGTGATATTGCAGAAGGGCTGGAGGGAAAGGTCTGCCCATTTGCAGAGAACACCAAGATCTGCAATAGGGTGGATATTCCAGAAGGAGTGGAAAAAATTAGAGGGGATCTGGAGAAGCCTGAAGAATGATCAGAAACGTATCAACTGAGGTTCAATACTAAGAGATGCAAAATAATGCACCTGGGAAGGGGGAACCCTGTGGAGAGATACAGGATGGGGGGTCTGACAATCACCAAAGAAGAAAGGGACCTAGGGGTTATCATTTCTGAAGACCTAAAGGTGTCAAAGCAGTGCACAAAGGGTGCAGGGAAGGCCAGTGGCATGCTGGGGTGCACAGGCAGAGGTATCACTAGCAGAAGGCGAGAGGTGGTGATGCCACTGTATAAAACACTAGTAAGGCCTCATCTGGAGTACTGTGTTCAATTCTGGAGGCCACACCTTCGCAAGGACAGACAGGGTGACCAAGATGGTACATGGCTTGCACCATAAAACGTATGAGGAGAGGCTAAGGGACCTCAATATGTTCTCACTGGAGGAAAGGAGGGAATGTGGGACATGATAGAAACCTTTGAGTACCTCAAGGGCATAAACAAGGTGCAGGGGAGAGACCTCTTCCAATGCAGAAGGAGTACAAGAACGAGGGAGCATGATATGAAGTTGGAGGGAGGCAGATTAAGAGGAAATCTGAGAAAATATTTCTTCACAGAGAGGGTGGTGGATGCATGGAATTGTCTGCTGCAGGAGGTGGTGGGTACAAGCACAGTGGGGAGTTTTAAACATGCCTGGGACAGGTACAAGGGAACCCTGAGGTGGGAGGGAGTGATAAAAAAAAAAACGCTGACCAGATAGGGTCAGAGGCAACATACACATTTAGAGCATACAGGCAGACTGGATGGGCCTGGTGGTCCTTATCTGCCGACAATTTCTATGTTTCTATGTTAAGCCCTCCTCCAGGCACAATGCCTTCAACTAGACGTTAAACGCCCTGGTACCCTTGCATCTCCCTGGTCATACACAGGTAACGCACTGGAAAAAGCCACCAGGCGTGCTACCTGCATAAGGCCCCTCCCCAACTCTCTGAAGTCACCCTGCACTACACCTTTCCTGTCCCTTACCATGTCATTTGTCCCCAAGTGGACAATGACATCTAGCCAACTCCCATTTCCGGCTGCCCTAGCAATCCTATGGCTACTATCTCCACCCCTCCAAGCCCAAGCACCTCTTAGGCACTTCACCTCTCTCCCTTCCTCCCTCTTCTGCTCTCAAGTCTATTCTCCCTTTAACAACACAGCCAACCACCAGCAGCTGCTTCCACCACATTTGAAGGCCTATTCCTCCATCCGTGTGGCGTCCACTTCTGAGGAATCAAACTTCCTCCCATCCCACTGCAACAGATGCCTCCACTCAGTTGTCCCGTCCCACCAGTATTGCCAACAAATTCTACAGTGATACAGGCTGAGAAGTGTGCATCCTTCTCACCACCCTCCCAGAGCTCACCAAGGTCAATTCACCACGCCTCTGCCTAGGCATTCTCTGGGGGGGGGAGTGGTGGCACACTTGTTGGCCCCTGGGTGGGGGAGAAGGTCCCCTGTGTGCCCTGCCTGTTCAACCCAGAGTTCAGCAACTTCTGCCTGCAACCCTACAAATGGGGCAGCACCTCAGTCTCCAGAAGGTGTCTGGAAAGACTGTGGCCCACACCCACTGCACCACTACCATCTTTCCTTCCTTTGCCTTGTGCCTGTTCCAACTTCTCTGTACCCTTTTTCTTCCTACTCCTGTTGCACTCTTACCCCTTCCTTTTGCTTCCATGAAACTCCTTTATTCTCTACCCAAAAGTGTCCCTTGTTTTCCCTATTTAACCTTCTTACCTGTACCTACCTTCCTTATCCTGTCTGTGTACTACTTGTTTCCCACTTGTAGTATGGTTACAAACTGTAGCTACCTTCCCCCTAGCATTTGTACACAGTCTCCAGCAATGTGTTAACTCCTTACCTTGGTCTGGTGTCCCCTCCTGCAGGGTGTCCTGTGAACTGCAGTAACCCTACATGCCTTTAAGGCAGATGTTCCACTCCTGCTCTGCCCCCAAAACTCTAACTAAAAATCTCTTTCCTCCACCTACCCACTTACTGTACACTGCTACTTTAAGGATGGAGAGAAAATATAAATATATACCTTTAGACTGAAACTGGCTGCTTACTCTATTCTCTGTCAGCAATTCCAAATAATTCTTCAGCATTAGCAATCACACAAAAACACTCCATTTGTGCTGTATGGATAAGGATGGAAAGTGAACCATGCACACAAAAAAATCCCCAGTCCTGTGTCCTGACAACGCACGGCTAGTCAGAGCAAATCAATTTTTATCATTTGATATTTTTACCAAGAGCATGACCCTCTCTTTCCATACCAAACATTTCTGATGCCCTCACTCACTCTAAACCAGCATTTTTCATTTTTATTTTCATGCCCCTTTTACATCCTGGGAGAATAAAAAGAAACACCCAAACAACCAATGCCTAACTACCACCTCCACCCTCCCCTGAGTACTGCCCTCTGCCACATGCTTTTTTTTTTATTTTTTTTTTTTAATACAGTTACTTGATCCCAGATCGCTACCTGTGCCTAACCTTCAGGCTTGACCAGTGACCTATCGGCCCAGTTAGCCACTCCTTCTCCACTATGAGACCAGTGAGGATCCACATGGAGGAGCATAAGAGTAACAGCGGCCATCATACAGGCAGCCCCCCCCCCCCCGAGACATGGATTTTTTTTTCCCTGGGTTTTTGCCCCACTCCCAAATTCTTCTCACCTCCCACTGACTCTGGGAGGTTCCCCATCAGGTCTCAAATGCACACTGTTGACACCACCTGTGAAGGGAAGGCAAGCTCCCTAGCGTGCCACAGGAGTCACTGCAGAGGCGGACCCCAGCATTGTCCCTCCCCAGTTGAGAGACTGACGCACAGCAGTACTACCCCATCCCCCTCAGTCACCGGATCCAGCTCTCACAGTCCACTCCTACACAACCCAGATTGCAGGCCCGGGAGTGCAGCGTGCTATCTGCTGCAGAACTGGATGACCCATACTGCTCTGTTTCTTTGTCTAGCTGATGTGGGGCTCTTTTGTTACATACAAATACAGGCAGGTTTTAGTCCCCAGAACAGTGCACCTCCCCGCCCTCCTCCCCATGTCAGCCACATTATTACCCCAACATCAGGGCACTTGTTCTTAAAGCTCAGGTGAAGTGGTTGTTCAAGCTACCATTTCTGGCTTCAGCTGTTAATGGGGGAAGGGATCTGTGAGGTTGCTTGGTACGTCTGTGCCACCTCTACGTGACAAGTATTTGAGCCTCACTGCTTCTGTTATTCCGTGCCAGTCAGTGTTGCCCAACACTCGTGACTCAGACTGTACCAAGGAGAAGAACCCACGGCATCTTTGTTAACCATATAGATAGTAATAATGCAATGTTATAAATCACTATGTGATCTACAGCACTCCATTACAACTGCAAACAGGTCACCTCCAGTGGAGTTGCTATCCTGTGGACTCAACAGAACGTGGTAATTTTCTGGTTCCTGTTTGGTTGCACTCATCACTGCTGAGCGACCAGATTTCTTCTTTAACGCCACCACTACCCCTATATACTAACTACAGTTTACATTTGTCTACACCAAGCAGCTTTAAATAAGGAGGGAAGAGGGAGAGAGAGAGAAAAAATGAAGAGTTTAGAGAAAAACAGTTGTGATAGGACAGCAGGGGGTGAAAACCGGCAGGACTAAATAGGCAAAAGCAGGACTGGCCCACCCTTCCAGAGCAGCCAGACAGCCTGGACCAGCAGTACTAGTGCAACTTGTGCCCAGTCTGGTTGATCTGGCCAGACTGGATGCAATTGTTCTGGTCAAGTCTGGCAGTCCAGTGTTCACTCAAATCGCTCCTGGAATGCCCCTATGGTAGAAACATAGAATTTGACGGCAGATAAGGACCGCTTGGCCCACCTAGTCTGCCCATTTTCCTACCTAACAGATAAGATGCAGATCCTAGTTAACCAACAGCTTACTTCCTCCTACCCCCCACTAGGACTGCCTTATGCCTGTCCCATGCATTCTTGAAGTTCCCCACTGTTCTTGACTCCACAACCTCCTCAGGGAGGCTGTTCCATGCATCCACACATACGGTAAATCACATTGGGGGTATTCTGGCAGGAGCAGTAAATATAGAGGGTGCCCCTGCAGATTTGGAGTACATCACGGATTAAAACCAAAACGGACGCAGAACCAGAATGCAAACCAAATCCGGAATAGTGCCCCAGAACTGAATGTGCCCTCCCTCCCAATTACCCCACCCTGCCACTGCCATTGCCAGAATGCCCCCGTAGTGATTCCTAGGGCTACTGATTTTCTGTTTTCAATGAAAACCACCAGAAAAAAAAAAAAAAAAGAAGAACGTGTCATTGTTAAAGAAGCATTTGGGAGTAAGATTTTCACAACAAAACTGTATTCGCACATTATCATGCAACCCTACCCCCCAACCCCGCACACACTTTGCATTTACCACTCTGTTTGAGCCATATATCTGTACAAATGACATACTGATTTCCCCTCAATTTTTTTCTTTTTTTCTGGGGGGGGGGGCAAGGATTTTAAAATGTTGCCAAACAGAACTAGTCAGGAGTTCGAAATGTAGCCGTCCTGGCGCTATGAAGCATATTATAGAAAATCAATGCCTCTAGACCATACCTCTCAGCTGTCCCTGATTTCAAGGGACGTCCCTGATTTTACCTCAAAATTTTACTCTGTCCCTCCTAAAAATTGTCTGTCTGTGACCAAACTGTGGGGGTTATAAGCACAAAATAATGTAAAACTTTAAAGCTACAGACTTGTACTTCCTGAGATTATGCATTTTACACCAAGCCCTTTATTCAACCAGCTTCCCGAAGGGATATCTCCTAATCTGAAGAAGTGTCCCTGATTTTGGTCCTTTGTCCCTGATTTATGAGGCAGGAGGTTGAGAGGTATGCTCTAGACTGCTACAGGGTCATTCCGGGTTTACCTTCCACTTCTCACGAAGTCACCGAGGTTACATTAATCAGGAAGTAGAACCTACACGAGCTCACACCCACCCCCTTACTCCCCATCACTGTACGGGACTGCCAGCTTTTCAGTCAGCTTTCTTCATTACATACAGGAAAGGTTCGTTTCCTAGTTTTTAGCACTCCCGACTGCAGCAAGGGATATCCCCAATCTTTCTGAACAACCGAGATACGGGGGGGGAGGTTAAAGACTTAAAAGAGCCAACAGGCGTCACAGGCTCTTTTCCGATACAAAAATGAAAGTAAACAAATTACAGACGAACAATAATTTCAGTTAAAGCAATCGGTGGTGGAGAAGTACACACTACCTTTGTCATTTACAAACCATCCCCGTCCCATCCCACAGGCTCACACAGTACGGGAGCGGGAGAATCTGCTTCTGAACACAAACGAGAAACCGGGTGACGGGGCTGGGAGGAGGCCAGCCAGGAGGTGGAAAAAAAGTATGTTAAGAGAATGCTAGGGCAAGTAATAAGTGCTAAGTATATTAAGTAAGATGGGAGGGGCCGACAAATACCTGGCTGACGCAGAATAGGGCCGCACGCTGACGGCGAGGAGCGCAGCTCCAGATGTGCACGGGTGCCCACTGTACAACCGTTGTAGTATCTAACCGTGCTACCCGTCAGAATTTGCTACCCTCGTCTTATGCACATGCGTATTGTGAGTACGCTTGCGCAGTTGCGAGCTCAGAGGGCAGCAAAAATTTCCAGCTTCTTGCTCGTCGGTTTTACGGGGCTTTCCGTGTGTCGGACTCTCTAATCTGTAGCCTGGTGTGGAGCTCCGAGTCTTTGATTAATGGGGCTGCTTAATTACTTTATCTACCGACCACAAACGTAATAAGAATAGTAGTGGCCGTGGGTCTCTATGGCTGATATGATTAAATTATTCGTGGGGGGTGAATTTATTCACCGACCAAGCACGTTAAAAGAGAACTTTAAAAAATGATAACGTTTAAGACGGAGTGGACCTTTGGCGTTGCTTCACAGCCTGTCTTTGTCACTGTTATGGCGTGAGGGACAGATGCACTCCAAATGAGGGATAAAGTGGGACACCAAACCTCAGAATGAGGGACGCATTATCAGACGTGAAGATATAAAGTCAAACCACCACGGAAACCCTTGTTTTTGTTTGCTCAAGGTGTTATTTGTCTGTAGCATCAGAAAATGTTATGGAATTTTGCTTTACTACAGTTTTTTGAGTTTACAGTATCTCGCTCCTCTGTGGGCAGCACCTTTCAGATGGAGATTATGTGAGACTAGGGTTACCACCTGTCCCAATTTTCGCAGGACAGTCCTGATTTGGGCAGCTGTGTCCTGCAAAAAAAAATGAAAAATATTACATGTCCTGATTTTATTGTAGAAAAAATATTTTCTAACTTTCCACTAAATGTTGCAGAAAACTACAATACCTTAAAATGATAACAAACAATAGAAACAACTAAGAAACTACAACACTTGCCCTTAATTCTGATTATATAGAGAAAACATGTCTGTTGCATTGGTCGAGGTTATGTACTGCCCCGCGAAAAATCGTGTTTCCCTGAGAAATGTCCCACTTTGGGCTTCCTAAAAGGTGGTAACCCTATGTGAGACAGAGCACTTCCATGGGGTAAAATGAGGGCTTTCTCTCATAATGATGGACAGTTAAGAGGTATGCATTGGTTCTGAAAAAGCAGTCTCTGGCTCTAGTTATTTACTGACCCCAAGACATCACCAAAAAAGGATTAGTTAAGAATCATGATCCATGGTTACAGGAGTGGACCCTCATCATTCTGGGAAAGGTAGTGTGAGTGCGCCTCTTTTAGGAAGCCGCTATTGTGTGTACTCTAGGTCTTTTGTTTCGAAGGCTGATTTTCTTGTTCGTGCATATTTAGTTATTACAGTCACAATGACCACCTGACAACTGAAACTGATCGTGTTACTTTCAGCAGTCAGTCAGTATTGTTAACCCCTTACCTTTCACTGGCACTAATTAGAATACCTTCGTGAATTTGACCTCCCTGTGGAGTGGGGCTGCAGGCATACCGGGGAAACAATGGGGAGGTGGGGTGTGATTTAGACTGCTAGATACTCCCTATTTTTCCGCCCCTTTTACATATTGTTTATATAGAGACATTGTCTGGATTTTTCTACCGGCTGATATTTTAAGCTTTTGAGTGTATACAAAGTTTTGTTTTTCAGTATCTGGGTCTGAGTTCATTGAGAAACCTTTTTGGTATTGATCTCATGTTTTGGGGTTTAGCTGACATAACTCATTAAATGAACCCTTGAGTGGCTTCTTTATATTTCATTGGAAGTGTGGGATTGTGCGGGCAGACTGAGGAAGTGATCAGGGAGGTGGGTGGAGTATGGCAAGGGTTGGACTGAGCTGGCACAGCAAGCACAACAGATTGTGGAGGTAAGCGATATGGTATGGGTGGGGTTTTGCTGGCACACCAGAGAAGTGATCTAGGAGGTGGGTGAGATTATAATGGCACACTGTGGAAGCAAACAGGGAGGTGGGGTATATGTTGCAGGGGTGGGACTGTTTACACCATTACAGCAACTGGGAAAGTGGGAGGGATATTTAACAGGAGTGAGACTTTGCTGGCACGCCATTGAAATGGTCAGGGAGGTGAGTGGGCTATATAGCTGAGGTGGCACTGTGCTGGCAGAGCAGAAGAGGTTGGGTGGGATGTACGCCAGGGATGGAGCCATGCAGCGTAGTGTTGAACCAGTTAGGGAGGTGGAGGAAATGAATATATGGCAGGGGTAGGACTGTGTGGGCACATCAAAGAAGAGATCAGGGAGGTGCAGGATATATGGCAGGAGTCAGACTGTGCCAGAACAGCAGGGATGCGATTGGGAAAGAGGATGGGATATATTGCATGGTTTGGATTGTGTGGACAGACCGGGGAAGTGATTAGAGAGGTAGGCAAGATATATGGCAGGGTGGAGACTTTACTGGGTTGGCATGCCAAAAAAGCGATCGGGGAGGGAGGAGGATGTATGGTAGAGGTGGGATTATACAGGCACACCAGGGAACTGTTCTGAGAGGTGGGTAGGAGACATAGCAGGGGTAGGACAATGCAGGCAGACTGAGGAAGTGATGGGATTGTGGGGGAATATATTGTAAGGCTGGCACTGTGCTGGCACACCGATGAAGTGACTGGAGAGGTGGATGGGAGAAATGGAAGGGGTGGGACTGTGCAGGCACACCAGAAAAGGATTCGGGGAGGAAGGCAGGATCTATTGCTGGGGTGGGACTGTGCAGGCACACCAGGGAAGTGATAGGGGAGATTGGTGGGATATGTGGCGGGGGGGGATTGTGTTGGCAGATTGGGAAAGTGATTGTGAGGTTGGCAGGATATATAGCAGGGGTGGAATAGTGCTGGCACACCAGGAAAGGGATCAGGGAGGAAGGCAGGATCTGTGGCAGGGGTGGGGCTGTGCAGGCACACCAGGGAAGGAATAGGGGAGATTGGTGGGGTGTATGGTGGAGGGGGGGATTGTGCGGGCAGATTAGGAAAGCAATTGTGAGGTTGGCAGGATGTATAGCAGAGGTGGGACAGTGCTGGCACACCAGGGAAGCAATCGGGGAGGTGGGTGGGTTATATGGCAGGAGTGGCCCAGGACTGTACATACGCAGTCAGTCGAGGAAGCGTGGGGATATAAGGCAGGGGTGGAACTCTGCAAGCAAAGCAGGGAAGCGATCGGGGAGATGGGCAGAATACATGGAAGGGGTGAGATTGTATGGACAGACGGGAGTAATTGGGGAGGTGGGTTGAATGTATAGTATGGCAGGGATGGCATTGTGCGGGCAGACCAAAGAGGTGAGTTGGATATATGGTAGGGGGGGGACTGTGCTGACCACCAGGGAAATTATTTTTCGAGTTCGGCAGTGTATATGGCAGGGTGGTACTGTGCTGGCAGACTAGGTAAGTGATCAGGGAGGTGGGTGGGATTTTGCAGGCACACTGTGGAAGCAAACAGGGAGGGGGGTATTTATGATAGGGTTGTGACTGTGCACACCATTAAAATGACTGAGGAAATGGGATATTCAGTAGGGTGGGACTTCGAGGGCACACCTTCGAAGCAGTTGGCAAGATAGGCGGGATATATGGCAGGGGTAGAACAGTGTGGGCAGATGGAGGAGGTGGGTGTGATGTGTGGAAGGGATGGAGCTGTGCAGGTACAATGCTCAGTAGGTAGCACACTAGCCTCTAAGGCTGGGAGATCAGAGAGCTGTGGGTTCAGTTCCCACATCTGGCACTTGGGTTAATATCCTAGTACTGACACTGTAGTGCAGCATGAGAGGGGTGCTGCACTTCTGAGGTGCCGTCTTTGGGATGAGAAATTAAACCGAGGTCCCATCTGCCTGGATTGGTGGTAGTTCAGGTGGATGTTAAAGATCCCATGGCACTTTTCGAAAACAGTAGGGGAATTTCTCCAGTGTCCTGGCCAAATTTCCCTTATTCACTAAAAAAAATACCACCAACAGCTTAATCTGGTTCAAGATCAGTTGGCATTCATCTGTATCCCCTTCCCCCGGGTCATGCCTGAAAATAGGCAGGATTTGTCTAGTGCACTTACCTGGTCAACAAAAACGAAATAAATAAAAATAAAATGCTGAAGTGATCAAGCAGGTGGATGGAATGGATGTGTGACGGGGTGGGACAGTATGGGCACATTGTAGAAGTGATCAGGGAGGTGGGGGGGATATACGGCAGGGTAGGGCTGTGTGGGAACAACAGAGAAGTGATTTTGAAGGATGGCGGGATATGTGGCAGGGGTGAATCTTTTGACAGATCAGGGAAGTGATCAGGGATATGGGTAAGTAAGTAATGTTCATTTAATTAGGATCCCAATCCCAGAGGCGCTGGGCGCTGCACAATAAAAACATAATTATGGGCCAGCCCATCGGCACAGTGGTTGGATTTCCACTTGCGACGCCAGTGACCCTGCCATAGCGACCACTGGTGGAGGCCGCAGTAGCAGCACATCAGGCTTAGGTGGTGCGCGTGACAGACGTCTGCTTCTGCCTTGACCGGACGCCACGCACCTTCAGAAAGCCAGGAAAATGCCGCTGGCCTCCAGATGGCGGCTGTCCATTCCTAAGGGCCTCTGGTGCCTTTCTGGTGCCTCCTGTTCCCCCAGCAGCATCCCGGGCCCTAGAAAGTGCAGCTGGGGCTCTCCCAGTGCCTTCCCCTTGAGAGAGGGACCCGCCTGGTGAAGGGTTACACCGGGATATCCTGGGGGTCGGCTGCGATTTGGGGATCTGAGGAGGGCCGGAGAGGGACAGAAGGGGTCAGAGGGAACTTTATAGAGCCCGAAGGAGTGGAGGATCAGCGAGCACAGGGCAGAAAAATAGATTACTCAAAAAAAAATATATATTTATGCAGGGTTATTAAAACATTTCAATTTAAATATTCAGCAACAATATAAAACCATTATATATACTAAAAAGCATTTGCAGGATAGGCTGGATTAAATAAACGAGTCTTTAGGCCACCCCTAAATGTCTCCACCATAGGGGCCACCCTCAAAGATTGTGGTAGCAAGTTCCAGAGGACCGGGCTGGCCACCCCAAATGATTGATCACCCGAGGTTTTCAGCCCAGTCCTGGGAACCAACAGGAAACCCTGGGTGGAAGAATGAAGGGAGCAAGCCTGGGCAGCCAGAGTAAGGAGGTCTGAGAGGCAGGCAGGACACAATCCGTATAGGGCCATATAGATGAGCAAGCCCACCTTGAAGAGAACCCACCACCTGACTGGCAGCCAGTGCAGACCCCACAGGACCAAGTTCACATGACAAGACCTATGTCGTCCTGTCAGCAGCCTGGCCGCTGCATTCTGCACTAGCTGCAGCTGGTGGAGGTTCCCTCCACTGACCCCGAGATTCAAAGCATTGCAGTAGTCGAGTCTAGATGCCACAAAGGCATGTACCAGTGATAATAGATCTTTGGGCGGAATTAGGGGTTTAGTCCGGGCGATGTTCCTCAGATGGTACACCTGAGTTTCAAATGTCAGCTTGTCGAGAATGATACCCAGATTTTTCACCCTAGAGGACACCATCAATGGCACTGACCACATGATCAAACCTATTGTCATCCCGGAGGCATCCCCATCACACCCGTGACCTGGCTCAATCACTAATACCTCTGTCTAGTCCAGGTTCAGTCTCAACCAGTTAGAAGTCATCCAGTCCTGGATCTTGGTAAGGCATTTATTCAGCACTTCAGTGGCAAAAGATATGTACAGGTGGGTATCATCTGCAAAGCAATGGGATTCACCCCATAATTCTAAAAGAATTAAGGGAAGAACTAGTAACGCCACTGACTACCCTTTTTAATAAATTATGGGAGGGTGGTGTGATACCTGAGGACTGGAGGAGGGCAGATGTGATTCTCCTTCACAAAAGTGGGAGCAAAACAGAGGCAGGAAACTACAGACCTGTCAGTTTGGCCTCAGTGGTAGGGAAAATGATGGAATCACATCTGAAGGAAAGAATTGTTCTTACCTCAGGAGTCCTTTAGCATCAGTAACTTTTTGCACTTAGCTGGCTAGGTGCAATTGCCCTACAGGCACACCTCTCAACTGTCCCTGATTTTGCCTCAAAATTTTACTCTGTCCCTCCTAAAAATTGTGCTTCCATGACTAAACAGTGAGGGTTTTAAGCACAAAATAATGTTGAGCATTAAAGTTACAGACTTGTTCTTCCTTAGAAAATGCGTTTTACCCTAAGCCCCTTTATTCTGCCAGCTTTGTAAGTGGATATCACCAATTTTGAAGATGTGTCCCTGATTTTGGTCCTTTGTCCCTCTTTGTTTTAAGCCTTGTCCCTGATTTATGAGGCAGGAGGTTGAGAGGTATGTCCGGAGGTGTGCCTTTAAGAGATTTTTTAATGAGCGTAGGGCCAGCCAGCCAATCAAAAGACAGGAGGGGTGTGTGAACTGAGTGAGAGCTGTTGACTGCTTCAGAATTGTTTCTCCACTGGACTGAGCATATTGCCTCTGAGGTATCTCCCAACTTTCCTTGTTGACACCCTCCTAGTGCTTATCTGGGTAAAGTTTTCCTCATAAATTATTTCCTTTAGTATGCTGAGTGACAACTTTTACTTTTTCATCAGCTCTTCGCATATTTTTTTATTTTTAGTGCAACGGCACTATTTAGACTTTATTTTTACTGCAACTATTTACTTTAAAGTCTAGTTTTATCGCTGGTGTTTATTTTCAACGGTTTCCTTCATTTTTGACTAATTTGTTGTGGGAACCATTGAATTGGGGACAGTTACCTTGTTTTTTACCTCAGATCTCACAGGGTTTACCGCAAGGCACCTGCAGTAGATTTCAAACTTAAACAGTGCCTGGGGGTTTTCTCTCTAGATTGGCAATTACGAGGAAACCTTTTTTGTTATATTACTGGACCTTGGTGTCAACTATGTCAGGACTGTCCATAAGGGTCCAGCAGCCACCTGTGCGCAGTTGAGTATTACTGGTTTTCTATTAAGATTGGCACTGGTATAGATCCCAGTTTTACAACCAAAAAAAAAAAAACACTGGTAATAGAGTTTATTAACTGGGGCAGGATTGGCTGGTGGCATGTTCGCAGAAACCTGCACTTAGTTCATGGGTCCAGAACTGGTTTGCTTTGCTTAAATTGGCGAACATAGCAGACAAACCTTTGATAATTATGGCTGAGGATAAATCAAAGGTTTCTGACAAGGGGCCATTCAAAAATACTAATACCAAAAGCAGAGGTGCTGAGGAACCCTCCAGATCCCAGTCAAAAAATAAAGCTTCCAAAGATGAAGTTCCTCACAAATTGAAAAATAATAAGAGTGACGAAAAAAGGAAACTTGATCAAGCCTCTGAAGAAGTGGCTAAAAAAACTCTGTCAAGACAGATATGCTCCTGTTGCTCCTGGGAAAGCCAATAGTGAGACAACAGGCAGCTTAAAGCATTCAGAAAAAACAAAGCACTTACAAACTGCGCAGGTTCTTCTGTCAGTGCAAGATATGGAAAAAGCATGGCAACTGTTTCAGACCCTTCAAAAGATGGGTCCTCAATTTACTGGGGCTGACAAGCACTCTTCCACAGTTCTCTGTTCTGTAGACTGTGAGGGTGACGCTGAAAATGATCAATTATAGGATGCCCCTGACATGGATTTTGAGGGCCTTGAACCCCAGGAGTCCCCAGACCCTGGCCTTGGGGATCCCCCAGGTGACCACGAGGATCCTTCCTCTATGTTTTCATTTATACAAAATATGCTGGATACCCTGGACCTCCCTACACAGGAGCCCAACCAGGATGCCAATGAAGACGAAGATTATAGGGAGATGAAGGGTCTTTCATCCTCAAAGACCCTGGTCGTCCCTTCTATAATGCTTTTAGAAAAAATACCATGAAGGTGCTTCAACAACCCACCTCAGTACTAGGGGTTGATAAGCGGCTTGAGAGAAAATATAAATTGTCTAAAAATGGTACTGAGTTCCTGTCTGCACACCCTAGCCACAGGAGTATAGTGCAGCAGGCAGCTTGTGAGAAAGCTGGAGTCTCCTTGTCGCCCTCTCCCCCTGACAAGGATTCCAAGAAAATTGACTTTATAGCTAAGAAAATGTACACCACAGCTTCCCTGATTCTCAGGCTTTCTTTTTACATGGCATTCACAGACAAATATCAGAAAGCCCTTTGGAAATCTGTCCAGGCTATTGACCGCAACGGATCAGATTCTATGGTACAGGAGCTGGTGGCTACGTCAAAAACTGTCTTGGAAGCTACTATGTACCAATTCCACATGGCAGATGACAATAATGATGCAGCCTCTAGGGTGATGGCCCATGCCATATCTCCGAGATGCTTCCCCTGGCTTAGAACAACCTGTCTGACCACAGACACTCAGAACAAGGCCATGGATTTTTCCTGTGATCAAAATATGTTGTTTGATTACAGAACCACTGACTAGATGAAAAAGGCTGACAAGTACAAGGCCTCCTGGCAGACCCATTCATCCAAGCCTAAACCCACCACCCCTCAGAGGTCCCGTCCCAGGGGCGGTAGGGGCAGAAGTTTTGTTCCCAGGCCTTACAGTCCCTATCCCCAATCTGACTTTAGCCAGTACAAGGAGTCTTTCAGAGGCAGGGGCAGAAGGGGACAAGAAAAATCCACCTCTACCCAGCCATCTGCCTCTCAGTCTAAGTCCTGTTGTGAGTGTCCAGGTCGCCTCCCCGTTTCTGATTGGAGGCAGACTCTCTCACTATTTTCAGCACTGGTCCCTCATCACGTCGGACAAGTGGGTGCTGGAGATAGTGGAGAAGGGTCTGTCATTACAGTTCAAGCAGCTTCCAGACCGCAAGTGTACCTAGGTGTCAAGACCTCAGTCACCGTCACAGATACCGCTGTTGGAAATGGAGGTACAAAACCTTCTGGCTTTACGAGCAGTGGAGAGGGTCCCCACCCATGAGAAGAGCAAGGGCCTCTACTTCAGGTGTTTTCTGACACAAAAGAAAACTGGGGAGTGGCTACCTATCTTAGATCTCAGATATTTAAACAAACATCTGAAAAAAAAACAAATTCAAAATGGTCACTCTGTCACTGGTCATGCAGTCCTTACAACAGGGTGACTGGCTAGCCTCCCTCGACTTAAAGGATGCCTACTTCCACATACCCATAAGGAGATTTCACAGGAAGTTGCTCAGGTTCAAACCTCCTTCGGGTCACTACCAGTTCACTGCAACGCCCTTTGGTCTGTCCTCAGCCCCAAGAGTCTTTACCAAGTGTCTCGCAGTGGTAGCAGCACATCTCAAGAGACTGGATGTCACTCTCTACCCCTAACCAGATGACTGGCTCATAGTAGCAAAGTCTCCTTGCCAAGTCAAGGAATCTATTTCCGTCACAGAACGCACTCTGGAGTCTCTAGGTTTCCTGGTAAATCTCAAGAAGTCTCACCCGGAACCCACCCAGCTGCTCACCTTCATAGGGGCCCAGCTGGACACTCAGAAGGGATATGCTTTCCTCCCACAGGAAAGAATTCAGAGTTTCCTTTCAGTGGCAGATTCTTTTGCCCAGGGATAGCCAAGACCAGCCAGACATTTCCTCAAACTTCTGGGGCATATAACCTCTATAACTGCAGTAGTCCCAGGGGTCAGGTACAGGATGAGACTCCTGCAAGCCTACCTCAGAGCTCGCTGGTCTCTGAGAAGCAACACATTTTCAAAGTTAATATCGGTGTCAGAGCAGTTCCTCCCAAAATTTGCTGTGGTGGAGGGACCCTGCAAATTGCAGGCAGGGGTTCCATTTCAAGCTTCTCTCCCCACAAAGGTGATCACCACAGATGCCTCCCTGTTAGGCTGGGGAGCTCATCTAGACTGCCTCAGAAAGCAGCAACTGGACTCCTGAAGAGTCACAGTTGCACATAAATCTTTTGGAACTCAGAGCAGTCTTACTAGCTCTCAAAGCTTTCGCTCCCAGCATAGAAGGGCAGGCGGTTCAAATTCAAACGGACAACACCACTGCAATGTTCTACATAAACAAGCAGGGGGGGTACCAGATCAGGAATACCCTGTTTGGAAGCTCTGAAGCTGTGGTCTCTAGCATTCTCCCTGGGAGTCAGCCTCTCAGCTGTTCACCTCCCAGGCAAACTCAATACTCTGGTGGATGCTCTAAGCCGCATCAGTTAAGGTCAGAGTGAATGGACACTGAACAAGCAAGTACTAGCCACAGTGTTCAGGCAGTGGAGCACACCAGACGTGGATCTGTTTGCTTCACCTCTCAATTTTCAGCTTCCTCAGTACTGTTGCAGGCCCCCAGTTCCGGGAACACTTCCTCTGGATACCCTGATCCTGGACTGGTCAGGGAGGTTCCTATACGTATTTCCTCCCTTTCCCCTGATATTCAGGGTTTTGCTGAAACTCAGGCAGCAGCCTGCATCCATGATCCTAGTGGCTCAGGACTGGCCCAGGCAAGCCTGGTACCCTCTCTTTCTCTCAATGTCCTGCAACAGGCCCATTCGCCTGCCTCCAACTCGCTCCCTGCTGACCCTTCGTCAGACGGAAGTGCAGTACCCAGATGTACACTCTCTTCATCTCAAAGCCTGGTTCTTGAGGAGTTAGAGTTTCTGTCTTCACAGTACTTTGAACAGGTCTTAAGATTCTGAGGATGGCTAAAAAAAAAAATGAAGACTAAGAAGACTTATGCAGCCAAATGGAAAAGGTTTTCCCTCTGGTGCAGAAGCAAAAAGGTCGAACCCCTATTAGCTTCAGACCCTCAGCTGCCAGACCACCTGGTACACCTACAGGTGTCAGGCTTGAAACCATCTTCACTCAAGCTATACCTGGCGGCAATTTCAGCCTACCTTTCATTGGGAAAGAAGAAATAATTTTTTTCCCATGACATTTTTAAACAGTTTTTCAAAGGCCTCTTGTACCACCAGCCTCCAACCAGGGGGCCTGTTCCTCCTTGGAGCCTGAACCTTTGCATATATGGGCTCATGAATCCACCTTTCGAGCCTATGTCCATGGCCCACATCAAGTCTGTAACTTGGAAGACCGTCTTCCTGGTAGCCATTACATCTGCCAGGAGGATTTCAGAGCTACAGGCCCTGTGCATTGAGCCAAATTACATCATCCCTCACAATGATAAAGTTGAGCTCAGGACAAATAGGAAATTTCTGCCAAAAGTGGTTTCACTTGAACCAGTCCATTACTCTGCCTGTCTTCTTTACTGAGCCATCCACTCCTGGCGAGCAAAAGCTCCACAGCGTGGATGTCAAAAGAGCCATCTTTCACTACCTAGAGCATATTAGACAGTCCAGAGGTTCTTCCACTCAGTTGTTCCTCACCTACGGGGATATAGGCAGAAGAAGACCAGCTACCAAGTGAACTATTTCTCGGTTGGTCTCTTGTATTAGATTCTGCTATTAGAAAGCTGGTCAACAACCTCCAGTGGGGCTCAGGGCCCATTCCACCAGGCACTCTGCAGCCTACCGGATGTCTGCAAAGCAACTACCTGGAAATCTGTGCACACCTTTGTGAAGCACTACAGTTTGGATGTGCAGACCAGATCTGATGCCAGATTTGGCAGGGCAGTTCTGCAGAGCCTCTTTCCTAAGTAGGTTCTCTGCCCTCCTCCAACTTGGTACTGCTTGGTAGTCTGCAAAAAGTTACTGATGCTAAAGGACTCCTTGGGTGAGAAGGAAAAATTACTCACTGCAGTAATCTTCTTTCTTCCATTGGGTCCTTTGGCATCAGTAAGCTCCCACCCTTTCTCCCCTGTTCACCTGTCGGAGAAGGGATCTTACGTCACCTTTTACCAAATTTGGCATTTGTTATTGATGAGTTTTTACCTTGTGTTGCTGTTTCTATTTCCACTTTTGGACATTTGCATGTTTTTCGAATCCTGTTAATTCATTTTTGGGGCATTTGCCCTCGTTTTTCCTTGAAAAAAATTCTGAAGCAGTCAACAGCTCTCACAGTTCACACCCCCTTCTGTCTTTTGATTGGCTGGCCCTACGCTCATTAAAAAAATCTCTTAAAGGCACACCTCCGGGGCAATTGCACCTAGCCAGCTAAGTGCAAAAAGTTATTGATGCTAAAGGACCCCATGGAAGAAAGAAGATTACTGCGGTGAGTAATTTTTCTTGAGTACCTAGAGGCTGTTGCTAGCCTTGCTTGTAGAGCAGAAAGCAGCTAACTAAAAGAAGCTACATTTTCTTATTAATTTAAAACGTATATCTCAGCAGGAGTCAGTGTCTGTTAAGATTAAGTAGACAGATAACTTTATTAGAAGTAGAAGGGGTCTTATTTAGGGTTAAAAAAAGAAAGAAAGTCAGTGTGTGTTCTTTGCTGGGAAGGGTACTGTATCAGCTGACTTTGCTAAACCAGTAGGAGGAAAGTGAGCTTACCTGGGGGTGTGGTTTAGACACTATAAAAGCATGTGAGTCAAATTACAACTTCCTGTTGCTAGCCTTGCTTGTAGAGCAGAAAGCAGCTAACTAAAAGAAGCTACATTTTCTTATTAATTTAAAACTTATAACAGCAGGAGTCAGTGTCTGTTAAGATTAAGTAGACAGATAACTTTATTAGAAGTAGAAGGGGTCTTATTTAGGGTTAAAAAAGAAAGAAAGTCAGTGTGTGTTCTTTGCTGGGAATGGTACTGTATCAACTGACTTTGCTAAACCAGTAGGAGGAAAGAGAGCTTACCTGGGGGTGTGGTTTAGACACTATAAAAGCAGGTGAGTCAAATTACAACTTCCTGTTGCTAGCCTTGCTTGTAGAGCAGAAAGCAGCTAACTAAAAGAAGCTACATTTTCTTATTAATTTAAAACTTATAACTCAGCAGGAGTCAGTGTCTGTTAAGATTAAGTAGACAGATAACTTTATTAGAAGTAGAAGGGGTCTTATTTAGGGTTAAAAGAAAGAAAGAAAGTCAGTGTGTGTTCTTTGCTGGGAAGGGTACTGTATCAGCTGACTTTGCTAAACCAGTAGGAGGAAAGAGAGCTTACCTGGGGGTGTGGTTTAGACACTATAAAAGCAGGTGAGTCAAATTACAACTTCCTGTTGCTAGCCTTGCTTGTAGAGCAGAAAGCAGCTAATTAAAAGAAGCTACATTTTCTTATTAATTTAAAACTTATAACTCAGCAGGAGTCAGTGTCTGTTAAGATTAAGTAGACAGATAACTTTATTAGAAGTAGAAGGGGTCTTATTTAGGGTTAAAAAAAGAAAGAAAAGAAAGTCAGTGTGTGTTCTTTGTTGGGATGGGTACTGTATCAGCTGACTTTGCTAAACCAGTAGGAGGAAAGAGAGCTTACCTGGGGGTGTGGTTTAGACACTATAAAAGCAGGTGAGTCAAATTACAACTTCCTGTTGCTAGTCTTTTTTCTTACTAATTGCCCTCCATCCCACCCACCCAAAGCCAGTTCTACTTTTATAGCCACTAGATTTGACTGTCAACAGGAACTTCCTGTTTGGCAGTAGGAAGGGAAGGATCATAGAGAAACATTGGTTTTGTCAGCCCTAAAGGAGAAAAGTAGCTCACCCCAGCTGCTGGTGGTCTGATATTGAGCAAGGAAGAAGGAGACTACTGAAGAAGATAGGAATTTGCTATCCCAGAACAGGAAGGGTGAGAGTTGTAAGGAGAGGAGAGAGTAAGCATCCAGGGAAACAGTAGAGAGGACACAAAATAAGACATGATAGGAGTGGTGCAGTGCAATGGCTGTGGGGCGGCAGTGTTCCGGGAGACATTCTGGAGGCTGCAATGCTGCCTTATTTGCAGGCACCTCTCTGGTCTGAGAGAGGAGGTTGCCCGTCTCCAGGCTGACCTGGCTAGGATTCGTGAAACCTCCTCCCCCACCCAGGGACCACCAGGGCCAATGCCACTACCTCAGAGGTTGCCAAGAAAGAGGAGAGGCTGGACCAGGTGGGCTCAAGGAGGGAGAGGTGGTGGAACAAGTTGCATCCCTCCAGCTGTACCTCTCCACAATTCATTCACTCTTCTGGTGGATAGTGGTTCCTCAAGGAGGCACCTGCAGTGGAGACCAAGGAGGATGCTGGGAACCTTCACAAAGGAGACCCACAGGAGGGTGGCATGGGACCCCACGGGAAGGAAGCAACTCCTGGTGGGGACTCAATCATTAGGGGGAAGGGGAATGGGAGGTGAGTGCCTTCCTGGCGCTTGACTTGGAGGGACAGGAGGCAGATCCTCAGGATCGGGGAGGAGCTGCATGAGGGAGGGAGCTGGATGTCATTGTCCACCTAGGAACAAATGACCTGGCTAGGGAATGGGATCAGAGCAGTGCAAGAGGAGTTTGTAAGAGTGGGAGGGGCCTTAGACAAGTACCCGCATGCTGGTAACCTTCCGGAGGTGCTGCCTGTCTATGGCAAGCTGATGCTAGGGCACTTCTCACCAGGAATTCACGAGGAGTGGTTGAAAACTGGTGTGAGCTCAGGATTTTGGCTTCATTGGGGACTGGGGGAGCCACCTGGAGGGATGCAGACCTATACTGGTGCGATGGTCTGCATCTGTCAGGGGGAACCGGATCCTAGGTGAGAGGTTTAAATGCTTCATTGGCAAGCATTTAAACTAGCCAAGGGAGGAGGCACTGAAAAGGAGCAGGGAAATCCCAGCCTCCCCCCACAAAACATGGTGATTAGTGAGGTAAACACCAAGGTACAGAAGTTATTAGGGAGCAGAACAGATTTAAATGTAAAAAAAGGCAAAGGCAGTAAGGACATAAATGGGGATTAAAGAGGTAAGGCTATCAAAAAGTGGAGGGTGATGAGTACCAATGCCCGTAGTCTGTGTAACAAGCTCCGTGAACTAGTGGCCTTGATGGAAGAGGGTTGCCTGGATATTGTGGCAGTCACAGAAACATGGTACACAGAGAACCATGACTGGGATGTAAAACATACCAGGATACACAATCTACAGGAGGGGCAGGGAGGGTAAAATAGGAGGAGGAGGAGCTCTCTATGTAACGGAAGGGATCAAAGCAACATAACTAAAGAGTAAACAGGGAGCAGATGCACTTTGGGTCACCCTGGAGACAGGAAATGGCACCACAATCCGCATGGGGGTTGTATACAGACCCCCATCTCAGGGGGAAGGAATGGACAAGGAAATGATAGAAGGCTTTCTTAGAATGGCAGAAAAAGGGGAAATATTGTTCCTGGGGGTCCTGAATATGCCAGATGTTAACTGGAGCACCTTTGCTGCAGGCACATCCAAGAGCAGGGTCATTCTTGATGCCCTACAGGGGGCATGCCTCAGACAGCTAGTATTGGAACCCACTCGGGAGGAAGCAATCTTAGACCTGGTACTCTCAAATGGGGATGGAGAAAGAATCTCAGATTTAGAAGTGGGTAGCCATCTGGGAACAAGCGACCACCAAACAGTGTGGTTCACGATAAACACAGCCATACAATCAAGCCATACAAAAGCAAGAGTCCTGGACTTTAGGAGGGCTGACTTTGGGAAAATGAGAGAGTGCCTCAGAAAAGCACTTGCAAACAGGCAAGAAGGAGGGGTGGAGGAAAAATGGGGAGTGATCAAAACAGCCATCATAGAGGCAACAAGCCTTTGTGTAAAGCAAATCAATAAAACACAATGAAGGAAAAAAACGCTATGGTTCTCAAAAGAGGTGGCAGGGAAGGTTAAGGAGAAAAGGACAGCATTCAGGAAATATAAGGAAACACAGAAGGAGCAGGACAGAGAACTTTATCAGTTAAAGCAGAAAGAGGCTGGGAAGGCAGTCAGAATAGCAAAGGCCCAAACCGAGGAAAGAATAGCCAATTCTGTTAAGAAGGGGGATAAGACCTTTTATAGGTACATTAGGGAGCGAAGAAAGACCAAAGGAGGGATACTGAAGCTTAATAAAGGGGAGGGAATGTGGGTAGGGTGACAGTGAAAAAGCAGGGATACTGAACAAATATTTCTGCTCAGTATTCACAAAGGAAGAGGAGGGGGGTTACCTAAACCAAACAAGAGAAACACTCTGAAGATGAGGGTCGATACCAGTCCATTTACAGAAGAAAGGGTTCTGAAAGAACTAATAAAATTGAAGGTGGACAAAGCAATGGGGCCTGATGGGATTCACCAATAATTCTAAAAGAACTAAGGTAGAACTAGTGACACCACTGACTACTCTCTTTAACAAATCATGGGAGGATGAGGTGGTACCCGAGGACTGGAGGAGGGCAGATGTGATTCCTCTTCACAAAGTGGGAGCAGGACAGAGGCAGGAAACTACAGACCAGTTAGTTTGACCTCAGTGGTAGGGAAAATGATGGAATCACTTGAAGGAAAGAATTGTTGAGTACCTAGAGGCCAGTGGGGCACAGGACCCAAGGCAGCATGGATTCACGATGGGAAGGTCGTGTCAGACTGAATCTAATAGATTTCTTTGATTGGGTGACCAAAGTAGTAGACCAGGGAGGGGCTGTGGACATGGCCTACCTAGATTTTAGCAAGGCATTTGATACAGTCCCACACAAAGATTAATACACAAGATAGCCAGCCTTGGGTGGGTCCCAAGGTGTAGCCTGGATAAAAATTGGCTGAACAACAGGACGCAAAGGGTAGTAGTAAATGGAGTACACAGTGAAGAAAGGAGGGTTACTAGCGGGTACACATGAGGGTTCAGTACTGGGACCGGTCCTTTTTAATGTCTTTATAAGTGACATTGCAGAGGAACTGGAAGGAAAAGTATGTCTCTTTGCAGATGACACAAAGATCTGCAACAGGGTTGATAAACAAGATGGAGTGGAAAGGATGAGAAGGGACTTGGCAAGGTTGGAGGAATGGTCAGATGTTTGGCAGCTCAGATTCAATGCAAAGAAGTGCAAGGTAATGCACATGGGAAACAAAAACCCAGGGGAAGCGTACACAATGGGGGGTGAGATACTGACAACAGTAAAAATGGAAAGGGACCTGGGGGTAATTATATCAGATGACCTAAAGGTGGGCAAGCAATGTGAGAAGGCAGTAAGGAAGGCTGGGGGGATACTGGGATGCATAGGAAGAAGCATCAGTAGTAGAAAACAGGAAGTTGTTATCCCTCTGTACAGACAGTTGGTGAGACCCCATCTGGAATACTGTGTGCAGTTCTGGAGACCCAATCTCCGCAAAGACATAGACAGAGTGGAGGCTGTCCAGAGGAGGGCAACCAAAATGGTGCAGGGTCTGCACCAGAAGACATACGAAGAAAGACTAAAGGAGCTTAATATGTATACCCTTGAGGAAAGAAGGGAGAGAGGGACATGATAGAAACTTTCAAGTACCTCAAGGAATTAACAAAGTCCAAGAGGGTAGCATCTTCCAGAAAAGAGATGTGCAAGAACAAGGGGCACAATTTGAAGATAGAGGGGTACAGCTCAGAGGTAATGTGAGGAAGTATTTTTCACTGAGAGGGTTGTGGATGCATGGAACAGCCTCCTGAGGAGGTCGTGGAGTCAAGAACAGTGGGGGACTTCAAGAATGCATGGGACAGGCATAAGGCAGTCCTAGTGGGGCGTAGGAGGAAGTAAGCTGTTGGTTAACTAGGATCTGCAGCTTATCTGTTAGGTAGGAAAATGGGCAGACTAGGTGGGCCAAGCGGTCCTTATCTGCCGTCAAATTCTATGTTTCTATGAGGCAAGTAGGGCACAGGACCCAAGGCAGCATGCATTCACAGCGGGAAGGTCATGTCAGACAAATCTAATTAATTTCTTTGACTGGGTGACCAAAGTAGTAGACCAGGGAGGGGCTGTGGACATGGCCTACTTAGACTTTAGCAAGGCATTTGACACAGTCCCACACAAAACATTAATAAACAAATTAGCCAGCCTGGGAGTGGGTCCCAGGGTGATAGCCTGGGTAAAACACTGGCTGGACAACAGGACACAGAGGGTAATAGTAAATGGAGTCCACAGTGAAGAAAGGGGGGTTACTAGTAGGGTACCGCAGGGTTCAGTACTGGGGCTGGTCCTTTTTTATGTTTATAAGTGACATTGCAGAGGAACTGGAAGGAAAAGTATGTCTCTTTGCAGATGGCACAAAGATCTGCAACAGGGTTGATACGCAAGGTGGGGTGGAAAGGATGAAAAGGGACTTGGCAAGGTTGGAGGAATGGTCAAATGTATGGCAGCTTGGGTTCAATGCAAAGAAGTACACAATGGGGGGTGAGATACTGACAACAACAAAAATGGAAAGGGACCTGGGAGTGGTCATATCAAATGACGTAAAGGTGGGCAAGCAATGTGAGAAGGCAGCAAGGCAGGCTGGGGGGATACTGGGATGTATAAGGAGAGGCATCACCGGCAGAAAACAGGAAGTTGTTGTCCCTCTGTACAGACAGTTGGTAAGACCACATCTGGAGTACTGTGTAAAGTTCTGGAGACCCCATCTCTGGAAAGACATAGACAGGGTGGAGGCTGTCTGGAGGAGGGCAACCAAAATTGTGCAGGGTCTGCACCAGAAGTCATGTGAAAAAAGACTAAAGGAGCTTAAGGTGTATAGCCTCGAGGAAAGGAGGGAGAGGGGGGACATGATAGAAACTTTCAAATACCTCAAGGGAATCAACAAAGTCCAAGAGGGTAGCATCTTTCAGAAAAAGAGATGTGCAAGAACAAGGGGGCACAATTCAAAGATAGAGGGGGGATGGCTCAGAGGTAATGTAAGGAAGGATTTCTTCACAGAGAGGGTTGTAGATGCATGGAACATCCTTCCTGAGGCAATTGTGGAGTCAAAAACAGTGGTTGAATTCAGTAATGCATAGGACAGACATAAGGCAATTCTAGTGGGGGGTAGGAGGAAGTAGGCTGTTGGTTAACTAGGATCTGCGGCTTATCCATTAGGTAGAGAAATGGGCAGACTAGGTGGGCCAAGCGGTCCTTATCTGCCATCAGATCAGATTCTATAGCACTGAAAACCCAGGCTGTATTGTTTGATGATCCTCCTCAGAGGTAGCACGTATATTGAGAACAACATCGGTAAAGGATCGAACCCTGAGGAACTCCACAGGTCACAGGCATTAAGGAGGAGGAGAAATTCCCCATCACTACCGGCTGTGGACATGGCCTACCTAGACTTTAGCAAGGCATTTGACACAGTCCCACACAAAAGATTAATATACAAGCTAGAAAGCCTGGGAGTGGGTCCCAAGATGACAGCCTGGGTAAAGAATCGACTGGAGAATAGGACACAGACAGTAATGGTAAATGTAGTCCACTCTGAAGAAAGGGGGATTACTAATGGGGTACCGCAGGGTTCAGTATTAGGACCGGTCCTCTTCAATGTCTTTATAAGCGACATTGCAGAGGGATTGGAAGGAAAAGTATGTCTCTTTTGCAGATGACACAAAGATCTGCAACAGAGTTGATGCACAAGGTGGGGTGGAAAGGATGAGAAGGGACTTGGCAAGGTTAGAGGAATGGTCAAATGTATGGCAGCTTAGATTCAATGCTAAGAAGTGCAAGGTAATGCACCTGGGAAACAAAAACCAAGGGGAAGAGTACACAATGGGGGTGAGATACTAACAACAACAAAAATGGAAAGGGACCTGGGGGTAGTCATATCAGATGACCTAAAGGTGGGCAAGCAATGTGAGAGGGCAGCAAGGAGGGCTGGGGGGACTGGGATGCATAGGGAGAGGCATCACCAGTAGAAAACAGGAAGTTATTATCCCTCTGTACAGACAGCTGGTGAGACCCCATCTGGAGTACTGCATGCAGTTCTGGAGACCCAATCTCCGCAAAGACATAGACAGGATGGAAGCTGTCCAGAGGAGGGCAACTGAAATGGTGCAGAGCCTGCACCAGAAGACATATGAAGAGAGACTTAAGGAGCTTAATATGTATAGCCTCGAGGAAAGAAGGGAGAAGGGGACATGATAGAAACTTTCAAGTACCTCAAGGGAATCAACAAAGTCCAAGAGGGTAGCATCTTTCAAAAAAAGAGGTGTGCAAGAGCAAGGTGGCACAATCTGAAGATAGAGGGGGTGGCTCAGAGGTAATTTATGGAAGTATTTTTTCACAGAGAGGGTTGTGGATGCATGGAACGGCCTTCTGGGGGAGGCCACGGGAGTCAAAAACAGTGGTGGAATTCAAGCATGCATGGAACAGTCATAAGGCAATTCTAGGGGGTTGGGGTAGGAAGAAGTAGGCTGCTGGTTAACTAGGATCTGCAGCTTATCCATTAGGTAGGGAAATGGGCAGACTGGGTGGGCCAAGCGGTCCTTATCTGACATCAAATTATATATTTCTATGTTTCTATGTTACCTTCCACGTCTATGAAGTGCTCGATTCAGGAAAAATGGAGGGGTCCATATTTATTGACCTCACTAAAGCCTTCGACACTGTTAACCACCAAATCCTGCTATGACACCTATGGACCCTGGGACTGTCAGTAGATACCATCTCCTGGTTCAACAGCTACCTATCACCCAGGATGCAGAGTGTCAGGATAGGGGGTGTAACCTCCAATCCCAGAAAGGTAACCTTAGGGGTCCCGAATGGCTCAATCCTAGGGCCACGTCTCTTCAGTCTCTTCATAAATTCCCTTCCCAAAGCTTGTCCTGCTAAAATGCTGGTGTAGGCAGACAATGCAGTGATCTCAGTTCCAGGCAGCAATGCTTGTGAAATCTCAAAAAACCTACAGAGTAGCTTTGCTATGCTTGAGGCATGGTTCTCCCAAAACCAACTCCTTCTGAACTATTAAAAAACTAAAACTATGCACCTAACCTTGCCATATACCAAAAGGAATGTTGAACCCTTGACTATCTATAGCCAAAAAGAGGATAGCATAGAACAAGTCTCCACCTTCAAATATCTCACAGTACATATTGATGATACACTCTCCTTTCTGCACCATATCGACCACGTAGTCAAAACTGGTAATATTAAGCTAGGCATCCTCTATAGCATAGGCAAGCCTTAACTCACGAAGCTCTAAAGCTAGTTATTCTAAGCTCTATACTGTCTATCATCGACTATGCACTAGTCATTTATAGTGCTGCCACTGACTCAGCCTTAAAAAGAGTTCAATTGCTAGGCAACAAGGCCTGCTGCCATGTCATTGGCGCCAACCAGCGTACCCATACTTGCACCGTTTACTCCGCTACAGGTTGGCTCCAGCTCCACCTCAGGACAAAGTATCAGGCTTGCATCATGGGTAAAAAAGCCCTACTAGGTCTCATGCCCGACTCTAATGCCGCTTTGTTTCAGTGAACCCCTCTCAAAGGTCATTAGAGGGACAGCTAAGGGAGTGTTCCATGTCCCATTTAAAAGAACATGCTTTGATCAGCAGTCACTCTCCTACTGCGGCCCCACTTGGTTTAATGAGCTCCCTACTACCACACTGGAGCACACAAAAATTGGCCCCTTTAAAAGAGACCTGCTAACCCTTTTGACCCAAAATGACCAATGTGACTGCAACCACTAAACGCAGGCAGCTATCACCACCATGATTTATTTCCCCATCCCCCCTCCACTTCCCCAGTGCTCATGCCCCCTCCCTGACAAAGTCCCTGGGTGGCTGTCCTACCTGTTCTGCACCCCCCCTTCCTACCTATGACTAAGCCCCCGGAGGGTACTCCTCCCTAACTTCGGCTTGATTCCTTGATGCCTTTTCGTGGACTTAATATAGTGAATCGCATGTCAAATTGCACTTTTAGTACCTGCTACAATATAGTCAATGCAGTAGCCTACTTGCCTACTTGTACAGCCCGGCAGTATTCTGTCTTACAGCAATGCTCATCAAACTACCTCTGTAATTTTGTCTCTTGTCCTATTGTCATGGAACCTGTATAATTTTTGTCTGTTTGTCTACCTGACATAGAACCTTTGTAAAAGAGCCTGTTGGCTCAAAGCTGTTACTCTGCAACTGACATAAATAAACTTAGAATCCCAAGATACATAAATAAAAAATTTGCAGTCTATGGTTACCAAAGTTGATAAGCACTCCATCGCCACCCTTGCTACAGTTGCAAAATTAACAGTTGAAAATGGTCAGGTTCTAAGGTGATTGGAAGTGCTTGAAAATGAAATACACTCAGTAGATCTTAGACTGGTGTGACTGTGGGAAAGTGAGTAGGGGGGCAGATCTACTACCATATTTAAAAACTTGAATAATGGGGACATTAACCCTGCCGGTTTACTTCATCGTTGCAACCCTAAAGAAGGCATATTGTGTGAGCCCATGAACAGCCCAGATTCCCTCTAGGCAGCCGAGGACAGTGCTTCTGAAAACTGACAGTACAGAGACAAGGGGCTTGCTGTTGCATCTGTCCTGTTTCTCTTACCTGATCCCTGCAAGCAGCATTGACATAAAAATTTACCTGGATCTTTTCTTTCAGACGAGATTACACAGCAAACAATTTGACACAGTGCAACAGCGTTTGAAAGCCCTTGGTATCGTCCATTCCTTTTTAGTGCTAGCATGCCTTCATATTATCTATGGGAGCAATACTTTTCAATTCACCCACTTGCAGGATACAGGGTGATGGACAGAAAAATCTGAGAAAGAGTTACAGGCTAGACAACAAGAAGAAGTTCAGGGGAAAGATGATTCATCACACTGAGTGACTATAATGTTATTTTCTCTCCATTTGTAGGTTTCTACTGTTCTACTTCCTTATGTAAACTCCCTTAGTATTTGATGTAGTCTTTTGTTAAGGCAATGTGACTACCTATTTTCCCCATATTCAATGGATATGGTCACTTTTTATGGGTTCTCTTTATTGGAATTTCTATGGGGGCTGTTAGAGTTTAACTCTTGAGGGAGGGAAAATGACCACGAGGTAAGTGTGCAGTGTGGATAACTGGTATGAAGTGTCATCTTTGGCCAGCTTGTCTCCTCTGAAGTCTGAAAAGGGGAACTGTTGTAAAGATAAGCAGAAAGTGTGAAGGGTAGTAGTTATGTCTGTCTTATGAGATATAGATTTATGTAAATTTCTCTGGGCATAGTTCATTAAACCTTGTCTACTGACGGCTTACTGTAGGTTTGTTTGACATCTATAAGCAGGGTTTTGAAATGTATTACTTCAGTTGTCTTCCTGACCAGAGGATCATGTTGGGATAAAGCAGCTAGCCTACATGGCCATTTTATAGTTTGTTCTTGAAACAAATATACCTTTTACATATTGATATTGTATTTAAAAGCAGCCTTTTTAGGTTGCATTACTGAACCTCCTAAATATTCTACCTTTGACATAACACTAAAGATGTTAGTGTTGCTGGCAGTTGGGGATATTACAACGTTATATGAATATGATGGGTTCCCCCACATCCTTATTTACCAGATTAGGGAACTCAACTACTGTATATGTATATCAACTTTTTTCTGCCAGAGATGAATAAATCACGTACAACAAATGTACTTATTTGTATCCTATTTTTCCTAGAAGGATAACTGTATTTTGCTGTTTAACTGAAACAATATAATATAAGTTTAAAGAAAGGCTTATCTGTCATGAAAATCTAAATAAAGCAAAATTGATAACTCAATAAAATCAACTTCGGGGAAACAGATCAACAAACTGAATGTTAACTAACAAAACATGAAAGAGAAAATACACCACCTCACACATAGGGAATTTGCAAAAGTAATTATACAGCGTTTTTCAGTGCAAATAATACCAGACAAATTGAATAAGTGTTCTAAAAATCCATGTGGTCAAAGAACAACGTGGCATCAGGAATTAGTGACATTGGCATTTGAAGCACTGACTCCTGACTATAAGAACAAGCCACTCCAATTTTGTGAAATGCTCTAAGTGTGATATGGCTGAGGTAGTAATCAAAAACCTCCAAACTGCATTTAAATAATGAAACACATAGAAACTGAGGTTTGATTAATACGATTTGATTGAAGAATTCCAAAAATCATTTCCTGTCTCCTTTAAAGAGGGACTCTGGTCAAAAGTGCTACATTGCAGAATTAGAATAAGCATATCCCCAATAAATCTCATACCAAACATTAGGTTTCTGTGTTACTTCATTTTAAAGTTATGGGCTATTTTGTAACCCTGATTTCACTACCTGTTCAGAAAAGCCTGTTTCACTGAAAATGTAATGATGATGTCATCTCCTGAATTCACAGTCTAGCTCTCTCTGTCAGCAAATTTATAGGACCTTTTTTTCCAAAGTTAAAAGATCATTCTGCAATGGATTTCACATGTAAAACAGGCAGCACTATTCTAAAAACAGTGCTATAGAATCAATGCATTTCAGGTTTTGTAACAAAGTTGACAAATTTGTATTTTAATGCCTTTTTAGTGTGGTTCATTTCTCCAAAGTTGCAGGATGCTGAGTCAGCATGCCTCCAGGCTGCTGATACCATGTGAAGTGTTGCTCTGCAGTGCCTATTTGGAAGCTGTATTGCTACAAGTGTTGCAATGTTTGTAACTGCATTGCTGTTTGCCATTGTCTGCTTTACAATAAGTTTGAAACGGGGCCTTATGTGTTAATTCTTACTAGGGGTAGACGTGTTGGCCCTGGTAAAACAATCATTGTAATGTGGAGTACAATGCATACGAGCCTGAAAATACAGTAGCTCAAGTGACAGCCTGTCAGTGAGAAAACAGAAACATAGTTACGTTCAGCTGAGTATTCCAGTCATTCATACTTTGATGATGAATAAAATATTGATTGATTGATTGAGTGACTGAGTGATTGAGTGATTAATCACTGAGCTGGCTACTACATAAAAACTTTTAGTGAGGTTTCAAAACAGCACTACCTCTCCCACCCCCATTTACAGGGTGTTGGAATAATTGATTTGAAGTGCCATCCTGAGAAATCAGCTCAACTGAATGATAGGTGTGAATGATCACAGCATTTCACCACATCAGAGATATCCAGTCTGCAAATCTCACATTAGTGTGCTGTGACTTAGCATCAGGCAACCCAGGAGGAAAGGACCACAACCAAAAAGCAACAAAAACAAAAATATGAATTTGCCAGATTTGTTGCAAAACCTGAAACACATCTAGGTTTTAAAGCAATGTTTATTGAATGGTGCTGCCTGATTTACTGGAGAAAAATATTTGCACATAGTTTTTTTTTTTACATTTTGGGGAAGCAGGTCCTGCAAGCTTGCTGATAGGGAGGGCTAGACTGTGGGTTCAGGAGATGACATCATCAGCACCTCTTACTGAAATTGGCTTTTTTGAACAGGCAGAGAATTTAGGGTTGTAAAATGATTTGTAACTTTTAAACAAAGTAACATAAGGATCTCAATGTTGGTATGAAGGTGATTGGGGCCATGTTGATCTATATTCTGGATTTATTGATGTCAGTAATTTGTGACCATAGTCTCTCTTTAAAGAAAACAGTTCTATCAATAAACATAGATTTTGACGGCAGATAAGGACCGTTTGGCCCACCCAGTCTGCCCATTTCCCTACCTAATGGATAAGCTGCAGATCCTAGTTAACCAGCAGCCTACTTCTTCCTACCCCCAACCCCTAGAATTGCCTTATGACTGTCCCATGCATGCTTGAATTCCACCACTGTTTTTGACTCCACAACCTCCTCCGGAAGGCCGTTCCATGCATCCACAACCCTCTCTGTGAAAAAATACTTCCTTAAATTACCTCTGAGCCACCCCTCTATTTTCAAATTGTGCCCCCTTGTTCTTGCACACCTCTTTTTTTGAAAGATGCTACCCTCTTGGACTTTGTTGATTCCCTTGAGGTACTTGAAAGTTTCTATCATGTCCTCCCTCTCCCTCCTTTCTTGAGGCTATACATATTAAGCTCCTTAAGTCTCCTTAATATTCTTCGGTGCAGACCCTGCACCATTTTAGTTGCCCTCCTCTGATAGCTTCAATCTTGTCTATGTCTTTTGATTGGGTCTCCAGAACTGCACGCAGTACTCAGATGGGGTCTCACCAACTGTCTGTACAGAGGGATAATAACTTCCTGTTTTCTACTGGTGATGCCTTCCCTATGCATCCCAGTATCCCCCAGCCCTCCTTGCTGCCCTCTCACATTGCTTGCCCACCTTTAGGTCATCTCATATGACTACCCCAGGTCCCTTTCCATTTTTGTTGTTGTTAGTATCTCACCCCCCATTGTGTACTCTTCCCCTGGGTTTTTGTTTCCCATGTGCATTACCTTGCACTTCTTAGCATTGAATCTAAGCTGCTATACATTTGACCATTCCTCTAACCTTGCCAAGTCCCTTCTCATCCTTTCCACCCCACCTTGTGCATCAACTCTGTTGCAGATCTTTGTGTCATCTGCAAAGAGACATACTTTTCCTTCCAGTCCCTCTGCAATATTGCTTATAAAGACATTGAAGAGGACCGGTCCTAATACTGAACCCTTCCGTACCCCACTAGTAACCCCCCTTTCTTCAGAGTGGACTCCATTTACTGTTACTCTCTGTGTCCTATTCTCCAGCCAATTTTTTACCCAGGCTGTCATCTTGGGACCCACTCCCAGGCTGGCTAACTTGTATATTAATCTTTTGTGTGGGACTGTGTCAAATGCCTTGCTAAAGTCTAGGTAGGCCATGTCCACAGCCCCTCCTGATCTACTACTTTGGTCACCCAGTCAAAGAAATCTATCAGATTTGTCTGGCATGACCTTCCCACTGTGAATCCATGCTGCCTTGGGTCCTGTGCCCTCTGGCCTCTAGATACTCAACAATTCTTTCCTTCAGAAGTGATTCCATCATTTTCCTACCACTGAGGTTAAACTAACAGGTCTGTAGTTTCCTGCTTCTGCCTTGCTCCCACTTTGTGAAGGGAATCATATCTGCCCTCCTCCAGTCCTCGGGTACCACCCATTCTCCCATGATTTGTTAAAGAGGGTAGTCAGTGGTGTGACTAGTTCTACCCTTAGTTCTTTAGAATTCTGGGAAGAATCCCATCAGGCCCATTGCTTTGTCCACCTTCAGTTTTAGGAGTTCTTTCAGAACCCTTTCTTCTGTAAATGGGCTGGTATCAACTTCTGTATCCAGAGTGTTTCTACTGTTTGTTTAGGTACCTCCTCCTCTTCCTTTGTAAATACTGAGCAAAAATATTTGTTTAGTATCTCTGCCTTTTACAGTCACCCTCTCCCCACCCTCCTCCTCTCCCTTTATTAAGCCTCACTAACCCTCCCTTGGTCTTCCTTCACTCCCTGATGTACCTATAAAAGGTTTTATCCCGCTTCTTAACTGAGTTGGCTATCTTTTCCTCAGTTTAGGCCTTTGCTGTTCTGACTGCCTTCCCAGCTTCCTTTTGCTTTAACTGATACAGTTCTCTGTCCTGCTCCTTCTGTGATTCCTTGTACTTTCTGAATGCTTCCTTTTTTTCTTGAACCTTCACTGCCACTTCCTTTGAGAATCATAGTGGTTTCTTACATTGTTTCATTTTGTTTATTTGCTTCACACAAAGGCTTGTTACCTCTGTGATGGCAGTTTTTATTATTCCCCATTGTTCTTCCACCCCTCCTTCCTGCCCATTTGCTAGTGCATTCCTTACGCTCTCACCCATTTTGGCAAAGTCAGCCCTCCCAAAGTCCAGTACTTTTGCCTTTGTATGGCTTGACTCTATTGCTGTGTTCATTGTGAACCATACTGTTCGATGGTTGCTAGTTCCCAGATGGCTACCCACTTCCACATCTGTGATCCTCTCTTCATCTCCATTTGAGAGAACCAGGTCTAAGATTGCTCCCTCTCGAGTGGGCTCCAATACTAGTTGTCTAAGGCATGCCCCCTGTAGGGCATCTAGAATAACCCCACTCTTCAAAGTGGCTGCTGCAACTGCACTCCAGTTAACATCTGGCATATTCAGATCACCCATCAGCAATATCTCCCCTTTTTCTGCCATTCTGAGTATTCTTTCTATCATTTCCTTGTCCATTTCCTCCCCCTGAGAAGGGGGTCTGTATACAACCCCTGTGCGGATTGTGGTGCCATTGCCGGTCTCCAAATTTACCCATAGTGCTTCTTCTCCCTGTTTTCCCTTTGTTCTGTTGCTTTGATTCCTTCCCTTATGTAAAGAGCTATCCTCCTCCTCTTTACCCTCCTGTCCCTCCTGTAGATAGTGTATCCTGGTATGTTTACGTCCCAGTCATGGTTTTGTGTGTACCATGTTTCTGTGACTGCCACGATATCCAGATGTTCCTCCTCCATCAAGGCCACTAATTCAGGAAGCTTGTTACTCAGACTACGGGCATTGGTACTCATTGCTCTCCATTTTTTGAAAACTTATGTTTTTTCTCATTTCATTGTCTGGTGTGGTTATTTACTTGAAAATTTGTAGCAGGCAGTAACAGATTTATTTTATTTCTTTGATATGCTGTCTCAGTAGTTGAAACTGCTGAGGAAGTAAGCTAACAACAAGGCACGACAGGGTGTGCATTATCTTCGTGCTGCGCCCTGGGTGCGTGTGGGAACGCATGAGTGCCTTCAACCACCCAGGAAGTGTGGCAATCTAGTATGATGAACACCCTGGAGTGTATTTTTGCACTTATAAAAATGACTTGTTTTTTAGATATGTTTAGCAATTCAAATAATCATGATTAAATATGTAAAAGATGAAAAAGGTATATGAAAAATTGCTCAAGTAGTCCCCTCACCTACTGAAACTGCATTGTATTTTTGCCTTTGCTTTCGTAGTTTGTCCAGATGAGGCTGCCATGGTTGTAGTTTGTATAGTTTTTATGCTTTACACGTAGTCCGTCCCCCCCTTCCGTACACACAGACAACAGTCTAAAACTATCCATTGTAGTTCATTTCTATTATATTTGTGAAGCTGTCTTTTGTGAAGCTGTGTGTTTTATTATGTAGAGGAACGGGATAGCGATTGCGAGTGAAAGTGAAAGCGGGATCTCTGCTCGCATCTTTCAGCGATTGCCATTCCTGTCTTTCTGGAATCGCCACTCACCTGTTTAAAATGGGTAATACAAAGCAAAAGTCTCGACTTCTGGTGCCGGCATGAGCGAGTAAACAGCAAACAGAGTGAGTTCCTCCAGCCCTTGCAAATCTACACCTCAACTTTAAATTAATTCAAACCTTTTGTGAGTTCTTGCACCTCAATCCTGCTACTACATCATGAAAACATCGAAATTTTACCAGTGGATGGCTCGTTTCTCCCGTAGTCATTTCGCCCTGCTAGTTGAACACGAGGACGGAGAGTGGCGCTTCAGATACGGAGTAGGCACAACAAGAAAGTCAACCTTCAGCAGTCATTAGGGAGAAAAAATCAAGGGCTGTAAAACACAAGGGAATAAATTCATACCCCAAATGGAACCGGTGCTGGATGCCATAAAAGACTTTTGTGCAGAGATGTGCGGTGCGCTAAAAGATATCTGGACCGAGCTGGGCACTCCGCAAGGCCGCATCAATGAAGTCAGTCGGCAAATATCCCAGAACACAGACAAGTTGGAAACACTGGAGGCACTCATGTCTGCCTTGGCCTATGAACAACTACAAATAGCCATGCATCAGGAAGACACTGAAAACAGAAGTAAACAAAAAAATACAAGAATCTGTGGCATAACTGAAGCGGAGGAGGGAAATAATATCACTGCCTTCATAGATAATCTTCTTTGAGTGAAGTTGGATTTAGGCTCTGATTTCCCCTGGACATAGAGAGGATGCATAGAGCGCTGGGCCCCAAACCAACACAGCCTGATGCTTGACCACGCTCTGTGGTGATACGCTTTATGAGTTATGCCATAAAAGATCAGCATCTAATGAAGGCATGGCAACAACAAAAAAATAATGTATTCCTCCCAGCGACTGATTTTTAACAATGACTATGCCCCATCCACACAGCGTCTGAGAAGAGAATATGCTCCCATATTTACTCAACTCCAAACACAGGGGATTCACTTTTGTACTCCCTACCTGGCAAGAATGGTGGTCCTACTTCAGAATGGCCCGGTCACTTATTATTCTGCCATGGAAGCAAAAGTGGACTTAACAGCCAGATGAATCTACAAGAATCATCCAAAGGGGTGGCAAATAGAAGACAAGCCATAAGCAAACAACAACAGCAGCAGCCAGCCCCCCCTACCATTGCCAGAGATCCTACAGAAACTACAGCAATTCCGTAATCCCATTGTGGAACAATACCAGCAACCTGGGCTGTCATGCTGAGAGACTCTGAGGACCTAGAGCAGTTGGAATTTTATTAATGTGCCTTGCAGGTTGGTGTTTGGTGGGGGGGCTGCAGTCGGTGGGGGATTTAGGGGATGGCTGTGGCAGCCCTGTTGGGATGAGTTAGGCTGACCGTACTATATATATATATATATACACAGACCAGTAGTCTCTTTATTTTCCCTAGTTGCGATGACAGATGGTGGGATGTAGATCCAGGCCACCCATCCTGGGAAAGAGATGTTGGCTTTCTGTCCTGATGGGTGTAGCTGGCAGCTACCCCCTCCCTTCTGGCTAGACCGGTGGCTGCTAACCCCACTGACCCAACTACAAGTGCTGCTATTATTAATTTGATAAAAGAGTACACAGAAGATTTTTCCCCAAGGACTTTTTTTGAATTATATAAAATGCCTAGAGCACTATCAGTCCGGTTCCCCGAGGAGAGCAAATTGACGCCATGCCTCCCTGACCAAACAAGGAAACAATGCTAGTAACTTGTATTCTGGTAACTGGGGAGAACTGAACATGCCCTAATTTGGGGCGGCCTCCCTTTCTAGCCCAGATCCTAGGGGGAAGGGGAAATGGGGGGGAATGAGAAGTGAAGAAAGTTGCTCAAAGACAATAATATTTTTATGAACGTTTGTTGGGATATTTTGAACATATATTCCTTATCTGGGTTTTTAAAATGAAAAACTTTTTCTTTTAATAAGAGACAACCCCCCCACTATACTTTGTCCTTGATGACCCTCTAGGGGAAACCTTTATTAGGGGAACACCTCTGGATTGTTTCTCCTAGTAAATACTCCAAAGAGATCAAAATAGATATACCAGTAATATGAATTCCTACTGCAGGGACGCTAAATGGTTCTGGTAAAATCAAAATGTCTTGAGATGAGGTTCAGGGAGAAATCTCTATTCTAGAATACAGATACTGAGGAGGTGATGTATTAATCTGGGATCTAATTATAGGGTGAGGGGGGCTCGAGACTTCCATGAAAACCACCATGACATCACCAAAGTGCAGTCATTGCCAATTTTCAGTGGTAATGACCACACTAGAGGCTGGCATAGCCTCACAGGGGGATGACACCACTAACATGGTGGTTAACTCCCACTGCCCCAAGGGAACTCACATAGGTCTTCCCTAATGGGACATTTAACGTGGCAGTCTTATTCCACCTTTCTGTTGGATGTCAAATTGTATATAGTTCAGATACTTGGTTTAGTCCTTGGTAATTCCTCCTGAATGGTTTGGAGGGAAAGGGGGGAGAGGGTAGGGGGGGCAGGTTTGTTGTTTATAGTTCAGATCTGTTTCTATTACAAGTTGTTAAGGTATTTGAAAACAAAGAGACATAAAACAACATTTCAGGTCATAAAAACCCTCTTTATTGGCAGTTTCAAAAGAAAAAAAGGAATGCAATTGTTGAAGATCGTAGGGGCTGTATTCCACCCTCAGGTTCCCTGTCTACTGCTTTTGATCCTCTGTGATGGCAGGGTGAGGGTGGATCTTCCCCTGGATTTATGAATATGGATAGACTGGAGAAACTGTGATTGTAAAAAGCGGGTGTTGAGTGGAGCGGTCCTCTACTTCCTTGTCCATGTCCACATCTGAGAAACCTATAACGACATTTTCACAGAACATTAATGGACTTCATAGTCCAATTAAAAGGGCAAGAGTTATGCAATATCTTAAAAAGCTATCAGCTGAGCTCTCCTTTCTGCAAGAGACACATCTTTCAGAATCCGAGCATATGAAGTTGCACTGGGGCCAGAGATACATGGTATTTGCTTCTTCCCATTCAAGTGGAAGAAGGAGGGGTGCAGTAATATTGATTCCACATACAACTCCATTTGAGGTTAACCAAAGCTATAATGACCCCCAGGGGAGATATATTATTATACAGGGAACAATGTATTCTAGAATGGTAACCCTAGTTAGTGTTTACTTGCCCCCTCAGTCTTCAGTGCAAGTAGTACGCACCTTTGTTTTGAAGGTATTGGAGACTCAGGAGGGGGTATTGATAATTGGGGTGGATTACAATCTGACTTGATCGCAAGACCTAGACACAAGTAACCCAAGTTCTTATAGATCCTCTAATGCTCTTAGACATATGAAAAACACATTCAAACAAATGGGCATAATAGATACCTGGAGATCAATGTACTCAACCCAATGGGGATATACGACCTTCCCCCATATTCCATAGTTACTCGAGACTCGACTATTTTTTTGTTACTTGTGAACACTACACGTTAATTAGAGATTTAACTATAGGAGCGCATGTTCTCTCTGACCATCACCCTCATATTCTTAGACATAGGTAAGAAACTAAAACAATCATTGTGGCGTGTGAATAATATGCTACTGAAAGATCGGCAGTTTGTAGGCATGATACAGCAAAACCCTAAATAATATGAGTAAATACTGACACGGTTCATTCGAAGGGCATATTATGGGATAATATAAAAGTAGTATTACGTGGAGAAATAATAGCATATGCAGCAAAAAAAATGCCGCCAGGCTGAGCAGCAACACCAGGAACTAATGCAAACGCTCTGACAGTACCAAATGCTATACAGACAGGGCGATCGGGAGTTGCAACAAAAAATAAGGGACACCCAGAGTGCCCTACAGAAACTAATAGATTGGAAGGTCCAGCAGGCCCTGCAATACCTTAATTTGACAAACTATGGGGGGAGTTCTCGAGGACAGCGTACCCTTGCCCGTAAACTTCATCAGAGGACAAAATCCTCAACAATTATTAAAATAAAACAACATAATTCACACCTGATCACTTACAGAGAGGAGGAAATATGATTGACCTTTGCATCATATTACCAAACACTTTATGGGGCAGAGAAAGAGCCCCCTCCAGAAATTAGGAAAAGCCTCCTCTCCAAACTGGCATTACCTAAGTTTAATGAAACCCAGCGCCATGAATTAAAAAGACCAATGGGGGGGTGAGATTATTACTCATATACAGAAATTAAAGTTCCAAAAATGTCCAGGTCCTGACGGATTTGGATCAGAATGGTATAAAAAATTGTCTAGCTCCCTTTTATCCATGATGCTATCTGCATTTAGAGAGGTGATGGAAGGTAAGGACCCTCCACCATCATGGGCTTACGCAGTCATAGCCCCTATACTGAAGCCTGAGAAAGATGCCTTAGACCCAGCCTCATATAGGCCCGTATCAATCTTAAATACGGATTACAAAATTTTTATGACAATATGGGCAACCAGACTTGAGAGAATTGTACAATCTTTGATTCACCCTGATCAAGCGGGCTTTATCAAAAACTGAAATACCTCAGACATTATTCACAGGACCCTACTTCTAGCAGAATTTGCACAGACTAGATGAATACCAACTGTCTTCCTGAGCTTAGACGCAGAAAAGGCATTCGACAGGGTGTCACTGCAATTTTTGTGGGATGCCCTGTTGACCTTCCAATTCCCAGCAACATTTATAGAATGGTTCAAGAACCTCTACCTAGAACCATGTGCCTATATTAGAATTAACGGAGCAGTGACATCACCGATAAGTCTTCATCGGGGAACTAGACATGGTTGCTCATTGTCTCCCTATTTGTTTGCATTCTACATCGAACCCTTGGTGGTTGCAATTAGAGGAGAAAGAATGATAGAGGGATTACCACTGGGTCAGATAGAATATAAACTGGATCTCTTTGCAGATTATGTCCTTTTGACATTGACTACTCCCAAAGAATTCATTCCAGAAGCCTGGTCCCTGTTAGATCTCTATGAACAGGTGGTAGGATTTACAGTGGTAGTTATACACAAGTTGCTCAGTACTGAGGTATACCTAGGTATACCGAGGCTAATTTGCATTGACTGTAATGTGATTCTGCCTCAGTATACCCAAGTATACCTCAGTACTGAGCAACATTTGTATGACTACCATTGTAAGTTAAACAAGGCTAAAACTGAAATTCTCACACTTAACATCTCCCCATCAGAAACGCTAAAGAAATTCCTACAAACACGATGGTACAGACTATCAATAAAATACTTTGGTGTTCACATTCCCAAACACTTACACAATTTAGAGCTATTTAACTATGAACCTATCACACAGGCAGTCCAAACAGATCTTAAGAAATGGAGCAATTTATGGCTCACATTTTTTCAAAAATTGAGGCAATACGAATGAATGTCCTCCCCCGCTTACTGTATTTGTTTCAGACCATCCCTTATTTCCCATCATGATTTTACTTTAAATCATGGTCCATAATGATATCCAATTTCATTTGGGGGGAAAGACCAAGAATCCGCCTGTCCATTCTTCAACTGCCCTAGAGCCGGGGGGGCGATGAATTTACCAAATCTTGAGTGGTGCTCCATGGCGGCCTTCCTTAAAATAGTATTCCAGTGGTTAGCTGATGACTACAGGGCACCATGGAAGGACATAGAATTCACACTAAATGATTTACATGATCCCTCCGAATACTGTTAGCCTTGGAGGAAAACAATCCCCCTCTATGGGACTTCACGGACTTAACTGCCCATATTCTCAGAATCTGGGTCAAAATTAAAAGACATCCTAGCTTTGCAGAAATATTTTTTTCATATGCAATTATTAAGCGCAGATTCAACTTTCCTACCAAACCAGCTAGATACCACTTTTAAACAATCGCGCTGAGTGGGGCTATACTTCCTTCACCAATTTATCAGTAGGGGGGGTGATCCCTTTTGAGATAATGCAGCAACATTACAGGTTGTCTCACAGAGATCAGTATTGATACAGATAGGTGAAACGATATCTGCAACAGCAACCTCAGAAGTATACAAAACTTTCAACCAGGAAACCACCTCTTTTTGAGGTACTACAACAGCATAGTGAGGGAGTTATAGTCACACATTTAATAGGGCAAATTTACAAAATACTGCTGGACAACTTGGGGGACACAACAGTATCCATTTTAGAAAGCTGAAATGAAGATCTGGGGTCCCAGATTTCCCAAGAAGAATGGCTTAATTCAGCTATTCCAGCAGTTAAAGTTACTACCTTGGTACCAAGGTGAGAGTTCGCATGGAAATGCCAAAGCCGGTTCTTTAAAGCACCTGCCATTCTCACAAAATACTTACCACCTCAATATGGTTATTGCTGGAGGAAATGTGGGTGTCAGTATGCTGATCTATCCCATATATTCTGGTCTTGCCCCCAGTTTACCCATTCTGGTGTATGATACAGAGGGAGGTGAGCGAATGTTTAGGGGACACTGTTGAACTACCTGAGGAAATGGTTCTACTAACGATTCTACCGCAACATTCCCCTTCATGGTACAAAACATCGTTGGCAAGTTTGATACTGGCAGCTAAAAAAACAAGAACACAGTGGTGGATGAAATCAGTCATTCCCACCGTACCTGATTGGTGCCAGATAATACTCTCTATGTACCAATTGGAAAGATTAGCTATAGGCATAACGAACATAGTCCCAACTTTTACCACATGATGGCAACAGTGGGTATGGTACATGCTCAATATAGATAATTAATTTGTACCATGAGGATTGGAGGAGTGTCTGGAGGAAGTGGACCACTCCGTTTGGATTGCAGGAAGATTCTGAGGGTCCATAGTAAGAATCCCTGAATTTATAATGTTTGATTTGTATAACTCCATAGTAATTACTCTGTGAAAATGTCAGTCTCTTAAAATGTAATACGGACAGTCATCAGGAATTAATTTATTTAAATACAAGTTTAGTTGTTTTAACTGGAAAACACTTTTAACCCTATGTATGTTACAATGTCCTTTAAAACAATGTATTGATGTACAGTCAGCACTTGTTTATCCGGCTCTCATTTATCCGTTTCTCTCATGTATCCGTCTTTGACTGCATGATTTTTTATTTCCCATTTTGTTTACACTCGTTTATCTGTCCCTCACATTATCTGTTTCCATTGCCCATCCTGCCTGTTATCTCCTATGTAGATCTCAATGTTTACTGTCAGATAACTGACCCTTTTCATTCCCACTAGAGTATTGTATAGAAAACCACAGACCAAAGCAGGCAAGGCAGTCACAAACCAAAGCAGCCACAGACCTAAGCAGTCACAGCAGACAGAGATCAAACTGCAGACCGAAGCATCCAGTTTCCACTTAACCTTTTCTCTCAGATATCCATCACCTGACCTGAGAACAGAAGGCAACTGATATCTGAGTGCTGACTGTAACAGCAAAGTCTCAACAAAAATGAAATAAAAAAAAAGTCTCTAAAAATATTCATTGCATTTTTTCTCATCATGTTTGTGAAGCTGTATTTTTTCATGTAGAGGAACGGGACAGGGATCACGAGTGAAAGCACGATCTCCACTTACATGTTTCAGCAATTGCCATTCCTGTCTTTCTGGAATTGCCACTCACCTGCTTAAAATTAGTAATACAAAACAAAAGTAAAAAAGTAAAAGGCTCTATGCCTGTTAGTGTGAAAAAGGCAATTTAAAAAAAAAATGACTCAGGTATGTTGTCATGTATGGGGTGTAGGTTTTTACACAGCTTGGTGTTCTTATCATGCTGCCCTTAGTGAGTGGAAAACGTGGCTGACAATATTTTTAGACAGGTTCAGCAGTGTAGGGATATGTTTAGAGGCTAATACCAGGCTGACCGTGTGATGGGCAACATCATCGCATGGTCATCTTGCCATTTTATAAGTACAGGGTGTACTTTGGGTTCCAGCTGATTCCGAAGATAACGTCTTTAACTCCTGTGTGCACAGCATAGTCAATGCACTCTGTGCTGTAGCTTCAAACTGTCATTCTCAAAACTAATTTCCCCATTATGTAGGACATTATTTACAGATTGTAGTCAGTTGTTTTGTTGATAGAAGTTATGTTGAACAGCGCGATATACTGTAGTCTTTTTATTTTAATCGCTTGGGCTGTGTGTAAATGTCATAATTTATATCCATTTCAGTCCATATGCTTACAGGACTGCACTGAAATCATAGGTGCTCAAGTTATTAATTATTTTTAGATATGTAATCTAATCCTAGCTGTAATTTCAGTAGCTGATCTCAATCACTTGACATACTCGAGTTGCCTACTCACAGTAACTATTTAAATAGCCTCATATGAGTGACACAGGTCCTGGAAGATTTGGGATCTGATTCACAGTATATATATATCTATATATATATATATATATATATATATATATTATTTTTTAGATGTAGTGATGTTTAAGGGGCACAATCTAAGTAAAAAGCCAAGAGTAGTCACGACTCTACAACTCCAACAGAAGGGGTATAACTCCTCACTTTTTCACAGCCTAGGCTTCTGTATGGATTAAGGTACATTACCTTTTGAGTTACTGTTCTATAACAAAATACATACTTGAACACAACTGAGCAAATAAATTTGCAAATAAAACAATTTATTCATTCACATAAGACATAATTTATAAACATGTCACATTATCATCACATATATGCAGAAGAGTAATTCTGGTATAAATGTTGGGGGGGGGGACAACATCACTCTCAGCTAGCCTCGGATGACGAGTGCTATGTTACCCAGTAAAAAGTAAATTATCTATGAAAAAATATCATTATTTCTATCAATATACCTTTGAAAGTGAATAAATACATTAAACAAGCAGGACAACACTAATGTAAAACCTCAAAGCGTACCCGTGCTTTCTCTCACTCTGCCTCGGAGCACTGGGATACTCTTCCCCTTGCCATCTGTCACATACGAATGTGCCAGCAGAAACAGACCACCCAGTCTATCTAAGTCTGCTCGAGTGTGCAGCTAACATCCCTAGTTTGCAGCTGCCCCACCCTCCCTCTCCTTTGTCATCCTACTGCCACCCCCACCCTCACTCTCACCTGTTCCCTGTTCCATGCCCTTTTGAAGCTGTTCACAGATTTACATAATACCACCCATTCTGGTAGGGCATTCCATTTTGCTACCACCATCTCTGTGAAATAGTGTCTCCTCATTTTCTTCCTAAATCTTTCCACTTCTATTCTTAGCACATGCCCCCTGGTGACCCTTCCCCTCCTTAACTTAAAGACCCCATCTGCCCCATCCTTACTGATTCCCCTCAGATACTTTAATGTCTCTATCATGTCCCCCCTGTCCCTTCTATCCTCCAGGGTGTACATATTCAGGTCTCCCAGCCTGCTGTCATAGTCTCTCCCCTCCATTCCACATATCATCTTTGCTGCCCTCCTCTGTACCCCCTCCAGTAGGTAGCCTGAGGTCACGCTTTAGGTATGGCCACCAAAATTGCACACAGTACTCTAAGTGTGGCCTTTCCAGTGACCTGCAGAAGGGCAAGATCTCCTCTCTTTGCCTGGATGAAAAACTCCTCACTATGCACCCCAGCATTTTGTTCGCTTATGCAGCCGCTCTCCTGCACTGGGCAGTGTTGTTCATGGTCCCTGTTATCATCACCCCCAGGTCCTTCTCCTCCTCAGTGATCCCCAGCTTAACCCCTCCCAGCCAATATTCTCTCCTTTGGTTCTTCACCTCAAAGTGCATAACCTTACACTTCTTTGCATTGAACTCCAGCTGCCACCTCTCTGACCACTCCTCTAGCTTTCTTAGGTCACCCTGCAGCTGCTTCCATCCCTCCTCTCCATCCACCACTGTTTCAATTTTGGTGTCATCAGCGAACGACTTTGGTGTCGTCACTCATCGACTCATGCTATATTTAAAAAGGAGCTGCAAAATTTCCTAACCATATCTGTCCCTTGCTTTTGCTTTGATCCTAGCTGGTCATCCTCTATCTAGTCCACTTACTACTGCCCTATCCTTACCCAGGTTCCCTAACTCGTTCTAATTTTGCTTCTCTGACATGTCCTCCTACCTTAAACTTTCTGTTGATTTTGACTTTACCTGAATAGTTCCTCTCCCTTTTATCCTTCTGCTCATTTTCTTTGCTTGCACTTACCTGGTACTAAACACTGTGTGTCTCTCTGCCATTGTTTGTTTCCCTTTCTATTTGAAAATCATACTCTGCCAGACCACCACTCATTTCTTATTGTTCATTACTGTGTGCACTTATCATTGTAGTTTTGCTTAGCTGGATATCTTCCCTTTGTTCCCTTCCTCCTATTCATGCTACTGTTTGTTTTACCTAACATTATACCCTCATTGCTACACTCCAATGTTTTATGTGCCTGCTTTTTCTAAGAATTACATTGTATAACTAGATCAAGACTGTATTTCCTATTATGTTATTTGTCTCTGCCATCATGGGAAATTGTATTATTTACCTCATTTTTATGTCAGCATGCTTGCGCAGCCAACATCTTGCGCTAGTAGCAGATTTGGAGGCATGGTCACTGTTGGGCGAATGCAGGGCACTCATCAGTAGGTGTGTCCCTCATTCCCCAGTCAGCCAGCAACAGGGGACAACACCCTGCATACCTAATGCGGCCACCAGATCTGAGAAAAGGTCCACTGCAATGAGCGCTAAGCTCTCATGCAGCATAACCACAACACCCCTCCCAAGACGTGCAGGCAACATGGTGGCAGTAACTGCTGCCGCCACCTATCACAATGCCCAAGGGGGAGCCCACACCCTGTTGGCATAATCTCTTCCCATTTCGGCTGTGTGCTGAGGGGGGGTGCTCAATCCCCCTCCGCATCATGCACCCCCCCAAAAAACACCTTTCTTTGCAGACGGGGGGCCCATTCCCCATCAGCTTCAGTCCCCCCCTTTCCCAGTTCAGTCTGCTGATGGGGGAGCCCACTCCTGTCAGCATGATGTCCCCCTTGTTGTGTACCGAGGGTGGTGCCCAATCTCTCTCAGCTCGTGTCCCCTTCCCTTCCATATTAAAGCAACGGGATGCCCAATCCCCCATTGCACTGCATCCCCAAGATACTTGGTGGCACGATGGGAGCCCACCCCAGTGTGCCAAATACCCTGTAAAACAGAACCCTGTCCCGTGATGTTTTTTTTTGTTATTTTACCTGTAAAAAAGAAAACGGTCCCTTGCGGTCTCCCTGCCCCTTCCCGCAATCCGTACCCACCCTTTGTGCACCCTACCTCTCCACACCCCCCCCCACCCCATACTTACCTCCAGAGCCTAGTGCGATGATCTTTGGTGGACCGGGAACACATCTGCACTCTTCAAAGCCGACCTTAAACTGAAGAAATGCAGGTAAGCTGTATAATGGTATAAACAGGATTTTTTCAACTTTGGCGCATATCTCGGGCATTTTGGGGAATTTTGACACCAAATTTTCAACATGGGGTTTTTAGGACCCCTCCTCATGAATTCAGGCACTGTCATGGTGTTATTCAGTCCCGAAAGGTGATTTCGCGTTCACTGTGTGGAATCACCTTTTGGGACCGATTAAAGAAACAGCAGTGCCACTGTTCATGAGGGGGTCTGGCAAAAAGCCTATGTTGCAAATTTGGTGGAAAAATTCAAAAAAATGGCTGTTTTATGGGTGTGCGTTGCACAGTTTCCACACGCTCTCGTAACTTCATGAATTTGTAATATTTTCACTCTAGATTTTCGCAATTGGCATTTCCCACACCTCCTTATGAACAGTACAGCTGTCATTTTACATATCCTGGCCAAAATGTGGTTTTGCATGTCAAGCGCAGAATAGAGCAGTCGCTGTGAGAAATCAGTTTTTGGGACAGTTTGAGGAAATGACAGTGAGATTGTTCATGAACAGAGGTTCTAAAATGCCTATCTTGAAAATTTGGTGACGAAATTCCATAAAATTACTGTGTTACAAGCGTGCGTTGCGCAGTTTCCATGCACCCTTGTAACTTCAAAAATTTGCAATATTGTCACACCACATTTTCACCACTGGCATTTTTTCACACCTCCGTAAGAACAGTATAACCGTCAATTTTCATATCCTGCCCTAAACGTATTTTCGTACCTGTGGTGCACAATGGCATGGTCACTGTGGGAAATCAATGTCTGGGACAAATTAACAAAATCACAGTGCCACTGTTCATGAGGGGAGATCCCAAAATGCCAATGTTAAAAATGTGGTTAAAAAAAACAAAACAAATAATTGGGTTATGGACGTGTGTTGCACAGTTTCTATGCATGCTCAAGACTTCACTAATTTTTCATATTTTCACTCGATTTTTTTTTTTACCCGTCTCCTCCTTGCTCCAGGGTGGCCACTCCTTCAGGTCTGCCAAGGTCCCCACTGGAGCCCCTGCCTCAATGCCAGCCCTTCACCCCATATCTGCAGCCCCCCCAGGTAACTCAGACATAACCCTTCACCAGGCGGGTCCCCCTCCTCCAAAGGAGATAGGTGCTGGTAGGGGCCTGCCAGCACACTATACTTGGCCCAGGTGCTGCTAGGGTGAATCTAGGCTGCATCGGGGTCTTGACGGCAATGGGAGCCAGCGACCATCATCCAGTCATCCCTGGAGCTTTTCCTGCTTTGCTCCCCTGGTGGTGTGGTTGCCACAGCGTCAAGGCATAAGCCAACATTTCCCACGCCCCCGCCTTGATATGTGGGGCCACAGCATGTTGCCATACCCCCAGCCTCCACCAGGGGTCGGCAAATGCCAGGTCCTGAATCCACCCTCCCCCGAGAGAGGCAAGCAGTCTCCGGACGCTCCCAGCCATCTCTCCCCAGCCAGCCCCCCCAGTATCCCGAGTCCGTTCCCGAACCCGGGTTGCTGGTGTCGCAAGCGGGAATCCAACCACTGCACCGACGAGCTGGCCCTCACTCCAGATTTTCAACGCTGAAATTTTTGTACATCTCCTCATGAACAGTACAGTTGTCATTTTCCACATACTGCCCAAAATGTGTTTTCATCCCTGTGTCGACAAATGGCATAGCCGCTGTGCAAAACCACCTTTCAGCTAACACACTGATAGTGCTGCTCTTCATGAGGTGGGCTCACGGAAAGCCCATGTTGAAAATCTGGAGTTAAAATACCAATACATGCCTACAGTGTTAGGGTTCCCAACTGTAGCGACCCACCCTGTATAGACTGACAGGCGTCAGGGGTGTAACTTGGGATCATCAGCTGTAATGCTCATGCCATTCTACCCCCACCCCCACTCTGCAGCCAGTGACAGGCATCATGGTGTGTCTTGCAATGTTCGGCCACAAATGTCACCCCATTCTTCTATGCTGCACCCTCAGGGTATTTCCTTATGGAATGTGGTAAGTATAACACCCAAAGACCCCAAACCACACCACGACACTTGTCAGTATCTACAGGGTAGCGTGAGGTAAAATGACATGAGTGTTATAGCTGATGACCCAAAGGCACACTCCAATGCTTGTCGGTCTCTGCAGGGTGGGGATGGGGTTGGCGCCACTTTAATACTTCACTGCCATTCCTATTCTGCATCTCTGCACTACCAATGCCAATGCCAGCGCGACAACATTCGGCATTGACAAATGCTTGTTTATACGCTCTCTGTATTGTATAGTCTCTACTTTGTAACCTCCCAGGTTGTGCCTGCAAATAGTCATCTCTATGGCTAGTGTGCCTCACCCAGTCAACAAAAAATAAATAAAATAAAACGAGATGTTGCATCTCACCTTTACTATCCTGGGAAATGCAGTAGATATCAGAACCCAATTGCAAATGACATATCACAGATTACATCTCATTTGATCTATTTTGGTTAAATATATACTAAAAATGTGCACAAGATAGCAGGACCCACAAGCACAACAGCAATGTAAGTGGTAAACATTTGGCAGTGACAAATGCTTGTTATTTTTCATTTTGCACAGCTGTTAATTCATTTTAACACAGAAACATAACATTTGATGGCAGATAAGGACTGCTTCACTTGACTTACCCAGTCTGCCCATTTTCCCTACCTACATTATCACCATGGTTTGTAGACCAACTTGATCTACAGCTCTTTCTCCCTCCCCCCTTCCTTTCCATAATGACTCCTTTGAACCATCCACCCAAATCCACCTGCAGGGTAAGGGTTTGATTTTTTTTATTGATGGCTGAGGGCTGGCTGGAGTTCAATGGGCAAAGCAACAAACCACTTCCCAACCAGGCCTTAAAAGGCCGTCCCGCAGGTCAGTCCTCATTCGTTTTCTTCATCGCGGCTAGAGGTACTGCTCCTCATACCTCTTCTTCTGTTCTCTTGCCTGTTCTTTGTTTACTGCATTTTAGCAGCACCTCCGACCACTGGCTCTGTTCCATTTCCCTGCTGTTCATCCTACTGCTCACTGCCACTGGCCTGCAGCTCTCTCTCCTTCCCTCCCTCCCTTCCTCCCTCCCTCCCCACGTCTCCTCCAGTCCAGTGTTCATTTTTACTCACTTGCATGCCTCCATGCTGTTCCTGTCCTGGTCCGGTATGCTGAGTAGCCATTTTTGCCAGTTCTACCTCCCCACTGAAGCTCTATGTGGTCCCCCTTCTGTTGCCTGTGCTCCTTCTCCTTTCTCACTGCTCAGTGGCTGTCTGTGGCTACTTGGTTCTCCCATCCCTCCTGCTCACTCCATTTCCCCTGTGCCATTTTTGTAGTTCAGTTCCCCCCCTCTCCATTTGCTGGTCCTGTCTCTGTCGCCTTCCCTCTTCCGGGTTTGTGCTGGTGTTGCCACTGCTCAGCTTTCCCTCATACATTCCCCGCTTCTCCTTCTCCCTCGATCCATCTTCCTTTGCTCTCTCTGTCCCTTTTGCCCACTGTGCTCATTCCCTTTGCTATGGAGGATGCCTCACTCCTCTTCTTTAGTACTCTCCACAACGACTTCCTGTGCCCTGTGCTGTTGAGCTCCTCAGCGGTTCCTGTGGGCTGGAGGACAGTGTTTACTTCATTCCTCTTGACTTTTGTTCTCCCCTGATCGATGCTCACCTCCTGGCCTCTTGTACCTGTTCCAGGACTTCATTTTCAATGGTCTGTCTTGATGATTGGACCACATCTACTGTTATTGCCCTGTGGTTCAGATCCCAATCTCCCTTATTGGTTCCTGGCTCCCTTTTAAAGGGGAAGTTGTTCTCTATGGGGACTGCAACTCCTACTGTCAGTTCTCGTCTGGTCTCCTCTTACCTCCCCTTGTACCGCGTTTTCTTCCTGATACTCCTACCCTTCCTTTCCTCAACCTCAACCCAACCTGTTTACCACCCATCCTGTTTCACATCATAGGACTATCAATCTGACTGGACTATATGCCTGCCTGACGTGCTCTGCAGTCTTCTCCTGGGATTTGCCATTTGTCCTTGCCCCTGCTGTTCCTGGCCTTAACCACTCATTGCTCTTGGTTACACCATGATGCACTTTCTTAATTTCATCCCTGACTGTGCTTCCCCAATGTGGGTGCTTGCCCTCCTCCTCCCATTCCCTTCATCCTCCATTCCTCTCTTTCTCTGACCTCTGCTTTCTTTTGGGGGCTTCCCTATCCTGCCATCCCACTATACCACCATACCCTACTCATTCACATTGCCTAATATTCCCTCCAGCATATCACCCTGCCTACTCATCTCCTCCTCCTCTGACCCTATTCTCTCATTCTAATCAAACCCATTCAGATGTCCTCCTGGTACTACCTACCTCACCATCAGCTCTCGGCTTCACCTGGCTGCACTTGCTCCTACCTTCATGCAGTTCTATCCATTCCTAATTTGGCTCTCAATGGACCCGGTTGGCATGCACTCCCATAGTTACCAATCATGGATAGCTTCCTCATGACAAGAGTCTGGTTCTCCTTCACTCAGGCTGATCTCAGGGTCTACTCATTCACATCGATTAATCGAGCATACTTCTCATTGAGTCTTATGCTACCTCATCAAACTGCTCTCCATTCGGAGATATGCCTTCTGTGTCCATTGCTCCTTGGCTCAGGGCTAACCTGTAGCCGACAGTCTCACTCTGCACCCATGAAGTCTGCATCTAGACCATGCGAAGCTCAGAGCAGGGTCCTTCTCCTTGGTCCATAGTGAGAATGTCTTCGTTCTGGGTGGATCTTCAGTCATCCCTCATCTCGGCGACACCTCTGGATGTAGAATTTATGCCTTCCAGGTGTAAGGGGTGGGGCTGTCATCATCAGCGCCCCTTTGGCTGCCCAGGTGGGTTTGGAGGAACCCTCTACACATATTCTCCTTCAGGACCACCTCTGATTCTTCTAGTCTATTTCGTAGGCTCGCGTTGACCAGCTGAGTGCCTTAGCAGTCATCTCTCTCCTGTCTTGCTTTTGAGTGTCTCGTTGCAGAGCCATTGCTCGTAACCCTCAACAGTTTTCCATTTAGAAGGACAGAGTGAGAGCTTCCTCTAAATTGTAACGTTTTCCTTCTCACTCGATCTCGACTCTAAACTGCAGTAGCTGACCCGTCACTAATCAAAACATCCTTCAGCCTGGAGGGAAGGCGACCTAGGCCTTGGATCCCCAGAGGTTTCCTCCTCAAAGGTTTTTTTTTCCTCTCCTCCTTGCCAATGGTCATAATATTGGATAGGGTTGGAGTTTCCTTAGGTGCCGTAGTTTAGTTCCGCTGTTGGATGGAGTCAGATGGTGGCCCCGGCTGTTTCCTCTCTCTTTAGGAAGTCTACCCTTCTACATCTTGTCTGCTTTCATTTCATTCATCATCCTCTTCATATTTCATTCTTCTCCTGTCCTCCCCATCTACGTCTATCACCTTAATTTCCAGTCTCGATATATTCTGATTTCTTGCCTCTTCGATGCTCGACACCCTTTTAATATTCTTTTTGGGCTTCTTCCTAAGTTACCTTTAGCCAAAGGAATTATTCCTGTGGCACCTATGGGGGTGGGAATCCTCCTCTAGGGTTTCATGTATCGTACCCCTACAGGGTGGTATATACCTTGGATATTAAGGCAAACAATTACAATGTACCAAAGTCACACAAGCATACATCTCATCCAGTTGGGCAAGCCTATTGAAACTGGTGGCTGAGGGCTGGCTGGAGTTCAGTGGGCAGAGCAACAAACCACTCCCCCAAACAGGCCTTAAAAGGACCTCCTCTGGGCCAGTCCTCATTTACTTTCTTTGTTGCTCCACCATCCACCCCTCCTCCTCCAGCAACTCATCTCTCTTTCCCGTGGGCTTTTTCCTAAGCTACCTTTAGCCAAGGAAATTATTCCCATGGCACCTATGGGGGGGGAACCCTCCTCTAGGGTTCCTTACGTCATACCCCTACAGGATGGTATATACCATGGATAGAGAGGTGAACAGTCACAATGCATTGAAGTCACACAAGCATACATCTCATCCAGTTGCACAAACCCATTGAAATTACTTTAACTTTGGTAATACAGAGGAAAATACTGGAGTTGCATGCTAGGCTAACCATATAACTCCCCCCCCCCCAGCCAGCAGATCCCTGCCCCTACCAACGCAGGCAACAGTCAGGCTCAGGTGGCACACAGGAGAGACACTAGCCAGTACAGCATTTTAAGTCAGACACTGACTGTAGCAGTAAAGACACAACCAACACAGCAAAGCAGAACAGACCACCAATAAACATAATTAAATATAAACATCACCTACCCTTGCCTTTTGTAGACTATTAGAGCTATGTTAGCTCAAGTTGAGCAGTTTTGTGCTGATTGCTGATTGTGTTGGTCACAGTCTACTGGTAGAGACACTGGCCCACTCCAGACACAACAGTAAAGAGAATGCCTCACATATTGCAGCAGGCTTCTTTTCCCAGGCACTCGCTGGCCCTGACTGGTGCCAAATCAAATGGCCAATAGTGTATGGCCCCTGCCAGTTTAGAACTGCCCTGTGCAAACTGGAATTCCCTTTCACCACCTCCTCTGCTTGTTTGCCAGTGTCTTGTTTTACAAATTTGTGCATACAGAATTGTGAGTAAATGCACCTGCGGCACTATGATATTGCTTGCTTGCTGCCCTCCAAATCACTACTCACCTCCACCCACTGCACTGGAGCACCACCAGTCAGTCCTACCTCCCAGGTAGTTGTTGCTTCATCATTGCTTGCAGCAGCCTCCAGCAGTTCATATTCCTTTGTCCTTTGCTCTGCCTTCCAAACTTCCACTGCAGGCTCAGACCAACTGATGCCCTGACTGATCCAACCATCTGACTCCCACAGTCACTCACTGGTGCTCTTAGCCCTGAACCATTCAATCCCAGGCCATAAAACCCCAGCCTCCCCCCCACCAACTCCCAGGCTGGAAAGCAAAGCAGTAGCTCCTTCACAGACATCATCAGAGGGCAGATGCGGCAACAGGAGTCGCAGGACATGACAGTCACAGTCAGGAGGAGATGGAAAGTGAAGTAGAACCAAGCAGGCAAACACATCAGTGGTAGCACCGCATTTTTTTCCCTCAATGTGAGCAGTCAGTCTCCCACCCACCCCTTCTGACTCCTCGCTATTGATGGTGGCATGCGCTTATGCTACTTCCAGGTGTGATGTGGTCCATCACTGTCTCCCTACCTGCTACAATCCACTCTTCTCCTCCTGGTTTTGGCCAGGCCACTTGCGTAGCACTGGTCCCCCCCTCTGCCATCTAACTGTCTGGCTGCCGTAGCTCACTGTGCTCTCTTGGGGCTCTCACTCCCAGGACCTGACCCAACCCACCAGTAAAATCCAACCCCCCACCCACAGAACAGCAGACTCCTGTGTCCCTCCCAGCTCACTAGCAGGCAGCAACAGCATATGGCCTGAATGTTGGGAGTGTCAAATGTGCTCACTAAAATGCTGGGGGAAACTTGTGCCCCCCGTCATCCCCTATAATTACTCCACTGCATATATGATTGAGAATTTACCTAATAGCATATGAAAACTTAGTACTTAGGGCTCTTGTAGAAACCACATGATAAAAAAAACACTGAGCTATGGAAGTGATAGTAGAAGAAAACATCAGTATGTTGGGTATATTTATTTATTTATTAAATTTTGATAATCGGGTGAGCCCACTGGGCCCCGAGAGTCCCTTTTTCAGGGGCGACCCGAGGATTACATAGATTATTACATAGGATTGAGTGCAACAAAATACATAACATGTGTCACATAGATACATTACCGGGTAGACATGGTAGGAATATAACAAGTTACAACGGTACAGGAGTTGGACCACAGAGTATTGGCTAACGCTTGGGAGTCCCTTAACTTAACAGTTGCAGTATGTGGAGGTAGTCAGGTGCACCTTAAGCCTAGCGCAGAAGTTGTAGGAGGAGGAGGTTTCCTGAATACCTTGTGGCAGTGAGTTCCATAGGGTGGGGGTGGTAAAGGTGAATGACTTCCTGCCTGCCTTGGTTCTCACCCTGGGCACCGAGAGGAGAGTCCTGTCAGTCGTACGGAGTTGCTTTGGGTTGCTCTTGATGGAGATGAGCCAGGTGAGGCTGGGTGGAGGGGGAGGAGTGGAGTAATTTGTGGGTGAGGCAGGCGAGGGGTAATGAAGTCTGTCCTCCCAGGTGGGCCAGCTTAATAGAGACAGCGTGTCACAGTGGTGAGTCATCGGCCCTTTAATGTGGGCGTGGGCCACCTTATGGTAGAGAACCTGTAGCTTGTTTAGCTCTTGCCTAGCTGCTCCCTGGATGACAGGGGCAGCGTAGGTGGTGGTGGGGAGCAGAACACTCATGGCGATGGTTACCCGAGCCGCTGGTATCAGCTGGTCTTTCAGCCTGTAAAGGGTCCCGAGTTTGGAGTGGATATTCTTGGTTACTTGGTCTACGTGCTCCTTGAGGGTGAAGCCCTGATCCAAGGTAAGGCCAAGGTATTTTATAGAAGGGACCACCTCGAGCCTCTTGCCTGGTGTGTGGTCGTAAGTTGGAGGAGTTGGCCTCTATCCCGATTGAGGGATCTGGGGCCGAACAGCATGGCCTTCGTCTTGCTCGGATTGATGACCATTCTATTGGTGATTAGCCATTCCTCAAGGGATTCCAAGTCATCTTGGAGCCCTGAACATAGTTCTCCCATGTTGGTGGAGGGCCAGTAGAGGACTGCGTCATCCGCATACTGTACCACTGAGCTCCCGCCACAGTGGTTGCAGAGGTCATTGGTGAAGAGCGAGAAGAGAAGGGGTCCGAGTATAGACCCTTGAGGCACCCCCTCGGTGAGAGGAAGGGACCCGGACAGGGAGTCATTCCATTTACCTTCTGTGACCCTCCAGTTATGTAGGTGGAGAACCACGACAGGGAGTGACTGTCTAGTCCAACTTCCCTCAATTTAGAGAGCAGCAGGTTGTGGTTGACAAGGTCGAATGCTTTGGATAGGTCTATAAAGACTGCTCCAGTTGGGGTTCCCTTGTCCAGTTCTCTGAGTACATCAGTAGTGAAATTGATGAGAGCAGTGTCAGTCCCATGGTTGGTTCTGAAGCCATGCTGTGAGGGGGAAAGTAGTTGGTGGATCTCTAGGTAGTCTCGTAGTTGATTGTATATCAATCTGTCTTGGATCTTACCAAGGCTACAGAGTATGCAGATTGGCCTATAGTTGTTGGGTGATTCCCTCGTTCCACCCTTGTGGACAGGAACTATGTGGGCCATTTTCCAAGTATCTGGGATGACCCCTTCAAGGATGGAATGGTTGAGGAGCCAGGTTAGGGGCCTAGCGAGTGCTGAGGCCCCTTCCTTGAGAATTCGGGGGGGTATACCGTCGGTTCCAGTGGATCCCGATGCTTTGAGGGTTTTAGTAGAGGGAGGACTTCCTTAGTCTAACTAGCTTGAGGTGGAAGGAGGATAGTCTCTTATGGTGGAGGGGGTCGAGGGGCCTGGGGGTGGGTGGGCAGACCTGCTTTAATCTGTTCCAGATTAGTGAACTGTCAGTTGAGTGCCATAGCGATGACTGAGTCATTATTCATTGGATGGCCGTTCACCTCTATGTGGCCATGCACAGACTTCCCGCTGCCCTTAGTAGCCTGCTTATGTGAGCCCAGAAGAGTCTGGGGTTGTTTAGGTTCTTCTTTTTTTTTGTAGGTTAAAGACATACTCTCGCTTTGCCACTTTTATGGCCAGTTTCCAGAATCTGTTTCGATCGCTTATAGATTGTGAGATCAGCTGGTGATGAGGACAGTTTATATTTCTTCCAGGCTGAGTCCCAGTGTTTCTTGAGATATTTCACATTGGGGGTGATCCACTTATAGCAGCTCCCCTTGGTGCGGAATCTCTTCATGGGGGCCAGCCAGTCAACCACCGTGGTGATTGCTCCTTGGAAGAAGGCAACAGCCTCATCCAGTGAGGGGAGAAGTTTGATGGGACTTCAATCTATACTGTTAAGGCAACCTAACGGATTTTCTGGCAGTAGATGGGAGAAATCCCATGCCGCCAGGATTCTTGGGCGGACTCTGGGGGCAGTGTTTTTCCAAATGCAGAAGATAGGGGAGTGGTCGCTTAGAGCATCTGCTAGGGTGCCACCCACCTGTACATGGGAGGGATTACTTGTGAGTATCCAATCGAGAGTGGTATGGTTACCCATCCTATAGTTCATTCAGGTGGGCCCAGTGATAATCTGTTCTAGGTTGGCATCCTGGACCAGTCCTGTTAAGGAGTGGTTGCCTTGGGGTGCCCAATTTAGATTGAGTAGTTCCGTGGAAACTTCCTTGGATATATCCTTTAGGACTGCTTCCAGGGAGGTCCGCACGTTCATCGGGGGATTGTATACGCATCCTATGTTAAGGTGCTTACAAGGGCCAAGGGTGATGTGCACAAAGGTTGATTCGCCTTCTGTACAGGTGGCTTGTTTCGGGTTTGTCTGTACGGCGTTAAGGGAGTCTTTTGTGTAGATTAACACCCCTCCCCCCTTTTGCCCTACCTATCCCTTCTATGAGAGGTATATTCTGTGGCAGCTACCTCATGTGGTAGAATGTGAGGTTTGAACCAGGTTTCCGATACCGCCAGGATGTCCGGATTGTACCGATCTAGCCATGATTGTAGTTCGTGAACCTTTGGCCTAAGGCTACATATGTTCATATGCACTATATGTAGACCCTTGGAGGATGCCCAGTGGGGGTCAAGCGGGGAGGAGACCAAGAGGTTATGTGAAGGGGGTCCTGGGTTGGGCTGGATGACACTGGCCATGAGCAGAAGGGTTGTGAGGAGGCCAAGCGTGGGGATCCTTCCCAGGGGTAGGGTCTTAGCCCTAAGTATCCGCTTGGCGGTGAGTAGAGTGGAGTATAGGATTCCTCGTTTGCAGAATTCATGTGCAAACAGAAGTCCTTACAGGTTGCTGGGGGGAGGGGGGATGGCGCCCCCAGGAGTGGGTGGGGGGAGGTCCCGAGGGAGGGTGAGGTCTGGGGTCCTGTTCACCTATGATCATGATCCTGTCGGTCCATAGGAGGGTTAGTATGTACAGGACAGCCAGGAGGAGCCCTCTATTAGGTCTGCTGCGAGCAAGGGGACCAGACATGGTAGGGCTCATTCTGCCTCTTCCAGTCGGGGTCAATCTATGGTCTAGTGAGAAGAGGTACCGAGGCTGGGTCGGATTTCCCTTACTTATGGGAGGATTTATGGTGGGGAGATGATTAACCAGCTATCCAGTTAAGTGGCGGAACGTTTATCAGGTACCGCTTTTGCTTATAGGCCACTTGGGACACTTTTAAGCAAAGTCCCAGATTGGAAGGGGGCTGTCTAGTGAGGGGCAGGCTAGCATAAAAATACAGTCTTAGAGCAGTAAATCTAACAGGCTCAGGTATTCAAAGTCCCTTAGACATAATTAAACAGATAAGAATGTAGAGTAAAATCTAGAAGTGCAAGTTTGCGGAGAGGTTATTAGCTCAATGGAGGGTAAAGATAACATAGGAACATTTCAGTAAGATGGTATTGTAATCAAAGCATTTGTTTAGGCAGAGTAGCAAGTATAATATGGACTTTAGTAGGGAGAGGTCTGTTGGATCAGTTCAGTTCAGCTGCTATCCCCATATAGTGGGGGTATGGGAGGCGTCCCGGAGGGAGAGCTGTATCCGCCCAGTTTATGACAGTTCCTTCAGAGTATTTAATAGGGAGGAGGGAATGGGTGGGCGGAGGCTAAAAATCCTCTGGTCCCTGCGGTAGTTGGTGGAGCGAGGAAACACCACCAGGGGAGTCCTGCACGTCGGGGGAGGTCCACCGGTTCGAGGTGCACTTGCCGGTGCCTCGACCCCGAGGAGAAACACTGCGGTAGGTCACGAAGAGTTGAAACTGGCAGTTCTGGTGTAGGGGGGAGTCAAGCAGCCCCAGCCACTCTCTCCTCCCCCTGGTGTCCTGCGATGTGCGTGGAGCCAGTGGTCGCACTCTCAGCCTTAAGGCCAGGCTGGGAGAGTGTCGTCACTGGCTCTGGATCCAATCAGCAAGTTGCTGATGTTCAAAAAGTCTGCACGTCACCTCCTGTAGTTAGCAAGGCACGGGTCGGTAGACGTTGGAGTCTGGGAGGCAAAGGAAAGTCTGTGGAGGTGAATGTTCCTGGTGAACAATACCTTCTGGTCCCTGCAGTAGTTGGTGGAGCGAGGAAAATGCTGCCAGGGGAGTCCTACACACGCGGGGAGTCCACGGTTGGCAGTGCGGCTTGCAGTGCCTCGACCCCGAGGAGAAACACTGCGGTAGGTCATGGAGAGTTGAAACTGGCAGTTCTGGTGTGGGGGGGGAGTCAAGCAGCCCCAGCCACTCTCTTCTCCCCCTGGTGTCCTGCAATGTGTGTGGATTATCTACATCAAGTGTTTAGTGATGAAAAGAAAGAGTTGAGATGATTTACTGAAAAATGAATGTCCCAGATAACACACTAACTTAAAACACTAACTTAAAAATAATTAAAAACTTTTGCCAGCCTGCTGGCACAGTGGTAGCATTACTGCTTGCAATGCCAGTGACCTGGGCTTGGGAGTGACCTTGGATAGCTGGAGGGCCGGCCAGGGGAAGGAGGAGGAAGAGGATTGAGCACCCAGAAGGCTGCTCAGACTTGTGTGGGAGGGAGGGTGCCAGCTGAGTTCGGAGATGGTGGCACATCTCAATGCACCCCACCTCCTTGAACTCCCTGTGTGCCGGCACTCTAGGGAGGCATACAGAAAAACAAGGAAATACCCTGCCCAGGCTGCTGGTAGAAGAGATCCAGCTACCCCTAGCCTCCATAACCAGGCTCCCTGAAGGATCACCCGGACCTCCCAATGAAGACTTACGGACTGTGGGGGTAAGAGGGACTTACCACCCCCTGCCTGGGGGGCAAACTGTGGCAGGATAAAGATCGGTCCAAGGGGTTCACTGAGGGGAGTTACCTGGGGCAGAGCAGAGGGATAAACAGCACAGGGTCTCTGAAGAGTGGGAGTCGGGTGGAGAGAAGGAGGGGGAAAAAGAATAAATATATAAAAAAAAAATTAAAACCTACATTTATCACTCCATTTACATTTGACGAGACACCGCCCCGACCAACAAACATGCTCACAAATCAAAATGACACAGTGAAAAAAATAGAAATGGCACGCACTTTTCACAAGGTAGAATACTTGTCAGCTTGTCTTAAAAAAAAAATCCCAGTCATTTGATAAATCCATCTGAACAGTGCATAATAAAGACAGGTGGCATTACCTAACACAACACAGTACAATAGTAACATGCTCCTGTGTGAAAAAAAAAGTTCAGAACTAGAATAAGTTTTGTGCAGCTAAAATGTACCTTTTATTTATATGGGATTCAGGAACAGAGTATGCGATGGAGTATCGTATCAATTCAAACATGTACCAAGGAATAATTGTAAAATACTGCCAGAGTCTCGCCCTCTGTCATACCATTAGTAATTTAATTCATTATCAGAAATGAATGTACTGGCTTCCTCAGGTTGGCTGCCTATCTGACTGTTGATACCAACTGGCTACATCCGTCTAACTTCTTGAAGGAAGGGGCTCAGCTAAAGAAGGTTGTGTGACTCTCTTCCCCACCTGAAAAACATACAAGTCTCCTTTAGAATACAGAAAGATGAACAAAGAGGGTGATTTGATAGCTTTTACTGCGCCAACAAGACATTTACAGATCACAAGCTTTCAGGCTACACAGAGCCCTTCGACAGACATAACGGCCAGGTTCTGCAGAAAACAAGCTTCTTTACTAAGGATAGAGAAATCTACTGGTAAATAAACTTCCACACATGGGTATAACAGTTCTTTTGATAAGACGGTATACAAAGGAAAAATAAAAACAGTCTGAAATATTAGGTGGTTGATCAAAGTAGTGATGCAGACTCCTTTCTTTGAATGGAATATGACAGTAGGAGATCTATAAACTGTAACATTTTCGTATTCAAAAAGTCTCGCTAGATACAGACTGTGTGTGTGTGTGTGTGTGTGTGTGTGTGTGTGTAACAGTTCTGTACTTTAGAATACAGGTAATCTTTGGCACTAAACTCGTCCTAATCAGCAGCTACCGTAACAGATTCCTGTGCATAATGGCAGCATGAGGTAATGATGTAAATAACGCTATATAGCTCATGCTTTTTGTGAATACAGAATCTCACTACTCAGTTCAGTCGTTCACATACAGTGACATAGCTAATAAGATTTTTGAATCAATGGCTGTGTAAAATAAGTATTGAGACATAAAATGAGAACAGTAACACTACAAGTAATTAACTTAAAAGAGATAGGAAATGGTTGTGACTTATTTTAATAAAAATGGCTCCCCAATCATTGTCTGGTGTGTTTTTAACGGTGCCTGATGTAGTCAGGACAGACTTCTTGGTGTTGCTATAACACGTCTTTAGAATCTGGAAGAGGCATATCATCCAGTCTTACTACAACAATTACTGTGTCAGGACTACTTTCATTCCACATCACAGTAACTGCAGTAATAACATCCAGGTAACATCTACACATCTCATCCACATCACCATAGTGTTGACACAAAACATAAACCTCATTCTATGGCTTCTCCAACATTGTAATGTCAGGAAGGCTCAGTCTGCAAGCTCTGGTGTGCTAGGCCGGTACAAGGTAAAGGGTGGCCAGCCTTGACAGCAATAATCTACAACAGGATAGGACCTTGTAGTTCTGGATGAGAAATAAAGTACACTTTAAGTCAGAAAATGCTCGGTTTAAATCAGTTCTTAATAAAGTACACAAAATGTTGTTAACAGGTAGCTTCACCCCATGGCCAGCCGTGGTGCTTCGAATCAACAGGGATGCCCCCTGATGAAGAGTCTGTTGACTCAAAGCGCCAGGGTTAGCTGTGGGCGAAGCTACCTGTTAACAACATTTTGTGTACTTTATTGAAAATGGAGTTAAACTGAGCATTTTTTTTTTTTTATTTCTTTTATTGCAGCATTTTTTACACACATCAAGGATAGATACAGTATATTGTGCTAGGTAAGTCTATAGACAGCAGCATTAAATAGTCAGCAGAGTCATATTTCCCTTAGGGTCAAATCATAGAAAATCAGTTGCAGTTCTCCAATTTGTTTTTTAACATAGTCCATCTCCATGAGATCTCTAGAATTCTGAGATTAAATAAATCCTCTTCCCAAATTCTGTTGTCTTGCCAATATTCCATTTAATTGTAGGATCATTGGATATAACTACTAATTTGAATAGATCCTGAGTTTAAAGTTTAATTCTAAATGTCTCCCCCCACTCCCGTCATCCCTCCCTCAATGTTATTTGGTCTTATAGCGAGCTAGTCATTGACCATATCAATAGATTAGTGGCAAAAGTTGGGATCCACCGGTAATGGTAGAATACCCACCTCTGTCATTTCGACATGTGAGATGGACTTTCATTTTGGATTTTTGCATTGAAAGTCTCTGGTTGGTATAAGTCAGACATAATAGATCTCCATTCTTCAATTGTTGGTATCTGTGCCGACATCCATCATCGGGTAATAGATTTCTTTGCTGCAAGAAGACATATAGGCAGAAGGGTATTTACCCATGGAGAAATGTGGTCTGGGAAAATTCCCAGTAATGTCTGCTCGGCTGTTAGTTCAACTGACTGACAAAATAAGCTAGTAAATTCTATCTGTAGGGTGAGCCAAAAGGGCATCAGGTTAGGGCATAGCCAAAAAATATGACCCAGGGAGGCCCTAGGGCCACCACAACCTCTCCAACAAACCCCGTATTTGTCTGGGAGGAATTTAAGGAGGACTGCTAGCACTCTGAAAAAGTGGGAGTGGCACTTCCATGCAAACTCTCTCCATAGAGGGAATGAGGAGGTCTTCACCACCTTCAAGGCCGATCCCAGCCATGCCTCCATGGATATCTCCAAGGATAAATCGTTACTCCATTCTTGTAAAATGGAAGCAGTGAATTCTTGTTGTTCGTTCCTCAATCCCTTGTGTATAGTTCCTATAATATGTTTTCCCATATTCCCACAAATGGCTTCTATGAATAATTTTAATAATTCCGGAGTCGGTGAAGGCATTTTAACCTGAATGATCCTATTCCGTAATATATGATTCTGAACCTGAAAATAACGAAATAGATCTGAGTTATGGAGATTATATTGGGACTGTAACTTTTCAAAAGGAAGAATCCCTTGTGGGGAAAGGAATTGAAAAAAATTGGAGAGTCCCAGTCATCTCCAAGTGGAAAAAGCATAGTCCATATGTATAGGGACAAAAGTATCATCTTCAGTAATTAATTTACAATATTCATATATTATACAGATTGGGCCAGACTGTCTCATACATTTCCATAATTTATAAATTTGAGCCATTATGCCCGTGAGGGCACCAGGTGACACCGATCTCTCATCAGAGGAGAAAAGAATCTTCTTGATATCAAATAGATAATTTTTTTTTTGTGTGTTCTTTTTTACCTCCTCCTACAATGCTCCGGTGTCTGCCTCTCCTTTGGGCCCTCCAAGCCTTCTCCACTCCCCGGCCATCCTCTTCCTGAGCCCTGCCAACCCATCACACATCGCTGCCAACCCTCCGAGACATCCCAGAGTAACCCATCTCTGGATGGGTCCCCCTCCTCCAAGGGGGAAGGCACTGGGTCAGGGGGAAACCCCAGCACACTATTATCTTTACTTGACTCGGGGGTGCTGCTGTAGAGGGGCAGGCTCCCGGAGGTGCCAGGTGTGTGAAGAATGAGGAAGCCATCATCCTGCGGCCACCAAAGTTGTTTTCTGCTTTTTTGTTGGTTGTCCCTCCTGCGCCTCTGCATAGTAGTGCCCCTGGTCTCCACCGGGGGCTGCTACAAGAGCGGCGCTGCCCACCCAACCCACCTCAGGAGAGGAGAGCAGTCCCCCAGATGCTCAGTGCTTTCCTTCCCCAGCCAGACCCCAATGACCCGAATCCATTCCTGAACCTGAGTCGCCGGCGTGGTTCGAGGTGTGGCGTCCAGTGCCTCAGCCCTCTACGCCACTGGGCCAGCCCAAATAGATCATTTAAATGAAACTTAATATCTTTCCAGGGGGTCATGCAGGTCTCCACCAGCCAAAGTAATAATATCCTAAGGAACACCACTTTGGCATATAAACTAAAGTCTGGGAGGCTAAAACCACCTTGGGCTAAGGATAATTTAAGGACTGATAACCTTATTCTTGGACAGCCTTTACCCCAAATGAAGCCTGATATTAATCTACTCCAGGATTTAAAATAATATATCGAAGGAAAAATAGAAATGTTCTGGATCAAACACAAGAGCCTGGGAAGGATATTAGTTTGAATAATCTCTATTCGTCGGTGGAAGGGGAAGAAACCACTGGACCACCTATCCAGATCTGGCTGAATTATTATCGTGAGGGGTTCATAATTTATTGTTTCCATGACCCCTGGATCTAAGGGAACATGAAGGCCCAAATATTTTATTTTAGTGGTCAACCACTGAAAGCATAAGCCTTTTTAACTGTTTTGGGGGGCTAAAGTTGAAAGCTAAAATTTCCATTTTGGCATCATTTAACTTAAATCCTGCTATCCTTTCAAACTGTCTCAATGTGTTCTATGTTTCAGGAACTGACACAGTTGGGGACAGCAAGGTTAACAGTATATCGTCCGCAAACATATTACGTTTATGTTCTTGCTGCCCTATTGGTATACCTTCCACCAAAGTCGTAGCCCTCAATATAGATGCCAAAAGTTCAAGATAAAATGCAAAAAGGTAAGGAGACAAGGGGCATCCCTGTCTTGTTCCTCTGCCCAATTGAAGCGGGTTAGATAAGGCACCATTGACTTGGATGTAAGCCCTTGGGGATCTGTAGAGGTTAGTTAAACAAGCTATAAATGAAGAGGGAAAATGGAAGGCCCCGAGGATGTCCCATGGAAAGGACCACAAGACACAGTTGAAGGCTTTTTTGGCACTGAGGCTAATAAAAACTGATGGAATTTTTCTAGTCCGGACATATTCCTGGAGGACTAGTGTCTTGCGGATATTATCCGCAGTGCTCCTATTTTTGATAAAGCCGGATTGATCAGGGTGTATCATTTTGGGATAATAAATTCTAACCTGGAGGCCCAAATGGGCATGAAAATTTTATAATCTACATTCAAAATAGAAATGGGGTGGTAGGATCCAGGGTCTGAAGGATCCTTATGTGGTTTAGGTATGGGGCAATTGTTGCAAAGTCCCAATGTGGAGGGGGCAAACTGCCCTGGGCTATCTCAGTAAATAAGGAGTGTAACCTAGGGGTTAATTCTTTTATAAACATCTTGTACCACTCAGGTATGTAACCATCAGGGCCTGGACAATGCCCAGAATTAAGATTTTTTTGTTACCTCCATGATTTCCAATTGGGAGATGGGGGATTCCAAAGAACAAATTTGAAGGGAAGACAGTGTTGGAAGGTTAGCTTGTTTTAAAAAAGAGAAGTATCTGGTGGAGTGGAGGACAGGTTTGAAGAGTATAATTTGACATAATGATTTGAGAAGGCCTGTAAAATATGACTATCTGAGTGGTGCAATTTACCAGTGGTAGGGTTTTTAAGTTTAAGTATAGTAGAAGAACGTTTCCTTGATTGAAGTTTCTGGGCCAGTTTTCTAACCCCCCCTTGAACCATTCTCATGAACTGTTTGTCTAAGGTAAATTAGGGATTATTGTATTTTGTTATCTATAATTTTCTGCAATGCAGCCTTGGTGTCTTAATTTGTTTTTGCAGATCTGTATCTCCCTCTCTACATAACATCTGGTAGTTTAGTAGTTGCTCTGACAGTGTTTGATACCTAGCCTCTCTTTCTTTATTCTTTTTAGTGGTGTATGCTATAATTTCCCCTCGGATTGTTGCCTTCATGACATCCCATTGAATTGCTTCAGTGATGTCTGGGGACGCATTCTCAGAAATAAGCTGAGGGATTCTGGTTTTAATTACCTCCTGGAATTCCTTATCCACCAAGGTTAACAGATTCAGTCTCCATAGGGTCTTTTTCTTCTCTCTTCCCATATCTAACTTCAAAATCAGGGGGTGGTGGTCAGATAATATTTTCGGGCCTATAGATATATCCTGGACAGATGATAAGTGTTCACAGGTTACCATAAAATAATCCAGTCGAGAATACGATTTAAATCTGGGCGAATAATAGGTATAACCAGGTGCAGAGTGGAATAAGCGTCCCCATACATCACAAAGCCTAGGTGATCCATGGTGTTTTAAAACTGTTTTGTGGTTGTAGTGTTCCTGTGTGTCTGCTGGTTTGAACAATTGTGGTTGTAGTGTTCCTGTGTGTCTGCTGGTTTGAAAAATCAATATGTGGAGATAAGGTCAAATTGAGGTCACCCCCAAAATCACCTGACCATGGAGGTGGTCCAGCATTGTTGATATAAATCCCCACAATATAGGAAATTTTGTCTGAGGAGGGAAGTAAACGCTGACCAAAGTGACCTTCTAGCCTTATAAAAGACCCTTGACTATCACATATCTACCTTGGGCATCAACATGTGTTTGTAGTATTTCCAAAGGAGTAGTTTGAGGGATTAAAATGGCCGCCCCTCTTTTTCTGCCCCTCGGATGTGATGATGCAACAACCCGATACCTATTCCCCCAGTTTAGTTTAAGGTGCTCAATGTTGGAGAGGTGGGTCTCCTGGAGAAAAATAAGATCTGATGTATGTTTGCTATGATACTGCATGAGGCGGGCTCATTTGATGGGGTCATGGAGACATCAATATTTTGTGATATAATTTTTACTGGATTAACTGACATCATGTTGGGATTTTAGGATTTTAATTTGTATTCATTTTTCCCATAGGGTGAATGAGGATGCATCAGCCCAGACCACACTCTTCCAGAGTCCACGGTCCAGCTGTCTAAGAAGGGCTACCCACTGACTGCTTTGTAAAATGTGTAACAATAAAACATACTTCATTAACAATAATTCTTGACACATATTTCTCTCACTCCCTGCTCCTTTCAAGAGCCCTTGTGATAAAATATCCTGAAGTAATCAATAAATGGTAAAGATAAGTTGCAAATAAAAATATCTGGCCCATGGACCAGCTTGTAGTAAATCCAGATAACTGTAGAGAGTTGTTATAAAGTCTCCCTCACCCCTTTGAAAACTCTGAGATCCCTGGATCAAATAACCCATGATTAGAACGTTGAAACAATAACTACAAGTAACCCAGTTAACCATAACAAGAACTATGTACAATAAGACTCCCAAGTGGGAGGTGCTCATTCTGAGCTCCCCCTGAACCATCCTGTCCTGATTTCCAAAGGAAGTAGGAGATGAATGTGGGGCTCTGTAACTAAACCCGGAAATTAAAATCCCCAGAATTAGCAGTAAAGCCCCTAAGGGAGTGGAAAGACTACCACACCAGGGTGGAATTGGTACAACTTGAGCCATTTACCAGACATTCCCCAAGGGAGGCTATCCATCTATAGCCCTTATACCTAATTGGCATTATGTATCATATGGAGTTGCTGTGGGGAGGGTATATAAATCTGAACCAAAGTAGAAATCGGAAACGGGGGAGTGCTCAGACATTTAAATCAAAGTCCCTTAATGACTGATCATTTTAAGTAATAACCCATTAACAATACATAGCAAAAAAGTCCCCTTAACCCGTCTTATAACCCTTTCCCCCTCCATAATTCAAATGTATGGGAACCAAGCCCTTCAAATCAACAGGTAAGTCCAGTTTAAAGGCACAAACTGGGTAGCAAGCTGCTAATAGAGCAGGTAGGAGCCGAAGTCCTAAGGAGGCCTCCTTGGATCTGCAGTGACCAGTCAGTCCCCTTATATAGCAAAAAGCAGTCATGAAAACATTGAGTTGAGAGCAGTCAATGTGGCAGGACTGGACAAGAAAGTAAAGTAACCACAGTCATGTAGCCTTCCAGTAGCGCTTTTCCCCATAGCCTGTCCTCATAGCCTTTGCACGAAGAGTATCATCCAGGAGGGACCCCCACAGGCCAGCCCAGCCATCAAAAACAGTGGACTAAGAGTGGGTGGAGGGGCTCCAGAGAGGCTGGGACACCACCAGAAGTAGAAAAATGAGAAGGGAGCAATAGTCTCCATGAAAAAGCTCTCTAGCCTGGGACACACCCCACCATCAGAGAACAATAAGGGGTCCAAATGGCAACCTAGGGTCAAATTTCAAAATGATGGTTTTAAAATCTGGTTGTTAATTGTTGCCTGGACCGATTAGAGACACCCCCCCTCACTTCCGCAGCAACCCACCTCCTCCATCGCCCCCCCAACCTCCATGGGAGAAGGCCAAGCCCCAAAACAACAAAAGAGGAATTGCTACCAGTCATGAGAAGCAATTCATGTAGGCAAAGTAGGATTTCTATATTGTTGAAGTCGCCTCAAAATGACATCTAGTGGCATTGTTGATGTTTGAAGCTGCTTTGGACATTCTGTCTGGTTTGTTTGTCCCTGATGAGATTTCACAGTCTCCGCTATCTTATCATTGATCATTCCCCTGGTTAAGAGATCTGCTGTTGCTTCTGTTGCTGAATTATAGGTTTGATGGCCAGATGGAAGGAAAACTGTTAATTTGGCAGGATAGGGGGTGCAGAAACAACTTTTCTGGGATTGAAGTATGGGGAAGAGTGGGCTGTAGTCCCAATGTTGTTTCTGAGTGCAGGGAGCATAATCATTATCGAACAGCAGACCACCTTGCCCTTTTGCCAAGCCTTTCTCAGGAGAACCTTTTTGGCTTGATAGCTTAGTTAGCGAATAACAAAGGAGCATAGCCTTGCCTCAGGTTGAAAGGGTTTAGGGCCAAGAGCTCTGTGGGTCCTCTCGATGTCTAACTGAAAATCTGGGTCTAATTCAAGCAATAGGTGCAGTAGGTAAATGGCAAATGCCCTAGGATCGTTCCCCTCTTCGTCTTCAGGGATGCTGAAGATCAGAATATTTATCCTACTTTCATGGTTCTTGGCATCGTTTTGCCGTATGGAAATAGCCAGTTTGGCCATGAGAACTCTTACAGTCTCCTCGAGCTCATCTAACCTAGTGGAATTCAGGGAAATCTGATGGTCTGTGTTAGCCACTCGACTCTGCAAGGTGACCGGTTCAATTCTTATATCTTTTCATGATTCATGGACCTCTCCTCTGAAGTCCATGATCCCTTGTAGTATAGTTTCAGAATTTGGCTCTGAAGATTTTTTTGAGCCTTTTGCTTTCAATGATGAGGTTATTTTTTTTATCCAAAACACAAAATGTAGAGCACACACACCTCTAATAACAAGGGTACCAGTCTAAATATAAGTTAAACTTTTATTAACACATGCCAAAAAACCTGACGCATTTCGGATGAAAATTACATCCTTTCTTAAAGGTAAAACACCAATAGTGAAAAGATCCCTTAAATACACAAATATATCACCTATAACCAATAAACTTTAATTAAAACCACACTGTGATAGGTTAAAATATCAACAATATAATTAATTAAATACAGATAAAACACTTTTTAAACCTAGTAACTATAATATACTTAAAGAAACTATTTGTTGCTTCACAATAATACAAAGGTTTCATAAAGAGACAGAAGAAATAATAATAATAAAAAGGGGGAAAGAAAAAACTTTTAACTTTATAAGATGTTAACAAAAAATATCAAATACTAAAGGTATAAGTAACTACTTTAACCTTTCCTAAACTACTACTCATAATCCTACACAAAACATTTTAAATGCTCTTTCAGGCATCATAAATGATATTGCTCCATTCATAAAGCAATAAGTCTCATCATATAAATCACAATGTATGAGCATAGGAAAACGTTGTTTTAATTTAAAGCATTGATAAACATTATGTCCCCCCAAGAAAAATGACCAGACTGAAGCCAAAAAATTCTAAAGAGACAGATATAAAGCTACATTAAAACCTGTGCTTTTTTAGGGGATGGGAAGAACATAATATAAACATAATCAAGGAATCCAATTCACAGATTGCTCTTTACTTAAACTTAAAAAAAACAAATTCCTTTTCAAAAAGATTCTGTTGAAGGGAGGAAAACAAATATACACCACTAAATAATTTTTCATAAACGGAGCTATTCATTCATAATCTCATAACCACTATGCTAAAAAATGTAGTGAAGCTAAAGCACAAAGAAGAAATAAAGCTGACTATTCAAAGACGAAACTACGTATTTATAATTATAGACATACTTGTGTAATCTCATAACTACACTCCGTAAATGCATAACTAAACTAAAGAAATTCCAAGATATACAGCGCATTCACAACTATTACACTTAAAGCCATTACTATGCTTAACATTGTTACTTCTCCATCTAGAGGGGGGATCAAGAGTTGTTATAAAGCAAGAAGCATAACAACAACCTCTCTAACTCAACATTAAAGACTCCTAAATACAAAAATGATAACCAGTCTATCGCTATCACAAACACTTACTACTAACCAAGTTCCCCACCATTTAAACCTCTTGAAAGCAATAAATATACTAACAATTGAGCCGTTTTTTATTAAACCTTTTTTGTTTAAGAAACGGTTTTAATTCAAAACCCGCGTTTAACCCTTCATTTCTTGTAGCATTCAAATTGATAATCCAAAATGCTTCACGCTTTAGCAACAAGTCATTAAAATCTCCCCCTCGTGGTTTGCGTTGCACTTTATTAATGCCAATAAACTTAAATTCATGTTCCATATTCTTATGCGCTGTAGCTATATGGGCAGCTGTAGCATATGTTAAATCTGCTTTCTCGTTCGCTTTCAGATGTTCTCTAACTCTAATTTTAAAATTTCGTTTTGTCTTTCCCACATAAAAACTACTAGAGCTACAGAGGGCCATGTAAATTATTCCCTCCGTATCACAATTAATGAACTGCCTTATCTCAAAATTTCGTTGTACATTACTACAGAAAAAATCCTTTACATTGCTTTATCACTGAGCACATCCTACAATTTTTACACAGATAACAACCTACTATGTTTCTCTGTAAAGTGTTTGTGATAGCGATAGACTGGTTATCATTTTTGTATTTAGGAGTCTTTAATGTTGAGTTAGAGAGGTTGTTGTTATGCTTCTTGCTTTATAACAACTCTTGATCCCCCCTCTAGATGGAGAAGTAACAATGTTAAGCATAGTAATGGCTTTAAGTGTAATAGTTGTGAATGCGCTGCATATCTTGGAATTTCTTTAGTTTAGTTATGCATTTACGGAGTGTAGTTATGAGATTACACAAGTATGTCTATAATTATAAATACGTAGTTTCGTCTTTGAATAGTCAGCTTTATTTCTTCTTTGTGCTTTAGCTTCACTACGTTTTTTAGCGTAGTGGTTATGAGATTATGAATGAATGCTGTAATTATAAATGTATAGCTCCGTTTATGAAAAATTATTTAGTGGCGTATATTTGTTTTCCTCCCTTCAACTGAATCTTTTTGAAAAGGAATTTGTTTTTTTTAAGTTTAAGTAAAGAGCAATCTGTGAATTGGATTCCTTGATTATGTTTATATTATGTTCTTCCCATCCCCTTAAAAAGCACAGGTTTTAATGTAGCTTTATATCTGTCTCTTTAGAATTTTTTGGCTTCAGTCTGGTCATTTTTCCTGGGGGGACATAATGTTTATCAATGCTTTGAATTAAAACAACGTTTTCCTATGCTCATACATTGTGATTTATATGATGAGACTTATTGCTTTATGAATGGAGCAATATCATTTATGATGCCTGAAAGAGCATTTAAAGTGTTTTGTGTAGGATTATGAGTAGTAGTTTAGGAAAGGTTAAAGTAGTTACTTATACCTTTAGTATTTGATATTTTTTGTTAACATCTTATAAAGTTAAAATAGTTTTTTTTCTTTCCTCCTTTTTTTATTATTATTATTTTTCTTCTGTCTCTTTATGAAACCTTTGTATTATTTGTGAAGCAACAAATAGTTTCTTTAAGTATATTATAGTTGCTAGGTTTAAAAAAGTGTTTTATCTGTATTTAATTAATTATCTTGTTGATATTTTAACCTATCACAGTGTGGTTTTAATTAAATTTATTGGTTATAGGTGATATATTTGTGTATTTAAGGGATCTTTTCACTATTGGTGTTTTACCTTTGAGAAAGGATGTAATTTTCATCCGAAACGCGTCAGGTTTTTTGGCATGTGTTAATAAAAGTTTAACTTATATTTAGACTGGTGCCCTTGTTATTAGAGGTGTGTGTGCTCTACTTTTTGTGTTTTGGATATATGAACTGAGTATTGTAGCACCACGTCCTCATGCTTACTCCAAGTTTGTTTTTGGATGTATTATTTTTTTTTAAATCTGATCCCGGAGTGGGCCTAGTTTGCTGGTCTCCATCATCATCAGACAGACGATCCTCCGCATCAGTCATTTCGGCGAAGGGCTGGAATTGAATGCGATTTTGTTTTGCCATTTTCATTGAAGGAGCACTTGCTTGAGATGATTAGGCAGTAGGTAGTACCTTACTTCTAGATTTTAAAATGTCTTTAGTGCCCTTTTGTATAAATTTAGGTGGAAGCCTCTCGATCTTCATGCTCACCCAGGCATACCAGAACTGGAAATCCAAAACTGAGCATTTTTCTAACTTAAAGTGCACTTTGTTTCTCAGCCAGGGTGCAAGGTCCTATCCTGATGTAGATTATTGCTTCTCCAATGTCCCCATGGGAGATGGAGACTCTGTAAACACAGCCCCATATCAGGAGAAATTAATCTATGCTTACCCAGCATCTGCATAGTTGCTGCCATGCTTACAGATCTCCATGGTCGCGATTAAAGTAATTTTCTCCCACTCCCCCACACATGTACAACCCCCCAACACACTCACACACACACACACTCACACACACACACACACACAGACGCACACACACAATAGGAGGGTGCTGTAAACAAACCGGTGCCTCACAGGCATGATCAGCATCTGTTCCTTGGCCACCCCGTGATTGGCGGCTACTCCTCAGACCCCATCTGTCCCTACTCACACACACGAAAGCCTACTCCAGATAGCACATTTCAGCTTCCTCCAGCAGCACACAGATGACACATAATGAGACATTTCAGTCCATCTTCAGGAGCGGTGCCAGCGGAGGATACACAACCCTACCTAAGAAACATCCGCCTCCATGATATGCCTTGCAAAAGTGGCGGCAGACATGCAACACCCACCATCATAGCTGGATAGTCTGGTCCCCACTGTGAGAGCGCTCGTGGTAACACAACACCTGCCACCACAGCGGGACATTGCAGTACCCCTTGCCCCTTGGAGAACATCACATGACGGACTCCAATTGCTGCAGCTTCAAATTCAATTCAGAGGGTATTTATTTTGTTCTAATTTCTGTATTTTTGTTTTGTACAACTCTTGAAAACTCAATTAAAATTCAGTTGAGAAAAAAAAATGCACCTTCTGCACTAACTAGACATGCAATATTTTATTATTTGTTGTGATGTGAGTGTAGGAGGGATATCATGTAGAAAAGTGGGAGAAAGCATTATTACTGGTTATGACACTCATATTACCTCTCAGTTTCCTACAGCATATTATATTTGCATCACAATAATTCAACAAAATAAGTAAAACTTTATATATTAAAACAGTTTTGAGGCAATCGCTGTTGGCTCTAGCCAACTCTTGTTAAGAATAATGCTAGCACCTCAGTGTGCAGCAGGGCCCAATTAGCATTTTCACAAAACGTTGTTTTTTTATTACTAACTGTGCATTGTTCTATTTAGAATTTATCTGGTTGATTCTGCGTCACTGCCCGCCAGCATTTTAAATCCAAGCGCCCCTAGTGGCGCACCCACAACCTCTCGCGGCTATCCCGAGAATGATGTATGATGCGGGGAGTAGTCACGGGAGCATCCATAGATTTACTATATAGCTGGAGCTTTTAATAGTTCCAGTTTGAAATGTACATGTCTTAGTGCTATACCGAGACCATATATAGCACTGAGACATGTACATTTAAAATCGGAGCTATTAACAGCTCTGGCTATGGAGTAAACCTATGGACATTCCTATGGCTGCTTCCTACATCATACATCATTCTCGGGACAGCTGTGGGAGGTTGTGGGCGTGCTGCTAGGGGCACTTGGATTTAAAATAGCAGCAAGGAGGGACGCAAGATCAACCAGATAAATTCTAAACAAAACAATTCACAGTAAGTAATAAAAAATAACTTTTTGCGAAAATGCTAGTCGGGGCCTGATTTTAGATTGACGTTTCCCTTTAATTACTTTCAAAAATTTCTTTGGGTCAGTAGTTTATCTTAGCACGCCTAACTTCAAAGACATACTTATTCCTGGCACAACTATATTGCTCTCTGTCTCGGCTCAACCTGGAGTGCTGGCCTTTCCCCCATAATTTATTTTGTCTTAGCATGGCCAAAAAGAAAGTACCAATTTGCATTGTCCTTCATAAAGTTTCTTTTTCTCAGGGGCAGGTGCTTATTAAATGCAGATTTAATCTACAAAGTAGCTCCATGCAGTATCTAAGTCGGGAATTAATGTAAGTCTAACTCACTGCATGTCTTCCAAATCCCCAACAAAGGCAAAAAAGTTGGATTTTTTTGTAGGCTTTATAACTGATTAATTTTGGTGGCCCTCTATATTCTCCCTTGCCTCTAAGGCAGTACACTACATTGTGATTACTAAACAGATCAGGTAAGATTCCTGTTTCTATATGGTTTTCTGGAGAGTTAGTTAAGATCAGATATGTGGTCATTTTTGTTATATTAATTTGTGTAGGTTCTGAGATTAGCTGATTAAGACCAGTGTCATTTTATAGGCTCCTGCGATATCTAGATTTCTCAGGGACCAACCAGTCCATATTGAAGTCTACCACCAATAAGAATTTTTCTTCCTTTCCTTCCGGGATCTTGAGGACTACTGTAGCTAAAATTAGCCCTCCCCAGCCCCTCGCAGCAAGCCGCCACCAAATTGCTTCAGTCTGGGAATTGGAAAGGGTCTTGAGGGCTGCTGTAGCTAAAATTATCCATCCCAGCCCCTCTCAGCAAGCTGCCACCGAATTACTTCAGTCTGGGAATCAGAAAGGGTCTTAAGGGCTACTGTAACTAAAATTAGCCCTCCCCAGCCTCTTGCAGCAAGACGCCGCCGAATTGCTTCAGTCTGGGGATTGGAACGGTATGGGACATGAAGCAAACAATCTGCAGCTTCGCGTTTAAACTCTGCACCTTTTTGGTACAGTGTAAATTAATTTCTGTAGCCCTGAAACTCTCTGACCTGCTGTTCTGGGTTTTAAATGTTATTATTTCTTTCACCCTTTGTACTGTTAAAGATCTGTCCCTGCCTTTTGCCTGGTATTAATTTCTTCCAGTTTGGTGGCAGTCTGTGGCTGCTTCTGTGGTCTCTTTCTGCCTCTCGCCCTCTCCACTTTAGCTCCTGCCTATCATTTTCACTCTTTGCCCTCTCTCTCTCCTCCCAGTCCATTGTTCTTTAGCCGCACTCCTCCCCTCACCTTGCACAGCCCCTAAATCACTCTGTGGGTAATCCCTGTCTCTTTCTTTCTTTCCAGGGTCTTGAGGGCTACTGTAGCTAAAATTACTGCTCCACAGCCCCTCACAGCAAACCGCCACCGAATTGCTTCAGTCTGGGAATTGGAAAGGTATGGGACACAGATCAATCAGCCTGCAGATTCGGGTTTAAACTTGGTGCCTTTTTGGTGCAGTGTAAATTAATTTCTGTAGCCCTGACACTGTCTCTGACCTGTTGCTCTGGGTTTTTCTCCCCCCCACCCCCACATCTCTTAGATGCAAGTTTACTCTGCCCACAGCCGTAGCTGATTGGTAGCTGATGCTAACAGGGGTGGGTAATATTGTTGTGATACTCAAGCTCTCTGCTTCCACTCCATCCTGACTATCTCTTCCTGTTACATTTTCTTTTTTATTGCTTCTCTGCTTTGGGCAAGATCTGTGACTGATTCTAGCCTTTCTCTCTGGGTGCTACTGTGCATTCCTCCTATGAACTTACCTCCTAACCAGCTGTGTCTCTTCCAATAATGGCCTTGCTGCATCTCACTGCTCTACTACCCATTACTTGGAGTTACAACCCCTGCAGAACCCTTACTGTTTAATTTAACTTGGAGTTTCTTATGGATCTCAAAGCCTATGAACTAGCTGTCTCTGGATTGATTTTAATCAGAGGTCCTGCCTATTCTTCTTTCAGCTGGGCTTATATAAGTTCCCGAACACTCTACCAGGAACCTCAGCATGCCAGTGCCTGTCAAGTACCTGTCTGACAACTGCTGGACTGCTTCAGGTCCTAGCAACTCTACTGGCCCTGCCAAGTATTTCACCCCTATTTACCCCATGAATCATTGCTACAAAGATGCTTCGTTCACATATTCAAATCTTCTGGCCAGTGGTAGATCATCCCCCATAAGTAACTGGTCCCTGATATTCATTCGACCTGCCAAATGTGGGTACTATCTATGTTCCCTCTCTCTCCCTGCACATTATAATTAAAGGTGTCTCTTACAACACTTCCCTGATTCATGACTGTGCCTTCTACACCTAGTCCTATCTGGTGACATTGAACTAAATCCTGGACCACCTAATGGTGTGAAACATGATCTCTTTCCACTGTGGTTCTCCTCAAAAGGCATCAAAATTGCCCACATGAATATAAGAATAGTACCTGCTAACTTCCCTGAACTTGAAGCATGGGTAGCTCTTTACTCCCTTGACATATTGGGACTTCAGAGACCTGGCTCAGGCCAGATATCCCAGACTCCTTATATAGGCTGTTGGACTATAACCTAATCAGGTTTGATCGCCCCTCTGCTACAAAGAGCATCTCAATGTCTCTGTGCAGCACTCTGGGATGAATTGTAACTGTGAGACCCTTCACGCGGTGCTGGTTCTTGGCAGCAAAAAAAAAAATCAACTTTGTCTGTGTCTATAACCCCCCCCAAAGAGCGCTCTCAATGGTCTTGATGGCATTATTGACTACTTCACTACTCTAAAAGGGAGGAAAGAAATCATTCTTCTCAGCGATTTCAACCTTGACTGGTCTAGCGGTAACACTGGGACATACCAAGAAGCCCTCGTGAAACTTAACCTCTCTCAGTTACTTTCAGGACCTACCTTGATCGCTCTAAACAGTGGACACCAGTCCCTAATAGGCTGAATCATCACAAATCAGCCAAGTAGGATCCTTGAGGTTGGTACATTTCCTGATTCCATCAGCGACCATATGCCTACTTACTGTGTATGGAATGCTTGCTGCTCCAAGACCCCCCCCCCCCCCCCCCAAGGATACACAGTTCAGGGATTTCTCTAAACTGAACCTTGACAAACTTCTTGCAGATATAAAAAGCATTGATTGGTCCCCTATCTACAATACAAAGTTTGTTGATAAGGCTCTTGACTAATTTTTATCCAAATTACTCCCCCTCCAGGATAAACATGTGCCCCTCAAAAGAAGGAGAATATGGGGCTCGAAGACTAGATGGTTGCATGGCAATCTCCTGTCCTCTATTAAAAGTAGGGACAAAACTTGGGCCACTGCCAGGAAGTCACAACAGCCAGGTAACTGGGCTAAGTACAGAGCCATGAGGAAGGTCTGTAAAAAAGATATCAGAATAGCTAAAAGAGAATACCGTGACAGTCTTCTTGAAATGTTAGCCAGGGATGCTCGGGGCTTCTGGAACCATATTAAAAACTTCTTGGGAAAGGGGCAAAACCCTTTAATAACAGATATGACAATAAATGGCACAAACTGCAACAACATAACCACGATAGCAAATGCCCTTAATAATCATTTCACAGACTTTTCAGCATACCTCTCGAATGCTAGATGGCCCTCTGACGCCCCTGTAAATTCTGATGAGCCTACTTAGTCTCCGTTTAACATTAGAATGGTCTCCACCACTGAGGTATTCTGACTAATAAAAGCCATCCCTGCTCAAGGATCTCCTAGCTTTGATGGCCTTTTTGCCAAAGTTCCTAAAATGTATTGCCATGGCCATTACCTCACCAATTACAAGAATTTTCAATTTATCTATCATAACTAAGACTGTGCCGTCCATATGGTAAACTGCCCATGTTGTCCCTGTGCACAAAAAAGATGACATAAAAAATATGGGAAATTACAGACCGATAGCCATTCTATCAACACTAGATAAACTACTGGAGAAGGCCATGGCTTCTCAGGTGACTGAGTTTTTGCACCACAACAATCTCTTATCTCCTTCCCAGCATGGTTTCCAGGCTGGTCATACTACCACCACAGCGCTATTGCTATTAATGAATGATGTCCTTCTGGCCATGGATAAGAGCATGTTCACTAGGGCCATTTTTATTGACCTCACAAAGATGTTCAACTTGGTTGACCATACCCTACTACTATCCAAACTGTCCTCTCTTGGTTTCTCCAAATCTGCCACCTCCTGGTCTGATAGCTACCTACAGGATAGAAAACAATTTGTGCAAATAGGTCCCATCATCTCTGATATTGCCCTTACCTAAGTCGGAGTTCCCCAAAGATCAATCCTTGGTCCCCTCCTTTTCTCCCTGTTTATAAATAATCTACCCTTCCTGTCTGGCTTCTCTTCTAGAATCCTCTACACAGATGACATGGTCATCTACTCTTCTGCAAAAGACATAGCTTCAATAAATACCTCCCTTCAAGCTGACTTTGTTTGCATGCTTGGCTATTACATAACAAACTCCTACTAAACACTAATAAAACTGTTGCCATGCTCTTTGGCACACCACCCAAACTCAAAGCCTGTCCACCTGCCCTTTCCATCAATGGCCCAGATGGCTCCAACCTGGACACTGTTCACTCTTTTTGGTACCTCGGGGTGACTCTTGACCCATCACTGGATTTCAGTCTACATGTTGCAACCATTTGCAAGGTGGTAAACATTAAACTGGGGTTGGCATAAAAAGGTCAGGTTCTCTCTTAATGCTGCTGCCAGGTTGGCCATAGCTCAGGGAATTCTATGACCCTGCCTTATCTATGGTCTAATGGTCTTCCTTGATGCCAACAAGGGAATTCTCCAAAAATGGAATACTTGCTATAATAGTATTTGTTGCTTTGCTGTCTCTGCCTCCAGCTTACTCATTATTGTCGTCTTTACTCTAGTCTTAACTGGCTCTCCCCGTCCTCCTGTCGGCTCTACACGGCTGGATGCACAGTCAATAATATACTCAGAAGTGGCACTCCTATGCTCCTTGCAGTTGTGTTACAACAACCTGCTCTGCCCTACTCCCTAAGGCCTTCTGAACTATCTTCACTTGATATCCCTAGATGCTTCAAGAAGGGTGAACATACCTTTCCAATATCTGCCCCCAAAGTTTGGAACTCCCTGCCGTTATACGTCAGACAATCCGATTCCCACTATGTCTTTAAAAAGAGTTTTCAATCCCCTCTTAAGTGACTCTGACCACTGCTCTTGTCCTGCCTTTCAAATATTCCCTCCCTAGATGACGTTATTGCCAGTTATCATAGCACTTCTACACCTGTCAGTTATCACTGCACTTATCTTACTCTACTTGTGTACCTGGAAATTGTATTTATCTGCCTATATATTGTATCCAATATGTTGTTTGCTCACTGTTCTTTGGCCTACAGTTTACACCATAATCAATGTATTCTACTGTTTGCCCTAATATATTGTATTTTATGTAGGCTTGTACATTGTTCTACCTCTTTCTGTAACCTTCTCGGGTTGTGCCTGAAAACAGGCAAAATTCTTGTCTAGTGCATCTACCTGGTAAACAAAAACTAAATAAAAAAATATTGTTGTGTGTGAGTGCATATGAAGCCAGGGCCCGAGACAATTGCAATATATTAGAGTGTGATGTTTTTGAAGTATCAGTTACAGCCAAATAACAGAATAGGGTTATCATAATTAAGACATATTTCCACAGCAATATATTTACAGCAGTCTGGTTGAACTATAAGATCCATTTGATTTATTAACTAGTCTAAGTAATATACTAGTTGCCCCCATTTTTATTTCTATTTGCTCTTAAAAAACTGCAACCCTGAATTCCCAAGTACTGGTTCTCAGTTTTGGTAGTTAACCAAGTCTCCATGAATTTCATTACATCTGGGTGCTTTTTAGCTGCAGACTCACTGATTTCATCCAGTTTACAAAATATGCCATGAATATTAGTATATATAAATGAGAAACACCCTTTGAATTTAAAATTTAAATTCTGCGCCTTAGAGATAGGGCTGGGATTTAGGTTGATGTGTCCACACAGTAATAAGTTAATTAGACAAACATCCTGAAAAGTGCCCTGGTTTGTTTGAACACATTTTCTGTTGTATTATTTCTCTATAATACACTTGCATAGTTCTCCTTGGATCTGAAAAATAACTTTGACACTGAAACCTAGAGGGACATACCACAGCTTGGAGCCACCAGATCTTATCTCTTTAAAAAACACACAAAGCTTTGAATGTATCTTCCAAATAAACTCCAGTTGCGCTTTGTTTTGCCTTATCTGCAGTCGTCTGTATGCAGTGTTCATGTCTGCCCTCATTTCTAGGCCCCTTCTGGTTTGAGGGCTGAACTAGCAGGGAGAAAAGAGATAGAGAAGCCACAGCATTTTTATCCAAAAGGTGCACGGCAACAGAATCAAGTCAGGAGCAACAAATATGTGATTGCTATCACCAGGGGCCCAATATTCAAAAGTTTGCCTGGTGGGCAAAATGATTGCCCGTCGTTTGCCTGGTTTGTGCCCATGCACAATATTCAAAGGGGACAGGAGCACTTGCTAAATGAGATTGCGTGCACGCAAGGATCGGTATGCAAAGGGAGGGGCGGGGACACGAACATGGGCATAGCTCAATATTCAGCCTGTTAGTTCTGTGCAAAAGGAATAGTGCAGGCCACTTTGTGCTGTGCAATTAATGCTGAGAAGAAGCCTGACTTACTCTGGGCTGCCCTAGTGGCTGGCAGAGCCACTGCAGCCAACAATCACATTGGTGATTGGGGAAGCACACCCACTCCCTGGTGTCTAGTGGCACCCCCTCCCCGATCTCTGGCCTCGTTAAAAAATACAGTATGTCCTAGTGTCCAGTGGCCCCCATCTTCCAATCACTGTCCCTAGTAGAAATAAAGTATGCATTGGTGTCCAGTGGTGTCCCCTTCCTCCAGTCCCTGTCCTCAGTAAAAATGAAGTATGCATTGGTGTCCAGTTGTCCCCTGTCCTCCGATCCCCATCCCCGTTAAACTGAACTTATTCTCTGGTGTCCAGTGGCCCCCCATCCTCTGATCCCTGTCCCCAGTAAAAATAAAGTATGCATTGGTGTCCAGTGATCCCCCCATCCTCCACTCCCCACCCCCATTAAACTGAACTTATTTCCTGGTGCCCAGTGGTCCTCCTTGTCCTCCAATCCATGCCCCCATTTAAAGTAACTTATTCTTTGGTGTCTAGTGGCCCCCCATGTTTTCCGATGGTAGAAGAAAACATACTTCCTGACCAGTGAACTGGGGGGAAGATGGCGGCCAGGCTGGGCTGCCATCTGCAAGGGCTGTGAAGGGAGCCTAATTCTTTCTTGTACTTTTGCTCTTTCCCTTACTTCTTTTGGAGAGTCCATAACTCCGAGATTGCTTACTGTGTCTGGATTGTTTAGTTAGAAGTAAGAGTAGGGTAAAAGCTGTTGGGTAGGTTGGGCAGTTAGCTAGTATTAGGAGCTAGCGTTGTTTTTGGAGAGGTCCTGTGCTGTGGAGAACCATCTGGCATCAGAGTTCTGGAGAGTCTGCTAGCAGCAGCGTTTACCTGCTGTTGATCCTGGTCATCTTTGGAGAGTTGCAGATGGAGTGACCAAAGGAGGGGCCATCAGGAGCAGCAGGTTGGAAGTCAATGAGTAAGGAGTTCCCTGACTGTTGGAGTGACCCTGCTGTTGCATCAACCAAATTGGGAGCTGCAAACTGTTGTTGTTGAGTGAGAGGTTCCCAATCGATTGGAGTAATCTGGCTGTGGTGTTAGCTCATTTGTGGGCTGTGGTTGGATTGATGGTGTGGATGTTTGAGTTTTGAGGCTGAGACAGGTGCCCCAGACTGAGGAGTCTCTGCGTTTACACGCTGGTGCTTTTGCCTTGGATTGTCATCTGAACACTGGTGAGAACACGTTTGGCTGTTTCATAGACAACTAGCTGGCGGTACAACTGACAGTAAGAGCTCTCAAGAATTTCTATCACACTGCTGTAGTTTTGTCTTTCAGTACAGGTGAGGAGTACTGAATACAAACTTTCAAAGCTGAGACTCTGAAAATCTCCATTCCTATACATTCCCTCCAGTTTTCAGCAGTTTAATAACTCTTGTCACCCTGGGAGTGCGGTAGTGAGAGCACTGTTTTCTTTGGAACTATTTACCTCATTATTGGTATAAACTGTGCTGTGAAAACTTTTGATTACTGCTGGGACAGCTGAGGTTTGCTTTCAGGAATTTTACTAGCATTTTGCAATCAACTTTTGGACATTTTCAGCTCCTTAAAGGAGTAGAAACTCTATCCACACAACACATTTGCAGTTGTATTGGATTCTCCCATTTATTTTATTTTGTACTTTATCTGTTGGTGGGAAGGGAGGGCTGGGAGGTGGTAAGGGGTAATTAAGAGGGGGTAAATTATTGTGTTTTATTTTATTGTATTTTATTTTTAGGTATATTTTAATGCTTGTTGGTTTTGGGTGGGGGCTCTGATTAGTGACAGGGATGTGTAGGAGTCATGGACCCTTCCACATTGCTTGTGCTGTGTCCCAGCTGCATGACCTCTGCCCCTTTACATGACTGACCTCATTTCAGCCACAGCAGTGAGGTGCTGCAGGGAGGTGGGGATTACTAGGGAGCGTGCAGGTTGGCAGCAGGGAGTGACAGGCTTAGCAGAGGTGAGTGGTATCAGGGTGGTTAGGAACAGAAGATGCCCAGGGGCTAAATAGAACCAAGAGAGAGGCCAATTGTGTTTGGTGCCCATTTCCCTTCCCACCAGACTGCATGGGCAGGTAGGTGGTGGGCCAGCGGCATCCACCAGTCCCCTTTGGGCCGTGCTATGCAATGCCAGATCAAGGAGAAACAAGACTGCAATTATGGCGTACTTGATTTCATCAATCAATCTGGCTTGCATTATGGAGAACTGGCTGGGTGATGATGCTGGGCTAGTTTGGGAGGCGGCCATTCCCACTGGGTACTCTGTAGTGCACTGCCTGAGGAGGGAGTGCAGGGGTGGGAGTGTGGCCATTTGCTTTAGATCCTGCTTGAATTTCACCATGCACCTAATGGGTTCTGCCATGTCCTTTGAGTGTGTGCTGGTTTGTGGGGGTCCAAGTGTGGATTGCAGAATTCTCGTTTACTGCCCTCTGGGGTCGGGAGGAGATTTCCTGCAGGAGGTAGCAGGCTTCATCGTTGATAGGGTGTTGGAGTCCCCCCAATAGTTGATTTGGTGGGATTTCAATGCTTGGATCGATGATGAATCTTTGCAATATGGTTATGATCTCCTCCAGTTTATGACATCACTGGGCCTTACACAAGTAGTTAGTTCTACGACCCACCACCACAGACACACATTGGACTTGGTTTTCTCGCTGAGACTTGTGGTCATGAACCTCAAGACTGATTGAGTCACTTGGTCTGATCATTGCACAGTGGAGTTCATGTTTGGTGCCCCCCCCGACAGTCTCCCCCCCATCGAGATGATCAGCTATTGCCCTTTAAGGGGACTGTCGCCAGAGGGACTGTTGGAGGTAGCTGACTTATCTGTGTGACTGTTGCATGTGCGCTTGGCATGGGCAAGGTGGTGGCTGCCTATAATAAGGCGGTATCCTAGGCACTTGATGCCATTGCACTAGTCCATATATGACCCAGATCTTCTCGTTTTTGACCCCCTTGGTTTAATGGGGCTCTCAAGGTGATGAAGATAAAGGGTCAGAAGTTGGAATGTTGCTGGTGGAAAACCCATTCTGAGGAGGACAAACTGGTCTTGCGTGCTCACTATCATGAGTACCAAGGCACAATCGACCATACGAAGGCAGAGTTTGTGTCCCAAGAGATTGCTGCAAGGAAGAACAGACCATCTCAGCTGTTTCAAGTTGTGGACAGACTACTTCACCCAGTCTGTCTTCAGCTGAAAAAAGTTTTTCCATGTATTGTGCAATGACTTTGCTCAGTTCTTCTTTGACAGGGTGTCCTAAATCCAGTTGGGGATCTCATCAATGAGGCAAGTTTTGCCACACAGTGATCAGCCGGTTGGGAGCAAGGGCACGCCTGTTGTTTGGGAAGAGTTTAGACCAGTAGAGGTGGCTGAGGTCACTGGGGTGATTTTGAAGCTGAGGCATACTTATTGTGAACTGGACCTGGCCCTGACACATTTCTTGCTGGGATGTGTAGACCGTTGATCCAGTGTTCACCAGGACTATCTGGTGTTCATTATCTGAGGGAGTCTTTCCTGATGCCTTGAAGGAGGCACTAGTGAGACCTCTTTTGAAGAAGCCATCACTCGACCCTGATGTCCTGGTGAATTATCGACTGATCTCCAACCTTCCATTTTTAGGAAAGGTTGTTGAGAAAATAGTAACTCAGCAGCTTGAGGCGCACCTCATGGCCATTGACATCTATGAGCCATTCCAGTCTGGTTTCAGGGCTAGGCACAGCACCGAAACAGCATTGGTTAAGGTGCAAACTGACCTCCTCAGGGCAAGAGACAGAGGAGACAAGTCAATTCCTGTTCTCCTAGATCTCTCTTCATCATTTGACACTGTGGATTACTTTGTGCTTCTGAATTGACTTAGAGAATATTGTAGACTTGCCGGTACTGTCATCAACTGGTTTGAGTCCTATCTCTAGGGCAGGAAGCAATGGGTGGTGATGGAGAATGTCTCCTCATCCCCAAAGCTCCTACCCTATGGAGTTCCTCAATGCTCAATCTTGTTGCCAGTGTTATTTGTGGTGTACATGCTACCAAGGTGTGAACTCATTGGGTGTTACAGTTTGGGTTTTCACTGTTATGCAGATGATACCCAACTGTATATGTCCTTTGGCCCTGGAACACAGGATGCCATGGAAGTGCTAAACAACTGCTTGGCTGAGATCAACAATTGGATGTCCTCTAACTGGTTGCGACTGAATCTCGACAGGACAGAGGTCCTAGTGACTGAGCCAGGCCATGGGCGTGATGGGAGTGCCTCCAAAGTGGTGACAGGATGGGTCCTGGAATCCACTCTGCTGATGGCTTCCCCTAGGGTGAGAAATCTTGGTGTCTTCCTGGATGACAGATTGACATTTGATGCACAGGTGTCATCTGTGGTCCAAAGTGATTTTACCACTTAAGGAATATCGCCAGAATTAAACCCCTAGTTCCAACTGAAGACCTGCCAACATTTTTACAGTAGTAGCCACAGACATTGGCAGCTATTTCCAGATATTTCCTGAAATTTCTAAAGAGTTTCTCTTTGCTGCCCTTACTGTGGCAATGCAGAAAGCAAGAGATTTCTCTAGAAATATCACAGAAATTTTGGGAAATAGCTGGCAATGTCTGTGGCTACTATTGTACATGCCTTCGTCACATCCAAGCTTGATTACTGTAATGTTCTGTACTTCAGAGTCAATGGAGGACCCTCCACTGGCTGCAGCTGGTGCAGAACATGTAGCCAGGTAACTTACGGGCCTGTCTAGGTCTTGTCATGTGACCCCGGTCCTGCAAGCTCTGCACTGACTGGCTGTCAGGTGGAGGATCATCTTCAAGGTGGGCTTGCTCACCCACAAGACCCTATATGGACTGGGCCCTGACTACCTAACTGATCTTCTGCCACCTGCCACCTTGGTCCACTCCCTCCGCTCCTCCACCCGGGGCCTCCTTGTGGTCCCAATGGCCAGGCTAAAAACATCCCAGTGACCAAGCATATGAAGTCGCTGCACCTACCCTTTGGAACTCATTGCCCATCTTTGTTAAGAAGGCCCTGAAGATGGAGGCTTTCAAAAGGTGTCTAAAGACTCATCTTTTTAGGTTGGCCAATCCGAACTAATCAGAGCTATTTTGTCTTAATGCCGGTATTTATTGTTTTAATCTGTACTTATGAAATGTACTTTAAATCTTTATTTTTTTAAATGTATTTTATCTGTATTACCCAGCCTATTTCTATTTAGGGCACTCAGAGCCTCCGGGATTGGGTACCACATAAATAAATATTACCTACCTACCCCACCCGACGATCCCCGGCTCCATTAAAAATATATTATGCCCTGGTATCCAGTGGGCCCCCATCCTCCAATCCCCATCCCTGGTAAGAATAAAGTATGCATTGGTGTCAGTGGTCCCTCCATCCTCTGATCCCTGATCACATTAAACTTAACTTATTCCCTAGTGTCCAGTTGTCCCCCACCCATTCTCTGATCTCTGTCCCCAGTAAAAAGAAAGTATGCATTGATGTACAGTGATTCCCCCATCCTTCGATCCTCATCCCCTAAACTGAACTTATTTTCTGGTGTCCAATGGTCCCCCTCCTCTGATCACTGTCCTCATTAAAAGTAACTTATTACCTACCATCTAGTAGTCCCCCCTACCCTCTGACCCTCATCCCCCATAGAAAAAAACCTTCCCTGGTGCCCATTGGCACCCCCCACCCTCTGATTGCTTGCCGCACTTCCAGACAAGACATTCCTGGCATCTAGTGGCCCCACCTGCACCACCTGCACTGGGTAACCACCCTGCCATCCCCCAGTCATAAACACCGGCATTAGGGGAAGCCCATATGGTGACCCCCCACAGCCCCTTCTCTCACCACCTAGGCCGGCTGCCATATGCAATGACAGGGAGCGTGCATCCTACATACTGTAACTAAAGCATGCATGCTGTCTACTTCTTCTTTTGCTTGTTTTTCATCTTAGCAGAGCCTCTACCTCTTCTGTAGGTAGCCAAGGGTCATCGTTGGGGGGGGGTCTTTGTATTGTGGCAAAGATACCATCTGGGCCTTGGAATAGCATGAGGAGGGAGCTGGGGGCTGTGCCCATCTCCTGGGGGTCTTCATGTGATGTGGCATCCGGTAGTTGGGCCTCTGGCCAGGAGCTATGAATAAAATCTTCTGCTACCTTCAGAGTGTGAAAAGAGTACAGAATCCCATTTCTGGTTATCTGGAGAACTGCTGAGTATCTGAAGCTATAGGGGATTTTTAGTTGCATCAGTGCATGTCTGGCACAGGTGTAGATCCTTGGGCATTCAGTCAGTGCTGGGGGGAAGTCTAGATAAATCTGTACCATGTGCTCCTGCCACATGAAGTGTCCTCTTTCACAAGCCAGCTGCATCACCTGCTGTTTTACTGGAAAATGAAGAAAACTGACCAGTATGGGACAGGGTTTTTGTCCAGGCTTGGGTGGGGGAGGAGGAAGGGAGTGGTGGGAACACATGAACTCCAGGGGGCCAGGCCATTGATGGTGGAGAAGGACAGGAAGGACATTTTGGGGAAAACTGTTGTGTCTTTTACTTCCACCCCCTCCAGGAACCCAATGAGGGGGAGATTTTGTTCGGCGGCCTCAGTTCTGGAGGTCCTATATGATGTCCCACAGTTGCTGTATGGTGCAGTCCTCTTCCCAGAGGTAGGCCACTATCCACTTTGCAGTGATATTATGGAGATCGATTTGTTGTTCTGTGCAGGGCAGGTGCTGAGAGAGGAAGACAGCATCTTCAATGGTTCAGAGGTTCTGCTCCATAAGGTCACCAATTTCTGTTAAGAGTTGTGCAAACATTGTTCTTATTTCATGCAGGTCATCCATCTTTGCTAAGGGTGCTGAACTGGCAGAAAGTGCCATGTTACTGGGCCTATCAGCTGAAGTAGGCTTGAAGAGACAATTTAACAGAAAATCACCACTTCTGCGGCAATCTGAATACGGGAAGCAGGATAGGTGACCTCGACAAACTTGTATGCACACCCTTTTAGCAAACAAAAGTGGTTAGACTGAAGGATTAATGTAGATTGTATTAAGAGAGGGAAGCACTTCAGAGATTAAGTTGCTATCTTGTTGGCAGTCAAGCCATGCTCCAGAGTGATTAGGCATTTGAATGGACAGGAGAGAGAGGAGAGGAGAGGTAAGGAGGGAGAGATGAGAACCAGTATATAGAAAGACACACAATGAGTGATACAGCAGGAAGCAAAAGGAGAGATTCAGAGGTTAGTGTTAAGGGAGCAGTGGCAGGTATGAGAGGGGGCATTAGAGGCATAACAGCAAAAGGCATTACTATAGAGAGTGTCCAGTCTAGCAAGAGAGGCGATAAGAGTGGCATAGACCATATCCACATAATTAAACATCAAAGCACCATCTTGGTATCCATTTTTTTGTGGACTGGGAGTTATAAGCAATCCTTGTTTTTTTTTTCTTTCCTTTTTTCAATTATTTAACCAGGAGTGGCACACTAAGCTGAAAGTTTGTTTACAGGTGCAACCTGGGAGCACAGGGAAGTTAAGCGACTTTCTCAAGGTCACACAGTATGCAAGGGGGGGGCTGTGGGATTCAAACCCAGGTCTTCAGATTTGCAACTCAGAGCCTTAAATCACTGCGCTATACTGCCTCCCCTTGTTGCAGTAAAGGACACTGAGTTTGGGGTGGAGCTTTCTGTGAATTGCACCAATATGGGTGGAGAAGTTTAATCTTTCCTGAAACCACAAACCAGGGTACTTAAAGTGGGGAACAATTTCAACGAGTGCCATTCAAGGTGGAAACGACTTGGGAGGGGGAAGGGGAGCCTTTCAAGCTTATGTATTGTTCTAAAGGTCATGGACACTATCCTCTTGGTATTAACCTGAAGTTAGTGGGATTGGAACCAGCACTAGATATTACTGACGTCTCACTGATCAATATTTTCCAGGGCAGAGACTGAGGCACTTGGCATAAAGTATAGTATCATCCACGTAGATGAATATGCAAGCTGATAAACACTGAGGGGAGGTCATTAAGAAAGATAGAAAACAAGATGGGACACCAGATGTGGAGCCTTGGACTTTGTTGTGGATTTTTTTTTCATTCTATTTGAACAGTCTTGGGGAACCCAAGATTGAATTGTGTGTGTGGGGGGGGGGGGGCAAGGCATTGTCAACCTGTACTGGCTGGAGATGGCCAGAGAGGAAGGATCTGAGCCAGCTGACAGCTGGCACAGAAAGACCCACACCGGTTAGCTTATCCTGGAGGAAGGAGTGTGATACCATGTCAAAGGTCTTTGCAAAGTCAATAAAGATGGCATCAATGATGTCCCTTGTTCCATCACTTTCAGGATAGAGTTAGGGACACATAAGAGTAAGAAAACAGTGGAATGTTTTTTATGGAAGCCAGACTGGAATGGTGAAAGGAGGTTAGGAGAGTGGAGGAAGTCAAAAAGTTGATTGTAGAGAAGCTTCTCTTGTAGCTTTGTAAAAGCATGTAGAAGTAAGATAGGCAGAAAGTTGCCAGGTCACCTCATTTGTGGAGAGGAAGAACCTTGGCAGACATCCAGAACTGAGTATCACAGCTGAAGGTAAAAGAGAGGTTAAGTTCTGCTCTGGAAGCAGTCAAAAGTCCTCTCATTGCACAAATGTGGTGACCCAGCCTTCCTAGCTAATTACTGCCCCATCTCCCTTCTTCCAGCCCTTGCTAAGTTACAGTAATGCTTTGTATTGACCCACCTCTCTTCCTTTCTGGATTCCTCTGGATACCTATCTGAGTACCAGTCTGGCTTCTGGAAACACCACTCTACTGCTTCCTCTCAACTCAGTCATTGACTCCATCTTCACTGTAGTGTATCAGGACCTTATCATCTCAGCCATCTTTATTGACCTTGCTAGGGTTTTTGACTCTGTTGACCACACTCTACTGTTGGACAAATTGATACTTGCTGGCCTCTTTCCCAAACAGTGAACTGGTTCTGCTCCTATCTCTCTGATCTTTATGAGTCATTTCAGGTTGGTGGCTCAGTCCCCCCTCTCCCCCCGCCATCCAAACTGGAGTCCCATAAGGTTCCATTTTTGGTCCCATTCTGTTCTTCCTGTATCTTAATAACCTTCCTTCTGTTTGCGTCAATGCCAGCATTCACATGTATGCAGAAGACACAGTATTCTGTGCTACTGGTCACTTTTCATCAGAGTTTAAAGGAAAAGTTCCCTCAACCTATTTTCTGTATACCTGTGTCATTTGTTGGTATGAATAATGATTTCCTCACTTGCATCCCCCTAATGTTATCCTAACTTAAATATAAATGAGGTTGCTCCATTCTGTTTTGCCCTGTTGTGAACACCTGTTTGTGTCAATTGCAAAGGTCATGGCCCCATTCATACAAGCATCATGGGAGTTGATGCGTACCTGCAAGACAGAAGAAGTTATACTCTCATTCAGTTCTGTTACATGTCTTGTGAAGTCCCTTTATTCACTAAAAGCATTTTTACTCAGATACACTTTCAACTACAGAAAACAGAAAGGCACTTGCTATGCCTTCAAAAGTTTCATGGCCAGCATAATAGACAAAAACATAGGGACTGCGAGAACAGCAACAGCACTAGTACAGAATAACTACTGCAGGCTTTAGTACCAAAATATAAAATTCCAGGATGCTTTACATGAATCGGGTCATGATCTTTGCAATGGAGTCAGGCAGGTTTTCACACTTGACTTACGTATCTTCATATACATTTAAATCCTGATGAAATTAGGAGGGTGCAATTAATCATTGTTCTTGCCTACAAACTACATAGGTAAAGATAATAAATGTCAGGAGCTTTAAACCACTGCTTTAACAGTATTTTGATAACATTCAGCACTGGTTCTCCTCTAACTGGCATCTACATAGTGCTAAAAAGACAATTTTCATGTCCTGAGGTATAAGGCAAAAACGATCTAGACTTCCCTCCTATCCCCCTTTCAGTACTCTTGATGGTTCCCCTTTGGAGGATGCCTACTCCTTTAAGTATCTTGGTGCATGGCTTGATCAGAACCTTGATCACTCTATACATACCGATGCCACTCCTTAAGAAACTATGTCCTAAACTTGGAGGCCTTTATCATAACAAGGATTGCCTCCCATCTCTGGTCTATAGGGAACTTGTTCTAAAAATGATATTGCTAATGTTTGACTACGTAAACATGGTCTATGGGAAACCCTGGCCAGGTTGGACCCCCTCTTTCGTTCTTTCTGACATTTTACCTCAAACTCTCCTTCTTACACTCATCACTGTCTCTTCTACTAAGCCCTCTCCCTGCCATCCTTGGACTCCTATTGTCTACTTCTCTGTGTTTCCTCTCTTTCTAAATTCTGGCTTTCCTCTGCTCCCACCTACCTTACCTTTCTCCTATCCTGTATACATCCTTGCAACTACTACCTCCCTTCCTCGGACTCTTGCAGTCTTTCTGTTCCTGCCTGTCGAACATCTACTGGACAACCTGCATTCTCATTCTGACTCCCATCAGTTTGGAACTATCTTCCATCCTCCCTCTGCCTCTCCTCCTCCTCTTAACTTGCTTTTAGATCCCTGCTTTGAAATTTTGTTTTCCCCTCCTTCTCTTGCCCTTAACCTTAACCTGCTTTTTACCAGTCTCTGACCTTTTACCTTTCTGTGCTCTTGACATACACAACCAGGTTCTTATTTGGTATTGCATTTTTTCTCTTTTGTACTCCCTACTGTTTTTGCCTAACCCTATCTCCTATGTTAAATGATTTATGCCCTAGGTCTGCATTGATCTATATATTACTACCTAAATGACTGTATTTGATTTCATGATTTGTGTGATCTTCATTACTTTGCGTGTACCGCATTACTGTACCTTGTTACTTCTATTACTCCTGTGTACATTCTGTTCTCTTCTCCCTCGGGTCATACATGTAAACAAGCCTTGGCTCAGTGTGCCTTTCCCGGTCACCAAATTTCAAATAGGTAAGGCAATGGACACAAGTCCCTTTACATGGGAAAGGGTCCTAAAGGAACTAGAAGGAATCAAAGTCGATAAAGTAATGGGGCCAGATGGAGTGCACACCAGGGTCCTAAAGTAACTAAGAGAGGTGGTGGCTGAACCTCTGGCAATCCTGTTTAGCCGATCACTGGAAACAGGGGAGGTACCCAAAGACTGGAGGACAGCAGATGTAGTCCCCTTATACAAAAGTGAGAATAAAGAGGAAACAGGGAACTACAGATCAGTCAGCCTGACCTTGGTAGTAGTGAAGATCATGGAAGCACTACTGAAGGAGAAATTGGTGGAACATCTGGTTGCCAACGGACTTCAGGACCCAAGGCAGCATGGTTTCACCGGGGGTGGGGAGAGGTCATGCCAGACCAACTTCATTGAATTTTTTGACTAAGTGACAAGGGAGGTGGATCGGGGAGGGCAGTGGACATGGTCTATCTGGACTTCAGCAAGTCCTTTGACACTGTGTCACACAGAAGGCTATTAAACAAACTGGGGAATATGGGAGTGGGCAGGACAATAGTGCAGTGGGTGGGTAACTGGCTGGGTGGCAGGACACAGAGGGTGGTGGTAAATGGCCGTCACTCTACAGAGGGAAGAGTGACCAGTGGGATACCACAGGGATCAGTGCTGGGACCAGTCCTATTCAATGTCTTCATCAGTGACATTGCGCAGGACCTAGAAGGCAGAATTTCCCTGTTCACTGATGACATGAAGCTCTGTAACAGAGTGGACATGCCAAAGGGTGTAAACAGAATGAGGAGGGACCTGGAGAAGCTTGAAGAATGGTCAAGGGTTTGGCAGTTGAAATTCAATACTAAGAAGTGCAAGACAATGTATATGGGGCACAAAAGCCCTGGAACATCATATCAGTTGAGGGGTGAGGATATATCATGCCTCAAGCAGGAAAGGGACCTTGGGGTTATCATCTCTGATGACCTCAAGGTAGGGAAACACAGTGTGACAAGGCAGCAGGTAAAGCAAATAGGATGCTAGGATGCATAGGGAGGGGGATCACCAGCAGGAAAAAGGAAGTCATAATTCCGCTATACAAGACACTAGTGAGGCCCCACCTGGAGCACAGTGTACAGTTCTGGATAGCTTACCTACATAAGGACATAGATAGGGTAGAGAAGGTTCAGAGGAGGGCAACAAAGATGGTAAAGGGATTGCATCACAAATCCTATGAGGACAGGCTGAAGGACTTGAATATGTACTCCCTGGAGGAGATTAGGGAGAGGGGGGGATATGATAGAGATGCAGGAATACACTATTTTCCAGCAAAAAAAAATGTTCCAGGACTAGAGGGTATGGGATGAAGTTGGAGGGAGGGCAATTCAGAGGAAACATGAAGAAGAATTTCTTCATAGAAAGAGTGGTGGACAAGTGGAACACCCTGCCAGAGGAAGTGGTGTGGGTGAAACAATCACGGGATTTAAGAATGCATGGGATAGACATAAGGGAATTCTGGACGTCAGGGGTAAGGGGCAACAGACTTCTAGAAAAACGTGAAAGGAACTTACAAGCTCAAATGGGCAGACTGGGTGGGCCATAGGCCCTTATCTGCTGACAGTGTCTATGTATGTATGTATCTATGTAAGGCAAATTTTATTTCTATGGCGCCCATTCCTGGAGGGTCTGGGCATCTAACAATAAAAGCTATGCAAATAATACACAGCACAAAACATTAAAATAAATATAAAATATTAAAGTTCAGATCACAGTTTATCATAAGTGTTTATAACTCAAACGGTCGGGCAGGGAAAGTTATTCCAAATAGGCAAGGCAGAAGAGGTGGGCTTTTATCCTATTTGAACACCTCAGTTGAAGGGGCCTCCCAGACTGTGGGTGGTAGTGAGTTCCAGAGTCGACCCAGTGACACTAAAGGAACAGTCGCCCAATGTCTTGAGCCGAACCCTGGGAACATCCAGGAGACCCCTAGATGAGGAACGGAGGAAGCGGACAGAGGTTGCCCGTGTCAGGAGTTCAGTCATGTAGTCTTGTCCCAGTCCATAAAGGGCCCTAAAGGTGAGCAAGCCCACCTTGAAAAGGACCCTCCACCTGATAGGCAGCCAGTGCAGAGCATGCAGGACTAGGGTCACATGACTGGACCTAGACAGGCCCGTCAGTAACCGAGCCACTGCGTTCTGCACCAGGTGCAACCTATGGAGGATCCCTCCTGTGACCCTGAAGTAAAGAGAATTGCAGTAGTCAAGCCTAGGAGTAACAAAGGCATGTACTAGAGATGGCAGGTCTTCCGGTGGAATGAGTGGCTTGATCCTGGCGATGTTCCTCATGTGGTAAAAAACACTTTTGACAACAGAAGACACATTATCTTTGAGTGTCAACTTGCTGTCCAGGATCACACCAGGATCGTACACTCTCAGGGAGGCTACCAACAAAGCAGACCCCAGGAAGAGTCCTGTGTCAGCTCCAGGTGCCCTCCCATCACGCCCGTGACCCAGCTCAATCACCAGCACCTTCGTCTTATCTGGGTTCAGTCACAACCAGCTGGAGGACATCCAGTCATTGATTTTTTTCTGACAGGTGTTAAGCACGTCTACAGCATTCGATGTTCTGAGAGCAAATGACAGATACAGCTGGGTGTCATCTGCGTAGCAGTGAAACTCCATGCTGATCTGCCGAATGATCATGCCCAAGGGCAGCATATGCACTGTGAACAGCACTGGAAAAAAGATTGAGTTCTGGGGCACTCCACATGACAGGGGCATTGGGGAGGAGGAGAAATTCCTCATCACTACCCGCTGCACCCTGTCAGACAGATAGGACTCAAACCATTTGATGACAACACCGGTGAGTCCATAGCACTCACAGAGCCGATTGAGAGGCACAAAGTGATCCACAGTGTCAAAAGCTGAAAAGAGAGAGATTGAGGAGAACCAGAATTGACTTGTCTCCTCTTTCTCTAAACCTGAGCAGATCATTATGCACCCTAACTAATGCTGTTTCAGTGCTGTGTCTGGCTGTAAAACCTGACTGGAATGGCTCATAGATATCAAAGGACACTAGGTGATCCTTGAGCTGTTGTGCCACAAGTTTCTCAACAACCTTGCTCAAAAATGACAGGTTGGAGATAGGACGGTAATTTGCAAGGATATCCAGGTAGAGAGATTGTTTCTTCAGGAGGAGTCTCACCAGTGCCTCTTTCAAGACCACCAGGAAGACACCCTCAGCCATCGAGCACCAGGTAATCCAGGTGAACACCAGTCCCGGAACATCTCATTTAGAAACACATTAGGGCTGGTCCAGTTCACAATAAGTGTGCTTCAGCTCTGAGATCACTTTGGTGATCTCCACCACCTCCACTGGTTTAAATTCCTCCTAGATCGAAGTGACTCTATACCTCCCAGTCCGACCACAGCAAGGCAGCGATTGCCTCACTGATGGAATCCCCGACTGAACAGAGTACACTCTGTCAGAGAGAAATGGAGCAAACTCTTCACATAAAGTGGATGAAAAAGTATTTCTTAGCTGTAGATAGGCAAGATAGAGTAGCCTATCCACAGTCTGAAAAAGCTGAGAAGGTCTGTTTTTCCCTGCCACAATTTCCCTGGACAGGAATTCTGCCTTCTTATGAGAAATATCCTCCTGGTACTCATCATAGTGAACTCGCAGGACCAGTTTGTTGTCCACTGACTGGGTCTTCCACCAGCAATGCTCACACTTCTGATTCTTGATCTTCATCGCCTTGAGATCCCCATCAAACCAGGGAGATCTCAAGTGAGAAGATCTGGGTCGTATGCGAACTGGAGCAGCGATGTCCAGTGCTTCAGATACCACCCTATTATAGGTGGCCACCGCTTCACTTGTGCTAGTCGCACAAGCAGCATCCACCCTAGATTAGTCAGCTAACATCAGTAGTCCCTCTGGGGACAAATCCCTTAAAGGGCGGTAACTGACCATCTTGATAGGGGAGGGACTTTCAGGGGGCCCCAAGCGTAAACTTCACCATGCAGTGATCTGACCAAGAGACCTGATCAATCTTGTGGCTACCTACCTCAAAACCCAGCTGGAACACCAGACCGAGCATGTGACTGTGTTGGTGGGTTGCTGAAGTAATTATTTGTGCTAGGCCCAATGATGACATCAACTGGAGGAGGTCATAACCAAAATGCTAGGATTCATCATTGACCCAGGCATTGAAGTCCCCCAGGATTAAACACCTGGGGGACTCCAACACCTGGTTGACAACAAAGTCTGCCACCTCCTGCAGGAACCCCCTTCCCCAGACTCAGGAGGTCAGTAGATAAAGAGAACCCTGCAACCTGTACTTGGATCCCCACGAAGAGCCACACACTCAAAAGACCTGGCAGTTCCAACCGGATGCACCATGAAGCCCAGGCTGGATCTAAAAACGATGGCAACTCCCCCACCCCTACGATTCTTCCTCGGACAGTGCACTACAGAATACCCAGCAGGGACAGATGCCTCTAAAACTGGGCCGGCATTGTCACCCAGCCAGGTTTCTGTGATGCAAGCCAGGTCAATGGAGGAAGTCAAGTCCGTAGTAATAGCGGTCTTGTTCCTTATTGATCTAGCATTGCATAGCACCATCTAATGGGGATTAGAGTGCATTGCTGGCTCCCTGGCTGCCAGCCCACAAACAGTCCACCCCCATCCCTATCACAATAAAAGAAAGAAAATAAATAAATAATTAAAACATTAAATTTCAGGGAATGTTCAACAGCGCAGTGTGCTGAAACGTTCAATCCAATTCACAGCTGGAAGATGACTATAATTACAAGTCTTTTAATAGTATAATGTCCAGGGAAAAAGTTGTCCAACTAGTCAGATGATGAAATTCACAAAGCAACTTCAGAAATAAGGGAGAGAAGGGGAAGGACAGCGGTGCTCACACCACCACAGACCAAAACCCTTTTCACAATAGAAGCTCAGTCAAATAGGCAGTTCAATAAGGAGCAAAGTCTCTTGGAGTGAAGCAGAACTGCAAAGGAGCACTCCTCTCACAAACGCAAACAGCAAAGTGTCTGATTAGGACCACTCACCCTCAAAGCACCAGTTCACAAATTCCAACCACCAGAGAAAAGAACTGCTCTCACCAGGTTCTCTGGTTCCCAGGAATGTGTAATGCACCAAGGCAGAGCTCCATGAGTGCAGTGTGTTATCGAGAGCAGAGCCCACCACACAGATGAAAACAGTCGGCCAGGTGGGAATGGCGGGGTGGCATTGGGGTTCTCTTGGGAGGTAGCAGAGCTCTCACCTTGCACCACTTCAGTTACTCCCTACCGTACACCACCGCTCCACCACTGATGACACTTCCTGCCTTTTAGCAGGAATAACAATGTCCAGCAAGGATGCCCCAAGCAAGTCTCTTCCTGCGGCTTAAATGTTCGGCAATGATCTGAAACTCAGCCACCGAAGAAGCACCAAGCTTTCTGCAGGTGTTCCTCAACTCCTTCTGGGTGCCAAAGGGGAAATTATCCATAACTGAACCACAGTGAAGAATCTGGTTCCTTACTCCTACCTCCAAAGTTGGATCAGATCAGGTAAAGTAAGAGAGCACAGTGCACAGCAGATATCACCCTTAAAATAAAATGCTAAACTCCTAATTCTTTCTTACTTCTTCAGCTCTGCCTCACTCTTTGTCCCTACCCTAACTCTAAAAACTCCACATTGTCTCTAAAATAATATCTAAAAATAATAAATAAACAAATGGGTGAGTGGGATAGCAAGAATTGTGGCAGAAAGGTGGAATATTTTAGGGTCCATCCCATCTGAGTTAAGACCTTTGTAGAGACTGAGGGAACAAAGAGCACATATAGTCTCCTGGGGAAAGATAGGAGAGAAGTCAAAGTGGATGTCAGGGGAGGGTTAAGCGGAGGCAGGCTGAGGCTGGAGAGGAGGAGCAAAGGGCTGTAAAAAAGTTGGAGGTGCACAGGTTGTGATGAGTTTGTTAAAGTAAGATGAAACTTGGGAGTGGGCATAGCTAGGGAAACCGTCCTCAAACAGGAGAGGGGAGGAGGAGGAGGAGGACTTGCAGGGAGGACAAAAGAAGGCGTGGATCACCTTCCAGAATTTAGCAGAAGTTGAAAGGTTTTTATGGATGTTGTAGGCAAACTAGCTTGCCTTAGCTGCCATGATAGCCTTAGTTCAGGAATTTCTAAGTCTCGTATGGCTAAAAAGGTCTGCTGGGGAGTATGACAGTTTGAAGAGAGGCCAGGCAGCATCATGTGTCCCTCATAGTTCAGTCAGGTCAGCTGAGATCCAGGGGAGATGAGACCCTCTCACAAGGGGCATTTTAGGGGGGCATGTTTGTCCCACATGTTCAATAATTTAGAATGCAATAGGGAGAGAGACTCATCAATATCCTTGGCCATAAAGACTGAGCACCTGTCAGCGGAGGAGATGTCAAGGAAGAGGAAGTCAAGACTGAATGATCATTATGGAGTTGACCAGATAAATTTGGAGAGGGGAGACAAATTTTCCTGTTATAGTAAGTAACACTGAAGGTGTTGGATAACATTCCAGAAGGAGATATCAAGTGAGGGTGAGAAGTGAGGACTCAGAGAGAGAGAGAGTGCTTGGTGGAGTGGTGATTAAGTCATGTCGGCTCCATTATGAGTTGGGAGAGATTTAGAGTCTCAAGCTTTGGGATTGTCTGTTTGGCCACTTGGGAGAACCAGTTGATATTAATGTCCCTCTAGAAGGACTGAAAGTGACACTACAAGAAAGGGAGAACATTAGTATCACAAATACAAACGATGGAACGGATCACATTCCTGCTCAAGTAATGCATGCCAGCATTCATAAATAGATGGACCAGATGGGAAGTGCTTCATGCTACAACTGAAAGTGAAGAGGAGGATAGTTCTTGATAGCACTTTAAAGTCAGACAGGTAGGGACATAACATTGGCACTCAGTGGGGTTGATAATATTGATACACCCAAGAGGTGCAAATGCTGGGGTAGAAGGGGTTAAAGTGAAGCAGGATGTATGGGTCGTGGGTTGCTCAGAGGCAATATTTTTGTTGTGCCTTTGTCCCCTCCACATAGTGAGGTGCATGTTCTTATTGTGTTTTTGTGGGATAGGCAAAATGTAAAAGGGTATTAGAACTGCTTTTTTAATTGCTTGTGTTGCTATTACTAATTCTATTTTTATATTGTTGGATTGTATTGTTTATGTGCTTGTGCAAATGTGTCCCAAACATTGATTGTACTGCAACTATAAGGAGTATAAAAAAGTCCCTCAGTAGAATGAGTTCCCCTGAAGAGGGGTTAAAGGCCAAGGAAGTAGTACCATCAAACAGCACAGAGAAAGAAGTTTTGGGGGAGGCATAGACTCCACCCACAAAGGTAGGAATAACTTTACTGCACATGTGCACCCTGTCTTTATTAATGGTTTAATAACACACAGGTACTTCCCTCTATATAGTGAAGCAGAATGAGTGGCAGATTCAGCTAGGTCACTTCCCCAGAATTTGAGGAGTGAATAGACCTAGGGTCTCCATGCCAATGGCAAGGGTCTTACTAAGCTGTAAAGGTGGGCAAAGGATGCTGGAGGTGGGAGTAGTACCAGACCTCCCTGTGGACATGATTATGGTCAATGAGTTTGATATCAGATCAGATATTGCCTGTGTTAGTACTTGCAGTCAAGCAAAGAGGCAGGCTACTAAAGAAAGAGAGGAAGGCAGTGCAGCCGGATGCGACTTCTACCTCAGTTTATGGGAAGTACAGTTGCAGCCAAAGACATGGCCAGATATTTTCTGAAACTTCTGTGATGTCTATAGAGAAATTCCCTGCCTGCAGTACCACAGTGGACTACCAGAGAGAATCTCTTTAGATATATCATGAAATATCTGGAAATAGTTGAATGTATCTATGGCTGCAATCGAACTGTAGCTAATATGGCTGAGGGACTAGCTAGTAGCAGCAGTTCTGAGCTACACACTGTGGACACCCTAGATGGGAGCAGGTCTCCTACTGATGGAGAGTGTACTTTCAGGAAGGTTAAGCATGAGGAACTGAGAAAGGGCCTGTGGTGAGACTGATGGAACAGCACTGCGAGAGTTATAACCAGGTTGGTGGTAGCGTGATTAAGAATGTGAATCAGATTACCCTTGTCACAACATCCAGGGCTCTTGGAAGTGTGAATGTATGTGACAAGGGCAAAAAAAAGTCCTTTTGGGAACAAACAGGCCATGAGTATATCTCAGTGCAAGTATCTGTGCATAAAGTCCCCATGTGCATGAGTGCAGTGCCCCACTGCAATAAATAACCGTTATTTTCACCACTCACTGTCAGGCTTTTTTGAACAAAAAGTAGAGCAGTGACCTAATTTATTTTCCTTTGGATTTATTAAACCACCCAGTTTATTTGCTGCTCCTCCTGTGCCAAGTAGTAATAGAAATCACATCAAATCATCAAGAGACCGGGGACGGCCTGCTGACGCAACAGAAGAGCTACCACACGCGATGCTGGCAACCTGGATCAGAGTGGACCTGGTTGCTGGAGGGCTGGCTGGAAGGAGGTGGATTAAGTGGCCTCTGCACACTCTCCACCTCCCGGAGGAGGGCGGGAGGTTGTGTCCCTAGTGCAGGGCTCCTGGGTGATCTCAGGACATCCTGTCACAGGAGACAAGAGTTGGTAATGGGAGGCAAGCCGGATGCATGGGCCACAGCATCACTGCACGCCACACCTCCCACAACTCTGGAAGAAAAACCCACCAGATGAGCTTCATGATGCCCCCTTCATGCCGCTGCCCTGCGTAGCTGACCCTGGGCTCCCTGCCCAGGCACCTAGCATGGTGTCTGAATGGGTAATGGGATGCCCCGGAGGCCCTGCCCTGGGGGTAAGCCAGGGAGGAACACTGGGTGGAGGCTGGCCATGTGCGCAAGTTGGGCTGAAGGGGAGCAATCCTGGCTCCAGAAAGTGCAGTTATTAAAAAAAAAAATCAAGAGACAGAATATAATGCATGGTTAGCTCTTGTTATACAAGTAATCAAGTGGCTCTACTTTCTTGTTTTACCACAGTTCTAATGTTGTTGCAATACAATTCAGATGTAAAAAAAAATGTTGTTGTACAGTTCAAAGTTAAAAAAAAGTTGTAGTACAGTTCACAGCTCAAAAAAAGTTTTTGTAATACCGTTCAACAAAACTGTGTACAGTGAACTGTGTCTTTAGTCATTGCTACTTTCTCTAATTCAGTTGTGAATGTAAAACTGTGTTTTAGTTTGAGTGAAAGTCTATCCAAATGTCACTTTGATGTCTGCATGTTCCTTGAATTCCTTGAGCCACATGGTATAAAAAAATAATGTATGGGTAACTATGCCCATCTCCGCATGTCTGTCCATCTCGGGATTCTGAAGTCACTTGAGACCTCTGAAGCTTTGCTGTCGAGGTCTATAGTGTCTTCAGAACCCCTTGATGGAAACAGCCTTGTTGTGCATAGTTGCCTATACATTATTCTATATGTTGTAGGACCTAGATATTATTGTTGAATTAGCACCAATTATGGTTACTGCTGAGTAGGAATTTTCAAATACTTCCAGCTTCTCCATGGTAAACCCTACTAGTAGAAAGAAGATGACATGAAATATAGATTTCAAGCTGACTGATCTCAGAATGTTGAATGATTATGATAGGAGAAGCAGTCAAATGTAATGAGTTGCAAAGTTTGTAGGAAACAGCCCCATCTGCCAGATAATGACACTGTATGTTGTATTGGTAGCAGTATCTTTAAATGAGTCCATAAAAATTCATGATGCAAGCAATGCACATGTTAAATGTGGTCTGGCTGAAGGAGCGCAACTGGCACCTGAATCTACAACTATGACCTTTTTTTTTTCAAAATATGAATGCTGCAATGACAGAATCCATGCAATGTCCATTTTAGTGTTGCTTACTTCTTAGCATCCAGGAATAAACCATTCATGGATTTTCCTTTTCTGATCTCATTTAAAAACAATGCAGTATAAAACTAATTCTTCAATATGCAGATCACATGTTGTGAACTTGTAAATCACATCGCAGTTATGATACATGAACACCTAATTAAAGCAGCTAAATAATCTCCCGCTGTGGGGCTTCTGATTGGCGGCAGCAACAACTAAAGGGTGAGGGAGTTGATGAATGTTTATTGGGATTTGTTTGCAACTACGGTACTGTCGTTACTTGTTTCATTGTGACCAAGTTTTTAGGCAAACACACAGATGTTGATGTCTATATCACAGCATTAGACTTGCTTATTAATATATCTAATTTTACTTCTTGGAAAGATGATCTTTAGGTTTCTGGGATTGCCACTGATGGTGCCTCCTTGATGAGAGTGCACCACCGTAGTGTCACATAAAAGCTGAGAAATAGTGACCTACCTTGGTCAATTGCCACCAATTTCAATACTCACCTTTTACAGGTGGCTATTCAAGATGCTCAAAAAGATGTGTTAGAAGTAAAAGAAAAAGAGAATGGACTGAGAGCCCTTTATTCTTTTTAGCATTCATTTCTTCAACGAATGATAGCCCTGGAAGAAACTGCAAATACCCTTTCTTACAGTATAGTGCTAAAACCATCATCAGCATCTTCACTGAGCGCTGGGTCATTTCACACCATAGTGCTATGAAAGCTGTTTTCCACAACCTGCCATCAGTGATAGCACACATTAAAAAATACTAAACCACAGCACTGTGGGGGTGATAATGCAGATAGTGCTAAAGGCCACTTGTCTTTTGTTTTTTTAAATTTATGTTTATTGACTTTCAATAAACATAAAATGTACTTTTCCAGATGTCATAATAAACTTTTATAATAGTTGAGGATGCCACTCCTCCTAATACATGCCTGTGAAGGAAAATACATATGTCATCAATAAGATACATCATCACGGGGGAAACCTTAATGAGAAATATTAACTAAACTGCATTTAAGCTAATCAAAATTATGCTGCTTTAAAGAGCCCAAAAGCTGCATGTATTAAACCATCCTTAAGTTTTTTAAACTGTTCTCTATTTCCTGGTATGGAACTGAGAGAGAAATATGCATTTACCCTGTGTATTGTACCACTTGGGTATGAACAAATTAGGAAATTACTCTGCATTTTTAATCTCATATTATACTTTAGGTAGCCTTCCAGTTACCTACTATGAACCCACATAAATGAAAACTGAACATTTAAACATCACTTCATCTATCGAGATCATTTGTGAGTCGGATGAAATGAAAGCACGAGGACAAACGTCCCCCGTTATTGGCTATTCATGACCCTCTGCTACCCATCCCAGCATACTATATTTGTACAACAATTTTAAATAGAAATGCAGTTATACATTGTATCGTTGGATAATGAGAAGCAAAATTCAGCCAGTCATTTGTGCAAACCTGAACTTGTAGGTCCTCCACCTTCTTTAGGTGTCTGTTCCCTCTTCTTCCTCTGATTCTGAGTGGGATTGCTCATGTCTGCATCTCCTTGACTGTGCATACTTCTGGGCCCACTTCAGGGCCTCTGCAGGAACCGAAAAAATAAACACTTTCCCTTTGTGTACTAGTCGGAGACAGGCTGGGAACAAGATGCCATGTGCGATCCCTGCTTTGCATAGTAAGGCCCGGACTCCATCAAACCACTTCTGTTTTTTGTCGGGTCGTGTAGCTCAGGTCTGGATATATTGAGATTCGTTGCCCACCCTGTAACAAGGTATATTTTTGTCGTGCTTGGTTCTCGAGATTCTCTTATCGGGAGCGTAGGTGAGAATTTTCTTTCACCAGCGTGGATGTAGCAGCTAGTGGAGCCTCTGATTGCTTCCTTGTTTCTACTGCTTCTGTTTTTAAGAAAGTTCTGTTGACTTCCAGAGTGGTGACCCTGTTAGTTAGTAAGTTGAACATTTCAGAGAGACCCGCCATAGAGGTGAGCATCTGAGTTACTTGCAGTCCAAAATCTGTAATGTTTCTTCTCCCTCCAAGACATGCTCCGGGACGTTGAGGCCTTGATTAGACCTCATGGCAGGAGGACTGGATGTATTTTTACTTTTGGTACAGTCAGGTATAGCTTTGTCTTTTTTAGGGTTTCCCATTTCGGTTCCTGAGGTCTTACAATTACTGGAAATTCCTGAGATATGAATCACAGCATCCGATAAAGAACATTATGTACTTTTAAAGGTAGTAAGTTTGCAGAGTGTCAATTCCAAGTGGCCATTTTGCTCAGGCTCCACAGCCCCCCCCCCCCATCACTTGTCTTTTGTAACAGAAAAAAGTAGTTTCTTGCATTTGAGCAAGAGTAACAATCTATTCTTGAAAGGGTCTCCCAAAATGTTCAGAAAGAGGGTCAGTTTCTTACTCGTGTGCAACCACAAGTAGAAAGCTGCATTTCAAAGCTCAACCCCCTGAAGACCAGTACTGAATCTGTTAAGGCACAGTTTTTACAATATGCACACCCAGATACAATACGAATATATGAAGTAGCCAGCAGAATTAGGCCTTCTTGTCTATTAAGTCTGCTCATTGTGCAGGGATTTCAGCTTTGCTGAGGCTGATGTCCCCGCCCCCAAACTTTTTTATCCCTATCATTCTCCCCTTCCCTGATCTTAATCGTCCCCCTATATCTATTCCAGCCCCTCTTGAAGCTACCCACCATCCCCACTGAGATTACCTCTTCTAGCACTGCATTCCACTTGGTCACCACCCTTTTGGTGAAGAAGTGTCTCCTAACCTCCCTCCTAAATAGCCCCCGGCTTAAAGCTGTGCCCCCTTGTAGTTTTGATGCAGCTTTCCCTGAATAGACCTTCCTTGTTTACTCTATTGAATCCTTTCATGTACTTGAAGGTCTCTATCATGTCTTCCCTCTCCCTTCTGTCCTCCAGGGGGTACATGTTCAGAGCCTCCAGTCTCTCCTCATATGATCTGTCCTGCTGCCCTGCAATCATCTTTGTAACCCTCCTCTGGACTGTCTCCATTAGGTTGATTTCTTTTTTAAGGTGAGGGCTCCAGAACTGCACCGCATACTCCAGAGACCATGGTTGGGAAGCCATATGAGCTTACCCCCATAACAGTGACAAAGGACAAAGGGCAAGTACTAGTGGCGATGCTAGAAAAGGAGGACAGGAGGGGTGGGGTGGGGAAGGGTGGAAGGTGGTCACCCTGAATGCTAGGAGCCTTGGAAAGAAAACTGCAGAGCTACAGACTCTCATGGCAGAGGGGGAGGTGGACATGGCGGCCATCACTGAAACATGGACCACCCAATACAATGACTAGGACCTGTTGATACCAGGGTACAGGATATTTGGTAGGGCTAGAGAGAATTGGAAAGGGGGGGTGGCACTATATGTGAGAGAAGGACTGAAGTGTGTGCAGGAGGAAGGGGAGGAGGGTAGTACGGAGTCACCATGGATGCAAATCTAGGATTCCAAGAATAGGACTCTCAGGATGGGAGTGGTGTAGAGGCCATCCTCTCAGACAGAGGAGTCAGACAGGGAACTAGTGGGACAGATCAGGAGGACCTGTGAGAAGGGTAGTGTGGTCATTGTGGGGGACTTCAACATGCCAGAAGTGGATTGGAACACCCCAACAACCAGGAATAGAAGGGAGCAGGCACTGCCAGATGCCTTCCAGGACAGCTTCCTGATGAAAATGGTCAGTGAACCAACCAGGTTAGGGAATACCCTTGACCTCATGCTGGCAAATGGGGAGTTTGTGAGGGAACTTAGGGTGGAGGAACCACTGGCAGGGAGTGACTATCACTCAGTATGGTTCACATTGGATGTGGATTAGGAAGGAGTGGAATCCAGCACAAGGGTGCTGGACTTCAGGAGGGCTAACTTCGGGATGATGGGTAAAGTGGTAAAAAGGTACCTGGCCAGAATTCAACCTAGTATGGGCACTAATCAGAGGTGGGAGTTCATAAAGCTGGGGATAGTGAAGCAACCAGAACCTGCAGCAAGGGCCAGGGTGAGAAGACTAGGACAAAGAAACCTAGTTAGGTGAGCAAGGAGGTAATAGAAAAGGTTAGGAGGAAAAGAGCTGCCTTTTGGGGTACAAAAAACAGGGAGGGGGGAGGACAGGGAGGAGTACCTGACGGAATTGAAGGAGTTGACAAGAGCAGTAAGGGCAGTCAAGGCATCTAAGGAGCTCAGGCTGGCACAGGGTATTAAGAAGGGGGAGAAAGACTTCTTCACGTATCTCAGGGAGAAAAGGAGCTGTAAGGACCATATACAGTAGTAAGGATTAGGAAGGGGGGGTGGAAGCAAGGGGTGATAAGGCAGAAGTACTAAACAGTTACTTCTACTCGGTATTTACTAAGGAGAAGGGTGAGGTAATACTCAAGGGGGGGCGGAAGGGCAGAAGGAGAGGGGGAGGGGTGACAAATGGGGAACTCATGGAGGGCAGGGTTCTGGAGGATTTCAAGGCACTGAGGGTGGACAAGGTGCCAGGCCCAGATGACATCCACAGTACCCAGGGTACTGAAGGAGCTGGCAGAGGTCCTGGAAGGACCTTTGGTAGACCTAGTCAATGCCTCCCTACATTCAGAGTGTGTACCTCAGGACTGGAGAATGGCTCATGTGGTGCCCCTCCACAAGAGCGGCCCCAAGGATGAACCAGGGAACTTCAGACCAGTAAGCCTCACATCCATTGTGGGTAAGCTGATGGAGACTATCCTGAAGGAGAGGCTGCTGGCTCTCCTGGAGGCCAAAAATCTACAGGATGGCAGACAGCTGGCTTTGTAAGTGGCAGATCCTGCCAAACCAACCTGGTAGAGTTCTATGACTGGCTAACTAGGCAATTGGATGGGGGCCATGCAGTGGATGTCCTGTACCTGGACTTCAGTAAGGTATTTGACTCAGTGCCGCATAGGAGGCTGGCAAGTAAGTTAGAAGGCATAGGGGTGGGTGCGAAGCTGGTGAGATGGGTAGGGAACTGGCTTCAGGCAAGGCAACAGAGGGTGGTGGTGGGTGGGGAGCTCTCTTCCCCAAGGGTAGTGATGAGCGGTGTTCTGCAGGGCTCAGTGTTGGGACCCTTCTTGTTTGGGACATTAATTGCAGACATATCATTGGGCATCAAGAGCAAGACTAGTCTGTTTGCTGATGACACCAAGCTGGGAGCGGTGGTGGACAACCTAAGAGGATAGTAGGGGTTGCAGGATGATCTGGCAAAGCTAGAAACCTGGTCAGACACCTGGCAACTGGGATTCAGTGCCAAAAAGTGCAAGGTGCTGCATTTTAGGACGAAAAACCCAAGGAGGAGTTACCAGCTGGGAGGAGTGCAGCTAGCCATGACAGAGGAGAAGGATCTAGGGATGCTCATTACTGGGTCAGTGAACAACTTGACACAATGTAGGAAGACAGCTGCAAAGTTCAACAAAATTCTGGGTTGCATTGCAAGGGGTATATCCTTGAGGAGGGGGGAGGTGATTCTGCCACTATATAGATCATTAGTTTGACCGCACCTGGAGTACTGCATGCAGTACTGGCACCCGTATCTGAAGAGGTACATTAAGTTACTGGAGGGGGTGCAGCTCAGGGTGACAAAGATGATCCAGGGGCTGGGGGACTTACCATACGAAAGGAGGCTGAGGGAGTTGAACATGCGCTCGCTGGAGGGGAGGAGGGACGGGGGGATATGATTGAAACCTTCAAGTACATGAAAGGAATAAACAAGACAGGTACGGTAGGGCTGTTCAAAGTAAGGGAGGGGAAGGACACCAGGGGCCATGATATGAGACTAGAGGGAGGAAGGTTCAGGAGGGCGATGAGAAGACACTTTTTTACAGAGAGGGTGGTAACTGGGTGGAATGCGTTACTGGTGGAAGTGGTATCCAGTAGAACAGTGAGCTGCTTCAAAAGGGGCTGGGACAGGTCAAGGGGGAGGGTTAAGGGAGGGGCAGGTGCAGAACAAGGGGTGCTAGCTGCACATTCAAGCAGACTTGATAGATCACTAGGCCTTTATCTGCTGGCAAATTTCATACATTCGTATGTCCAGATGAGGCCTTACCAGTGACCTGTACAAGGGCAGAACAACCGTCTGTCACCTACTGCTGATCACCCTGGCTATGCAACACAACATCCTGTTTGCTCATTCCACTGCTTTCTTGCACTGCACAGAGTGCTTTAAGTCACTAGATATCAATCAATCAATCAATCAAACTTTATTTAACCAGGCATGAACACCATTGAGCAAGCTCGTTTTCAAGGTGGTCCTGGACATAATACAGAACAGGAGTAACAGCGTAGAGGAGACAGGAGGATGACATAGAACATTAGGTGGGATAATCAGGCCTATACATATGTAATTCACATATGGTACGTAAAAGTGAAGTCATAACTGGTATGCCAGTACATACATAATACAGTTGGAGGAATATACAGGCCTGTACAAAAAATAACACACATAGGATACATAAGTGTGAGGTCATAACTAGTGTACCAATTGATACATAACTAACATTGATATCAAGTCTTAATTAGAGTTCCAGAGGCAACATACAGTACATTAGTAGTCATAAGCAACAATCTATTGCACAAAAGGAAACAGGTATGCAAGTTGGGGGAAGGGGATAATGTAAGGGGGCAGAGAAGGGACAAGGGAAAGGGAAGAGAGAAAATAAGTGCTAGATGCTCCCTTGTGGGGAAATGGCTTACTTGGTTACTTGGTTAAAAGGACAAAAGAAGGCCATGGCCCATCGTGATTGTCCTCCCCATGTGTGGATCATTACCGTAATACTATTTTATTAGCCAACTATCAAGTTTGTTTTTGAAGGTTGTAACAGTAGATGAATCGACGATATCTTGAGGTAAAGTATTCCATAACCTGGGAGTTCTTATGGAGAAGAAGTTTTGTCTCTTGTTAGTTTTGCATTTACCAATATCTAGTTGTTTATTATGAAACCTGGGGACGATTTTTCTGGTGGACAATGATATGCTACATTGCTTCATCAGAGCAGGTGAATTAATAATCTTGAATAATTGTAAAAGGTCACCTCTTATTCTTCTCAGTTTAAGTGGTTATAAACCTGTCTTCTGCAATCTTGTATCACAGTCTAAGTGAGCAAAATATGGGATCATTTTTGTAGCTCTATGTTGAATGTGTTCAATTCTGTCTATATCTGAAACTAAATATGGACTCCAAAAAGGGGAACCATAGTCTAAATAGGGTCTAACGTGGGATCTATAGAGAGTCATGATACATTCTTCAGATTTAGAAATAAATGTATTTTTTATCCTTCTCAGGAAGGCATTAGTTTGATTGGCTATTTTATTACAATGGGAAGTAGAAGAAAGTTTATTGTTTACCAGAATACCCAAGTCTTTTTCTATACAGGAAACCCTAATAATCATATTATTCAAAGTGTATACCTGTTTTGGGTTATTTTCCCAAGTGTAGAACTGCACATTTAGTTACGTTGAAGGTCATTTTGTTTATAGAAGCCCAATATTCAATTGACGTAAGGTCAGCCAATAATGTGTTTTTATTGGCTGTGTTGTTTACTACTCCCCCAAGCTTAGTGTCGTCAGCAAACTTCATGAGAATGTTAGAGGAACAAATTTTCATGTCGCTAATAAAAATATTAAACAGGGTGGGTCCAAGACAGACCCCTGGGGAACACCGCTTGTCACTCTACTCAATTCAGACAATGTGCCATTTATCCGAACCCTCTGAGTACGATTTCTTAACCAGTTTTTAATCCATAAGACTAATCTTGGTGAGAATCCTAATTGAATAAGTTTGTTTATTAAAATGGCGTGTGATACTTTGTCGAATGCCTTACTGTAGTCAAGTAAGATAACATCGGATGGAATATTTAAGTCAAGGTTCATACTAATATGATTGTAGAAAGATAGTAGGTTCGTAGTACAAGATAGACCTGTTCTAAATCCATGTTGTGTTATGTCAATTATATTTAAGGATTTCATTTCTTTTTCAAGGAGTGTTTTAATTACTTTTTCCAGTAATTTGCATGGAATAGAAGTCAGACTAATGGGACGGTAGTTTTCAACATTAGAATGGGAACCCTGTTTAAATATGGGGGTTACTATTGCAGTCGACCAATCGGGGGGACCCTTGCTTCCTGAAGAGATTTATTGAAAATAATAGTAAGTGGTAGGGCAATGGTGTCTTTAACTCCCAAAAGAAATTTGGGACATATGTCATCTGGGCCAGGGCTTGTTGATTTCTTTAGTGTAGTTAATAGTTTGTGGATATCATTCTGCAAAATCATATAGTCAGTGTAGCCTAGTGAAGATCTATCAAAGGGGATTTGGGATGAGTCCTGAACAAAAACTGATGTAAAGTAATTATTAAGTGAGGAAGCAGTCACTAAGTCGGAGGTTATTATTGTATTATTAATTTTTAGTGGGCCAATAGTTCTACTGGTACTCTTTTTACTATTTAAATAGGCATATAATGCTTTATGAGAGTCATTAGTATGAGCGATACGAAATTCTAGGTTTCTTTTAGCTTGGAGAATTAGTTTTTTTAAAATTCTAACTGATTCTCTATATTTACTTAATAATTCTTGGTTTTGATTAGTGAGACATTTTTTTAATAATGAAAAAGCTTTTTACATGAGATTTGTTTTTATAGATTTATTAAACCATGGTGGAATTTTCCTTTGTTGTTGTATATATTTCTGGAACATACAGGTGTTCAAGTACTTGAATCTGTGTTTTTAAGAAGTCCCAAGCTTCATCAGTGTTAAGTAAGGAAAAAATATTAACCCAATCAAGTGATCCTAGGTAATGATTTATTTTTTGAAAATCTGCTCGATCGTACTGTTTGATTTTTTGTTTCTTTATTGCTGGGCGTTCATTTAGTAAAATAGTGAGAATTATGGACATATGATCACTGTTTCCAAGAGGTTCTGATATTTGTAGGTTTTTCACAGGGATATCCATGTTAGTTATGATGAGGTCCAAGATGTTACTACCTCGGGTGGGTTCCTTAACCAGTTGATAGAGCCCCAGATCAATGATAGTTGTAAGAAATTTACGATCATATTGATTTAAACCCGTTAAAGTTTCCGAATTTATATTGGGTAAGTTGAAGTCACCCAAAATTAAAATGGAGCCATTATTAGCTAGCTGGGTGATTTCATCAAATAACTGTGCACTTTGGCTAAGATCTAACGAAGGAGGACGATAGCAAGTCCCAACCAGAATTTGGGAAAAACCTTTAGGTTGAATGTACACCCATACACTTTCGGACTGGACACATACTGTGGATTTATAAGAAATGATGTTATCCCTGACATAAAGACTGACCCCACCACCTATCTTATTGTTGGGTCTATTTTTGAAATAATGTTTATATCCCGGAATTTCTGTAGTCCAAATTCTATCAGCATTACCCCATGTTTCTGTTATAGCTAGTATGGATAGGTCCAAAGATTGGGCCCTAAGTTCCAGTTCGGAAATTTTTACAGTGTTTAAAGATCGAGCATTTAGAGATAAGATATTTAGAAGATTATGAGTTGAAAAAGTAGTCCCAGTGTTAAGAGTATTGGTGGTTAACCTAAACTCCCCCTTTACCGTCAGTTTAAATGTTAATGAATGAAGGTAACTATTTTGCATCCCAATAATGTGCTTCCCCTTTGGCTAAGGTGCAAACCATCCCAACAAAAAAGGGATGGATTGTGGTGAAATTCCTCCCAGTGTGTCAAACAGGAAATATTTTGTTTTAGGCACCATTTTCTTAATCATTCATTTAAAGCTTTTATTTTGGCCGTAATTTGTTCTGAAGCTCTAGGGACTGGTAGAATTTCAGATGAGCAAATATCACAACCCTGTTCCACCAGTAAATTACACAAAGAGATGTAGTCCTGTTTAATTTGTTGCAGAGGTAGTTTGGGGATGTCATTTGTTCCTACATGTACAACCACTAGTGGGTTTTCTCCAGCTGGTTGTAAGATTGATTTAACCATTGAAGTAATGTCTGAAATCCTAGCCCCCCCAATAACTAGAGCAAGTGCGATGTTGTTTATCAGGGTTACAGACTACACGGTCTATATATTTTGTGATGGAATCTCCCAAGACAAAGACCTCCTTTTTACTAACTAAATTCATCTGGTTTGTTAAAGTGGGGGGGATTTGGGAATGAGTTTTAGGAGCAGACAATTGTTCACCTAAGGTCTTGTTTTGGATTGATTTATTTTCTTTTTTTGTACCAAGTTCTGGACTTACTGACACAGTTTCGTCAATCAATTTTGACAGATGTTCAAAGGAATTTTGTGTGGGGATTGGATAAGAAACAGGAGGTGGAAAGGGTTTATTAGTTGTCTTCTGTAATTTTGTGCAAGGTAACGTAGTCCAAGAATCAACCTTGCTGATATTTGACTGTTGGTAGCTAGCAGCTGAGACTAAAGGGGTAGAGGTAACAGTTGGGTGCTCTAAATCAAGGGCATGTGGAGTGTTCAAATGGGACACCAAGCAGTTGTTATTATCCATAGTTTTAGTAGGAGGGTTGTTTGCTTCTACTAGGATTGACATTTGGTCAATATAATCTTCTAGTGCTTTGATGTCTGATTTCAGAGACATCTTAGGTTGTAGTCGTATAATTTCTTCCTGTAGTTCTCCAACTAAAACACACTTTTCACAAGTATAATTAGTTGTTTGTTTACCAAGGGCATATGTTTTGCATGTCGTACAATATTTATTTGCCTTCTTCATTTTGAATAGGGATCGTAAAACAACAGGTTTATGTAAATGCCAGTTTTGTTCTATATATGACAAACAAACCTAATTTTTACCTTCACGTCCCCTTGTCCATGATGGACACGATAGACACGTGCTGAAACACGCGTGTCTCTGCGCGCTTCTCCGTGCGTGGCCCCGCGCATGCTCGCCCCGCTCGCTAGAGCAGGTCTTTATAACAAGGAGAAACTGGAAGTGTGAGTTGCGCTACTTCTGGTTATGTGTCAAAGAAAGTAACGCTGGAAATGTTATAAAGCCTTTAAAAAGGCTTGCCCTGCTGTTACTTTAAGGGCTAAAAGTGATATTTTGTAGATCTCTGCCAGGTATGAGGCAAAAGAGTGGAAATCTAGGGGGAGCACTGGTGTTGAGGTCTAATATACCACCAGTACCCCACAATCCTTTGCAGACAACAACAACCCTGATAACAAAGGAGAGCACCCTAAGCAGCGCACAAATCTGACATACACAATTAAAATATGGTATATCATGCAGGAACCTCTCACCAGAGGTGCGTTTTTCCACAGTATCAAATCATATACTGTGGGTTGCAGTGATAACGGAGTCGTAGTAGATTCTGGTGGTAAAGTAGGAACCTGTATATAGAGCGGGAGGAGGGAGGAGGGAGAGGGCAGAGGAAAGGGAGAGCGATTAAGAAGTGCAATACACCCCCCTCTAGGAGAAAGAAGAGGTGATAGCAGTTGTATCAGATGCGGGAATGAAACAAGGGGCTACAGGTGCCCAGTAAAATAGGAACATGTACATAGAGTGGGTGGGGGAAGGGGAGAGGGCAGGGGAAGGGGAGAGAGATTAAGAAGTGCTATACACTCCCACTAGGAGAAAGAAGGGGTGGTAGCAGATGTACCAGATGCGGGAGCAATACATGGGGCTACAGGTGCCTGGTCATTTAAAACAGTTACAGGATTCTTTAAGGTATTTGGTTAAAAGAACTTTGAGAGTGAACGGACCGGGGAGGGTTGAGAGTTTAAATATACTTTGCATGGTGTTCTATAGGGACGGGAGGGAAAAACTGATTGCAGCCACACCATGGATTGTTTTTACTCTAGGTACCTGATAGCAGAGTAAGGAAAAAGTCTCAATCCGTAAGATCCCTTGGCATGCTCAAAGAAGTTCGAAATGTGAGCAGGGAGTTTGTCAGGCAAGGCTCTGGAGAAGCAGAGGAGAGCGTTCCTTTTCCTCCTTGTAGAGAGAGACGACCAGCCCAGCTCTTGGTACAATAAGCAATGGTGGGTGCGAGCGGGCAAGTTTGGTATAAACCTTATGGCCCGGTGGTAGAGCGTGTCAAGTTTGCTGAGCGCAGCAGAAGGGCAATGAATGTAGAGAAAGTCAGCATAGTCCAATAAGGGTAGAAATGTAGATTGCTCTAATCTCTTTCTAGTCTCTAAGTTAAGTAGATGCTTAATATGGTAAAACATGCCTAGTTGCTGCCTTAATTTTTTTTGAAACCTTGTTGAGGTAGCACAGGAAGTTGAGCTTGTTATCCAGCCAGAACCCTAGGTATTTGAAGGTAACTACTATTTCAAGGGGTTCATCCAATAATGTTAGAATCATATGTTTTTGTGTTGGCCCTGGTGCTGCTTTGGGTGAGAGGATCATGGCTTTAGTTTTTTTTGCATTGAGTAGGAGCTTATGTTTGACAAGGTTATGCTGGAGGGAGATGAGGTCTTACTGTAGGTCCTCGAAAGATGAATTCAAGGATGAGCTAGAAGTGTAGAGGACAGTGTCATCAGCAACTATGTGCACATTAGCTGTAGACAGATGTACTTTAAGGTTATTAATATAGATTGCGAACAGGATCGGGCCCAGGATGGATCCTTGGGGGACACCTCGAGGAAGTGTTTTTAAAGGGGAGAACTCGCCAGCCACTTTAACTGTTGTAAGCTGTTGGTAAGGTAACAGGTGAACCATTTAATGGCAGTTTTATCAAGTCCTATATTGCACAGCACGGTGAGCATAATATCATGGTCCATGGTATCAAATGCCTTACTCAGGTCAAGGAAGAGTGCATACACATACTTTCTAGAGTCAAGGGCAATTTGCCAGTCAGTAGTTACTTTAGCCAGGGCAGTAACTGTACTGTGTTTGGCTCTAAATCCTGACTGTGCCGGATTTAGTAGATTCTGAGACTCCAGGTATTCTCTAATTTGGGTGTTGACGATTTTTCCAATAATTTAGGTAGGATAGATAACATGGATATAGGTCTGTAATTGTTCAGGTCACTCTGATCCCCAGCTTTAAATGAGGGTATGATGTGTGCAGTTTTTCAAAGCACCGGTAGCTCACCCTGCATCAGGGAGATGTTGAATAAGTGGGTGATGGGGGCCGTTAAATAGCAATGGCCCAGTTTTAGAAAGTAAGGTTCAATATTGTCGGCCCAGTGCTCTTTTTTGCATCTAAGGACAATATCATCACTCCCAGATCCTTCTCTTCTACTGTGGTAGTTACTCGAACCCCTCCTAGGAAGTACTCTGTCCTGGGGTTTTTGGCACTAACATGCATGATCTTGCACTTCTTGGCATTGAAGCCTAGTTGCCAGATCCCTGATCAACTTTCAAGTTTTCTTAAATCCTCCTTAAGGTCCTGTATCCCCTCTGTTGACTCCACCCTCCCCCAGAGCTTGGTGTCATCTGTGAACAGACTAATTTTGTCCTTGATGTCATCACCGATATCATTAATGAAAATATTCAACAACATTGGCCCCTAGCACTGAGCCCTGTGGGACACCATTTGTGACCTCCCTAGTACTCGACAGCTCTTCTCCAATTATCACCTTTTGGGACCTGTTCTCTAGCCAGTTTTGCACCCATGTAACCAACTTCTCTCCCACTCCAGTGTCCGCTACTTTCCTGATCAGCCTCTTGTGTGGTACAGAGTCAAAAGTCTTGCTAAAATCCAGGTATAGGATGCCCACTGCTTGGCCTCTGTCCACCATTTTGGTTATCCAGTTAAAGAAGTTGATCAGATTCATTTGACAAGACACCCCTTCTGACTGATGGTGGGAATAGCACTCCTCCTCCAACTGACATGACAGATAATAATGAAAATAAAAACTAAAGGCAAACAAGAACCAGGCGGACCACTGCTTCTGAAAAAGCAGCTTAGGACAATTGTGTCCAGTGAAACAAAGAAGCTAATTAAGGAAAAAGTATGTTATAGTGTGATTGTTTTCTTGCGAGACACATTTGAGCTCATCTGACAATCACATGGCCACTAGCAATTTTCTATATTTGATACAGCTGCTTGGCCTGATGCCTCATAAAACTTTCTAAATTGTGATTGGAAATGTATTTCTGAGTTGACCCAGAAGTACATGCCATTTCTGAAGAATCATTATCTTGTTTCTGGTTCTGAACAACCTTTACTTGATTCACAACTGGATGTGCAGAACTAGAAAGTGAAATTTCACTTGGAGTTTTGGAGTGTCTATATTTTAAAATTTACATTAAAAATTAAAACACACAGAAACTGCATGAAGAAAATCTCACCATAATTTAGAATGGTTGGGACTTCTACAAGTACAGTCACAATTTCCCAGGTGCTGCAAGCTAGCGCAACTGCTTGCGAAAGCAGATTTAGTGCCCATAGTAGGATTACAATTACAGCTTGTAGTAATCGTCTTGATGGCACTATGGATCAGCTACTAATGATCGGCTTAAATGGTCCCACAGCTGAGTAACTCTGTTCTGACCCAGTCATTGATCCTTGCTATTTGACAACTCCTGGATACTGGCATCTTTCAGGGCATTCACATGCATTTGGAAGGCAGTGAAAGAGGAGCTGGAAGAGAAGGGAGTCTGTCAGGAATATACATGGCAGCAGCAGTCAGCTACAGAGATTATGCCCTTTATTTAATTAAATGCATCAGCCAACTCAAGTATAAAAAGTTTAAGAATGAAAAAAGACACGCACACAGTCTCAAAACAAAATTACACAGTACCAGAACTGGAAAATGTATTAAGTTGCTGTGACAGCATATACAGTACTTTGTACTGTACAGATACAAACGTACACACTAAACATCATAACACAATTTAACTTACAAAATCATGCAAACATTAATTATCACAACACTACAGTTATTCTAAATATAAAATGGTTTCTTATACAAATTATGGCCACTAAAAAATTGAATTGGCTTCCAAATTTCAAGATCTACTGACCACAACAATAATGGCAACCAATATATCTTATGGTCACCAGATTTTGAAGGTTGGTGGACACGCTGGTCGCCAGCACTGAAAGTCATTTGTCCCACCCTGAGTTCTACGTTGGTAGGGTAGGACTTTGAGAAGTGTGCCAGAAAGGAAAACGGATCCAGTGGTGACTCCCTGACTGCTGAGATGTCAGCTGGTGGCACTAAATAGGGCGACTGTAACAGATGTATGTAATGATTATTATACTGACAGTACAAGAACATTTTTTTTTTATTTCTGTTCCTCTTTCTGTGTCTTCTACATATGCTGCATTTGAAAGTCACCTGGGGCAAGTAAACAGGCTTTGTTCTGTGCTGATTAATGGTTTGAGAAGTACTTGAATAAAGCACAGCCGGTTGCAAGAAGACAAATCCACAATGGCCCCCTCCCCAGCTGTGACTACAGTTGGCTCTCCCAAAAGCATCTATTTAAGGTAATTGGTGGTTTGATAGGAGCAAGGTCCCCAGTTAACATGGATAGCTGCAGAGTCAAGCTGGTCCAGACTGGTTAGAATCTTGTAAATCAAACTTTTGCCTCTCTGTAGATGTCTCTAGAAAAAAAGTGGGTAACCTTTTCTAGCGACGTGGCAAAGGGATGGGCTAAAGTCCATAATGTGGCTAGATGGACCAGCTCTGAGGGGTATATTCTCATGGGTCTTAGTGCAAGTATGAAGATTTGGAGTCAGGCATAGTACTGGATGCTCTCCATGCCAAAAGGGGAGATACTGGCCCTATAGATCCCAAGCCTGGGTGACCAAAAGGCTGTTGTTTCCTCCTGTGAATACCAAAGGGTCAGAAATCCAGACTTAAGGGAATGTTGGTGTGGCCGAGTAATTGTTTCTGTTTCAAATTCTTTGTATTTTTTTAATTTCCTAAATGTAGTAGTGCCTGTAGTTTTCTGCATAAGTGTAGTGTAAATATTAAATAAGTTGTGTTTAATATAAATCTTTGACTGCTGTGTTTTAAAAAGCACAGGTAATCCATTTTTATTGGGCAATTCTATGATCCGCCTCTGAAGAGAATGCTACCAAACTGTGTCTGATACAAAGAATGGGGTGAGGTTACCTGGAGTAACTCAGGGGATTTCTACATCCAAGAGGCCCAGAACTGTGTGAGTAAGAGTTTGTTCTGGGGCTCGAAAGGAGCAGCCCCAAGAATGTTGTAACTAGGTTGGTGTCAGTGTGATTGAGTAAGCTAGTCCTGGATCACACCTCTCGGGGTGTCTTGGGAGAGTTGTGACAAACTGGAGACAGAGCATTTGGGACTGCGCATTTTTCCAAACAGGTACCAAGTGGTTGGCATCGGGAAGCATAGTGTGTGTGCATGGAAGAGGTAAGCATTTACCCACCATACAGTGAAATGGATTGCCAATAAAATTTTCCTGTCCAGGCATTGAGCAAGGTATACAAAAGGAGGTACTTTACATACTTGTGTTATTCTTTTCATAGTGAGTTTAGTACAGTACTATGCCTGGATAGAAGACTTACTGTGGCACAACTGCAGGATTTGTGCCAGCAGAGAGGGCTCACTTATGAATATCAAACAAAGTTAGACCACATAGACACCCTCAAGAAAAGTGACCTAATCAACAGTAAGACTGGAGTCACAGAGGATGCTGGCCAGAGTCATAAGACAGATCAGCAAGAGTGAACCAGAACCAGAGAGTTGAACAACCAGACAGGGTTGAGACGAAAAGGCTGGAGCTCACCATTGCAAAGTCAGAGGCTGAGCTACAAAAGGCAAAGCTGGAAGCTGAAGAGTGGAGGGCGTAGCTTGTGGCAGAGGAACAAAGGGCTAAGCTCTAGGCAGAAGAAAGAAAGAAAGAGTGTCAGGAGCTAGAGAGGCAGTGCCACTATGAGATCCATGTGACAGAGGAGTGGGAGTAGCAGTGTTTGGGAGACAGATGTTGTAACTCTGGACTGAAACCTTCTATCAAAATATTTTCTTTTGATTGGAAATAAAGCATCATTATTATTAGTATGACTCATACTGCAGATATATGTTCACAGCCAAAGTTTAACAAGGTTCTTTGATATGTATAGCATCAAGCATTTGTAACAGAGACGAGATCAAAGCAAGTTTTATTATAAGTATGGTATACGTATTTATTAACTAAGCTACACACTACATAAGGCCTAAGAATTCACTAGGTTTACACAAACATGCATTGCATTGCAGTTAATAAATCACCTGGGCTCGAAATTCAAAAGTTTGCCTGTTTGCAAATTGTAGTTTGCCTGTGCAAACTGGGTTTTATGCAGATTACAATATTCAAAAGCCTGGTTAGTGTGGGCAAACAGGGGTTGTGCTCAGGCAAACTGTGGAGGGGGGGGGCGCAATGCAAATAGAAGGGCAGGGACCTGAATATCGGCGCAGCACAATATTCAGAATATTTGCGCCGTGCAAGGGCATTTTGCATGGTCCTCTTGCGTGGTGCAAATACCACCGACCTAAACCATGACCTATTCTTGTGCAACCCTAGCAGTTGGCAGAGGAAGTGCAGTGTCCCCTCCAACCCCAACACAGTAGACCCTGGTGTCTAATGGTCCCTCCCATCCAATACACTTCCAGATAGTAAAGAACCACATCCCTGGTGTCTAGTGTTCCCTGCCCCCAATGCCCTTCTCGATAGTAAGGAACCACATCCCTGGTGTCCAGCAGTCTCTCCCCCTCTGATGCTCTTCCTGATAGTAAGGAACCACATCCCAGGTGTCCAGTGGTTCCTGCCCCCAATCCCCTTCCTGATAGTAAGGAACCACATCTCTGGTGTCCAGTGGTCCCTACCCCCACCTGATCCCCGTCCCAGCACTGAGGAAAGCCCCCCCAGATTTGTCAATACTCCACCCCACAGTGACAGCCTGCCTGCCACTGTCATGTGCAGGGCATTTGAAGAAAGCCCCAACAACAAAGCCCTGGCTTTGTTCAGAAACATTGATCTGAGCCCCCAGCCCATCCCTTGGTGGTGGTTAGTGGCCACCCCTTTCACCTGCCGCACCAACAGCTCACCCCCCCGGTCCCCCTCACCTGCATGTTGGTGCTTCAGTGAATCAACGGCGAGCAACACAGCCCTCCCCACACAACCTCAGCCTCCTGCCGTCTGACAGAAGCAGGGAGCATGCATGGGTAGCAGTGACTAAGACTGAGGAGCTTAGTTCATACATATGATGCATTCACTTTGCAGTGCTGTCACCTGTTGCATTTTGATTAATGGGTGAGAATACTGTTTGGAAATAATATGCCTGTCCCATTTCTGTTTCAGTTTTACCCATCTTATCCCTTAGATGGAAGTATACCTTTAAGCTGATTTTCCTGAAGAAATGGTCAGTGTCAGTTAATGCTTGAAATGTATCCACCTTAGGGAATGAGATAGAATTTAACCCCTTTTTAAGTACTCTGTATTTTGCTGGTGTTACTAACCAATGTGAAATATTTATTATTTCTTCTTTTTCCTTTTTAGCTGCCAACAGCCTAGCTATACTGTAAGCATCTATTTTGGTCACGTATGCTCATTTTGCATTTAAAGTTCAAAGGTACATTCAGTGGGAGTGATTTGGCTGCATTTAGCAAATATGAAGATTCCCAAAATCAAGTCTGTAAATCTAGTAGGATTTGCAGTATTAATAGCTACTAGTTGCAGAGCTCTAAGAGAAGGATGACTAAGATGGTACAGGGCTTGCACCAGAAATCATATGAGGAGAAATTAAGGGACCTCAATATGTACTCGCTGGAGGAGAGAAGGGAGCAGGGGGATATGATAGAATCATGTACTGTAAGGGTATAAACAAGGTGCAGGGGGAGACATCTTCCAATATAGGATGAGTGAAAGAACAAGGGGGCATGACATGAAATTGGGAGGTGGCAGGTTTAGGGGAAATGTGTGGAAGTTTGTCTTCATGGAGAGGGTGGTGGACACATGGCACAGTCTGCCACAGGAGGTAGTGGGAGCGTGCACAGTAGAGTGATTTAAACATGCATGGGACAGGCACATGGGAACCATAGAGTTGGGAAGGGGTTGTGGAAAGTCACTGACCAGTTAGAGTCAGGGGCCACAGACAGATGTAGGGCTTAGGGGCAGAGTGGATGGGCCTGGCAGGTCTTATCTGCCAACAGTGTTTTATGTTTCTATGTAACTTGAGGTGTCCACCATGCTTGGGCTCCACAGCGCCCCCTCACGACTAACCTCTTGATATATCATGTGAGATTAGTTATGTTACACCATAAATTTGTTTAAGTACATAAAAGTCTCTCTAACCTATGGCATGTGATGGATCTTCTCCCTGTTGTTGAGCCATTGACTAGCCTCCCTGTCCCTCTGACTCTTGAGTCACCAATCACTGCCACTATCAGGGCTCAATGAGTTTTTAAACAGCCACTGTCCTGCATCAAACTAATTTGAGTTTTAAAAAGCAGTCATCTATTATCTTTCACATCTGAGGTCATTTTTCATTTCTCTTTGGTTAATTAGAAGAATTTTTACCTGATGTCAGTAGGTGTGATGTGTGGACTAGCACTCTGCCTGGCAGCTAACATATCTAGCTCTGACTACTGCCATTACCTCATCATCGTCATTGTGACCTCACTGACTGACATCCTAGTTGCTCAGTATGAGCCACTCAGGAGCTGCCAGGTCAGTCACCTGTGATGTCATTGTCAGTGAGGTTACAGTGCTGATGATGCTGTACTGGGAGGAACAGAACTAGATATGTCAGTTGCCAGGCAGAGTGCTATTCCACACATCCAACATAATACTATCACATAGAAAACTTTCTAATGAGCAAAAGGAACACATAAAATACTCCCTCAAATAAGAAGTTACAACTGGCTACTTTTTAAAATTTGTAACATTTTCCTGTATGCTGTTTTAGTTAAACAATGTTTTTCACAGCCTTCCTGCCCTTCATTCTTTCCCTCCCTTCTGTCTCATCACTTCTGGCTGGAATATCATCCCTGGGATTTCTGACTGTAGTCTCGTGACTCTGCCACCAGAGTGGTGTAGCAGTTCTGAGTGCGTACACCTGGGAATTCTATTTTTCCCGAACCAGCCTGCTTCTCCACCCTCCTCACCACAGTCCAAATCTGAGAGAAGACCCTTGGGACCCTTTGGGGTTGTGGAACCGCTCCCTTTGTCCTGTTTGTCTTGGTCTCCCCTCAGGCACTGAACCTCAGCTCTGAGGTAAACAACCTAGGTGTCAGCATGGCTCATTTGGCAGCACATCCACCTCTGGGCTAGAAGAACATGAGTTCTAGTCTCATGCTGGGATTGGGCTCATACCATAAATGCTAACACCCAAGTGCAGTTCTAAGAGGATGCTGTATGGTTGGAGTGTGCTGTCCTTTCGGATGAGATGTTAAACCAAGGTCCTGTCTGCCTTTTTTTGGTGGTTACGCAGGTGGACATTAATGATCCCATGTCACTTCTCAAAAAGTGTAGAAGAATTTGGAATGGCTATAGGTCTGGAAGGGAGTGGGGCTACAGTTATTCATAACTGCATACTTAGTTCATGGTTTCTCAGGTATGGTTTTCATAAATTCAGTGGGTAAAAACATTTAAGGTATTGAGATATGATTGTTTGTACAGTTGGAATATTATGCTTTCTCAATAGGGCCGTAACTGTTATTGTTGTCTTTCTTGCATAAACTGAAAATGAATAAACTCTGATCTTTGATATATATATATATATATATATATATATATATATATATACACACACACAAAAAAAAAGAATAGATGCCCCCGCCTCGATGAGGCTGAAAATAGGCAGTACTGTCTAGCCCTCCTTTCTAGGTCAACAAAACTAAAAGAAAAGAAAAAAACTCACCATAAGGATCTTAAACTCCCACATACCTGGAACCCTCCTCCCCATCTCCCAGAGCACCCTCTGGATATCACCCATGCCATATCTCCTGAAACTGACTGCCTCCTGCCAGCCTCTTGCCTGCCCAAACATCACACAATTCTTTTTACTAATAATTACTACCTTTTAAATAATAAAAAAAAACATTATAAATATACAAAACTGAATGCTTAGCCTGCATGTATGAAATCTTGTTAGGTAGTCCTCAGGATGTCCTTGTAAACGAGTCTCTGGACCCAATAGTATTTTTCTTGGTAAACAATAAATTGTATGCAATGATAGGCTTATATAGGGGAAAAAATCCTGCATTGAGTACAGGGTATGATACTGTATGTAGAAGCACAGTTTCTAACCCCAATAATGCTCAGAATATTCCTAACTTTATGCAGTAAGCCTGAAGGTTTGGACTGCCCAGAGAGATAGAACACATGCAAATGATGGAACACTTTGCACGTGAGCATCTTTTAAACGCTGTCTCTACTAACTGCCTGTGTTCTAACCTCTTCAGATTTTTTCTCTGCCTGAAAAGTCTGCTCAATCGGAGTATCATTCGTCCACTTTCTCCTGCGTGAAGAAAACTTCAAATACTACTTATAAGTATATTTTGTTTTCATTTACTGCCTCTACTATTTGTTTCATATTACTGATCTAGTTTATGGTAAAATTTGTTATTTTTCCAGTTCCTCTTGGTTTGGTATAACCGTGGGGGAACCGGGTTAGTTTCTGTTAAAATTGGTGTCTCTGATTAAAGAAACGCCTTAGTTATATATTTAAAACTTGTTTTATTTTATTTTTTGTAACCGATAAGCCTTGCTTACCAGAATCACTGACCCAGTTCCATACTGCTACATCGGTTCGGTTCCATAGGTTCCAGAACCGATGATTGGAAAAAAAAAAAAAACTTTTGTTATTTAGCGGTTGGGTTTTTTCTCCATTTTTATGTCATGTCTGAGAAACCCAAAAAGCAAACCGGTGAACCCGGATTCAAGAACTGTTCCCAGTGTGGGGAAGTATCTGCTAAAGCAGATAAACACACTTTATGTGCGATATGTTTGGGTTTTGACCATCTTAAAGAGGAATGTGAAGTGTGTAAAACATTCCCAGATAAAACATTGGAAAAACACCTTGAAAGGCTCAAGAAAAAGTTTGCAAAGGGTTCCTCTGGCTCTGATCAGCTGATACCCCAAGATTCTGTGGCTGAACCCACATCTGCTTCTGTGCCTGCCGCTGAGATGAGCGAAAAGGGCACAAAACGAACTAATGAACCGGCTGACTCCCCAGTTCCTTCTAAAAAAAGTAAAACATTAAATCACACACAGCCCCCGCCTGCCAAACTGGGGACATCTGTGCCTGCTATGCCTGTACCAATAGCCCAAGAAATTGCTCAGGCCTTTAAAACAATTCAGTCTTTACAGGCAATGGTTCCTCCTCAGCAGCCTCCTGCCCCTCCCCAGGGCCCCCAGGCTGGTAGCAGTGTGCATCCACCCCTCAACATAGAGGGGATCAGTTTGATGATGATGATGATGATTACAGTGGTGAGGAGAGACCAATTGAACCAGAAGTATCCCCTGAACAGGACTTTGGTTCCCCTCCAAGGGTAATTGAGGATTTTCCATCCCACTTTACTTTCATAAGGAAGATGGCAGATGCACTAGACATCTTCACTACCAAACAAGTTGAGGATGAAGAGAGGTAGAGTACTTAGAGATGATGGGGCTGACACCCACAAAGGCTCTTCTCCTACCGGTGTACAAATTCTTTAAGAAGGATGCCTTAAAGATTCTCCAAACACTGAATTCCACTCCTCCCATAGACAGGAGGATGGACAGAAAATGCCAATTGGAGAGGGAGGGAGCTGACTTTCTCTTCTACCATCCAGACCACCAGAGGGTTATTCAGCACACTGCTTGCGACAAGGCCAGGGTCCCTCTGTCCTCACATCCTCCAGACAAGGACCCCAGAAAGATTGACAGCATGGCCAAAAAAGGGTGCCTGTCAGCCTCTCTGGCTATGCGTCAGGCTACCTTCCAGGCATATGCTGTCCAGTATCAAAAGTACTGTGGCAGTCAGTCCTGGCTATGTCCCAGAAAGCTCCCTTGCCCTTGTCAGACGACCTGGTTGAAACTGCCAGGTTTGGGTTAGAGGCAGCTATGTACCAGTTACAAATGGCTGCTGACACCAGTGACACTGCAGCCAGATGGATGGCGAATACAGTGGCACAGAGGAGGTTTGCATGACTGAGGGCCACAAACCTTACTCAAGATACCCAGTCTAAGGCCTTGGATTTTCCTCTAGAGGGGAATTCCCTTTTTGGGGAGTCTACTGTGGCATACATGAAGAAGGTGGATGAGTATAAGGCCACTTACAGAAGCAACTCTGCCAAGGAGAGAGCTTCACCATCCACCAGGCCTTATGGAAGGGGGGGCCAGGGCAGGTACTTTTGTTCCAGGCCCTTCTTCCAGACAGTGGCCTTACCCCAGTACCAGCAGTATCCACAGCAGGGATACTCCAGGGGCAGCGGAAGATGGGGCTCAAGGCGAGGGTCCCAAGCTCAGCCTCAGTCACAAACGAAACAGATCCCCTGAGCCACAGGCCACTTCCTCCCTACCTGTAGGAAGCAGACTATCACACTTCCTCTATGCCTGGCTAAACATCACCACAGACAAATGGGTTCTGGAGGTAGTGGGTTAGGGTCTGTCTCTGGAATTCAAATCCCCTCCTTCTCAAAAAATCAGAGTATTTAGCTCTCCCTCACTGCTAGAGGCAGAGGTTCAAATCCTGCTACAGCTGAAAGCAGTAGAACCAGTTCCAAAGTCTCTGAGGGGAAGTTTTTTTTTATTCCAGATACTTCCTAACCTCAAAGAAACATGGGGACTGGTGGCCTATACTGGATCTCAGAGCTTTAAACAAGCACCTGAAGAAACAAAAGTTAAAAATGGTAACTTTAGCTGTGATTTTGCCAATGCTCCAAAAGGGAGACTGGCTGGCATCACTGGACTTAAAGGATGTCTATTTCCACATCCCCATAAGGAATTCTTACCAGAGTTATCTCAGATTCATACTCCCTTCAGGCCACTACCAGTTTTCAACCCTGCATTTTGGCCTTTCTTCGGCCCCAAGGGTATTCACAAAATGTCTTGCTACTGTAGTAGCACATCTTCGGAGACAAGGTATCACTGTTTTCCCTTATCTAGATGACTGGTTAGTGCTGGGAAAATCCCAACTGTGGGCACAGCAGGATTTAAAAGTCACCCAGGACCTCCTAGAGTCTCTGGGGTTTCTGATCAATCACAAAAAGTCTGCCTTCACCCTTACACAGGTGTTGCAGTTCATAGGAGCAGAAATAAATACCTTACAGGCCAGAGCCCACCTGCCTCTGGAGAGAGTACAAAGCCTTCAGTCAGTGGCAAATTCCTTCAGGTTACACAAACCAAAAACTGCAAGACAGTTTCTCTAGCTACTGAGCCCAATGGCTGCTTCCATAGGCACAGTGCTGGGTTCAAGAATCTAAATGAGGGACATCCAGTTCCACCTCAGGGCTCACTGGTGTCAGAAAAAATACCGTTTCTCAAAACTCATTCCAGTAACAAGGGCACTGTTACAGGCCTTCTTGTGGTGGAAAGAGGAGTCACACTTAAGACAGAGAATCCCCTTTCAGAAGGAGAATCCCTCAGTAGTTCTCACAACAGATGCATCCCTATTGGGCTGGGGCACCCATCAAGGGCAGCACACCGCCCAGGGTACCTGGTCAGCTGCAGAGTCCCTTCAGCACATAAACTTGGTGGAACTCAGAGCAGTTTTGCTAGCTGTCCGAGCCTTCTCTTCCCTAGTACAGGGCATGATGGTACAAATCAGAACTATCAATACCATCACAATGTACTAGATAAACAAGCAGGGAGGCACCAGTCCAGGCCTCCTTTGCAAAGAAGCCATACGTATCTGGACTCCAGCTTATTCTCTGGGAATATCCCTGCAGGCAATCCACTTGTCAGGGAAAGACAACATCCTGGCAGATGCCTGGAGTTGAATAAATTAGGTCCATCATGAATGGACCCTGAACAGACAGGTGGTACAGGTTATTTTCAGAAGGTGGAGTACTCTGCAAGTAGACTTGTTCGCATCCATCCAGAACCACTACCTGCCTCAGTATTGTTGCAGACCACCAGATCAGGGCACACTTCCCCTGGATGCCCTGACCCTTAGATTGGTCAGGGAGGTTCCTATATGCTTTTTCTCCTTTTCCTCTGGTTCACAGGGCACTGCTAAAGCTCAGATCCCATGCAGCATCACTGATCTGTATAGCTCCAGATTGGCCAAGGCAGCCATGGTAGTCTCTTCTGCTGTCCATGTCTGTCACCAAACCAAAACACCTCCCTTGGAGGCACAACCTACTGACTTCCAACCAGGGAACTCTATTGTATCTGAATCTCAAGTCTCTCAACCTCAAGGCCTGGCTCTTGAGGACAGAATATGCTAAACTGAACCTCTTTCAATCTGTCTTAAGCATTTTAAGAGCTTACAGAAAACCTTCTACTATGAAAACTTATTCTTCTAAATGGAAAAGTTTTTCACTTTGGTGCTCGAGCAGATCACTGATACCAGGCCAAGCTGGAATTCCAGTTATCCTGGATTATCTCTCCGACTTACATTCCTCAGGTTTGCAATCCAGCTTTTTGAAGGTTCATTTGGCAGCTGTGTCTGCTTACCTTTCTGCCGGGGCAAGGGTAACCTTAGCTTCAGATCCTATTTTTAAAAGATTCTTCAAAGGTCTGAATCATCTGCATCCCCTTCACAGGGCACTAGTGCCAACTTGGGATTTGGATGTGTGTATAGCTAAACTCATGGGCTCCCCCTTTGAACCCATGGCTACAGCTCATCTAAAATATGTCACTTGGAAAATATTTTTTTCTCATGGCAATGACTTCTGCAAGAAGGATTAGTGAGCTTCAGGATCTCTGTATTGATCAGGACTATATCTCCTTTCATAGGGATGAGGTAGTCCTTAGGACAAACAGAAAATTTTTTCCCAAAGTGGTCTCGGACTTCCACTAAAACCAGTCCATCACTCTCCCTGTTTTTTTCACTGATCATGCTACCTCTGGTGAAAGAAGACTCCACAGTCTGGATGTAAAAAGGGCTCTCAGTTACTACATGACAGCCACAAAAGGTCATAGACAGGACAGAAAACAGTTATTCCTGACCTATGGGAATGTGGGAAGAGGTAATCCAGCCTCTAAAAGATCCATTTCTTGGTGGGTAGTCCAGTGTGTCTAGTTCTGTTACACTAAAGCTGGTAAGGATCCCCCATCAGGATTGAGGGCCCATTCCACAAGAGGAACAGCTGCCACTTTAGCAGCTGCCAGGAATGTTCCGCTGGTGGATATCTGTAAAGCAGCTACTTGGAAAACAGTACAGACTTTTACAAAACACTACAACCTGGTTATTCTCTCCAGAAGTGATGCTAGATTTGGCACATCAGTCCTACAAAGTCTGTTTCCAAAATAAGTTCTGTATCCACCTCCAGTGGTACTGCTTGGTAGTCTGCATAAAGTTAGGAATGTTCTGAGCATTATGGGGGTTAGAAGAAAAAAATACTTACTTAAATATACTTAAATAACTTAAAAATGCTTAACTTTTCCCAGTGATGCTCAGATATTCATAAATTCCCTCCCTACCTCTCCTTCCAGAACTTCAGCCTCTGCGCTCCGCATGCTGGTGCCACCATTATCACTATACACCCTTGGAGTGTTTTTACCCTGCACCTGTCAATAGTTAATGTGAACAGGGTTCAAAGGCCCGGATATTCAGACTGCGCCAGGCTGTGGCACAAGCCTCGGTGCAGCGCAACTTGGCTGCGCAGGGGAGTTGACTGGGCAATATTCAATGGAGCTGCGCAATGGCACAACATCATTGAATATCGCACCCTGGCCACCTGCAGTGTGCATGGCGCAGTGGCACTGTACCTGTGCAAGTAGCCAGAGTGGAGCAGGGGGATGCGCTAGCGCAAGTTCCGTTGTGCTATACGCAACAACTGCGATATTCAAAAGTGCACATGCGAATGGGGCTATAAAGTATGCAAGGCACAAATGGGGCCATCTGCATGTCATTATGGCCCCATTTGCATGCAGGTGCGCTGATCCCTGGTGACTTGCGCCTGGTGCCCTGCCAGGCAGCAGCTGACAGGGACCGATGCCCCCTGCACAGCACGGCAATGTGTGCCACTGCCTGATTGCGGGCTTAAGTATAAAAAAATAGCACGTCCTATATCCCTGGTTCTCCAGTGGACCGCTCACAGCCCAGTCGTGGGCTTATGTATAAATAAAAGCATGTCCAATATCCCTGGCAGTCCAGTGGACCGTTCGCAGCCCGATCGCGGGCTTATGTAAATAAAGCATGTCCAGTATCCCTGGTGGTCCAGTGAGCTTGCAGTTTAATTGCGGGCATATATACAAAAAGCACCAATATCCTGGTGGTCAAGCGTGCCCCCCACCACTGAGCCTGACCACCCCGCCCCCTCGTCAGTGGCGGCAGCAGCACCCACCAGCCTGCTGCCCCGCTGCCTGCTGACTGACTCGTCGGGCTGTACACCCATTGGTCCACAGCGTGAGCCAATGGGTGTACACTGCACGTATTGACAAATTCCAGATATATGAATGGATCCATCTGCATATCTGACTGTGGTACGGTATGGTTGCACGCCCATTGGCTCACGCCAGGACCATCGGGCATACAGCCCTACCCACGGTGTCAGTCGGCGGATGGCAGGTGGCAGGTGGTAGTTGCTGCCCTGCCACTGACCGGGGAGCGGGTGGGGGCTTAGTGGGGGGGGGGCACCGCTGACCACCAGGGATATTGGATGTGCTTTTTTTGTATACTAAGCTCCGCGATTGGCTATGAAATATCCGCTGGACCACCAGGGATATATGACTGATTTAATTTAATATTTAAGCTCGATGACATGCAGTGGTCCACTGGACCACCAGGATATTGATGGTGTATTTTATATGTAAGCCCGCGATCGAGCGGTAGCGTCCACTGACCACCAGGGATATTGGACGGCTTTATTTATATATAAGCCCGCAGTCGGGCTGCGAGAGTCCACTGGACCACCAGGGATATTGGACGCTTTGATATTTAACATATGCCCGCGATCGGGCATGGGGGGCGCCACCAGAAGGTGCAGCTGAAGCTGGGTGGCCACCTGACGGTGGCAGCTGCCGTGGTTGTGCCCTGCAACACTGCAGCTCACCTGTGGGTGGCCAGCTGTTCCTTTTTTTTTGGCTCACCTGTGTGCAGCGCAAGTAGGGGTTGTGCAAGCATGGACTCAGCACATTCCGGGCTGAATATCGGGATGTGCAGAGTATGCATGGGCACGCCTCCCCTTACCTGCGCCGCATACATTACTGATGTGCTCCGGTGCACTGGGATTTGTGCCAGGCACAATCCCTGTTTGAATATCATGCCAGGGCACATCAGTGGGTTCCGCATGGCGCAACACTGTTGCACCATGCGCAACCCTTTTGAATATCCGGGCCATTGTGTTTTATACCTTTTTGGTATTTTTCTCTGGCATTTTGTTCTAATTTTGTTGAATTGTTGAACTCTCCAGTTGGAGTTTTTTGTTTTTTACAAATTTATATTGTTGGGAAACCCCAATTTTAATAATAAAATGATGGTACTATATTGCTCTGGGCCTACTTTCCAGGCTCCTTTATAAAATCTGAAGAGGTCAGAACACAGGCAGTTAGCAGAGGCAGTATTTGAAAGATGCTCACATGCAAAGTGTTCCATCATTTGCATGTGTTCTATCTCTCCGGGCAGTCCAACCCTTCATGCTTACTGCATCAAATTATGAATATCTGAGCATCACTGGGAAGAAAGAAGGTTACTATGGTAAGTAATTTTTTCTTGCTGTACCTGGTTGCTGACATACTGTATCTGGTGCTGTTTCTCCTCATTACGTAAGCAATAAGGCATAATGGGGTTTGCATGGAACACATTTTACCGCATGGCCAGGGGCGTAATAAGGCACGAGGCCAAAGGCTGAGTGACTTCCGAGCACATTCTGGAGTGCCTTATTGCACTTATAAAATGGGCTCCTTTTTTAAAACTTTTTAAAGTTAAGAAAAAGCATGTTTATATGTACAAACAATAGATTTATTTGTGTGCATTTAAGATAAAATAGTCCTTCTGTCCACTACAAGTGATGTCATTGTAGTATTGCCTACTTTCTTCTTCCTGTTTTTATTCTCTGTTTTCCCCACATTCTAGATATGGAATGTTTGTCATGGAATGTTTACCATGGAATACTTGGATTCAAAATTATGCTCAGTTCCACTGGTAAAATGTTGCTCTCCTAACATACTGCACACACACACAACAACAACAACAAAATGCCTCTGTTACAGCCAGAGGCTCGATTATCTCACTGTCAGGGCAAGGAGATAGAGGATTGTGTATGAGCAAGCATACACAACAAGGCAGTTGAGATCGAGAGGTTTCCGTGGTAACCAGAGACCTCGAGAGCGTAGCTTGAGAGGTCTGTTACCACGGAAACCTCAAGATCTCACAACTGTCTTGTTTGTGTATGGTTGCTTTACACAATCTTTTATAGTGTATGGGCAACCATACGCAGTACCGTGAACACAGGAACAAGTATCTGTCAAAAAAAGCTTACTTCTGTTTCTGCTGCGCGATGCTGCTTCGCGTTGCCGTGTGCGCTGTAATTTAGCATGCGGCGAATGTGTTCGATCTTGTTGTGCTGCACTGGTGACGATCAGTACACAAGATCGCGGATTTGACCGAGCAGGAAAACAATGCTTTTCCAGGCATGGATTTCCATGCGGAACAGCGTTCTACCATACACTATAAGAAATTTCCCTGATGAGCAGGTAAAGACAGAAGGGGGAATTTTCATTGTAAGCAAAGAAACAGTTGTAATGAAAACTATAACAATACTTAATGTTTTTAATTTGTTTATATGTGTAAGGAGAATGTGATGATCAGGGAAACACCATTTAATTAATCTGTTTTAGTTTGTATTTAAGGTACTTTTATTTTTAGGGCCCAGTGCAAGTAAATGTGATGTTTACAGTTACAGGGCAAAAAACAATGGCTGCCAGTTGAATTCTTAACATTCTATTAGTGTAATGATTCCAGTGGTGATCAGAGCACATTTGGCAGCACTTTTTATTTTCCATGCGTGGAACATAATTGCCACATGAACAGTCGCCAATCAGATTTCAGAATTTTCCCTTACCATTTTATAACGTATCATAACTGTGATCTGGCTGACCTAGAAGAGTCACTCTTCCCTCTACCTGAATTGTCACTTGTGATGTCATACTCCATGAGGTCACAATGCACTTACGTGATGCATGCTGACCTACAGCAAAAGGACTGTTGTACACAGCATTATCAATTGAGAGAGCACCATCCACCGATTGGCGCATTCCCTTTCCTTGTTCATGAAACACTCTTAAGGCACTTTACACAAAGTGGTCTGTATTGGAATGACTGATCCAGACCCACTGAAATGGTACCTTGTCTCATGCATAGGTAATCTACTCTGAAACCAAACTGAGTGTTCCTCAAAACTGCATTCCCTACTTTTCTGGGTTTGCTGTCATCTCTTTCATTCTGCCATGCCATGTAAACATGTCCTGCCTCTCATCGCACCACACTCCTTTGTTTCACTGTTACTTCCCAGTCACTTGGCACCCTGGAAGGGCAGAGACACCGATGCAAGGCGGTATGTGTAAAACGTGACTGGGAACGAAAGACTGGGAGCAGAGCAGAGCACGTTACGAAACAAGTGCTACAAGTAAGCTCCATGTAAAAGTGCCTTTACAGTGTAAAGACTGTCTCATGTACAGGTGCTCTGGAAATGGGCACATTCAAGGGAGGGGTTTTAAATTTCTAATATAATATTGATTGCAGTCCTATGAGCCCATTTTTATGGTTGTAAGAGGCTGGCCTCACATTCTTATGGTATCAGCAGCACTCCCCTTCAATTCACAATTGTCATACCCTAAGAATGCATGTGAAACCACTCTTACAACTGGTCTTGGAGGAGATATTAATATAGATCAACAGGCAGAAAATAATCTTGCTGGCAAATGAAAAAAAAAATACTTCAGAAAAAAAATCTGGAAAAAAAAATAAGTTGTAGTAGCCATGCTAGTCCAGTTGAAGATGGAGAAAGAAAGAAAATATTGCTTTTATTAGGCTAACAAGTAAACTGTACCCCCCGGCCCTCGTCATGACCTGAATAACACCATGGATTGAGGGACAAGAGAGAAGTGCACTGACATTAGTTACTTACTAGAGATTTGCCGTCCTATTTTAATTCTTTTCCATAAATGCAGGCAAAAATATGTGTATGTTTGTATTATTTATTGTTTTTCATAAGATATTTATACAAGGCAGCCAAATGGTGCTCTTCCAGTGCATTTAAGTGAGGCCCCATTATGCCGGCTTACATAACTAATGTGGTAGCTTCCTGGTATTGATGTATCTGAGTAGGTGACCTAGTTAGGACATCCTCGGAAATGAGACATGAGCTTCTGGAGTCTTGTTTGGTGAACTGTTTCTGAATAATTGTTAGCTGGTAGCACTAAAGCATACCGTAAATCATGTAACCATAGTGAGGACGTGAAGAATTGGAGCTCAAAAGTCATATACCTCCATACCTTAGGTTGCCCAAGACAAATAAATTTTGCCGTGAACAGGGTAATTGATTATATACCTGCCCAGTGGGGCCCATGGAAAGGGGTGTCACTAGAGAACTTTGAGAAGTAGCCCCCTCACTTTGCCCCCACTGTGTTCGGGTGTTCTGGCCCTCCAGACATCTAGACTTAACTCCCTGTAAATCAGATTTACTCTTCCCAATCCCGCACAATCATTGACACCATTCAGGTAAAATTTGAGAATAAAGCCAAACTGAAAAATGTTTACATATCAGTGGGATTTAAACCCAGATTTAAACCCAGATCTAGTGGGTCACAATCCTATGCAAGAACTATTAATTTGCAGTAGCTACTGATCTGCATACTTGTGGTTACATGTCACATCTTGGATATGTTCACTGACCATGGATAAGTGCTTACATTACCTGACCCTGAATCAGTGCTCGGAATTCACTGACATTTGATAAGTGTTCACTGTTCTCTGACCCTGAATCAGTGCTCACAGTTCACTGACTCTACATGAGTGCTGATTGTACTAGGGCATTGGTGTAGGAACGGGGTGGGCCGTCCTTTGGATGAGACGTTAAACCGAGGTCCCTTCTACCCATCCTGGTGTTGTCCTGGTGGGTGTCCAGGTGGAAGTAAAAGAACCCACGGCACTCTTTGCAAAGAGTAGGGGACATTCCCGGTGTCCTGGCCAACATTCCCCTTGCCATAAACCGGTTCATGCACTCATCCAGGCTGTGTGCGGGTGTTGATGTGCGATATGGCCGGCACTACACATTCAGTCACTTCACTACCAGTCTAGCTTTGCTTGTAAAGTGCTTTGAGATACACTGTATATGAAAAGTGCTATATAAATGCTGATTTTTCTTCTTCTTCTTGATAGCCATGATTTACAAGTTGATTTTTTGGGGGAGAGCAGAGAGGGGGATATTCTGAGTCCTGGCCAATGATTTTGGTTGCTTCCACTGTCTGATCTCCACCCCAACTTTATGTTATAGTACAAAGCAAAACTTTTAGCTGATTGTTTTGTGAGGGCACAGTTAGGCCAAAACCCTTCCCACCCCTCACCCCACCCACCCCTGGAAATAGTTCTGTTATACCTGGGGTTCTGACATAATTTCTTCAAGAGGGCAAGGTGCATATCACTGTCATAGCCTCTCAAGCACACTGCACTGACAATATAAGCATACACATTATATAATATATATATATATTCTATATAACAAACCAATCTGACACACACATACAAACACACAAAAAAAAAATAAACAAGAAGGTAGACAGTCATGTGGGGAGTAGCACAATGTAATGGCTGTTGGGCAGCAGTCTTCCAGGAGTCTTTCTGGAGGCTGAGATGCTGCTCTGTTTGCAGACAACTCTCTGCCCTGAGGGAGGAATTTGCCCATCTTCTGGCCACACTGGACAGTAGTAAGGGAACCTTCCCCTAGGCTGCACTGGACAGTAGTAAGGGAACCTCCCCTATTCAGGGAGCACCAGAGCCACCACCACTACCTCAGAGGTTGCAAAGAAAGCACAGCAGTTGGACCACAGTGGGCTCAGGGAGGGTAAGGGTGGCGGAAAAGAGGCACACCCAGTCAGTTGTTCCACTCCACAATCCATACACCATTCTGGGGGAGCATAGTTCCCCTATAGATGCACCCACAGAGGAGACTAAGGAGGATGCAGACAACTGTCACAAGGGAGGCCCTCAGGAAGGAGGCAGAGGACACCACAGAGAAAGGAATCAGCTCCTGGTGGGGGACTCAATTATTAGGGGGATAGAACTGGGGGGAGCAGGGAAAACTGAAGTAAGGTGCCTGCCTGGTGCCATGGCTTGGAAGGACAGGAAGCACATCCTTAGAATCATGAGAACAGCTGCACGGGAGTCTGAGCTGGACGTCATTGTCCACCTAGGGACAAATGACTTGGCTCATCATGAGATTAGAGCAGTGCAGAAGGACTTTGTAGAATTGGGGAGGGGCCTAAGACAAGTAGCACACACAGTATCCTTCTCAGAGGTGCTGCCTATCCGTGGCATGGGTGAGGTGAGGGTACTTTGCACCATGCAGTTTAATGAATGGTTGAAAAAATGGTGTGGAGCACAGGGGTTTGGCTTCACTGGGGACTAGGGTTCCACCTGGAGGGACACCAGCCTATACTGGCAGGATGGTCTGCATCTGTCCAGGAAGGGAACAAGTCTTTTGGGCAGTCGGTTTAAATGCTCCATTGGCAAGCTTTTAAACTATTCAAGGGGGGAGGCACTGATAAGCAGCAGGAAAATCCCAGCCTCCCCCTACAAAACAGGGTACTAAATGAGAAAAAGACCAAGATAGAAAGGTCAGTGGAGGATGCTGCTACAGAAGGTAAAGCCATCAAAAAATGGAGAGCAATGAGTACCAATGCCCATAGTCTGGGTAACAAGCTTCCTGAATTAGTGACCTTGATGGAGGAGGAACATCTGGATATTGTGGCAGTCACAGAAACATGGTACACACAGAACCATGACTGGGATGTAAACATACCAGGATACACTATCTACAGGAGGGACAGGGAGGGTAAAAGAGGAGGAGGAGTAGCTCTCTACATAAGGGAAGGAATCAAAGCAACAGAATAAATGGGTAAACAGGGAGGAGAATAAGCAATGTGGGTCAATTTGGAGACAGGCAATGGCACCGCAATCTGCACAGGGGTTGTATACAGACCCCCCTCTCAGGGGGAGGAAATGGACAAGGTAATGATAGAAAGTATACTTAGAATGGCAGAAAAAGGGGAGGTATTGCTAATGGGTGATCTGAATATGCCAGATGTTAACTGGAGTGCAGTTGCAGCAGCCACTTCTAAGAGTGGGGTTATTCTAGATGCCCTACAGGGGGCATGACTTAGACAACTAGTATTGGAACCCACTCAAGAGAGAGCAATCTTAGACCTGGTTCTCTCAAATGGAGATGGAGAGAGGATCACAGATGTAGAAGTGGGTAGCCATCTGGGAACTAGCGACCATCGAACAGTATGGTTCACAATAAACACAGCAATAGAGTCAAGTCATACAAAGGCAAAAGTACTGGGCTTCAAGAGGGCTGACTTTGCCAAAATGGGTGAGTGCCTAAGGAATGCACTAGCAAATGGGCAGGAAGGAGGGGTGGAAGAACAATGGGGAATAATAAAAACTGCCATCACAGAGGTAACAAGCCTTTGTGTGAAGCAAACAAACAAAACTAAATGATATAAGAAACCACTATGGTTCTCAAAGGAGGTGGCAGTGAAGGTTCAAGAGAAAAATAAATCATTCAGGAAGTACAAGGAATCACTGAAGGAGCAGGACAGAGAATTGTATCAGTTAAAGCAAAAGGAAGCTGGGAAGGCAGTCAGAACAGCAAAGGCCTGAACCAAGGAAAAGACAGCCAACTCATTTAAGAAGGGGGATAAAACCTTTTTTAGGTACATCAGGGAGCGAAGGAAGACCAAGGGAGGGATAGTGAGGCTTAATAAAGGGGAAGGGATGTGGGCAGAGGGTGACTGTGAAAAGGCAGAGATACTAAATAAATATTTTTGCTCAGTATTTATAAATGAAGAGGGGGAGGTACCTAAAACAAACAATAGAAACACTCTGGACCAAGAAGTTGATACCAGCCCATTTACAGAAGAAAGGGTTCTGAAAGAACTCTTAAAACTGAAGGTGGACAAAGCAATGGGGCCTGATGGGATTCATCCCAGAATTCTAAAAGAACTAAGGGTAGAACTAGTGACACCACTGAGTACCCTCTTTAATAAATCATGGGAGGATGGGGTGGTACCTGAGGACTGGAGGAGGGCAGATGTAATCCCCCTTCACAAAAGCGGGAGCAGGGCAGAAGCAGGAAACTACAGACCTATTAGTTTAACCTCAGTGATAGGGAAAATGATGGAATCACTGCTGAAGGAAAGAACTGTCGAGTACCTAGAGGCCAGAGGGGCACAGGACCCAAGGCAGCATGGATTCACAGCGGGAAGGTCATGCTAGATGAATCTAATAGATTTCTTTGACTGGGTGACCAAAGTAGTAGATCAGGGAGGGGCTATGGACATGGCCTACCTAGACTTTAGCAAGGCATTTGACACAGTCCCACACAAAAGATTAATATACAAGTTAGCCAGCCTGGGAGTGGGTCCCAAGATGATAACCTGGGTAAAGAATTGGCTGGAGAATAGGACACAGAGGGTTATAGTAAATGGAGTCCACTCTGAGGAAAGAGGGGTTACTAGTGGGGTACTGCAGGGGTCAGTATTAGGACCGGTCTTCTTTGATGTCTTTATAAGTGACATTGCAGAGGGATTGGAAGGAAAAGTATGTCTCTTTGCAGATGACACAAAGATCTGCAACAGAGTTGATGCACAAGGTGGGGTGGAAAGAATGAGAAGGGACTTGGCAAGGTTAGAGGAATGGTCAAATGTATGGCAGCTTAGATTCAACGGTAAGAAGTGCAAGGTAATGCACCTGGGAAACAAAAACTCAGGGGAAGAGTACACAATGGGGGGTGAGATACTAACAACAGCAAAAATGGAAAGTGACCTGGGGGTAGTCATATCAGATGACTTAAAGGTGGGCAAGCAATGTGAGAGTGCAGTAAGGAGGGCTCAGGGGATACTGGGATGCATAGGGAGAGGCATCACCAGTAGAAACCAGGAAGTTGTTATGCTTTTGTACAGACATCAGGAGAGTCACCATCTGGAGTACTGTGTGCAGTTCTGGAGACCCAATCTCTGCAAGGACATAGACAGGATGGAAGCTGTCCAGAGAAGGTCAACTAAAATGGTGTAGGGTCTGCACTGGAAGACATATGAAGATAGACTAAAGGAGCTTAATATGTATAGCCTCGAGGAAAGGGGAACATGATAGAAACTTTTAAGTACCTCAAGGGAATCAACAAAGTCCAAGGGCGTAGCATCTTTCAAAAAAAGAGGTGTGCAAGAACAAGGGGGCACAATTTGAAGATATAGGGGGGCAGCTCAGTGGTAATGTAAGGAAGTATTTTTTCACAAAGAGTGTTGTGGATGCATGGAACGCCTTCTGGAGGAGGTTGTGGAGTCAAAAATAGTGGTTGAATTGAAGCATGCATGGGACAGTCCATAAGGCAATTCTAGGGGGTTGGGGTAGAAAGAAGTAGGCTGCTGGTTAACTAGGATCTGCAGCTCATCCATTAGGTAGGGGAAATGGGCAGACTGGGTGGGTCAAGTGGTCCTTGTCTGCCATCAAATTGTATGTTTCTATGTCAGCCTCTCACTGTTCCCACTCCCTCTTCTCCTCTGTGGCTTACTGTTCTTGCCTCTCCTCTTTCTCGAATTCCCACTTCCGCTGTTCGAACTCCAGTTCCATCCTCCGCAATTCCATCTGCAGCTTGATGGCTTCTGGTTCTGGAATGCTGGTGACCCTCCCCTGCTGCTGTGGCCCTTGGCTTGCACTGACCCTGCTGTCCTCATCACTGGATCTGGACACTGCACTGGCCGCTGGCCCCTCTATGGCCTTTTTCAGTCACGGACTGTAACTCGACACTCTGGGCATCAGCGGCCATCAGAGCATCTATGAGGTTCTGCTTGTTGGCTTTCCCCTCATACTGGACTCCTCTGTCCTGGCACAACTGCCTCAAGTAGTCTGCAGTGTACCCGCTGTAGTTGGAAGCCATCTTCTTCCCTAACTATGGCTACTCTAACTTGCACTTTAGAAAAAATTAATAAAACTGGTAGGTACTTTTACTGTAAGCAAAATGATATAGTTCTGTTTCCTTTTTAAAATTAAATCACTGCCTTATTTTGCAAGTGAGCTGTACAGTATTAAGCTGACACTCTGAACTGTTAAAGCTTATGTTACCAATTACTTTAAATTGCCCCTCTGCCAACTAAATCTGTCAAAAGTGCACTCCACAGGTCAGGCCCTCTGCTCCCACAGTGTCAACCTGAGTCCAATAGTGTGAACAGGTAACAGACAGGGTAACCCTCCTGTCTGCTTTGGGTCCAAATCACCTTTAGCCTTGAGTTCTGGGAGGATTCAAACTGTGAACCTTATGCTAGCATACCCAATGTACAGGATCAGATATGTACCCTTTTCAGGGATTGCAGTACAATCCTTTGCCAGGGGCACCTAGTCAGGTCTCCAAAATGAATCCTTAAAACTCTATAAGAGACCTTAGGTATTTGCTTACCTTTTTCAAGCTTAGTAACACCATCAAGCCTTTTAAACAGTTGTCAGACTTAAAATACAGGCACTTCACATGCAAAAAGAAACTGAGAAGACACCCAGGCAGTATCTTAAAGAAAATGTGATTTACTAGAATATGATAAAAACAGGTAAAATAACATACAGAACAAATCTCACAAATCTCACAGTCATCTACAAATAAAAAGGAAAGTTACAGAAATCCAAACTCGTACCACAGACACTTAATTATTCTCTGTCTGTTTCCTTTAAGCACTTGTTAAATCAGAGAACTGTCTTTCTCTCAGAGTCCCAAGAATGATATCACACATTTCAGAAACAATTATACATTTTCAACTCTATCTCCCCAGCCCCTTGGTGAGTCATCTAGCTCCTCCTTTTAGAATTAATTCTTACAAACATAATTTACTACTAAGAGGTATTTTAAAATTAATGGTACATCAGAAGAAAAAAAAACATTTCCTAAATATGGCATCATTTAATTAAACATTTCCCTTTGATCTTAACATTCCCACATCTGCCATGTCCCTTGGCTGATTTCCTGTGCCAGTGAGATCTGAGGTATTTTATGACTCTTCAGCTAGTTGCTAAATGGAGAGGAACTAGCCTAATTACCTTTCTCTTGAAACATCATAAAATTCATATTCAGGTTCTAACTTTAAAAGCAGCAGCAGGCAATAAACTGTCTCTGGAAAGATTTAACTGTTTTCCTCCTGGTCTGTTTAATTACATCCTGTAGTTCTCAGCCACTGACACCTTGAAGTTACAGGCCAAATTCCTCACACACTGAAATATCATACGCAGACCATGTATTTATAATACCAATATCATACAGTAATCATAAGCAAGGGGCAGAGCATCACAATGCACACACCCTTTCAGGACTATACTGCATATATTGACTACAAGTTGTAACTTTCTGGACCATCATGAAAGGTGCTCTTTAACATTCTAAAGGTTATTTTGCTAGAGCAACACCTTGGGGCTATGATGCTGTTATTTGTATGATTCACAAATACACCCTCTAGAAGAAACATTGTTAGACATCGGTATTTTTTTTCTTTTCCTTTGCTTAGCCACCTTTTCCCCCCAAGTTGCTCTATTAAAACCCACTTGCATACTGTATGACCCTGAGCAAGTCACTTAACTTCCCTGTGCTCCCAGGTCGCACCTATAAACAAGCTTTCAGCTTAGTGTGCTACTCCTGGTTAAACAATTGAAAAAAAACCAAAAACATCTGCTACCAGCACAAAATATGTGGTAAAAATATATAGTATCATCTATAATAGTACTGTATTAGTATATTGATGAATCTTTTACTGCCCTTAATTCTGAGTGTTTTTGATGATTAGCAGATGTTGCTGAAGGAAGTGGTAATTGACTATGTGATACTCTTGAGCCTTCGGGACTTGGGAAGCACGCTGGGGGTCTGGGACATATGACAGTATGTTTTGGGCTGGAACTAACATTGAGCAGCAGGATATGGCATGAGGGAGGAGGAATAGTGCAAAGGGGCAGGATATGGGGGATGTCTGAGAGTAGCACTGTGGTGCAGCACGGGGGGGGGAATAGCAGATTAGGAGATGAGAGGAAAACTATACTAAAGGACAGAAAACACAACTACCTAAAAGAAAGAGAATTCAGAAGAGATTCCCAGACACTGGTTTTATTTTTTAGTTTATTTAGATTAAAATGCTTTATGCAAGTTTGCCATAACAAGTGGGAGTAGTAACCTGTAGGAGCTGTGAATCAGTCTCCTACCATTCATGCTGCGAAAATGTGCTGTTTTCCACGACAAAAATCCTTTTATTTCTGTGCTCTACTTCATTTGCATGACCCTGACCCCCTTTTTTTTCTCAGTGCTGTAACACTGAATTGTGACATCATGCAAGGGAAACAAAGTTATTAAAGGGACACTAACAGTTTTCAGTTTTAGATAGGAACATCTGCTATTTATTATACCCACAATGCCTCACTATGTAAATTAGCATACATGCTATTATATTTCTGTGCTCACCGCAGAAATAGGAGACTACATCACTTGGTAAAGAAATCTTGCCAGCTGGATACTGTATGCACATTGCCTTGTTTTGAAAATAAACATATGAGAGCTTATATTGTTGACGCCACTACATTAAATAGGAGGCTGCACCTCACAATAAGCAAATTGGAAAATAGCTTCTTATTGTACTCACAATGCCTTGCTATGTATATCTACATATCAGGTGCTATACTGCAGTCACCACTACCTAAATAAAAGACTCCGTCTCTGAGTAAGGAACATTTAAGTCAACTTTATTATTTACCTAGAATTCTTTGTTGCTATATGTAAAACATTGACAGCTCCCTTGCATGACATCATTCTGGGGATGTGGCCGCACAGAGAAAACTGAAGGGCAGCCAGAAACAAAGCGCTGATAAAACATACAAAAAAAATTGATTATGACAGATTTTTTTACAAAACAAATTGCAGCTTCAACATCTGAAGCATGGCTGGCAATGGGATACTATGTGAACATGGCATTTGGGAAACTTGCATACATCACTTTAAGACTTTATAACAGATAATTTTGTTAATAATTCCTTTACAGTTGATATGCAAAAAAAAAGTAACGGGTGACGCTGATATTAAGAACATAGGAAAATGATGGCAGAAAAGGACCGCCAGGCCCACCTAGTCTGCCCGTTTACCTGTTCACATTGTACTATTTTCCAACCTGCTAGGAGTATGCATATTCCTCCTATGCTGCAAATAAGCACCCACAGCTGAAGTAGGCATTCAGCAGCTACAATGCATTTATCTTCACTGTATTGTGGCATAGGCTAAGATTACTCCAAGGACAAACTGCAAAGCACAGCATGTTGTAATAAGTCACTTCCTAGTTCAACACTTCAAATAAACCAATGAGCACAAAAAGCAAACTCTTTCAGAGCTAAAAAAGCCTGCTTCAGCAGTCTTAAACTGATATAAAATCAAGTTAAACTCTTATCTTCTGAATACCCCACCCTAGTCAATGTCACTAATACTACTATAGGTTTTTATTAGCCAAAGCAAGTATGCTCAACATTTTTATTATGGAAAACTTGTGCTTTTTCCCCAGTCATTTAAATACAGTTTGACACCACCTCCCACCAATCTAGACACTTTGGTTTCTTGTACAAAGGCATCTTTCACTTGCCTTGTTTACATGCACACTGGAACTGGGTTCAAACTCCAGTTTCTGTAGAATCAATGCTGTGTTCCTCAATTGGAAGTTTATGTAAACTCAGTCTGAGTCAGGTTCCTGTTTCAGTTGGAACTGTGTTCAACTGCGGTGGCTGAAAAGCATTGATTCTTTTGAACCCAGTTACTTCGTACATGTAAACCTGATTGATGAATTGATTCTGCTACACTTACTGTTGAAACTGCTGCAAAAGGAATGCAACCAGATTCAAAATCCTTAATTGCTGTGTGTTTACATACAGTGGGAATCAGTCACCTTGTAATCAACTCAGTTTGAATTGATTACAAGGTGACATATTTCCATTCCATGGAAACATGCAGCAACAGAGGATTTTGAATCTGGTTGTTCATCCTCATCAGTCCAACACCATGTAAATTAAAAATTATTACAATCTGAATGAAAAGAATTGATTACAAAGTAATTGATTACCACTTATCCCTCTGTAAAGACAGCTGGTGAGACCCCATCTGGAGTACTGCGTGCAGTTCTGGAGACCCAATCTCTGCAAAGACATAGACAGGATGGAGGCTGTCCAGAGGAGGGCAACTAAAATGGTGCAGGGTCTGCACCGAAAGACATGTGAAGAGAGACTTAAGGAGCTGAATATGTATAGCCTCGAGGAAAGGAGGGAGAGGGGGGACATGATAGAAACTTTCAAGTATCTCAAGGGAATCAACAAAGTCCAAGAGGGTAGCATCTTTCAAAAAAAGAGGTGTGCAAGAACAAGGGGGCACAATTTGAAGATAGAAGGGGGGCCGCTCAGAGGTAATTTAAGGAAGTATTTTTCACAGAGAGGGTTGTGGATGCATGGAACGGCCTTCCGGAGGAAGTTGTGGAGTCAAAAACAGAGGTGGAATTCAAGCATGCATGGGACAGTCATAAGGCAAGGGGGTGGGGGTAGAAAGAAGTAGGCTGCTGGTTAACTAGGATCTGCAGCTTATTCATTAGGTAGGGAAATGGGCAGACTGGGTGGGCCAAGCGGTCCTTATCTACCGTCAAAATCTATGTTTCTATGTTTCTACATGTAAACATAGCATATGTTAATTGTACCATTCAGCCCTTTGTTCTGTGGCATTATTTATTTCATTTCTGAGGTAGAACTTATTTACCTCTGTGACAGATTTCTGTCCATCCACTGACTAACAAACCATGTGATGTTAGTGATGACAAGATATGTTGAGTATAGAGAAAAGCTTCAGGAAAAATAATGTAGGGAGAAGAGCATGGGATTATGGAAAAACAGCTTTTTTAATGGCTGCATAACAAAAGCTATGCTGATGTATTGCCAAGGGAAGAGGCAAGAATATAAGGGGTCTGGAAGGGCATGATCAGTTACCGAATGCATTACATAATGTTTACTCTGCACAGTGGAGGTGAAGCACATAATGCATATGAATGAATCGGTGCACTTCCCCTCTCTCTTCTCTGTCATTCAGGGCACATATATATTATACTGCTGGAGAGCAGATCAGGAAGGAGAAGTGGAAGGAAGGGAGAGGAGTGTTGTTTGCAGCTGCTATTTTTGGTGACCTGCACAACTAAAAACCGCAGGATCTTACTTTGTTAAGAAGACTCAATACTAGTTTGTTAAGGTTTGCAGTTTTGGATCAACCATCCCTCCCCCAAGGTGGAGGAAAATGTAAAAAGAATCAAAGAGGGTTGCAGATTTTCAAGGGCTTTTTTCTTGAAAAAATAAACTTTTGTTTTTGTTTTATTCACCATCTCACTTTCTCTCCCAATCCAGGGTTGACACTAACTAGCAGGTGAGCTATAGCTGCAAACTTTTGAGCTGCTGCAGCTGGAAGCTTGGAAAACTGGGAGGTACTCCAAGTGGCTTGGTGATGGGGATTTTGTGGGAGCACAAGAGCTCTGTACTTTCTTCAGCCCATGGGATTTATTATACCTCCTGTCACTGCTGGTTGACCTAGGTGGGGAGCAGCCCAGCTGAGTGCACTGGGATAAATGCTTGCCATCTCCTTCCCTCTGTGTGTCTGCTTCTAGTCCACAAATCCACAACTGCCATGCCTTACATAGATACATCGATACAGAGATGCATAGAATTTGTCGGCAGATAAGGACTGCCTGGCCCACCTAGTCTGCCCATTTTTCCTACCTTTATTTACACTATAGAAAGTACCTGATCTGCAGCTTTCCCACCCTTCCCTGTTTCTAGTATTCCCATGTGTCTGTCCCATGCATTTTTGAATTCTTCCACTATTGTTGCCCACACCACCCCTGCGGGGAAGCTACTCCATGCATCCACCACCCTTTCTGTAAAGAAGTACTTCCTCACATTGCCCCTGACTCTACTCCCTACCAACTTTAAGTCATGTCCCCTAGTTCTAGTGCATCCTCTTCCAAAAAATGCTACCCCCTGTACCTTATTTATCCCTTTAAGGTATTTGAATGTTTCTGTCATGTCCCCCCCATCTTCTCATTTCCAGAGAATACATATTAAAGATCAGTTGCCCCTCTTGTGTTGGTGTAGTTCATTTTCATACCTTAAGGGAGATGCCATGAGCTCCTGGGCTGCAGTTCCACAGATTATTGTCATTTTAGCTATTTTGATAAACTTAGAACTAGTGGTAGCATCTCTATTTTGGCATGATTCAAGGGATACTGTTTACTCCTTAATATTTACTTGATGTATTATCTATGTGGGACTACTGTATTGTATGTTGTTCCTTGGCTGGAAATCCTTGTACTTATATTTTAACTCAGAATGAATGAAAGAAAAAAAAAGGCAGAAGCATAGAAACTGAATCTGTCAGCAGAAAAGGACAGCTTGACCCACCCTGTCTGCCCAGTTGCTGGATCTGCTATCATTACCTCTTTCAGGTGATCCTCCATCGCTCGCCAGGTGATCGCTGGTTCATGTACTAGTACAGGCCCGTTGCATATCATTGGGCTCTTCGTCAATATTAATATTGTCAGTGCTCATTAACATGGTGCTACTGATGTCGTCTCTGTACCTTTCCATACTGCAGTTTGAACTCTATTCTTTGCATGGATTCAGAAATCCTGCCTTGCTTGCTATACTAGATTCATTGTTGCCCCCCTTCCCTTTGGCGATATAATCAACGTCTGGGTTTTAACCATTCTGTCCCCTTTTGACATAGGGTTTTGTTCCCTCCCTCCTCCTGATACTAAGGTTGGGATGTAATTCCTGCTCTTCCAGCTGTGGCAGGCTAGGCTGTGTAGGTCGACTCTCCTGTTACTCGTAGGTCTGAATCTTGTCCCACTATTTTTTTTTTTTAGACCTGAGGCTGTGGTGGTTTCTATGTCTTGCTCTCTTCCAGTGAATGTCTCTGTGGGCAGAGTCAGTTGCCTTGGAGGCTTGGCACTGCCTTCATTCTTGCCCACATTTATGGGCCTACAGATTTGTACTCTCCAGCCTCTTCCACTTCTGTCTTGCCTCAAATTGATTTGGTGGCTCTCTTCACTGCACTTGATAGATCTGTAGCACCTCCTCTTGGTTAAATAGAATAGGCACAAAGGAATCTTGGTTGCATGGGATAGGCACAAAGAAATCTTGGTTGCATGGGATAGGCACAAAGGAATCTTGGTTGCATGTGACAGGCACAAACAAATCTTGGTTGTATGACATGAGCTCAAAAGAATCTGAGTTGCATGGCATAGGCACAAATTAATCTTAGTTACATGGGATAGACGCAAAGGAATCTTGGTAGGAAGGCAGGGGGGAAGCAGCCAGAGATGAGATTGGGTCTGCGTGGCAGAATAGGCAGAGAGAAAATTAGGCATGTGGCAAACACCATCGATTTGATCAACGTAATGTACCCTCTCTACACACACACACACACACACACACACACACACATATTATGCATCATTTGAAAGCTTATTATGTCTACTTTAAGATGGGGTATGATGTGGAGCTGTCAAATCTGTCAAATGGTGCCGTTACCATAGAAATGGGGCTGAACAATGACACCATCAACACGTTAGAATGACCACTTTGAAATATTTGCATTTGTTTCCGTTAGTTGAATGACGCCATGTATTATTTCAAGACATAAAGTAGGATTTCTTTGTGACCTCAAAGCACCACAACAACAATCTAAAGGGTAAAATAAAATCTAATAATAAATTTGTACAGGTATCATTGAAATGCAATAGCACTGATGACATTTCTAGTCAACATCATTATCCTCATCTCGTTCATCATCATGATCTCTGTCGAGAGTGCATGGGTTACCACAGTCTTCATTACCTTGGCATGTACGCAGTTCGGTGCAGGCAAGATTGTTCTGACTACAGACACAGTTGATTGTGCAGTGACCCCTACTGGTACAGGCACAAACAAGGTCTTGCTGAAGCTCAAATGCCATTGGGCCTTTGAAAAATACAGGAAGTAGTTCATGATCCACATTTTTCCATCCATGTTGCAATGGTGATCCAATATCTGGTTTACCTACAGTATGTGCGAAGACATCCAAATCTTTGTTTGCCAAGATGCTCTTTTGACATGCTGTTCAAAAATGTCTTCACATGGTGGGCGTTTAGCCAGTGACTTGTCCTTTTTGATGGCTGGATTGAGGCACAAGCAATTCAGGTCTCTGTGTCTCCTTTTCTTTCTCACTCTGGTCATACAGCACTGCTACTAACTTCCTTGCTGCAGAAATTGCGGCTTGTTCATCACTCTCTCCCAGTTTGGTAAGATCTGTGAAGTGGTAAGCTCCCTTTGTTTTGACAACATTAAACACAGATTTTTTTTTCCCCAATACCAAATGGATCTACTAAGAAATACTGACAGTCAGTCTCCCAAACTCCATAAGCCTGAATTTAGGAGACCGACTGTTGAAAGACTGACCAGGTCTTAGTGCAATGTGGGGGCAAGCCCCCCGCACCCCCCATATGGGGTGCTCCACCCCCACAACTAAAATAACCAACTCTGAGGGGGCGGACCTGCGGGTAGGTTAAAACAATTTACCGGGGCGAAAATAAGGCTGCGCAAAAAAGTTGCATTTCCAGAGTTGAACCTGAGTCAGGGTGCAATGGTGGCTGAGCTGCTAGTAGCTTAGCCCTCCATGCCATGAAAGCAGCTTGGCCAACCCTCAGATTTTCCCCTGTCTTGTGGTGCACAGCTAGAGGCAGGTAGTGGTTCGTCACATCCACTACCTTACCCCTGTCAGTACCAGCTTCCATTTGTCAGGCAGGTGTGTGTCGGGCAGCTGAACTCGGGATCCTGAATGTTGGGATCCTGAGTTTTGGCACTTAGTCGTACTCCCATACTGAATAGGGATGATACAGAGTCACATCCTGTTAATGCGTGTACATCAGGAAGTATTTTGCAGAAGTCAGGAGTGAGTGCATCACAAATTGCATGCACAGGTATGAAGCAGCGTTTATGCTAGTAATGGTGCCTGTTTCTATCCACATGTTATCTATGTCTTCCATTTCTGGAAAGTAGTGAACAGCAAGGACCAAAACATCTGTATCAGGTGACCTTATTGCTATGGTTCCTTTGACACCAAGAGACCCAAAAACCATATTGGTACATACAGAATGCAGAAGCATCCTTGTGTTCGCTTCCTCTTGACTACAAGTCTTGGGCTTCTTCAACACCTCTACTGGCGATGGACTTCGCTGCTTCTCCATTGGACAAGCCTCTAGCAAGAAGGAGTGTTTGTGCTGGGTGTGCTCCTAAACTCCTAGGTGCATTTTGAACCACATATTCACAGAGGAATTTTGCAAGTGACTGCTTGTTGGATGCTATGTTTAGAAACTTTTTCCATGGAGGCACAGGGAGTCCACCAATCACTTGGTATTGCTTGCATCCAACTTTAGATCCTGTCCAGTGATGTCTTTCTGCAGTTTTCACAGAGTTTTTATTTATTTAATGCAGTCTTGGAATTACAACCCTTTGAGTCAAAGACTCTTTTGCAAAGGCTCCACATCAGATTTACAAACAGACAGGTTACAAAAAAAATTACAGGAGATTAATATAGTACATTATACATAAGTATATAAATAATACAGTACATTATACGTAAGTGCATCCTAAATGAGGGCGGAGTGCATGGCAAAGAAACAACATGACGAGTAGATTTAAAACAGACAGGATACAAAACATTACAGGAAATTAATACAGTACATAATACATAGGATAAGAGTATACAACTAATGTAGTGCATTATACATAAGTGCATCATAACTGAGGGTGGAGTACATGATAATGAAACAAACATGGTGCAGACAGTGCTAGCTAACTATGTAAACAGATAGGAAATTAAAGAAAAGAAAGGGAGACCAGAAGGAAGTCAGTTAAGAAGAATTGTGAGACAGCTGGGGGGGGGTAGGGAGAAAAGTTGAGTAGAGGGGTGTAAGGTATAGAGAAGGAGGAGTAAGAAAGAGTGCTGGTAAAGGATGAGCAAAGGGCAGGAGGAGAACAGAGTGGGGAGAGAGAAATTAGACCAAGATAAGGTGGGGAGGAGCAGGGAAAAATTGAGGAACAATCCATGAGCAGTCCCAGATTAACCAGTAAAAGCTAGGAGCAGTCACAACTATTCACAGAGAGTAGGTGCTGGCGAAGTTTAGTTTTAAAGGGGCCCAATTTAACTGTGGAGGAAACCAGAGGAGGCAGGCCATTGAGCAGGACTGGGGCCCTGTAGAAGAACGCTCGCTGCCCTAGGGAAGTCTTACATAAGGGACTAGGTAAAGGGCCTTATCAGAGCTCCTAGTAGAATGAGGGGTAGGGGCAGGGGAGATGAGCTGCTTGACTGAGGGAAGGGAGAGTGAGGTGGTAAGCTTCTTGGCCAACAGGCAGATGTGATAGTCAAGCCTACCCTTAAAGTTTAGCCAGTTCGCATGACTGTAAAGATCGTATGTATGGGTTAGCTTGGGTGCTCCTGTTATGAGGCGACATGCTTTATTGAGGGAGAGCATTATTCTTTTAAGAGCAGTGTCAGATGCAGATCTGTAATTACTATACCATAATCCACTGATAGAATGGAACTAGTGACAGCTAGGTGGAGAGCGTCATTTGTCAGGCAGCTGCTATGCCTGTAAAGGAGGCCAGTTTTGGTGTTTACTGCTTTGCAAACCAGATTAATATGTTCTTGGTAGGAGAGGGAGGAGTCTAAGGTGATCCCAAGGTATTTAAAACTCATAACCTGTCAAGTGACGAGAGTTGACTATTTTGCATGTTTAGTGACACTCTTTTATGTTTATTCTGGTGGTTTGCAAACAGCATTACTTTTGTCTTTTTGTAATTGATGATAAGTTTATGAAAGGAGAACCAGGACTCAATTTGTATAAAGCTATTTTGTGGGCATTGTTCAAGCATAAGGGGTTCAGGATGACTAGAGATAATAACTGTATCATCTGGGTAGAGGAGTAGGTTGCCAGTACAGGCTTGAGGAAGGCTATTTAGAAAAAGACTAAACAGAAGCTGGCCAAGAATAGACCCCTGTGGAACCCCTGAGTGAACTGGGTTATGGAAGAGAGGGTATCTAGGATTTTAACCCTCTGGGACCTCCCAGAGAGGTAACTATCAAACCAAGTGGTAGCATCAGAAGATAGTCCCAGCCCTGAGAGGAAGGCAGAGAGAAGGCCATGGTGGACTGTGCTAAATGCTTTTGTTAGGTCTATATACACAGACCCAACCAAGTGATCCTGATCCAGAGCTTTATCTATAATGCTAGTGAATGCCAGGTGGGCTGTGGAAGTACGGTAGTCCTTCCTGAAGCCATGTTGTTGGCTACACTGCAGATTATACTTGGCAAGAATATTCAGAGATTTGATCATTCACTATTCTTTCAAGGGCTTTAGAAATAGAGGGATCGAGAGAAAGATGGGGCGATAGTTACCATGGGCAGTTCTGTCACCACTCTTGTGAACAGGGGTGAACAGGGGTGACTATTGCAGATTTCCTCTGGGAGGGAAACTGACTGAGACAGAGAGAAAGATTAAGAATTAAGAAAGATTAAAAAAATAATTAAATAAATAATTAAAAATGAAATAAAATGTCTTTTTTTGTCAAGGAGCTGAGAACTGTAGGCAGTACTCCAGGTGGGACCAGAACAGGGCCTTGTAAAGTGGCAGGATAACTTCCCCTGTCCTACTGGTTATTTCCCTATGTAATACATACCAGCTTTCTGCTGACCATTTCGACAGCGTCTGCACACTGCTTGTCATGCTCCATCACCTTGTCTATTATGAAACCCAAGTCCTTTTCCTCCTCCACTGCAGAAAGAGCATTGACCCCCCCAGAAGTGTAGCTCCATGCATTTGTCTACATTGAATCAGAGGCTGTAGGAGTCCAACCAATCCCCCAGCTTGTTCTGGTCCTCCTGACATTTGTCATCATTCCCATGAGAGTTCACTGCCCTGACCAACTTATTGTCATCCAGAAAACTTAAGCAGCCTGCTATAGGCCTTAGCTTTTAGGTCACTGATACCAATATTGAACAGTGGCGGCCACCACACTAAACCTTGAGGAATATCACTGAGTACTCTGTCCACTTGGAGTAGTGGCCTTCCACCACAACCCTCTGAGTCCTTCCCCCTAGTCAGTATACAATCCTTCTCTGGTATGCTTCATGTGTTTAGTTATTAGATTTTGTTAACCAGATAGTCTCACTGAGACAAGCATCCATTTTCAGGAGAGACCCAGGATTAGTTACTATCAGTAAGAGAGAAGGAGCAATTTCACAGGTACTTACAGCACAACAGTAGTAACATTTCTGGTGGCATAGAATGTGGTAGTTACAATTCTGTACAGTAATTACACTACGCTGAGATTTGGCTTGTGTTCCATCACATGTAAACAACAGCACATACAGAGTTTGAGGAGAAGGAGGAGGCATCAGGTAGCAGTGACCACCACTTAGGACCCAGCGGGTATAGGTACAGTCATTCTTGGGGAGAGAATGCCCTTAAGGCAGCCCTTTGAATGTCAGTAGTGAGAGGCTTTCTTCAATAGTAAGGGGGAGTTTGTTCCAAAGCTGGGGGTGGGGTGGGTCTTTATATGAGAAAGATCTTTTGCCAGCAGCTGTCAGGACTCTGGGTACCTCCAGCAGTGGTTGAGGGGAGGAACAAAGGAGCCTCCTTTGAGGTCTTCTTTCCAGTATATCTATAAGTTTGGGGAAATATGCAGTCAGAATCTTGTAATTCCAACAGAACAAAGGATTGCTGAGCCTCTCTTCCAAAGTGGCCAGTTCAGTACAGTACAGTACAGTGATGGTCTGTGTTACCTGCACTTGCAGCAAACCTAGCAATCCTGTGGTAGAGTATTTTGAGCTTGTTGAGCTCTGTACCCTTAAGCAAGGAGAGAATGGGATCCCTGTGCAGTAGTGTTTTTTTTTTTCACATTTAATATACTTTATTAAGAGATAGGAAAAAGACATCCAGAAAGGAGAAACCCAGGGATACAACAGTAATCGGTAGTTGTTAGGAAACATTAATTATTTTTTCTGAAGAATATATGATGATAAGGATTTACTCAAATATATTTTACATATAATGTAACAACCCACCCACCCTCCTTCCCAAAAAGACTCCCCGCCCCCGCTCCCCTCACTACCAGGGGTAACAAGTAGAAAGGAAACGAGAGGAAAAAATAAAAATAAAAAGAGACATAGGTCTTCTCTGAGGTAAACACTGAGATGTATTGCTAAAGAGGGTCAGACTTGGTGGGGCTATAAATGATAATCAGAAATAAATAGGTACTACTGAAAACTCTAAGGGTTATACTGTCAACAGAGAATACAGGGGTGCCCAAATCCTTTGGTAGGTGCGGTCTCCATTTGAAATACTGGCTAGGAGTTTTTCAGCTTGTAAGGTAAAGAGTATTTTATGAAGCCATTCAGTGACTGTTGGGATATGTTGATCCAACCAATAGCGCATTATAACTTTCTTTGCACAGATCTATATAAGGGCCATGTGTTTGCACTGGTTGCCTAGCAGAGTAGTCCTATAGTTGCCCAGTATATAAATCTTGGGCAGAAAAGCCTCGGCTAAGCCAAGTAGGGGATCTAGTTTGGATTGTATGGCTTTCCAGAAAAGGGAGGACTTCTCACATTCCCATAAAATATGAAGCAATGTTCCAGGCTGCTTTTCACATCTGGAACAAAGATTGGATGAGAGTTTCCTCATTTTGTAAAGCTTATCAGGGGTGCAGTAGAGGTTGTGTATTACCTGAAATTGAAGTAACCGGTAGCTGTGCAGTACTGTTAGGAGAAGTATAGTATTGGCTATGGATAGGCAGGCTTCATTTGTGAGGTCAGTTCTCAGCCTGTAGAGTAAGCCTAGTTTTTGGGAGAGAGTCTTGGCTGTGCATGCGACATGAGGCCTGAAAGGGAGTTCCTGGACACGCATGATACCCAGGTACTGTATTTTATGTTATCCACGTTTGAGTGCCCCTAGTGGTAACAACTTTTAAGAGCTCTGTTCTATCTGAGCCCTGTTTTATAGACCTAGATAATGCCACTGTCTTTTTTGTTTTAATTCAAGACAAGTTGCTTTAATGTAAATAATTTTTTGAGCAACTAAAACTCATCTTCTAGCCCATTTTCAATTGCATTGGGGTCAGAGTCCATTCTGTTCAGCACAGCATCATCTGCATACAGAAGGGCTTTAGCTTCATCACAGTTGGAAGGTAATTCATTAATGAATAGGGAAAAAAGTCAGAACCCCAGGGTAAAGCACTTTGGTACTCTATCTGAGGTTGTTCACCTTGAGGAGGGGCAAGGTCCCCTCTTGACCGACTGGTTATGGCCTATGGCGTAACTTCTAAACCAGGTGAAGAAGAGGTTGTCTAGGCCTAAGCTTGTTAATTTGGATGGTAGGAGTTCATGATTCACAAAGTCAAAGCCATGGTTAGATCAGTGAATATTGCTTCTGTGGCTTTTCCATCGTCAATGGTACTAAAGACATCAGTAGTAAGACATATCAGGGCTGAGTTGGTGCCATGATGTTTTCAAAATCCATGTTGGCCCTCTTTGAGCAAGGAGTATGACTCAATATAGGCTACCACTTGGTTGTATATTAACCTTTCTTGGACTTAAACCAGAATACTTAGAATTGATATGGGACGGTAGTTTTCAGTTGGCTCCCTGGCACCCCCTTTGTGGATGGGAACCATGTGTGCCACCTTCCACTTTAGGAGCACCTCACCATGGATCAGAAACATGTATAACATACTAATATAATTTGACCAGAAGTTGTCATATGTCGGAGGCCTTGCTGAAGATCAAATAGACTATGTCTTTGGCCCTGCCCCTGCCTACCTCCCTGGTCACCACTCAGAAACGGTGATCAGCTTGGTTTTGTATGATCTGCCCCTCATCAAGGCTTGCTGAGAGGGGGCCAAAACCATGGCCTCAACTAAGTGTTCCATTATTCTATCCTTGATAATGACTTCCAACACTGAAGTCAAGCTGTCTGGCCTGTAGTTGCTATGGTCTGACCTCGTCCCTTTCTTAAAGATCGGGGCCATATTAGACATTGTCCTGTCTTCTGGCATCACACCTCTCTGGCCGGCTTCCTGAAAGATTACTGCAAGTAGCCACATCATTTGTTTCTTTAGCTCCAGTATGATCCTAGGATGTATCCCATCTGCCCTATGGCACTAACCTGGCTTGGCCTTTATGTGGTAGTTAGCTGTCAGGGTGGGTGTGATGTGTGTAGGCTGCCTCATGGTAAGTGGGTGAAATTCCTACACTTTAGGTGTCAACTGCTACCATGCTCACTCCTCCATCCCACTCATGTTAGCAATCTTTTAGCACAATTACTTGCATGTGCAGATTCATGCTACAAAATTCTCAATGCAAGTAGGAAAAGGCCACGAGAAACAGCTGTATCCTACCAGAACATTTCTTGGGATTTAAAAACAGCAGCAGCATAGAGCTGTTACTGGCAGTGAGTGGTGAAATTTATTGTTAAAGACCTTTTAAGGACATAGGCATAAAGTAATAATCATTTTATTTATTTAGTTTCTAGAAAAGTACCTGTGTGAGCCAAAGGCTCTTTTACAGAGGTTCCACATCATAATAAACAGCATGGGTACAAATACAGATGATCCACATTAAACAATCCACAAATGGTACAAATTACAATAATGGCACCATGTTACATACAGGATAAAGATATCACACAAAAAATACTAAATACAGAACAGAAAATACATGATCAGGTTTATTTGGTACAGTTATGCAATTATGCAGATATAGACAATTGCACTGGGGTGAAGATATCACTCAGTAGTATACAGGATCTAGTTCACTTGGTCCAGTTATGAAAATAATGCAGTTAGACTAGATAGGTTATTTCAGGAAGCACGGTGAGTATCAGAACTAAAAATGAAGTAAATAGATAGACTCCTAACTAGGTAGTCAGAAAATGTTAAAGCAACAGTTCTATTGTCTGAAGTGCTACTAAAAATAGACAGCAGGGAGGACTGTGCAACCAGGGGGAGAAGTGCAAAGCAAAGTCCCAGAAACCCAGAGGGAGGTGAGTGACTTATCAGGTGGGGGGAGGTAGAACAGAAGTATACAGAGTAGCTTGGCAGAAGACACCAGGAGAAAGGACTGCCGCGTGACTGGACTTCTCTGCTGGGACTAAAGAAGTAGAACTCTTGTACGTGGAACTTTAATTTAGGGTAAAAAAAACTAACAAAGAAAACAAAAAAGTGTGTGTTTGTCTGAGTTAACTGAACTGAATGGTTATCTGAACAGTTATCTAGGTGTAAATCTCAGGTGATTGAAATGACTTGATAGCTGTGAGGTTTAAATTACTTGTAGAACGATCTAGTAAGTAGGGTGAGTGGCTTAGCTAGAAGGAAGCTACATTTAAAGACTACCTTAGAAAGATTTTGCTAGTAGCTGGGCAGAAGACACCAGGAGAAAGGACTGCTGTGTGACCGGACTTCTCTACTGGGACTATATTGCCCTCCTTCCCTCCCGTCCACCCTCCCACCCAAAGCTAGTTCTACTTTTATAGGCACAGAATTTGACTGACAACAGGAACTTCCTGGTTGGGAGCAGGAAGTGAGTGATCACAGAGCCACCAAAGACCCACCATCAAAGAAGGGCAAGAGTAGCTCTCCGGCGCCCTCTAGCTGCTGGAGGTCTGCCTCTGAGCAAGTAAGGGGGTCTACTAAGAAACATAGGATATTCTTGTCTCAGAACAGGACAATCAGGAGCTTAAAGGGCACACAGGCAGAAAGTAAGGAGAGAGAGAAAAAAAAACTGAGGAGAGAGTAAGGATTGCAAACAGTTAAGGGGCCAGAAATAAGACATGATGGGAGTGGTGCAGTGCAGTGCAGTGGCTGTGGAACAGCAGTCTTCTGGGAAATGTTTTAAAGGATGCGGTTTGTCCCATCTGCAGGCACCTCTCTGGGCTGAGGGAGGAAGTTGCTCATCTCCAGGCTGAGTTGGCCAGGATTTGTGGAACCTCCTCTTCCATCCAGGGACCACCAGTGCCGCTGCCGTTGCCTCAGAGGTTGCCAAGAAAGAGGAGTGGTTGGACTACAGTGGGCTCAGGGAGGGTGAGGGTGGTGGAACAGAGGTACATCCTCCAGTTGTACCTCTCCACACTTCCTATGCCATTCTGGCAAAGTGTGGTTCCTCTGTGGAGGCACCCACAGTGGAGACCAAGGAGGATGCTGGGGAACTCCACAATGGAGACCCACAGGAGGGTGGCAGGGGACCCAGCAGGAGAAGAAAAAAAAAACTCCTGGTGGGGGACTCCATTGTTAGGAAGGTAGAACTGGGGGAGGAAGGGGAGAGGGAGGTAAGGTGCCTGCCTGGCGCCATGGCTTGGAGGAACAGAGAGCGAATCCTCAGGATTGCCAGATCAGCTGCAGAGGGGAGGGAGCTGGATGTCATTGTCCACCTAGGGACAAATGACCTGGCTAAGAAAGGGATTAGAGAAGTGCAGGAAGAGTTTATGGAATTGAGGGGGTCTTAGACAAGTAGCACGCACGGTAACCTTCTCGGAGGTGCTGCCCATCTATGGTGTAGGAGAGGCTAGGGTGTTCCGCACCATGGGATTCAATCAGTGGTTGAAAAACTGGTGTGGAGCTCAGGGATTTGGCTTCATTGGGGACTGGGGGTCCACCTGGAGTAATGCAAGCCTATACTGGCATGATGGGTTGTATCTGTCCAGGAGGGGAACCAGGATCCTAGGTGATAGGTTTAAATGCTTCATTGGCAAGCATTTAAACTAGCCAAGGGGGGGAGGCACTGGAAAGGAGCAAGGAAATGCTAGCCCCCCCAAAGAAATCATGGTAGTAAGTGTGGTAAACACCAACATAGAGGTGTCGATAGGGAGAAGGGCAGGGGTAAATTGAGAAAGTGACAAAGGCAAGAAGGACAGGGATGGGGCAAAAAGGAGTAAGGCCATCAGGAAATGGAGGGTAATGAGTACCAATGCCCGTAGTCTGGGCAACAAGCTCCCTGAGCTGGTGGCCTTGATGGAAGAGGGATGCCTGGATATCATAGCAGTCACAGAAACATGGTACACAGAGAACCATGACTGGGATGTTAACATACCAGGGTACATAACCTACAGGAGAGACAGGCAGGGGAGAAGAGGGGGAGGAGTAGCTCTCTATGTAACGGAAGGGATAAAAGCAACTGAACAAAAGAGTAAACAGGGAGGAGAGGAGGCACTGTGGGTCACCTTGGAGACTGGAAAGAGCACCACAATCTGCACAGGGGTTGTGTACAGATCCCCATGTCAGGGGGAGGGAATGGATAAGGATATGATCCGGTATAAGGCATTCTTAGAATGGCAGAGAAAGGGGAGATACTGTTGATGGGAGACCTGAATATGCCAGATGTTAACTGGAGCACATTTTCTGCAGCCACATCCAAGAGCAGGGACATTCTTGATACCCTACAGGTGGCAGGCCTCAGACAGCTAGTTTCAGAACCCACTCGTGAGGGAGCAATCTTAGACCTTGTACTCTCAAACGGGGGCAGTGAGAGCATCTCAGATCTAGAAGTGGGTTGCCATCTGGAAACAAGTGACATCAAACAGTGTGGTTCACGTTAAACTCAGCTACAAAGTCAAGCCATACAAAAGTGAGGGAACTGGACTTCAGGAGGGCTGACTTTGGCAAGATGAGAGAGTGCCTCAGAAAAGCACTAGCAAACAGGCTAGAAGGAGGTGTGGAGCAACAATGGGGAATCATCAAAACTGCCATCACAGAGGCAAAAAGCCTTTGTGTGAAGCAAATAAACAAATCAAAATGAAAGAAAAAGCCACTATGGTTCTCAAAAGAGGTGGCTGTGAAAGTCAGGAAGAAAAAGATAGCATTCCAGAAGTATAAGGAAACACAGAAAAAGCAGGACAGAGAGCTGTACTAGTTAAGCAGAAGGAAGCAGGGAGGGAAGTCAGAATAGCAAAGGCCCAAACTGAGGAAGAGATAGCCAACTTGGTTAAGAAGGGGGATAAAACCTTTTATAGGTATATCAGCAAGCGTAGAAAGACAAAGGGAAGGATAGTGAGGCTGAATAGAATGAACGGTGGGTGGGCAGAGGGGGACAGTGAAAAAGCAGGGATACTGAATGAATATTTCTGCTCAGTATTCACAAAAGAGGAGGGGGAAGTGCCTAATCCAATTAACATAAGCAGTCTTGATAGGGGGGTCGATCCCAGTCCTTTCACAGAAGAAAGGGTTCTGCAAGAACTCCTAAAACTGAAGGTGGACAAAGCAATGGGGCCTGATGGAATTCACCCCATAATTCTAAAAGAATTAAGGGGAAAACTAGTAAAACCACTGGCAACTCTTTTTAATAAATTACGGGAGGATGGTGTGGTATCCGAGGACTGGAGGAAGGTGGATGTGATTCCCCTTCACAAAAGTAGGACCAAGACAGAGACAGGAAACTACAGACCTGTCAGTCTGACCTCTGTGATAGAGAAAGTGATGGAGTCACTTCTGAAGAAAAGAATAGTTGAGTACCTAGAGGCCAGTGGGGCACAGGACCCAAGGCAGCATGGGTTCACAGCGGGAAGGTCATGTTAGACGAATCTAATAGATTTCTTTGACTGGGTGACTAAAGTAGTAGACCAGGGAGGGGCTGTGGACTACCTAGACTTTAGCAAGGCATTTGATACAGTCCCACACAAAAGATTAATAGTCAAATTAACCAGCCTGGGAGTGGGTCCCAGGGTGATAGCCTGGGTAAAACATTGGCTGGACAACAGGACACAGAAGGTAATTGTAAATAGAGTCCACTCTGAAGAAAGAGGGGTTACTAGTGGGGTACTGCAGAGTTCAGTATTAGGTCCAGTCCTAATGCCTTCATAAGTGACATTGCAGAGGGACTGGAAGGAAAAGTATGCCTCTTTGCAGATGACACAAAGATCTGCAACAGAGCTGATACACAAGAAGGCATGGAAAGGATGAGAAGGGACTTGGCAAGGTTGGAGGAATGGTCAGAAGTATGGCAGCTAGATTCAATGCAAAGAAGTGCAAAATAATGCACCTGGGAAACAAGAACCTAGGGAAGAATACATAATGGGGAGGTAGTAACAACAACAAAAAGGAAAGGGACCTGGGGGTAATCATATCAGATGACCTTAAGGTTAGTAAGCAATGTGAGAAGGCAGTAGGGAGGGCTGGGGTATACTGGGATGCATAGGGAGAGGCATCAGCAGCAGAAAACAGGAAGTTGTTATCCCGCTGTACAGACAGTTGGTGAGACCCCATCTGGAGTACTGTGTCCAGTTCTGGAGACCCCATCTCTGCAAGGACATAGACAGGATAGAAGCAGTCCAGAGGAAGGCAACTAAAATGGTGCAGGGTCTGCAAGAGAAGCCGTATGAGGAGAGACTAAAGGAGCTTAATATGTATACCCTTGAGGAAAGAAGGGAGAAGGGGAGCATGATAGAAACTTTTAAGTACCTCAGTGGAATCAACAAAGTCCAAGAGGGTAGCATCTTTCAGAAAAAGAGATATACAAGAACAAGGGGACACAATTTAAAGATGGGGGGGCGGTTCAGGGGCAATGTGAGGAAGTATTATTTCACAGAGAGGGTAGTGGATGCATGTAACAGCCTTCCTGAGGAGGTTGTGGGGTCTAAAACTGTGGGAGAATTCAAGAATGCATGGGAGAGACATAAGGCAATTCTTGTGGGGGTAGGAAGAAATAGGCTGTTGGATAGCTAGGATCTGCGGCCTATCCTGTAGGTAGGGAAATGGGTAGACTAGATAGGCCAAGCGGTCCTTATCTGCCATCAAATTCTATGTTTCTATGTAAAGTGGGAGACTTTAAAGGGTAGGGTAAAGGGAGGGTGATATAGGGGGAGGAGGAGGGGCTAGGGGTTGCAGAGTGAGAAAGGAGAGGGCAGAGGGAGGGGAGCATGGGGAAAGCCAGGGGCAGAGAGTGGGTGGGAGGAAGGGGGAGAAACCAAAGGCAGAAAAAAACAGGGAGAGCTACACGGGGAGGGAGAGGAGAGGAGAGGGGAAGGGAGGTGAGATGAGGAAGATCACTGGGAAGCAAGGCTGAGGAGGAGGGGAGAAGAGGGGAAATGAGAGGGAAAGGAGGGGGAGAGCCAAGGCAGTAGAACAGAAAGTAGGAAGGGGAGGGGAGCAAATCCAGGGGGTAATAGGAAGTCAGAAGGCTGATAAGGGAAGAGTTGATGGGAGAGGGATCAGGTACCACAATTGCAGTTGCTGTCTGAGGCTAGCGCGATGTGGAGTTTTGATTTTAAAAGGTCCTTGCTTTACTCCTTTTATGATGTCTATGTCAAGCACATTGAGCCATAGCGGTGCCCGATATTTATAGGACCATTGGCCTTGCATGGTTCAACGGAAGGAGACACTTAGGGTCAAATTGTTTAGCCCCTTGGTGTTTCTGGAGGTGTTTAGTCAGCTAAGGAGGATTTGTAGACCCGGAGTGGTAAGTCCAAGAGTAGATTTCTTGGTGAGAAGGCATACTTGATACTGAATGCGGCTATCAAGGTTGAGCCACCCTGTCTGAGTGTATAGCTCCCAGGTGTAGGTGCTGTGGGCAACAAACAAGCCAAAATACTCTGATTCAGAAGCCTGGAGTTATGTCCAAAGAACTTGGGACAAGAAAATTTCATTTTTAAAAGTTCAGTTAAGGGCTGGGATCAAAGTCCTTTTTTTAGGTCTTGGGGCAAAAATATTTTGTTTTAGAAGTCCCTAAAACACATAGGGTGGCCGAGGCATATAGAACGATTTATGGGCATGTATTTTAAAACTTTCCATGCCAAAGTTGGAAGGTAAATATTTTTATGAACATCTTACCCTGATTATGGGTGGCTACTTCAGATGCTATAGACCTGCCCACTGAACACCCTCCCCCCCCCGGCACCCCATGGTAAACACTGAAACAAAGTCTTTAGTCAGCATCTCAGCCATTGCCCCAGGCTCACTCACTCATTCCTCTCCCCATTCCCTGTTTTCAGAGACCCAATCCCCCTGTTCACCTTCCTCCTTCCATTTATGTAATTGAAGAAGGCTTTGAATTTGTCTGTAGCTCCTACTGCTTTTGTGGAGTCTGGACCCTCCTTGTCTGCCATAATCAGTGAGGTCACAGTACTGATCTGGTACGGTGAGGAATCGAACTGGATGTGTCAGCCTCCAGGTAGAGTGCTAGTCTAAACATCACACCTTGCACTATCAGTAAGAAAATATTATAATTAGCTAAAGGGAAAATAAAAAGTACTTCAGACTTTTGAGGTGCCATCTTTCAGATGAGATGTTAAACTGAGGTCCCATCTGTCTGGATTGGTGGTAGTTCAGGTGGATGTTAAAGATCCCATGGCACTAATCAAAAACAGTAGGGGAATTTTTTTATTCAAGATTTTCAAACAAAATATACGGAAAAGTATTACAGCATACAAAATCATAATGAAAAAGAAAATCAGAAAAAAATGCAAGAGTGTCAAAGGAAAACAAAAAGAAAATCATCATCCAACAACCCCCCCCCCCAACAGAAAGAGTAGGGGAATTCTTCTATCCAAAATTTCAAACAAAAGGTATTGAGAAACACTGCAGTATACAGAAGTAAAATAAAACACACAAAAAAACAAAAAAAAACTGTTCAAGACACAGTAAATGTAAAAAAAGGAAAACCCATCAGTATGAATTCTATTCAGTTATCGTCCAAAACAAATATACAAAAAGTTAATACAACATACAAAGCATATTAACAGAAAATAAATATATCAGCATACAAAAGTGTCAAAAGCACAGCAGAAATATCCCCACCCAACATACCCCTTCCCTTAACACAGAAATAGGCAGAAATGTAAAAGAAACAGATATTCAAATGTTCCTGTAAACTTGAAATCAAAACACACAAAAAGTAATATTTATAACAAAAATGAAAAGGTTGGCTAAAACACTCAAGTGATGGGAACATCCAAGTCAGTGACCCAAGGAAGATTCCTCCAGAACTGAAAAACCCAGGTAGCTAGTCTATTTTTAAATTCTAGTCTGTACAGCTGTCTGATTTCCCAAATCATTTTTTTCAGTAGCTCAGATAGAAGTACAGATCTTTGCTGTAATGTGAACCAACATCTGGAGTTCCAGATATACCATTTCACCACAGTAATAGTAACCTGTAGTGTAGAAGTATCCCATTCACTCCAAGAAGAGTAAAAAAAAACATATAACAAAACCTCTAAAGAAACAATGCGAAAGGGAGCTACACCCCAGGAATCAGCTAAAAACAGCCCAAAAGGGCGAAATATATGAGCATGAAAAATATAAATGAAATGTCGTTTCAAGTTGCTGAGTACAGTTAGGCCAAGAACAAAACCTTTCTGAGAGTTGTTTATGTTGCTGGTGTTCTTTAAGGTTTAACCGATTGTGACAGCATAACCAATGGATATCCCACATTTTCTCCGGGATCCTGGGACTGTTTAGAAAGGCAAGCAGGATCTGAGTGTGAGCAGTTGGACAATGTGGGAAAGAATTTAATTCATGGAATTTGGTGATAATTATCTGTTTATATAAAAGTTTTCTATGTTGTCCACTAACCATAGTGGTAGATAGTTGCCAACTTTTAAGTTTTAGAAACACATCTCTCATGTAAGGAGGACTGATATGTGAAACATGTAGTATTCTGAGAGTGGCAGCTTCCCATTGTGCAAACCAAGGACTACATGTAAGGGTAAACAAGGGAATCCAAGGTCTTCGGACCTGAATTAACATAGGTCTAAAATTAATAACGTGATACAGAACCGTAAACCAGACCACCGGATTTACCATTCTGAGGCTTCCCTGGGATTTTAGAAGGTACAAAACATTCCGCTTTATAGGATTCAGTCGGCTACTCCAGACTGCTTGAAAAAAATACTGTACAAGGAAGTTTCTAAAGTTCAAGGTGGGGGAAACAACCAACTAATATGAATAAAGAAAGGTAAAAGAAACGTTTTTATTAAATGAACCCTTTTTAATTTCTCCATATGCCATGATGTTGAGCTTCTGAAGAATGACTGGTTGGTCTGAAATCTAGAGCACTTTGTTCTTGTTGTTACATCTATGTTGGTCCATTAAAAGGTATCAAATTATTTGCTTCTGTACCCATATGCCAGTAATTCCAGGTTTTCACCACCTGCTGGGCCTGAGAAAGTTTAGGACTTCAGTTTAAAATGTCTAAATCTTGGAAGCCAAAGTGTATCCCTAAGATAATAATCGGGTCTCTGGTCAGTCTCATTCCTGCAATAGAATCTAGGAGGGATAATGGCTGTCCAAATTGTCGCCCTATACATTTAGACATGTTGAGAGAGGTGCCTGACAAGAAACTAAAAGACTGATAAATAGTCATTACCTGTGTTGTGGAGGTTGAATCACTGACCAAGATGGTAAGATCATCTGCATATGCTAAAGCCATGTAGGGAATCTTATAAGTGTCAACAGAGATATGTTTTAGTAGTGGAGCAGAATTCAGAACTCGCAAAAGGGGGTCAATACAGAATACATATAAAAGAGGGCTTAATGGGCAACCTTGTCTAACTCCTCTTTTAATTGGAATCATAAGCCCTAACCAACCTTTAATAAGAGGCTGACTTATACAGTGCTTGCAACGACAGAATAAAGGGGGTTGGAATTCCATACTGAGTAAGTGTGTCCCAAAGGTAGCTATGTTCTACAGTATCAAAAACTTGCATTTGATCTAGAGACAAAAGAAATCCAGATAAACCTTCCCTATTGTCCCTTTCAATCAATTCCCGTAGAAGAATGAGATGGTCACTCATTCGTCTCCCTGGGATAGAACAAGTTTGAGTAGGGGAAATGAGATGAATAGCTTCCTGCAACAATCTGGTGTGTAATATTTTAGCAAGGATTTTAAACTCGGTATTCAGTAAGCTAATCGTTCTCCAATTTGAAAGATTAGTCTTATTCCCCTTCTTATAAAAGAAAACCAATAGGCCTTGTGCCATATCTAAAGGGATAGAAGCAGACTTCAAAAGAAAGTTAAAAACCATTGCCAATTCTTTAGGATGCAAGGGTCCAAGTACCTTATATAATTCCGGAGTAAGCCCGTCTAAGCCTGGGACTTTATTATTTTGTAATGATTTTATAGCCTGTTCAACATCCGGAGCAGAGATATCCATAGTGAGTTCAGGCAACAGATATGGAGGACAGGCAGGAATGGGGGTGGCAGATAGAAATGCAGAAACCGAGTCAGATAATGAGGATGGATGTGAAAACAGAGAAGCAGTATGCTGTGAAACAATCCAAAAAATATTCTCCTTATCAGTTTATAGACGGCCATCTACATCTAGAAGACGGTCCATCCGTTTGTGATCAACACTATTGTGGCAATGAATATGGGGCAGATGACTTCTGTCTTTCCATGAGTAACAAAAACTTGTTGGTTCTGTAAACTGGAGCTTGATGGAAATGAAAAGATTGCATTTCTTGCTGTAGCAGTGTAATTTGTGACTTGAAATCATGGGACGTAGTCCTTGCCAAGGACTAGAGTTATTGTAAATGTTTATGCTGTTGAAGGTATTGAAAAGAAGTATTAAAATGAATTTTCCTACTTTCTGTCTGTAATAATTTTCTCAAATCCAATTTAACAGTCACCCACCAGAAGGCATGATTGTCAAACATATCAAAAATAGAGCATTTATGGGCCACAAAGTACTGGAGATTTTGTAAAAAAATTGTCTGGGAAAGGAGAGAAGAACTGAATTTCCAATAACCTGGACCTTCTGGGAAGTGTACATCAGAACCTAAATGTAAACAAAGTAATTTATTGTCAGAAAAACTCAGTCTCTAAAACCTGACAGGAGGAAATGGAAAGTGTGTCAGAGATGAAAAAAATCAATTCTAGTGGCTAACTGACTCTTCTGAAAGGTGGAGTGTATACCTTTATTTACAGACATATAGGTGTCCTTTAAATGGGAGGTAGAAATCACTGTTTGTAATGTGGACATGTCACAAAACACTTTGGTAGTAGCAGCCTTAGAACCCCTATTGCGCTTATCAAGTCCACAATTAAAATCACCACCAAAAATCACTGCCTGGGAGGAAATTAAAAAGGGTTGAATGGTTTTAAACAAAGAATCTCTGTCTGCTTTAGATTGTGGTGCATAGACATTAACAAAACAAAAATAAAAGTTGTCAATTTTTGTATCCAGTATCAACATTCGTCCAGGAATCAAATCAATCAACTTGATTAAAGAAACATGCAGGTCAGAACGGAACAAAATTCCTACCCCAGAACAAGTCTCAGGACCCAAGGACCAGTATGAGGGACCATCGTGCTAAAGTTTTGTAACAATACCCAGTTCAGAGATTGTGTGCAGCCTGGTAACTTGCAGAACAATGATTTGCAAGGGGCTGTATAAGAAATAAGACAGTGTTAACTGTCTTTTCTTAAGGCTCTTCATACTATTTACATTTAAAAAGCCAAGAGGCAATGGCCACATGAAGAGAGGAAAAAATGAAGCTAGAAAAAAAATCCATCAGGGAGGCTTTTTCCTCGTCCGTCGAGACCTATGCTCATTGATCCTTTGGGGGTTGAACATCAAGGCTCAGAGGGAAGATCAACCTGAGAGGACCACAAGGAAGAACCCTCCGAATCTACATCTGATAGTTCTGAGGATTGAAAGACCCTGTATCGATTGCTCAAAGGCAAGTCTGATGTTTTAGAGACTTTCGGGGCAGGCTGTTCAGTCGCTTGAGATCTCTTTGAAGATCTCTCACTGACCAGAGGAGGGGGCATGTTAGAAGGCAAAGATTCAATTGAAACCATCTCTACCACAGGGAAAGCACTAGCACTGGCAATCAAAGGCTGAGGAGGCAGGGATTCCGTAGCCTGTTGTGGAGGTGTGGACCCTGGAGGAGCTAGTGGAGGGGGCAAGTCAGGAGGGGCAGGTTGTCTTGGTGGGTGGGGGAAAGAGTCACACTGGGCAACAGCAATTAAAAGTCTCTGTTCAACAGCATCCAAAGAGTCGGATTGACTATGAGCTGCCCACTTACAGCTCTGATAGGTATGGCACAAAGAGTCACAGAGGTTACAACATGGCTCATTCAAACAATTCCCGCTAGTATGACCCAAAGATTGACAAAGAGTACTTTTCACCTGATCACAAAGGCTGCTCAAATGCGTACAAAAAACACATTTATAACAGGCTTTTGGTTGTCCAGCATAAAATAAGACACCCCTATCCCGTCCCCCCCAAAAAAACTGTTAGGTAGGTGACTGAGACCGGTATCAGTAGTATGGAGCATAACCTTGACCTTCCACCCCCCAAGTCCGTATATGTTCATCATCAAAAGTTGCTCCAGGAGCCCCTAAGACTGAACAACGCTGTTTTAACCAATACTGTAGATCAGTAACGCTGACCCCTTCATTCCTAAACAAAACCATCAAAGTTTTATAAGCTGGTTTAGTTAAGGGGATAGCTTCAAAGGGAGTCCATAAGGGTGTGTGTTTCAGGATGTTTAACTATGCCCAAAATCTTTGTAAACCCATATTTAATTTAAAACTAATATCAGATGTTGTCTCACCCGAAACATGGATGAGGGTATAAATCTCATTAGCGAAAAACTTCACTGACCTCTTTAATAACGTTTTGGCAACTAAAGTCCGATCAGGAAAATCAGTCATACCCCCTTTATACAGGAGACGAACTGCATTATGACATTTGGCTGGATAGATAGGCTGATGAAAGAGGGATGCATATGGTTTTATAGTAGGTTTAGGTAATTCATTCAGAGGTGCTTCTGGGGGCCCCACCAATGCAGCTGTTGTAGACAGGGTAGGAATTGAGTCTGACATGGGCAGTACGTCAACCAGAATAGCAACCTGGTTCCCAGAGACAAGTACTTCATTTGGGAGATCCTGAACTTGCATAGTGAGAACTGGGTTGTCCATCAAGTGCAGTCCTGAAGGTATGTGTAAAGGAGAAGACACGTTAGGAATGCCCTGAGGGTGCAGCATGGCTGAGGAGGAGGAAGCAGAGCAGTTTCATAGGGGAAAGTACAGAAGCATTCAGAGGTACCGGAGAAGTGATAATTGGAGTCGGACCGGACACCCATTGCCCAGTTGTTGTTTGAATCCAGCCTGCGTTGAGAAGAGTTGCTGAAATGTGAGGAGGCATCGCAAGAGAGGGAGTTCTATCGGGGGAGCATCTTAGGCTAGACGAACCGTCAGACAATGCCATTCCCGGCGCTTCCACCCGCAAACACCACAGAGGAAGCAGGAGAGCTCACATCAAGCTCAGGTGAGGCAAATACAACAGAGGACTTAGAACAAGTCAGTGTTCTAGGAGATTGCTCGACTATTGCAGGAGGCGATACAGCAGGCAGTTCAAGTTTAGCAGGCAGGGAAGTATTAGCTAGAAAATGTGCAACAGATAAAGCAGTTTGCAGTTCTTGACGGCGCTGTGTATAGCGCTCAGTTTCAGCTTGTAATTGTTGTTCCAGAATGTGAATGTCAAGATGGTGAGTACGACGAGCAGTAGTAGGAGAGGATCCACTCAACAATGCTGGTTGGTCTTTAGAGAAGGCAGGTATAAAATCCGTTGTTGGAAAGCCAGAGACTGCAGGAGAGTCAGATAATAACGCAACGGAAATATCAGTAGGTAGCATGGTCTCTGAAAAGTGAGAAACAGGAGAAGAGACCTGGGCTTCTGCTTCAGTAGCATCCATACATTCATCCAGCACCTCCGTGGCCACCATCTTGGTCAGGAACCAGGATGACAGAGGTTCCCCTACCGGAAAAGTAGGGGAATTTCCCTGGTGTCCTGGCCAAATTTCCCTCATTCACTAAAAAATACCACCAACAACTTAATCTGGTTCAAGGTCAGTTGGCATTCATCTGTATTCCCCTTCCCAGGGTCATGCTTGAAAATAGGCAGGATTTGTCTAGTGCACTTACCTGGTCAACAAAAACTAAATAAAAAAAAATAAAAAAAATTAGTAGTTGTCTACTTTTAAAAATTATGTATTCATTTCAGACAGTGTACTACTTTAAGGTGTAGTGATCCTCTTCCTTCCTTCCTTCCTTCCTTCCTTCCTTCCTTCCTTCCTTCCTTCCTTCCTTTCTTTGGAGAGTAGCTTTGAGCACAGGTACTCATTTACAAAGGTTCCACGTCAAATGCTGTCACATACAAAAACAATATCTTCATCGATTCCAGTGAAATATAGTCAAGACATATGCAACATATGTAGGGTATAAAGACTAATTTAAGCTATACAGTAGCAAAAATAGTGTGGAATTTCAGCGCAAGTCATGTAGGTTCATAGATCATTGGAAGCAAGTACAATTGGAACGAAAGTGAGGGCTGTGTGTAGTGATCTTTTAAATTGGGCAATATTTGGGAGGCATAGCAAGCATTCATGCAGTTCATTCATCCAGCCAACTGCCCTAACAGCACTAGGTCAAGATGCAGAATACAAGAACAGCATGGTCAAGAATCGCGCAACAACAGTGCCCAGGAAAAATGCCGCATTCAACTACAGCACCAGTGCTAGCAGTCCAAAACCACATGGAGGACCACTACCACGATGAAGCTCCCCACACCTCTAATATTTAAATAACCAAATCCACGGGGTGCTGGAACTCAGGGGCAGGGAGAAACTTAGGGGGGACAAACAAAACATGACAGTTGGGGAACAATAATATCACTTGGGGGGGTGAAAAACATAAAATTGAAAATTGAAATTATACAAATCAGGAGACCGGGAACGGAACCCAGGTCTACAGATGTCCGCTGCTCTCTATATTGGTGCCTTAGCCTCTCCATCATGAGAGTGGCTCGACCAGGCACCTTGCTTTCACCTACTTCACTCCTTCTTCCACTGTGCCTTGACAGCTACGGGGTAGCAGTAACTAACAAGCGTTATCCTACCCCTGTTGCTGTCAGGGCACATGCAGTTTTTGAAGTGCGATTTTGCTTGTGCTATTGTTGAAATGCTGTATTGACTGGTCACCACCCTAACAGCAAAGGAGCACTTGGCAAAGCAAGGCAAGGCAAAATTTATTTAAAAGATGCCAAATCCCAGAGGCTCTGGGCACTATACAAATAAGAAAACACATATTTCAGAAACAAATTAATAAAAATAAAAAAGATAACTATAAGCGTATAAATAATTAACTCCTCATAAAAACAGTTCCCATAAATAATAAACTAAACATCAAAATACTAACTACTATAATCAATTCTGTAAATTGATAGCGTAATCCAAAAAGGCCTCGGTGAATAGGAGGACCTTAAGGCAGGCCTTGCATACCTCCAAAGTGGGGGTTCCCTTAACCCCAAGGGGCAGCGAATTCCACAGGACGGGGGCGGTGACACTGAAGACCCTGTTGCTAGCGATTTCAACCTTGTCCTGGGAATCGCCAGGGGGACTCCACAGAAGGAACAGAAGGGGCGAACCGAGAGAGCAGGTGCAAAAAGGTCTAACAGATAACCAGGGCCCTGACTGTGTAGGGCCTTATAGGTGAGAAGACCCACCTTAAAGAGGATCCTCCACTTGACTGGCAACCAGTGCAGCTCATGCAACACCGTGTAATATGGCAAAATTTTGGCTGCCCAGCAAGTAACCGGGCAGCTGCTTTCTGCACCAGCTGCAGTCTGCAGAGAGATCCTCCCATGACCCCGAGGTAGAGTGTGTCACAGTAGTCAAGCCTTGATGTAACTAAGGCATGCATCAAAGTGGGGAGGTTCAGAGGCGGAACAAGGAGCTTTATCCTGGTGACATTTCTGAGATGGAAAAAGCAGGGGTGGACAGTGGAAAATATCTGCACCTCCATCTTCAAACTCCTATCCAGAATGACACCAAGATTTCGCACCCAAGAGAAGGCCTTCAATGGAACAGATCCCAGAACAAGTCCAGTCTGTGATCCAGAGGCCATCCTATCATGCACTCTGTTCAACTCCACTACCAATACCTCCATCTTATCGGGGTTCAGTCACAACCAGCTAGAGGCCACCCAGTTGTTGATCTCAGCAAGGCAGCTATTTAGCACATCTACCACATTGGATGTTCCTGGGGCAAAGGATAGGTATAGCTGGGTATCATTGGCATAGTGATGAAAACCCAAGTCATACTTTCTAATGATCCCTCCCAGGGGTAGAATATACACTGTGAACAACATTGGGGCTAACACCGACCCCTGAGGTACTCTGCAAAATAGGGGGCTGGGGTGGAGAAGAAATTCCCCATCACAACCCATTGCCCCCTATTGTTTAAAAAGGACTTGAACCAGCAGATGATAATGCCAGTGAGTCTACAGAGTTCCCTGAGGTGGTCAAGCAACACACAATGGTCCACAGTGTCAAATGCTGAAGAGAGATCAAAGAGAACAAGAATTGTCTTTTCTCACCGATCTCTAGCCCTGAGGACATCACTCTGCACCGGAACAAGTGCAGTTTCTGTGCTATGCCTCGCATGAAACCCCGACTGGAAGTGTTCGTACAATGCATGGGTCACAAGGTGCTCGTCCAACTGAAGCGCCACTACTAACTTGCCCAGGTTGGTTCTCTAGAGACGCAGTTCTAGGGTATACTTTGTCATGCTTCTAGCATTATATAGATTGTTAAAAGGGTTGAAGCAGCTTGTATGGTGGTGGGGGGATGAAGCATGACAGCTCCTTTTTAGCAAATAGACAGGTTTGGTATTTTAACTCATTATTACCTGGGTGGCCATTTTGTGTCAGGAAAACAATGAATAGTTCAGATGTCATACAAAGCTATTGGAATTAATGGGTTTTTAATTTGCCATACAGGGGTAGCCAGTTGGTGTGAGAGTACAGTGTGCAACTGTGAGTGAGCTCATCAATGCCCAGTGCAAAGCGACAGGCCTTACTGCATATCACCTTGACCCTGTTTAATATAGTGTCACATGTAGCAGCACACACAGAGAGGCCATAGTCGATGAGGGACAGGATGGCACTAAATACAACAAGATGTCTGGCTACATCCAGTCTTCTGCCAGGGTAACAATGTTGTCCACATGTGGGGCAAATGATAGGGTATCATCCAGTATGACACCAAGGTTTTTGAAGGTTTCTGCCTTTTCCAGACTTTGTCCCTTGTCACTGAGAATGACCAGTTGGGGGAACTTTTTTCTCAACTGTGGGCCTAAGGAGAGCATAGCTTTTGTTTTTTATAGTTCAGTGCCAATATGTTGTCAATGAACCAGTTTTCCAGGGACTCAAAATTGGCCTGGAGGTCAGCAGAAATTTTACAGTGGCGATACTTTCTGGAGAACATGACAGCATAATAAATGTATAGTAGTACCTTTGCAACCAGCAGGCCTCAAGCAGATTATTAATAAGCAATCCAAATAAGAGGGGGACAAATATTGAACCCTGTGGCATCCCAGTGGAGACACTCCTCACATCCGAGAGGAAGCCATCAATTTTTACATGCTGCGATTGGTTGGTGCGGTAACTATGAAACCAAGTTACTGTGTCCAGAGATAGACCTAGGGAGGAGAGCTTGCCAAGCAGTAGCTTGTGATGGACTAAGTCGAAGGCCTTGGTCAGATCAATGTAGATGGCTCCAACCATATCTCCGCTGTTGAAGGCTTCATGCAAGTAGCTAGGGTATTCAACTAGGGCATTGCTGGTACTAAGCACATTTGTGAACCCATACTGTTGTGGGCACTGGATATTATATTTTTCCAGGTAAGTGACCAGTTGGTCTGAAATGATTCTTCCCAGGCTTTTGACAGAGGATATGAAAGCAAGGGCGTAGCCAGGGAGGGTTTCCTGGTTGCATGGATGCCCCCCCCCGCCAAGCCAAAGGATTTTATTTTACTCATGATGAGCTAGCAGCCACAGTGCCGGTAAATCCTGATCTTTAAACTGCCAGTAGCAAGCGAGTCAGGAGGCAGGCATTGGTTTATGAATATGCAAGCCCTGCCTCCGACCCGCTGGGAACAGACGAGGAGCCTCGGATTCTGAGTCACATGACTGTAAACTGGGGTGGTCATGTGATTCAGCAGCAGAGACTAGCAGTGCAGACTCATGACAATTCCAGCACTTTGGAACCTCAGTGTGAGAAAATAAAGGTAAGTTTGTGTAGTGCTTGGTCAGATATTGTAATATTTTGCAGCGCTCGCTGATAAAATAAAAAAAAAATCAACCGACCAGCTGAGCAGTCATCATTCCTCCTGCCGTACTTGCTAGGGTCTCAATGGTGAGCAGCACTTCACTCACTGGTACAGCAGCTGACTGAATAAGCTCAGAAGCCCGGAGCTGAATTCAAAAGTTAGATTGAGGTTCCTCTGTCGCTGAGTCTGTGGGAGATGAAAGCAGGGGTCTGACAAACGCTCTCGCTATTCTGAACAGGTAAACCACCGTTGCCTGTTTATTTTGTCGAATAAGTCTTTGGAGTGAAATTTACTGTGAAATCTACTGTGAAAGCCACTGGAGAATTTAAGTTGAATTACCAGCCTTTGGTTTAGTATGGTCGGACCCTCTAGTCTGTGTAGGCCGTGGCAGCATTCCATTTTAACTTGTAGGCACAGTTGCTCACAACTTGGTAGCAAAAGGTAGTGAGCTCACACAGGATGTTTAAGGAGCAAAAAAGGAAAAAGGGGCTTTGTCACAAAAAAAATAAATAAAATGATTATTGCAGTAAAAACATTAGCCATGTGGGTCAGCTGCCAGTTAATGAGGCCGTCACAGGAATTAATAATATCAAAGGAATGAAAAGGGAGTTTGTCACAAAAAAATAAAATCAGTTAAGCAGTAAAATAAATTAGCCACACATAATATGGCATAGGGGGAAAGGGAATTCTCTGTGGAATGTTTTCACATAGGGGCATGGAAATGCCTCTGATATTGAATGTTTACACAGACTCTGAGACTGCAGGTTGCTATTCAATATCAGTCTTCCTCAGTCTGTGCTGACTAAGACTACAGTGTGTGTATTTGTACATGAGGGAAGCCACTAGAGAAGCTTTACAACAGTTTTTTTTTGCATATTTATTTTATTTCATAAAAATGTGCCTGGCTGTGGTTTGTCAATAAACCCCTTAGCTGTTTCACATGGTAAACAATGAAAGCTGAAATACAACAGTTTTATCTATTAAGCTTATTAATTTCACCACATTTAATAATAAATTCTGAGTTAATGCAATGCAGCAAAACTATGGTGTCATAGATTGTGTAGAAGGTCTTGAAAACCTGGAGTTAGTTATGTTTTTTGGCCACTGCTCCAAAAGCCCTACTCTGCACCAGTCATAGCAGCCACTTGATTCATGTGAACTACAAACTATATGAATTATATAGATCAATGGTGCTCCTGAAAAAAAGGGGGGCTGTGTTCTCAGCTTATGAGTAAAACAATGCCAGTCAATTGTTTTTATTATAAATGTCCCAGACACGCTGGCATTTTGGCTTCTTCATGGACCAAGGACCTTTTTTAAAAAAAAATGTAATAGATACATGGTGGACTTCCTAGCAGAAGAGTCCTGGAAGATTGTACTGAGTTTCTTACATGTTTATCAGCATGCAGACTAACATAGGAAGTTGTTGGCAGACTAAGGCCCATTCAAGCTTCACTTTTTCTACCTTTATTGGCGGCTGGACCCTACTTGGTTATCAGCTTAGCCTCTCTTTACTAACTCTAGGGTACCGGTATGCTTGTCCCAGGCATGAGTGAACCCCCCACCTCCTGTGGCAGACTATTCCAATTGTCCACCATCTGCTCAGTGAAGAAGTGCTTCTTCATGTTCCCCCTTAATTGTCCTCCTTGTCTCATATCATGCCATCTTGTTCTTGCATCTCTCCTATTCTGGAAGATTTCCTCCACTGGGGCCTTATTAATGCCCCTAAGGTACTTGAAGGTTTCTATCATATCTTCCTGGTCCCTTCTCTCCTCTAGTGAATGCATGTTCAAGTCCCTTAGCCTCCCCTCATATGTCTTCTGTCGCAATGCCTGCACCGCCTTATTCATTAAAGGCGGTGTAAGGTTGCTAACAGAATGTAGAGGAATAGAAGAGAAAGGTGGAAAATTAAAAAGGGAGAAAAAGTTTCCTGAGTTTGACTGAAATATGTGGGACTGGAGATGGATGAGACTGACAACTTGAATTTTTGGATGCATTTTGTAACTCAAAGAGTTATTGCCTAAAATGCGTGAAACTGCACCATTTAACTCCTAAATTTCCAAAATTTTCCAGGGTGGGGCATGCCCCCGGACCTCCCTAGAAATGTTTGGGGAACTCCCCCACACCAAATCCTGCCTATGTCCCTGTGAAAGTGACTCTGCACTCAGGATGCCAGAGAAACAACAGACTGCAAGACTAATATTTATTTAGGACATCCACAGAGTCTCTGAGGTGGGATCCCAGATCATTCAACCAGTCTTTCAGGAAAAACTTGATACATTTTTTGAGATGGTCTATAAGGGATCCCACCCCAGAGACAACTGGCCTCCCTGAAGGATCTGAAATATTCTTGTGTACCTTCAGAATAGCGTAGAATGTGGGAATAATGTGGTTAACCCACACAAAATTCAAACTAATGTTCTGTAATAGAACCATCTGCCAGTGCTTCTTCTAAGAGTTCTAAAAATTCTAATTTAAACCTGGCAGTTGGATAAACATTTAACACCTTTTTTTGGCAGACAGTATGAACTTGGGGCTTGATATTCAAAAGGGTTGCGCCATGTGCAATAGGGTTGCACTAGCGCAAGTCTGAAAATGCGCCATTCTGTGATATTCAGCAGGAGGCAGTTGCGCCACAAAAAACATGCTGAGCAACAGCGCAATGATAATGAAGGCATCCGCAACCGAAGGGGGAGGAACCATGCATAAAGGGCGTAGTGCGATGTTCAAAGACTTGCGCAATGCGCAACAATGGAGCAAGCGGAAGTTGCGCCATAGCGGAAATGAGCCAAAATAAAAAGGAGCAAGGAAGAGGCGCAAGAACGCTACAGGGAAGCCACATGAGGCAGGGGGAGAGACAGGCACAGGGAAACTGGGAGAAAGAGGGCAGGCCAGGGAAACCACACTGCAGAAGAGAGGCACAGGGAAGGTGTGTGGTGATACACATACCAGAGGCCAGCACAGACAGGTGTACCTGGTGCAGGGGAGGTAGCAGTCAGGACAGCGGGGGGAACAAAGCAACAGCTGATGGGGGGGGACACAAGCCAGGGACATGGCCAGTGCCACCTTCCACATGGAGGCCGTAATGAGGGGAGTGAGAAGGCATGCGGCAGGGGGACATGACCGTGGAAGGGCTGGTCAGCGGTATGCCCCCAACAGGCAGTACCGAGCCCACACCAGCTTTGAGCTGTATACAGATATCGAGATTGTGGGCTGGTACCACCTGAACAGGGCAATACTGAGGCGGCTCTGTGAGCTGTGCAGTGATGTGATGCAAGCACCCACTCGACGGAGGCATGCCCTGTCAGTGGAGGCAAAGGTAACAGCCTGCATGTGATTGCTTGCCACAGGTACCTTCCAGAGACCAACCGGGGACACCACAGGCATAACACAGTCGGCCACGTCACACATCCTCACCCAATCCCTCAGCGCACTGCTGCCACATGCTGCGGAGTACATCCATTTCCCCAGCACTGCAGCTGAGCGCACAGCAAACATCCAGGAGTTCTACAGGGTAGCACGTATGCCTGGCATGCTAGGGGCAATAGACTGCACCCATGTGGCCATACACACACCATCTGGCAAGGAGGGGGCCACATACATGAACCGCAAGTGCTATTTCAGTGTCAACTGCCAGGTGGTGTGCGATGCCAGTGGGCGCATCATCAATGTCTGTGCCACGCACCCTGGGGGAGCACATGATTCATACATCTGGCACCAGTCAGCACTGTGCCACCGATTTGAGAGTGGGGACATCCCCACAGGACATCTAGTGGGTGAGTATGCAAATCAAATGGACATATCGTGGGCCTGGGAGGCATGGCCAGAGGTGCCATGGGTGTGGCCCACAGGGCTTGGGTCAGTCTAAAGCTGAACATGAAACTAACCTCCACTCTTTGTCCCTGGCTGCTCACACCCTACCGGCGGCCCATGACCCCATCGCAGCAATGCTACAATGAGGCACGTGCCACCACATGCAATGTCATTGAGCGGGTGTTAGGGATGCTAAAGACACGTTTCCATTGCCTGGACACCTCTGGTGGTGCCATACAGTACAGCCCCTAAAAGGCCTGTGGGATATTCCTGGCCTGTTGCATCCTGCACAACATGGCCAAAGAATGTGGGATAGCCGTACAGGTCCAAGAGGGGGACAGTGATGGGGACGAGGGAGACGCTGGTGACGATGGTGATGGGCAGCCCCCCTTGGCCGACGGGTTCCCCGATTGGTCCGGCTGGCACAGCTGCACTGGGACACCATCACAGAGGAGCACTTCAGACAACCCAGGTAAGTCATGGTGCCATGCGCAACCATCAGTGGCTAAGGCACAACCCACAAACACGCATGGAAACACACCAAGGGTGCATGCTGGCAAGGGATGTGGCAGGGCACAGAAGCACATGCACACAACCAGGGATGGGTGAACAGCAACACGCCACATGGATGGACACACACACATGCACACACACACACACAATGCACCAAACGTGCACAGAGGGCAGGTGGAAAACCGAGCCAGAACGCCAACACTAGCAACACACATGTCCACAGGCCACCACGTCCACTGTCTGTCCATGTGCGTGTGTCAGATGCTGGGCACCATCGCACTTTGGTGTACAGTGTAATGCAGGCATCATCATCCACATGTACCTGTGGACAGCAGCTGGGAGGGTGTGCATATGGACCATGTTTCCACGTGCATGGCTGGGCACCCACCCATGCACTGCCCACCGAAACACACAATGCACACAGGGCAGCAACAGACAGTGCCCACGCTGGGAGACAGGTCATTCTTGTGGCACAGTGCCACGGCCACCTTGGATGCGTGGGTGGCCCTGCCGAGACCCACCAGCACTGGCAGGCTGACCACAGGCCTCGTGGGGTGGCACCGATGGTCCCCCAGGGGTTCCACTGCGGGAACGTGACCGTGCCCACACAGGGGTCTGCAGCACACTGAACATGCCTGCACCAGGAGTGCTCGGGATGCCCACAGCTGAACCCGTCGTCAACAGGGTGGGTGTCGCACATCGCCGGGAATGGGGAGTGGATAGTGCACTGCGTGGTGTGAGAGACACATGGGCACCTGACTGTGTGCCCATTGTGGCCATGACAGCAATGAATGCCCGTGCATGCCTGTCAATGGCAGCGGTCACATCCTCCCGCAAATGGTCCATCCATGACAGGATCCTATCGGTGTCCCTGCTGCGATACTCCTCTGCCCACTCCACAGCCACACACAGTGCCTCCACAGATGTTGCAAGCCGCATCTGCTGCTTGACTGATGCCTGCAGTAGGTGGGTGTGCTCGTCAAAGCGGTTGTCTGCCTCCTCGGCATCCTGTCCCTTAGGGTGTGCATGGGCCTGATGTTCAACACCCCTTGAGGGTGGGTGCTGCACACCAGGACCAGGTATAGGCAAGTCCACAGGCATTGCACAGACGCCACCGCCGAACCCTGAACCCCCAGTCCCGGTGGAAGACTGCTGCTGCCGCCCCTCCGGCAGCTGCATCCAAGGGCTCAGTGGTGCCGCTGCTGTGGCCACAACAGTCCAACTGTCCTGACCAGCCACCGGTGCTGTCCCACTGGTGCTGACAGGCACAGCCTGGGACTGTGCTGACATGCTGGCCCACATGGCGACACCAGCCAGCACCATGGGCGCGAGCTGACCTGCTGTGTGTCCATTCCATGGCACACATGTGTCACTGCCCATGACGGTCGTGTCATCATCACTGGTGCAGATCTCTGCCCCAGCCACAGTCACGGTGTGCTGGCATCCTTGGATGCCAGAATGCTGAGACACAGGAAGGGCTTCCCCCACACCTCTCTCAATGACATCAGTGTGGACAGCCAGGCTGCCCCACTGTTGCAATGCTCCACGTATACCTGTGGAGGTGGATGGTCCCTCCTCCAACTCCAGCTGACTGTCCGCAGTGGACAGGTCCACCACCACTGACCCATGCAGATGCGCAGGATCTGTAAGGGAAATCAAAGTCGCGTTACTGCGTGTGACCTACCCTGCCCCCCCATAGACCAACCATGACTTACCATGCAGTGATGGGCCACCACCCGCCTGGAAGCCACCACCTGAACTCCTCTATGGCACTGCGGTGCATCCTTACAGCAAGCCTGTCCTCTGCTGGTGTGAGGTGCACCACCTCCGGCTGTCTACCGCCAGTTGCAGCACATGCCGCCCTGATGGCAGCCACCTTCTCCTTCACCCTCCTCCTGTCAGTACTCATCTTCTTCTTACACTCCTGCATGGAGCGCTGGTGGCTGCCATGCAGGTTGACGGCACGTGCCACCTCCTCCCATGCAGCAGCACGGCCCGGAGGGGTGCCCCGCCGTCCACCGAGCAGTGGCTCCTGCGCCGGGTAGGCCTCGAAAAGTGCCTCAGTCTTGGCCTTCATGAAATTGAGCCTCCTCTTCCACCCACCATCATTGTCCTCCTCACCCAGACCTTGCTCAGTCATTATTCAGCCTGTAGGAATGGCAGTGGTTACCTGTGACTGTGCAGTCCAAAGCATGTCCCTGAATCCACAGTCCACACTCCCACACAGCATGCAACTCACCAATAAACTGCAGTAACCAAATATGGCCACTGCAGAACTTTGTTGCACTTTAATAGAGCAATCCATGCAAATTAGGTGAGGAGCAACTTTAATTAGATGCAAATCGCGGTGCTGCACCATTGAATGGCTGATCAGATGATTAGCATATGACGGCTGAATATCATGCTTTTGCACTTTGTGCAATTGTGTTAAATGGGCTGAGCCAATGGAGCAGTTCCGTGGCATGCGTAGTACACCTCACTGCGCATGCCCAGGCTGCTGACGCTGGCATCTGCCGTGCTGATGACGTGCTGTGCACGATGGTCAATGCAGGGCAAGGCCACCATTGTGCCAGTGGCGCTATGGCGAGGGTCACTACATGGTGCTGTGACAATGGGCCTCCATAGGCGCAATGGCATAACTGCATGATAGTCTGCTGTGGCGCTGGCAAACAGGCAACCAATCGCACTATATGCATAGTTTTCCGATGGTGCTGTGCCTGGCCTTGCGCCAGAGACCCTTGACCCTGTGCCTGACCTTTGCGCCCTTGGCGCTATGCGTCCGACATGGCTGCAACTCTATCGCACTGTTCAGTAACAGCGTGATAGAGAATGGTGGCGCTGTACCACGCAGCATTTGCACTTGGGGTACCGCGCTGCAGAGTGCCATATTGCCTACTATAGTTGTTGAGATGGCATGCAGGAGAGCCCCACAATGGAGTGCCATTGAGTTGGCTAACCTTGTGGCTCTTGTGGAGCCACACTATGGGCCTCTGTTTGGTGAGGAGGCACTGGACAGGGCCAGAACCCAGGAGGTGACCACTGACCTGGAGATGGCCACTGGACACAGGAGGACCTCGGAGCAGTGCAGACACCACTATGGGGACCTCAGGAGGAGGGAGCCAGACCTATTAGCCCGTCTGCGGTCGTGTGCTAGGAGGGGCATGGTGCCACGTCTAGGTGGGGGATCCGTCTATGCACTTGTATTGTCCATATGGGTAACAGTGTTGTATGTGTCCAGCACATAGGGGAGGGCTAGTCTAGGGTTGGCTGTGGCAGTGTTCACAGGGTGTGTGGTGGGTGGGTCTGGCTGGGTGGATGGGCACACACATTGGGGCAGGGGGACTTTGCTTCGGGATTGTACTGATGTTCTTCTCTCCTTGTTTCCCCCACAGGCATGGACGAGCAGCACCAGATGAGGGAGGAGCACCGGAGAGAGGTGGACAGAGCATCCAGGAGGGACAGGGACCATCACTGCCGACCTGACCGGCCCGATGAGGGTGAGTGCCATAACTCCATGATTACTGTTGCATGCTGTATAACAGGGTGGGCAGCGGGGCATGGCCACCATCCATGGACACCACTGCCATGCATGTGATTTGTGACAGTCAGCACTGTCCAGTGGCACTGCATGTCTGGGAGTGCGTCAGTGGTGGTCCATGCATGCACCGGGCACATGGCTGTGGCACTGCCTTCACACTGCATAGCCATGGTACTGTACGCCCATGGTGGTGCTGTGCAGGACATGGGTGGTGGGTGTGTGCAGTGGTCCACATGGCTGTGGCAGCCTGGGTGGGCAGGTCTTGTGGACACGGACACTGAGGGTGGTCGCACACCATCACAGGGGCGTGGCACATGGCTGTATGCCATGCACCATGGGTGGGCTGCAGGGTGATGGACAGTCACACCTAATGACTCTGCTCCCTCATCCTAGGTGGACAGCAACTTCAGGCCATCGAGAGGGGACTGCAGGAGCTGTTACAGGTGGCAAGGGCATCCCTGGAGATCCTCCAAAGGATGGACTGACATGGGGTCAGGAGGCGGAGGATACAGTGGTGCAACGTAGTGGATGAGCAGGGCAGATGATAGGCCATCCATGCCCCTGAAAATACCTTCCTTCCCTGGACCCACCCTCACACCCCTTCTTCTCTCTCCTATATGTTCACCCCTGCCCCTTACCCACGCCCACCTTGTTTATGTCCCTCCCCCCCATATGTACATAGTTCTGTAAATAGTTTTATCTGTTTCAATATAATTATTTTGATATGAATACTGTGGTGGTCTCTGATTTGCAGTGGGCTATAAGTGCACAGCTGCAGTGGTGTGCATGGCATCTGGGGTGGTGCAGGCATGGGTTTGTGTGTGTGTGTCCGTCCGGAAGTGACTATGGTGTGGGAGTAGCTATCAGTCGGTGCCTGTGGTGTCTGTGTTGTTCCCTGTGCAATGGATGACTGTGTGCAGTTGTCCATGGTGCATGCTCTGTGTCCATGGTGCCCCTGTCAACCCGTCCATGGACTGTGCAGCTGACACCCTTGCATGTCTGTGACCTGCAATGTCAGTGGTGGCTGTCCATGCAAGGCAGCCACTGTATCTGTCATAATGCTGAGTTGCCTCCTGTCACTGGTGTGGTGCATGTTTGCCTCAGGTGACACTGTGGCCTCTGCGGTTGTTGTTCCACCTCCATGCTGTGCCTTGTGTGTGTTGCAGGGGATGTGCACCACTGTCTGTGACTTGTGCTCCATGCATATGCTGGTGTCGTATGGATCCACAGTGCCTGCGCAGGGTGGCTGGCACTCCTGTGCCAGGAAGGACTGCAGGCTGTGTGTACACGGTTTCCATGGGCCCACACTGGGGGCTTGGTTGCCACGCTACTGCGTCCCTGTGTTATTGTCCCCTTGGGTATAGGTGGGTGTTTGTCCCTGCACTGGGTTGCATCCGGTTTGGTGCATGCTTCCATGCACTACTGTGGGTGTCTGCGCTGGCTGTTGTGGCCAGTGGTAGGTCGGGGTGTGTCACTGGACTACTGTGCAGGGTGCTGTATCACTGGTGGTGGTGTCAGGGGCACACCCTGTCCCATGTGGGGTACCTCTTGTGCCGACGCATGGTCAGTCTCTCAGCTGTGTCTCGGGGGGATTGTGCATGGTGGCATTGTGTCTGCCATTGTTGCATTGCCGTGTGATGCCACCCACTGCTGGGTGCTCATGGTGGGGCTGCCTTGTATGGTTCTGTGGTGCACAAGGTTGCAGTGTCACAGTGGAGGTGGTGGTATGCATGGGGTTTCCTGCAGTGGTGGTCACTGCTCATGGGGGGGTGTCTGGGGATCATGGTGCAGGGTGTGCTGTACACTGGGGGGATGGTGTGGCATGGTGTGGTCCGCCCTCCTTGTGTAGCAGTCTCAGCTTGCCGGTGGGTGTGATAGGGCACCTTGGCCAGGCTGTGGGTTGTTTGCTTGCCTCCATGGGCCAGTGGTTATTCCAGCCCTCCCCAGTTGTGCTGTGCTTGGAGTGTGGGGTCATGATGTCAGTCTTGCTGTGTGTTCCTGTGCCCACTTGTGGCATGGGTGGTGGGCCCCTACCTCCCTGGTTGTGTAGCTACATTGCTCTGCTGCTGGGGGTCTCCCTGCTTGTGCTATGGCACCTCTGGACTGCTCAGCTGACATCCCTTGTTGCACCATAGCGCATCGTATCTGCTCAGCTTCCCCTCCCTAGTTGCGCTATGGTGCAGGAGGTGCGATATTCAGACGTAAGCTGTTGGTGCAATTTGGCTTGCTCCTTTTTTGAATATCGCGTCTGTTGCGCACGGGCGCAATGGACTTGTGCTTGCTCCTGCTATTGTGCACTTTTTGGGCGAGTTTGAATATCCAGCCCATTGTATTTAGCATGCAGATCTGAGTTCCACCACTGCCCCTTAATTTATTTATATTTTATTGAAAAGTGAGAGTGGGATAATTATACTAAAAAAGTTATAAACATTGAGCTTGCTATGTAGGTTTGAGTACCACCACTGACACTAAAATTATTGGAAAGTGAGAGTTGAACATAAAGAATATTATGGGGTACTTACTGGAGTGGTTTTACAAACACCATTTTCCATGGAAAATTATGGTATTAAATGCTCTTAATAGTATTATGTAAAATACAATAATTGTGCACTGTGTAGTAAACATGGGCAGACTAGATGATCCACGTGGACTCCATCTGCCGACACATTCTATGTTTCTTTAACACTGAATTGGACATAATGACTAATTAGTTCAGTTTATAGTAGATAGTAGAAAACAGGAAGTTGTTATCCCTCTGTACAGACAGTTGGTGAGACCCCATCTGGAGTACTGTGTGCAGTTCTGGAGACCCCATCTCCGCAAAGACATAGACAGAGTGGAAGCTGTCCAGAGGAGGGCAACCAAAATGGTGCAGGATCTGCACCAGAAGACTTATGAAGAAAGACTAAAGGAGCTTAATATGTATACCCTAGAGGAAAGGAGGGAGAGAGGGGACATGATAGAAACTTTCAAGTACCTCAAGGAATAAACAAAGTCCAAGAGGGTAGCATATTCCAGAAAAGAGGTGTGCAAGAACATGGGGCACAATTTGAAGATAGAGGGGGGACGGCTCAGAGGTAATGTGAGGAAGTATTTTTTCATTGAGAGGGTTGTGGATGCATGGAACAGCCTCCCTGAGGAAGTTGTGGAGTCAAGAACAGTGGGGAACTTCAAGAATGCATGGGACAGGCATAAGGCAGTCCTAGTGGGGGGTAGGAGGAAGTAAGCTGTTGGTTAACTAGGATTTGCAGCTTATCTGTTAGGTAGGAAAATGGGCAGACTAGGTGGGCCAAGCGGTCCTTATCTGCCGTCAAATTCTATGTTTCTATGTTTCTAGTTTGCATTTTGTGACACTACTGGTGGTTTGTAAGTATTTAAACAGTCATTACCAACACATGACTACGCCTCCTGAGGATACTGTAATGAGGGAAGCGCCGAGGTGGTTATGTGGAGTTTTTGCAGCACAGACCCGATATTTGTGCAATAAAGTGCTTAAATAAGACATTTAGTTTTGTTGTCTGTTGTTTCTCTGGCATCTTGAGTGCAGAGTCACTTTCATAGTGTATGGATTTGAGGGCGGGCATCCTTGCTCAGCACCTGACCAAGGATTTCGCAGTGCACGCATTGTTCACAGTCTGGGTTCTTTGAACAGGGGAGACAGGATGGAAATCGGTCTATAGTTAACCAGATTAGAGCAGTCATCATCTTTCAAAGCTGGCGTGACCAGTGTGGTTTTCCATAGCCCAAGGAACTGTGAGTACTGTACAGAAAAGCTGAAAATCTTGGAAATAGGATGGGCAAGTTCCTCAAGGACCAATTCTAGCAGCCTCATATCAGCCAAGCTGCCACCAACCCTGATTTTACCCAGCACTATTTTAATATACTTCAGGGTGTCCCTGGTGGGGACTGACTTGAAACAGAATTTAGGGTGCCCTGTCTTTGGGTTGTGCCTGCAAGGAGCTTCAGTACTATCACCATCACAAGTCGCCTGCGAGGGACTGCCAAGGATGACTGCAGTTAGGTCTGTAAAGGCTGTGTTAAATTTGTTTGCTATCTCTGTTGGGTCCTGGATCTCTGTCCCATCAATTTTATGCATTTTACAGGGCTGTTTTTCACCCTTGCTAGGAGCTCTGAAATGTTCTCCCAGAATGTTTTCCCATTGTTCCAGTTTTGGGTTTGCTAGGCCTTACAATATTCAAATTTGGCCAGCCTGATCTATTTACAATCTAGCTGGAACAACCTTAAAGAGCCACCGATGCCTCAAGAAGAAATATGAAAAACAAGGTGATAACCCTAGTTATTGTCATCATCATTGTACCTTGCTGTTAGAAGTAGTCTGGCTATCGCTGATCCCAAGCATAGCTTTGGTTAAGAGTTGTTTGCACAGCTATTAGTGGAACAGCTGCATCATAGGTAGCTGAATATATTATGAGCTCCACCCACCTCCGCATGTTCTCAAAAAAGTGTGCACACAAGATTGTTTGAGTTACCAAAAGTAAGACTTAATTTTGCAAGGCATACTTTAAGGTATTCATCAGCATTTCATAATGTTAGCTATTCTCACAGGTTTAAAACATTTTTACTGTCTCCAGCAAAAGGTTTTTTAATTTGGAATTTTCTTCAGTTAGCCATTGCACACATTTGTGCTTGTCTGATTGGCGATCACCTAGCCATGCAGGCAGACCACTTCCCCCTGCTCCAGATCCCCCATGGATTGCCCTCTTATGGTGGGGTCCAGGAGGAAGGCAAGCGGCCCCACCTTCACTCCAGAAATCACTATCCTGTCAGGAACTGGGGGTTAGCCAGCCCAAGGCTCAGGTGTTGCCATTATCATTTAGAAGGCCACTCATTTTTTCCATCTCAGCTTTTGTCTCCTGATCCATGGCATCTAGCACACCCCAGCAGGCTATGCACACATGGAGCAATGTCCTGTGGAGGAGGCAAGCTCCCTGGACCACCACATGGGTCACTGTGGTAGTGAAAGTTGGTGCCAGTCCCACCCCAGCTTGGAGCCCTAGCATGTGATAGTTACTCCCTAGCCCCCTGGGCTCTCCAGCTGGCTTCTGAGCTTGCTGCAGAATGCAGGTCATAGTTTGGGAATGCAGCATGCTAACTACTGGGCAATTGCCCCTCCAAAAGGTTTTTAAAATATGACATCCAGATACAATTCAGATTATAGCTCATTAGTTTGCTGTATCTATGTCTCCTTACCCTTTATAATTACCTTAATATGAGACAGGATCCTTTTGTCTCATATTTCATCTCATCTTCCAGCCCTCCCTTCCCCGGTTGAAGTTACAATCCTCTGTTTGAGACATTACAGTCTGTGGAAATAACTATGATGTCACCAACAGAATTATCATTTCGGGGGGGGGAGGCAGAAGGATAATCTGATATCTGGGGACAAAGATCATTGGGTTCATTCTCAAATGGGTGACGCAAGTCACGCCAAAAATGACTTGTGCTGATTGCAGATGTGCCAGGGACCCTGTGCCTGATTCTCAAGCCCACCTCTCACCACCGCGGCCAGCCACCAACTGAGCTTTGCATGAGTGCATACTGTAAATAGTATGTGCTCAGTGAATGACAGCAGCTCTCATTCACTGAGCGCATACTATTTACTGTATGCATGCCTACAAAGCTCAGTCAGCACTTAGTCACAGTGGTGAGAGGTGGGCCGTGCCAGTCGCTGGCTAGGTATCGCTTAGGGGGAGCGGCATGCTCTGGCACTGCTGGGTGGGGAGCCAGTAGACCGTCAGGGCTACAATGTATTACACACGTGCATAAATAATAAAAATTTTGCAGAACTGAGAAAACAAATGTTTTGGAGATCCGAGATCGGGGCGGGGGAAGGTCCACTAGCTCACAAGGGCTTCATTATTACTACTATTGAGGCTTGGGGCATGGGGGGGCAATAGCCCACAGGGGCTTCAATATTACTGACATCAGGGATCAGGAATAGGGGGCTCATGTGTGATCATGGGGGGCTGTATGGGTCACTTGCAATACACTGGCGCAGCTCCCTGTGGATGGCAAAGTACACTTACACCAGCTCATAGCTAGTGTAAATGTACTTTGATGGATGTCCTCCGGGGGTTGTTTGAGAATGCCAAATTAGGGGATGTGGCATCTGCCCTTTGAGAAAAGGACACTGCTGTTGCCATAAACCCCCTTGCACCACGTCGCATCCGTGTTTTGGGCGCAATGATGGTGCAAGTCCACTTTGGAGTAAGCAGCCTGCATGTTGTCAAAATAAATTCATTCTGTAGCAGCTCCAGTCGCAACTTAGGGGATCCTTGCTGCCCTGATCAGGCACAGAACCCCGCTACCTCGAACCTCCCAAAAAATCATTAAACAGCAGCTCCAGTCACAACTTATGGGATCGTCGCTGCCCTGATCAGGCATGGAACCACCCCCAACCTTGACCCTCCAAACAAATTAATTTGGCAGCAGCTGTAGTCACAGCTTAGGGGATCCTCGCCAACCTGATTAGGCACGGAACCCCCCTACCTCGAATCTCCAAATAAATTAATTTGGCAGCAGCTCCAATTGCAACTTAGGGGATCCTTGCTGCCCTGATCAGGCACAGAACCCCCCTACCTTGAACCTCCAAACAAATTCATTCGGCAGCAGCTCCAGTCGCAACTTAGGGGATCCTCACCGCACTGATCTGGCACAGAAGCCCTCTACCTTGAACCTTCAAACAAATTGATTTGGCAGCAGCTCCAGTCACAACTTGGGTATGGGGAAAAGATTTAAAGATTTGAATTTGGTGCCCAGCACTAAGGGCTCACCACTTGCCTCCCGGACTAATTTTCGATTCTGTGCTGACAGACTATTTAAATTGTGCTGCTCTAAATATATATTTCTACTGTTACAGTTGATTTTTAGCCTGCTTTAGCTGTTATTTATTTATTTTTCTTATTCAACTAATCTGAATTAAGTGCTCCTTCTAATTTCTAATTTAATTGAATTCTGAGCCCTTGCAAAGTAGTCCTCACTCCCGCCTCTGTAGCAGCCAGCCAGCGGCTTGTCTCTCTGCTCTACCTCTAACCTCTCCCTGTTTGCCTTAGCCCCTACCCCTCTTTTTGTATCTCCAAACTGCTTTTTTTCTGTGTAGCCCTCCCTTTCTCCCACTGATAAAACCCCCTGCTTTTTATTTTTTTTTTCAGGGGATCCTTGCCGCCCTGATCAGGCACGGAAGTCCCCTACCTCGAACCTCCAAACAAATTAATTCGGCAGCAGCTCCAGTCGCAACTTAGGTACAGAGAAAAAATTTAAAGATTAGAATTTGGTGCCCAGCACTGAGGGCTTGCCACTTGCCTCATAGAATCTGAAACATAGAATTTGACAGCAGATAAGGACCGCTTGGCCCACCCAGTCTGCCCATTTCCCTACCTAATGGATAAGCTGCAGATCCTAGTTAACCAGCAGCCTACTTCTTTCTACCCCCACCCCTAGAATTGCCTTATGGCTGTCCCATGCATGCTTGAATTCAGTCACTGTTTTTGACTCCACAACCTCCTCTGGAAGGCCGTTCCATGCATCCACAACCCTCTCTGTGAAAAAATACTTCCTTACATTACCTCTGAGCCGTCCCCCTCTATCTTCAAATTGTGCCCCCTTGTTCTTGCACACCTCTTTTTTTGAAAGATGCTACCCTCTTGAACTTTGTTGATTCCCTTGAGGTACTTGAAAGTTTCTATCATGTCCTCCTTCTCCCTTCTTTCCTCGAGGCTATACATATTAAGCTCCTTTAGTCTCTCTTCATATGTCTTCCGGTGCAGACCCTGCACCATTTTAGTTGCCCCCTTCTGGACAGCTTCCATCTTGTCTATGTCCATGCGGAGATTGGGTCTCCAGAACTGCACACAGTACTCCAGATGGGGTCTCACCAGCTGTATGTACAGAGAGATAACAACTTCCTGTTTTCTACTGGTGATGCCTCTCCCTATGCATCCCAGTATCCCCCCAGCCCTTCTTACTGTCCTCTCACATTGCTTGCCCACCTTTAAGTCATCCGATATGACTACCCCCAGGTCCCTTTCCATTTTTGTTGTTGTTAGTATCTCACCCCCCATTGTGTACTCTTCCCCTTGGTTTTTGTTTCCCAGGTGCATTACCTTGCACTTCTTAGCATTAAATCTAAGCTGCCATACATTTGACCATTCCTCTAACCTTGACAAGTCCCTTCTCATCCTTTCCACCCCACCATGTGCATCAACTCTGTCGCAGATCTTTGTGTCATCTGCAAAGAGACATACTTTTCCTTCCAGTCCGTCTGCAATGTCGCTTACAAAGACATTGAAGAGGACCGGTCCTAATACTGAACCATGCGGCACCCCACTAGTAACCCCCCTTTCTTCAGAGTGGACTCTATTTACTATTACCCTCTGTGTCCTATTCTCCAGCCAATTGTTTACCCAGGCTATCGTCTTTGGACCCACTTTCAGGCTGGCTAACTTGTATATTAATCTTTTTTGTGGGACTGTGTCAAATGCCTTGCTAAAGTCTAGGTAGGCCATGTCCACAGCCCCTCCCTGATCTACTACTTTGGTCACCCAGTCAAAGAAATCTATTAGATTTGTCAGGCATGACCTTCCCGCTGTGAATCCATGCTGCCTTGGGTCCTGTGCCCCTCTGGCCTCTAGGTACTCGACAATTCTTTCCTTCAGAAGTGATTCCATCATTTTCCCTATCACTGAGGTTAATCTAACTGGTCTGTAGTTTCCCGCTTCTGCCCTGCTCCCACTTTTGTGAAGGGGAATCACATCAGCCCTCCTCCAGTCCTCAGGTACCACCCCATCCTCCCATGATTTGTTAAAGAGGGTAGTCAGTGGTGTCACTAGTTCTACCCTTAGTTCTTTTAGAATTCTGGGATGAATCCATCAGGCCCATGTCTTTGTCCACCTTCAGTTTTAAGAGTTCTTTCAAGACCCTTTCTTCTGTAAATGGGCTGGTATCAACTTCTGTATCCAGAGTGTTTCTATTGTTTGTTTTAGGTACCTCCCCCTCTTCGTTTGTAAATACTGAGCAAAAATATTTGTTTAGTATCTCTGCCTTCTCACAATCACCCTCTGCCCACCCCCTCCCCTTTATTAAGCCTCACTATCCCTCCCTTAGTCTTTCTTTGCTCACTGATGTACCTAAAAAAGGTTTTATCCCCTTTCTTAACTGAGTTGGCTATCTTTTCCTCAGTTTGGGCCTTTGCTGTTCTTTTTTTTTTTTTTTTTTTAACTTTCTTTTTTTTATCCTACTGGTCGCCCTTGCCACTGTACTCCTTCGGGCTTGCTTAATGCCCTCCAGTCCCCACTGGGTCTGCCCCTAGAGTGCCTCTTTTACCTGCCTCTTTCACCTTGCACAGCGGGGTCTGCCTGTGGTTGCAGACTGGGTGGCTGGAGCGGCCGTCATCCAGAGTGCCGCGGGTTGTTTTCCGGTTTTCTTGGTCCTCCATCCCTCCCCTGGGGGCCTTGGCTCGGGCGGGGCGTGCTTCACGCCGCCGTCAGGTGCCCAATGGCGTTCCTCCCCGACTCCCAATAGGGAGCCGCCGCTGCCCTGAGGCCGGGTAACCCACGGCTCTCCCGGCGTCGGGTGTATGAAACACTGTGTCCCTCCCCAAGGAGGAGAGCATCCGTTGGGGACGCTCGATCCTCCTTCCCCCTGCCGACCCCCGACGACCCGAGTCCATTCCCGAACCCAGGTCACCGGTGTGGCGCGAGGTGTGGCGTCCAGCGCCTCAACCCTCAGCGCCACCGGGCCGGCTGGCCTTTGCTGTTCTGACTGCCTTCCCAGCTTCCTTTTGCTTTAACTGATACACTTCTCTGTCCTGCTTCTTCTGTGATTCCTTGTACTTTCTCAATGCTTTCTTTTTCTCTTGAACCTTCTCTGCCACCTCCTTTGAGAACCATAGTGGTTCTCACATCGTTTTGTTTTGTTTATTTGCTTCACACAAAAGGCTTGTTACCTCTGTGATGGCAGTTTTTATTATTCCCCATTGTTCTTCCACCCCTCCTTCCTGCCCATTTGCTAGTGCATTCCTAGGCACTCACCCATTTTGGCAAAGTCAGCCTCCTGAAGTCCAGTACTTTGCCTTGTATGGCTTGACTCTATTGCTGTGTTTATTGTGAACCATACTGTTCGGTGGTCGCTGGTTCCAGATTGCTACCCACTTCACATCTGTGATCCTCTCTCCATTCCATTTGAGAGGACCAGGTCTAAGATTGCTCCCTCGCGGTGGGTTCCAGTACTAGTTGTCTAGGCATGCCCCCTGTAGGGCATCTATAATAACCCCACTCTTAGACGTGGCTGCTGCAACTGCACTCCAGTTAACATCTGGCATATTCAGATCACCCATCAGCAATATCTCCCCTTTATCTGCCATTCTAAGTATACTTTCTATCATTTCCTTGTTCATTTCCTCCCCCTGAGAGGGGGTTCTGTATACAACCCCTGTGCGGATTGTGGTGCCATTGCTTGCCTCCAAATTGACCCACAGTGCTTCTTCTCCTCCCTGTTTAACCTTTTGTTCTGTTGCTTTGATTCCTTCTCTTATGTAGAGAGCTACTCCTCCTCCTCCTCCTTTACCCTCCCTGTCCCTCCTGTAGATAGTGTATCCTGGTATGTTTACGTCCCAGTCATGGTTCTGTGTGTACCATGGTTCTGTGACTGCCACGATATGCAGATCTTCCTCCTCCATCAAGGCCACTAATTCAGGAAGCTTGTCACCCAGACTACGGGCATTGGTACTCATTGCTCTCCATTTTTTGATGGCTTTACCTTCTATAGCAGCATCCCCCACTGACCTTTCTACCTTGGTCTTTTTCTCATTTAGTACCCTGTTTTGTAGGGGGAGGCTGGGATTTTCCTGCTGCTTATCAGTGCCTCCCCCTTGACTAGTTTAAAGGCTTACCAATGAAGCATTTAAACCGATTGCCCAAAAGACTTGTTCCCTTCCTGGACAGATGCAGACCATCCTGCCAGTATAGGCTGGTGTCCCTCCAGGTGGAACCCCAGTCCCCAGTGAAGCCAAACCCCTGTGCTCCACACCATTTTTTCAACCATCTGTTAAACTGCATGGTGCAAAGTACCCTCACCTCACCCATGCCACGGATAGGCAGCACCTCTGAGAAGGATACTGTGTGTGCTACTTGTCTTAAGCCCCTCCCCAACTCTACAAAGTCCTTCTACACTGCTCTAATCCCATGATGAGCTAAGTCATTTGTGCCTAGGTGGACAATGACGTCCAGCTCAGACTCCTGTGCAACTGTTCTCGTGATCCTAAGGATGCGCTTCCTGTCCCTTCAAGCCATGGCACCAGGCAGGCACCTTACTTCAGTTTTCCCTGCTCCCCCCAGTTCTATCCCCCTAATAACTGTGTCCCCCACCAGGAGCTGCTTTCTTTCCCTGTGGTGCTCTCTGCCTCCTTCCTGAGGGCCTCCCTTGTGACAGTTGTCTGCACCCTCCTTAGTCTCCTCTGCTGGTGCATCCATAGGGGAACTGTGCTCCCCCAGAATGGTGTATGGATTGTGGAGTGGAACAACTGACTGGGTGTGCCTCTGTTCCATCACTCTTACCCTCTCTGAGCCCACTGTGGTCCAGCTGCTGTGCTTTCTTCGCAACCTCTGAGGTAGTGGTGGTGGCTCTGGTACTCCCTGGATGGGGGAGGTTCCCTTGCCATTGTCCAGTGCGGCCTGAAGACGGGCAACTACCTCCCTCAGGGCAGATAGTTGTCTGCAAACAGGGCAGCATCTCAGCCTCCAGAAAGACTCCCAGAAGACTGCTGCCCCACAGCCATTACATTGTACTACTCCCCACATAACTGTCTACCTTGTTTAGTTTTTTTTTGTGTGTGTGTGTGATTGGTGCGTTATATAGAAATATATGTATTTATATAATGTGTATGCTTATATTGTCAGTGCAGTGTGCTAGAGATTATATGACAGTGATATACCTTGCCCTCTTGAGGAAATGATGTCAGAACCCCAGGTATAAATGAACTATTTCCAGGGGTGGGTGGGGTGAGGGGTAGGAAGGGTTGGGTCTAAAGTGTGCCCTCACTAAACAACTAGCAAACGCTCTGACTCCACTGATGATGCTGAGTGCCTTCCTGTCAGCAAGATGCCATACACGACAATTTGTAATACTGCTTCAAACCAATTTGACAGAGAAAATACCTGCTAATCAAACAGAGAAAAATCCAAACATCCAAGTCAGACACAGGTAAACCTCCCCGCCCCAAAAGAGCCTGGTGACTTGTGCTCTGAAAACAGTCAGCCCCAAAACACGTTAGCTGTGCAGAAGGGCAGACACAGAAAACAGTATTCAGCCTATGTGGGTTTAAACTCTTCTTGCACTGAAAACCTTAACACTTGTAACAAAAGTAAAGCAAACTCCACCTCCCTCTGTTGATAGAAAGACTGCCTTTTCTGATAATTCTAAGTTCCTTATTTCACCCTTCAGTTAGAAGTATCCTCCACCTGAAGAATATTACCTTTCCTAAGGAATCTGCTTCAAACCAAAGACAATTGTAAATTGTAAAGGTTCACCTCCCTCTGTTGTGAGCACTACTCGCTTTCTTGCAAATCTTAAGTCAAGTGTTGCAGCTTGCAGCCAGAGGTAGCTTCACCTGAAGACTCCTGGACTGATCCTCCCCCCCCCCCGGCCTTAATTAAATACACTCTAGCTCCTCCCTTTTCCCCTCTCCTGACTGCCCATTGGTTATCATGCTACAGCCTCCAAGAGTTATAGAACTCACTGAAGCCCCAGAGTTTGAGTCATCTCCTGCTCCGCGCAACCTCTCTCCTGTTTCCCTAGTCTGCTACTTTTTCTAGCAATGCACTAGACTGGACAGTTTCACCTCCAAATCCTGCCTCCTTGCATTGCAACACCTTCACACACTATAAAACCCAACCTTGTTACTCAATTATAGAAGCTTCCTTCCTCACTTCTCCCCTTTTGCTGCTACTTATCCTTACTTTTTGCTCTCCCCCCTGTGCATCCTGTTAACCGCTCCCAGCACCCTGGTCCAACCCTCCCTGCCCCTTCCTTTATCCTTGTAGTAATGCCTTCTCCCCCCTTGAGAACTGGTCTTACTTCCCCCTCCTCCCAACTGCATCCATATTTCCCTTCCCTAGTTACTTCACATTTCTCTGCCTCTTAATCTCCTTTTCACCATCTTCCCTCTCTCCCATATCCTGCTGTAAATCCCGACATCCCTCTAAATACCTTTTACTCCACTATCTTATTTTAGCCCTTCTCCTAATTGCAGCAAGTGACATTCATCCCAATGTGGGGCCCCCCCTCCTTTAATTTGTCTTTGAAAATGGTTAAAGAAAATCCTCTCTCCTGATTGGCTGAGACACATTTTTAGGTGGGCATCTATCAGACAGTAGATGCCCAGCTAAAAATGAGAGCCAGCCAACAGTGCCCTTTCACCCACTGTACTATCCCAGGACCCACTCTGCTTCCCAATTGGCTAATATGTAAAAAAATTATTTTAAACTCGGGCGCCATTTTTCCGTTCAACTTAGTGAGAGAGTTAACAAAACTCAGAATACCCACGGTCGCTCTTATTAAATAAAAATCTGGCTAACTCACTAAATACATCATTGCCCAATTCGTCTGACAGTGTAAAAACAGCAACATGAAATCGGTAGTGAATCTCGCTGCCAATTCCACATCATCCCACACTTTCCCTAATATCATCAGCACCCCTCACACTGCCTAAAGCACTGTATGCCACATGTTTATTTTTTTTCTTGTGAAGGACATACTCCAGGAACCACAGCAGATGTTACAACCCCCAACCCCCAACTCGGCTGTGCTCCGCTCCGGTGCAATTTTCATTCCTCCCTATCCATGATAGTCAGATCACACCCACGACACCTTCCATATTTTCACTTCAAAATCAGAGCAGTACCTTCTTTTTTTTTTTTTTTGTCGACTTCTGTGTCCTTGCCGGCTCCATGTTTCACTCCGTGCATTCCCAACACACACATCTGGGCTTATACCGTATATGCTGTTCTGCTTCCAGTGGCACATTCAAAATGTTTTCTCTGCTGAGGTGCACAATACAATCCTGCAAAGACCAGCTGAGTTGAAATAATGAGTACCCACACATTTAAAAAAAAAATGCAGATGAAAAAAAAAATGAAGCCGTCATTCAGATCAGCTTCACCTAACTGACGGTGGGCAGCGTGCATCTCTCCATGGCAACTACACTCAGAAGTACTGTTGCCCATGCTGCTTGTCATATACTAGCAATCTTCAACAAAGAAACACAAAATAGAAAGTCACTTTCCCTTCACAACTTACTGCGATCGGCGATTGGGTGCTGCAGACACAAAGCAGGAGAGTTTCTGTCATACGTACTATATAGAAGCAGTACCAGAGATTTCTTCTTGTGAATTAAAGTAAGCTATGTCTTCTAAAGTGAAAAATAAACACTATTTTCTGCTACTCCCAAAAGCTGTGTGTGTGTGTGTGTGTGTGTGTGTATGGGGGGGGGGGAGTACTAGGATGAAAAGCCACGACTACAGAGACTCTAGAAGAACAAAAACCCCTAGATAAAAAAAAATCCACCTATTTTAATACAGGCGGTGGGACTATTTTATTTCAAAACTTATTTTAAACTTATTTTTAGTAACATGTTTTTATTAAACTTATTTTCTTTTACAGTGCCCATTTTCTAAGCGCAATAATACCCTCCAGGGTGGGCGGTATTGGGCAATACCAGACCTTCCAGGGGCTATAAGACCCTCCGCCTGTGGCGTCGGGCCTCATTACACCCCTGGGCGGTCCAGTATTGCCCAATACCGCCTATCCTATCGGGTATTATTGCTTGTGGCTGACGCCCCTAATATAAACATGTACTGTACCCCAGCCACTCTTTATCTCCCAAATGGTCTGAAAATTATTCACCTAAACGTTTGTAGCCTCCTGCCCAAAATAGACTTTGTCCAAACCCTGATAGTCTCACACCTAATAATTGAATCATAACTGAGACCTGGCTTAAAAAAAAACAATCCCAGATCACTCCATTACTATCCCTGGGTATTCCCTCTCTAGACAAGACCAGGCTGGATGTGGCGGAAGTGTGGCTATGTACATACTATCCTCTCTACAATCCGCCACTATCTTTTCATCCTCCCTCCCAGACTCCTATGAAGCCCTAGTCACCCATATCACCCTTTCCTTCACTATTCCAATTTTCCTGGCAGGCCTCTACTGTCGGGCCCAACATCCAGCCCACAGTTGCCTCAGAACTTAATACCTCTGTTGCCTCCCTTTCCCAGACTGGCAAACTGTACATCATGGGTGATCTGAACCAAAATTGACTGTCCCCCAAGTCAAGCAAGATTCGAAATGACATTGTAGCCTAGAATCTCAATCAATTTATCCTTGAACCCACAAGACTAAATCACAAAACACAAAATTATACCCTGCTTCATTGGGCACTTACCTCTCACCCTCGTGTTATTAAGGTGGGTATCCTGCCAGATGCCCTCAGTGCCCATCATCCTATTCTCCTAGTTCGCAAGGTCCACAGGCCCAAACCTTCTCATAAAATCATTCAACTTCGCCCTTTTAAACCTCTAGCCCTAAACCCTCTCCTGACTGAGCTCACCACCTATGACTGGACCCTGCTCACCTCCGACCCCTCAGTCGACAATACCCTAGCATTCTTCAAGGACAAATGTACCTCCACTTGGAACACTTTTGCCCCAATTAAATGAACCAGAGTTTGTGGCATTCACCTTTCTTGGGTTACCACAGAACTGCTGGCCTGCCTCAGAGAGTGTGACCGAGCCGGGAAGAAGCATAAAATGTCTACGCTCCCTAGCGACTATGCCTTGTACTGCACATTTTGGGCTGTTTCCTCTCAAGCAAACTGCATTCTGCAGTTTGATAACCTGCCTAAGGCGAAGCTACCTGAAGCTCACCCTCTAAGCAAGGGGACTACTGTGTCCTCTCGGGCTGTTTCCTCTCAAGCAAACTGCATTCTGCAGTTTGATAACCTGCCTAAGGCAAAGCTGCCCAAGCTCACCCTTCAAGCAAGGGGACTACTGTGCCCTTTCGGGCTGTTTCCTCTCAAGCAAATTGCATTCTGCAGTTTGATAACCTGTCTAAGGTGAAGCTGCCTGAAGCTCACCCTCCAAGCAAGGGGACTACTGTGCCCTTTCCGGCTGTTTCCTCTCAAGCAAACTGCATTCTGCAGTTTGATAGCCTGCCTAAGGCTAAGCTGCCCGAAGCTCACCCTCTAAGCAAGGGGACTACTGTGCCCTTTCGGGCTGTTTCTTCTCAAGCAAACTGCATTCTGTAGTTTGATAACCTGCCTAAGGTGAAGCTGCCCGAAGCTCACCCTCCAAGCAAGGTTGGGGTTGTAACTCTGAGTTTTGGCATCTACCCTTGGAGGAATCTCACTTGCTCCTGTTTACAAGTTTTCCCCACACTATGTGCAGCAATCCAGAAGTCCTCTAGGAACTGCTGCCAAGAAATTAATGCTAGGACTGATCTCTGCTTGAAATGTTTTGATTTGTCACTTTAAATAATGTTTAGTCTGATGTAGAAATTTCTTACGAGTTGATTTTTGATAGTGATTTCCTATTTGCAGTTTATACTGCTCTACCACCAGAGGCATCTTATTTTTCCTGTTAATTCTCCAACACACTTGTCCAAGTTGCCTCTGCCTTTTTCCTGTTCTAATCACCGCTATCCCTCCCTTGTTTCTCAATTTTAACATATTGTACTTTTGAAAAAAAAAAAAAACACCAGTATAAGTAACCTTGCACTGTGCTTAGGACCTTGCGTGTGCCCTTGCTGCTACATTCCTTGGTATCATGATGTCTCTTATAACGGCTCTATTTTCTACAGGCATTATATTGCTCTCTCTATTGACCCTATCTGACCTTGCCTGTGATAGGTTTCTAACATCTACCTCACCAACACTGGATAGTAATCATTTATATGTTTATAGTACTATCACCTTATCCCAATGCTGTGGCTCTCTTACTGTGCCATGGAACCTGCATTCCCCTGGTGACTGGGGTTTGCCATTTCATTGCCCTAGCTGGCTACCCTCTTTGGCACTCCTCCCTGGGATCTTCAACTTACAAGCCAACTGTAAAGCGTGCTCAACTCAGAGGAAGCTTCACAAACTCAGCAACAAGCAGTTAAAGGAATATCTGTATGGACTGGCCTTACTGTTGCTGCTGCTCTCTGTCATTATTCACCCCAACCCTGGCCCTCCACAACTTACGGCATACCCACAGTCATCTACTGGGTTACTTACAATTGCCTCACTTAATATATACAAAAAGCATATATGCAGTCTTCTCCCCAAAATGGACATACTGAATGTATTGATCTTACAACATAACCCAGACATCCTCTCAGTCGTAGAAACATGGCTTTCTCCAAAAGTAGTAGATGTTTCAATTTCCATCCCAGGCTACACAGTCTTTAGACGGGATCATCACTCCAAGTGTGGGGGTGGTTGTGCAATCTACCTCCGGAACAACCTTCAAGGTCTCGTCCTAACTCTGCCCAGAACTGATGACCATATGCAAGCCCTTTGCCTAAAAGTGCTTCTAGGTGCAGACAATAAAACCCTTACTGTGTTTTCAAAATATATTCTTCCCAGACAGACAGCCTCCTGCTTTGATTCACTCCTGGAGTGTTTTGGCTTGCTGAGTCTTAATTTGGAAATGATCATGTTAGGAGATTTCAATATCAATTGGTTCTCTCCTGACACAAGCCCATTCAAAGATGCAGTTTCAGCAGTTCACCTCACCCAGCTAGATGAGTCCCCCACTCGAATCAACTATAAAACTGGGACAGGTACCTTACTGGACTGGGTGTTCTCTAACCACTCTGATCATATATCGAACACAGCCGTACTCCCAGATGCCTTCAGTGACCACTCCCCAATCTTGTTTCATTGGTCGAACAAATTCTCTAAACCACCAGCTAGAACAATTACCACCAAGGTACTCATCTGTGGGCATCTTGAATCACTAAAAGCTAACCTGCATAATCAGGACTGGTCAATGATTTACACTACTAACAATGCTGACATTGCCCTCAACTAATTCATTCTTCAATTCAGTGCTATATGTGATAGGCACGCCTCCCCCCCCATAAAAAGCATGGAGGCAGTATAGCGCAGTGGGTTAAGGCTCTGAGCTGCAAATCTGGTGACATCCAGCAGACCAGACCTGGGTTTGAATCCCACAGCTTCCACTTGCATACTGTGTGACCCTGAGCAAGTCACTTAACCTCCTTGTGCTCCCAGGTCGCTCCTGTAAAAAAGCGTTCAGCTTAGTGTGCTATACCTGGTTAAAAACAACTAAATAAATAAAAAATAAAATAAATAAATAAAAAACATAAACTCAAAGGCCGCTGTAATCCTTGGTTTTCTCCAGACCTCCTTGAGCTTCTGAATGCAAGGCACCATTTATGGCACAGGTCTAGGTCCTTGTGTAATCAGGCCGACTTCTCCAGAGGTACAAAGTGTCTAGAAACAACTGCATGAGGGCTATTCGTGCAGCTAAAAATCAATATTATAAGGAAGTGCTCTCTCGGACCTGGAATGATGGCAGACAATTTTGGACTAACCTTAAAGAGGTCACTGGGAGAGACCTCAGATCTGCCCCTACCATGTTTAACATTGATGGTGTACCCTCTCTTGAACCCAGACTTATTGCTAACACTTTTAATCATGCCTTCACGGACCTGAGTGGAGTCTTGCCACCTGGCTACTTCTCTCACCCCCTCACAAATGACTACTCTGGGAAAGAGACTCAGCACTCTTCTCATCCTCCTTTCTACTTCAAAACCCTCTCAGCTCAGCCCATGAAGCCAGGAATTACTTACTCAAGGTAGGAAAATCAAGATTTAGTGGTGACACCCTGGATCTTAAGTTAGTTGCTCTTACACTGGATGAAATTCTGTCACCCCTAACACATATTATTAACATGTCACTTAGTTACTCTCAGTTCCCTCAGAAATGGAAATGTGCCACTGTGACACCAGTTTATAAGCCTGGGGATCGCACAATTACTGGTAAGTACAGGCCTATCTCTATCCTGCCACCACTTTCGAATGTTCTTGAGTGTATAGTGGCTGACCAACTGGTTGAATACTTAGAAAATATCAGCTACAATGCCCGCAACACAGGTTCAGAAATGGTCATAGTACCACTACTGCCCTTCTGGAGTTCACAGGCTTTATTCACCACTCCTTAGATCAAGGAGACTTGGTCAGTGCTGCTTTCATTGATTTATACAAAGCTTTCGACACAGTGAATCATGCCCTCCTGGTCTAACAGCTTGCCACCATTGGCCTAGCTCGTGACAGTGTAGCCTGGTTTGAAAGCTACCTGCACAACCATACACAGCAGGTGAAGATTGGTAATCCCTCTTGGACAGCAGACCTGTCCTATCTGAAGTTCCTCAAGGGTCCAACTTGGGCCCTCTTTTATTTAGCATTCTCCTCAACAACCTTCCTTACTTCTGTCAGGGTCACACCCTTTTATATGCTGATGATGCTGTCCTGTTTACCAGTGATCCAGACCCTAAGGTTCTCGAATCCAGGTTACAGAGTAATTTTTCGTAGTCATAGAAAGATGGTTCCATAAGCACAAGTTAGTTATGAATTACAACAAGACTAAACTATGCTGTTCTCCAGCTCCCAAAATAGGCACAGAACTTACCCTCTTTTTATCGCCAATGAAGAGGGCTCTCCCCTGGAGCTAGTTCAGCTCTTTAAATATCTGGGGATTACAACTGATAGTATGATGATCTATGCCTATTACATTGACAACAATGCTAAGGCTGTTAACATCCGCATTGGGCTACTTTATAGGCATAAGCAATGTTTGACCCCAGAGGCTCTTAACCTGGCCATTCATAGCTCTCTTGTCTCACTTATTGATTATGGCTTGCCAATCTATGGATCGACTACTGAACCAACTCTTCACTGCATCATAGTTGCACTCAACAAAGCATGCTGACTTCTTACCGGCTCAGCCTGTCTGTCCCATACTTGCGACATGTAAGCTCAGTCTAACTGGCTCCAGTTCAAAGGTACCAAACGTTTACTGTCCAAAAAAGTAAGCTTAGGCAAAATGCCCCTTTGTGTGCAAAAGCTTATTACCCCCCACTATCAACCGTCATTGCACCAGAAGCTCTGCTAGCCAGATTTTTAATATACCCCACTGTCGCACTTCTCTGGGACAAAGGTCCTTTGCCTACCATGCCCAGCTATGGATGAACTCTCTGCACCATGACATCACTTCAGCATCCACCTTGGGCTCTTTCAAGATTAAACTTAAGCAACAGCTAGTTGCTGATGCCAGTTGTGACTGCTTTCAATAACCTTCCTTCTTGTGACCAACACTTATTCTAACCTTATGCTATCCTGATCTTATGCATAACTGTTCTCAGCATGTAAACAACTGTTCTAAGTTGCTAATCATTCTCCTTCACATTTCCTCTTGATCCCTTCCACTCTTTCCCCTCACCCCTCTATGGCTTTCTCCCTATCCTCCCTCCTCCCCTGTTATATCTCCTGAGCTCCCTTGCTCACTTTAAAATGCTTTGTCCCATACTTTCGCACCTCTGACGAGGCCCCTGCGCTGATGCCATCCCTTATCTTGTTGATTATTAGATATTAGGCTGAGTCTGTTCTCCTGTTCCTGTAAAGGGTCGTTTCATAAGACCACACCCCCTCTAATATGACCCTTTGAATTCCAGGTTTTAATGAAATATGCACCTTGGCATACATTGTACAATACCACATGTATTGGAACTTCTGTAGTTATATACTCTTGTAATGTTTTTTATAATTCCTTGTTTTATTTGTTCTTCGTCTCAAACTTTTCCAATATGTATTGTCATCTGACATGGAACCTATGAAATGAGCTTGTCCTCAAAGGTGTTATCTGAAATTTCAATAAATAAATAAATTCCACAATACCTGTACAAAAGCGACCAGAATGGCTAAATCAGAGTATTTCAAATCAACTTTCCTCTCTAACATAAATACCCCCTCGAAATTCTGGTGGGTGGTCCATGTCCTCTTCTTCCTTTCCTCTCTTACTACCCCCCCACTCCAGTTCTCAACAGAAATAGCTCCCTTGTATCTAACCTGTGCTTAATGGTCAATGAATTCAACACCTACTACTCTACCTCGTCCACAACGCTACTAAGCTCCACCCTCCTCCTCCCTCTCGCATACCCTACTCCCTGCCCCTGTCTCCCATCCTTTATACTTCTCCTTCATCTCTCCAGCTGAAGCCTTAAAAGCCCTCCTCTCCCTAAACCCCTCAAAAGGCCTATCTCATCTCCTGATAACCTTGATTCTAAACTCCTCCACCTCTCTGCTCCTGCAATTGCTCACTCTGTCTTCTTAATCCTAAATCTCTCTTTCTAAACTGCTATAGTCCCCTCCTCCTGGAAACATGCAGTAGTCCTTCCCCTTCCAAAGGGTGGGGATTCATCTACCCCTGGCCACTATTGCCATAGCTGTCTCCTCCCCTATCTTGCCAAACTTCAAGAACACCTTGTTCTCTCCCAGCTCTCCTCTTGTCTCTCTCTGAGTCTTCCTTCTTCACTCCTTTCCAATCTGGTTTTAGGAAGAACCACTTAACCACACCCTCCTTGCTCAGGCTCACTGACTCCATCCTCACTGGGATGGATGATGGCCTGATCACCTCAGCCATCTTTGTCGACCTAGCGAAAGAGTTTGACACAGTCTCCCATGATCTACTCCTTGGCTCCCTTTCTACACCTTGCCTGACCTCATCTGTTACAAACTGGTTTAGATCCTATCTCATCTGAAGGACTCAATCAGTTAAAATCTCTGACTCTATGTCACCTCCACTCCCCATCGACACCGGAGTACCTCAGGGATCAGTGCTTGGACCCTTGCCTTTTTCCATCTTCTTTAATGACCTTTCTGCAGCCCGTAGCTCCTCCTCATCCACATGTATGCCGATGAGACTGTCTTGTTCAGTTCTGGCAAAACCCCGGTTGACGTCATAACCAGCTTACAGCATGACTTCAACCAAGTTCAGCTCTGGTTTGCCTCACACCAGCTCTTCCTAAACACTAAGAAGACAGTCTCCATGACCTTTGGCACAAGGCAGAGACTCTCTTGGCTCACTAGCATGCTCTCCTTCCACACTCTTGATGCGACAACTCTCTAGGACACCTCCTTGTTTAGGTATCTTGGAGTTTGGTTGGACCAACACCTCAACTTCTCTGTTCATGTTGATGCTACTCTGAAGAAACTGCACCCTAAGCTTGGTGCTCTTTTTAGAAATTGCATTCCCCTGCCTTAGAGTTGTGAACTCGTCCAGAAGATGATTTTTCTTATATTTGATTACTGCAACGTAATCTATGGTGCTGCTCCCAAATCCTCCTTGACCAAATTGGGCACTCTTTTTAACTCCTTCTGTCGCTTTGCCCTTGATGCCCCCTCTCAAACTCACTACTGCATCCTTTATCACACCCTTGCCTTTCCTCCACTGAGAACTAGGCACCTCTCCCATTGTGTCAAGCTGACCTCAAAATACTGGCGTGGTGAACTTCCTCCCTATTTTCTATTCTCTCTCTCTCTCTCTCTATCCCCTCACCCCCTTCTCACTCCCTCCATTCTTATGATTCTCACACTCTGTTGGTCCCCCACCATAATACCTTCATTGGCCAGTCTGGATTTGCCCATAACTTTCCTAAAATCTGGAACTCCCTTCCCCTTCAAATACATCCTCCTCTACATACTCCCTCTGTACTGCCCTCCACAACTATCTTTCTACTAGTTCCTCTTGCTTCAATCCTTCCTCATTGTCCAAATGCTTGTCTAGGTTCAAACTCCCTGTTACAGCTTCCTATCGGTCCTTCCCATCTCTCCTAGCTCAACTCACTCCCTAGCTCCCCTTCTGTTGTTCTCACCCGACCTCCTCCCCTCCTTCTCCCATTTTCTCCCCCCATGTTTTTAAGCTGATGTCCTCAGTAATAAGAGTAAGGCAAGAAAACTGGGCACTCACCCTCCGTAGTCCGCCCGCGTGTCAGAAATGAAGCAGCATGTTCTGGCACTTTATATTTCTTTTGTTGGATTTGCACATAAATAAAAGAAGCTCTGAGCACAAGACTACAGTAGTGCTGCTTTGTTTCCTATGTGCTGGTGAAATGTGGAGGGTGAGTGTCCAGTTTTCTTGCCTTACTCTGATACGTTTTTACTGTGCCCAGTCTCGTTCCCAAAGTGCGGCTCTTTCTCTTGTTGTAGATTTGTCCTCAGTAATAAAGAATGAGTGGACGTAAATGCAGAGAGTGAATGTAATCTGAATTGTATAAGCAATAAGCCACAATAGGGTGTGCAGGAAAGGATTTCAATGCATGTCCCATTGGAGTGAGGCATGAGGCAAAGACTGAGTGCCAGATTTTCAAAGCCCAACGGATAATGTAAGGTGCTTGCGGCAAGGGTTCTGATGCAACTTGCACTTTGCGTCAGAGAATGTGGCAGTCCCAGTTCAGAAATGTCCACTTCTGAATCAGGACCCAGTGTGGCAAACTGGCACATCACTCCACTTGCGACATAAATGAGGGTACTCCACATTGCAAGGGGGCTTGCACCACAGCGGGGCTGCAACATCCTCTTTTCTGGGATTCAAGAAGCCCCACCATGGCTGCAGCAAGGGGCTGAAGACAGACCATGAATATGCTGGTCTAAGTCCCTTGTGCCAGTGCCAGGTGCTATGACCACTTATTATTGGGGGGCCTTGATGGATTTGTACGAGGGCAGCATGGACACAGGGTACCCTAGTGGTGGTTGCACCCCACAGAGGTGCTGTTTATTGAGCATGAGTGTCACAAGGAACAGTGAAGCGGGGTAGAAAGATTCACAGATATCATATCAAGACTATCACAGACACCTAGCCTCAACTCCTTACCCAAAATCACTACTTTAGTAGGTGAGCAAATAGAATTCTTGGCCAAATTTAAATACTTGGCTGTGTGGGTTGACCATAAGCTAACCTTCACGGAACACATAGAGGAGCTTGTAAAGAAGCTAAAACGGATACTCAGACTTTTCTATAGAATCAGGCACTTACTTTCTAAAGAAGCAAGGACCAGGTTAGTACAAGCCACCTTTCTTCCACTCTTAGATTATGCAGACATTCTGTATGCTCAAAGTACTGGCACTGCCCTATCCAAATTAGATGAACTCTACCACCACGCACTATGCTTTATAACTGGCGTACACTACTTTACCCACCACTCTACCCTCTACTCCCTCTTAGGATGGATCTCACTCTCATTTCAGCAGCAAACAAATGCAGCCATATGGACATTCAAAGCCATTACCCATAGGCTCCCTCAATATATTTTGGACTGTCTGCCCATCTGTTTGCAAGGCAAGTACAGACTGAGGAGCCTCTCCTCCATTACTCTTATCATTCCTAAATTCAATACTAGGTTTGGTAGCTCATCCATAGGTTATGCCCTGCCCTCACTATGGAACAAACTCCAAAAGCATTAAAACTGGCTATCCATGTCAAACTATCAACCTTCGGGTCCTTAATTAATCAATCCTTTAAGGAGTCCTGTAAGTGCAATCAATGAGGACTAGTCTCTGATTGTCATGCTGCCCCACCCTTTTCAACTAGAAACATAGAAACATAGACTTTGACGGCAGATAAGGACCACTTGGCCCACCCAGTCTGCCCATTTCCCTAACTATTGGATAAGCTGCAGATTCTAGTTAACCAACAGCCTACTTTCTGCAACCCCCCACTATAATTGCCTTATGTCTGTCCCATGCATGTTTGAATTCCCCCACTGTTTTAGACCCTACAACCTCTCCAGGAAGGCGGTTCCATGCGTCCACCACTCTCTCCGTGACTAACCCACTAAGCACCACCCCTCCTGTCTCCTTCCACTCCCTTCTCTCTGTCTCCCACACTTCAATCTCTATGCTAGGCTGTACCTAGTAAATTACCCAAATCACTGTTGTAATCAGTGTTATTAGCATTGCTAGCTGCTCTTACTGCACTTTACTGTCTCGCTTAATGTTGCCTGACTTTACTTCCCTGACATGTTTGTACTGTCTACCATGTTATTATGTTTATGTAAACAATGACTGAACAATTTTCCTGTTGTAAGAACTCTTCTCAATTGTTATTTACCTTGCCTAGTCCCACCCTTACCTAGATAAAATGAGTCCTATGTACTGTATCTAATGCTCAAACGTACTGCGAATTGTATATATTGTATTCCTTTATGCTAGTTCTGATGTATGAGATTATTGTCATCTGTTTTTGTACCTGCCCAGATCCACCTGGGAAATGAGTCTCAAAGGTGTCTCACCTGGTTAAGTAAAGATTTGAATTGAATTTGAATTGAACAGTGCCATGGCCCCACGTGGGAATGCCCTGTGGGCAGCTGCCAGGGCTATGCCCAAGAGGGGTCATGGCACTGTGTCTCTGTAGCCCCTTTGCTATTCATTGTATGTGACAGTAATGATCAATAAATGGCACTCCCGCTGGGTGCAACCTCACTAATAAGCTTGCCAACCCCCTCCCCAACAACCACTAGGGCACCCTGTGCCCATGCAGCCCCATACCACGCATGCCCACCAAGTGTGTGCCACCCACCCCAACCATCCCGGCACCTCTGCTGTTGTGCCGGGTGGAGGTCAGCCAGATCACTGCAGCATTTCCTGCAGATGCGCCAGTTGCTTTGGCACACGCCTGTGGATGCAGCGACTCTCTGCTTTGTGGCGCAGGGACCCTGTTCTTCTTGAATACAGCGCAGGGTCCCTGATGCAGCCAAGGTGTGCCACAGCCCTAGATCTTTGCAAATGTGCAGCAATCTAGGGGCTCTTTGAAAATCCATCCCTGAGTGTCCTTACGCCCCTCGGAAGTATATTCACATCCTTAAATGCACAACCTGCAGTGGCTTTTGTTCTTATAAAATGACTTGCTACTGTTTTGTATTAGTGCATATGTAAAGTGAACCATTTTAACTTTTTTTTTACATAAATCATTTGTTTAGGTATGGTTTTAAATAAAAAATAAAACAAAATAATCCCTGGTTTTGTAGGTAATGAGGCCTTTTTGCCTTGGTAATGAGATCTGGCACCTTACCGTGTGGTGCTAGGAATTTAATGAATGGTCTGGTAACACCACTTGATCAGTGAAGTTTCCTGTTATTTTTTTTCTTGCCCTTTTATAAGTCTTAATATATTTAAAAAAGATTTCTTGGAAACTAGAAAAATACTTTAACATAAAACTTGGTAGTGCATTACAGGGCAACATGTACTTGTTTCTAATCAGTTTGTAATCAAGTGCATGATCAATCATCTAATGACAGTGTACTGTGACACAGCTCAGCCTCCATTGTCAGAACCACCCACCCCCGCTTCCTAAATTTCTGGTACATGGATAATAACTTTTGTCTTTTTTAAGGCAAGAACTTTCTCCTTTTTATGTTGGCAAGCTTGCGCAGCCAACATCTTGCGACAGAGCAGCTTTAGAAGCATGGTCGCTGTTGGGCGAATGCAAGGCACACATCAATAGGTGCGTTCCTCATTCCCCAATCAGTCTGCATGCCGGCGCACATAACATGCATGGAAGATAATGTACAGCACATCTAAGGAAAGTGGTCCACTCAACCGAGCAAAGCTTGTCAGATGCAGTGGACCTCCCGATATGCTCGGCCACATTGTAATCATGGCAGCCACCAACTGCCAACTTCAGGGGTGCTCAATCCCCTGCCAGCTATCACAGGGTCTCTAATGTATGTACCAATGGGGGAGCCCACTCCCCATTGGCATAAAGCAGTCCCCCCCATTTGTTATATACCGAGGGGGTGCCCAATCCCCTTTGGCTCTTGTCCCACCACTTTCCTTGTGTACCGACGGGGGTGCCTAATCCCTGTCGGCATAAATTAACCCCCCCTTTTGTGGTGTGCTGATGAGGATGCCAAATCCCCTGTCGGCTGTAGCACCCCCCCACTAAACAGTTAGGTGGCACGCTGGGAGCCCACCCCAGCATGCCAAACCCCCTGAGAAAAAAAAAACTGTCCCATGATGTTTTGTTTTTTTAACCCTGTAACACAAAAATGGTCCCTCGTAGTCTCCCTCCCACAACCTGCACCCACCCTCTGCACACCCTGCCTCCCCACACCCCCTCTCACCCCATACTTACCTGTGGAGTCTGGCACGGCGATCTTTGGTGGACCGGGAACATGTCTGCACTCTTCAAAGCCGACCACGAACTGAGGAAATGCCAGTAAGCTGTATAATGGAATAAATAGGGGTTTTTCAATGTTGATGCATATCTCAGGCATTTTTTGGAATTTTAGCACCACATTTTCAACATGGAGTTTTTGGGGCCCCTCCTTATGAATTCTTGCACTGTCATGGTGTTATTTGGTCCCGAAAGGTGATTTCATGGTCACTGCGTGGAATCACCTTTCAGGAGCGAGGAACAAAATGACAGTGCCAGTGTTCATGAGGGGGGGCTCTCAAAAAGCCTATGTTGCAAATTTGGTGGGAAAAATCAAAAACATGACTTTTTTACGAGCGTATGCACATTGCTACACATACTCGTAACTTAGTGAATTTGTAATATTTTCACACCACATGTTCAGCATTGGCATTTTTCCACACCTTCTTGTGAGCCGTGCAGCTGACATTTTTCAAATCCTGCCTAAAATGTGTTTTCACACTTCCGGCACAGAATAGCGTGGTCCATGTGGGAAATCAGTGTTAGGGACAAATTATGAAAATGACAGTTACACTGTTCATGAGCAGAAGTCCTAAAATGCCTATGCTGAAAATTTGGTGACGATACTCCATAACATGACTGTGTTACGAGCGTGCGTTGAGCAGTTTGCATGCACGCTTGTAAGTTTGTGAATTTATAATATTTTCACTCCAGATTTTCAACATTGCCATTGTTCTGCACTTCCTTATGAACAGTACAGCTTGTAGCGCGGTCGCTGTGGAAAGTCCATGTTCAAGACACATTATGAAAATGACAGAGACATTGTTCATTAGCAGAGGTCCTAAAATGCCTATGTTGAACATTTGGGGCTGAAAGTCCATAAAATTATTGTTTTACGAGCGTGCGTTGCGCAGTTTGCAAGCATGCTCGTGACTTTGTGCATTTGTCATATTTTCACTCCAGATGTTCAAAATTGGCCTTTTTTTGCACACATCCTTATGAACAGTACAGCTGCCATTTTACATATCCTGGCTGAAATGTGTTTTCGCACGTCCGGCGCAGAATTGCACGGTCGCTGTGCAAAATCAGTTTTTGGGACAGTTTGAGGAAATGGTGATGACACTGTTCATGAGCAGAGGTCTTAAAATGCCTATGTGGAAAATTTGGTGCCGAAAGTCCATAAAATGACTGTGCTGCAAGCGTGCGTTACGCAGTTTCCACGCAGTCTTGTAACTTTGTAAATGTGCAATATTTTCATGCCAGATTTACACCACTGGCATTTGTGCACACCTCCTTATCAACAGTACAGCTGCCATTTTTCACAGCCTGCCCAAAATGCGTTTCCGCAACTGTGACGCACAATGGCGTGCTCGCTGTGGGAAATCACCTTTTGGGATACATTAACAAAATCACAGCACCACTGTTCATGAGGAGAGGTCCCAAAATACCTATGTTGAAAATGTGCCTAAAAAATCCCACAAATAATTGGGTTGTGGACGTCTGTTGCGCAGTTTGTATGCATGTTCGTTGCTTTACCAATATTTCATATTGCCACTCCAGATTTTCAACATTGCCATTTTTTACAACTCCTCATGAACAATACAGTTATTATTCTATACATTCTGCCCAAAACTGTGTTTTCATCCCTCTGTCGCTAAATGGCACAGCCGCTGAGCAAAACCACGTTTCAGCTAATAAAGTGATTGTGCCGCTTTTCATGAGGTGGCCTGACAAGCAGCCCAAGCTGAAAATGTGGAGTGAAACTACCACTACATGCCTACAGTGTCAGGGTTTCCAACTGTAGCACCCCACCTGGTACAGACTGACAGGCGTCAGGGCTGTGACTTGGGATCATCGGATGTAATGCTCACGCCATTCCACCCCCCATGCCCACCCTGCAGCCACTGACAGGCATCGTGGTGTGTCTTGCACTGTTTGGCCACAAACTTCACCCCACGCTCCTATACTGCACCCACGTCAGTGTATTTCCTTATGGAATGGGGTAAGTGTAATGCCCAAAGACCCCAAAGCACACCACGACACTTGTCAGTGTCTACAGGGTAGGGTGAGGTACAATAGCATGAGCATTATAGCTGACGACCAAAAGGCACACCCCTATGCCTGTTGCTCTCTTCACTGCCATTCCTCTTATGCGTCTCTAGCTCCGCCACTGCCAATGCCAGCGCGACAACATTCGGCATTGAAAAATGCTTGTTTCATAAGGTAAGAATAAAAAAAAAAATGAGGTTCATTTAGCATTTTGGTACACAACAACATAACACTGCTAACCAATTTTCACCTCCCATATACATCAGTGTCAGTGATTCCATGGTAGCAGCCCTGCATCTGAGCCAGCGAGATGAAATGGTTGTGGATTCAAGTCCTGCACCAGACACTCAGGCATATACCTAACACTTATACTGCAGAGATGCATTATTTATTGTTTTATTTGAAAATTGGTGACTGGGAATGGCACACTGAACAGAGGCTCATTTCCAGGTGCGTTCCGGGGGTGAAGAAAATGAAGGAGTACATGAGCAAAACTGGCAGTACAATATAGATAAGGGGGAGCTGCACTACTGGAAGTGCCAGCCTTCAGATGAGACATTAAACTGAGGTCCCTTCTACCCATCTATGGTGGATGGCTGTGTTTAAAGTACAAGTTAATGATTCCATTGTCCTGTTTGAAAGAGAAGGGGAGTTACAGTAACCTTGTGCCCTGGCCAACATTTCCTTCCTTAATAATACAGATTCTAATGCAGTATGGCTGTGTAAGTGGTGTTGGTGCACTTAGAGGCTGCAGAATTTATACAGTACACAGTTCCAGCATTATCAGCATTTAACTCATTACTTTGTAAAGAGCTTTAGGATACAGAGTGTATAAAAAAGGCAGTATAATACCAAATCCTAGTCTATTGATATGGAGTGGCAGCAAAATCACAGTAGTGGCTAAGCAACTAAAGTTTTTTTTAATTAGTGATTTTTTTTTTTAGCAGTCATGAAAGGTGATAGGTTTAAGAGTATTGGATACTGAAGCCCTCCATTCTGTTTCCCATTATGCATTCCATTTCCCAGTATTTCTTGCTACCGCATCATGTACTGTAGCATTATTTTGCTGTTTTATTTAATATACTTGCAGTACCTGGGTCATGCCTGAAAAAGGCGCCTGGTGCCAGTGTACTTACCAAGTCAACAGACGTATAAATAAATAAATGTAAAAAAAAAAATCATTCATATGACAGATACAGCATGGGCGATTGCAGTGCAGGCTGTATTACACTGCCACCCGAACGTGTCTCAATCCTGTCATGGAGGATTTACCATACGGGTGGGAGGGTAGTTCAAATGCCTTGCCCATTTAAAGGGAAACAGTGGAAAAGGCACAGCTTTACCCAGGCACTACAAAAATGCCTGATTCGTGCTTTCAGACAGTAACATTTTTTAACAAATAACTCTAATTGATTATTTAGTGATTTCAACAGTGGCCTTCAATTTTCACTTGCTATTACAGGGAGCCACCATTTCATGAGTAGCAGAGCGCTTCCTGAGCTCACTTTATGCCAATATGTCCTGCCAACCAATAGCTGAGGTCAAACAGGCATATTAACATACAGTGAGCTCAGGAAGCTCATTGCTGCTCATGAAATGGCTGCTGCCAGCAACAGGAAGTGGAAGTTGTGGGTAGCTGTTCTAAATCATTAAATAAAGTTGTTACTGTCTGAAAGCACTAATTGAGAGTTTCTGCAGTGTCTGAGGAAAGCTTTGTCTTTTCCATTGTTTCCCTTTAAGCACTGGTCTGCCATGTGAGGCAATTGGTTAGAGCCATTTATGATGATGGTTTTATGATGTGGAGAGTCATCCAGCCCCCATGCTAAGCAATTTATGTCAGTCAGGGCTCTGTTCCACATCATGTGACAGTTCTAAGCAAAGCCCATCCAGCAATACACTGGTTGCATTTGATTTGTCAGTTCTGTCACATAGAAAAGTCTTAATTAGTCAGTATTAATGTTGATTTCAAAAGGATATCATGAAAAAATGTTCAATAACACACTAGTAGTATTTAGTGAATTTAAAACACAGCTAGATAAATTCTTGGAAAGGAAGAATATAAAAGGATATAATTAGGTGTTACTTGCGAGCTCACGGATTAATGTCTTTATGCTCAGTATTGTCTATGTAATCTATGTAATCTATGTATATTTAAAAAAAACTAGGGGCACAGATAACTGATGCTTATTGGCTGGTGTTAAAGTGCACATTTTTTTGTCAGTGCACATTCACAAATTCGTAGCATATAAACTTTGGCAAGTTGCTGCTTTTAATTTCATTATTTAAAATACAGAGCATATGAACATACATGACGTAGTATTCTAGTGGTAGTGAAACCCTACTTGTATATACCTACAATTTACTAACCATTCGACTTTGGCTTGTTTCATCTCCCTTAACGCATGGCAGATTTTCTACACACTACAGCTCCCAACATTTATCCTCCCTAGGCTCGGTTTCTGCTACCTTTACATGTCTGCTTCCATAACAAAATATATCAGAATTGATGGGAACATAAACTGTTCCCCGTTGAGTCTCCTGCGTTTTAATATGATGTTTTTCTAGTGTACACTGCATTTTGTATGCATTTGGTTCCACAGCAGGAGTTAAGGTTACTTTGTGTTCACACTCAGATTGTGACTGATAATATATGGAACCCATTAACACTACATGGCTCAGGATGATCTGCCTGCCCATGTGCTATGTAAATTATTGCGCAGTGTACATGGTAACATGTCTCTAGTGGGAATACAGCACATTGGAACTACATTAACTAGATTGATCTGTGCCTAATAGCCTTAATAGGCTTATCAGTAGCACTCAGCCCCATCTTTGAATAAATGTAATTGTGCCGCTATCCAATGTCAGATCATAGAAACTGTTTTAATGGCCAGATTGAAACAACATACACATACCCGAGGAATTAATTTTTGCTGAAGCAGTAAAGCCGCGCATTCACTAAGGTTCATTATATAAATCGGGCCTGGAAAAAGCATACAAGAGAGTGCCATACTTCACATTTTGATAATATTGTGTTATATAAGGGATAAGAGTTGCAAAGTGTTTTACAGCCTGATGTACAAGAGAGTTGCACTGGTGCGAAAAGCAAAATATGGGCTGTTTTCTTTATTTATGGGGAGGCAGTGTGGTCTAATGGTTAGATCATAAGCTTGTGAACCAGAAGACCCAGGTTCAAATCGCATCAGAGTCACTTACTGTGTCATGTTGAGCAAGTCACTTAGCTGCCCTGTGCTTCAGTTTGCTGAGTCATAAACCTAGGTTAAGCCTGGACCCCAATGAAAACAAGATGCAGAATGTCATTCTGGCTATCCAGGGACAACAAATACTGTTTTGCAGTGCAAACGATACAGGCAGGAATTTGCTGTTCTGCAAAATTGCTCTTATTTAAAAAAAATGTGTTTATGTTAACTTTGTCCATGTTTTCTCACCCCCCCGACACACATATTGGGATCTGAATGTAAGTTTACACTTTCTTTAGTCATTCTTTCCTTTTCTCTTTTATATTCCCTGTGACCCTCTACCCTTCTTTGCTGTCACTGTGCTCCACACCTTAGTCAACAATAATGCCTGCTCCAACACTGATGGTGCAAAGACCTGCAGATAACTTAGTGCCATATGAGGTTGTGTTTTAGTGATGTGTAGTGAGCTGTCTGTCCCTCTCCCACCTCAAGCAACAAGAGCTTCACCTTGATGCTGTCTTTAACTAGTCTGAGGGAACTGTCCTTTTCAGGAAATCATATAGTGGCACTTACTACTGACACTGCATATTTCCATGCAAAATAGAAACATGGAAACATAGAACCTGACAGCAGATAAGGACTGCTTGACCCACCTAGTCTCCCCATTTTCCTATCTACTGTATAAGCTCCAGATCCTATTTGATCTGCGTCCTGCCCCCTTCTTCCTACCACTAGTTTTGCCTTCTGAATGTCCCATTCATTCTTGAATTCAACAACTGTTTTTGCCTCCACAACCTCCTCCGGGAGGCTGTTCCATATATCCACCACCCTTTCTGAGAAAAAATACTTCCTCACGTTGCCTCGAGTCTTACCTCCCCTCCAAGCCTCATATTGTGACCCCTTGTTCTTGCACATCTCCTTTTCTGAAAGATACTGCCCTATTGAACTCTATTGATCCCTTGAGGTATTTGAATGTCTCTTTCATATCCCCCCCCCCCGTGTTCTAGAGTATACATATTGGGTTCTCTCAGTCTCTCCTCACATGGTTTCTGGTGTAGCCCCTGCACCATTTCTGTTCCCTTCTCTGGACTGCCTCCACCCTGTCAATGTCCTTTTGGAGATAAGGTCTCCAGAACTGCGCGCAGTACTTCAGATGAGGCCTCACCAACTGCCTGTACAGTGGCATCACCACCTCCTGTTTTCTACTGATGATACCTCTCCCTATGCACCCCAGCATTTCACAGGCTTTCCTCACTACCATTCCATCTTGGTTGTTGTTATAACCCCCCCTCGCATTTTGTATTCCTCCCCTGGGTTTTTGTTCCTCAAGTGCATAATTTTGCACTTCTTGGCATTGAATTTGAGTTGCCACACTCTTAACCACTCCTCCAACTTGCCTAAGTCTATCCTCAGTTGCTCCACTCCTCCTCCCCGGAGTGTCAACCCTATTGTAGATCTTGAGTGAGTGCCATTTACCACAATTCTCTGTTGTCTATACCACCACCTCTGTCATGTAACATTGTCCATATTCACATGCATGTTGCATGTCTCAGCAAATGTGTTCGGATGCTCGCAGCATATTTACAAATATCCCAACGCATTTGTGACACTTGCCTCGTTGTACCGCAAGAAACAAGGCATGCATCAAATTTAGATGCGTACATCATTTTTGGAGCGTATTTAATGTGATTTGTGCCCAAATTGAAGCCCACATTTTAGGTAGCCTACCAGTACAGGCGGATGTCCTGTTTCTGTAAAATGTATGTAGCGTTTTGAAAATCTCACCCCCCGTAGTTTATACAGGAATTATAGTTCACCATATGTTATATAATGGCATTTATATTATGTGGAAGAAGGCCGTATTGCCTTTTGGTTAGAACATTGAACTGAAACAGGAGATCACAGATTCCAATCCCATCCTAGTCGCTAACTCACTGTGTGACTTTGAGCAAGTCTCTTGACTGGTCTGTGCTTCAGTCTGCCCAGTTACGAAGGCCAGTTTGTATGGGTGTATGTGCGCCATAGCAACGCGAGCGTTTGAGTTGCTGCAATGCAAATGCTGCCATGTGGGCACTTACCAGATTGCAGTAAGTTGTTCCTTTCTCCTCTCCCTTGGCTGCTGCAGAAGTTGGAGATGTGTTCAGAAGTGAGCCGCCTAAGCAGCCGTGTGGACAGGCTGCACCACTTGCTCCGTGCACAAGGGATGCTCCCAGCATTCTTCTCTGCCCTGTCATGATGCCCACATCAACAGTGCTACCACAGTCACAAGGACATTTTAAAATAAAGGTTTGGGCAACCTGTCTGAAATCAGTTTTTTTTTATTTCAGTGCAGGCCTTTTTCAAATGTATGGTATAGGTGAGGGACATTACTTAATTGTTTGTGTTGCAGCTCGTGGACTCTTGGACATAAATGCCGCAACTCGTAAAGCATGAAAATCACTTTATTTGGCACACAAACCAGGGACTGTATTGGATTCTCGGCTTCTGTGCTAAGAAATGTTCTTTTCATACTTTTCTGAGTTATTGGTTGACTTTTGTCTGCCAGTAAGGTCCTTCTATTTTATTTAGCTACGGTTTACATAGAAAACCGAACCAAATGATCACATCATCTGACATCACTTCTGACATTGTAAAGCAGCCAGCCACCCACTGGACTCATGACCCTCTCCAGCATGACTTGCAGTGGCGCTGAGAGGGGCTGTGTACACGCGACATGGCTTAGGCACTTCAGGTGGAGGCATCACCAGATTGAACTGCTAGAAAGATCAGTGTGGCTGTGTAAACGTGGCTTAATATTAGGTTGAAGTTGGCTCCACTGATGTTGCATCTCAGATTGGTTGTCTTTCACACATAAATGGGAAAATGAAAGAATTAATCTGTAGCATACTGGTAAATTGAGGGAGCAAATATGCACTTTCCTTTATTGATCTTAAACTGTGTCTACTCAGCTGAGGTAAGGCTGCAGTGCTCCTCTCCGATCATCCCTTCTCCTCCTGTGCTGATCCAGCTGCCACATGTACACGGCCCCGCTCAGTGGTAGTACAAGCCGTGCTGGAGAGAGGGCTATGAGTTCGGGGGGCGGAGGGATTCTGAGCCTGCAGAAAACATAGAAAACATAGAAACATGGAATTTGATGGCAGATAAGGACTGCTTGGCCCACCTAGTCTGCCCATTTTCCTACCTAACAGATAATCTGCAGATCCTAGTTAACCAACAGCCTACTTCCTCCTACCCCCCACTAGAATTGCCTTATGTATGTCCCATGCACTCTTGAATTCCCCCACTGTTTTTGACTCTACAGCCTCCTCAGGAAGGCCGTTCCATGCATCAACAATCCTCTCTGTGAAGAAATACTTCCTCACATTACCTCTGAGCTCCTCCCCCATCTTCAAATTGTGTCCCCTTGTTCTTGCACATCTCTTTTTCTGAAAGATGCTACCCTCTTGGATATTGTTGATTCCCTTGAGGTATTTGAAAGTTTCTATCATGCCCCCCCTCCTTTCCTCGAGGCTAGACCCTGCACCATTTTGGTTGCCCTCCTCTGGACAGACTCCACCCTGTCTATGTCTTTACAGAGACGGGGTCTCCAGAACTATACACTCCATGCTGTCTTCCGTCCTGTGCCCCACTGGCCTCTAGGTGCTCAACAATTGTTTCCTTCAGAAGTGATTCTATCATTTTCCCTACCACTGAGGTCAAACTGACATATCTGTAGTTTCCTGCCTCTGTCTTGCTCCCACTTTTGTGAAGAGGAATCACATCTGCCCTCCTGCAGTCTTCAGGTACCACACCATCCTCTCATGATTTATTAAAAAGAGTAGTCAGTGGTGTTACTAGTTCTTCCCTTAGTTCTTTTAGAATTCTGGGGTGAATTACAACAGGCCCCATTGCTTTATCCACCTTCAGTTTTAAGAGTTCTTTCAGAACCCTTTCTTTTGTGAAAGAACTAATATCAACCCCCCTATCCAGAGTGCTTCTATTGACTGGATTAGGTATCTCCCCTGCTTTTCCATTGTGAATACTGAGCAGAAGTATTCATTCAGTATCCCTGCTTTTTCACTGTCACTCTCTGCCCAACCACCTTCCTCTTTATTCAGCCTCAGTATCTCTGCCTTAGTCTTTCTTTGCTCCCTAATGTACCTATAAAAGGTTTTATCTCCTTTCTTAACCAAGTTGGCTATCTTTTCCTTGGTTTGGGCCTTTGCTATTCTGACTGCCTTCCCTGCTTCCTTCTGCTTTAACTGGTACAGTTCTCTGTCCTGCTCCTTCTGTGTTTCCTTATACTTCCTGAATGCTATTTTTTTCTCCCTTACCTTCCCCAACACTTCTTTTGAGAACCATAGTGTTTTTTTCTTTTGTTTTGATTTGTTTATTTGCTTCACACAAAGGCTTGTTGCCTCTGTGATGGCAGTTTTAATGTTTCCCCATTGTTGCTCCACCCCACCTTCTTGTCTGTTTGCTAGTGTTTTTCTGAGGCACTCTCCCATTTTGACAGAATCAGTTCTCCTGAAGTCCAGTACCTTCACTTTTATATGGCTTGACTTTACAGCTACTGTAAGTTTATCATGAACCACACTGTTTGGTAGTTGCTTGTTCCCAGATGGGTACCCACTTCAAGATCAGAGATCCTCTCTCCATCCCGATTTGAGAGTACAAGGTCTAAGATTGCTCCCTCCTGAGTGGGTTCCAAAACTAGCTGTCTGAAGCATGCCCCTTATTGAGCATCGAGAATGGCCCTGCTCTTGGATGTGGCTGCAGCAAAGGTGCTCCAGTTAACATCTGGCATATTCAGGTCCTCCATCAGCAATATCTCCCCTTTCTCTGCCATCCCAAGGATGCCTTCAATCATATCCTTGTCCATTTCCTCCCCCTGAGATGGGAGTCTGTATTCAACCCCTGTGCAGATTGTGGTGCCATTTCCAGTCTCCAGGGTGACCCACAGTGCCTCCTCCCTGTTTGCCCTTTAGTTCTGTTGCTTTGATCCCTTCCCTTACATAGAGAGCTACTCCTCCTCCTCCTCCTCCTCCTCCTCTTCTTCCCTCCCTGTCCCTCCTGTAGATTGTGTACCCTGGTATGTTGACATCCCAGTCATGGTTCTCTGTGTATCATGTTTCTGTGACTGCCACGATATCCAGGCAGCTCTCTTCCATCAAGGCCACCATTTTGGGGAACTTTTTACCTAGACTACAGGCATTGGTACTCATTACCCTCTGTTTTTTATGGCTTTATTTCTTTTTGCCCCATCCCTGTCATTACTGCCTTTGTCTGTTTCTCCATTTACCCCTGCCCTTCTCCCTATTGACTGCTCTATCTTGGTGTTTACCTCACTAACTTCCCTGATTTTTTGGGGGGGGGACTAGGATTTCCCTTCTCCTTTTCAGTGCCTCCCCCTTTGGCTAGTTTAACTACTTGCCAATGAAGCATTTAAACCTATCACCTAGAATCCTGGTTCCCCTCCTGGATAGATACAGACCATCGTGCCTGTATAGGCCTGCATTCCTCCAAGTGGAGCCCCAGTCCCCAATGAAGCCAAAACTCTAAGCTCTGCACCACTTTTTCAACCAGTCATTGAATCCCATAGTGCGGAGTACCCTAGCCTCATCCATGTCATAGACAGGTAGCACTTCCGAGAAAGTTACCATGTGTGCTACTTGTCTAAGAACCCTCTCCAACTCCACAAACTCCTGTTGCACTTCTCTGATCCAATTCTCATCCAGGCCATTTGTTCCTAGGTGGATAATGACATCCAGCTCATGCCCCCTTGCAGCTGCTTCCACAATCCTGAGGATTCGTTTTCTGTCCCTCCAAGCCATGGCATTGGGCAGGCACCTTACCTCCCTTTCCCCTCCCTACCCCAGTTCTACCCCCTAACAATTGAGTTCCCCACCAGGAGTTGTTACCTTTCCCTGTGGGGTCCTGTTCCACCCTCCTGTGGGTCTCCATTGTGGAGGTTCCCAGCATCCTCCTTGGTCTCCACTCTGGGTGCCTCCATAGAGAAACCATGCTTTGCCAGAGTGGGGAATGAATTATGGAGAAGCACAACTGGAGGGATGTGCCTTGGTTCCACCATATTCACCCTCCCTGAGTCCACCGTGGTCCAGCCACTTCTCTTTCTTGGCAACCTCTGACGTAGTGGCAGTGGCCTGGGTGGTCCCTGGGTGGGGGAGCAGTTTTCCCAAATCCCTCAGTCCAGAGAGGTGTCTGCAAATAGGTCAGCAATGCAGTCTCCAGAATGTATCCTGGAAGACTGCTGTTCCACAGCCAGCACATTTCACCACTCCCCACATATCTGTGTCCCTTTCTGTTACAGATGCTTTTCTTCTTTTTTTTTTGTTCTTGTTTTAGTGTGTGCAAGCTTGTGAGTGTCTCTAACCCTTATTCAGTGTGCTGTGCTTTTAAGGATATGAACAGGTGTATGTTGTTAGCAGTTTTGGGGAAGTGATGTCAGAACCCCTACTATAAAGGAAGTTATGTGGTTGGGGAGGGTAGGGTGAGGGGCTGGGTGGGTGGCAGTAAACCTGTGCCCTCCAGAAACAATTAACTACAACTCTGACCCTCTACTCCGGTAGTGCCTTCCTTCCTTTCAGGCACCTATTTCACAGAGGTTACGTAACAGGTCTAGTCACAAATTACTGCAAATATCTCCCAGCTACAGTTCCTCCCTGGCAAATTTAAGTTAAATTAAGAAAAGTCAACCCCCAAAACAGAATCAGTATTAGTTACTTACACAGGTCCAAAAAGTAATAATTCAGTTCAGTGTAGTCTAGAAAATAACCTCTTTGATTTAAGGATGCTTTGGTTGCTTTCTCTCTCTCTCTGTCTTAGCACTCAGTAGCTACATTTGCAGCAGTGTGAGCCAGTTCACAAGGCAGCTTACACTACTTGCATCGAAAGGCATCCCTAACGCAGCTGGGACTCCAGGAGTGATCTGGGCATTGCCTTAAAATGATCTGGAAAGTATCCACACTGCCACATTTGCACTGCAGTAACGTGAGTGCTTGGGTTGATGTGGTGCAAATGTGGCAGTGTAACTGGGCCTTTTTTTGGTTTTAAACAAACTTTTCATTAAAAGAATGCCGCACCTAACATAATTAACATACATACTGAACAATGTCACCACACACTTTCATTTTACATTCTATCACACTAATAACAGCTAAAATCTAATACAAACAGTTGCCTGTCTTCTGAACTTACAATGAAATTCACAATGTCTGTTGAATTCAAAACACTGTAAAATTCATCACCTAAAAAGCCACATGGCTTATAGTCTGCCCTTAGTGTATATTAACCCATTACTTTACGTAGAAGAACGCTGGAGGAAGGGTTCTCATATAACTTTAAAGCTGTGCAGTTTGGAGTTCGCGATGTGAGACAGCCTCTTTTATTCTGCTAATATGGTTAGGGATGTAAGCCAGTCCAGAAACGTGTGTGGTAAATTAGAGTGCCACTTGAGGAGAATTTGACTTTTAGCTTCTAAGGCTGCTGGGCTCAGCCATTGCCTGTCCACACTGGGGAGTCTGATATCATCCAATAGACCTCCTAGCACCCAAAATAAGGGATCCAGCTGTATTTCAACTCCTGTAACCTTTTGACAGAAAAGCCTAATACTGTACCAGTAATATGTAAGTGCTGGGCATGTCCATAACATATGGGTCGCGGTCCCGCTTTCCTGATGACAATGCCAGCGCTTGTTGGTGGGTATTAAGGGCATCCATTTGAGTGCAGCCAGAGTGCGATACCAGCGATGCAGATTTTTCTACTGTATCAGCTGATAACACGTATCCTTCAAGTGCAGGTGGGCATTTCTGAGCATTTTTCCTTATGTACAATAAATGGAAAAATACTGTTTAAATGTGAGCTGGCTGCTTCATATTTGGATTCCAGTTGTTAAGTAGTGTGACTTTTGGAAATGTTTAAATTCAAAGGTAGAAGGAAGAGACAGACCACAGCAAAAATGGTCAGTCAAAATGGAGAACAAAATATAGGAAAAATTAATAAGCAGTTAAACATTCAAGTACCAGAACTATACAGCACTGAGATGATCAAGTACAACGAATTTGGTCTTTTTTTATCTGCACTTTTATTCTTGGGGTGCAATCCATTGACTCATGGCCAACAGCTCTGTCCACCTATACTTAGCTCTCATCATCTAATCCTTGTCCAGGCTTTGGGGTGCCCCATACCTCTATAGACACTCATATATGGCACTCCTTCCAGGCCATCGAACTGGGCTTCACCCTGTACTCTGTGAGAACACCAGGTTTATTTGAATGTGTGGCCATTCATGGGGGTCTGGGTGAAGGTTGCAGGATTCTGCTGATCTACTGCCCCCATGAGGTGGTGGGAGAATTTCTGCAACAGGTAGCCGACTTCATCATCGGTGAAACATTGGAGGCCCCCAGATGTTTAGTTCTGGGGGACTTCAATGTTTGGGCTGATGACGAATCTTCTCGGCTTGGTTACAACCTTCTCCAGATGATGTAATCTCTGGGCCTGCCACAAGACGTTTCTTCCGTGACCCACCAGGGTGGCCACATGTTGGACCTGGTCTTCTCTCTGGGGCTTGAGATAAATAATCTTAAGACTGATTGGGTTGTTTGGTCCGATCATTGTACGGTGGAGTTCCTGTTTGGGCCCCCCCAAGAGCCCTGCCCCTGCTGAGATGGTAAGCTACCGCCCTTTGATGGGTTTGTCCCCCAAGGGTTTCTTGGTGGTGGCTGATCTATCTGGTGTGGGCAATGCATGCTTTTAGGGGATGGGCGTAGCAGTTGCCGACTATAGTAAGGTGATGTCTGACATGCTCAAATCCCTCGCACCAGTCCATGTACGACCCACATCTTCTCACTTGAGGTCCCCATGGTTTGATGGGGAGCTCAAGGTGATGAAAATTATGGGTCAGAGGTTAGAGCGCTGCTGGCGGAAGCCCAGGCTGGATGCGGATAAACTAATTTTGCATACACATTTATGGTGTGTACTGGGGGTAATCTATCATAAGAAGACAGAGTTCCTGTCCAGGGAGATTGCCGCCAGGAAGAATCAACCAACTGTGCTTTTTCAGACTCTAGACAGGCTCTTACGTCCAGCCTGCCTACAACCAAAAAAAGCTTTTTCTGATGCTTTATGCAAAGAGTTTGCTTGATTCTTCTCAGAGAGGGTGTCTGCCATCCGGCAAAGAATTCTGACAGTGAGCAATTTCATAGCTGAAAGTGGTCACCTTGGGCGTCCAGAGAGCACTCCTCCCAGTTGGGGTGCGTTTAGACCAGTGGAGGTGGCTGAGGTCATTGAGGTTGCTTCCAAGCTGAGCACACATTTTGTGAACTGGATCTGGTGGTGATTCATTTCTTGATGGGATGCGTTGACTCATTTGGCCCAGTGTTTGCCTTGATTGTACGGTGTTCTCTGTTGGAGGGGTCTTTCCTGATGCCTTGAAGGAGGCACTGGTGAGATCCCTTCTGAAGAAGCCATCATTAGACCCTGACGTCAAGGCAAATTACTGTCCCATCTCCAACCTTACATTTTTGGGTAAGGTTGTAGAGAAGATTGTGGCACTTCAGCTTGAGGTCCCCGAGGCCATTCATAATTCCACCAGCCTTCTCAGATTCAGATCCAACCTCAAGCACTACCTGACCTCTGTCTCTGTGTGCACCTGTTTCCCCAAAGGCTGACTCTTTGCCCACTGGGTGCCCTGGCTCAGCTCTGCTGTCAGCTACTATTAATTAGCACAAGACTGTACCCCAGTCCCTATTACTCAGCCTTGACTACCTCCCTTGCTTAACCTCCTCTACTCTGCCCACATCTCTTCCTCCTGACCCACCCAGCCCTCTCCACCACACTCCCTCTGCTGCTGTCCTCCTCCTACCCAGCCACCGTGTCCCCTTCCCCAGCTCTCCTCTTGCAGACCACCCACCCAGTCTGTACTGCCTGTCCTTCTGGCCCCTATCTGATCATCAGAATCACTACAAAGCCTCTAGCTGGTGACTGCTCACTGCCTTCCCACCACCCCACCCAGGAGGAGCTGCTGCCGGCCCTCCGCTACCACTCCTAGCCCTTCTCATTCTTTTCACTCTGTATACCAGTCCCTCTTTCCACCATGTACCATAACAATGCCTTCAAATCACTGCCAGGGGCAGCTTCCTGTTTCCCTCCCCTCCATTTCCACCTCTATTTCCTCCTTCACCCCAGGAAGGGACATCACCTTCCCCTGATCTCAGCTGTTGCCTATTTGTCTGCTTTCCCAAGGGGCTTCTTTCCTCACCCCCCTAATCCTGATCTGTTTTGCCCCCTGTTGAGCCTCTTGTACCGCTGCACTTAAACAGTATTAATAACAACCCAAGATAATGTCAATGTGATGTATAGTGTTTCCACTGTCCAATTACTCTGTTTATTATTCTTTACTGTTTGTATGTCTGTAATCTGTCTCATGATATGGAACCTTTGTAAAAGAGCCTTGGCTCAAGGTTATTTCGGAATAATAAATAAATAAACTAAAGGAGCACCTCATGGCCTATGATCTATACGAGCCTCTCCAGTCTGGGTTTTATGCAAGGCATAGCACAGAAACTGTATTGGTTCAGGAGCATAATGACCTCCTCATGGCAAGAGATCAAGGACAAGGGACAATTCTCGTTCTCCTTTATCTCTCCTCAGCATTTGACATGGTGGACCATTGTGTGTTGCTTGACTGCCTGATGGAATTCTGTGGACTCGCTGGCACTGTCATCTGCTAGTTTGAGTCTTTTTTTCACCAACAGGAGGCAAAGGGTGGTGATGGGGAATTTCTCCTCCTCTCCTAGCCTCCTCTCATGCAGAGTACCCCAGAGCTTGGTCTTGTTGCCAATGTTGTTTGCCGTGAATATGCTGCCCTGGGAGAGCTCATTAGGAAGTACAGTCTGGGCTTTCATTGCTATGCTGATGATACCCAGCTGTACCTCTCCTTTGCCTCTGGGACATCCAATGCAGTGGACATGCTAAATTCTTGCCTTGCTGAGCTCAGTGACTGGATGGCCTCTAGCTGGTTGTCACTGAAACCCGACAAGACAGAGGTATTGGTGGTGGTTTCAAACAGAAGGCGAAAAATGAAACTTGTCATCATAGCGGCAACATGCCTTTGAGTGAAGCGAATAAAGAAAACAAAATGAAGTAAAAAACCCACTATGGTTCTTAAAAGACTTGGTGGGGAAGGTTAGGAAGAAAAAAACAGCATTCAGCAAGTATAAAGAATCAGAAAAGGAGCAGGACAGAGAACTTTATCTGTTAATGCAGAAGGAAGCAGGGAAGGCAGTCAGAATAGAGAAGGCCCAAACCAAGGAAAAGATAGCCAACTCAGTTAAGAAGGGGGATAAAACCTTTTATAGGTACATCAGGGAGTGAAGGAAGGCCAAGGGAGGGGAGGGGAGGTGGGCAGAGGATGACAGTGAAAAGGCAGATACGCTAAATGAATACTGTTCCTCAGCATTCACAAAAGAAGAAGGGGGGAGATACCTAAATCAAACACTAGAAGCACTCTAGGCAGGGGGCTTGACACCAGTCCATTCACAGAAAAAAGGATCAGGAAAGAACTCCTAAAACTCAAGGTGGACAAAGCAATGGGGCCTGATGGCATTCATCCCAGAATTCTAAAAGAACTAAGGGGAAACCTAGTTCAAGTTCAAGTTTATTGCAGGAATAACTCCGTTGAGTAAGCTCATTCACGAGGAGGTCCTGAGACAGATATCAGGAGCACATACAGTACAAGGTAGCAGCATAGTGTACATACATACGTACAAAAATCAGAGTGGCAGCATAGTGTACAAACACAATTGATACACATAATAACAATGACTAGAATGTGCAATAAAAAAATTTGCAAAACACATATACAAGAGTAGCAAGATGGAGTTTATACAGACATTGTATACAGTAAATGGAAATGGCTGCATTTGTGTTGAATGCACAGCAAGAGTACAAAAGGAACTGAGGCATATAAATATCGATGACTGAACTGAAACAATAATTAAAGAAAAACTAAATGAATAAAAATGAGAAAGGGGGAGGAGGAGACTAGATGAGAGAGTGGGAGGAGAGGGGGGAGTAGTGGAGTGAGGGAGAAAGGAAAGAAGGCTGCGGGGTAGATCTATTGGGGGAAGGGAGGGTGAGAGTGGGTTTGTGTTATGATAGTCCCGGGGGGGGGTGGAAGATGGGGCTGAGCCGAGACTAGGGAACCATTAGCAGATACCAGGTTTATGACATACGACAGTTGCATATGTCTTTCACTATTCTTGTGGTTAAGGTTTTAAAGGCATTAACAAATATAAGGCTGGTAAGCTTAAGAGTAGACTGTAGATTGTTCCACTAGGTTGGTAAGGTATAGGAGATGGTAGTTTTGCCAAAGGAAGTACGGGTCCTGGGGGCATCTAGATACACAAAGTCAGACTTCCTGAGGGAGTATGTACTCTGCAAGATGTGGACAAGGGATAGTAAGTAGCCTGGGAGCTTCTTTAAAAGAATTTTTAGTGTCCAGATGCATGAGTGTAATAAGCACCTGGTAACGAGGGAGGTCCAGCCAACGGAGTCATATAGATTGCAATGGTGAGTTCTATATGGGGTATTAGTGATGAAACCTAAGGCCCAGTGATAGAGGATGTCCAGCTTGTGTTGACTGGTAGCCATGGAGGATTTGTATATTAGGTCACCATAATTGAGGAGGGGTCAGAAGGTGGCCTGGATGAGCCTGACTCTAGTCTTCTGTGGGAAGAGTGATCTATTTCTATAGCAGAAACCTCATCTGGATTTTAGCTTGCTGGCAAGGGGAGTCAATATGGGTGCTAAAGGAGAGTCTGCAATCGAGCCATATGCCTAAATATTTGAACTTGGAGATCGCCTCGAGGGGTTCCCCAAGGAGGGTGATAATAAGGGCATTTGTCTGGGATGACAGGAAGGTGGTGGGGTCATTGTTGGGGGTAAAGAACATGGCCTTGGTTTTATTTGCATTGAGGAGAAGCATCTAGCTGATGAAGTTCTGCACGAGTCCCTAACTTTGGACAGGGTTGGTTTCAACAAATACAGGACTGTGTCATCTGCAAAGAAGTGCAGCTTGGAGTTGCAGATGTTGTAGTCAAGGTTGTTGATGTAGATGGAAAAAAGAATCTGACCTAAAGTGGAGCCCTGAGGGACACCTCTGACAATTGGAAGGAGGGCTGAGAGGAGGCCATCCGTTTTAATTTTCTGAACTCGAACTAACAGGTAGCTGGTAAACCACACTGTGATAGAGACAGTGGCACCTATGTTGTGGAGGCTTTGAATGACAAGGTTGTGATCGACAGTGTCAAATGCCTTGCTGAAATCAAGGAAGATGGCGCATGTGACTCTTTTTGCATCCTGGGCTGTAATGCAGTCATTGGTAACTTTTGCGATGGTAGAGATAGTACTATGATTTAATCTAAATCCAGATTGCACAGAGTTAAGGAGGGAGTGACTCTCAAGGTGGTGCTTAAACTGGTTGTAGACTAATTTCTTGAAGATTTTGGAGTGGGTGGGCAAGATAGAGATTGGCTTGTAGTTATTTAGATCACACGGGTCACCTGATTTGAAAAGAGGGATTATGTGTGCTGCTTTCCAACATGTGGGTACCTAGTGACACCACTGACTACCCTTTTTAACAAATCTTGGGAGGATGGTGTGGTACCTGAGGACTGGAAGAGGGTGGATGTGATTCTCCTTCACAAAAGTGGAGCAAGTCAGAGGCAGGAAACTACAGACCTGTTAGTCTGACCTCAGTGGTAAGGAATAATGGAATCACTTCTGAAGGAAAGAATTGTTGAGTACCTAGAGGCCAGAGAGGCATAGAACTCAAGGCAGCATGGATTCACTGTGGGAAGGTCATGTCAGATGAATCTAATAGATTTCTTTGACTGGGTGACCAAAGTAGTAGACCAGGGACGGGCTGTGATATGGCCTACCTAGACTTTAGCAAGGCATTTGACACAGTCCCACACAAAAGATTAATAAACAAGTTAGCCAGCCTGGGAGTGGGTCCCAGGGTGGTAGCCGCGGGGTAACAAATTGGCTGGACAACAGGACGCAGAGGGTAATAGTAAACGGAATGCACTCTGAAGAAAAGGTGGTTACTAGTGGGGTACCACAGGGTTCAGCACTTTAATGTCTTTATAGGAAACATTGTGGAGGGTCTGGAAGGGAAAGTATATCTCTTTGCAGATGACACAAAGATCTGCAACAGGGTTGATACATGGTGGGGGAAGGGTGGTGGAAAGGATGAGAAAGGACCTGGCAAGGTTGGAGGAATGATAAAAAGTATGTTAGCTTAGATTCAATGCAAAGAAGTGCAAAGTAATGCACCTGGAAAACAAAAACCCAGGGGAAGAGTACACAATGGGAGGGGGGAAGGTACTAACAACAACAAAAATGGAAAGGGACCTGGGGGTACTCATATCAGATGACCTTATGGTAGGCAAGTAATGTGAGAAGGCAGTAAGGAGTGCCGGGGGGGATACTGAGATGCATAGGGAGAGGCATCACCAGTAGAAAACAGAAAGTTGTAATCCCTTTGTACAGACAGTTGGTGAGACCCCATCTGGAGTACTGCTTGTAGTTCTGGAGACCCCATCTCTGCAAGGACGTAGACAGGATGGAGGCAGTCCAGGGGAAGGCAACTAAAATGGTACAGAGTCTGCACCAGAAGCCATATAAAGAGAGACTAAAAGAGCTAAATATGTATACTCTCAAAGAAAGGAGGGAGAGTGGGGAAATGATAGAAACTTTCAAGAATTTATTTATTTATTGAATTGTGATGACTGGGTTGGCCCACTGGACTCACAAAGGTCCCTTTTTCAGGTGCGACCCGGGGAACAGAAGCAATACAATACATACAATCAGGTGATCCAGAAGCAATACAATACATACAGTCAGGTGATACAGGGTTACAAGAAGTAGATAAGGTAATGAGGATAACAGTACAGGCAATGATTCAAATCGTAGACCGCAAGTGCAACACTTCAAAGATTTAAGGATTTAAGGCATGATTTAATGTAGGGTAAGGTGAGAAGGGGGGGGTGGGTGTTGTGATTAGGATCGGGGGTGATTATCCTATACCCTTGCAGTGGCATGAGCTTGTCCCAAGTAAATGGGACTTAGGCCTAGTGCGAAAGATTGGTAGTGAGGGGCTTCCTGTATTAGAGGTGGCAGAGTGTTCCACAGTTTAGGGGCTGTGAGAGCAAAGGAATTGCCTCCCTTGTGAGTCTTGATTCTAAGGATTGCCAGTAGGGACTGACCTGAGGTCCTGAGCATTGGAGGGTTAGGCTTAGTACATCAAGGGAATCAACAAAATCCAATAAGGTAGCATCTTTCAGAAAAAGAGATGTGCAAGAACAAGGGGGCACAATTTGAAGAAAGAAGGGGGATGGCTCAGGGGTAAAGTGAGGAAATATTTTTTCACAAAGAGGGTGATGGATGCATAGAACTGCCTTCCTGAGGATGTCATGGGGTCAAAAACAGTGATGAATTCAAGAATGCATGGGACATACATAGGGCAATTATAGTGGGGGGTAGGAGGAAGTAGGCTGTTAGTTAACTAGAATCTGCAGCTTATCTAGTAGGTAGGGAAATGGGCAGACTAGGTGGGCCAAGCAGTCCTTATCTGCCATCAAAGGCTATGTTTCTAGGTTTGTATGTGATAGGATGGCCTCTGGTGCACAGACAGGGCTTTTTCTTGGATCTGTACCATTGAAGACCTCCTCTAGGGTGCGTAACCTTGGTGTTATTCTGGACAGCAGACTGACGCTTGAAGCCCAGGTGTTGTCCGTACCAGTTTCTACCATCTGAGGAATATTGTCAGGATAAAGCCCCTAGTTCCTGGACCTCCCCACCTTGGTGCATGCCTTTGTGATGTCAAGGCTTGATTTACTGTAACACTCTACCTCGGGGTCTCGGGAGGTTCCCTCTGTTGGCTGCAGGTGGTGCAGAACACAGCTGCCAGGTTGCTGAAGGGGCAGTCTAAGTACTGCCACATCACCCCAGTGCTTTGTGAACTGCACTGACTGCCAGTCAGGTGGAGGGTCCTCTTTAAGGTGGGTTTGCTCACCTTTAATACCCTACATGGCCTGGGCCCTGGTTACCTGGCAGATCTTCTTACACCTGCTGTCTCAGTCTGCTCCCTCTGCTCCTCCTTTAAGGGCCTTCTTGCGATTCCCAGGATGAGGTTAAAAATGGCCAGCAGCAGAGCTTTTAGTGTCACCGGCCCCATCCTGTTGAATTCGCTACCTCAAGCTATGAGAGAGGCCCCTTCAATAGAGATATTCAAGGCCCACCTCAAGGCCTTCTTTTATGATCAAGCTTTCCTGGATGTTGTTTTATAATTCTGTCCTGGTCTGACTTCTGTTTTTCCAGCTTTGTCTGAGGCCACCTATTTAGTTATGTAATTAGTTTTGTTTTTCTGACTTATTTTTAAATTTTGTAAGTGTGTGATCTAAATTAGTTTTAATTATTATTGTGTTTTATTGTATTGTTAGTTTTATTGAACTGTTATTGTTTATTGATCTGCGTACGGCACCCAGAACCTCAGGGATTGGGTGTCTTTTATATAAAATTTGCCTTGCCTTGTTAGCACAGGTCCTGAGAGTACCACAGAGACATACGCTGGGGCCTTGTTTTTTACCATTTTTTCTCTCACTTCCACTGGATGCTGACATCTAGGACCCCAGGTGCATGCAAGCATGCATAGCATGCTGGCACGTGGAACAAGATGTCATCTGACATTCTCACAAGTTGCTCTGCATGTACTACTATCAGTGGTCTCCCAGCTGTCAGTCACATAGTAGAGTTGGGTGTCATCTTTACCTGGAGAAAGAAAGTGTACTCTGGGATGTTGAAGTCTTCTCACCCTGGATGGCCCTCTAATGACACAGGATCATTCATGAACCTCAATTACTGACATCGAGAGTGACAACACTGCCACTGCTCCAGTAGAGGGCTCATTGGGTCTCTTGTTACACGTCATTTGCATAAAGATTCAAGTTTTACCATGCAGCAGCAGCATTGCCATGCATGATGGTGGTGACTTGGGTTTAGGAATAGGCACAGGATACCAGACAGCCAGCTGGGAGAGGAGGAATGAGTGGCTTAGAGGATGCTTGCCTCCTTGGGGTGGCCTGCTGTCCAGGATTCACCACGTAAGTGCCTTCTGGTAGGTCCCAGCATGAGGAACACATCAATACAATGAAAAGTTGGACACACAGCTGAGCCTTTGTGCATGCCTGTTGCATGTGTGCTCTAGAGGCGTATTGGATTGCAGTCCCAGGGAGGTATAGGAAAGAGTTAAAAACTAAACAGTAACCAGTAGGATGATACTGTTCCCTGTGGGCTCCACCGCTGACTGAGTTCACCCGCTGACTGAGTTCAGCTCCACATAGGATTCCATCTCCACCAGGTCTTGGTTCTCCCTGGCAGCCCTGCCATGAGTGGGTGGGGGGGGGTGTAGGGGCTTCAACACAGTCCGGTAAGTCCAGCAGAAGGTGGGTGATGGGGCTGAAGGAACAGGCTGAAATGCCTGGGGGCTGAGTCTGGAAAATAAACAGTAATTAAAAACTATTTTGGTTTATCCTAGGGTGAAAAGTAAGCAGGGCTACAAAAATACCATTTTCTTCTTTTCACTACTGATTTGCTGCACACTTATTCAGAGCTGTCAGAGAATTTGCCTTGATGAAGACCTGCAACATAAGCTCCTAGTTCTAGAAACATGAGTACATAGAGAAAACCTTATTTACGTGAGTCTGTTACCAGCTTATTGATGATGCCAGAAGCTGACAATCAAACATAATCCTTTTGTGCTTTTCAGTTTATCTCGTAGTCTGTATCTTTCCACTCAGTAGTGCTGCACTGATAATGCATTTGCATATGATATTGATGTTTCTGTAATTACTGGTCAGCCACAATTATGCATGGAAATCAGAGCCTACAAAGCCCTAACATGCATGCGTGTAAATTATATCCCTTGGATTAAGGAGTTTGTCTTGTGCCCACACACTGATCATTGATACTGTGCTTCATAACTGGTTACTCCCACCACCTTAAAATGTCAGTTTTCATTATCCCATCCAGCTTTTTTGTTCAGGATCCTTGACAAGCAAAACATGCCAGGATCAACCAGATAGGTTATTTAAATAAAGAAATCACAGGCTGTCTGACAGGAGAATTGGTTATTTTGGTGGGGGAATGAAACTGGGCATTTTTTTCAAAATGAGGACAGGGCCGGCAGAACTCAAGTGTCTTGGTTTATGTGGACATCACACACCTTGCATATATAAAACAAAGTAACAGACACTAACCTACCTCTGCATTATTCTGTATTTCATATTTTAATTTACTCCATAGAATTGTCTATGCTGGACCAAGTATTGTAATGTTTTCTTGAACCTTCTCCAAAACAAAGTACATTTAATCTCCAAAGACACCTTCAGTGTAGGAAAGCCTTTATCCCTTTTCCTGTACTGCAATAGCTAGTGCCAGCTAGAGGTATATCTGTCCGGGTATAGCAGCTGATATTAATGTCTACAGCTTAAGAACATAAGAATAGTTACAGGCAAAAAGAGGCTAATAGCACACTTCACCGGAGTGTTCTCCATCTGTATATGAATCATACTTTCTTTTAAAAGAGCCAGTTGTTCTGCTGTAAACAATATTTTCAGGAAGAGTGTACCACCTAGATATTGTACATTGTGTAAACCAGTCCTTTTCTTTTGTTTGTTTTATAGTTATCCCTTGATGACCCCTCATGCCCTCTGTTGTGTAATTTTCCTGAAGATTTAGGGTCTCTAAAAGTGCTGTGTCCCAAGTAACCCTATATGCCGAAATCATATCACCCCTCTACTGGATTAACATTACACCCTGTGGTTCACAAATACATGTAAACAACTGACTTTTTATTAAACATCTGTTCAATCAATAAAAGCTGCCGTTTGGGTTGATGAAGCAGCAGAGCGTCTGTCTGCTTTGTTTATGTGCAAAGCATGTGTCTGTCACATAATATGAACACCCCCAAACAAGAATGAGTAACTAGATCAAACAATGTTTCCTGTTGTGGATCACATGTTAAAACTGAAAGGCAGTGAGAAACAGACATGAAATAGGATTGTAGTCAAGTAAACTGGTTATACCTTGCTTTTGAGAAGCCCGATTAACAAATAAAGATTAAGGCTGCATATAGCTTGAGAAAGTACTGGAAGGTATAACTACAGCTTCTCTATATACGGTCATTCGTCATGCTGCCACTTTCAGATGCTGTGTACATTTCTTTGTTTTTATGTTTTTTGTAACTACAGTGTTTACACAGACCACATTACATACAGCGTGATACTTTTTTGTACCATCGTAAGTTCATTAAAAATTATCTTATGCTTCAGTATTTAACCATGCTATGATCTTAACTGTATTTATTTGAAAAGTGTACACTCTTACAGTTTCTTTGCCTTACAAGCACAACAGATAGAGGACGTCTAGTGTTTCTCAGTGGGATGTCATGTTTCTTCCACCACTGAGCAACCTCTTCATCACTGTCGCATAACATGGTTGATTTAAGAGAGGTCTGCCTTATAAACAACATATTGTAACACCACTCAGCCAGTTGTTGATGTCCTGATCGTGACTCTGACATAAGGGCCACTCCTAGTGTTTTGATTTGGCCCTTGTGGTACAGTGTTCATTTATTGCTGCACCATGAGGAGCTCACGTGTACCAGTTACTATCAAGCTATGCTAGCCACCACACACACTTGTGAATAATGGTTCTGCAGGGGGAGGGGGGGATTCCCCTAATTCACTAATCATAGAAACAAACACAGCACAGAAACATAACTAAACACCCTGATTCCCAAATAAAAGCAGTAGATCCCATATATATCCAGTGAAAAACAGAATTAGTGCAACTAGTCATGTTAGGCAGATGAGTAACCCCTGCATCCCTTGTAACTGATGAGTTATCTGCACATCCCAAAGTGGTAGAAAAAAAACATAATTCATGGAAATGCACTTAAAAAACAGCTAGATCAGCCGGCCTGGTGGTGCTGAGGGATGAGGTGCTGGACGCCACACCTCACACCATGCCAGCAACCCTGGTTCAGGAATGGACTTGGGTTGTTCGGGGGTCGGCTGGAGCAAGGAAGGATTGAACGTCTGATGACAGCCCTCCTTGCTCAGGGGAAGGGGGACAATGTAGCACGCTGTAGACTGACACCCGATGGACACCAGAAGCAGCTCAGCACTCCAAGTGCAATAAGAACCAAGCAATTCAGTATTTCATTCAAAATAATTTATTCCTTCACAAATGGCTCAATACGTACAGCATGCTTGCTTCTTGTTCAAACAGGTGTGCCCACCAACAAACTCACTCTTCATTTTGATTTTGGACTTGACACCCAGTGGAGGCTGGTGTTCAGCACAGGCATGGTGCTCAGAATGGAGTAGACCCATGCACATGGCATAAGACTGCCTTCACGGAGTCATGGGCAGTTGCCCTGCCCATTGCACATGTGTGGATCAGGGGAGAAAACTGGAGGAAAACACCTTGAGGTGGTAGGATGGCAACTGACCCTCTGCAGGCTCCACACCAGTAGCCAGGCAGCCATTCCAAGCCATGGATGGCTGAGGTAAGATCCCAGAGGAGCCAGGTGATGGGACTGGGGGGTGTCAGTAGGATGGAGGCTGCTGCGGAGAGATCAGTGAGTAAAAAATGTAAATAAAAAAAAAAATCTAGATCTGGGTCAGTGGCTTAGCCGTACTGCTACTGCCCGCAATGCTGGCAAACTGGAGCGCACTTGGGTTGCTATAGGTCGGCCGGTGGGGGGGGGGGTTGAGTGTCCAGAAGACTGCTCACCTCTACTGGAGGAGGGGAGGTCTGTTGCTCTGCTGTTGACCACCACCTGGTGGAGGCCTGGTAGCACTGCAAGTGTAAGAGGCAAGTAGTGAGGCTCTGTGATTTGACACAATGCATGTGTGCCTGTACATAGAATACAGTGATGCTTGCACTGCAGCAGGGGAACTGTGGAGAAAGTGGAAAAGTGGTGCAGGCACAATGAAGCCCTGCCTGCCCACCTCTGATCTACACAGTGCCTGGACTCCTGATCCACTTCTGGATGTGGTCTCGGGGATGGGGACAGGATAGCCCTTTCCCGTCATCCCTGTCACGGGGGGTGATCCATGGGGAAATTCATTGGGCAGGTAAGTCCAGGGAGATGGTGGTCAGTTGAGTGAGGCAGAGACAGTGCTGAAAGTCAAAATGAGAAAAAGAGGTAGTGCACTGCAAGGTCCACTACATACATTCTTTATTCAATATCAGTAACACTTAGATGTGCAAAATTGTGCAAAATAAGTGTAAACATACACAGTTCCAAAAAGAATCCATAGAACAGCGGCTGACCTGACTTCCAACATTTCATGTCACTCTAACACTTTGACAGGGGGTCCAAAAGCTGAAAGCCACCTGCAGGAGAAAGCTTTATGGGAAAAAACATCTAGTAGATGTTTTACTATTCTGCACACTACTGTAATAAAATAAGTTAGTTCAACTTTGCTGTGATGTTATTGGAAAGCTGCTGTTACATTAAAAGGCTCCACTGTAGTGCTTTATAGTAGGCACAGTTTTAAAATTCTGTATATTTTGAAATGCTCCCCAAATACCCCTCTGTTTATGAAGATGTATAGGACATGTGAAAAAAATCGACCTTCATAACCCCAGTGTCAATTACATGCTGTACTTGCATGTTAAATTTGTATTGAAAGTTACGGACAAATGGGTGAAGACGTTCAATTCTCATGAACAAGCACTGTGCAATGCTTAGTGCAACTATCACTTGGAATTTCTCTGTTTCACTTAAAACTGCCACCATCCAAAAGAAAAGCTCTGACCTGCAAGAACTGCTGTCGGATTCATTGTCTTCTTCACTCACTCCACCCTCTCCTTCACGTTCGTTAAGCCAACGTGCACCTTCACAATCCTCATTTGTAAACTCAAATGTGGGTATTTCTGGGGCAGATGCCATTGGCCAAGGTGACGAACTCTGCAAATCCAGATGGTTAGATCTCTGACAGCCCTTTGAAGCCAAAGGTAGAGGGAGATTGCCAGGGTCTAAAAACTTTCTCCCATCACTTGACTCATTTGACCCTCGATTCCAAAAGTCCCCCTGGTGGCTGTCACTCGAACCAGTAGGTGTTGATACTGGGTGGCCAAACCACCTCCATCTAATTTTCAAAATTTGCTTCACATCAAATTCTTTACGAGAACCAGACATCCTCCTTGAAAGCAAGTTATCGTCTAGGCAACAAAGCAAGCCACACTGCACATAAAAGGCGACTTGTGCAACCAACCAAGACTAGACAAGCACACACGCTCTGCCTTCCTGCTGCAAGCTGATAGGGGAGGAGGAAATAAAAGATTGCATTCACAAAACAAAAATAGCTTCTTTAATCCTGTGACAGCAGACCTTCAAATAATGGCAAAAAAGGGAAATTATATAATGAAAAGAAAATGTGGAATAGGGTCCTCACTCCTCAATCTAGCAAACTCTAATCAGCTTACACAGAAGCAGTCAGTGCACTTCCCATCGCCCTCCTCCCCATACCCTGACCATTAGCTTTCACAAACACTGACAGCATTCATTAAGCCCTTTCAAATGCCGAACGCCACCCCTTCTGCTAAACCACAAATGACAGAGACAGTGATCAACACAGTAGTGCTGCATCCCAACAGAGCCTCGCATGCTTTCTTAACCCTTTAACTTCTGGAAAAAGGAAGACACTTAAACTGTTGTACAGCTCAGAGGAAGATGCTGAAACTATCTTCCATCTCAGACTAGACCCCCTCAGCTGTTCCTAGTGTTCTGCTTGCTGCTATAAACATTAATGATGTGAGTCTTCTAATGCAAAAGATAAATTGTGCTTTTTTTAGTGCTTTTAAATATCAAAAGTTGTAGGATATCTAAGCTATTCAATGTGATTTAAGGATGATATTTGTATAATAAAGTGATGTAGCTTTGAGGCAATAAGGCAAACATGGAATTCAAATATATTTGGTGTTATAAGTGCATTGAATGAAGTGAACTTGTTGCTTATAGGAAAGAATATATAAATAGAATACATAATATTTAAGTATGGTGTACTAGCATACAATACTTACCTATTATAGTATGTATTTTAAATAACAGATCTTCCAATAATCAGTCTTCACCATTGATTCCCACTTTATGGGTCTGAGCCAGAGGGACTAGGATCCATTGGGAGCAAAGCTTTTCCCAGGATGCCAGACATGGCTGCTAGGCATAGCATCTGCGCAACCCCCATGTGGTGCCATGCACCAGTCATTAACCATTGCCATCTCCCTCACTAATCTCAGTTCTGTTCTTCCCGCTGTCGAGTGCATGCCTCAGTTTGCCTCATTGCTGCTTATTTCTGCTGCACCACTGTAAATCTTTTTCATTTGCGATGTTGTCTGTCTTTGTTATTTTATTGCCATGCGAAAGCTCAATAAAAAGGGGCCATGTCTTTGAAGAAAGTCTGACAGCCACCTGCTATGCATCATTGCCCCAGGGGGAAATTGATAGTTGTTCCAGACCGGCATCAGACTGTGTGGCCAGTCTTGGACGAGAGCAGTATATGGATGCCTGCTTCTTCATGGAGTGCCATACCCTTGAGAACTGCGCATTGAGATGGGGTCGCCCAGTCCTCACCTTTGGAGGCAAGCCTCACATGTGTGCATCCAAGACCAGGTCTCTAGGCCTTTTCTCTGGGCCTCTTCCCAGGATTTCTGGTTCTGTGGAAGTATGGAGTTCTCCTTGATCTCACCACACTGAGATGTCAGAGACTCTGGTGGATGGGTCAGGTGGACAGTCGACTCGTTCTGGGTACAGACTGTGAACCCTCCACAGTCTGCCAACCCTGAGCAATAGACATCCCTGGTGGCAAGGCTGCAGCTGTTTGCTTGGTCTTACACTGGTGGACACCTCAACATTGTCCTCTGGTGTTGCCCGTCCTGTTGTCATCATTTGCAGTGATGTCATGGTGGGAGAATGATGCTGGGCCCCCTCCTGGCACTGTTTGCAGTGTCAGGATAGGGACTAGAACTGTGGCTGTTGCCTGCACTGTTGCCAGTTCAGATATTGTCACCGTTCATCATGCTGCTAGAGACACCCAGGAAGGTGATGACTCCGGACACAGTGACAGAGGTGGAGATGGCCATGGTGCTGGTCCTGGGTCCAGCTCCAGGAGAGGTGCTGATTATGATGTAATTTGCAGTGATCTCTAACTCTGGTGTCCTTTGCAACACTCAGGAGTATGATGGCTCCAGGAAAGATGTCAAAATTGGCATCACACATGGTGTTGAGGGCAGTGCTGGGCATGGTGACAGGGATGACCCTGACTCTGAGGCTGTTGCCAGTCCTGAACTCTGTGTCAGAAGCTGCACTGATGCAGAGTCAGATAGTAGCCCAGAGATGGAGTTTTCTCTGGAGCCACTGGATGTCACTTCCACCGGTGAGGACTGTGTTTGCATTGTGGGACCTGTATGGTTCAGCTCTCCTCACCTGGGGGGATGCCTCATGGGCACCAATTGGTTCAGTCCTTGAATGTAGGAGGACACCATTCAGGTGACTCTGCTAGGTCCTCCCTTCTGGTGAGGTGCCCTACACAGTTCCACAACCCAGGATGTGGAGTCTCAATTCCTTCTAGAGGGGACTCGGCAATTGCTGGAAAGGATGCCCTTGTTGATAGGTCTTGAGGGGCTTCTGATGTGGGAGCAATGCCAAGGCATAGGTTGGTGCCTTAGATGATTGGTATAGGGAGTCTAACAGGGCCCAGCCCAGGTGGTTCTCTCTGGTACTGATCCTGCCCAGAGGCGGTGCCATGGTCTCCATGAATGTCCCCCGTGAAAACAATTAATCATCTTTCCACTTCCATTCTGCTGCTGAGTACACCCTGTCCCAGCAATTCCTGATGGAGATGATCCAGGTGCTTGACCTCAAAGCCCACACAAGCCACGATCTGACAGCCCTGGCACTGGGATTTCTCAGAATTCCCAGCATTGACACTGTAGTTGTTCCTCTTTGGCCTAGGGCCATGGAGAGAGCATCTAGGGCAGTCTGGAGGTGTCCTCTCTTCAATCCAGGCATCCCCAGGGACCACCTTGAGTAGTATCACACACCTACAGGGTCCGCATGTGAGGTACTTCATCCATTCTTGGGGCTTGAAGTACTCCAGACCCCATCAGGGACACAGTGCCTCATGTGTGACCAACCTCCAGAGGCAGAGTCTGCTCAGATGGATGCTCTTGGGAGGTAGGCTTTTTTCCTCGGCACTTATCCTAATGTGCATGTCTATACATCAGGCACATATGGTGACCCATAACCATCAACTATGGTTGCAGTAAGTCAGCCTGTTAGCTACACTGCCACCAAGTGACACAGTCAGGGAACTGATTGACCTTGCTATCTGGGGTCTGGAAGTAGCACGCCACCAGTCAAGGGCATCTTACGACACCAACGAGGAGGCCTCCAGGCAAGGGAATCAACAAAGTCCAGGAGGGTAGCATCTTTCAGAAAAAGAGATGTGTAAGAACAAGGGGACACAATTTAAAGATAGAGGGGGGACTGCTCAGGGGTAATGTGAGGACATTTTTTTTTTCACAGAGAGAGTAGTGGATGTGTGGAACTGCCATCCTGGGGAGGTTGTTGGGGCTAAAACAGTGGGGGAATTCAAACATGCATGGGACAGATACAAGGCAATTGTAGTGGGGGGTGGCAGGAAGTAGGCTGTTGGTTAACTAGAATCTGCAGCTTATCCAGTAGGTAGGGAAATGGGCAGACTGGGTGGGCCAAGTGGTCCTTATCTGCTGTCAAAGTCTATGTTTCTATGTTAGGAACCACAATCTGCAAGGTGGCCCAGTGGTGCTAAGGGCTGAGGCGCTGGACACCTTACCTCATTCTATGCTGGCGACTCGGGTTCGGGAATTACCTTGTGTCATTGGGGTGCCAGCATGGGGGGGGAGGGTGGAAGCAGGATTGACTCTCCTCTCCCGTGGGCGGGTTGCCCACTTGTAGTCCCGCCATCACTGGCTGGAGGTCTGGTGACAGGCGCAGGCGATAACAGCATGACAGATAGGGTGGGGTGTCCCGTAGTGCGTGGCATGCACATGCCTCCACACACGTGCATGATCCCAGGATACACAGTGTCAGGGAACAAAAGCCCGCCCCAAAAATGTACAAACTACATACAGAAAAAAGAACAAAAGGAACCGCAATCTGCATTAGGCGGAAGGCATAGTTTTGCCTCTCCTGACTGGTGCATTTGGCCCCTTGCCAGGTGCTTAATTCACACTTCCAAGGTGCTTCCTTCTTCTCTCCTAAGGTCAGGCAGCAACTGTGAGAACCATCTTGCTTCTGTGTCTCAAGAGCTTCCACATGGCCCTGATCAGTCTCGGGTCTCCCCAGACCTGTAAGGAGCCCCTGCTCACTGATATTCTCCCCCACACAGAGGGCTGAGGGTATCTGTTACCCTGAGGGTGAACTAGCTCCTCCCTCAGATAAGAAAGAAGTATGGTACTTGGACCCATAAGTGGGAATCAATGGTGAAGATTTTATTTATTTATTTAAAATTTAGATAACCGGAAAAGGCACACTGAGCCAGGGCTCATTTCTAGGTGTGACCCTGGTATAGGGGAACAAATACAGACAAAGGGTAACACATACAATTTAAATGCAAGTACTAGGCAGCAGTAGAGGCAAGGGTGATTACAAGGCATACAAGGTATTGCAATGTATATGCATTTGAGTTTATACAACGGACAATATAGTAATATATAGTCGGTACAAGGAAGGATGAAAACTTTTCCATGATTAGTGTTTTGTAGAGGAGTCTGATGGGGAGGGGTACGTAGAGAGGCAGGAGCAAGGGGGGAAGGAAAGAGGCGTAAGTGCTGTTTGAGGGAAGGGTAGGAGAGAGAGTTACAGAGTGGGGGAGGAAGGTGGTTCCAAAGGAAGGGGACTCTGTAGGAAAAAGCAGATTGGCTGACCGATGTGTGGGGTCAGGGGAGGGAGAAGGAGTGGGTGTTCCTGGTGCATAGATCGTAGGAGGAGGGGATCATGGGGAGACAGCATATTGAAGAGATAGGGGGAAGGAGACTGAACCAAAATTTGGCTATGAAGGTTAGCAAATGGATAGAGCATCTATGGGACAGAGGCAGGATGCTGAGGGAGGAGTAGAGGTTGCAGTGATGAATTCGAGGGAGGGAGTTAGAAGCGAAGCAACAGAATGAATTCAGCAGGGTATCTAGCCTGGACAGTGAGGAAGCAGGGGCTGTGCCATAAACAACTTTGGCATAGTTGAAAATAGAAATGATCATCTTTGTCACTAATTCATGTCAGATAGGGAGTGGGAGGGAGTCTTTGTTGCAGTAGAGTATATCGAGTATGGGGCAGATCTTGGTGGTGATAGCATCTATGTGGACTTAAAAATCCAGGTGGGAGTCCAACCAAACCCCTAGATATTTGTATGCTGGGACATAGTCGAGTGGGATACTGTCCAGGGTGGTGAATGCTGGGGGTGTTCTGGCCAATTTGGGGGCGGAGCCAAACATCATGGTAATGGTCCTAGAGGTGTTGACTTTCAAGTGGTTTATGAGGAACCTAGATTGCACCTTGTTTAGGTCCTTTTGGAGAGAGGTGTGGATGTCTGAGAAGGTAGGCCCAGAGGCAAACAGGATGGTGTCATCCACATACATATGTATGCGGGAGCTGGAACATATGGAGAGGAGGTCATTAATGAACACCAAAAACAGGATTGATTTCTTGGAAGATATAGAAGTTATGTACTCACCATAACTGCTGATCTTTCATAGTATCTTCACCACTGATTACCACACCTGCCCACCATCACCCATTCTAGCAGAGCCAGAGCCTCTGAGAAGCTCACCGTTAGTGCTGGTTGGCACCATCTAATGCCATGACATCTTCCCTGTTGTGCTACCTGTGGAGTAGTTGTTTAAAAAAATGAGTTTGGGACCCATTGCTGGGATTCCATTCCCACAAAAACAGAAAACAAAAACAAATAACAACCTCATAACTGGGGTGAAGGTTTCTTTTCGGGCCCTGATATCAACCTTCCAAACAAAAACAAACAAATGAACAAAAAGTGATGTGGGAGAAGACAGCTTTCTTCCTCCCGTCCTCTGTTTGTCCTCCTTCTCCCTGCTCAGGGTATATCACATTCCTAGGGTATACACCCATTAGCTGCTAAATGCGCTCTGTGCCTGCAGGCCTTATCCAGTCTAACTCCACTTGGCAGCTGCACTGTATGTGGAACAGTGCTAGGCACTGTATTGTATCGCATACACTAGCTCTTACACAGGGTTCATCCCTGGTGTTGCAGGAGAAGCAGGTCCTTTTTCTCTATTTTTTTTTTGTTTTGGCAATGCCAGACAATCCTTTTTTGCTTATATGCCATCCTTCTTCTCTTAGTTAGCCCACTACCTTAAGGGGTGGCTGGAGAGATAACCTTATCTCAAGTCCTTTGAACTGTTCAGCCTTACACCTTCTGAGATTCCTTCCTTTGGTGCCCATTCATAAAAGTGGCCCAAAGGATGATCCAGGCAACTACAGACTAGTGAGTCTCACTTCAGTTGTGGGGATGCTCATGGAGTCAATCCTAAAAGAGAGGCTGGTGACCTTTTTGGAAGACAATGGTCTCCAAGACGGTCATCAACATGGTTTTGTCTCGGGCAGATCCTGTCAGACAAACCTAGTCGAGTATTATGACTGGGTTATCAGGGAATTGGACAGGGCCATGCAGTGAACGTCCTGTATTTGGACTTCAGCAAGGCCTTTGACTCGGTGCCACATGGGAGGCTCGGGGGGAAAACTAGAATACATGGGGGTAGGAAAAAAAATGGTCAATGGGATCACCAGCTGGCTGAGGGGTAGACAACAAAGGGTGGTGGTGGTGGGAAGGCTGTCATCACCAAGAGACGTTACGAGCGGGGTGCCCCAGGGATCAGTACTGAGACCAGTGTTGTTTGGGATATTCATAGCCAATATCTCAAACCGGATCCAGAGTAGGATCAGTCTGTTCACAGGCGATACTGAGATTGGAGCTGTGGTAGATGACATAGAGGGGTGGAGGGGGCTGCAGCAAGACCTGACCAAACTACAGGAGTTGTCTGAGAGATGGCAGTTGGGGTTCAATGCCAAGAAGTGCAAGGTACTGCACTTCGGAGCAAGGAACCAGGGGAAGAAATATCAGTTGGGAGGGGTACAGAGTTGGAAAGCGCCATGGAGAAAAAGGATCTAGGGGTACTAATAACGGGGAGTATGAACCACTCAGCTCAGAGCAGGAAGGCGGCTGCAAAGGCAAAAAAGATGCTAGGGTGGTTAGTGAGGGGAATCTCCTCCAGGCACAGAGAAGTGATCCTTCCCCAGTACAGGTCACTGGTCAGGCTGCACTTGGAATACTGTGTGCAGTACTGGCATCCATTCCTGAAGAAGGACATCAGATTGCTGGAGGGGGTGCAGCATAGGACAACAAAGATGATCCAAGAACTGAAGGGAAAATCCTATGAGGAGAGGCTGGGAGAGCTGAACATGTATTCCTTGGAACAGAGGAGGGATGGGGGGATATGATAGAAACCTTTAAGTACTTAAAGGGAATAAACAGGACTAATACAAAAGGGATTCTTCAGATTAGAAGGGGGAGGGACACAAGAGGACATTGGGTGAGGTTGGAGGGGGGAGATTCAGGAGGGAAATCAGGAGACACTTTTTCACAGAAAGGGTGGTAGATAAGTGGAATACTCTTCCTGAGGAAGTGGTATTGTGTAGAACAGTGGCAGAAGTTAAGGGGTGGGACAGAGTGGGGGGTTGTTATGAGGAGGGGGAGGAGAGGGTGGGCCAGTTGCAAGTTGAGGGGCTAGCTGCACAATCGAGCAGACTCGATAGACTGTGAGGCCTGTTTCTGTTGGCATTTCATATGTTTGAATGTAAAAGGGGGAAATATTTTGACTAGCTATTCAGTCAATCCTTCATCAGGTAGCACGGTGTTTGTTTTTTCCAGGAATTTATATGATTAAGTCTTATTTTGCTACAATGTGCCATCTCAGTTTATTTATTTTATTTATTTAGAAAATTTTGTTAACCGGGTAAGCCCACTGGGCCCTGAGGGTCCCATTTTCAGGGGTGACACAGAGTTAGTTACATAAAGCAAGGCAATACATACAGGTAGTACAGTACAGGACATAGCGCACAGGATTACAATGACAGTATACAGTTTTCACAGTAGAGGGCAGTTATATACAGCAGTTTTACAAAGTTCAACAGTAGCAGCTGAAAGACTTGGGGCAAGAGTTAATGCGCCAAACTACATGGTACGAGTTATCTAGCCAACAGGACAGGGGCAGTGACTATGGTATAGGAGGTGCGTGCGCAGTCCCTTTAGGAATATTGCTAGGGAGGTATGGGTCCCAGTACTGGGAATCCCCTCTTACTTTTCTGCCAGAGTCGCATACTTCAGGGCTCTTGCTTTTAAGATCACGATCCATCTCCTGTCTGGCTAGTCTGTTGAGGCTCTGGTTCTGTACCCAACTACCCCTTTAGGCTACCGAGTGTGCCCTTTTTTCCAGTACTCAAAGGTTGGTAATTGGGTTTTTTGTTGTTTATATTTTCTATATCCTTTCCCTATCCCTTTGGGTAGGAAAATTCCTAGCCCTTTCTTACTTTCCCCACTTTGTTTCTCTCCTGGCAAACAGAACTGGGGTTAGTGAGGGAGCTAACAGTGGTTATTGGTTGGCAGGCATCACCATGTGAAGGGTGCACAGGCACCATACCCAGTAGCCATGTCTGGCCCCTTGGCTTTGCTCCAGTCCAGACCCATGAGTGGTCATCAATGGTGAAGATACTCTCAAAAATCTAGTTAAATGAAGTCATAGCAATTGTGAATATTTCTGGGTTTTATAGTAGGTTTTTTGATTCTATTGTTTTTCCATAATGAGTGACTTGTGGGTGTGCATTAGGGGTGCATGTGTGCATTGGGTGTTATCTAATAGAAGGTGTGGCTGCTGCATAGTTTCCCTTAGATGTGATGCCATGGGAGTGTCGTGGAGTAAGCGGTTTGAGTTTATGGTGCTTGGGGTTGGTGGTCTGGAGGGTATTCTGAGTGGCCTGTAGTTGGCGTTCAGAAGCACTGAGGTTGAATTTCAGGAGCCAGGTGGAGAGTTGAGGGACATGCCGGTAGTATCTTGGAGGGCTTGGTATGTCAGGAGAGAGCAGGTGCATCGAGGGATATGGCTGTTCGGTGAGATACAGAGGGGGAAAATTGTTAGGTTAGTGTCAGGCTGTAGTGTATAATATTTGTGCTATACACTGAAAAGGATTTTTGTAGATCTGTCAATTTTTTGTGTGTTCTGCAGTGTCTGGATTGTGCTAATTGGTTAATTGAGTTGGCAGTTACTTTGGCATAGGAATTTAGTACTGTGATATATACTTTTAATTGCTGTAAATATATACTTTTAATCAGTGTGGTATATACTTTTAATTTAGTTTTTTCTTATTTGTCATGGGTGTCTTGCATGTTTTGCTAGTTTTGTTTTCATGTTGATTTGACTACTGTGTACTGAAACACATATACTCTCCAGTCCTTAAGAGTTATCATTAACCTGGACTACTGATATTTGATTTGTCTTAAACTGCAACTTTCTGTTGTCCTTTTTTTTGCTGTTCAGCTCATTTGTAGTACCCTGTTTTGCCATGTTGTCATAGTACGTGCTAGTGCTATATGTTAGCTCCCCCTTACTTTCATTACTTTGTAATCTCACAGGTTGTACCTGAAAATAGGCAAATTCTGTGCTTAATAAAAACAAACTCAAAGAAATGTTTTTATTAGTGTAGATATATGACATATATGATCAAATGTAATGCCTCTTACTTTCTATCGGTCAGTATACTTACATATACTTAATTACAATGTAAAGCTCTAGTGCATTATCTTTCAAATACTTCTGCTTTATTTTAGATTCCAGGAACACTGTTACACCCTGCTAAGGGTAGCTGTCAAAATAAATGCACAAAACCACATCCGGTATTTGCTTGCACAAAGTTCATGATCCCAAGTGACACTTGTACTTGACTAGGAGTGAGTGTATGAAATATAGAGTATACTTCCTTGCTAAGTCACTACTGATAATTATGTCATAACAAGCATTTGTCAATGCCGAATGTTGGTTGCTTGTTTAACGCTGGCACTTCCCTGCACTCCCTTTATACCCTGCAGTGTACCTCATTTGGTCCTATAGCCTTATGTACTTTCAAGGCAGCAACTTCTTTCAGTAACATCTATTTAAATCCCACCCTCCTATCCACCCAGCACCCGCAATTTGTTTTGTTCTTTTCTGCTGAAAAAAACTTTTAATGGGGACCGGCACAATCTGCTCACCTCCATGGCCAGCCCCACCTTATAAACTAATGTAAGTGAGAGGCAGCAGTGCCAAGAATACAGAGTAATCCCCCAAATTTAAGCGAGAGGCAGCAGCACCAAAAATACAGAGTAATCACCCCCAACAACAACAAGCAGTGACCTGACCACTCTGTCCGTCCATTGCCCCCCCCCCACACCCAACACCCAGCACCAAGTGCCCAGCACCCAATTCTCCTTATTAGGAGAAGACAATTGCCACTGCCACCCGCCGGTCCAGCACAGCACAACCCTCCCTCCTCCATTGCTGAGCGTCGGCTTCTAATGAATGAAACTGCGCTGCTTGTTGCTATAGTACAGCCAGCAGATCACATTGCAAAAAAGTACATTAATGTATCAATTAGGGTTTTTATTAAATTGTCAAAAGCTGGGAAATTTGATGTTAGGGTTCCCACCCATACCACCCCCCCACCCTCCACACACCAACAGGTGTCGGGGTGTGCCATGGGGTCATCAGGCCTAACTCACCCCATTCCATGTGTAAACAAGCTGACATGATACAGTGTAGGAGAATGTGGTGAGAGTTAGGCCTGATGAACCCATAGTACACCCTGACGCCTGTTAGTGCGTGGAGGGTGTGGGGGGGGGTAGTATGGGTGGGAACCCTAACATTGAATTTCCCAGCTTTTGACAATTTAATAAAAACCCTAACTGATGCATTAATGTATTTTTTGCAATTAATTTTCCTTCTTTTTGAGATAGTATAACAGTATCTTTATTTTACTGTGGGAGCACAGGGTCCTTTGGACCCTGTGCTCCAATCCAACAAAGTTATGTGTGTGTGTAAAATAAATTCAGCAGATGCACACAACTTGGGCATTTTCAGGAATGTATTCACCAAATGTTTAACATGGCCTTTTGGGGACCCACATCATGAACACTGCACTGTCATTTCATTAATCTGTCCCGAAAGTTGATTTCGCAAAGCAGCTGCGCTATTCTGTGTAACAGGTGCAAGAACATGTTTTGGTCAAGATGTGAAAAATGACAGCTGTATATACTCTTCATAAGGAGGTGTGAAAAATGGCAATGTTGAAAATCTGAAGTAAAAATCTGAAAAACTGTCGAAGTTATGCGCATACATAGAACCTGCGCAACGCACACTCATAACACGGTCATTTTATAGAATTATTTCACCAAATTTTCAACATGAACTTTTTGAGGCCTCCCCTCATGAACACTGGCACTGTGATTTTGTTAATCAGTCCCAAAAATTGATTTCACACAGCAACCGTGCCATTTTGCCCCACAGCTGCAAAAACATGTTTTGGGCAGGATGTGAAAAATGACAGCTGTACTATTCATGAGGAGGTATGAACAGATGGCAGTGTTGAAAATCTGGAGTGGAAATATTAAAAATTGGCGAACTTATGAGTGTGCGTAGAAACTGTGCAACACATGCTTGGAATGCAGTCAGTTTTGGGACTTTTTGCACCACATTTTCAACATGGAATTCTTGGGACTCCACCTTGAACACTGTCAATGTAATTTTGTTACTCGGTCCCAAAAGGTGATTCCACGTAGCGACCGCAAAATCACCTTTTGGGACCGATTAACGAGATGACAATGCTAATGCTCATGAGGAGGGGTCTCAGGAACCCCATGTTGAAATTATGGGGGTCAAAATTCCTAAAAATGGCTGAGATATCACATAAGTTGAAAACCCCATTGACAGCCATTATACGACTTACCTTGATTCCTTCAGTTCATGGTTTACCTTTGACATATCCTGGTCCAGAGAAGATTGTAGCCACTGACCTCTGGAGGTAAGTATGGGGTAAGGGGGGGTAAGGGGAGGTTGGTGTGCAGAGGGAAGGTGGGGATGGAGGTGGGGGATGTGGAGAGATGATGAGGGACCATTTTGTTTTTCCAGGTTTTATAAAATATATATATATATATGTTGGGGGAATGTTTTCTTCTTTACAGGCACATTACACATTTGGGGACACTGGGAGTGGGCTACCCAGTGTCCCACACTGTTGGGGGAGGGGGGCTACTGCTGACATGGGAATTGGGCACTCTGCTGTCAGCAAACATAAGGGGGGAAAACAGCAACACTGCTTGGGGGAACACTGGGAGTGGACTACCCAGTGTCCCACACTGTTGGGGGGGAGGGGGGCTACTGCCGACACAGGGAATTGGGCACCCCTTATATCAAGACTGCACACTGCTGGGGAAGGGGGAACCATACTGGGCTAAAGGACAACTGGGGACACTGGGAGTGGTCTACGCAGTGTCACACACTGTTGGGGGAGGGGCGACTGCTAATGCTGGGATTGGGCACCCCACAGTTGGCAAACATAAGGTGGTGAAATGGCCACACTGCTGGGGGAACATACTGGGAACACTGGGAGTGCGCTCCCCAGTGTTTCACAACAATAATATGGGGATTTTATACACAACTGGGGACACTGGGAGTGGGCTACCCAGTGTCCCACACTGTCAGGGGAGGGAGGCTACTGCCGACACAGGGAATTGGGCACCCCTTATATCAAGAGGGCACACTGCTGGGGGTGGAGGGGGGAACCATACTGAGCTGAAGGACAACTGGGGACACTGGGAGTGGACTACCCAGTGTCCCACACTGACAGGGATGGGGGGTCCTGTTTTTGTTGGTCTGGGGAGGAGATTTTTTTTTTTTTGGAAGCTACTGTTACGCAAGACTTCCTCTTTCACTCCACAAGCTGATCAGCTGTTTACTGATGTGGGCTTCATCAAATCAAAGGACCAAAGCCCTCTCTGATTGGAGAGGCTTTGGTTCTTTGAAGTGCAGGACCATTCAACCCACCCAGCAGAGAGTTGTCAGGACAACACCGAGTGGTCATTGGTGCTGACTGCTGAGCCCATTACAAACCCCTGGTTTTGTGTACTGCAATGGGCTTGGCAGCGACACACACCCAAAATCCCGTATTGTAACAAAATGTTGGTTTGCGCATGTGTGCAACCAACATAAAAAGGGAAAACAGAAAGTTGCACTGTGATTAGTTCAGAAACATTCTAAGTCCCTAGATTAACTGCTGGAAAACTTGAGGTTGAAGCTTCATCACAAAAAGGCACAGCATCCATATTCTAGAATAGGAAAAACAAGATCTGTCTAAAATTCCAAGCGTTCCAAAGAAAACTGTCAGGCAGACATATACATTTTAGATGAGTTATCTGCTATAGGCAGTGGACATATTCTGTACTGGTCTATCTACAAACAAGGTTTTTTTGTGTTCAAGATTATCTTCAAAATGTTTTTTTGTTTGTTTAATTTAAACACAGGACTACCACATAAGCACAGCAGTAAAACAAGTAAACACATTTTAGGAGAGTCAGTAATCCCCAAGTATATAATCATGTCCCCCCCGGCACCACCTTCTTGGTACTGAAAGGAAAACGTGGCCATCTGAGCTCCCTCCTTAACCCAGGTCTCCTGAATAATACAATGTACTGCCTCTGTGCAAGTGGGGTGGCATGTTTCGTACAACTAAAGCTTGCATCTGCATATTACCTTTTTTAGTGCTTTGTATGTAACAGGGAGGATCCAGCCACTTTAGTGTCACAGGAGACTTGGACAATGCTGGAGGTGGATAAACATGACAGTTGATTTGTCACCTAAAAAACATTTTCTGTTTTTTTTTTGTTACTTATGTGCTGTGTTTTAGAATAAATGTAAACCAACCAAAGGGTTTGACTCTAAACTAAAAGAGATGGTAACAAAAGAGAACTATTTTGTGTCTCATAAATCAGAAACGTATAGTTAGTAAATAAAAAAACCTCTTTACAACTTATGGTTGTAGCAAAAATGTATAGCAAAATGTTTTGAAAAGTTTCTGTGTGTGTTCATTTATATAATATCATTAAAGGGGAACAGTCGGCACAAAGGGCCCTACACTCAAGTATGGGGCTGGTACCAGAATAATTTTGCTTACTTCTAGGCTGACATCTTCTGTAACTACAAATCCCAGAATCTTCTGCAGCTGGCATCAGAGCAAAACTGCAGCAGTGGGAGCACAGAACTAGAAGGAAAGAGTAGAATGGCAATGCGTCATCACGGAGCACATAAAGCAGGCCACCATATGTGGATGTCAACACCTGGAAACATCCCATGATATGCATGTGGTTTCGGGCAGTGTGCTCAGTCTCCACAGTAAAGTAGAAATTAATTGTTTACTTTTAGAACAGCCACTAGTACCTTCCAACCATTTCCAGAAATAATCTTATATGATATATTTATAATACTTAAAGCTACATTTTGAAAGCTGTAACATTTTAACTGTTAATACTGTTCTCCTGTGTTGCCACATGCATAAACATGTCAATATAATGAGGATAAAAATGACAGGACTTTTAAAGGGCACTGAACCATTTTATGTTCTTTATATAAATATGAAACATTTATTTTTTCTATACCAATATATGGTCTCTGTAGTGATATATTAATGATATAACTAATTGGCTGACATCACAGTTTCATTAAAAAAAAAATAAGTCTGTGGCCCTAATGATTCCAAAGTTATCTCATTTTATAGAAATTGTCTTTTGAAAGGTCTAACTCTGGAACCACTGGGGCTAGATACGTAAATGTTTTCAATGAAAGCTTGGAGTCCCGCTATTAAGATATGGTGTTGTTATTATGTAACAGAACTAATTATGTTATTGATATTAAAAACAGGCAGTTTTCTCGAGTTTTATCAATATATTTACATCATGACAGAACTTTTTTTTTTGTAAAATATGTTATCAATGTACTTTTCCATAATGATAAAGTAACTTGATATGCTTTTTTAATATCGACATGGAAAATGTCATGATGATTTAAAAAAATAAAATTAAAAAAATGTCTTTGCAGTTTTTCTGAAGTTTGGTATTCGTCCTCATAATTTAATTGGAAGTTATTTGTATACCTTATATCGTGTGGCTAACATTTCACTCTCCTCACCAGCAGTACCAATTCTTCCTCACTTGCAAAAGCATCTGAAGGTAATACATGCCTAAATGAACAAGTAAAATACCTTCCTTTGAGTTCTATAGAGTGAGCCAGGACTAGCAGTTAATGAGCAGAGTTGCTTGCTGGTGGTGGGGTGTCTGTTCTTCAGCCCTTTGTTGTGTATCTGTGCCTGTGAAGCTGCCTTCTGTCATTTTCCTTCTCACGCTGAGCAGCATGTCTCCACTTCGGATCATTAAGTGTATAGGGGGGTTTATAAAAAATTGCTCTCTCCTATAACCCCTACCGGGCACTGGTAGACTAGCATCAAAATAAAGTTGTTTTCTGCATATAATTATTTTTGTGCATTGGTACAAAGCAGTTTACGACCGAAGAATCAGTAAAGAACTTGGCAAATGCACAAACCTTCTGGATCAAAGCATGATTGGATTCATGCTGCATACATAACATGGAGAACTAAGATCCCTTATTTGCTGAGTGTTAAAGTTTACAAATATTAGTGGTGGTTCAGGTTGGAGTAGAGGGTAAAGGTTGGCATGAGAACCTGGTCAGAGAGTCATAGTGGCAGCAGGACCATGCGAGAGAGATTTCTGTATTAACCCCTCCACTTGAAAGGGCCTTTAACCCCCCCCCTCACATAGTCTGCCTTGGCTGGTGAAGGGGGTCTCAGAAGCCTGATGCCAGGGCTGAGTGGGTGATAGATGTTACCAGGTCGCTGTGTAATGTTCGATTACCACCCTTGCCTTGTGGGTTCAAGCAAGGTTGAGGGGCCTGGACTCTGTTTGGGATGGAAAGGGGGGTTTCTTTTTCAAGTAATGTTGGTTAGCGTGGTGCCTCCACCCAGAGTTAACATATAGTGGGCCAGCTGTCTGTCTGGTTCAACCCCTTGGGATACTGTACCTCCCCACCTCCCCTTGCAGTCACCCCATACGTGGAACACAATGAATAAATGCAGTACTTCACTATGCATGCAATCAATGGCTATCGCTAATGACATGCTCATGAGACAGGCTTCAACAAGAATAACAACAATTTGTTAACAGGGTAGGGGAATGGGATGCAGAAATAAATAGCAGGTGGAATAGTTGATGCAACTGGTAGTAAAAACATAAGCAAAAAGCATTAACAGTGCCCACCCCAACAGCAACACAGTAACCATAAAAATCCACCTTCCAACTGGTACCAGTTTTCCCCCAAAGTCCTGTCTGGGTACCCAGGTGGTGTATGGTGCAGGCCTGAAAAGGTGCGTTGGTAGGCTGGCGTTGCTGCACTGATAAATAAAACAGGAGCTTACTGGCAAACTTTATACAAATCCCCAGGTGAGAGCAAAAATCAAGACTATACTTACGGTGCTGGAGATACCAGTCAATGTGGCTGTTCAGCTGAAAGAGGTACCTTGCTCCAGTCTGCAGCTTTAGGAACTCTGACATCTTTCAGGGGCTCTTTGCAGGTCTCCTTGGCTGGGATGCAGCTGAGTCTGCCTTTCCCTCTGCAGTCTTCAGGATCTCTCACCCCTCTGTGTAACTTCTGGATGAATCAGTCATAGGGCCAGGGGCCACACACCTCACCACCTGTCCAGACATGCAGCCCTCAGGATGGGGTGATAGGCGATGCCTGGCTGTGACACTGCCCTGCCGAACCCATTGACTGTCCGTTGTCTGGTCACCTTTTCCTGGGCTCAGGAATGCAGGCTGTAAGAGCTTCATCTGCACTGCAGGCTGGCAGCTGTGGCACAAAGCTCAGCAGGAACACAGTCTCTGGATATCCTACCAGGTGGTAGTAGGAATCAGGCTCTCCGCTTCAGGCTCTAAATGCTCAATTTTGGAATCAAAACAGTTTTTGCTTTCTCACTGGCTTTCTAGTTATTGGAAATTAGTCAGGCTTTCCCTGTGCTGTTGGCTGAAAAAGCCCCAGGTAAGCTTCCAAACGTTTCTCAGAGATCACAGCAGAGCCTACTCTCACTCTGGAAACTCCCAGACAACTACCCCTGATTGGATCTGTCCCCCAGGACTCAGAGGATCAGATAAGGGTCCCCGTTTGTCAATCAGGCTGTCAATCTTCTTTGTCAATATGCAGAACATCCATTTTGTGCCCAGTTGACTAAGGAAAAAGGCACCAATGCTTAGTCCTTACCTTTTCCCAGAAGTCTCCTTTTTGTAGTCCTTTGGGTTCCTGGCTTTCTCATTGGCTACAGGGCAGGTCAAAGGCAACAAAGATGGCTGCTACATATTCTGGCAGTCAAATTACAAGTCCTAACTTTAATGTCTTCTTGCAGACAAACTGTAAAACTGCCCCCACAGTCCAGTAGCTGTCTCTCTGCCCTACTGTCCAGTGGCAGAGTGGGCATGGCAAAGTCTCCCCCTGCCCATTGCTAGTGCCATAGCGCTGTCCCTCCATGTGACAGGTAGAGCATTCATTTGCAATGCAGCCTCGGCTGCCCTTAAAGCTACAGTGATTAAAAGCACTTTTGTAGAGTTTAATTTCTTTTCTCCCCCAGTGTGTCTCCAAACCCCCACTTATGTCTTTGGGGTCCCAGGGGTTGTAACACACAAAGGACACATTGCTGAGCCACCAAGGTGACTTTAACATTATGCGCCGTAGTACTAACAGGGCCTGTGAGTGGACTGCTGCAGCTCTCATTTTCCAGCAGGAGGCAGCTCGAACATGCGCACACAGGACTGCGCGGCAGTCTACTGGCTTGCGCAGTGCTAGCTGTGCTGTAACATTAATCTGGAGACTTAAGTTTCATACATCAGGCTCCTCCAGTCCCTCACAGCAAAACAAGCACATGGGGCCAGCAGGAGCAATAAAAGGGACACCAAGGACTGGGACTGGCAAGACCTGATGGCTGGAAGGCAGACCAGGTAAGCCTCACCCGTGAGGGTTACATAGGGAACCTAGGAGTCAGAGGGCAGTGATTGGTAGTGTGTTCAGTAGAATATCATGTTGTCTGGGGGGGGGGGCTGAGGCTCCGCAATGGCAGGGGGGGCAGGAGCTAGAGGCCAGGGAGGGGAAGCACGCAGCTAGAAGCAAGGGATGGGGAGAGTGCCGACATAATAAGAACATAGCTGGGGAAAGGTTCAGGAAGAAGGCTGCAGTGGCTGAGAAGCCTAAGGCCAGGGCTGATCCTGAAGAATGGTCGACAGGGGTGGCATACCAGCTGCAGGGGGAGTGGTTGGTGGTGGTGACCACCAGCTTGTCAGTGGGTGGCAAGGATGGGGGGAGAGAATGATGGGAGCATGGTTGGCTGGAGTGGGGATAAAGGCTTGGTGGCTGTGGAATGGTCATGTGTCCCAGGCTACTGATTCTCCCCAGCCATGGCAGCATGCTCCTGAGCCCACCATCTCTAGCTTCCTTATACCTCAGTCTCCTGAGCCCTCCTCCCAGACATAACAGCATGCTCTCCAGCCCACCCCCACACAACAGCCCTGAAGGCATGCTCCCGAGTCTCCCAGGCATGGATTCAGATTCCAGCACATGCCAACATTGTCACTGGAGTCCAGTGGCACCCATACCCACATGATTTTTGATGTCCTGTGCCATCCACCTTCCTCACATCATCCCATACAAACATGATACCTGTTGTCTCGTGATACTTGCCCCAAATGATGATGACCCTGGACAAGCCCCCTCCTTCCTCAATTTATCCAATGTGAGCTTGATACCTGGTATCCAATATTACCCCTTCCAAAAGATGAGTGGCACAGCCTCCGTCCTTCCTCATTCCATGGCTGGCCTTCTGCACTTTATTGCAACCATAAAGTTCAGACATTTGCAAAACAAGGAGTACAGAGAAGGGCAGTGTCGGTCTTCATGTTGCTTGGGAAGGTGAGTGGGGGAGGGCCACTGCACACCATGTATCATGTTGGCATAGAGTGAGGTACGCAGATGCCACGGGACACTAGGGATCATGTACCACAGTATAGGGAGAGGGAGACAGGGTGGGAAAATAGGGTCGCCAGTGGCAAGTCATACAGGCCACTTGTTTCTATGTTAAACTCGTCCTTCTGGTGAATGTGAGTTGGGAGTGAGTCAGTGCATTTATAGAAGCATCAGTGTTTGCTGAGTGGTACTGTATGTGTTTCAGTGCACATGTGCTGGAGTGCAAGAGTATGTTTTTTTTTCTTTCTTTTTTTTTTAAATTACTATTTAACTCCTTCTATGGGCTCCATGGGGCTGGCCCCAGAGGGTACATCCTCGGCCTGACCCACAGCTTGTCTGCTCCTGAGGTTCCTCCTCGGATTCCCCCTTCATGGCAGGGCCAGATGGAGGGGTGCCGGCAGTCCCCGCAACCCGGTACGGCATATCTGGTGGTCGGGGTGAAGATTTTGCTGGAGCGATCGGGCCATCACGGGTTTGTGGAGCCCCAGCTTTTTTCTATTTTCTCCCTCCCTCTCTCCTTACCCTTCAACATAAGCACGACCTGTACTGCCCTCCAACCACCGCTAGAGGGCAGTCAGCGGGCAGGATGACTAGTCCCCTTCACCGGAGAGAGGAGAGCAGTCCTCTGGATGCTCAATCCTCTTTCCCCCTGCTGACCCCCAGTGGCCCAGGCTTGTTCCTGAACCTGGATCGCTGGCGTGGTGTGAGGTGTGGCGTCCAGTGCCTTAACCCACAGTGCCACTGGGTCAGCCTTTTTTCTTTATTGAAGAGCTGTACAGCCATTGGCTGTGCCCTGCTATGTAGTTGCATCATCATGTGACGTGGCCCTGTGTTTCCAGGAGGAAGGCAGATGATCATGGTGAACAAATTTTCCACCAAAGCTTCCCACTCCCACCCAGACAGCCTTTTAGCTATCAGCTCCCTGCCTGAGTTTGCACACAGAAAAGAACTGCCAGAGTGCCTGCCACAAAAGCCTACAGGTCAGTGTATGCAGCCAATAAGAATGTCTCTGTGGCCAAGCAATCTGTAGGGGCTACAGTGGCAGTAGGTACATAAAGCACACTGCACAGCCCCCCCCCCCCACAAGCCATTGCACCAGCGACAGAGACAGAGAGGGAGAGAGGGAGAGAGAGAGAGAGAAAGCAAACGTTGTTCAGTATATCAGTCGACCTGGCTGGCAGAGGGGAGTTTGCTTGCTTGTGGTCTGGAGGGCTCAGAGGTGGTCTGCAGGGACAAATCCCTTCAAATTATGGGGAATTGAATTTAAAGGAGGTTTTCTTAACATATGGAATGTCCACCCTAAAACTATTTTGGCCACCAGATTTCCATGTATGCTGGACTCCACACCACAAAGTGATTTGTCCAACCCTAGAGGGAGATGCCACTGAGCACCAGTGAGGGCAGTGCACATGACACAGTGCAATAACAGGCATGTGGCACAGCACAATGATGGCATTTCACATGCTACAGCACAGTAACTGTGGTGCACATGGCACACTGTAGTGACATTAGTGCATGAGGTATAGCACACTGCTAGCAGACCACATTGCACACTGTGATGCTTGCAGTGCATGTGTGTAATCCCTAGGTGGCACTATCCCAAGGGCTACTACCCCTGCCTACATGACTAGTTGCAGGTTAAGGGGCCTGGGTACTGAAAATGTGTGCCTCCAGCAGGAGGATAGGGTTAGTGGTAGCGTAGCTGACCTGGGTACAGACCCCCAGGACACTATGACCCTCCTCTTTCCCCTCTAGTGTCCTAAACAATGTACAGAGCACACAGGTACAATAACCTCCAAACAGCAGATATGCCACCACACTTGTTGCACTTACCACCAGGGTTGGTTCCACCAGTTTGGCCCTGGAGACCCCCTGTAAAATATGGTTAGACACAGCAAACAATAGTAATATAGTGCTATTTGTACAAAGGTGCACCACAAACAGTTTAAGTGCAAAAAGATTCAGATCAGATTTATTTAGGGGGAATGAACAAGGGAGGGGCGTAATCTGGCTGATTGGTTTCACAACTTATTTAATCATGCTAAAATGCATGCACTTCAGAATCCCACAACACAGTCACACACACTCTGGGTACTCAGTGGTTGAGGTAGGCTAGCCTGACACATTGCCCGGGGTAGGCCGGCATTGCAGCGGGTCGGGGCCCTAATGGTGGAAAGAAAAAGTCATGCACAGTAACCCACAATTTGTAATCCGGAGCCAGGTGGCTCTGTTCATGATAATCAAGCAAAGCAATTAAATAAGATGACACACTTTGATTGAGCTGTTGTTGCAGAGAGCTACCCTGGTGTTTACTCACACTACCCAGTGCAGGACACAGAATGGATGAAATGGAGACAGCAGGATGACTTGCTGGTTTGCCAGGAGAAGCAGGGCCCACACGATTCACCGTGGTGTCATTCCTGTTCATGATGTTGAGCAGGGGGCTGATCCCCAGGCAGGTCTCTTGTCAATGTTCTTCTCTGTGGCATGAGCAGCTGGCTGGGCCGAGGGGACAAAGCCCAGACTGGGTGAAGCAATTCGGATGGCAGTCCGGTAGTGCTGGATACAGCTTCCAGCAAGCGTGACACAAGCAGGCAGTGGGGAACCAAATCACAATCCACTAACACCATTCAGCACACCTATAGTAAAACAAGGTAAATACCACAGTTCGGATGACAGTCCGGTCGCAATTACAATGTCTCTGTGCAAACCATATGTTCTGCGGTGGATTCAGACTTCCCGACATGCCGATCGCGTGGAGCAAATCTTCGGTCCTCTTCAGGTAAAAGGCAGTCACAGTTTGGTAATTCTGGTCACAACACTTTTGGATTCAGTCCAATTACAATTAACTGAAGGATTCCCTACCGAAGGAAAATGAGGCAGGCAGGCCAAACACAGCCTTCCCACCAGTTTTCTGCACTACTATGCAGGAGCAGCTGCTCGAATATCCCGAGCTGTTCACAATCTCAACTCCAAACTCAGACTGATTTCTGCTGCAGGCAGCACCGGGACTTCCTCAAAGATCCAAAAGGTTCAATTCGTTGATTCATCTGTCTGTCATAGTAAGGGCTCCCTTTCCAGGTCCATTTAGGTGCCAAAGTGGAAAAACTACTATTCCTACAGAAATTCACTCCCACAAGACCCCTGGGGGCAGGCTCCATTTTAGGGCCCCCAAAGGTACTGATTGGTCCACAGTGGCAGTCCAGAAACAAGACTATGGTGATTTACTGAAATGTCCATGCTGCAAGGAAGGCAGGTTAGACAAACTTCAATATCATTATTATTAGAATAGATAATCAGCAAATAAGTACAGCTTCTAACAGAGCTCCCTCTCCGCAATTAGCAATGGCAGAATGGAGCAATTCTCTGGCAGTCCAGGTGGGACTTGAGCTTAGAAACACTCAGCCCCCACCCAGATTAATTATACAATGTGATATAGGCAGCTCTTAAATAGACAGGACACAGAGGCTATAAAGGCACTCTCATGAAATAGCTTTTAAATGGTTAAGACACAGGACACCAGCCTGGCAGTGGGCATTTTGGCACACCCAGGAAGACACTTTAGGAACCCCCATTTGTAGGGGTGTTACATGTGCACACTGTGGTGTCAGCAGTGCAGCTGAAACTGCTCAGTGGCAGCAGTACACGTGGCACTTTGCTGTTGTGGCACTATGCTGTGCATCATACATTGGTGTCACCACACTGTGCCACATGGTCTGCCAACACTGTGCTGTGCCACATGTACTACAGTCACGGACAGCAACATACTTTGCCATGCCGACAAGGTGCTGTGCCACATCCAATGATGACACCACACTGTGCCAGCTGCAGCTCTGACATTGCACGGTGGCAGATGTGATGCTAGCACTGGGCTGTGGACAATGTAGTGCCAACACTGGGCTGTTCATCATGCAATACTGACACTGCACTGTGCCATGTACACTTCAGACACCATGCTGTGCCATGTGCAGTGCTAACAGCAGCTCTGTCAGATGCACTGTAATAACACACTGTGCCACGTGCACTGCTGGCTCTTCTTTGTGCCACGTAGTGCTGACAACAGGCTGTGCAATGTGTGATGCTGACACTGCCCCGTGCCACATACTCTGCCAACATTGCACTGTGCCAAGTGTGATGCCAACACCATTCTGTCACATGCACTGACACTGTGTTGTGACATGTGCATTGCAGGCACATCACTGTGCCATGTGTGCAGCCATCACTCTTTGCCATGCTGACACCATGCTGTGCCACTTCTGATGATGATACCGCATTGTGTCTTATGCAGTGCTGACACTGCACTGTGCTGTTTGCACTACCAACACTGGGCTCTGCACCATTCAGTGCCACCACTTGGATGTACACAATGTGATACCAACACCACGCTGTTCCACATAAACTGCCAACACCACTCTGTGCCAAGTGCAATGCCAACACTGCTCTGTCACATGCACTATGTTCATTGCTGACACTGTGCAGTGTCAGGAGCACTGACGACAACAACCTGTGCACATGGCACTGTATGGTAATGGCAGTGCACAGGTCACATCCTGGGGTTGGCCAGGGTCTTCAAGGTCTTGGACACAAAAAACAGTACTTGGTGCCCCTTTTTAAAGTGAAAAACATGGACTGAAGTTATTTGCCACAGGTGCATAGACTATGATACAAGGATATGGGGTCCCAATAAGGCTGGTCTCTCTGGGTACCTGATTCAGAGACACTGGCACCCACTATCTAGGTCACCTCTACTGGAACAATTTTGTCCAGAGCCCCTCTGACTTCCAAGCTCTGGGTTAAACCACTTCCTAGGGGGCTAGTATTAACACCATAAGAGGGATCACAGCCCTGACTTCAGTGATACTTCTCTTGGGGGATGACATTCACTATTTACCCAGCATTCAGTGCACTGAGCCTGGGAAGAGAGGCTGGACCGCCCCTTCCTTCCCGCCCCCACCAGGTATAAAACAGTCACAGAATTAGCAGCTGCATGACTAGGGGCTCACAGAACAGCAGCTGACATTCTCTGCACCGGCAGTAAAGCAGCACAGTAACACAGATGCTGGAGGTTTTTCTCAGAACCAAGAACTCAACTTGCTACACAGACGGCATGGAATCAGAACAGGAAATACTATGTACGTGGCAAGCCAAAACAGGTAGGCAGTTTTAACTTGCATGATGTATCAAAGTGTAGAGATTTCCACAGGTAAAGTAGCTACGCTGGGTACCAATGCATATCTCTTACCCAGGGAAGGGGCTCTCTGGCTGGGCAGGCATGGTAACCTCACCCCCTAAAACTTCCAGGTCCTGCTATTTACACTTCCCTTGGGCCTAGCACTCCCAGACACCCAGGGCTAATGGCCCTCACCTCCCTGATGGCCTGCCAGTGTTGGGGCTTCCACAGGCTTGGTTGTTACCCAGGGTCCCAATGCATATCTCTTACCCAGGGAAGGGGCTCTCTGGCTGGGCAGGCATGGTAACCTCACCCCCTAAAACTTCCAGGTCCTGCTATTTACACTTCCCTTGGGCCTAGCACTCCCAGACACCCAGGGCTAATGGTCCTCCCCTCCCTGATGGCCTGCCAGTGTTGGGGCTTCCACAGGCTTGGTTGTTACCCAGGGTCCCAGTGCATATCTCTTACCCAGGAAGGGCTCTCTGGCTGGGCAGGCATGGTAACCTCACCCCCTAAAACTTCCAGGTCCTGCTAATTACAATTCCCTTGGGCCTAGCACTCCCAGACACCCAGGGCTAATGGCCCTCACCTCCCTGATGGCCTGCCAGGGCAGAGACCTGAACAGGCTTCCTTGTCAACCAGGGTCCCAATGCATCTCTTACCCAGGGAAGGGGCTCTCTGGCTGGGCAGGCATGGTAACCTCACCCCCTAAAACTTCCAGGTCCTGCTATTTACACTTCCCTTGGGCCTAGCACTCCCAGACACCCAGGGCTAATGGCCCTCACCTCCCTGATGGCCTGCCAGAGCGCAGAGACCTGAACAGGCTTCCTTGTCACCAGGGTCCCAATGCATATCTCTGCTCTCTGGCTGGGCAGGCATGGTAACCTCACCCCCTAAAACTTCCAGGTCCTGCTATTTACACTTCCCTTGGGCCTAGAACTCCCAGACACCCAGGGCTAATGGCCCTCACCTCCCTGATGGCCTGCCAGGGCAGAGACCTGAACAGGCTTCCTTGTCACCCAGGGTCCCAATGCACATCTCTTACCCAGGGAAAGGGCTCTCTGGCTGGGCAGGCATGGTAACCTCACCCCCTAAAACTTCCAGGTCCTGCTAATTACACTTCCCTTGGGCCTAGCACTCCCAGACACCCAGGGCTAATGGCCCTCACCTCCCTGATGGCCTGCCAGTGTTGGGCTTCCACAGGCTTATTTGTTACCCAGGGTCCCAGTGTATATATCTCTTACCAGGAAGGGCTCTCTGGCTGGGCAGGCATGGTAACCTCACCCCCTAAAACTTCCAGGTCCTGCTAATTACAATTCCCTTGGGCCTAGCACTCCCAGACACCCAGGGCTAATGGCCCTCACCTCCCTGATGGCCTGCTAGGGCAGAGACCTGAACAGGCTTCCTTGTCACCCAGGGTCCCAATGCATATCTCTTACCCAGGAAGGGCTCTCTGGCTGGGCAGGCATGGTAACCTCACCCCCTAAAACTTCCAGGTCCTGCTAACTACACTTCCCTTGGGCCTAGCACTCCCAGACACCCAGGGCTAATGGCCCTCACCTCCCTGATGGCCTGCCAGTGTTGGGGCTTCCACAGGCTTGGTTGTTACCCAGGGTCCCAATGCATATCTCTTACTCAGGGAAGGGGCTCTCTGGCTGGGCAGGCATGGTAACCTCACCCCTAAAACTTCCAGGTCCTGCTATTTACACTTCCCTTGGGCCTAGCACTCCCAGACACCCAGGGCTAATGGCCCTCACCTCCCTGATGGCCTGCCAGGGCAGAGACCTGAACAGGCTTCCTTGTCACCCAGGGTCCCAATGCACATCTCTTACCCAGGGAAAGGGCTCTCTGGCTGGGCAGGCATTGTACCCCCACCCTAAAACTTCAGGTCCACAGTAACTACACTTCCCTTGGGCCCTAGCACTCCCAGACAGCAGGTTCATGCCTCTAACCTCCCTGATGGCCTGCCAGTGTTGGGGCTTCCACAGGCTTAGTTTGTTACCCAGGGTCCCAATGCATATCTCTTACCCAGGAAGGGCTCTCTGGCTGGGCAGGCATGGTAACCTCACCCCTAAAACTTCCAGGTCCTGCTATTTACACTTCCCTTGGGCCTAGCACTCCCAGACACCCAGGGCTAGTGGTCCTCACCTCCCTGATGGCCTGCCAGAGCAGAGACCTGAACAGGCTTCCTTGTCACCCAGGGTCCCAATGCACATCTCTTACCCAAGGAAAGGGCTCTCTGGCTGGGCAGGCATTGTACCCCCACCCCCTAAAACTTCCAGGTCCTGCTAACTACACTTCCCTTGGGCCTAGCACTCCCAGACAGCAGGGGTTCATGCCTCTAACCTCCCTGATGGCCTGCCAGTGTTGGGGCTTCCACAGGCTTGGTTGTTACCCAGGGTCCCAATGCATATCTCTTACCCAGGGAAGGGGCTCTCTGGCTGGGCAGGCATGGTAGCCTCACCCCCTAAAACTTCCAGGTCCTACTAGTTACACTTCCCTTGGGCCTAGCACTCCCAGACACCCAGGGCTAATGGCCCTCACCTCCCTGATGGCCTGCCAGTGTTGGGCCTTCCACAGGCTTGGTTGTTACCCAGGGTCCCAATGCATATCTCTTACCCAGGGAAGGGGCTCTCTGGCTGGGCAGGCATGGTAACCTCACCCCCTAAAACTTCCAGGTCCTGCTATTTACACTTCCCTTGGGCCTAGCACTCCCAGACACCCAGGGCTAATGGCCCTCACCTCCCTGATGGCCTGCCAGTGTTGGGGCTTCCACAGGCTTGGTTGTTACCCAGGGTCCCAATGCATATCTCTTACTCAGGGAAGGGGCTCTCTGGCTGGGCAGGCATGGTAACCTCACCCCCTAAAACGTCCAGGTCCTGCTATTTACACTTCCCTTGGGCCTAGCACTCCCAGACACCAGGGCTAACGGCCTCACCTCCTGATGGCCTGCCAGTGTTGGGTTTCCACAGGCTTAGTTGTTACCCAGGGTCCCAATGCATATCTCTTACCAGGAAGGGGCTCTCTGGCTGGGCAGGCATGGTAACCTCACCCCCTAAAACTTCCAGGTCCTGCTATTTACACTTCCCTTGGGCCTAGCACTCCCAGACACCCAGGGCTAATGGCCCTCACCTCCCTGATGGCCTGCCAGGGCAGAGACCTGAACAGGCTTCCTTGTCACCCAGGGTCCCAATGCACATCTCTTACCCAGGGAAAGGGCTCTCTGGCTGGGCAGGCATGGTAACCTCACCCCCTAAATCTTCCAGGTCCTGCTAACTACACTTCCCTTGGGCCTAGCACTCCCAGACACCCAGGGCTAATGGGCCTCACCTCCCTGATGGCCTGCCAGGGCAGAGACCTGAACAGGCTTCCTTGTCACCAGAGGCCCCAATGCATATCTCTCCCCAGGAAGTGCTCTCTGCCTGGGAGGAACTGCTAGAGATGTTCTGGAGACTTCCAGAATCAGTCTGCCAGCCTCAGCATCCAAACCATGCCCAGCAAGTGCTATCACAGCCTGGGTAGGCTTCACAAACTCCCTTGAGCGACTAGTAAGCCCGACCAACACTATTTAAAGATATCCCAGCCAACAGCCAGTGAGGGCCCATCTGGTCTGGAAAGCACGTCCGACCATCTGGTCCTAACATCTCTCAGGGACATCTGGTCCCACCAGGACCAAGGGACATCTGGTCACACTTTCTCCCAGGGACTTTAGCTACTGCTAAGTTCCACCAGGACACCGATGCCCTTAGCCTGGAAACAGCTGCTGGCATTTGCCCTAAGACTACAGGGCCTGCTGTTAAAACCTCCTTGGGGCTAGCACTCCCAGACACACAGGGCTAATGGCCTCTCACCTCCCCTGATAATAGCCTGCCAAGTGAGAGACCTACACAGGCTTCCTTGTCACCCAGGGTCCCAATGCATCTCTTACCCGGAAAGGGCTCTCTGGCTGGGCGGCATTGTACCCCCAACCCTAAAACTTCCAGGTCCTGCTAACCACACTTCCCTTGGGCCTCACTCCCAGACAGCAGGGGTTCATGCCTCTAACCTCCCTGATGGCCTGCCAGTGTTGGGGCTACAGGCTAGTTTGTTACCAGGGTCCAAATGCATATCTCTTGCCCAGGAAGGGCTCTCTGGCTGGGCAGGCATGGTAACCTCACCCCCTAAATCTTCCAGGTCCTGCTAGCTACACTTCCCTTGGGCCTAGCACTCCCAGACACCCAGGGCTAATGGCCCTCACCTCCCTGATGGCCTGCCAGGGCAGAGACCTGAACAGGCTTCATGTCCCAGGGTCCCAATGCATATCTCTTGCAGGAAGGGCTCTCTGGCTGGGCAGGCATGGTAACCT